>CANSGD010000016.1:3427500-4893315 GCA_947645195.1 Patellifolia procumbens
TGACTATGAAATACGAATGCCCCCGACTGTCCCAGTTAATCATTATTTCTATCCCGAAGGCCAGCATAATAGGTTCGAAATCCTATAATGTTATCACATGCTAATGTATACAAACGTAGGTTTGCTTTGAGCACTTTAATTTCTTCAAAGTAATAGTGCCAGAGGCACAACTAGGCCAATCTAGACTAGGAGCGCATCGCCGGCGAAAGAGGCGAGACAACTGGTGCACATCGCAAGGCGGACCGGTCGTACCACCCCAAGGACCAACTACGAGCTTTTTAACTGCAACAACTTAAATATACGCTATTGGAGATGGAATTACCGCGACTGCGGGCACCAGACATACCCTCCAATGGATCCTTGTTAAGGGATTTAGATTGTACTCATTCCAATTACCAGACTCATTGAGCCCCGTAATGTTATTTATTGTCACTACCTCCCCGTGTCAGGATTGGGTAATTTGCACGCTTGCTGCCTTCCTTGGATGTGGTAGCCGTTTCTCAGGCTCCCTCTTCGGATCGAACCCTAATTCTCCGTCACCCGTCACTACCATGGTTGGCCACTATCCTACCATTGAAAGCTGATAGGACAAAAATTTGAATGATGCAACACCGATGCAAAGACTGTGCGATTCGTCAAGTTATCATGAATCATAGAGCAACGGGCAGAGCCCGCGTTGCCCTTTTATCTAATAAATGCATCCCTTCCTGAAGTCGGGGTTTGTTGCACGTATTAGCTCTATATTTCTACGGTTATCGGAGTAGCAGGTACCATCAAACAAACTATAGCCGATTTAATGAGCCATTCACAGTTTCACAGTCTGAATTAGTTCATACTTACACATGCATGGCTTAATCTTTGAGACAAGCATATGTCTACTGGCAGGATCAACCAGGTAACACCTTTAACCGACATCGGCACCCATGACCTTCCCAAAAGTAAGAAGATCAACTCGTGCTCGACCGTCATCTATGCATAGTGTATTACGCTTTTTGTGGTGTTGCAACGCTCTCACGTCCAACTCCACACAACATACTGCATCCCGAGGCACAACTAGAGACCATAGTCCCGTCCATCAATGATAACAATGATGGTGGAAAACCGAGCTGGTTATCAAGGTTTACCAACCACCCCCAAAAAGGGTGGAAGGAGAAAACACTGACATGGAAGGGACTTGAATACCATCAGTAGGCATGCAACAAAAGAAACCAAATCTTTCCCAAGGCTATGGTTAACCTTGGTTCACCAAATGAAGAGTGTCGTTGATAAACGGTTGTATGCACAAGCATAGAGCCCGCCATCGCTAATAAACAATCACAACTCACATGTGTTCCCAACAGCTCAACCAAGAACTCCAAGCCGCATCTCACGACTGCTTAACAACCATGGGAATTGACCGGAAGACCTCAGCACCGTTAACGTGAAAGTAAACAATACGGACATCATCCGCCAAGCATCTTCCAACAACAATAGGGATAACCCATCACTTGTCAACATAGGCATTAGACCACCCCGCAAAAGAAGGCCTACTACCAAGCATCTTCCAAGCAATAGGAAACAACGAAGGGACCAAATCTAGCACCAACATTTTGAAAAGATTTTAGCCCCCCTTTTAAGGAAGATGGAATGGAACAACGCTACTTAAGAGGACCTTGATTCCCAACAAATCATCTTTTCAATCTTCCTAGCTAACCGCATCGCCGACTAAGCTATCGATCACTAGAAATAATCCTACTAATAAGAGATGAAAGGTTTCTTACCCTCCTTTTAAGGAGCATGAAATGGAACAAGGCTATCTGTGGATGGGATAGTAAATGGCTATTTCAGAGGACCTTGATTCCCAATAACTCATCTTTTCGTCTGTTCTAGCTAACCGCATCACCTATTATTTCAGGTTATCGGGTCGTTAGTAATAAGCCTACTAATACGAGATGCCAGGTTTCTTAGCCACCCCTTTCAAGGAGGTTAAAAATCAATTTTTTTGGGAGGGGCAGGGGAGAAGGTCGGGGGGGGGGGGGGGTTCTAGCTGAGGAGAACCGTCCCTAGCCGTGGACATTGGCCATACGCCTATCTACTCGCCCGCTGGTAGGCTAAACCAACATTGTCAAGTGATAGGCACGATCGGGACAAGGCTAGTTATCTTTTCCGTCCATCGCTATGGACGTTGGCCATACGCCTATCTATTCGCCGGCTGGTAGGCCAAACCAACATCGTCAAGTGATAGGCACGATCAGGATAAGAGTAACGATGAGTCATCCGTCCTATGCGCGCCCAACACATTAGTCTACACCCCATGTGCACCGCACAGGCTACCGCACATCCGCATACCCATGCGCATCCCTACCACGGGCTACCGCACGTTCGCCCACACATGCGCGCCCTACCGCACGTCTCAACACCCATGCGCCCCGCACAGGTTGTCGCACGTCTGCACATCTATAGCCGTGTGGCGGTGAAAAAAAATTCATCATCCGGAGGATAAGCCACCTCTGTGGGCAGGGGGCACCGCTAGGAATCATGGGAAGGCAAGCCAAGCACCTAGGTGCCCAGCCAACACCCCACTCAACTCTTCACCCTAAAGAGGCTTATTTTTTGGGATAGCCTATTTTTCTAGTGAACATACTATTTGCATTAACTCAATAATGGGCTATAAGTCTTGAAAGAGATACAATAGTGCCTAATTTTTTTTTATGGGAATGTATTATATATGTCATAAGGTATTTTTGGGTTTTTTTTTTTGAGAAAAAATATTTTTAAATGGGGGTAAATAGGAAAAAACGGGGCCAAAAAGGGGGAAATTGGAAAAATTTGGGGGAGAATCTGAACAAATATGGAAAAATATTCCAACGTTTTTTACAAATAATTAAACGGGGACTGCAAATTTTAGTGGCATTTGGAGGTCCCGGGGGTCTCGAGATGCTATATGTTGCATATCGGGGCTTTCGGAGTGCCATGGTACCCCCTCTTCTTAGTTTGGTGGGTTAGGGATGAATCGGTATCGCAATGTGAAGATAATAGGTACTTCTTAACCCCTATTAAGAGAAGTTACCGTTATTCTTTGTTCTTTCACCGTTTTAGGTAGGGACACTATGGCACTTGGTATAGTACATTGTAACAACAGTTCAATGTGCATCAATGGTCACAAGATGTCTTGTATTTGTGCATTATTATCATTCCTTCATTCATTAATGGTTTGAATATTTTGCTTTGGTGGCATGCTCGTCTTGGTTCCCTCAAACCTTTACTTCATCCAAGAGTCATAGTATTTCATTGTGCATGAATGGACACAAACATGCCTTGGCCCTATACATCATTGAACTACCTCTTGGCACACAAGTTGCTTTCAAATGGGGGCATATCACCCATGAGGCCCTTATTTGGATCCCATGAAGTTTTTCCATAGTTGGCTCGGGGACGTGTCGGGGCATATGTTGTAACCTACGCCGACCGGGCTCCGGAGGCCCCTCCGAGCCCGTGGAGATTTTTGGCCCCATATCTCCCCATGACCCTCCATATACCCTAGGGTCTCTCAAGTGTGAAAGGGTGGCCTTAGTTTTCCTCATAATGCCTTGAAAAGGCTCGCTTATTATACACTTCGACAGCCTCCACGTTGGTTGTCAATGCCCATGGTGCCCACCAAGTGTACTCTCTTAGGCCAACAAAGGCTATCAAAGGGACATGTATCACCCTATGAGCAGCCCACAAGGACCCCATTGTGTTTTTGTAACGCCCCGACTTCTAATAATAATTATTAAGGTAATTAATCTGATATTAGAAGCGGAAGTCCAAGACAGTCGGTGCGTTACTGTCGTATTCTCCAGTTGGAAAATACAAGGCGACATAATACATAAACATTACTAATATTAAAATAACGTACTTAATACATAAGAGTGTTTAAGTGAGAACTAGTAGTTTGACCATTAGTAGTTCGATAACAACTATTGTAGTCACGTAATTTAAAGACTAATATTTCCTCGCCTCTACGCAACGCCGTCATCCCCATCCGTACCTAAAACATAAAAACAAAACGTCATGAGCCGAGACTCAGTAACATACTACTCTAACATCGTAAATTCATTTCAATTCGTTTTATTTGAAAACAGAGAGACGAGAATAACGTAAAATCATTCGAAAACATATAATTGCATTGAAATCACGTCATTCCAAGTGGGATTATCTATCTTATCAACATATATCTTTCATTCTGGTACCTTGGCAAGTACAACGGAAGGGACGTCTCCCCAAATATATTATTATAGTGAACGGAAGGCAACCACCCAAGATCATTTGCTTTATAACGGAAGATGGTGCCTAATGCGGTGTCACCCGAGAGCATAAGCTCCCACAAACAGAAGGTGACAAGCCGTCGGAAGGTACGTGCACGACCCAACATAACAGAATACTGCCAAGAACCGTCTTTCACTTTTATTTATCATGTTTCATAGTTTCAAGTGACTTTCATAAGCATCGTCATAATTGTACTTTTCATAAGTTCTTTCATAACATCGTCATTTCATAAACGTTATTTCAATAAGAAGTATTTTATATCCCACAACCCATATCAAAACAACATTGATAAAATCTTCATTCAAAACATCGTATAAAACATTACAAGGGGAATGCGGGTGTTAGCAGTAGACGTTACCTCGTTTCCTGCTTAATATTCTTGATAACCGAGGGAGGCTGTAATATCCTTTCCTTTTAATCTAGTCACGAGTTAAAAGACTTATTAATAACTCATTCTAGATTCACGATTCATTTCCGTCATGTGAATCCATTAACTATAATATTAATAATTATACTTTCTTATTTATTTTAGAGGTTTTGGATTGCTAAGATATTCTAGTTATAATATAACTTTAATAAAAGTGAGTTTGTTAACGATTTCTATTAACGTCATTAAGTCCCAAAAATTAACATCAATATTCTAATTAATATAGTTTTTATGAAGGATAAAATGGTTATCGTTCTATGTTATTAACGAAATGTGGAAATAATAACAAAAGTTGGATGTTCATTTAAACGGAATATTATTATCTAAGCTTATATAATATTTGAAAACCAATTATTCAATCATCAAAACTTTAACCAAATAAAATTTGAAAACAACATTATATAATCAATTTACTCTCAAAATAATGTAACACCCCGTAATTTCACTAGAAATTTCGCGTGTTAATTTATATGGTTTACATTGTTATTTATAAATCTAAATACAATTTCATTTATAAAATTATATCTATTAAATAAATGGTCGTATTTGAAACCGGAAAATAATTCGGTGGACAATGTATTGTGCATACGTACCTTAATTTCAAAATGTGTATAGTCGGTGGACGCCTAATTATTTTACGATGCTCATAGTATTTTTATTTTATAAATTTGCACAGGTTTTACCTATTAAGCTAAATTATCTTTAAGACTACTAATTTTGATTTAGACCCTTGCTTCTTAATTTAACTTGTGTTCTTTGATTTCATTTTATGTTTTTATTAATTTATTTAGTTATATCATATTTCTTTAAACTTATATTTTATACGGATTAACTATCTATAAAATTGCTCCGACGAGTTGATCTGTAAATTAAGCTATATCTTAATGTTATTTATTTTAAGTTGAGCTTATTTTGATATATGAAAATGTGATCATACATTTTATTATTTTTATTATTATTATTGAGTGTAATATTTGAGTTAGTCTTAGTTAGGCTAATGTGTTGATTTAGCTTAATCGTTGTTTTTGCGGACCAACCATGTAACGAACTTTAGCCCACCATTTTTATTCCTATAGGGCCGAAAGGTTAACCATGTAGAGGCTTCTAGAAGACTCCAATAAGACGTTCATCCTTTACTTTGTAACCATGAAAAGCTAAGGGTTGTGTCTCTTCATCCCCTCCATTAAACTCCCTCATTATACCCCATAATGATGACTATTAAGCCACCATTAACACTCTCCATAATGTACCCCCATTAAACCTACCATAAACACCCTATTAAACCCCTCCCTTTTGCTGTCCCTTCATCAGAAATTCATCACCCATTTCCCCTCTTTTCACACGCCACTTTCAAAGAAAGAAAGAAAGAGAGAAAGAGAGAAAGTCTTCCCGTTTTTCCCCTGCACACCATCACAAAAATGGCCATTGCCGGAGATCTAACCGTTGGATCGTCTTCAAATTTGGACAGCATGTTCACAACATCTAGGCCTACTGTTTTACCGGAGAGATTTTGTATCCGAGCTTTAGATATTCGAAAATCTGCTTCGGAAAACTACTGACTATTTTAGAGGACGGTAAAATTGTTTAAAAGAGGAATACCTTGTCCAATGGAGGAGAAGTCTTCAAGGGAGAAGAAGGTTTTTATGATCCTCACATTTTCTAGGCTATTATATCATGTTTTGCGGCACTCCTCTCGAAGATCGAGGTAACTAGCGTTTTTCTAATTCGATAGGGAATAGATTTTGAACTTAGGTTGTTAGAATCTCGTTAGAGAACTTAGATTCATGTTAGGTGGAACTTGGATGATTGTGTGATTATGGTTTAGTGTATTATCATGATTAGGAAGGTTGTGTTGTGGTATTTTCATGTGTGAACGTGTTGTTATGTTCATGTTGTTAGTTCTTGTTAGTCGGTTTGTCAAGTTTGATGTTTTGTTGTTATGTTGATTAGAGTAACTTGGTTAATTGTTGGAGTTTGAGTTTTGGTTGTTGGTGATGCTTAGTATCATGCTAGGGTGTTTGTTTGGTTGAGTTGGATGTGATTTGGTGTTGGTTTGGGTGCTTGAGACTTGATGTATGTTTGATGGACGAAGCGAGTGCATACGAGCACAGCCCGCAAGCCACGAGCAGTGGTAGCTCGCGACCCGCGACCACGGTCGCACCTCGCGACGAGGGTCTGCCCTCCTTGGTTGCGTTTTGTTGATTAATTTTCCTTTGAACTTACATCATGTTTATATGTTGGGTGTTGGATTTATGCATGTATGTTAAGCATGTTAGAGTACGTTTGAGTTGGTTTGAGTTGTTTCATTAAGGGAATGTACCCTAGTTGGTTGGGTAGTTTTGGTTGTTGCTCGGTTTGTCGAGTGTTGTGGGCCTATACTTTGAGTTGTCGACGTTGAAATGCTTCAGGGAGGATAACACTGCCCTTAGCATCTCTTCGCCAAGAGTTATGTACGGGGAATATTGTGACTTAGTCATAATTGACTTCGTACCCAAACTCAGATAACGTTTTTGTGTTATATGCCTCAACATGAATGTTTTGATGTCTTATGGAATGGATTTGGTGTATACCTTGTCGTGTATACCCATGTTTGTTGTTATTTGGATTCCTATGTATACCTTGGGGTGTATACGTATGTTGGTTGTTTGAGTTGCTTTGTATACCTTGTCGTGTATACTCATGTATGGATGTTGATTAGATTCCTTTGTATGCCTTGTCGTGCATACATTGCTCTTTGTGTTTGATTGATCCTATGGGCGGCATGGTCCTAGGAATTTGTGTTTGATTGATCCTATGGCGGAATGGTCCTAGGAATTTGTTTGTTTTTCCTGAGGGCAGTATGGTCCTAGGAATTTGTTTGTATCCTGAGGGCGGTATGGTCCTAGGATTTGGTTACTTAACCATGGGCGGTATGGTCCATTGGTTCACACACGAGCGGTATGGTTCGTTGAGTATGCCATTCGGCAGGGCGGTATGGTCCTCGAATATGCATTGCTATTCGGCAGGGCGGTATGGTCCTCGAATATGCATAGTAGGCCTTGGGCGGTATGGTCCAATGAGTCTACTCACAGGCGGTATGGCCTGTTGTCTTTGAATTGATGTGTGCTTGGTTGTGTGTGTTGATTCGATCATTGGTATTTAGTTTTCTCTCTATGTGTGTTTGATGATTATGACTCGTAGTTACATGTATTTCATGTTGTGATTATGTTTCTTTGTGATGTATGTCTTTGGCGTGCTTCTAATTTCTTTAAGTTTATTATGTGTTCCTATTTGTGCTGGGAGAACTGTTAGTTACTCCCCACTGATTGTGGAAGTTGTTGATTTTTTATGCAGATGACGATGCTGTTTAGGATTGTTACGGTTTGGACCGGGAATGTGCGTTTTGGCCTTGTGAGCAAGAAGGTGGTGCTTGTCATAGTGGATGAGCATTTTGAGTCAGGGATTAGGACTTACTACTAAGAGGGTTTTAAGTAGTTTTCCTTTATGTTTTGTCTTACGTTTTCAACTACGGATTTGGTTCGTTTCTTTGGATTTTGGATCACGTTACCTTGAGGTTTCTTTTGGAGTTTTCTTGGATATTTTGGAACTTTGGTTGGAATGAGGGTATGGGACCTCATTTCCCTTTATATATGATTATCGAAAGTTGATTATCTTATTTGGAGGATTTATGTTTATTTATAGTTTAATTCTACTCCTTAGAGTAGCATCTCCGTCTTAGTGGTATTTCCGCTACCACTAGTTGCTTTATTTTATTTAATATTGTCTCTTTTGTTCTTTGTATCGGACGGGATGTTACAAATAATGTAATTGCTAAAATAGTTAACATAAGTCGGATACGTATAGTCGTGTAATTTAAGCTGATTTTTAATAACTTAGGAACCATTTCACATTTATAAGTAAATGAAGGGATAACATTTACTATTAATAAAAGAAATTTTAAAAATGGAAAATAATATTTCCTCCGTTTCTTTTTAAGTGCTACATATTGACTTTGCTACTATTCATCTATTATAGTTTGACCGGCTTTTACAATTTATGCATAAGAAAAAATATAGTCTTGTTGGATCTTGTTTGATTCGTCTCGATGTATACATTTTTAATATCTTGTTGTCATAATTTTTACAAATGCATAATTAAAGATAAAAACCATACAAAATGTGTCTCGACAAATGTGAAAAGTGAAATGTAGCACTTAAAAAGAAACAGAGGAAGTACTAAATAGCTTTCATCATGATAGTAAATGTTAACTCAAGCTTAAAAAGCTTAACTTTGTTTACTAACCCATTAAATTAAAATGAAGCTAGTCAACCCATATTATTAATTAATTATAACCCAATCCTTTAAGCCCACATTAACAACTCATTAATATGCTACATAAGCCCAAACACTTATTAAGAAGGTATAATTTATACCTTACTGCTTCTCTTGAAGCAAAGAAGAAAAACAGAGAGGAGAGTCTGCGTGGGTCTGTGAGGGCTGCGTGGGTGTTGCTGGAGGTGTGGCCGGAATGGTCGGCAGCATGCTGCTGGCTGGGCGCCGTTCGTTGCGGCGGAGGTCAGCGAAGAAGGGGTGCGAGTGGTGTATGCACGGTGAGCAGCGAGCAGGGGCGGTGTGTATGCGCGGGAGGACGAGAAAGAGAAAGGAGAGGGGGTTGCGGTCTGGGTCGCCGGCGAGGGTGGTTGTGGAGTGGCGCCGAAATTCTGGGTGTTTCCGGCGGTCAGGCACGGTGGTGGTGGTTGTTTGGTGGCAAAAGAGGTGGTTTTAAATGCTAAAACAGAGGAAATTTTGAGTTATAGAAGGAGAAAACTTTTCTGATTTTTGTGGTTGTTGTTTTGCTTGTTGATTTCCATGGTTCTTGAGCTGAGTCAGGGCCATTCCTGACTTTTTTAGGGCCCGGGGCAAAGCTCAAAAATGGGCCCCTAATTTTTCATACTGATATAGGGTATATGATCACTTCTATTAGGGTCATTTATGACATTTCAGAGTCATATACACGAAATAAACAATAAACACCATGTTATGGTCAACAATATAAAGTATTATATTTTTTGAAAACTAGCTATGTCGGGTTCGATTTTTTCAATATTTTAGAAAATTAAATCAAGAATGATGATGATGTAGGAAAAGTAAATTAATAATTAATAAATAAATTTTAGTGATCGATTTAAGAAAAAAATGGTAGATGATGATAATTATTCTGATGGTCTAAACAAATAGTACTTCAAACATACCAACATATCATTTCTATACGAAATGATACTAAGACAAAGTACTATTGCATGAATTAATTATAATAATCTAACAAAATATGCCCTCACAATTATTTTGCACGTTATTTAATTAAGAAAGAAATTAAAAAAAACTAGGAAAAGGGTTATTTGTTGAATTAAGAAAGAAATGGAAAAAAAGCTAAAATAACGAAAGGAAGTAGTGCGGTGTAGATAGGATTTAAGAAAGAAATGGAAAAAAGAAGAAATAACAAAATAAAGAAGTTTTGTGGTAGTGGGATTCGAACCCCTACCCTACCACGCATTGCTTTTGGAGTGTGTTGCACCGAGTACTGTTACCACTAGACTCCAGCATGTTTGTGTTGACAAAATGCACGTCTAAATATTTCATAGTTATTACATCTGTATGCGTTAAACAGAACCTCCATTCTTGGGCCCTGGGCGGGCGCCCCGCCTGCCTGAGTTCTTCATCTATTTATAGCCCAAGAAGGAGGTGGAATTTCTGAAAATCAAGTTGCTATGGTTCATGGTTTTGGCAAATTCCATGGTTTTGAGAGTTTGAATCTGTGGGGATAATTTGCTGGGTTTTTAAATCAGGAGAACTAATCCATGGTTTCCCATGGATGTCTCACGTAAGAAGAAACAAGGGAAGAATGGTGGTTTTGTTGACTTGGTTAGCTTATAGAAGAAGATGGGTTTTCTTATTCTGATTTTCTTTTCCCTCCTTTCTTTCTCTTTTAATTTCTGATTTCTATTTTGGGCTAGTTGGGTAGTTTTAGGTTGGGTAAGTTTTAGGTATTGGGCTCAAGTTTGTTGTAGATCCAATAGCTTTTACCCAACTATATTCTAACCCATGTCATAAGAAAATAATTACTTTGTACATTAACTCAAAGAAAATATTACCTCCGTTCCATAGGTATTGCAACCTTTGACATTTTGCACTATCCATATACTACCCTTTGACCCTCTTTTGTGATTTATACACAAGGATAAATATAGCCATGTGAGATCTTGTTAGATTCGTCTCGATATATGCTTTTGTAGGAGAGACTTTTAAGAATATGTGGTCTCCTACCATGAACTCCAGGGGTCTTCTTCAATGATCTGCATAGCTTTTCTGCCTATTCTGATCTGTTTTGATTCTAGCTTGGATCAATCGAACTTTTTCAGTTGTTTCTTGTATCAAGTCAGGCCCAATTATTCGAGCCTCGTCTATATCACTCCAACAGAGTGGGGTTCTACATCTTCTTCCGTAAAGGGCTTCATATGGTGCCATCTTAATACTAGCTTGATAGTTGTTGTTGTAAGAGAATTCTACCAATGGCAAGTATTTCTCCCAACTTCCTTGAAAATCTAATATACATGCCCTTAACATATCCTCGAGAGTCTGAATCGTTCTCTCGGTTTGTCCATCCGTTCCGGGGTGAAAAGCAGTATTAAAATCGAGTCTCGTGCCAAGAGCTTTTTGTAGTTCTTTCCAAAATTTTGCTTGGAATCTCGAATCTCGGTCAAACACGATTTAGCTCGGTACTCCAAGAAGCCTGACAATTGTGTTTACATATAACTCCTCAGTTGCTTTTCCTTACGATCAAGCATTTCAATTGGTTTTTCTTCATATGTTAAGTCGTTTCGTAGTTATAAGGGCTCGTGTTGAATCACATGGCTTTGGTCAGATATATATTTTAATTATATTTTATATTAACTCAATTTTATTTTAAAAGAATTTATTAACTTATATTATACATTTATATATAAAGAAATGATTTTGTTATAATTTAATTATATTTATCGTTTAATTAATTTTGCTTAAGTTTCTCGGATATTACAGTTTTACAACAATTGGCCCGAGGGCCCGTTGGGGGCTTGTGTTGTAGCCTACGTCGACGAGGCTCCGGAGGCTCCTCAGGGCCCCAGGAGATTTTTGGCTCGGGACTTCCTTGACACCCTCCATATGCCCCTAGATACCTCTAGTACTAAAAGGGGCCCTTAGTTTGTCCTACAATTCCTCGGCGAGACTCGGCTCATGTGGTGCCCAACAACGCATGCCTTGCCTCAAGATGCCTCCGGTGCCCACCAACAGCACTCCCTTAGGCCACCAAATGCTATCAAAGGCCACTACATCACCCTATGAGGCCCCAACAAGGCTCCCCCCGAAATTTCCAACAGTTGGCTCGATGGCCCGTCGGGGGGCTTGTGTAGTAGCCTACGCCAACAGAGCTCCGGAGGCCCCACCGGGCCCTAGCAGATTTTTTGCTCGGGACTTCACCGACACCCTCCACATGCTGCGGGTGACTCTAGTACGAAAGGGGACCCTTAGTTTGCCTCACAATGCCTTGGCTCGACTCGGCTCATAAGGTGCCCAACAACAACGTAGATGCCTCTAGTGCCCATTAGAGCACTCAACTAGGCCGCGAAATGCTATCAAAGGCCAACATATCACCCTATGAGCCTCCCACAAGGATCCCATCATGTTATAAAACAGTTGGCTCGTGACCTGTCGGGGGCTTGTGTAGTGGCGTATGCCGATGGGGCTCCAGAGGCCCCTTCGGGCCCTGAGGGAGTTTTTGCTCGGGACTTCATCGACACCCTCCACTTTCTCCTGGATGCCTCAAGAACGAAAGGGGACCCTTAGTTTGCCTCATAATGCCTCGGCTCGACTCGTCTCATGTGGTACCCAACAGCGTCATAGATGCCTTAAGATGCCTCCAGTGCCCACCAAGAGCACTCAACTAGGCCGCCAAATGCTATCCAGGGAAACCATATCAACCTATGAGCCCCCCATAAGGATTCCATCATGTTCTAAAACAGTTGGCACAAGGTCCGTCGGGGGCTTGTGTAGTAGCGTATGCGGATGGGGCTCTGGAGGCCTCTCAAGGCCCCTAGAGATTTTTTGCTCGGGACTTTATCGACACCCTCCACATGCTCCGGGATGCCTCCATTACGAAAGGGGACCCTTATTTTGCCTCAAAATGCCTCGGCTCGACTCGGCTCATGTGGTGCCCAACAGCGTCGTAGATGCCTCAAGATGCCTCCAATGCCAACAAAGAGCACTCAACTAGGCCGCCAAATGCTATCAAAGGCCAACATATCACCCTGTGAGCCCCCCACAAGGATCCCATCATGTTTTAAAACAGTTGGCACGGGGACCGTCGAGGGCTTGTGTAGTAGCCTACGCCGACGTGGCTCCGGGGGCCCTCCGGGCCCCGTGGGATTTTTTGCTCGAGACTTCACCGACACCATCCACATGCTCCGGGATGCCTCCAGTACGAAAGGGGATCCTTCGTTTGCCTCACAATGCCTCGACTCATGTGGTGCCTAACGGCATCGTATATGCCTCAAGATGCCTCAAGTGTCCACTAGAGCACTCAACTAGGCCGCCAAATGCTATCAAAGGCCAATGTATCACCCTATGAGCCCCCCACAAGGATCCCATCATGTTCTAAAACAATTGGCTCAGGACCCGTCGGTGGCTCCCTCCATATGCCCCGGAATGCCTCCAGCACGAAAGGGGACCCTTAAATTGCCTCACAATGCCTTGGCGAGGCTTGGCTCATGTGGTGCCTTGGGGGCACGTTGGGCCCATCTAACGCACTTCCATACATGGCCTATGGAACATATTCGGATCGCCTACTATCCTTTATACATAGCCTAATATCCTCTCGTACTAAGTTGAATTACCATCGCGACACTTTCATCAGTAGGGTAAAACTAATCTGTCTCACGACGGTCTAAACCCAGCTCAAGTTACTTATGGGTGGGTGAACAATCGAACACTTGGTGAATTCTTCTTCACAATGATAGGAAGACCGACATCTAAGGATCAAAAAGCAACGTCGCTATGAACGCTTGGCTGCCACAAGCCAGTTATCCCTGTGGTAACTTTTCTGACATCTCTAGCTTCAAATTCCGAAGGTCTAAAGGATCGTTAGCCCACGGTTTCAAGGTTGAAAATCAGAATCAAACAAGCTTCTACCCTTCTGTTCTCGTTGAGCTCATCTTAGGACACCTGCGTTATCTTTTAACAGATGTGCCGTCCCAGATAAATTCACCACTTGACAATGTCCTCCTCCCGATCGGCCTGCAAAGCGGACCTTAGGTTAAAAAGGAGGGGCACTGCCCCGCTTCCGACTAACTGAGTAAGTAAAATAACGTTAAAAATAGTGGTATTTCACTTGTGCTGAAGCACCCACTTATCCTACACCTCTCAAGTCATTTCACAAAGTCGGACTAGATTCAAGCTCAACAAGGTCTTTTTTCCCTGCTGATTCTGCCAAGCCCGTTCCCTTGGCTGTGGTTTAGCTGGATAGCAGACAGGGGCAATGGGAATCTCGTTAATCCATTCATGCACGTCACTAATTAGATGACGAGGCATTTGGCTACCTTAAGAGAGTCATAGTTACTCCCGCCGTTTACCCGCGCTTGTTTGAATTTCTTCACTTTGACCTTCAAAGCACTGAAAGAAATCACATTACGTTAACATCCGCAAGGACCATCGCAATGCTTTGTTTTAACTAAATAGTCGGATTCCCCTTGTACGTACCAGTTCTGAGCTAACTGTTCGACGCCCGGGGAAGGCCCCCTAAGGAGCCGTTCTCAGTCCGTCCCCTTGACGGCACACGACAACCCGCTCTCGCCATGCAAGCAGCTCGAGCAGTCCACCGAAAACTTACGGGTTCAGGACTGGGACCCTCGTGCCCAGCCCTTAGAGAAAATCCTTTTCCTGAAGTTACGGATCCATTTTCCCGACTTCCCTTGCCTACATTGTTCCATCAACCAGAGGTTGTTCACCTTAGAGACCTGATGCGATTATGAGTATGACCGGGCGTTGTTGGCACTCGATCCTCCGGATTTTCAAGGGTCGTCGGGGGCGCACCGGACACCACCCAACGTGCAGTTCTCTTCCAGCCGTTGGAC
The DNA here is from genome assembly GCA_947645195.1 of Patellifolia procumbens. Lineage (NCBI taxonomy): Eukaryota > Viridiplantae > Streptophyta > Magnoliopsida > Caryophyllales > Amaranthaceae > Patellifolia > Patellifolia procumbens. Next base: position 3,442,357 of record CANSGD010000016.1, read on the forward strand.
CCTACCTCCGGCTGAGCCGTTTCAAGGGTGGGCAGGCTGTTAAACACAAAAGATAGCTCTTCCAGAGGCCCCCGCCAACGTCTCCGGACTCCCTAACGTTGCTATCAACCGCCACGTCCATGTTCATGATTTTTAACCCGATTCCTTTTCGAAGCTCGCGTGAAACACGCTATCGGACAGGCTTCCCCCGTCTCTTAGGATCGACTAACCCAAGTGCAAGTGTCGTTCACATGGAACGATTCCCCTCTTCGGCCTTCAAAGTTCTTAGTTGAATGTTTGCTACTACCACCAAGATCTGCACTGACGGCTGCTCCTCCCCGGCTCATGCCACAGGTTATGCCGCGACCGCCTGGCCCTCTGACAGGCTAAATTCGTATTACCTAATCAAATATAATCCTAAGTCCTCTAACAATGATAGTCAAGGAAAGTAGGGTCGAATCATAGAGAGACAAAGTTTCTAAGTTAATATCCAGCTAAACAGCTACTTCAGACAAGATCGGATAAAAATCAGCTGAACTACGAATTAAACACTAGAAAGCAATATAAAGATGAGATTTAAACTATGAAATAAAGGTCTAGGGTATTAGTTCGGCCCACCATGCTTATATGAATCAGAGGATCAAACAACTATTAGAACATAGGTCAAGAATCGATAGACTAGAGCACGTGTCAAGCTATGATTAAGTCTCAACGCCCATAATTCAACATACGCTGCATGTTCACTAATGTAATCACAATTAGTGATGTGTACTAGGCCTCTAAAAGTAGGATGGATCTGTGCAAACAATTATTAACCTTAAGCAATCAATGAAATTGCGCAATAACATTAATTACTCAATAAGAACAAATCACACCATAACCAATCTAATCAACCTTAGAAACTAATAGCAATTCAAAGTAATCAAGGTATAAACATGGTTTCCCTCCCTAAATCCCTAGAAATTAGACTAGTCAGACATAATCGAATAAACAATAATGAAACTAATATGAAACCCTAACAATTGCATCATGGATGAATTAAATAATCAAACTAAGCAATCAAAAGATAATCAAAGAAATTAAGAGTAGAGAAAAGTACCAATTGACGGAAAGCAATAACCAATATTGAAATAAATATGAGGTTCAATCACCTCTTGAACTAATTTAAAGTGGTTAATCTAATAAAATCTCACTAAAACTAAACTAAGTACAATGAAAAATGAAATAGAAATAGAAATAAAAGTTGTCTCTAAAATAATAAAGGTTAGCTATTTATAACAGCCCCAAGATCTAATTAAAAACGAATAGAATAAGATAGAATTTCGGATCCGTGAGCGCGCCTCCCGATCGGGCAATGGGCCACCCGATCGTGTCCACACAAAAATGGACCAAAGTGAAATCTTCATCTCACGCAAGCAGCAACACTGGAATCGAAGCTTGGGCCCCCAACCTATCGGGTCAGGCAGGCTATGCCCGATCGGGCCGGAGCACGCACAACAACAAGCATTTGTTCTTGTACGCAAGCGCAGCAGCACTACATGGTAGCCCTGGGGCCTGCCCGATCTGGTCGGGTAAAGAGATGCCCAGCACCCTTTTTCTCCTTTGGCGTGAAAGAGCAGCAAGCAACTGTGAGATCTAGGGTCTACCCGATCGGGTCAGGTAAACTCTATAAAATAGCTCCGAAGAGCTCAAAGGACGCACGAATTAGCTCATAAATAGGGAAGAAAACTCTATATAAATATGTGATATCAAACTCCCCCATGATAAAACTTTGCTTGTCCTCAAGCAAATAGAACATGAATATGGAATAAAATGCCTTACCCCATAGATAAAACATTCAAAGCTTAAAGACATTTTCAAGACTAAGAATCGTTCAAGCAGGAAAAATCCAAGTTTGGCTAATCAAATCCATCCAACTACCAATCATCCAAGCAAACAATTCAACTCATCTACATGGCATTCAAATCCTGAAAAGGTTCTCACAAAGGTGTCACTCCTCTCAATTTTGTGGCAGGCAAAGCAAATGCACGAACACTCACCAACCCGACCATAGATGCCCTTCCCACTCACACTCTCATGTGTTTAAGAAGGTTAAATATCGCTCATCCTAAACAAGTCGACTCAATTAGCAGACATACTCTTTAACTTTGACAAACTGACTCGAAATCAATCCAATAAACAATGTAAACACAAGCTCAAGAGGATTTTATAGGGTTGTAATGGGTCTTAGGAAAGAGGTAGGAGATATTTTTAGAAAATGTGGTGAAGAAACCGAGAATGGGGGAGCAAAGCTCAAACAAGGCCGAAGATGGCCGAAACAACTCCTTACAACACCAAATAACGACAAAACATAAACCGACTCTTATAAATCGATAAAAACTCACAACAAACCCAATTTTCAAGCAATGTAGCACATTTTTATTTATAAACAACGTGAATGAAGGAACTTTGAACTCTTTTCAACTTTTATTTCTTTTTCTTTCATTTTACGAATCAAGCATTCACCTAACTCTAACTTTGCTTTTTCTTTTCTTTTTCTCACACTTAAACCACAACAAATAAACTTTTATTCCCAAAACCAAACCAAACCATCAAACCAATCTCAAAACTCAACCCAACAAACGTTCCCCCAAGCTAGGCTTGGAAAAAGTATCGAAATAGAGGTCGTGAGCTCATAATAAGGGTTTAGTGACATGAAACAGGTCATTAGGCTCAACGGGGCTAAGGAGGATATAAGTATATCAAAAAATCACTCCGAGGCTCAAGAATCAGACCAAAGAATGCCTCTATCACAACAATTGCTATAAGTCATCGAAAATCAGCGAAGTCAAAGTCAAGATCAATCCACTAAAGAGGAACTAACGCACAAAAACAGACTGGATAATCATATGATTCCAATAGGCTTACAAAGAGGCCTCACAGTCTAACCAATTTAGGCATACAACACAAAGTAGTGTGTAATAGTAAAAATTCGCTCGAAGTTATAGCAATCAAACATCAAATCATACCCTCAAGATCATAAGTGCCCAGCTATCCATAAAATAGAGTTAAATTATTTTCAGTTAGAGCACAACAAGGGGCACATGTAGGCAACTAAACTAGTCATGGGAACCACATTTTTTTATTTTTTCCAGTATTTTTCGAAAGCAGTAAATCTATCCTACAAAGCAGTAAAAGAGATAAAGAATACAAAGAGAAATACTCCACCAAGCTGAACTTCGTAGTGTCCTCAATGCCAAAAGGTGAAAAAAGGACGATGCTAAGAGGAAAAACAACGTTAGTGCTCTCTCACTCTCTCTCACTAAAAAAAATAAGAAAAATAAAAAGGGGAAATTACTAGTTGCCTCTCGCACAAGGCTGGTTTATAAAGGTCCCACACGACCATAATACCTCCATTTCTCAAATTGGACGGGCTTGGCAGGGAGTGCCACCCTCATTAAACATCTTACTTCTCCAAATGTTCTTGATAATACCTCCAAACCGTGAGGCAACCTTAGGTGCATTTTGACCTTCTCTACAACTACCTCATCTAGAATCTCAGCCCTGCAACAAGATTGTTCAAGCATAGGTGCTTTTACAACATTGGTTAGTTTAAAAATCATTGTATCATCACCAACACTCAGAGTTAAAAACCCAGACTTAACATCAATGACATCACCAGCAGTACACAAAAACGGTCTACCGAGAATAATGGGAATCTGGGCATCCTCATCCATATCAAGCACCATAAAATCAACAGGAATGTAAAATTTCCCGACCGTAAGAGGAACGTCCTCTCAAACACCGAAGGGGTATTTTATAGAACGACCAGCCATCTGTAAAGTGATTTGTGTGCATTTAAGTGCTCCCATATTCAGTTTCTTATAAACAGATAATGGCATAACAGAAACAGAAGCACCTAAATCACACAAGGCTTTATCAATAAAAATATGACCAAGATGGCAGGGAATAGAAAAACTACCAGGTTCTTTCAACTTAGGTGGGGTTTTATTCTGTATAAAAGCACTACACTTTGCAGTAAGAGCGACACATTCTACCCCACCAAAGTCTCTTTTCTTAGTGATCATGTCTTTTAGAAATTTGGCATACACAGAGACTTGGGTAATTAAATCAGTGAATGGAATCATTACCTTAAGGTTCTTGACCATAGCCAAGAACTTACCAAATTGTTGATCAACCATTGATTGCTGCATCCTGTGAGGAAAAGGTAGCCTTGGTGTAAAAGGCGCTTCAGAATGCTTCTCCTTTTTCTTCCCTTTTTGTTCAGCTTCCTCAGATTAATCGACCTCAGACATCGAACTCTTCCATTTTCCTTCACCTTCTTCCCCTTAGTTTGGGCAGCATCATCACTGGGAAATGGAAGGGCATCATAAGTAACGTCACTACGACGAGTAATGGCAGTCACGTGCTCCCTCTGAATGGGTTGCCCAGGTAATTGTCCCTGCTGCCTCTGAGCATTGTTTTCTGCCAATTGGGTAATCTGAGTCTCGAGAAGTTTAATGTGTTTTCTTGGGCTCTTTGTGCCTTCTCATTAGCTCTCTGTGTAGCCACTTCTCTTGAGCTCTTTAGGCCTCCTCATGAGTTTTCTGCATGCTCAGCGTCAGCTTCATCAATTTAGATGTGGTAGGCTCTTGTGGGGTTATTTGTGAAGGTGGGGTTTGAAAATTTTTTGGAGATTGGAAGTTATTAGGGTGATGGAATGTTTGTCATGGAGTTCTCTGAAAATCAGGGGGTTTTGGTACAATGAGGGTTTAGGGTGGTTTTGTGGTGGTGGTTGAAAGTTTTATGGATTTTGGTAGTTATGTGGAGGGGAGAAGTTTTGTGATCTCTGTTGGAAGGCGTTTGCCTGCTCCATCTTATGTTGACTAAACTGACAGTCAATCCACAATGACCCTGAACACCGCATACCTCGCAGTAAGATGAGGTAATGGGTGCCACGGCAGACATAACATTAATGCTCAAGGTAGGGGGTGTCGAGGTAGAGGATCTCAAGGTGTCAATCTTCTTGCTCAGTTTCGCCATTTGCGAAGTCAGTAATGCAAGAGCGTCTACCTCCCATACCTTCTTTGTGAGGCTGCAGGAAGTGGAATGATCATTAGCTACAAGGTTTGATAGGAAATCATAGCTTACATCCACTTCCTTATCTAGATAAACTCCTCCCGCAGACGAGTCAACAATACTCCTCATCTGAGGCTGCAGCCTATTGTAAAATGTCTGCGTCAAGAACCATTTATCCATGTTGTGATGTGGACACTCTCTCTGCAAGTCTCTAAACCTAGCCCACGCTTCCCGATCCCGAAGTGTTTCATCATGCTCTTGGGAAAACGTGGCTAGTTTGTTTCTGATTTTTGCTGTCTTTGTATGTGGATAATACTCTTTCGGGAAAGCAGCAGAAATTTCCGACCATTCAGACACTTTGATGTCGTTGAACCACTTCTGAGCTCTATCTCCGAGTGAATACTCGAATAACATGACCTTCAATTGCTCATGTGTGACTCCTTGATGCTTTACAGTTCAACAGAGTTGTTAAAATCTCTGCAAATGATTGGCCGGATTTTCATTAGGATGCCCACCAAACTGATTTTGCTAAACCATACTTATGCGTCCAGGCTTAATCTCGAAAATGTTAGCGGCGCTGGTGGGCATGAGTTGGCCAGTGGGAATGCTGCCAGGATTAGGTACCCCATATGAATTCAACGATTTGGCCATAGCTAAACTCGAAGTGTCTGGTTTAGAGGCGTTCAGCTGAATAAACTGCTTTCAATTTTCTTTCTGAATTTTCTCTCTGAATTTTCTTTCGAAGCTGCCTGATTGTCCTTGTAAGATTGGGATCCCCTAGGATGGGGAACTGTTTCTTTGAGACCTGGGCATACAAAAGAAACAAAAAGAAGCAGTAAAACGTACCTCAATTGGAACAATGAAGTTCCAATGAGGCACAGAGAAGTAGACCAAATAACCAAACAAAAACTTAGAAAACTAGCCGTCTCCCCGGCAACGGCGCCAAAATTTGACAGGCTAAAGTCGTATCACCTAATCAAAGATAATCCTAAGTCCTCTAACAACAGTAGTCAAGGGAAGTAGGGTCTAATCCACAGAGAGACAGAGTTTCTAAGTTAATATCCAGCTAAACTTCTACTTCAGACAAGATTAGATAAAAATCAGCTGAACTATTAATTGAACACTAGAAAGCAATACAAGGATGAGATTTAAACTATGAAGTAAAGGTCTAGGGAATTAGCTCGGTCCACCATGCTTATACCAATTAAAGGATCAAACAACTATTAGAACCTAGGTCAAGAATCGATAGGTTAGAGCACGTGTCAAGCTATGGTTAAGTCTCAACGTCCATAATTCAACATACGCCGCATGTTGATTAACGTAATCAGAATTACTAATGTATACTAGGCCTCTACAAGTAGGACGGATCTATGCAAACAATTATTAACCTCAAGCAATACATGAAACTGCGTAATAACATTAATTACTCAATAAGAACAAATCACACCATAACCAATCTAATGAAACCCAAGAAACTAATAGCAATTCAAAGTTATCAAGGTATAAACATGGTTTCCTTCCTTAAATCCCTAGAAATTAGACTACTCAGACATAATCGAATAAACAATAATAAAACTAAAATGAAACCCTAACAATTGTATTATGGATGAATTAAATAATCAAACTAAGCAATCAAAAGATAATCAAAGAGATTAAGAGTAGAGAAAAGTACCAATTGACGAAAAGTGATCACCTTTATTGAAATAAAACCGAGGTTCAATCACCTCTTGAACTAATCTAAAGTGTTTAATCTAAGAAAAGCTCTCTAAAACTAAACTGAGAACTATGGAAAATAAAATAGAAATAAAAGTTGTCCCTAAAATAATGAAGGTTAGCTATTTATAATAGCCCCAAGATCTAATTAAAAATGAATAGGATAAGATAGAATTTCGGAAACGCGAGCGCGCCAGCCGTTCGGGCAACGGGCCACCCGATCGGGTCCACACACAAATGGACCAAAGTGAAAATCTTCATCTCATGCAAGCAGCAGCATTGGAATTGAAGCTTGGGCCCCCACCCGATGGGGTCGGGCAGGCTATGCCCGATCAGGCTGGAGCACACACAACAACAAGCAATTGTTCTTGTACGCAAGCACAGCAGCGCTGGATGGTTGCCCTAGGCCTGCCCGATTGGGTCGGCCTTGCCCGTTCGGGTTGGGCTTGAGATGCCTAGCACCTTTTTTCTCCTTGGCCTGAAACAACAGAATGCAATTGTGAGATTTAGGGTTCACCGATCAGGTCGAGTAAAGTGTGCCCGATAAGGCCCGAAACCCTACCACCCGATCCATAAATCTTCGCCTGATAGGGCCATTTTCTGCCCGATCCAGTTACGTGACAACTCCAATAGCTTGTTTCTTTGGCTTTTCTTTGCGGTTTGAGCTCGATGAACAAGTCTAAAGCCTCGCAATCCTCGTAAAGCGAGCACATATACTCGTAACGACTCGAACATGCCTCATAACAAGTCGGAAAGCCGTGGTTGCATCCAAATAGCTTGGAAATAAGGAGAAAACTCCCTAAAATATGCAATTCAACACTAAAACACAAAACCACGACTATATACGATAATTAGTATAAAATAGCTCCGAAGAGCTCAAATGACGCACAATTAGCTCATAACTAGGGGAGAAAACTCTATATAAATACATGATATCAAACTAAAATTTGATATGCTAAAGTTGTATCACCTATTCAAGGATAATTCCTAAAGTCCTCTAACAATAGTAGTCAAGGGAAGCAGGGTCGAGTCCAAAGGGAGACAGAGTTTCTATGTTATATTCAACCAAATAACTATTTCAGGTGAAATCAGATATGATTAACTGAACTAATAATTAAACTAGAGAAAACGAGAATTAAATTGAGATTTAACTATGGAATATAAGCCTAGAGTATTAGTTCGGTTCGCCATGCTTATACCAATTAAATAGGGTAAACTACTATCAAAACCTAAGTCAAGAGTTGAGGGATTAGATTATGTGTTGAGCTATGGTTAAGTCTCAACGCTTATAGTTCAACATAAGCCGCTTGTTCACTAACGTAATTAGAACTACTGATGTGTCCTAGGCCTCTAATCGTAAGACGAGTCTGTGCAGACAATTATTAACCACAAGCAATCAATGAAATTGGCCACTAACATTAATTTATAATTAAGAACAAACCACACCACAATCACTCTAATCAAGCCCTAGAAATCAATAGAAGTCCAATCAGCAATCATGGTATAAACATGGCTTCCCTATCTAATACCCTAGAAAGGGTTCTACTCAGACTCGATTAAATTAATAACAACAATTCTAATAAGAAACCTTAAATATTGCATCATGAAATAATATATAACTAACACAAAAAAGATAATGAATAACAATAAGCAATAAGAGAGAAATTACCAATTGACCGAAAGCGATAACTTTTCTTGAATCGAACAAAGGTTTGATCTCCTCTACAATGATGAAATTAATGAAAAACTGTAAAAATCTCTCTAAAAGTGTCTAAGATAATGAAAGATGATTCTAAAATAAAACCAAAGAGTATTTCTATTAACCTAAGAAAGTAAATAAGATAGGACGGAAAGAACGAAAAATCGCACCTCCGTGTCTTCTGCCCGATCGGGCAAAGGGCTTCCCGATCGGGTCTGAGAACATAACTTCAGCAGCATTTATTAAACGTCAACCAGATGGGATCGGGTAAGGTCCACCCGATCGGGGCCGAAACCCTGACATCCGATTGGGAAAGGCTGCCCGATGCCATCGTGCCAATATCTTCTTCGAATCCTTCAAGAACACGAAATGGCCAAGTGTTTTCCCACCCGATGGGATCGGGTAAAGTGGCCCAATCGGGTGGAAAATCTGATGATTTTGGCCTGAAAGATCGACCTCGATCGAGGAATGGCTACTCAATCTAAACAATGCAATGCAACAAAGATCCTGAGGTCTTTAGCGTGGCTTAGGTAAAAGGTGTGGAAAACTTTGGGTGATGTTGTGGTAAATCAACCCTAGAGGAGCATAATCATCAACAAACTAAGAGGTCATTGTGACCTATCAACTCTGCATATCAACCCAAAACATAACCAACTCAATAGTACTCTAATAAACCACACTTCCTTTTTTCTTTCATTTTCACTCATTTTCTATTTTCATTTTTCGAAACATTCGAGGGATTCTTCTCTTTTGCTCATAACTCATTCTTTTTTTTTCTTTTTCTCAAAGTTGATTTTTTTTTCAAATTTTGCACTATGAGATTTTATAACCAATAAGCTCCACAACTAATCAATAAGCCAACAACCAATGTCCTCATTGCAACGAGGGAGAGAAAAGAGCAAGGGCATCAGCCACCCATATCATCGTCGTTGAGGCCACTGAAGAAACCGCCACCAGACATGTCACCACCACCTGAAAAACTGCCAGGAAAGCCACTAGAGGGATCTCCTGCAAACCCACCTATACCACTAGAAAATACAATATTGCTTGTGTTAAAACCTCCCCCAAAACCACTAGCACCCAAAACAACTAGCACCTGCACTAAAGTCTCCTAGAGAGACAGACTGTTGTGGTGCAGTCTCCTCATCCTCAGCCATATCATCTGTCGCACAGGAAGGCTGGCCATAACTCGGATCCAATGGTACCACGACGGGTGCCGAGCAGACTGCTCAACAATGTCGCGCCTGCAAAAACCATCATAAAGAGGATAAAGAGAGAAGTGATGATCCTCCGCCATGGTATGGACACGTGTGCCAACAGCAACCACACATGTGTAGAGAGAGTCAATGTGAGCACCATAGCCCTCGTGTGTGGCGGTGTTCGCATTGACTTGCTCCTCGATCCTTCCCAAACCTGCCTCCGTTCGACCTAATGTCGACATTATAGCTGAAAAGTCAAAAGTGTTAGGAGGAGGGGGACGGAGAGTCGATGTAAGGGGACCCTCGTCAATGATGGGCGTCTGACGCATATGGTAGGAATGGCGAGGGGGCTCTGGAGTAGGAACAGCTAGGTCAACCCCCTCTATAGGTAGGAGGTAGTTGTCCTGATGGGGCCGCAAGCGGGTTCTAGGGTCGGGGAGTTGGATGGACTTCTTATATTTAATGTGCCACTGAAACCTTTGGTTAGGGAGGCGCTGGAGGACCTTGAGGGTGTCTAAGTAGGTGAAGTCGATGAGGGTAGGGCCCTGGAATGGGTTAAGGTGGGTCTCATCAAAACCAGCAATTTGCCGAGCATATAAAGTAACCAAATCGCCATTCACCAACCGCCTAGGGGTCAAAGTCCCATCCTCACGAAGTTCAGGGAGCGAGTTCGAGATACGCTCAAACTGCAGGGCTACATGATGGGCCAAATTATAGTGAAAATGGTTTCTAGTACCCTTAGAGATGTAGCTGTCAATTGAAATCAACTCGTCCCTCCGGACTAGGTGACGCTCATAACGGCCTAAAAGAGTTTGTGCCATAAAACGTAGCCAAATACTGAAGATAGGGTTGTGAAAATTGGCCCAATGACATTTTTCAACGTCAAAAGGCTCAGGGTCCCTTGTCAGAGCTAAGTAGACAGTGGGCATACTAAAATGTTCAGGCGGGTAGTTGTCCCCATGTATAACAAGTCTGAGCACCCCGGCAAACTCCCTAAGTGTCAAAGTGTGTTCTTGGTTTAGCAATCGGAAGTGTACATGGGTGACCGGCCGGCTCGGGGCTTGGTGAGACCAAATAAAAATGGAGTAACAAAAAACCCTAAATTTCATTATATTGGAAACAAATTACGGACTGAATATGCAAAATATGCGGAGGAAATTGAACGAGCGAGTGACGGAGGCTTCACCGGAATTCTTGAAATTGAGGCTTAGCGGACTACAATCGTGAACGAGAACAAGGCAGTGAAAGAGTGAGGCAGGGCTTATCAGAATTCGAGATTTTGTGGCAAAGCTAACCAGAATCGTGAACGAGAGCAATGGAATTCAAACAGCCAAGGCAGAGATGACCGAAATCTTGAAAGCAAAAGACGAAGAAGATGAAAGGACTATCTGAGATGTTGAGATCGTTGAAGTCGGCTTAATGGGAGAAGCAGTGGAGCCCTACACTTTCGAAAATTTGACAGAGAAGCTGGAGGCTTTCTTTCTTTTACCAGGTAATGGACACAAAAGCAAAATGAGGCATTTTTTACCAAATAACGCCTCAAAACCCATATGAGGCATTTTTTTACCCAAAACACCTCAAAAATTGTTCAGTTTTTCTTTTTAAAAAATTTACTCAACCTTATGTTGTTGCTATAAGCCAAAAACGCCTCAAATTAGTAGCCTCAAATAGCTATTATTCTACTAGTAAAAGTAATACAATACTATATGCCTAAATGAGGAGAAAATCAAAAAGGTCGGGGAATGTGAACAAAAATCAAGAAAATAAGAAGAATCAAAAACAAAATAAAAAGAAGAAAAAGAAAATGAAGAAAAACTATCACTACTATACACCTTTGCTCTCATGGAGTCAACAAGAACATCCGGAGTGCCAAGAGAGATGAGAGACTCCTTGAGTGGTTGTGATTTGGGAACAAAAGGAAAATAAATAGGGAAAGAAGGAATAAGATCTATCCTCCTCGAAAGAGGGGTGTGAGGGGGTCGAATAGGAATAATTTCCACACTTAAAACCTCACTCACATCACATAATTTCTCCGCATTGGCTCTTTCACAAGCTCCCTCAACCACATATTTCTCTCCTTGTTCATCATTGACATTTTCAACCACAAGCAAAATCTCTTCTCTCATAAGGGAATCATGGTCATCGAATGATTAAGGTGGGATGGAAGAAAAGTGAAAATTGGAGTCAATCGGGGAAGAAGGGATAAAAAGGGAATCAAGGGATTCACAAATGTCTTCACAATCCTCACCTTCCTCCTCATGAATTGGATTAAACCAAATTAGGTTTGACTCATCCTCATCATCACTACTCCAAAGTCCATGAACATAAGGCACATGAGTCTCCCTAGATGCATTTTCGTTCTCTTCATAGGAAGAATCACCATCATCCTCAATCAAAGACCTAGATTCGTAGACATCATTTTCACCCCCTTTTTCCTTTTCATCTCTATTGAACTCTTGGCGCTCATTCTCACATCTTTGAGACCGCTCTAGGGCATCTTCCTTCCACCTAGATTCAAAGAGTCACGTCTCCTCACCAACTTCTTGATTTGATGAAATAACTCAAAATATTGCTCTCCTCCCTCATAATACTTGAGCTCCTCAAAACTAGATTCAAGAAGGTTATCATATTCGACAAGCATTTGATGAATAAAATCATGCAATTTTGTCTTAGAATCAAGTAAAGAAGAGCTTTGGTTATCAACAAGGGGAGAAGCATCATTGTAAGTCCCAACATTAAGCACATGACAATACATATCATCACAACTAGAAGAAGGAGGGGGAGTATCATTACTTGGCATGTGAGAAATTGAATTGCTAGAAAAAGATATTTCATTGTGATTAATGCAATCATTAGATATATAAGAATCATATTTCATAGAATGCATTTCATCACAACTAGGAGAAAGAGGTGGAGGCATACCTTGGTCCGGTTGAACTAACCTAAGATTCGTGCCCATGTCCCACTCATACGTGTCTTGAGCTAGCCAGATGTAATAATACCAAGCTTCATTCAAGGAAAGAGCTTGGAATTCTCCATGATGCATATCCTAAACCATGCATCGAGTGAAATCATTCAAACCGACATAGATTACTTCGCAAATCTCCCATAGCTCACAACCATAGTTGATTAGAAGAGAATCTTGCACCCTAGTGTAAAACCTCCAAAATGACTCGATCTCGAATTGAGGAATCGAGAAGCTTTCCATTCTAGAAAATGTGCCCCAAGATGCAATTGCTTACAAAACCATAGCTCAGCAACGGGTTAGCAATAACAAGAATTTCATCATTAGAGGGGGAGGGAAAAATAAAAGGAGAAAAGAAGGAAAATGGGTGACTTAGACTCGAAAATCAACATCCAAATCAATGTAATATGTTGCTTCCCCGGCAACGGCGCCAAAATTTGACACGGTCTTTGCACATGCCAAATTAAATACCTAACTTAGCCTAATATAGGGTAAGAAACGGTCGAATCCACGAGGAAGCAATGATTAATCAGGGTTTGAATGTGATTTAGCGAGCTAAGCCTATTTTTGGGGGTTTTTGAGATTAATGATCAACTAAGAAATTAGGAACTAAGTAACTAGAAAATAGACTAAGTGATTCGAATTAAACTATATTAAGGAGACACTAGGGATAGAAATTCACGAGCTAACAATTAATTAACCAAATTGCCAAGCCAAGGGGATTCATTAGGGTCGATTAGGGGACTAAGTCACTCAAATGTTTCCTAATTACTCTCTCGAGCTAATTAGGAGGGCCTAATCAACCAATTTTACCTATTCTCATGGTAAAATTAATCATTCAAGTATTTCCACTACTCATAGTGATTCTATTGATATCCTAGGAAGTCAATCACCTATTCTCATGGTGAAGTCAGCCTAAAATCTAGCTAAAGGTCTAATAAGGTTTCATTTCTCAATCCTTCACCTTGGATTTCCATAACAAATTCAAATGGTGATCAATCAAATAAACAAGGCAATAAAATTAGCTAGACAACACAATCTCACCCAAATCACACCCCAAGCTTGACTTTCAAGGTCAACTCATGATTAGCAAGGTCATCCCCTTCCCCTAGCTAGTAAACTACTCACTAGCCATGAAAAGAGTGAAATAAAAAGCTTCAATCAACAATGATGATTCAAAAATGGTAAAACATACTAAATAAGCTAATCATCAACTAATTACTACTAATCAATACTAAATCAAGGTAAAACAAGTATTAAAGCTAATAAAGTAAAGAGAGAGAAGAAATACTCAAAGATAGATGGAAATCAAATGCAAATCACCATTAGAATAGCTTCAATCTTCAACTTTGAACTTTTAGATCTAGTTTCTCTCTCTAAACATTCAACTTCTCTCTCTTCTCTCTCTCTCTCTAATTAAAGCTAATTAAAATCTGAAAATAAGCTTAGTTCATTCATTATCACAAAATTGGGTTTAAAATACCCCAAAATACTAAGGGCCAAGCCATAAAACACTAAACCAAAACCGTCAAAAAAAAACCGAAACAACCGCCCACGCAGATAAATACTCCATCTCCACTAGAAAATGGCAAGCTTTGCCTTAAACCAATCGATAAGGTGTGGTCTCCAATGGAGTCTTAAAAGCAGTACGGAGTGCCTAAAGAGTATCATCAAGCTTTAAAGACTAGTCTTTCCTAGCTTTGGTGACAACTTTCTCTAGAATTCTTTTTATCTGCTTATTCAAGACTTCTACATGAGCACTAGTTTGGGGATGATAGGCTAGGACAACTTTGTGGGTGACTCCATCTTTCTCTAGAAGGGCCTTGAAGGTAATCTTATGGAAATGAGAACCTCCATCGCTAATGACAACACGAGGAACACCAAAACGGGGGAATATTATCTTCTTAAACATCTTCATCACAACCTTAGAATCATTAGTGGGTGATGCAATAGCTTCTACCCATTTGGTCACATAGTCGACAGCCACTAAAATATACCTATTCCCGCAAGAGGTAACAAAAGGACCCATAAAATCAATTTTCCAAATGGCAAAAGGTTCGACCTCTAGAATCCCACTCTGTGAAATCTCTTGCCTTTTAGAAATATTACTCGTCCTTTGACAAGCATCACAAGACAAACAAAAGGTACGAGCATCTTTAAATTCATAGTCCAATAAAAACCACTATGTAAGACTCTATATCCAGTCGCCTAAGACTGTAGATGGCCACTAGAGGGCATACTATGACAGTGCAACAAAATCCCTTCAACTTCCCAATCAGGAATACACCGACGGAACATCCACTCAGAGCATTTCTTATATAGGAAGGTATCCTCCCAAAAGTACACCTTAGCATCATGGTAAAACTTTTTTAGTTGCTGATATGTAAGATTGGGAGGGTGAGAACCACTACCACAATAATTAGCAAAATCAGCTTACCAAGGAAATTTGGAAGAAACAAATTATAGATGATCATTAGGGAAAGAATCATCAATAGGAGAATCAGAAGAAGACTCAAATCCCAACCTAGAGAGATGGTCAGCAACCACATTCTCCGCACCCTTTTTGTCCTTAATATCCAAATCAAACTCTAATCCATCTGATTAGTCTAGGCTTGGCCTCTTTCTTGGCCACCAAGTATTTCAAGGGTGCATGGTCAGTGTGCACTATCACTTTCGAACCTATCAAATAGGTCTGAAACTTGTCCAATGCGTAGACTATAGCCAACTACTCCTTCTCTGTTGTAGCATAGTAAACCTAGGCCGGATCCAAGGTTTTGTTGGCATAGTGAATGACATGGAGTAATTTGTCCTTCCTTTGACCAATTACTGCTCCAATAGCATAGTCACTAGCATCACATCTGATCTCAAAGGGAAAATCCCAATCGGGTGACTGTATAATAGGGGCAGTGATCAATGTCGTCTTAATCCTGTCAAAAGACTCCATACAAGCATCAGTAAAATCAAATGTGTCACCCTTAAGTAACAATTGACTGAGGGGTTTAGCAATTTTTGAAAAGTCTTTTATAAATCTACGATAAAACCCCGCATGACCAAGAAAACTTCTCACTCCTTTGACATTTATTGGAGGGGAAAGTTTTCAATCACCTCAATTTTTGCTATATCCACTTGGATGCCACGCTCAGATATTAAATGACCCAATACAACACCTTCATTTACCATGAAGTGACATTCCTCCCAATTAAGCACAAGGTTAGCCTCTACACATCTTTTAAGCACTCTAGACAAATTATGCAGGCAAACATCAAAATATGACCCATAAACACTGAAATCATCCATAAAAATTTCCATAATAAATTCAATGAAATCAGAGAATATGGCCATCATACAACACCATAAAGTAGCAGGAGCGTACACAATCCACATGGTATCCTATGATATGCGAAGGTGCCATAAAGACATGTAAAAGTAGTCTTGTCCTGATCCTCTAGATGAATGGGGATTTGGAAAAAAACCAAAATATCCATCCAGATAACAGTATGTCTATGTTTTGCTAACCTTTCCAACATCTGATTAATAAAAGGAAGGGGGAAGTGGTCCTTCAGGGTGGCATTGTTAAATCTACGATAATCAATGCACATACGCCACTTTGTGACCGTCCGGGTAGGGATTAGATCACCCTATTCATTTTTCACAACTGTGGTTCCCCCCTTCTTAGGAACCACTTGCACAGGACTTACCCATTTAGAATCAGCAATGGGATAAATGATCCATGCATCTAACAACTTCATGATTTCTTTCTTCATCACCTCTTACATGTTAGGATTTAAATGCCTTTGAGGTTGAATGCAAGGGTGGTGATTTTCCTCCAAATTAATACGATGCATACAAAAATCAGGACTAATTCCCTTGAGATCATCAATACTATACCCTATAGCCTTTTTGTGCACACGAAGCACTGTGAGCAAATATTCCAATTGGCTATCTGTGAGTTTAGTACTAACAATGACAAGACATTTTTCCTTCTCATCAAGGAATGCATATTTAAAATGGGAGGGGAGTCGTTTAAGTTCTACCTTTGTTACCTGAGTTGTAGAGGTAGAATGGACATTTTCCATTACCATAGTTTTTTGTCCCTTTTCAGCACTAGAGCTCTCCAAATCATCCATGCAGGCATCGACTTCAGTATCGATGCCTAATAAATCTTCCACAGTCAGCGCTACCTCCAATGGGTCAGCATCACGTATCTACTGGAATGCAGACATCACAGCTTTGTCTACAACATCAATCCTGCAATAAGACTCTTCAAGCATAGGAGACTTCACAACATTGGTTAGTTTAAATGTAACAGTATCATCGCCAACACTCAAAGTCAAAGACCCAGACTTGACATTAATAATAGCACCAGTTTGCACAAAAATGGTCTACCCAAAATAATAGGAATTTGGGCATCTTCCTCCATATCCAACACAACAAAATTCAACAGGGATATAAAATTTTCCCACCCTAACAGGGACGTCTTCTAAAAAACCTAGAGGGTATTTTATAGAACAATCTACCATCTGCAAAGTAACTTGAGTGCACTTAAGTGCCCCCATATTCAGTTTCTTACAGACATGGCATGACAAACATAGATGCACCTAAATCACATAATGTTGTATCAATAAATAATGTACCTACATGACATGGGATGGAAAAGCTACAAAGATCTTTCAATTTAGGTGGAAATTTATTTTGCAAAACAGCACTACACTCTTCAATTAGAGCGACTCGATTTACCCCACCAAAATCTTTCTTCTTAGTTATCATTTCTTTCAAAAACTTGGCATAAACAGGAACTTACGAAATAAGTTTAGTGAAAAGGCCTATTACCTCAAGGTTCATAGACAAGAGCTTACCAAGCTGTTAATCGACTTTCGATTTTTACATCTTGTGAGGAAAAGGTAGCCTTGGTGTAAAAGGCGTTTCGGAAACCTTTTCCTTTGGCTTCCCTATATGTTCAGCTTCCTTAGTTAACTCGACCTCAGACGTCGAACTCTTCTCCAAATCCTTCTCTACTACCTCCTTCTCCTTGCTAGGAACAGCATCATCATCAATGGGCATAGGAGGAGCATAATAAGTAGTGCCACTACGGAGTGTAACGACATTTGCTTGCTCCTTCTGAATAGGTTGCCCAGGCAATTGTCCTTGCTGCCTCTGAGCATTATTTCCTGCTAGTTGGACAATTTGAGTCTCGAGGAGTTTTATGTGTTTCTTTGAGCTCTTTGTGCCTCATCATTACTTTTCGGCATAGCCATCATCAGCTTCATCACTTCATATGTAGTAGGCTCTTGTGGGGCTACATTTTGTGGTGCTGGCTGAAAATTTTATTAAGCGGGTCTTTGAAAACCAGGGGGATTATGAGAATTCCCTTAGTTGTGGTAATAGTTGGGTTCTGGGTGATTTTGTGGAGGCGGATATGAATTTTGTTGTTGTCGGTAGTTATTTTGTGGAAAGGCATTGTATGTGTGAGAGTAAGGGGTGTTTGGCTGTCTTTACAGAAAGGCATTCGCCTGTTCCATCTGAATCTAACCGAACTGACAGTCGTGGCCAAAGTTACATTGAACACCACATACCTCGAAGTAGGATGAGGTAGTCGGTGCAACAGCTGACATTGCATTAATACTCATAGGTGGAGGCGTCGAACTAGAAGGTTTTAATGTGTCAAATTTCATGTTTAGTTGAGCCACTTGAGAAGCAAGTAATGACATGGCGTCAACGTCTACAACCTTCTTAGTTTGACTCCTAGATGAGGAGCGATCATTAGCCGCAAGATTGGCTAGAAAATCATAGCCTTCATGATAAGCACTTTATTGTGCTTAATTGTAGGTCATTTTTAGTGTCCTTGCATGTAGTTTAGAGCATTTAAGCCTAGCATTGCATGGTTTTTGTCACCTTTGAGTTATATTGTCGCTTCATTATTTGTTTAGTTGTTTTTGGATGATTTTCAGGCTAACTAGCAGGTTTTTGAAGTCATATGATCATTGGAAAACTAGTTGTGGACTATTGAAATTCAAATAGGCATAACGTTTGATCTATAAATCGGATTAAGGTGAATCGAGACGGAGGTGTTAGCTCGTTTCGATAGCTTTCCAACGACTGGTCATGAGCCGAATTCCAATAAGAGACGAGAGAGATATGATCGTTCGAAGTTGAGTTGTCCGCTGACCAGTGGGTCACCACGGTCGTGGGGACCTGTAGCAGGCAAGGCAGACTGTTGAAGATTTGGGACTGACTCGACGAAGTCAAGTCACCACGGCCGTGGCACCTGACTTGCATAGAAACAATTTCGCTTGAAGATTACCTGCTTCCTAGACAATTTTAAGGCGCCACGACCGTGGCGACCTGATTTCGGGTTTTTGCCCCGTTTTTCCGTCTTTGTTTAATGAAGCTTATAAATAGTTTTAGAGTTTTAGTTGACATGTTATCTCATTACTTTAGACTCTAGTTACTTAGTTAACTTCTCAAACTCTTAGTTTTCTCATTGTTCCAACTTTCAAGATCGAATCATTAATTCAATTCAAGTAATTTTCTTTCAAACCCTCTTCTTTATTTCTATTGATTTTTAATCATGTTCAATTTATTTAATCTCTTTTTCCTAGAATCCATGATTAGTGAGTAGTTCATTATCTAGGGTTTGGGCGAAAATATGAATTAAGGGCTTAATGTAGATTGTTAATACTTTTTATGATTCAATTGGATGTTTTATGCATTGAATGTGGTGTTTTGACATCCTATGATAGATCATGATCACATTTATGCTAGGGCACTTAGGGTTTCTATTGTTCTTAATCAAACTTTAATCCCTTTTGTCATTCCCATGTTTCGACTTGATTTCTAGACCAAGGTATTGGGTAGGAATTAAGGGGATCATTTAATTAGGGGTTTTCCGATCTCATTGAATCTATTAATCAATTGACCAAAGACCATTCAAAAGAGGATTTGGTTGGTTGATTAATCGATTACTGATAGGGTTTAGTCGTGTCACCTAATCAAAAATAAACCTACAGTCCTCTAACTATAGTAGTCAATGGAAGCAGGGTCGAATCCACAGGGAGACAGAGTTTCTAAATTACTAATGAATAAACTAAAGAAGACGGATTAAGTCAAGGGATTAACTATGGACTAAAAACCTAGGGTATTAGGTCGGTCCACCATGCTTATACCAATCAAACAAGGGTCAACTACTATCAAACCTAAGTCAAGAGTCGGGGATTAGAGCATGTGTTGAGCTATGGTTAAGACTCAACGCTCATAATTCAACATACGCCGCATGTTCACTAACGTAATCAGAACTACTGACGTGTCCTAGGCCTCTAGTCGTAAGACGGATCTGTGCAAACAACCATTAACCACAAGCAACCAATGAAATTGTACACTGACATTAATTACTCAATAAAGAACAAACCACATCACAATCACCCTAATCAAGCCCTAGAAATTGATAGAAATCTAAATCACAATCATGGTATAAACATGGCTTTCCTATCTAACACCCTAGAAAGAGAACTACTCACTCATAATCGAATTAGCAACAACAAAACTAATATGAAACCCTAACAACATCATGAATAATTAAATAATTAAGTTAAGCAATTAAGAATAATAAAAGAGATTAGGGTAGGAAAGAGTACCAATTGACGGAAAGCAGGAACTTTTATTGAAATCGAAATAGGTTTGATCACCTTTAATCTAATCTAAAGTGTTTGAATTAAACTAAGAACAATGAGAAATAACTCTAGTCTAAAGCAGTAAAAAGATGAAAATAAGATGTCTCTAAATAACAAGGAAAAGGTATTTATAGTGCCCCTCAAGTCTAAACAAAATACGAAATAAAAGACGAATTCCGCGACGGATGGCGCCAGACCCGATCGGGCCCGAGGCCTCCACCCGATCGGGTCAAACACCAAAGAGCCTTCTTTGTTTCTCGTGACCTGGCGCAGCAGCCCAGCACCAAGAGTGAGATCTACAGCCCCCCCGATCAGGCCTGGGGCTTCCACCCGATCGGGCCTGATGCAATTTTGGGCCAATACGCTTGCCTTGATACCAGCAGCAGAATGAGGGCTACGAGCATCCAACCCGATCGGGTCGGGTGCATTATGCCCGATCGGGTCTGGTGCATGTTGCTCGCCCGATTGGATCGGGCACGCCTTGCCCGATCTTGTCCGCGACTTTCATACCCGATCATAAATACTTCGCCCGATCGGGCCATTTTTGCCCGATTAGAGTACGGAAACCTCCTTTTTGACTCTTTGGCTCTCTAAACTTCACGTTTAGGGGTCTTGGGACCTCCTAAATTATCCATAAAGCTCGTGAGCCATCCTACATGCCCCGTAACATCTCGTAAAGCCGTGGTTGCTTCCAAATGGCTCGGGAATAGGGAGAAAACTCCCTAAAACCTGCAATTCAACACTAAAACACAAAACCACAACTATATACGAAAGTTAGCACAAAATAGCTCCTAAGAGCTCCATTGACGCACAAATTAGCTTGTAAATAAGGGAGAAAAGTCTATATAAATACGCGATATCAATTACTCTTGAGGACCATTCGAGAGAGGACTCAAGTAAATTAGAGGGAAACTTAACCTTATATTGTCATCGTTGTGAATCGCTATAGTGTTGATTATCGTTGTCTAGCCCAAGTTCATACGAGTAGCCCGAACTCTAGTGTTTTCCTTATTATATTAATTCTCTTACTTGATTATTAGTTGGTATTCGATATCTAGTTCTTAGTTGTTAGTTAATTCAATCTTACACCCCAAAAACCATTCACTTAGGTAGTTTTGACTTAGTAGACCTTAGTCAATCCCATTTTTCTTGTGGTTCGACCCTTGACTTGCCATTACTACGTTCATAGTAGTTGCTCATTAGGTTTATAAGTTTTGTTTGCTAAGCGGTTCTTAGTATCTTAACGACACACTAAAAACCTCTTATCACTTCATCAACTGCTTTGTCTAAAAAGACACCTCTTGCAGACGAATCAACAATACTCTTCGTCCGAGGCTGCAGACCATTGTAGAATGTCTGCGTCAGAAACAACTTGTTCATATTATGATGTGGACACTCCCTCTATAAGTCTCTGAATCTTTTCCACGCTTCCCTCAATGTTTCATCTGGCTCTTGGGAAAACATGGCCAACTTATTCATGATATATGCTTTCTTTGTCGAAGGGTAATACTCTTAAGGAATGCAGCAGATATACCCGACCATTCTGACTCTATGATATCATTGAACCTCTTTTGAGCTTTATCGTGGAGTGAAAACTCGAACAGCATGACCTTCATTTGCTCAGGTGTAACTCCTTGATGTTTAATAGTTCTGCAGAGTTGTTGAAATCTCTACAAATGATTGGCCGGATCTTCAGTAGGATGTCAACCAAACTGATTTTGTTGCACCATGTTGATGATTGCAGGCTTAATCTCGAAATTGTTAGCAGTGATGGTGGGCGTGGGTGGACCAGTGGGTATGCTGTCAGGATTAGGCACCCCATAAGACTTCAATGATTTGGCCATAGGTGAACTTGAAGTATCCTCTTTAGAGGTGTTCAGCTGAACATACTACTTTTCTTCCTGAATTTTCTTTCGAAGTTCCCTGAGTGTCTTTAACAGATTAGGATCCTCTAGTATGACGGACCTTTTCTTTGAGACCTGGGCATACAAAAGAAACAAAAAGAGGCAGTGAAAAGTACCTCAATTGGAACAATGAAGTTCCAATGAGGCCAAAAGAAGTAAATAAAATAACCAAATAAAACTAGAAAACTAGCCGTCTCCCTAGCAAGGGCGCCAAAATTTGATAGGCTAATGTCGTATCACCTAATCAAAAGTAAATCCTAAAGTCCTCTAACAACAACAGTCAGGGAAGTAGGGTCGAATCCACGGGGAGACAGCTTTTCTAAGTTAATATTCAATCAAATAGCTACTTCAGATATAATCAGACAAGAGAAACTGAACTACTAATTAAACTAATGAGAATGGAAAATAAACTAAGATTTGACTATGGATTAAAAGACTAGGGTCTTAGTTCGGTCCACCATGCTTATACCAATCAGGGGTTCAAACAACTACCAATACCTAGGTCAAGAGTCAAGATATTAGAGCATGTGTTGAGCTATGGTTAAGTCTCAACGCTCATAATTCGACATTTGCCGCATGTTCACTAACATAATCAGAATTATTGGGGTGTCCTAGGCCTCTAATCGTAAGACGAGTCTGTACGAACAATTATTAACCACAAGCAATCAAAGAAATTGTACGCTAACATCAATCACTAATCAATAACAAATCACACCACAATCGCTCTAATCAAAACCTAGAAATTAAAGCAATCTAATCGACAATCATGGTATAAACATGGATTCCCTCTCTAACACCCTAGAAAAGAATCTACTCAGACATGATTCAATTAACAATAACAATTCTAATATGTAAACCTAATAATTGCATCATGAACAAATTAATAAACTAAGCTTGAGAAAATATGAACTAATAGGAAAGCAATAAGAGAGAGAAGAATATCAATTGACTTAAAGCAATAACTTTTATTGAAAACGATCCAAAGGTTTGATCTCCTCCGAAGTGAGAAAACTACAAAATGCTCTAAAGCTCTCAATAAAGGTATGAGATAATGAAAAGATGTCTGACAAAATAAACTATAAACTATTTATAATAACCTAAGAAAGCGAATAAGATAGGACGGAAAACACGAAATCGTCTCTCTGTGTCGCTTGTCCGATGTGGCCACCCTCGCCTGATCTAGTCGGGCTACGCCAAATGTGGGGCGCTTCACAACTCTTCTGAAAATAGCAGCAGCATCAAGGAATGATGTCGCCCAATCGGGTTGGGTGATGTCGCCCGATCGGGTTGGGTGATGTCGCCCGATCAGGGCCGAGACCCTACCACCCGATCGGGTAAAGGTGCCCGATGACGACGAGCTGAGGTTTTTCCTAGGATGCCTTCAAAACACCAAAATCCGCTAAGTGTAGGGACGCCTGAACTCAATGGTCAGGGTTGCCCGACCGGGCCAAAAATCATCAAAATGGGGCAGGAAGATCGATGCTCGATCGGACCACCATTGCCCGGTGCCGTCGGGCTAAGCCTGACTTTGGGTGCTTTTGTGCTTGGCTTCAGACGCCAAGTTCTTCAAGGAAATTTCTCCATTAGGACCTCAAACATGCCTCATAACTCTCCGCTACAGCATGGTGGTCAATATGACTGAACATAGGGAGTTTTTCCCTACAACTTGCATAACATTATAAAACAACCAAGCCACAACTATATCGAAATAGTTAGCATAAATAGCTCCTAAGAGCGTCAATCTTGCACATTTTAGCTTGTAAATCAAGGGAAAACTCTATATAAAATCATAATATCACCTATATAATTTCCTTTTGAGTTGTTTAAGTTAGATTTGCAAGGGAGATGATGGAAAACAGGGGAGCAGGCACTCCAAAAGGGGCGAAGCGGGCGCTCCGTCAATGAAGAAGTGAAGAAAAGTGGGCAGGAACTTAGGGCGACCCAAAAGCGTTCCTGGAGCGGTCTCTCCAAGGCTGGAGTCGGCGCTCTACTTTACATGGAGCGGGCGCTCCACCGTGCGGAGCTGCTCTTTTTGGCCGTCCTTTTACTCCTTTGCCCTTATGATTACGGGGTATAAAAACCCACTTTTGTAATAATAAATTGACTTAGTTTTATTTTCATATTTTTATTAGAGTAATTAGAGAGATCCTAGAGTGAGAAATTACATTTCTAGTGAGAGAAAGTTGATCTAGTTTGTGAACATTGGTGATTGAAGCACTATCAATGGAAGATTTTGATTGATATTCATCCATATTTGAGTATTACTCCTTGCTCTTCTCTCTATTTGCTTTAATACTTTATTTTGTTTTGATTAAGGCTTGACTAGTTATGATTAGTTGTTGATTAGTTTTATAAATATGATTTTCACCATTGTTGAATCACCATTGTTGCTTCAAGCTTTTTATTTCATCCTTTTTATGGCTAGTGAGTAGTTTATTAGTTAGGGGAAGGGGATGAACTTGTTGATCATGTGTTGACCATGAAAGTCAAGCTTGGGGTTAGATTTAGGTTAGATTGTGTTGCCTAGCTTATTTCATTACCATGTTTATTTGATTGATCACCATTTGAACTTGATTTGGGAGTCTAAGGTGAAGGATTGAGAAATGAAACCTTGAATTGACCTTAGGTTAGACATTAGGTTATCTTCACCATGAGAAGGTTTTTGACTTCCTAGGACCTTATTGAATCACTATGAGTAGTGGAAATACTTGATTGATTAATTTACCATGAGAATAGGTAAAATTGGTTGATTAGGTCCTCCTAATTAGCTTGAGAAATTGATTAGGAGACATTTGAGTGACTTAGTCCCCTAATCGACCCTAATGAATCCCCTTGGCTTGAAAAATTGGTTAATACTTGGTTAGCTTGTTAATCCCCTATCCCTAGTGCCTCTTTTTTATAGTCTAAATCCAATCATTTAGTTTAATTCCTAGTTAATTTGCTCATTATTTCTTAATTAATCATTAATAACCAAAACACAACAAAAATAGACTTAACTCGCTTAATCACTTACAAACTTTGATTAATCTTGCTTCCTCGTGGATTCGGCCCTTTCTTACCCTATATTAGGTTGAGTTAGGTTACTAATTTGGTACGTGCAACAATTGTGTCAGAGTCCAAGTCCAGCTTAAGGTAGGTGCAAATGACAGTTCGAGGTCTTCTTGGGCCAAGGTCCAGCAAAACAACGACGGTGAGCTACCTCCGGGGTTGTACCCAGGATTGTCCCTCCGACGCTTAAGTCAGATTAGAGCTTAGGTAGCAGTCAGAGAGTAGTACTAGTAAGTATGTTGGAATGCCTGTAAAAATTTTAAAAACGTACCTGAGTGATAGGTCCAAGCACTATTTATAGATAGTACTTGGATGATGTCACCTAATGAAGGTGATGATGTCATGAAGGTCGTTTATCAGTGAGCCTCACTAATGGCCTGTACTTTCTGGCCTAAGGGAGCCCCAAGGGTGAAATGGTAAATCGGTACCTCAGTGGAATTTTGGCACTTTCATCAATGAAGTGGGCTAGGACTGGACTGGGCACAAACAATTTTCATTTAGACCCTTGCTTTTCTTTTTAACTCGTGTTCTTTGATTCAAATATTTTTAATTTTAAGCTTTTATTTATTTGTTTAATTATGTTATGTTTATTTTTTTAAGCTTATACTTATATGGTATAATTATTTTTTAATATTTCTCCGATGATTTGGTTTGTAAACTAAGATATAGCTTAATGTTATTTATTTTAAGTTGAGTCTATTATGATAGATGAAAAGGTGATCATATATTTTTTTATTATTATTATTGAGTATGATATTCGAGTTTGTCTTTGTAACACCCCGACAATTCTCTCTTTATAAAACATATATTTTTCCCAACTAAAACAGAGAATTATCAAGGCATTATCGCCTGTGTGAAAACGTATCGGCCTACTCAGAGTATTGCAGCTGAAAAACATTAAATATACTTTAATAAATACTTAAAACATATTAATTGTCAAACAAATATCCAAACCTTGAAAGTAATTAGAAACCAATCAAAATATTTTAAGAATAAATAATCCATAAAACAATTCAATTAAAATAACTTAAAGGTAAGAAGCAAATAAAATAATAAAACAATCTCCCAACTTCGCTTATCAAGTCCCAAAAGAAAATTTGAGATGATGCATCATACCTTCAAACCTGTAGGCAAATACTCAATTGAAAATTGCTCGCCAATAAAGGGTCATCACAAGATCAATGGGCACAGTCATGATCGACACACAGAGAAGCACGTAATCAGCAAGGCTGAGTACATACATAAATAAAATAAAACATGAAACCTAATCATGATACTAATGAACAACCAAACATGATTAATAAAGTACCTCAAGACTTCAACTCATAAAATAAGACTTGACTACACAAGACATACAACATGATAAATCATTATTAAATTGAATAGACAATTGATTGAATTGTCCAATCAAAAACTAGTCTTCAAAATGAAAGACCGAGTTACGGGCGCGACTCTATACCAACGATATCAAGGAACCTTTAGAGTTAAAAATAGGTTACAGTGATCAATCCGACCCCAAGAAAAGCCATGGGCTACCACCATGTACTCCAACTCATACTAGTCCACAACTTCAGACGTGCACTAGTCTAAAGCTATTGCTATCCACTTCCACTTTAAGTATTAGTAAGTTATTCGATGTTGGAATCTAAACAGAAAACCGACACATAACATGGATACAACAAAATATTCCTCTTTTATCTTAGGATTAAATAAGTGATCAACCAATTCTCATTGACCAAGAATTAATCCTCCAATTTATTTATTAACTTAAATTAACAATCGAATGTCCCATGACAATAAATATACATACCCTACAAAGCCCTCGGTCTTTGCAAAGTAGTAAAATAACCATAGCCAATAATAATCCAACTTACTCACAAAGTCCACGGCCTTTGAGAGTAATAAAATATCCAATAAGGGAAACAATACCAAAATTATAATCCAACAATAAAATAATATTAATCCCTCATGTGAATTAATAAATAAAATTCTCTTCCCAAACATGCTTGAATCAAACATCCATTCAATCATGTAATAAAACATAAAGGCAATTAACATGCTCAACAACACGTAATTCCAATTCAATAGCCACGTATGAACCATAAAAGGGTTCCCTATACATGATAATATAAATAATCCTAATCCTTAGGACATGATACTAGTCTAACACATAAGAACATGTACGCACCTTGTGTAGACAAAGTGAGAGGCCACTTTAAAATTCTAGAAGTCGCCTAAAGTAAATTCTCCGCCTACCAAAACAATAATACAACAATGAATTAATATTCTAATTAATTCGCATCAATATAATTTATTTTAAAACGCTCCAAAACTCGTTTTAAAATACTTAAAATACTTTCAAGTTCCAACCTTTAACAACCTTTAATATAATATTCATAAACCTATAATTTAAAACCTCAAAAATCATTACTTTAATACTTAAAACTCACTTTAAACCAATAATAATAAGGAAAAATTACCAAAAATAATCCAATCTTTGGCCGGTCTTCCATAAATAAGCCAAGCTTTTGAAAATCTAGATATAAGCCAACCTTTAGATCATTTTTGCCGAAACTAAGTCAAGTGAGTTGGTAACCGGTTCGTTACCTGTTGTTTCAGGTAATTTTTTCTAATTATGATTAAGCTTGATTAGGATTATGATTATTAGTATTATTATTAATAATATTTTTTTATCAACATTACTTGGTTTATATATTAATGGCATTTAATACAATATTATTAAGCTTTAGGTTAATGTCATCATTATTACTAATTAATAATTATTATTGTTGTTAATTATTATTATTATTATATTAATCTATAATTATAATAATCAAGGATTATTAACTACTCCATTAACTATTAATTATTAAGTAATAGATTAAGATTAAACTAAAATAATTAAACTAAAATTCATCGTACTTTACCCCACGACCCATAACCCACCCTCCACTGCGAGCCTCCCCCACCCACCACCAGACCCTGCCCAACCGCCGAGCCCGGCCCCATTGCTAACCATCGAGCCTAGCCCCACCGCAAACCACCGAACCCGGCACCACCTCTGATCAACTCAACCCAACCCCACCACTACCGCCATTCCCACCCAAAACCCAAAACACCCACCCACCCATAACCATAGCAACAGAACCCAACCAACCCCACTAGTCCACCACAGTCACCCACCCCAAATCTGAAAGACCCACCCACAACCCAAGACACAACCCTCAAAAGTCAAAACCACAACCCCAAATTCGTTTTCTTCATCCTCGAATTAGCCATCATCATCGAATCAACCATCATCATCTTCATAAACTTAATCGGCGGTTCGATTTAGGGGTGTTTTAGGGAGGTTTAACGGTGGTTTCGGGGATGGGGGTGGCTCGTGGATGGGGATGGCTCGTTGGTGGGGGTTGTCGACGGTGTTAAGGTTCGATTGAGGTTGTGCCGCGGTGGTTGGGGTTGTACCACGGTGTTTTTGGGGTTTAATTGGGGTGAGGGTGTAGTTGTGCAGTTGTTTTAGGGTTTGGTGGGTCGACGGAGAGGTGGAGCAGTGGGGTTTCGGTTGTGGTGGTCGAGGTTTGGTTTTGGTAGGGGGTTTGAGTGGTGGTCGGGGTTTGTGGTGTTACTGCCTCTATGGTGACTGGTTGCGCAGGGGCGGTGGGCGGTGTGGATGGAGGTGTGCTGGTTGATGAATGATGATGATGATGATGAATGGTGATTAATGGTGAGAGAGCAACTAAGAGAGAGCTTTGAGGGGAAAAACCAGAAAAATAATAAATAATATAACTCAAAATTTTAACTTGTATAAACGGTTACAGGTTATATGACCTATCGAAAACCAATACCCCTATAAGGTTGGCTTATTTCTGGATTTTCCAAAGCTTGGCTTAATTACGGAAGACCACGTAAAGGTTGACTTATTTTTGACAATTTTTCCTAATAATAAATTTGAAAGGGGTTTTCTATGTGGTACCCCTGGGGTATCAGTTTTTCCAAGTGGTACCCCTTCAAAATAAAAGGTTCACATTGTACCCTTGAAGTGCAGTAATTGTCTAAGCCATGCCATTGCCGTTAACTAACCGTTAACTTAAATTGAAAATTTTCGTTAGTTGTAATTAGCTTAGGTTAGCTTATGTTAATTTGAGTTTTGGTGGGAAATTTCCCCCCAATTGTCTAGGGTTTAAGAGTATAAAACCATATGCTTTCCATCTTCTTCATTTATCACCTTCT
Organism: Patellifolia procumbens; assembly: GCA_947645195.1. Classification (NCBI taxonomy): domain Eukaryota; kingdom Viridiplantae; phylum Streptophyta; class Magnoliopsida; order Caryophyllales; family Amaranthaceae; genus Patellifolia; species Patellifolia procumbens. The sequence goes on from CANSGD010000016.1 coordinate 3,471,819, forward strand.
TCTTTCATCATCTTCTTCCATCTTCACACTTTTATTTCTCTGCGAAAATGTTCAAATCTTCTGAGAAATCGTACTCGCTAATTTCACCTTGCAAGTTAGAGTTTTAAAGACCCATGTGCGATTGTAGAGTACCTAAACCTTCAAAATTGAAAATTTTCCTCTACTCAACGCAATATGAGGAAGGGGTTTTTTAAGTGCGACGATTGTTTGTTCTTCAAATGGCTTGAAGAAACTGACATAAGGGGCATTGAGATTCTTATATATTGATGCTGAATACATGGAGGGTTTAATTTTCCAGTTTATTTTTGGGGTTTTTCGAAACAGAGATGATGGAAATTTAATGAACTGATCATTTAAGGGGTTTGGTGGTTTTAGAATTTAATTTTCTTATTTTTTTAAAGCTATTAAAGGTTGGTTGTTGTATTACGTTGACCATGGTTAACATTCGTTAATCACCGTCACTAATTACAAGATTAAAGGGTATTGTTCAGACAATTATTGCACTTCAAGGGTACAATATGGACCTTTCATTTTGGAAGGGTACCACTTGGAAAAACTGATACCCCACGGGTACCACATAGAAAAATCCAATTTGAAATTATAATTTATATTCATAATAAATAAAAATCAGATTTTTTAATAATTCGAATAATAAAGTTTTCAACTTTATTATAAAACATACAAAACTCATAAAAATTATAACTTTAACATTAAACTATATTAAACATTAAAGTAGAGAATAAGGGTTAAGAAATAACCAAAGAAAACCATGAAAAAACGGACAAACACGAAGAAAACACGCGTAGGGTGGCGCGTGGGCTGGCGATGGCGTGTGGCAGTCAAGCGGCTGCGTGGCTGCTGCTGCGGCTGCCATTTGCGGACGAAGGGGAGAGTGATAGGTTTTAGTCGTATCGCCTAATCAAAAATAAACCTACGGACCTCTAACTAGGTAGTCAGTGGAAGCAGGGTCGATTCCACAGGGAGACAGAGTTTCTAAATTAATATTCAACCGATTCAGCTACTCCAGATGAAATCAGGGAAGAATTAATAAAACTAAAGAATAGACTACAGAAGACGGAATAAATTGAGGATTAAACTATGGAATAAAAGTCTAGGGTATTAGGTCGGTCCATCATGCTTATACCAATCAAATAGGGTCAACTACTATCAAAACCTAAGTCAAGAGTCGGGGGATTAGAGCCTATGTTGAGCTATGGTTAAGACTAAACGCTCATACTTCAACATACGCCGCATGCTCACTAACGTAATCATAACTACTAACGTGACCTAGGCCTCTAGTCGTAAGACGGATCTGTGCAAACAACTATTAACCACAAGCAACTAACGAAACTGCGCAATAACGTTAATTACTCAATAAAGAACAAATCACATCACAATCACCCTAATCAAGCCCTAGAAATCAATAAGAGTCTAAATCACAATCATGGTATAAACATGGCTTTCCTATCTAACACCCTAGAAAGAGACTACTCACTCATGATCGAATTAACAATAATAAAACTAAAATGAAACCTTAACAATTGCATCATGAACGATTAAATAAATAAACTAAGCAATCAAAGTAATTAAAGAGATAAAGAGTAGATAAGAGTACCAATTGACGGAAAGCAGGAACTTTTATTGAAATCGAAATAGGTTTGATCACCTCTAAATTAATCTAAAGTGTTTGAATTAAACTAAGAACAATGAAGAATAAAACTAGTCTAAACCTAATGAAAGATGAATAGAAGATGTATCTAAAATATGAGGAAAAGGTATTTATAATACCCCTCAAGTCTAAAAAAAATTCGGAAACGAAGGTCGAAATTCGCGAGTAAGTGCGCCAGACCCGATCGGGCCCGAGGCATCCACCCGATCGGGCCGACGTACAAAGTCACCAATCTGCGCTCCTGGGCCTTCGTATAGTAGCAGCGAAGCAGCAATCCAAGTTTTACGGCCCACCCGATCGGGCCGTGGGCAGCCACCCGATCGGGCCAGGCGACAAACGAGCCCAGCAGCTTCTTAGCATCCGCAGCTTCACAATGGGACCTAGCAGCACCCCACCCGATCGGGTCGGGCACACTATGCCCGATCGGGTCTGGTGCATTGATGCTCGCCCGACCTGATCGGGCACACCTTGCCCGATCGGGTCCGCAACTTTCATACCCGATCATAATTACTTCGCCCGATCGGGCCATTTCTGCCCGATCAAAGCACGGAAACCTCCTTTTTGACTCTTTGGCTCTCTAATCTTCACGTTTAGGGGTCTTGGGACCTCCTAAACTATTCATAAAGCTCGTGAGCCATCCTACGTGCCTCGTAACATCTCGTAAAGCCGTGGTTGCTTCCAAAAGGCTCGAGAATAAGGAGAAAACTCCATAAAACCTGCAATTTAATACTAAAACACGAAACCACAACTACATACGATAGTTAGCACAAAATAGCTCCCAAGAGCTCAAATGACGCACAAATTAGCTTGTAAATAAGGGAGAAAACTCTATATAAATACGTGATATCAAACTCCCCCAAGCTAAACCTTTGCTTGTCCTCAAGCAAACAGCACATGAACATGGAATAGATTACCTCACCCCAAAGAAAAAAACAAATCAACGCTCAAAACATTTTCAAGACTAAGAATCGTTCAAGCAGGCATAATTCAAGTTTGGCTCATCAAATCCATCCAACCACCAATCATTCAAGCAATTTATCAAACTCAAGCATCCACAAAGCATACAAGTCCTGAAAAGGCACTCACAAGGGTGTCACTCCTCTTAATTTTGTGGCAGGCAAAGAATGTGCCCGAACACTCACCAACCCAACCATAAGTACCCTTCCCACTCACACTCTCATGTGTTTAAGAAGGTTCAATGACGCTCATCCTAGTCAAGTCGACTCAATTAGCAGAAATACTCTTTAACTTTGACGCACTAACTCGAAATCAATCAAATGAACATTACAGACACGAGCTCAAGAGGACTTTATAGGGTTGTAATGGGGCTTAGGTGAGAGGTAGGGGATACTTTTGGGTAATGTGGTGGAAAAACCAAGAAAGGGGGAGCATAAACCATTCAAACAAGGCCTAAGATGGCCTTCACAACTCCCAACAATCACCATAAAACCATGTAAAATAACCCCTCTCTCATAAATCAATGAAAAGCGCATAACAAACCCAATTTTCTAGCAATGGAGCGAATATTCTTTTATGAACGTACGTGAATGAAAGAACTAGAATTCTTTTGAATTTTCATTTCATTTTTCTCTCATTTTTCTGAACTTCATTCACGCAACTCTAAACTTGCTTTTTCTTTTCTCTTTCTCACTCTCAAACCACAGCAAATACACTTTTAGATTCCTCAAAAACCAAACTAAACCAACAAACCAATCTCAAATTCAACCCATACAAAAGCTCCCCCAAGCTAGGCTTGGAATAATATCAAGTGAAGGCTTTGGGCTCATAATAGGGGTTAAGTAACACGAAACAAGTCATTAGGCTCAGCGGGGCTAAGGAGGATAAAAGTATATCAAAAACTCACTCTGAAGCTCAAGAATAAGGCAAAAGAACGCCTCTATCACAGCACATGCTACAAGTCATCTAAAATCAGACAAGTACGAAGTCAAAGTCAAGATCAATCCACTAAAGAGGAACTAACACACAAGAATAGATTGGATAATAATATAAATCCAATAGGCTACAAAGAGGCCTCACAGTCTAACCAATTCAGGTATGCAGCACAAAGTGGTCTAATATAATCCAAAAATGCTCGAAATCATAGCAATCAAACATCAAATCATAGCCTCAAGATCACAAATGCCCAGCTATCCAGAAAACAGAGTCAAACCAATTTCAAATAGAGCACAACAGGGGCACAAGGAGGCAACTAAACCAGTCATGGGAACCATATTTTTTTGATTTTTTTCATTATTTTTCTAAAGCAGTAAAAGAGATAGGGAATACAAACAGAACTCCTCCCCCAAGCTGAACTTGGCAGTGTCCTCAATGCCAAAAGGTGATAAGGACTATGCTAAGAGGAAAAACAATGTTAGTACCCTCACTCTCGCTCACAAAAGGAAGAAAAATAAAAAGAAAAGGAAAAGGGAAAGAAAATAAATACGAGTTGCCTCTCGCACAGCGCTGGTTTATAAAGGTCCCGCACGACCATGATCCTCCCTCTCTCAAATAGGAGGGGCTTGGCAATGAGTGCCACCCTCATCAAACATCTTTCTCCTCCAAATGTTCTTGACAATGCCTCCAGACGGTGAGGCAACCTTAGGTGGAATTGGAACCTTCTCCACACCTACTTCATCTAAAACCTTATCCCTGCAAAAAGATTGTTCAAGCATAGGTGCCTTAACAGCATTGGTTAGTTTAAACATCACTTTGTCATCACCAACACTAAGAGTTAAAGACCCAGACTTGACATCAATGACAGCACCAGCAGTACACAAAAACGGCCTACCCAAGATAATAGGAATCTGGGCATCCTCATCCATATCTAGCACCACAAAATCAACAGGAATATAGAATTTCCCTACCCTAACAGGAACGTCCTCTAAAACACCTAGAGGGTATTTTATAGAATGATCCGCCATCTGTAAAGTGATTTGTGTGCATTTAAGGGCGCCCATGTTCAGTTTCTTATAAACAGACAATGGCATAACAGAAACAGAAGCACCTAAATCACACAAAGCCTTATCAATAAAAATAAGTCCAAGATGGCAGGGTATAGAAAAACTACCAGGATCTTGTAACTTTGGTGGGGTTTTATTTTGAATAAAAGCACTACACTCTTCAGTAAGAGCGACACGTTCTACCCCACCAAAGTCTCTTTTCTTAGTAATCATGTCTTTCAGAAATTTGGCATAAACAGGCACTTGGGTAATTAAGTCTGTGAATCGAATCGTTACCTCAAGGTTCTTGACCATAGACAAGAACTTACCAAACTGCTGATCGACCTTGGACTGTTGCATCCTGTGAGGAAAAGGTAGCCTTGGTGTAAAAGGCATTTCAGAAACCTTCTCCTTTTTCTTCCCTGTTTGTTCAGCTTCTGCAGACAAATCGACTTCAGACGTCGAATTCTTTCTTTTTCCTTCCTCTACCACCCTCTTCTTCCCTGCAGTCGGGGTAACCTCAATAATGGGCACTGGAGGGGCATCATATGCAATGCCACTACGAAGAGTGATGGCATTCACATGTTCTCTCTGAACTGGTTGCCCTGGCAATTGTCCCTGCTGCCTCTGTGCATTAGATTCTGCCAACTGAGCAACTTGAGCCTCGAGAAGTTGGATGTGCTTCTCTTGGGCCCTCCTTGTTTCCTCATTTGCCTTTTGCATGGACAATATCAGTTTCATCAGTTCAGAATTGCTAGGCTCTTGTGGGTTGTTTTGTGGAGGTGGGATGTGGAAATTTTGTGGAGTTTGGAAGTTATTGGGATGATGGAAGTTTTGTGGTGGTGGTCTTTGGAAATTTTGTGGGGTTTGATGGTATGAAGGTTTAGGGTAGTTTTGTGGAGGTGGAGGTTGATGGTTTTGTGGGTTTTGGTAGTTATGTGAAGGGGGGAAGGTTTGTGGTCTTTGTTGGAAGGCATTGGCCTGCTCCATCTGAAATTGACTGAACTGACAGTCATGCCCAAAGTGACCCTGAACACCACATACCTCGCAGTAAGATGAGGTAATGGGTGCTACTGCAGACATAGCATTGATACTCATGGGTGGAGGTGTCGGACTAGAAGACTTCATTAGCTGCTGAGTTAGTTGCGCCATCTGAGATGTAAGCAATGAAATAGCGTCAACTTCAAGTACCTTCTTAGTTAAACTCCTAGATGATGAATGGTCATTGGCTGCAAGATTTGATATGAATTCATAACCCTCATCAACTGCCTTGTCTAAAAACACTCCTCCTGCAGACGAATCAACAATACACTTCGTCTGAGGCTGCAGACCATTGTAGAATGTCTGCGTCAAGAACCATTTGTCCATATTATGGTGTGGACACTCTCTCTGTAGATCTCTAAACCTAGCCCACGCTTCCCTTAATGTTTCATCAGGCTCTTGGGAAAACGTGGCTAGTTTATTTCTGATTTCTGCTGTTTTAGTAGGTGGGTAATACTCTCTCAGAAATGCAGCAGAAATCTCACTCCATTCAGTTTCCTGCACATCGTTCAACCACTTCTGGGCTCTATCTCTTAAAGAAAACTCGAACAACATGACCTTTAACTGATCTGGAGTGACGCCGGCATGTTTAACGGTTCGACAAAGTTGTTGAAACCGTTGCAGATGATTTGCCGGATCTTCAGTAGGATGCCCACCAAACTGATTTTGCTGGACCATGCTGATGAGTCCAGGCTTAATCTCAAAATTTGCTGCGGCAATGGTGGGCATAGTAGGTCCAGTGGAGAGACCATCTGGGTTGGGCACCCCATATGACTTCAGTGACTTTGACATGACTGAACTCAAGGTGTCTGTTCCAGAGGTGTTCAGCTGAACAGACTGCTTGTCTTTCTGCTTTATCTTTCGGATCTGCCTAATTGTCCTATCAAGATCAGGGTCCGCTGGAATGGGGGAACCGTTTCTTTGGGACCTGGGCATACAAAAGAAACAAAAAGCAGCAGTAAAGGGTACCTCGATTGAAACAATGAAGTTCCAATGAGGTACAGAGAAGTAGACCAAATAATTAAATAAAAACTTAGAGAACTAGCCGTGTCCCCGGCAACGGCGCCAAAATTTGATAGGTTTTAGTCGTATCGCCTAATCAAAAATAAACCTACGGACCTCTAACTAGGTAGTCAGTGGAAGCAGGGTCGAATCCACAGGGAGACAGAGTTTCTAAATTAATATTCAACCGATTCAGCTACTCCAGATGAAATAAGGGAAGAATTAATTAAATTAAAGAATAGACTACAGAAGAAGGAAAAAATTGAGGATTAAACTATGGAATAAAAGTCTAGGGTATTAGGTCGGTCCACCATGCTTATACCAATCAAATAGGGTCAACTACTATCAAAACCTAAGTCAAGAGTCGGGGGATTAGAGCCTATGTTGAGCTATGGTTAAGACTCAACGCTCATAGTTCAACATACGCCGCATGCTCACTAACGTAATCAGAACTACTGACGTGTCCTAGGCCTCTAGTCGTAAGACGGATCTGTGCAAACAACTATTAACCACAAGCAACCAACGAAACTGCGCAATAACGTTAATTACTCAATAAAGAACAAATCACATCACAATCACCCTAATCAAGCCCTAGAAATCAATAAGAGTCTAAATCACAATCATGGTATAAACATGGCTTTCCTATCTAACACCCTAGAAAGAGACTACTCACTCATGATCGAATTAACAATAATAAAACTAATATGAAACCTTAACAATTGCATCATGAACGATTAAATAAATAAACTAAGCAATCAAAGTAATTAAAGAGATAAAGAGTAGAGAAGAGTACCAATTGACGGAAAGCAGGAACTTTTATTGAAATCGAAATAGGTTTGATCACCTCTAAATTAATCTAAAGTGTTTGAATTAAACTAAGAACAATGAAGAATAAAACTAGTCTAAACCTAATGAAAGATGAATAGAAGATGTATCTAAAATATGAGGAAAAGGTATTTATAATACCCCTCAAGTCTAAATAAAATTCGGAAACGAAGGTCGAAATTCGCGAGTAAGTGCGCCAGACCCGATCGGGCCCGAGGCATCCACCCGATCGGGCCGACGTACAAAGTCACCAATCTGCGCTCCTGGGCCTTCTTATAGTAGCAGCGAATCAGCAATCCAAGTTTTACGGCCCACCCGATCGGGCCGTGGGCAGCCACCCGATCGGGCCAGGCGACAAACGAGCCCAGCAGCTTCTTAGCATCCGCAGCTTCACAATGGGACCTAGCAGCACCCCACCCGATCGGGTCGGGCACACTATGCCCGATCGGGTCTGGTGCATTGATGCTCGCCCGATCTGATCGGGCACACCTTGCCCGATCGGGTCCGCAACTTTCATACCCGATCATAATTACTTCGCCCGATCGGGCCATTTCTGCCCGATCAAAGCACGGAAACCTCCTTTTTGACTCTTTGGCTCTCTAATCTTCACGTTTAGGGGTCTTGGGACCTCCTAAACTATTCATAAAGCTCGTGAGCCATCCTACGTGCCTCGTAACATCTCGTAAAGCCGTGGTTGCTTCCAAAAGGCTCGAGAATAAGGAGAAAACTCCATAAAACCTGCAATTTAATACTAAAACACGAAACCACAACTACATACGATAGTTAGCACAAAATAGCTCCCAAGAGCTCAAATGACGCACAAATTAGCTTGTAAATAAGGGAGATAACTCTATATAAATACGTGATATCAGAGAGTGAGGGGGTGTGCGTGCTGCTTGACGTGGCTGCACATGAGGGAGGTGAGGTGGCGAGTGTGTGGTCGAACGCCGGGAAAACGAGAGTGAGGGTGGTGGTTGCACGGCGCCGGAAAAACGGAGAGAAGAGAGGGAGAGGAGGCGCCGGTTTGGGGTGAGAAGGGAGAGGAGAAATAAAAAGTGTACAACTAAGGGTTTGGAGGATATTTATAGGTTTTGCCTAAAAACCTATGGCACTTAGGTTAGGCTTAGGTTTGGGCTCAAGTTGATCATGAAACTTAAACAAATGGTTTAGGCTCCTCAACCCAACATTTAAAATTGTTTTAAACACGACCCAAAACCTTTAAATAAAATATTCAATACTTAAATGCAACCCCATAAATATTTATGATTATTTAAAACGTTTAAACAATCATTTGACTTTTAAAATAGTCAATACTTAAATAATTAAATAAAAATAAATGTGAAAATGATTATAAATATACTTTAAATATATTTATAAAATTCATAAAATTACGGGGGATTAGAGTCTACCCCTCTTAAAAGAATTTTTGTCCCGAAAGTTGGCACGAAAAACTAAATCTTTTGGAAGAAATTCTATACTTAAACTTTTCAAAACTGGAAACTCGGAAAAGCTTGTGTCACACATGTGCACAATTTACCAACCAACATCAAATGTGTCATTCATGGACACGTCATTTTGCACCAATATGTGCAAATCGCAAAAATAAGCATAAAAATGCATAAAAATACCATAAAAATAGGTAAAAAGAGCGAAATTCTATTGCATTCTACCTCTCTTAAAGAAAACGAGTTACGCCCTTGTAACTCACCTCAATAAACAAATCCAGATACTTCTTCCTCATAAATTACGGGAGATTACAGTCTTAGTTAGGCTAATGTGTTATTTTAGCTTAATTGTCGCATTTGCGGACCAACCATGTAACCAACTTCAGTCCACCACTTATATTCCAATAGGAACGAAAATTATGACCATCTAGGGGCTTCTAGAAAACTCCTTTTCAGTTGTCCATTCCTTGTCTTGTAACCATAGGAAGCTAAGAGTTTGTACCTCCTCACTCACCCCCATTGAATATCCTTTATGATTAACTTAATACCCCCATTACTCACCTCTTAATCACCCCTTTTAGCCACCAAAAAAAGCTGTCAAAGTTCAGTAAAAAAATAAAAGCATTCCCTTTCCTTTGTCTTCCCACAAACCCCTCCTCAAGAAAGGAAAAGAAGAGAAAAGTCATCCCGGGTTTTTCATGGCACACCATCACAAAAATGGCCATCGGCGGAGATCTAACCGTTAGATCTTCTTGAAAGTTGGACACCATGTTTAGAACATCATGGCCTTCACTTTTCCTGGAGCGATTTTAAAACCAACCTATAAATCGTCGAGTATCTTCATCGGAACAGAACTGCTTGTTTTGGAGGAACCTAAATTTGATTAAGGAGGAAGGTACTTTGTTCAAATAGAGGAGAAGAATGTAAGCAATTGGAAGTCTTTAAGGGAAAATAAGGTAGTGACGATCAGCATGTTTTCTAGGCTATTCTATAGTGTTTATTATGCAATCCCCAAGACGATCAAGGTAATAGCGTTATTCTAGCACGTTAGCGAATAGATTGTGAATTTAGGTTGTTAGAAATTGTGTTAGAGAATTTAGAATCATGCTAGGTGGAATTTAGAAGGTTGTATGTTTATAGTTCTTCTTAGTATCATGCTAGGCTTGTTTTATATGTAAATTTCGCGTATTAAGCATGCTGTTATGATCTTGTAAATTTGTTCGAAGTGTTAGTTCTGGAAATTGGATTTGGATGGTTGAAAGAGATTGATGATTCACTGGAATGACGAAATTAGAAATGTTGTGGATGTTTGATGTTGGAATTGATGGACTATGATGTTTTACTCGCTTAATATTAATGTTCGTTGGTTTAGATATGCTTCGTATACATATACATGTGTGTTTTGGTGGCGATTAGTGCACGAGTAACTACCTGCAAGCAGCAGGCAATAGCCGCTCGTGACCCATGAGCACGCTCGCAACCTGCGAAGGCACCAGGTGCCTAGGTCGCGACTCGCGACCCTGGTCGCACCTCGCGACGGGGTTCCTTTCCAGGTCGTGACAGCATGCCTAAATGATGTTTAATCCGTTTTTACATATATATTGAGTATGTTTGTACATGTTTTGTGTGTTTTAAAGGTTGTTAGCTAAGGGTAGTTACCGTAAATTGTAGGTTAACTTTGGGGTTTGTTGTTTGATGTAAGTTGAGGTATTTTGATTGAGTTGTCGACGTTGTAATGCTCGGGGGAGAACGATACCATTAGCTTCATTTCACCAAGAGTTATGTACGGGGAATATTGTGACTTAGTCATAATTGACTTCATACTCAAACTCAGACGACGTTTTGTTGTTTGTATGTCTTTGACTCATTCTTAGTATACCTTATCGTGTATACTATATCTGTTGAGGTTTGTGGACTCTTAGTATACCTTGTCGTGTATACCATATCTTTGAGGTTTGTGGACTCTTAGTATACCTTGTCACATATACTGTACCAATTTGAGGTTTGTGATTTGATGATTTGATGATTTGACGATATGACGATTGATGGATTAATATTTGAGGACTTGTATGTTTGTACTTGATGTGTTAAATAGTATTAATTGAGTTGGGTAGTCTAAGAGATGGTGTCCCGAAGGTAATGACATGTACTCTGAGAGGTCGGGGGACATCATGTTGGGTGTTACAGTACATTGGATATACGTAGGACTTATTGTTATCTGAGAGATCGGGAGGTACTGCGCGTATTGTCCCACATCGGGAGTTTGGCCATTCTTATACACAAACAGTATGGAATGTAATCCATAGGCCGTTCTGGAGGTTGCAACCTGAAATTTCTTGAGGAAGTTGGTTGTGGGTCACTAGCGTTTACTCTCAATGTTAATTAACCTATTATTTTCTAAACTATGACCTTTTTGTTTTTGTATATGTTCTTTTAACCTTTGAGTATCCTCTTTGAGCATTTTTTTGTGCAAGCATGATGTATGTTGTAATGTATGATATGCCTCTTGTTACTATTTGATAAGTACTTTATTACGCCTATCCATGCTGCATTTTTAGTGTCGATGCATATAAATTTAGAGCATTTTAGTCTTGCATTGCATGGTTTTGATTACTTTGAGCTAAATGGTTGCTTCACTACTCGTTTAGTTGTTTTGGATGATTTTCAGACTAACTAACAGGTTTTTTAAGTCATATATGATCATTGGAAGATTAGTTGTGGACTGTTGAACTTCAAATGGACATAATGTTTGATCCGTAAATCGGATTGAGGTGATTCTGGTGGGAGGTGTTAGCTCGTTTCGATAGCTTTCCAACGACTGGTCATGAGCCCAATTCCGATAAGAGACGAGAGAGATATGATCGTTCGAAGTTGAGCTGTTCGCTGACCAGCAGGTCACCACGGTCGTGGGGACCTGTAGCGAGCAAAACAGACTGTTGAAGATTGGAAACTGATCCTATGAAAGTCAGGGGCCACGGTCGTGGTGAAATCACCACGACCGTGGTGACCAGACTTCGGGTGTTGACCCGTTTTCTCCGTCTTAGTTTAATGACGCTTTTAATTAGTTTTTTTTAGCTTGGACTCGACATTACTTCATACTTAGTTTCTAATTAACTCTCTCTTAGCCCTAAAACTCTCTCAAACACTAGTTTACTCCTTTGTTTTCATTATTGAAGATCGAATTCATCAATTAATTCAAGTAATTTATCTTCTCTCTCTTTCCTTTAATCTTTTTGCTTTGTTTATGATGTTTACTTTATTGAATTTCAATTGCTTAGAATCCATGATTAGTGAGTAGTTTCTAATCTAGGGTTTGGGCGAAAGTATGAATTAAGGGCTTAATGTAGATTATCTATGCTTTTATTGATTCAATTGTTTGTCTATGCATTGAATGTGGTGTTTTGACACCCTAGGATAGATCTTGATCACGTTTATGCTTGGGCACTTAAGGTCTTTATTGTTCTTAATCGAACTCTAATCCCTTTTGTCATTCCCATGTTTCGACTTGATTTCTAGACCAAGGGATTGGGTAGGAATTAAGGGGATCCTTTAATTAGGGGTTTTCCGAACTTAATGAATTTATTAATCAACGGACCAAAGACCATTCGAAAGAGGATTTGGTTGGTTGATTAATCGATTACTCTTGAGGACCATTCGAGAGAGGACTCAAGTACATTATAGGGGAACTTAACCTTGTATTGACTCCGTTGTGAATCACAATAGCGTCGATTATCGTTGTCTAGCCCACGTTCATACGAGTAGCCCGAACTCTAGTGTCTTCCTTATCATATTAATTCTCCTATTTGTTTATTAGTCGGTATTCTTTAGCTAGTTAATTAATCGGTAACTTACTCAATCTTAAACACTCAAAAACCCTTCACTTAGGTAGTTTTGGACTTAGTGGACTGAACTCAATCCCAATTTCCTTGTGGTTCGACCCTTGACTTGCCATTACTACGTGCTTAGTAGTTGCTCGTTAGGTTTATAAATTGTGTTTGCTAAGCGGTTCTTAGTGCCTTAACGACACACTAAAAACCTCTTATCAAAAGGGCGTCGTTGCCGGGGAAATTGTGCTATTGATTGAAGTTTACTTGAGTTTAGTATTGGTTGAGTGATTTTTTTGCTTTTGTTTAGACTGTGTTGTTATTTGCTAACCCTCTGCTTAGCTTTGTTGTGTTACATGAGAAGGAGAGCTCACGGTTCACCCATCTTACCTTTAGATCCGGAAATCAATCGCACCTTGCAAAAGCTTCGGGGAGGTTTGGAACGGTTGACTTTGAGTTCTGCGCCAGCTTCACCAATCTCAAGTTCTACAAGTGAAAGTCAATCAGACATGGGTGAGGAAAATGGACAACTTTTCAGGGATTTCGGAAATCCGGGGTCCTATGATTTACAGGGTGGAATTCGACTCCCCACAACCACTACAAATTTCAGCATTCACCCTCAATTGACACGGATGGTGAAAGCAGAGCAATTTTGTGGAGGGTCGGATGAGGATCCCCTTGATCATCTTGATCGATATCTGGAGATTTGTGCTATGATAACAACAAATGATGTCTCTCCAGATTACATCAAGATGCATCTCTTCCGGTCTTCTCTTTCCGGAAAGGCGAAGTCTTGGCTCAAGAGTTTGCCTGCTAACTCCCTTACCACATGGGAGCAGGTTACATTAGCTTTTCTGAAGAAGTATTTCCCAGAGTCAAAGACCGCAGATATTAGGAGACAAATCTCCACTTTTGAGCAAGATTGTGATGAGACACTTGCGGAGGCTTGGGAAAGGTTTAGGGAATTGATTCGTTCGTGCCCTCACCATGAGTTCAATCAAAACCTACTGATGAGGTTCTTCTATGATGGCCTTGACCCTATGTCACGTGCTAATCTCGATGCTGGAGCGGGAGGTCAACTTTCTAAGATCCCGCAAGACCAATTAGAGGCCACCATAGAAGAAGTGATCAAGAATTACTCATGGGGTGGAAGAAGGAGAGGTGCTCAACAGAAGATGGGTAGAAAGTTTGAGTTGGACCCAATGGACCAAATTCAAGCGAAGATGGATCAACTTGACAAGAAGCTCTCGAAGATCTCCCTTGGATCGTCTAGTCCCTCACAAGTGAATTCTTTCTCTTGTGACATTTATGGTGGTACAAACCACGATACCTCTTATTGTGGAGGATTTCAGTCGGAGCATGTGGCGGCAATGAATAGTAGAGGAGAGGGGTACCAAGGTAACCAAGGTTATAGGAGCAATCAACAAGGAGGATGGAGACAACCTCAACAAAGCTACAACCAAGGCTACAACCAAACTCAATTAGGGTGGAATCAACCTCTACAAGGCTTAGGTCAACCTCAACAAGGGTTTACTCAAAGCTATAATCAAGGTGGATCCTGCTCTCAAAACTCTAACACTTACCAAGCCCCTCATCAAAGATCCAACTTCCAAAAGGCCCCTCAAAACCTACCATTTCCTAAACCAAATCCCGAACCTACTACATCCTCCGACCCTACCTCCCTAATCCTCCAACAACTCCAAACCATCACCAAACCCTTGCTCTACAAAGCCAAGCTCTTCAAAGCCATGACCAAAGGTTTCAAGAGTTGCAAGCTCACAACAAAATGCTTGAAACCCAACTAGCTCCAGTGGCCGAGAAAAACCCCTCTAACCCCACAAATTAACTTCAAAGCCAACCCATTCCTAACCCCAACCTACATCAAGTCAAAGCTATCCATTTGAAGTCGGGAACAAACTATGAGGGCCCTAAGATGCCTAATGAGTGTGAAGAAAGTGAAGTAGAGGTGGTTGAGAAGGACAATCAAGTTGAGGAAGATGAAAGGGAGGTTGATGTTGAGAAAGGAAGAGAAGATAAGGAAAATCATGGGCAAGTTGGTGAAAAAGCCTCATTCTCAATACCTCCTCCACCTAAGCCCTATGTGCCACCGGTCCCATATCCTCAAAGGTTGGTGGAGAGGAAGTTGAGCGACAAATTCACTAAGTTCCTCCAAGTTATGAAAGGCCTTCAAATACACATTCCATTCCTTGAGGCCATGTCTCAAATGCCAGCCTATGCCAAGTTCATGAAGGAGATCCTCTCCAATAAACGAAAGGTTGAAGACGAGGTTATCAAATTGCCATACCAAGTAAGTGCTCTAGTGCAACGAGATATGCCTAAGAAGCAAAGAGACCCCGGAAGCGTCACTTTGCCGGTGAAGATAGGTGACCTCGAGCCTAAGGGTGCATTGGCCGATTTGGGTGCGAGTGTGAGTTTGATGCCTCTATCCATAGCTAAGCGCCTAAACTTCCCTCTTCTTCCTACAAGGAAGACTATTCAATTGGCGGATCGATCTTTGGGAGCCCCGTGTGGCGAGTTGGAGGATGTCCCAATACAAGTTGGGCATGTCTTGGTGCCGTGTGATTTTGTGGTGATGGATATGGAGGAAGATCCGGAGACTCCTCTCATACTTGGAAGAGAAGCTCTCAAGACATTGGGCGCCGTAATAAATTGCAAAAATGATACAATCACAGTTGAGGTAGCCAATGAGAAGGTTGTGTTTGAGTTCTCTAAAACATTGAAGAGACCCATGATAGAGAGAGTTTGTCGGGTTGGTCATGTGGAGAGTGAGATGGATGGTTTTGAGAGAGTGAAGGTCCTTGCCGTTTCCATTGATAAAGAGGAGAGTTCTAAGCCTCCTCCTTAGGTGAAGTTAAAGCCTCTTCCCCCCTCTATTAAGTATGTTTTCCTTGATGATGCATGTACTTATCCTCTTATTGTTAACTCGGCTCTTGATGACATCTCTATACCAGAATTGATTAAGATATTGCAAAAATATAAAGATGTCATTGGGAACTCGATTGATGACCTTAAGGGGGTAAGCTCGACTCACGTGGTTCCCGACCCCCCTCCCGACCAGTGAGTCAGGATTTTTCCCCTCCCTTGCTATTGTTTTCATTAGATTTTTCACAGTGAGGACACTGTGTGGTTTACCTTGGGGGAGGATGTATATATTAGTTGCATATAGTTTGCATTAGTTGCATATAGTTTGCATTAGATGCATATAATTTGCATTAGTTGCATATTAGTGTTATGTTTAGATTACATATAGCATTTAGTACCATGTTTAGGATGCATATATACTGCATTTAGGTTAGAACTCCGCCATTGGTACGCATGTATTCTTCTTGATGACCTGAAAACCTGAAAAAGAAAATGCTTTGATAGTCTCTAGTAGGCCAAGGAATTGTTGGGTTGTGGTATGATTGGTCTCCCTCTTGTGCGGCTCGACTGATGTTGGTAGCTATACCCTTTGTGAGAGCATGTGTTTATAGCCTTATAGACTGACATCTTTTCAGTCTTATCTGCTTGTTGTGTGTTGCTCTTCCTTGATGAATATTCTCTAGAACTCGCATTGATTCTCCTCGAATACGCTTGACTTATTTGCGTCTTGAATGTGATTCAGGCTTTCATGTTACTTGAGCTACATTGCCAAAGGCCACCCTCACCTACTTATCCTTCTTTGAAGCCCCTGTGAGCCTAAGCTTGTTTTCTTTGTTAACCACTTCTCTAGCTTATTACCTATCTCCTTACCTAGGGGATTGTGAAACTACTTAGATGGGGTGAAACATAATGATGGGTATTACGAGAATGACTTGGTGTAGGTGTTCGACTTTGCGTTTGGATATTGTTTGAGTTCGCCTCCTTACTATTCATTGAAGTTCTCATTTTCTCCCTTCCTCTAAAATCACTACAATCCACAAAAGCAAAAAAAAAATATAGAAAAAAAAATGAATGAAAAAGAGAAAAAAATTTAGAATAAAGGATTTGTGGTGTGTTCAAAAATAGCAATAAGGGAGATTGAGATGCTAAAATAAGAGGAGAGCTTGTGAAAGGTTGTTTAGAGCGTTCAAGTTTGTGTAGGGTTGGTTTTGAGCTTTTAGAAAGGTGCTAGGTTGGAAGTTTCACTTTCCCCTCTTTAACACCACGATCCCAAATGCTACCGCACCCTCACCCTAAGCCTACGTTACAACCTTGACTAAGTCCTCTTGATTCTTGATGCAAACTTTGGTCTTTATGCGACAGAGAGTGAGATGATATGCAAGCTTATGGTATGATATTGTTGATGGAATCGAGCTTTGAGCGTTCATTTGACCTATTTAAACACACGAGAGAAGTGCGCACGACTAAAGTGAGAGCTACTACCTATAAGACTGAGCCAAGCTTGGGGGAGAACTTGTGGTAAGATTAGTTGCTTTTCCTTATGCTATAAACTTTGAGGCTTGATAGTGTTTTGCATTCGATGTTGGAAAGGTTTGAAGGTCTACATTATTCATCTTGGCATGCGTATCATTGTTAGGGGTCATAGAACTCTTTCCCTATGTCTATCGTTTGTTTGCTTGAGGACAAGCAATTGGACTAGCTTGGGGGAGTTTGATAAGTACTTTATTGTGCCTATCCATGCTGCAGTTTTAGTGTCGATGCATATAAATTTAGAGCATTTTTTAGTCTTGCATTGCGTGGTTTTGATTACTTTGAACTAAATGGTTGCTTCACTACTCGTTTAGTTGTTTTGGATGATTTTCAGACTAACTAACAGGTTTTTTAAGTCATATATGATCATTGGAAGATTAGTTGTGGACTGTTGAACTTCAAATGGACATAATGTTTGATCCGTAAATCGGATTGAGGTGATTCTGGTGGGAGGTGTTAGCTCGTTTCGATAGCTTTCCAACGACTGGTCATGAGCCCAATTCCGATAAGAGACGAGAGAGATATGATCGTTCGAAGTTGAGCTGTTCGCTGACCAGTAGGTCACCACGGTCGTGGTGAAATCACCACGGTCGTGGTGAAATAACCACGGTCGTGGGGACCTGTAGCGAGCAAAACAGACTGTTGAAGATTGGAAACTGATCCTATGAAAGTCAGGGGCCACGGTCGTGGTGAAATCACCACGACCGTGGTGACCTGACTTCGGGTGTTGACCCGTTTTCTCCGTCTTAGTTTAATGACGCTTTTAATTAGTTTTTTTTAGCTTGGACTCGACATTACTTCATACTTAGTTTCTAATTAACTCTCTCTTAGCCCTAAAACTCTCTCAAACACTAGTTTACTCCTTTGTTTTCATTATTGAAGATCGAATTCATCAATTAATTCAAGTAATTTATCTTCTCTCTCTTTCCTTTAATCTTTTTGCTTTGTTTATGATGTTTACTTTATTGAATTTCAATTGCTTAGAATCCATGATTAGTGAGTATTTTCTAATCTAGGGTTTGGGCGAAAGTATGAATTAAGGGCTTAATGTAGATTATCTATGCTTTTATTGATTCAATTGTTTGTCTATGCATTGAATGTGGTGTTTTGACACCCTAGGATAGATCTTGATCACGTTTATGCTTGGGCACTTAAGGTCTTTATTGTTCTTAATCGAACTCTAATCCCTTTTGTCATTCCCATGTTTCGACTTGATTTCTAGACCAAGGGATTGGGTAGGAATTAAGGGGATCCTTTAATTAGGGGTTTTCCGAACTTAATGAATTTATTAATCAACGGACCAAAGACCATTCGAAAGAGGATTTGGTTGGTTGATTAATCGATTACTCTTGAGGACCATTCGAGAGAGGACTCAAGTACATTAGAGGGGAACTTAACCTTGTATTGACTCCGTTGTGAATCACCATAGCGTCGATTATCGTTGTCTAGCCCACGTTCATACGAGTAGCCCGAACTCTAGTGTCTTCCTTATCATATTAATTCTCCTATTTGTTTATTAGTCGGTATTCTTTAGCTAGTTAATTAGTCGGTAACTTACTCAATCTTAAACCCCCAAAAACCCTTCACTTAGGGAGTTTTGGACTTAGTGGACTGAACTCAATCCCAATTTCCTTGTGGTTCGACCCTTGACTTGCCGTTACTACGTGCTTAGTAGTTGCTCGTTAGGTTTATAAATTGTGTTCGCTAAGCGGTTCTTAGTGCCTTAACGACACACCAAAAACCTCTTATCACTATTGTGTTGCCATGTCTTTAGCGTTTATTCTAACTTCTTTAATCTTACTATTTGTTTCCTGAATTCGGTTGAGAGAACTACTAGTTACTCCGCACTTATTGTTGAATTTTGTTGATATATATTGCAAATGATGATGAGGTTTAGGGTTATTACAGTAGGACCGGGGTTGTGCGGTTTACCCGTGTGAGCAAGGAGGTCGTGCTAGTCATTGTGGACGAGCACTGTGGATTGGAAATTAGCTTTATACTATGCCTCAAGTAGCTTTACTATGTTTTGTTGAGTTTGTTTCATTCTTTGGATATTAGCGTTAACCCCTTTTGAATTATGGATTTGGTTTTGAGTTAATTTTGAACGGTTATGAGTTTTGGGATATTTTGGTTAGAGATAAGGGTATGGGACCTCATTTCTCTTTATATATATGTTTGGAGTTTTTGATTTCTATTTCTAGGTTGTTATTCATTTCAATTTAATTTAATTCCTTACAGTGGCATTGTCATAAACATGAAAGACATAAATATGACATACAATGGTATAATTATGACGGTTATAAAAAGTGATAGAGAATGTCGCAAAATGATAATTGTAAAAATGACAAAAAAATGTCATAAAAACGATAGTTTTAATAAAAATGACATATAAGGACATAAATATGGCAAAAAGGCAAGAGGGGATCAAACTAATAAAATAATAATAGTGAAATTTCCTGAGGTATCCCTGGGGTTAAAACTAATTCCTTAGGTACCTCTCTGGTTTTCGACCTAGCTCAAATGCCACTGGAGTCACTATTTGTGGCTTAAATGCCCTTACTATTAACGGATGTTAAGTTTTCCGTTAAGTTAATTTCTCTAAATTGTCCACTGAAGTTAAGTTTTTCGTTAAGTTGCTCTAACCAGAGGGGTATCCGATAAATTAGCTCGACCTAGGGATAAACATGATAAAAAATGCCATAAAATGATAGTTATAAGGATGCAATAAATTTCCATAAAAATGATAGTTGTAAATATGACAGAAAATGCGATAAAATTTTAAGTTGTAAAAATGATGAGAAATGCGATAAAAGTGATAGTTACAATAGAAATAAGGGAAATTCCCACTGGTATACCCATATTTTTTCATAATTCCAGTGGTATACCTAAGTTTTTAAAATTTCCAGTGGTATAACCGAGGTCTTTTCATTTTCTCACACATGACCCTTTTCACCCAAAAAAAACTTTTAGTTGTCGTTGCACACAAATTGAGATGTTTTTAACGCAAATCGAAGTGCATCTAATCGTTTTATGCAAATTCCAACCTCAAGTTGGAGTCTTATGGGATAAATGACCCAAAAACCTTGATCGAAGTATTTTTTCGGCAAGAAAATCGCGACGTTTTTGAAATGCAAATTAATGCGAACTGTTTTTTATTTATTAAGTAACTAAATATTCCATTTTCAATAGAAAATTCCTTACGAAAGTCACAAATTGAGAGTATGAAAGAACCTTAGGTATACCACTGGGAATTTTAAAAAATTGGGTATACGACTGGGATTATGAAATTACAGGTATACCATTGGGAATTTTCCTAGAAATAAATGACACAAAAGATCATAAAAATTACAAGTAGATGGCACGATAAGAAACCCCTCATAACAATAAGAGGTTGTACGGGAACCTAAATCTGTCTCCCTATATGTATGCCATCTGTCTCTTTTTGTTTGCCCTACTTATTGTTTTAAGTAGGTTGACATGTCAGACGCGTACTATCAAAAATAAACCTAAATGTCTCTCTACTAATGTAATAAGACAAGTAAGGTTGAATTTGAAGGAAGAAGGCGTTACTAGTTAAACTGAACTATTCTACTATACTAACTAATGGAATTAGGATTTTGGTAATTCAGTTAAACTACTATTAGAATTGATTAACATGGATTTAATCAATGAATAAAAGCCTAGGACAGTGGATCTCTATCCATACAATTCGGAAAATTAGGGATAAGTAATAACTACCTAATAAGTAAATTTACCTAGAGTACGTACATGCAATTTCTCTCGAACATTGTCTTTCTCAGAGATTATTCAGCCGCTCTTCCATGGTCAGGGGTTACTTTCCTAATGATTTAAAGCTTATACAGTATCTCTCTTCTCGATATTGCGACAGTAGAACTACAATCGTGTACTATTTATAAATCTAGCATGAACAATTCAATCATAGGAAACAATTGAATTAAAAGGCAATTAACTTAATCTATCAATTCCTCATTGCATACATAGATTCCCACAATCCTAGAAAGGTAACTACTCACTCATGATTGCGAAGACAATAAAAATTCTCATATAAAAATTCATATATAGAGCAAAGACAATAAAATATTGAATTAGGTCTAAATACGAACAAAGGAAAACAATGAGAAAGAATTACCGAAATTGAGTCTGGAAGTATTAACCTTTATTGAAATCAATGAAATAATCCAAGTCTAAATCTTTGATCACAACATACTTGACGAAAGTGTAGAAAATCGATGGTGCAAATAAAAAGAGAAACAAAGGAAATACATGATAAAACACTAGTTAATAATAAAATAAGTTTGACATTGCTGAACATTACCATAATAATCAAAGTTAATGCAAAAGAATCCAGATATCAATAGATAAAAGCCCAAGCCAAAAGCACTAATGTAACACCCTGAAAATTCTCTGTTTATAAAATACCTTTTCTTAACAAAATATAGAGAAATATCAAAGTATTATCGCCTATGTGAAAACGTATCATCTTACTTAGAATTGCGTAGCAGAAAAACTTAATAATTACTTCAATACTTAGTTAAAACATAGTTGAACTTAAAACAATCCTTAGAGTAAAATATAGTTTGAACCAACTGTAAATAACATAATATAAAAATCCTATAAAGTACTAATTTACAAGAGAAACGTAAATAAAAATAGCTAAAGAAAAAAGAAAGCATTCTCTCCAAATGATCTCCCAAGTTCCCGATGAATATGGATGCCTCCTCAACTTCAAATCTATAAGTAATACTTCATTGAGGAACTACTCGCCAACTAAGAGTCAAAACATGATCAATGAGGCACAACTGTGACCGACACACTAAAAAGCACGTAATTTTAATCAGTAAAGGTGAGTACATACATAATAAATAATAAAAAAAATTGACATGACACTAATAAGCATTATAAAACAAGTATAAATAATGTAATAAAACCTCGACTCACTAACTGAACTTGACTCCACAAAACCAATAGGTTAATCTATTACTCCTTCCTTCCCAGATTAGTTTGAACACTTTCCTTTTCTATCTGTCCTAGATTAGTTTCAAACTTTAATTTTAGGAATGGTCCCACTAATATTTTAATACCCCTCTCCTATCCCTTTACCCCATCACACACCCTCTCTCCTACCAAAAAGTACTCTACTTTGTCTTTCCTTTAATAAAATATACCCCACCAACTACCATCACATCACCAAGCTTGGCTTGGTCTAAGTGGTAAGAGTTTGGCCCCATGACTTCAAGGTCATGGGATCAAATCCCACTAGGGGCATTTGGAGGTGGGGATTCCCTTACCATTTCCCCTACTCTCAAGTGCCTGGCCCAATAGGACCCGAGCAGGGTCCGGGCCGCTTCTCCTTACCAAAAAAAAAAACTACCGTCACATCTACTTTTTAAAAAAATAACAATTGATAACCACTCAACAACTTATATCCTAAAATTATGTGCCTTGATAAGTGTTCGAACTAATTTGAGACGGATGGAATAATAACTTTGAATAGTCAAATTGATCGAGTTGTCCAACCAAACCTCTCTTTAAAATTTAGAAGACAAAGTGCGGGCATCACTCCGTACTCTCCATGACCAACGATATCGAGGTACTAATTATATAAAATAGGACATGGTGGTCAATTCGGCATCAAGAAAGTACATGGGCTACTGCACCATGTACTCTAGCTCATACTAGTCCAATACTTCAGACGTGCTCAAGTCTAAAACTTATTGTTTTTCACTTATCACTTTAAGTATTAATATTTTATTTTTGATGTTGGGACTCACAACAAAATACAACCGACACAAATAACATGAATACATAAAAGATTCCAATTTTAATCTTATGATTAAATATGGTGATCATACAACTCAATTGACCCAGAATTAATTACCATTTATTTGTTGACTAAAACAACAATTGAATTGTCCAAAGACATAAGTCCAACTTACCATACAAAGCCCACCGTTTTTGTAAAGTAATAGAATTAAATAATCCAATTCCAACTTACCCACAAAGCCCAAGATCTTTGCGAAGTAATAAAAATAAGGATAAATTGTTAACTAGTACCTTTTAAATAGGTAAATTTGTGAACTAAGACCATTTAAGTTTTTTGAGAGTGAAAGCTCACCTCCTACTAAATTAGTACCTTAAGTTATACAAAACTCTTAAAAACAGTACCTTAGTCCAAAACTCCAGCCACTCTAGTCAATATTTCGGCTATTGACTATTGTTTTCCCTCGTTTTTTGAGAGTGAAAGCTCACCTCCTACTATATTTTTCCAATACACATTCCAAAAAAGAGGGAAAACAATTCTCAATAGCTGAAATATTGACTAAAATGGCCGAAATTTTGGACTAAGGTACCATTTTTAGGAGTTTTGTATAATTTAAGGTACTATTTCACAAAAAAACTTAAAAGCTACTAGTTCACAAATTCACCTATTTTAAAGGTACTAGTTAACAATTTTTTCCTAAAAGTAATAACAACAATGGAATAACATGAAACATCTCATGATCCAATATCAAAAACATATTTATTAATTCCTCATTAAATAAAACATTCTCTTCCCAAACATGCTTGTATCAAACGTCCATATGATCATATAATAATCAAACAATAGGCAATTAACATGCTTAATTACACAACAACATAAAACAGGTAATTCCATTAATCATATCCACATATGAACCATAAAAAGGTTCCCTATACATGATACTACATCATCCCTATACAAGATACTAGTCTACAACACATAAACATATATGTACCTTGTGTAGACCATACAGAAGGCCACTTTGAACTCTTTAGTCACCCAAAGTAAAGTCTCCGCCTACTAATTATTAAAATATTCAAGTATTAGTACTCTAACAAAGTTATAGTAACTTTAAAGTACTTTAAAACTCTCTTAAAAATACCGGAAAACACTTTTAAATACTAAAGCTTCAACCTTTAATATCCTTTAGTATAGTACTACCAGATTAGTCCTTTAAAACCCTAAATATCACTAATTCAATGTTAAAAATCCACTTTAAACATAATGTATATAATCTCAAATTTATAACTTTAATTAAAACCATAAATTTATTTACTTACAATAAAATCACTAACTTTAATTATTAAACTACTAAAATAACATTTAAAACATCAAAACTAATTATTACAATGATATAGAGGAAAAAGAGATGAAAAATAACCGAAAAATCGAAAAAGGTGAGGGAGAGGCTCCTTGCCTGACTCGTGGTGGTGTGCGGGTGGCAGACACAGTGGCGTGTGCGTGTTCTAGTATTAAAATAGCAATAGTTGCAGACCATAAAGGGGCAGTAGCTGCGTACAGGGCTTGTAGCTATTGATGGTGCAACTATGGTAAAAAAAATAGTAGTTTCGTACAAGAACGCAACTACTATTAAGACTTTGTCACGAGCCATAAACTGAGCCCCGCAGCAACAAGCCTCAATAGCTACGGGCCATAGGCTGAGGCCCGCATCTAAGTTATTTTATTTTTAAAAAATATGCACCACACCAGCACGGACATATACACCACACATATTGTAACATCTTGTCAAATACTAACTATGAAAAGAGACTTAAATAAATGAAGTAAAGAACAACTAGTGGCAACGGAAATAACACCACGACGGTCATTTTATGGCACTTTCTGTCATTTTAATGCCTTTGCTTGTCATTTTTAATAAGACCACACCGTATCTTGGACCACACTACAAGAGGAGGCCACAAGATATCTCTCCCATATATATATATATATATATATATATATATATATATATATATAAATAAACATGATAAAAAAAACTATGGGAACTGGATCTGGTGAAAATTGTTTTCACCTTGAAAAGAATGTAAAAGAGGTACATAAGAGACGTAAAGGGATACGTGTATTTCATTAATGGCATTTTCGTAAATATTGACAACTTTGATTTTAAAACACGCTTACCCTTTTGATCGTAGCATGTACCCCTGTAAATCTTATATGTACCCCTTTTACATTGTTTTCACTATGAATACAATTTATTTATGGGAAATTTTCAATAGTGGCCCTTAGGTCTAAGGAATTCTAGTGGCGGAAATTCAAAAAAACTTTTCCGTTGGTAGCCCTACTTTACAAATTATTCTCAAACATAGCCTTAATGAAGAATATTTTATTAATAATAAAGCATATTCTATTAGTTAACAGTTAAGGTGGTCACTCGCAAATAAAACGAGGCATTTTGGTCCTTTTTTGCTAATTTCGACCTCAAAATCAACTTGTAAGGGCTAAAACTTGCCCGCTAAAATCATCCCGTAAGGGAAAAAAACGATCCAAAATACCTTGTTTTACGTGCGAGTAACTACCTTAACTATTAACTAATATAATATGCTTTATTATTGATGAAATATTCTTCATTAAGGTTATGTTTGAGAATAATTTGTAAAGCAGGGTTACTAGCGGGAAAGTTTTTTTGAAATTTCCACCACTGAGAATTCTTGAAACCTAAGGGCCACCATTGGGAATTTCCCTTTATTTATTTATATATATATAGAATTAGGATCAAATAAAAAGATTCTTAAAATAAGAAGGGTGAGAAAGATTTTATGTGCATATTTTTTGAACTGAATATGCATAATTTTTTAACTAGATGTGCAACTTTTTTATCATGTGCATCTTTTTTGAACTGAGTGTGCATTTTATCTTTTCAGAGCATATATCTACAACTCGAAAAGTAAAATATGCACATCCAGTTCAAAAAATATGCACATCTAATTCAAAAATATGCATATCGATCCTTCTCACCCTTCTCATTTTAAGATCCTTCTCATCGGATGCCAACTCTCTCTCTATATATATATCAAATAAAAAATTTCTTAAAATGAGAAGGTTGAGAAGGATTTTTTATGCATATTTTTTAAACTAAATGTGCTATTTTTTTACAATGTGCATTTTTTGAACTGAATGTGCGTTTTAACATTTAACTGCATATGCTAACAGCCCAAAATATGAATATACATATTCAGTTCAAAAATAGGCACACTCAATTCAAAAAATATGCACACCCAGTTAAAATGAGAAGGGTGAGAAGGACTTTTTGTGCATATTTTTTGAACTAAATGTGCATATTTTTAAAACTAAATATGCATATTTTTTATGATGTGCATTTTTTGAACTAGAAGTACATCATACCATTTAAGAACATATACTTACAGGTCGAAAAGTGAAATATGCATATCCAGTTCAAAAGATATGCACATCCAATTCAAAAAATATACACATCTGTCCTTCTCACCCTTCTCATTTTAAGATCCTTCTCATTTTAATTAGGATCAAATAAAGTGATTCTTAAATGAGAAGGGTGAGAAGGATTTTTTGCGCCTATTTTTGAAACTAAATGTGCAATATTTTTCTCATATGTATTTTTTTGAACTGACTATGCAATTTATCTTTGTAGAACATAAACTTACATCTCGAAAAGTGAAATATGCTTATTAGTTAAAAAATATGCACATCTAGTTCACAAATATGCATATACCTATAATTTTTCATAATCTCAATGTTAAACCTAAGTTTTTAATTCTCACTAGTATACATGAGGTTCTTTCATGCTCCCAATCTTGAATTTTTTAGGGAATATTTCGTTACTTAATAAATAAAAAGATTTGTCTCGATGTGCATTTCAAAACATCACGATTTACGTGCCCTAAAAAATTCGATCAAGGTTTTGGGGGTCATTTAAGTCCTTAAGGGTGAAATTTGAGGTCAAAGTTTGCAAAAACCGATCAGATGCAATTTGATTCATGTGCATTAGTTTGCTTGCTGAAAAAAAGTCTAGTCAAGGTTTTAGGCATAATTGTAGCTCTTAAGGGTCAAATTTAAGGTGGAAATATACAAAAAAAAAACAGATCAGATATGCCTCGATTTGCGTTCAAAAAACATCTTGACTTGTGTGTAACGACATATAACAATTTTTTGGTGAATAAGGTCATATCTGAGAAGATGGAAAAACCTTACACTTGAGAAATTTAAAAGTTAGGTAACCCACTGGTATAACGAAAAATTACATGTATACTAGTGGGGATGTCCCGTATATAATTACAAAACTGTTTTCACTGTGAAAATCAAGTAAAGAGGGGGTACATAAGAGCATAGAGGGGTACGCGTGCATTCATTAATAGCATTTTTGTAATTACGAACAACTTTGATGTTAGAAACACAACTTTGTTAGAAGCACGCGTACCCTTTAACCGTAATATGTACCCTTATAAATCTTATATGTAATTTTCAGTTTTCAGTAAAACTTAGGTTTTTAGCAGATCCGAACTATATATATAGTCAGGTTCTGCTAAAAACCACAAGTTTCATGGAAACCGTGAAAATTTGGAAAAAGGGTATATATAAGACTTACAGGGGTACATGTTAAGATAAATGGATACATGTTATTTCACATTAAAGTTATTAGTATTTACAAAAATGTCATTAATGAATGCATGCGTACCCCTTTAACCTTCTATGTACCCCTTTTTACTTGGTTTTCACGGTGAAAATAGTTTTCACCAGATCCTATTCCTATATATATATATATATACTGACAACTTTGATGTTAGTAACACAAATTTGATGTTAGAAGCACGCTTACTCTTTAAACGTAATATGTACCCTTTTAAATCTTATATATACCCCTTTTTCCGTTCAGAACTGTTAGTTTTCAGTTTTCACCAAAGCATAGGTTTTTAGCAGATCCTGACTCTATATATATAGGGAAATTTGTGAAAACCCCCCTGAAACTTAGCACTTTTTGTAAATAACCCCCAATAACTTTTTCTGTGAAAAATAACACCTAGCAAGTCGTGAAAGTTAGTGTTTGCACCCCCTAAACCCTAACACTGTTAAAAACTTTTGTTATGTGGGGCCCACCTTAGTCTTTTCCTCCCAAAATACTGTGAAATTACATTATTTTCCTTCAGTTTAACCCCAACCATTTTCCCTCTCTTCTCCTTCCTTCCAATTGCCACCTTCAATCTCTCTCCTCCCTAGTTAATTCCTCCATATTTTCCTGCGAGAAGGGGGAGCAGTTATCGGTGATGGAGCTGTGCAAGTAGAAAGCGAAGAGAAAGAGTGACTCAGTGAGGGTGGAGCTGTGGCAGGGGATGTTGGCTGGTTTGGTGGTCGGAGTTGGCGGCGGGATGGTTTCTTGATGGCCGGAGCTTGCCGGCAAGTATGGGAAGGTTGGAGATGGGTTTGTTGGTGTTGCGATACAACGGGGAAAGCAACAGCAAAGGGTAAAGGAGACAGACCAAGGCACGAGTCAGAAGGGGAGGTGGCTGGGTGGATAGCGTTGGCGACATGAGGTGCTGCGACGGAGCTTGTGGTGGCTGCAAACATGAGGCACACAGAAGGGAAGAGAGTGATATAACGGTGAGTGATGAGGGTGAAAAAGGAATAATTCCGGCGAATGAGGTTGGAAAAGAAAAGGTTTTGATGGTTATAATGGTGGTTGTAGTGGTGGTTAAGGAGGGCAGCTATGGCAGAAGTTAAGAGGAGGGCAATAATGTAATTTCATAGTATTTTAGGAGGGAAATAAATAGGTTGGCCCCACTTAATGGAAAATTTTAATAGAGTTAGGGTTTAGGGGGTGCAACCACTAACTTTGCTAACTTATTGAGTGTTATTTTCACAGAAAAAAGTAGTTGGAGGTTATTCACAAAAAGTGCTATGTTGTAGGGGTTTTTTCACAAATTTTCCATATATATATAATTCTGTTTACGTTAGAAAAAATATAGTCATGTGAGGTTTTGCTAGATTCGTCTCGATATATGTATGTAGTTTCCATATATCCTTTTCTTTATTTATACGTACACAATGGAAAATATTTTCGCTTGAAGTTGCACGTCGGTAAACATGTCAAAACCTTTGATTACAAGAATTGCAGTCTGCCACATTTCACTCTCCTTTCTTCAATTGCCTTTTAGATATGTCACGATCATGAAATAAAACCCACAAATATTGTTAATATGCAGTTTTGAACCCATAACCTCAACATTTGAGAGAAAAGTATTCAAACCACTACTCCATTCTCGGTGCTTGTTTTATAAAAATTAAATAGATATTATCATGGGGTTTATATAACAAACAAGAATTAAAGTACACCTAGTTACATGATATAAATAAGATGAGTTGTTTCCTTTTATTCTTTTTATGGTCTTTTTTAAACCATCAGTTAAGCTACAATATTTAACTGCATATTATGAAGAAAATGATTTCTTTTTTTTTTCACTTATATATGTCGACAACAAATGATATTAGTTGTCTAAGATTACTAAATTGTACTCCCTCCGTTCCCATTCGATTTTCTCATTTGGAATATAAGGGAAAACCAATGCAAATTGAGGTGGATGAAAATCTTTTTAATTTTATATTGTACAAAGTGTACTTTGGTAACTTTTTGCTTTTGTAAAAGTAAGAGAGCGAAAGAAAAGTGGGTGATTAGGAAGTAAAAGATTCTAAAGTAGGTCATGTATAAGACAAAAGGTAAAAAAGTGTAGTAAATATTTGGTGTTAAAGGATAAGATGGGGAGATAAATATTCTTAAAATGGAAAAGATTCAAAGTGAGAAGAAAATTTTGAAACATCCCAAAAAGGAAAATGGGAACATCATATGGCAACATCAAATGGGAACGAAGGGAGTAACACGCAAAAACCTAGGGTATCGCTCGGGCGCAAAAACTAGTTTGATTATATAGCGTGCCCAAACTTTTTCCCATCCAGTCAAGTCCAATTGAAGAAATTTGAATTGAACCGGACTTAACTTAGACTTTTTCCAATCTCCTTACGGCCCTAGGTTGGGCTATTAATGTGATCTAAAGTCGGTGGAAGTTCGACCCACTTGATCCGAAAAAATGGACGAAAACAAGTTCAAGTATGGGTAACCTTATAGCTCTTTTGGTTAAAAGCTATGTTGGATTATAAACATATCTGAAAAATAAATTAAAGATTTGATAATATTCCTTTTGTAACAAATATAAAATTAATATTTTTTTGTAGGGTTAGAATATTAATAAGACAATATTTAATGGTGTTAGTTGTCACGATAGTTTGATAACGCCAAGACAAATAAGAAAAATATATAAAGTTTTTTGATATTAGTATAATTGCGTCGACACCACTAAAGTTATAATACTAGTCCTATATATACGCAATGTGTTAACCAAATAGTACTTGGTCGGGTAGTAAGGAGAGCATCCTTCCAACCTCAAGATTGGGATCAATCACCACTAGAGGCATTTTGAAGGTTTTATAATGTTCTATATTTTTATCTAAATTTAAAAAATATGAAAATAGTTTATTATGAAGAGAAAGTTGTTCTATTTAATTAGAAATTTAACAAAAAGAAGCTTAGTTTTGATTTTAGTTGTGGTTTTTCTCTTCTTTTATAGTATAGAGATTGGTTTGTAATGTATTTGGAGAATGGTGACACGAAGAGGGGATTATTTTTTTTGGGGACAATTTTCAATGAAAGAAGTAGTTGTTCTGAGTTCTGACCCACTCGATTGTACAACAGATAGAGAGGAAAGCCTCTGGAGTCGTCCGTTTGGTATTTTAGGTTTTCAATCAACAGAACACATTGGTTGCTTTAAACTCCTACTTCTTCCCAGATTCCTGGTAATTCTTACTTTCAGCTTTGATTTTTATTTTGATTTTGGATTTGCAGTTCGCTACTTTAATTGATTCCCTTCATCTTCAGAACTGGATTGAGTTTAGTTGTTTATGCTCTAGATGATTTGCAAACTTGAGCTTTGAATTTATTATGTTGATCTTGATTAATGATAAATTCAGTTTTTTTTTTTTTTTTTAATCTTCTTCAGTTAGTTCAAGTGGCATTTCTAACTGATAATTCGTGATCCAATTGTTAATTTAACCTCATAATTTCTGTTTAATATCATTATTGGTTGAAGGTTCTCCCTGTTGGAAAATGGTGCAAATTTTTCTACGATAAAATAGCCACATTTTGTTGCTACTTAGCTTGACTATTTGATAAGTTTCTGTAGCTAGATGGTTAACTAAAATTCACCAGATGTTTTATTATGGTGTATTTGATGGAGAATTGCTTGTCATTTCTCTCAACATAACCTCCGGGCCTGCCCTGGCATTTTCTGTGTACTTGTTCGTTGTTGCTGACTTGGATTATAGTTTTTTTCTTTTCTTTTTTCTTTTTTTTTTTGTTATGATGGAATCTGTGTGTCACTGTTGTTTTGGGGGTTAAGCATGTTCCTTTCATTCTTTGTTTGGGAAGTTTGATGCGTTGAGATATGAATTTTATTAGTGATGAGCTTACGTATTTTTATTTGTTTGATGTTGCTAGGCTATGAATAAAGTTCCCACTAGGGTAATTTCTCTGAGGAAATAAAGTGTGGGTCACAAATTTCGCTGAGATTTGGATTACTAATACCTTTGTAATTAAGAAGAGCTATAATGGGGTTTTTATGTGATTTCTGTGCGGAGCAAAGATCAATGGTGTATTGCCGGTCTGATACTGCTTTCTTGTGCCTATCCTGTGATCGGAATGTTCACTCTGCAAATGCCCTTTCGAAGCGCCATTCTCGGACCCTTGTATGTGAAAGATGTAATGTCCAACCTGCTTGTGTTAGGTGTATTGATGAAGAAGTCTCTCTTTGCCAGAATTGTAATTTGGCGGGACATGATGGGTCTACGACCTCTCCATTTCATCAGCAGCAAAGTATAAATTATTATTCTGGTTGCCCATCTGCAGCGGAGCTCTCCAAAATCTGGTCATTCATGTTGGATAATCCTGCCCCTTTATCAGATAATTCTACTTGTCAGGAGGGATTAGGTTTATTAAGTATCTCTGATAGTGGTGCAAAGGACTGCATAAATCCTGTGGGTAAGGACAATGAGCAAGGGGCGATGACTGTGGCGGCTGGGAGTGATTTGCAGAGTGTTAATAAATCTATTGTTTGGAGTGGACCTGCATCTGTCGCTGAACCTGTTTCAAGTGAATTTCCTGACCAACATGGCTGTGCAGTATCGTCTAAGGTAACCACAACTCAAATTTTAAATTAGAAACTTGGACAAGAAAATATGTAGTTGATTGGCTTTATGTCTTGTATTATACTCATCATTCCTTGTTGCACATTTCTGCACGCTCTTGTTTTCCTGTTGCTTTATCTGGTCAGGTTTCCCTATATCATTTAGATAATAGTAAAATGTACTGATTTGAAATAACAAAAAGGAATATTTAAGAATTGGAGTACCAGAAGTCTTATGCGAGACTGATCTATTAAAAAAAAAGCAGTTCTGCTGCTAGGCTAATAAAGAATCCTTTGGTATATCCTCTGTAAGATGTGCTCAAAAGAAACTAAGAAGTTACCTGAGTTTTCAGGAATTCTATCATTCCTCATTAACCAAGTATATACTGATTGATGGGAGTTGTGAAGTTACTGATCACTTGTAAATTTTTTATCAAGTTAGGTTAGTATATGAATATTAGGTATGTAAAAAATGTCTTGTTGGCACTTTGAACCATTCAACCGAGCTTTATTTTTCAGCATAGTTGAAAAGTAAATGTATTCATATGCTCTATTTTCCTTTGATTTGCGTTTTCTTTAATTTTACTGTTGGAGCGCAGAGGTGTTTCCTGGATCAGATTTTTTGAAGTTTCTTTTCTATTTTTGGCTTAGGGTGGTACATTTTTCCTGGATCGCATATGATGTTTTCTTTTAACTTGTGTGCAGTTGTTTTATTCCACTAATAGAGTTCCAGGGATCAGTGAAGACGACCCGTTTGCTGATCTGGATATGGATGAAGTTAACATAAATTTTGAGAACTACGACGAGCTATTTGGTGTCACTCTTACTCACTCTGAAAAGCTGCTTGAGAATGGTGGCATTAATAGCTTGTTTCCAGGACAAGCCATGTCTGCAGCTGATTCTGATTGCCAGGGTGGATTCAGTGTTGAGGTTTTGCTTCTATCTGGACCTGTTCAATTTTGTCTTACATTTTCTGTCTTGCGATTTAGGTGTGTGTTTTCTGTTATAATTCAACTTTATTCATCTTGAACCATTCCGATTCTATTTTGACTTAAATTAAGATCCAAAGCTTGTTAGCTTAATGGCTAGAACTACCGTGCTTTTGACCTCATTGGCTTCATTTCTCTTTCTTCTTTTACCTTTGAGTGGAGTTGATGCAATTAAAATATTACTTTCTTCGCAATGGCTCACCTTTAAAATTCTGACTTGCGGCTTTGTTAGTTCAATTCAAGATATAGCACTTGTATTTGCATCTACCTGCATGTAGACCGCTTTGTAATCTAGGGCAATATTATTTCCTCCTTCGGAACCAAATCCGTGGTAAACCAAATCCCCGGATTGCTTTGTTTTGACTCTGACTTTGTTATTTTATAAACAATATCTAAGATATGACGAATGCTTTTCCTAGTTACTAAATCATGTTAGCTCTTGAACAAAGTGCAGACTAAAGGGTTGTTTTTCTAAAACAAGTTGAATATGAAAGGTGTGCAAGTTGAAGCTTTAGTTAAAATGAATAATTTGAAGTAGAACAGCCTATGGCCTTTGCTTGCCATTGTGATGGTAGTAAACACAAAGTTTATGGCTCCCAAGCCTTATTATTAGGGGGTGGGATTCTTTTATATTTCGAGCATCTGAAGTTAATAATGCAATAGTATTAGATCGAGTATTCTTATGGCCTTGGGCCCATAAGCTCTTCAAAAACATTATAGAGATGATTGCTCTCTTTTCCACTCTAGATCTTAGTTTTTAGTACAGTTACAAACAACAAAAAGTTGGAAAAAATATAGTATTGTTCTCAGTTCTTTCTATTAAAATGTTTTTTCCTTTGGCACAAAAGTTAAGGGCTCACTTTTCTGTTTTAGTTTCTCTCCCCTATTAACATTAATCCTAACTAATTACAAAAACATAATAATTTAACCACAATTGTTTCCTTGCTTTACAATGATTAATGCTTGGTGTCCCCAGGTTATGAATTTTGATTTTATGAACTATTGGATGATTATACATGGTATAGGAGGTGAAATTGGCTACTTTGAAGTAGCTTCTTGCTTAGCTTTTGATTAAAGGTCTTTATAACAAGCTTATCTCAATAAGCATATCGTGTTTTTATATGCGTGCTGGGTATTTTGTATTGATATCCCAGAATTGGATATTCAATGTCGTTAATTGTTGGATTTAGAATTGGAGACTGTGATTGAGGTTAACCACAATTCGTTTCCTTCGTCACATTAAATCTGTCGTCATTCTACGGTCTCACTGAAGTGTCACAATGGGTTATACCAGTTTATGATGGGCCCTTTTCTACAAACTTCTATTCTTTTGGACTAGTCTGAATAAACACTAAAAAGTGTGTAGAAGTGCCCCTTAATAACCATTATAGGGCTACAGGATTATACTTATATTTGTTACCTATAACTTGAACGTAGTTTCTGGTTACCCTTGAAGGATCAAATGCCAACCTAGAATGAATTAAAGCAGACTCAAAATTGGGTAGGATTGCCCATACTTAGATTTTCATAATATTAACCTCTCCCATTAGAGTATATGCTCCTTTAATAAAGTTACCATTAATTTGTTTAGCATCTTCGTTTGGATAGTCATGTCTTCAACTTCTTTTTTTGTTATTAATTCACGAATATTTAACTTGAACCTACACATTTTCTATCATGTTTTTCTCCCTTTTTAGTTTTCTTTCTGCTCATCGTTAAGACATGCCCTATTTCAACACCTTCCCTTCCCTCGATTGTGTCGTGTCCACACAACACTACACGCAACACACGATGCACGACATGACATTCAAACGCCTGGAAACAAGCGTCTAGTTGTGTATAGATTAAGTGTTGGAAATTACTCCTAAGTGCCGTTTGATAGTGGAGGAGAGAAAGAGAGAGGAGGGAAGAAAACGAAAATCACAAACCTAGGGGTCTAATGGAAAACCTAGACCTAAAATTTGGAAAGGAAATTGGTTAAACTAATATAAATTACCATAAGGCCTTTATTCAGGAAACTTTGAGCTAGATGGTGGCTCCATCTCCGGTGATGTGTGCCACCACAGCCTCCAGGGGCGGTTTTCGGTAAATTTTGATCTCTCCACTTCTTCTCTTATCTCCTTGGTGGTGAAGAGTCACCTTATGCCCCTCCCTTCTATGTTTTTCTTCTTTTTGCCCTTTTGTAACTTTTTTCTTTTATTTTAACTAAAGGCATGTTAGGTTTATACTATCTTTGGGCTAGACATTAATCAAGCTTCCTATTTGAGCAGGAGGGCTGCCATCATGTGAAAATGGGTCACTTTCACACAGGTTTATAAAAATAACCTACTAACCACCAGCTTATTTACTTTCATTATTTTATTTTATTTTCAAAATGTATGTGTTTTTATGGAAAATAGATTTAAGTGTCGGATTTTTTTGTCGATACTATATGATAACCGTCAAAAAATTTGGTGAAGACTCTAGCTTCGCTGTTTCAGCTTCCTCTCTTCTCTATGTGTAGTGAAAAGTCATGTGCAAGCCCCTCCCTCCTTTTTTTTTCTTTTTGCCTTTTTCTAAAATCAAGAGGATGAGATTGCATGATTCAATTTACTTTTCACATTCGTCTTTTTTCCAATCTTCCTATCTGTACAAAACAATATTCATGTTTGGAAGATTTTCATTTTTAATATGTTTACCTTATTCTTTTGGTGTGTCTTTTATAATAATTATAATTTATATCTTTTAAAACTTCATCCTCTTCCTCTTTTTTATCAAAATTGGTGGTTTTCTAAATTCAAGCAGAAGAAAATATTCTCTCAAAAGGTAGGAGACAATCTTTTTTCTCTATACGCTCTTCAAACTTTGGCTTCTTTCGGAAGGGCTTTTCAATCTATGTGTTCTTTTTTCTTTATATGGATTCTTTCCCACCTCTTTCTACTTCTCTATCCATTCTCCTTTCTCTCCAACTCATTTTTGTTTACACCTCTCAACAGACTTTTTAAATTTATGTCTAACTTGATGTTCAAAGATTTCTATGCTTGGAAGTTAGATCATAAGTACTTTTCTTGCTTAATCTTATATTCTACATTTGAGGTTTTTAGTATGTGGTGTCAGGGCAGGGGTTGGGGATTGAAGTTTGGTATGGGCCGGTGGTGGTTAAACAGTGATTAAGAATTCATTGAAATAGTTTCATTCCCTTTCTTTGTTTACAATGGGAATTTGTTAGATGCAGCCCTAAAGATGGACCAAAATAGTCTCAGGAAACAGAAACAATACATTTTCTCTTTGCAACAAACTTCTTCCGTGACTCTAAAACTCCAATATCTTAAAATACACATGTGTTATCACTCTTCCTTTTTGCCTTTAATACATCTTTCTAGCTCCAAATAAATTGTCTTTCCAACAAATTTCAACAAAAAAGGAAGTGAAATTAGTTTCTTTAGATTCCGTGTGAACAAATCATAAAAGAGGATGAAAACTTGGCCAACAACTTAATGTAAATTCACCCATGAAAATTCCAAGGTTTTTCTAATGATATCATGAACAATTAGATAAGTTACGTAATTTGAAGATGCAATTTCTAACAATTGTAACAAGTGACATGGGAACCGACAAGGCCACAAATCCTTATGTTTCTTGAGTTTCTCGTTGTTTGATTATTGGAAAGAGACAACAAAGTGAAAGTAAGAAAACCCAAAAGTGAAACTATTTCATAAGTTTACTCTGTTTAAAAACTTAGCCCACTCATGGGCCGTTACCAGATTGCGATGAACTTTTTCACATCATTGGGCCTGTTAACAAAAATATCTTTACTAAGTTAACATGGGCCTTGGTTCCTTTTATCCCCAACAGAGCTCGACTCTGTTCTCAAGAGAGGTGTCTCAGCACATCATCAACTCAGGGGACTTAGGATAGTATTGTAGCCAACTATGGCTATAAGACTGTAACAAAATGTTAATTCTGTTAAGAACAACTGAAATTAGGGAATTGGTTACTAGTTTAGAGGGAAAAGCTGTTAAAAGCTCCTTGACAGTCATACTGTTAGACTTCTACTAATAACTGATTGAACTTGTAAATACATATGAATAATGATACAATAATCGTACTTTAATCTCTCTTTTTATCTCTGTCTATCTCGTTCTCACTCTATTACTCTCTCTAATAATTATATTTTTCTTCTATCTTCTTCGGCGAGCTTCCAAATACTCTGCGTTGTGTAAAATTGATGAAGAGCAGAAAGTGGATCTTGCTTGTTTGAACATGCTTAACAAAGCTGAGAATTGGATGTCAAGTTATATTAGGTTTCAAGTTATAGTGCATTTTAAGAAAAATGTTGGTTGGTCTGTCTTTATAATTGATTTGTCTATCCGATGTTGGGATGAAATTGGCATGAATGCGGTGAAGTTCAATAAACTGTCACACAGAACGTATAAAATCTTACGTTAGATAAATTTGAGAATTTGAGATCATTGACGTTGCAACAGAACCACATTTTACCAGATTCTTGCTTTCTGGATAGTTCTATTGGAGGCCTAAAACCGACTTTGAGACCATCTGTGAGAGCTTTCAAGCCTCTATGTTTGTCTGCCTTAAGAAGAAAGTCTTGAAGCTTCCAAATCTGCAACATATGATATTAAACCCCCTTTTGCTTCCCGCACGGTCCTTTTTTGAATTATTGTCCGCCCGTCTTACCACAAAAAAAACCTTCTTTCAAGCTGGACACTACTCAACCTAAAACAATCGAACCCTTTTAAAGGCCTCAACCCACTTTAACTGCTGAAAGGAGGGAAAAACAGCTTAGTGGGTTGTGTTGATTCTGTGACTAGCCATATGTTAAGGAAAAAAGACATAAATGTCAATCAAAACACGCTCAAGAATTGAAATCTGAAATCTGTAGTCAGGGGACGAAGATTTGGAGAATGATGACAAAGAAGAAAATCGCGGATACGGTCGCACTTGGGAACGAGCTTGTAACGGTTGAATAAAATTGATCGCAGTTAACTTGGCGTGAACTCCTAAAAAAAATCACTGTTTGGTTTTTTACCTCAAATTTCCATATTTGAAGTTTTAAAAGTATTCTTATAATTTAATCAATCAAAAGCTATCATATGGTTGGGTTATATATATGGTAAATAAAAAATCATTAAAAACACCAGATCCATATATTTATAATAAGTTGGTACAAACATACATCTAAGTCTTTCTCCTTTTGTTGGTGTGTGCCTATTGTTCTAGTGCCACTATGTGGATTTCCCCTTTTCTCTTTTTTTTACTAGTTGCGATAACTAACGGACGTAACTAACTGATAAAAAATGCTCTAACGCGACAATTGCGTAACGGACAAAGCGGCATTTCGCGGGATAGCCGTAAATTTCATCGCGGGATTGCGTTACGGCGTTTCAGCATTTCGCGTGACAAAAAATTCAAAATCCGTTAAATAACCTAACGGCCGAGTTTTGATTCCATGAAT
This sequence comes from Patellifolia procumbens, assembly GCA_947645195.1. Taxonomy (NCBI): domain Eukaryota; kingdom Viridiplantae; phylum Streptophyta; class Magnoliopsida; order Caryophyllales; family Amaranthaceae; genus Patellifolia; species Patellifolia procumbens. The sequence goes on from CANSGD010000016.1 coordinate 3,510,460, forward strand.
GATGGCGATGTTTAGAGCATGGGAGTGAGAATTAGTGTTTTGAAGTAATTGGCATTGATCCTTATATTTTAGTTAATTCTCTAAGCGGGAGTCGTAATTTTCAGACCACGAGAGTGAATGAGTGCCATTACCACTGGTCAGTTCACATCTTAAAAAATATGGCTCAAAATCTAGGTTTACAATTAGATCCTTTTGCTACTAAAGCTGTTACGGTGGCGGATAGGCTGGCACGGGAGTTTCTGTGTGACATAGGGCATCGAGCATGCACAATACATACGAGTATGCTGTTGCTTCATTCCTTCATTCCACTGGGAAGTTGTGAACTTGTGATACAGTTTAGGGGACTGTGATGACTTATTGGGAATTGTAAAAGTGGGATTTCAAAAGGTTGGTTATGGAGTTTGATTGGAATAATGAACTCCATGTTCTTAAAGGAGTTCCACTTATAGGTAGTAAAGCCACTTTCGGGACTAGACCTCAAAAGCTCATGGCTAATGCCACCGAATTAAAGCGTATACAATTGGTAAATCCTGGAGATAACACTTAGCATGGGTATCGTAAACCTAGTCCCAGCTTTTCTGTATAAGCATGGGCAGTTATTGAGATCCTACTAATTTGCCTCCATCTAGGGGTATCTTTGATCATAGGATCTCTCTGGAGCTTGGAATGTAAACATTAGACCCTATAGATATACCTTCTTAATCATAGAGATGATATTGAGAAATTGGTTCATGAATGCAAAATCATGATAGTTGTAGTCCTTTTTCCTCTCTTGCAGCCTTAGTAGGCAAGAAGGATGGTTCATGGAGGCTCTTTGTTGACTAGAGACTGAAACAAGAAGACAGTGGAGATAAAATTCGTCCCTGTGGTGGATGAGTTCATGGCTGACTTGTCTATTTATGTGTTTACTAAGTTGGATCTTAGGGCAGGATATCATCAATTATCATCAATTGAGAGTTTGCAAGGAAGATGTGTACAAAACTTCCTTAAAGACTCACCATGCCCATTTTGAATGTTTGGATATGCCATTTGGCTTAAACAATGCTCCTGTTTCAAATTGATGAATCACATCTTCAAGCCTCTTTATTGAGGAAGTCTGTGATATTAAATTTGATGTCATTTTAGAGGAACATTTGAAGCACTTAGAAGATGGCATCAACACCATTAACATACATTCTGCTAAGAAGAGTAAATGTGCCTTTGCAATAGATAAGGGAGAACATGTGGGGCATATTATATCTGGCCATGGGGTGAATTTTAATCCTCAACAAGAAAAGTAAATGCGCGCTTGCAATTGATAAAGTAGAATACTTGGGCCATTTTACATCTGGTCATGGTGTGGGAACTTACATGGCATATACCTAAGAATGTCTTAGAGTCAAGGAGCTTCTTAGGCTCGAGGTCATTCTAAAAAATTTGTCAAAGGCTATGCAGTGATTAGTAAGCCTCTCACTAATCCTCGAGATGTGGGAGTTTGTTTGGTCAAAGGATGCTATTATTCCTTTTGAATAACTCGCTTGAAGTTCAACTGCTGGCCTTGATTTTTCAAAGAAGTTCGAAATTGAAGTCTTTGCCTCTAATGGCGATGTTGGTGCAGTGTTCATGCATGAAGGTCACCCTTTAGCGTTCTTAAGTAAGGCTTTTGATCCTAAGTGGCAAAATTGTCTCTATATCAGAAAAACTTGTAGTTGCGGTGACTGCTGTGCAAACATGGGTATAGAAGTTTGTCATTGAAAACATAGAAGTTTGTCAAATTTCAATATCAAAGTTGATGGAAATTGAGTACAAAATCCATTATAAAAGTGGATCTGAAATCTTTGTGGCAAATGCTTTATCCAGATCTCTTGTTCCTCAGTTTGGATTCGTATTAGCTACTTTGATCCAAATAAGCTATGGTCTATCTGAAAACAGCAATTACTTTTGACTGCAACAAGGTTGAGTTTTATTTTCTGAATGGCTTAATCAGGGAAAAAAAAAGGAAGATGGTTATGGGGGCTGATAAGGAGCTAAAGGTGGCTGTACTGCAGTCGTTACGTGAGTCCCTTCAATGGAAAGTCATGGAGGCAGGCAACTTTCAAAATGTTAAAGGACTCTTTTATTGGAACTTTATAAGGCATTGCCCGTCTTACCACAAATGAGCATTGCTTCTCCTGGCTTGTTGCAGTCCCCTTACCTGTGCCTCACGGAGTATGGGTTGATACATCTATGGATTTTATTACTGGCCATCCTAAATCGCACTGGGAAGAGGTGATTTTTGTGGTTGGTAGACAGCCTTAGTAGAGTTGCTCATATCACGTCCTTGACACCCTTATCCCTTACACAATAATTGATATAGCTCAATCTTATCCGGATAATTTTTTTTAAACTGGACAGATGGTCTAGATCCATTGTAAGTGACAGGGATTCAGTCTCTTTAAGCAACTTTTGGAGTGTTTAGATGGCCAGATACATGAGATAAGATTGCGGTTGTTGCTAAGGGCTTAGCAACTTACCCTAAGGTGCATGTGTAGTGAGCGCCCTAAGTAGTGGAGTCTGTAGTTGCCCCTGGCTGAATGATGATATAACACCAATTTCCACACTTCAGCACAAGAAACACCTTGTGACGTAGTTTATAACCAACTAACTCCTTTACACTTACCCTATGAGAATCAAGTGTAGATTTGGTGGATAGATATATTCAAAGGAGGAATCCGTGATCGAAACTCTACAGTTTTATCTTAGACGGACTCAAACTCTAGCTCATATGTACAGGAGTGACAAGGCATTTCAGATTGGGAGCTGGGTTTGGCTGAAACTGCAGCCTTATAGGAAGAGGACTACTAAAAGTGTGGGAGTAATGAGAAGCTTTCTCCAACATTCTGTGGGCTATCAAAAGTTATTGATACAGTGGGAATGGTAGTTCACAAGTTAGAACTCCCTGATTCTGCTAAAATCCACTCAGTGTTCCATGGTTCTCAGAGGACATTAGAGGGAAAATTAGCCATCGCTTACATGGAAGGCATAATCATGATATGATGCAGCCTAGTGCCATCCTTGATAGACGGGTGGTCAAGCATGGAATTTCAGCACTCCAATATCTAGTGCAGCCACTGCCAATGAGCAAGAAGAGAACTGAGCTTTTGGAGCAAATATTTCCTGAGTTTGTTGTTCCTTGAAGCTGATGATTTATAATTGACTCTAGTAAAATCATTCTTCTAAGAGGGAAGGAATGCAACAGAATGTCAATTCAAATAATAACAAAATTAGGGAATAGTTACTAGTTTTGGCAAGATCAGTTGTTAAAAGCTCAAAGTGTCTTACAGCTAGACTTCTATAAGTAGCTTATTGAACTTGTAATTACATATGAATAATGATAGAATAACCCTGCCTTAATCTGTCTTTGTTTCTCTGTATTACTCTATTTCTCTCTAAAAATTTTGTTTCTTTTTCTTCTTCTTCCATCTTCTCTTATATTCTTCAGTGAGCTTACTTGTGTTACAAAGATACATCATTATGGTAACCAATGGTGTACCATATCAGTCTGTTTCATTTGGATTACTGTATTTTCCTGAATTCCAAGCTTATAAAAGGGCTAGGGGCCAATTATATTAATGGCGGTTGAATTTTATGTTGCGTCAAATACAAAAATTGCCAAACATTTCTAACTGTTTCGTTTCTTTTAAGGGAATATGGCCATTTTGCTTCCAATGCCAAACTGATTCATAAGGCATGCTACAACCCTGCATGGTTTTAGACTTTTAGTGGATTCTTGTGTGTGTGTCCCCTATAAGAGTCTCCCTTAACCCCCCCCCCCCACCTCACACGAACAAACGAAGAATTTGCCCATTTGGCGATAAGAGCCATCACAATCCCTGTCAACCCCAATCGCATACAAGCACCCACAAAGAGTCTCAAGTCTTGTACATCCATAACATCTTTTCATGAAGTAAATTAGTTTCTGGCTCCGGTGATTGGGTCCTTTCTATTGTTTTGCGATTGTTTGAGCTAGGAAATCGAGCAAGAATATTTTACATAAATTTCAATAAATTGATAAACAAAATCTTAATTTTCTAAAATTAAAATTTTGAAGGCATATCCAAAACAAATTAAACCATTTTGAAAGGTCATGAAATGGTGTTATTAAGGGGAGAATTGCCACATATCTCAATTATATTATCCACTATTTCAAACAATTGCTTTTACCAATTGTCGTCACCATAACCTTCCTTTCCTAACAGTGTGTTTGGATACAAAATGGGGAGGAAAAGAAGGGGAGGGGAGGGGAGGGGAGGGAAGGGGAGAGAAGAGAAAGGGAGGGGAGGAAAGAATGATGAGTTTTCCTTCCAAATCTCTCCATTGTTGGAGGGAACAATTTCTTATAAATTGATCCTTCCATTTTCCTCCCCTCCAAATCCCTCACTTGTTATCCAAACAATAGATTTTTGCCATTTTCCTTCCCCTCCCCTTCCTTTCCCTCCTATTTTAGCTATCCAAACAAGCTGTAAATGACAAAATGGAAGGGCTTTAGAGGAGGAGGAGAAATAAAATGGGAGAGAAGGATGGAATAAGGAATTGAAAAAGAGCGGTTGGAAATATAAGATATGTGCCATAATTAAGAGTGCTTTCGAGCTCGCATATGAAGGTTTGAGAAGACATAAAGATGTGAGTTTTGGTTTTATTGAAAAAGAATCAAGCAAATCTTTTTAGTAAGATGAAAAGGTTCTATTAATTGTAATATGACAACAAAAAAGGATTTAGCTTGTTTGAGTTATTACATTCCAAAATATTGGTTATCGATTCAAACCCTCTTACAAGCATCTTTGATGCTCGGACTCGGCAAACCACCCCCATGTACCCGTGTCAACTCGGCATCACCCGTGTGCGGCACGGAATACGGATCGTACCTGGGGGAGAGAAAGTGGACTCGCGCTTCTTGGAACCCTAGATCTAGGGCTTTTATTGTGACTAGGAGGGGCTAAAAGCGACTTTTTCGGCCACCTTCTCCGGCTGCTTGACCCAGATCGGTGAATATGGTGTTCCTGCAACTTGACTCACCTTTCAAGCCATGGAAGATGGAACGGGTAAGGTGACAGAGAGAAGGAAAGAAAAAAGTGCCTAATGTTTCTTTTAAAAATAAATAAATACAAGTGTCACATGGGAAAGGGTTCTTTTTATTTAAAGTTGGGGACATCTGTCAGTTTTAATATGAATAACTTTTGGGTTGACAACTGGCTTTTTTTATTGACTTTTCACACTATTAGAGTACTTTTTTATTTTCTTATTCATTACTTGGTACTTTTAATGTTTGTGACACCACACTGAGGTTTTTCATCATTTATATTATAATTATTATTTTCTTTTAAAAGGAATCAATGGTACCCTTCTTTTTTATTTTTAACCAAAAATTTCAATATTACCAATTTTCTTTGAAAAAAATTATATTTTATAAAGTTATTAAATAAGAGTGTTTAAAATTTATATAGAATAATATATTTTTTTCAATCCCCCTTTTCCCGAATCCATATCCGGAATTTGGACACTTTATAAACGTGTGTAATGAATCGATCTTGTGGGAGGGGTATTTTAGGAAATGCAATTAAGTAGTGTCTTGAGGAATAAGTTAGCAAGCTAGTTTACCTATAAATAGAGGAGATTAGGGAGTGAAATGTTATGTTGAAAATTATCAAGTGTTTTGTAGAATTTCTTAGGGTTCATTGGGAGAGACAAGCCTCTCGAATGCTTGATTGGGAGTGTTCAAGCCACTCGAAAGCTTGATTATCCATTTGCATTTTATGTATTCCATTTTCAATCAGTAAAAAATAGTCATTTACAGTCTAATACTCTGAGTTAGCTATGTCAGTCTATTACAACGTGTCCTCGTGTCCTTGATTTTAGATATTCCATGTCCGACTCTCGGATCCATACCCGTGCCGGATCCTCGTACCCGAGTCCGAGCATCACAGTCTTTGAAACACTAAAAGATCTCACGCTTTTTAATGCTTGTTCTGACCTACTATACATGTGTCATACACAATTTTGACTATTAATATCTTCAATGATATATTAGTATAAATTATGAAAAGTTAATAAACCTAAAATATCTTAGATACCAAAGTATCTTTTTGTATGTTAATAAAAAAAATGTGGTCAAAGTGAAACATGTGAATAATGGAAAAGTCGAAGTGTCCCATTTATGAGGGGACGGGGGAGTATATTATATAGATTATGTGGTCCAAGATCAAGATGCTCATATGCGTGTTAAGTTCATGTTTTGAATTACTTATAAGAACCTTAATAAGGATTAACCAAAAACCAAAAGCGTAGATAAGACCTAGAAAATGTGTAAGAGGAGTTTTTGTTGAGCTTTAGAAGTGAATGGGAGATTGGTAAATTCGTATTTAGAGGTGTAGTTGCACAAGGACTAAAGTCCAGTTTTATGGTGCTTTTTGGCCTTAGATAGATCATAATTCATTGCTAGGAAAACCAAAGGCTTTTGCAATACCACTTCCAACATTCGTTGGTAAGATACTAAAAATTGGGCCTCAATAAAGCTAGATTAACACCTTGAACCTAGTTTGTGTATTTAATCTTCATTTCTAAGCAAAAGGCATTCTTATGTTGTTTGGTTTTTTATGCTTCGTTAACGTCCCTCCATGATAACATCATTACAACTTCTCGGACAATCGGTCAAGCCTTTTTCTCTTCTTTTGAGTATCCCAAGTTCCTAACTCCAAGTTTCTCATTTCTGAAATTCTAAAACCTTGTTTCATTTGGCAAATAGACTTATCTTAAATTTCAGCAATCAAAAGGCTGGATAGCTAAATCCATACTCAAAGTTGATCATCTACACTTACATAGCCATATTTCACCTTAATCCATGCATGAGAAGTGAGAACACATCACCAACCTAAGGGGCAACCACATTTTAGTAGTTCTTGATTGAGCTCATTTTAAGAGTTTTTAGGCCTTTCCGGTCCGTTCTTGACTTTTCGGAGGCCCTTGGCTGAAATGATTAATCGGGGCCCTTTAAGTTAACGATGTATATTTTCGAAAAATGTAGCTACAACAAAAGGATTAGATAGATTATTTGGAAAGTGATACAAGAAAGATAGAGAAAGTTGATTGAATAAGTGGTGAGAAGGTTTAGCAATAATTGAATAAGGTTTAGCAATCGACATAAAGAGGAAAAGCAAAAATAGAAGGAAGAAACAAAAGGAAATAAAAAGCAAAAATTAGAGAAAGAAAGGAGGGAAGGACATTAAAAAGCAAAATTACTTCTAATTGAAGGACTTTTTTTTATGCTAAACAAACGATATATTTCAATAATACAAATATATCATTTAATATAAGTATTAGATTGTGTAAAACTCCTTGATTGGAGTGATTACTATTGATCAATATATATAGAGTTACAAATGTGAATCCTAATCGTATTAGCTAACCTAATCTAATAATAAGATAAGATTAAGATAAGATTTACATCAAAGGCTATCCTAAACCTATGATACTTCCTCCGTTTCTAAATAAGTGGAACATAGAGAAAGTGGGGGAAAACCAAGGAGGTTAGAGAGAGAAAGCTGGGGACCATAATTTAAAAGAGGAGGGAACTTTAAGTAAATAAACAATTGGATATATATTGCTTGATTAAGGGTAATTATGTAACTTTATCATTTAAAATATCCTATTTTGAGATTGGTGTCACTTCCATATTAGGAAAGCGTGTCACTTATTTAGAAACGGAGGAAGTATTTACTAACGAAGTAATGGATTTATAATAATAATTTAACATAATTTACCCTCAAAAGTAGTAACATACCATTATATAATCAAATTTGAATTGAAAGCAAACTTCATTAATCATATCATAAACAATCTAAAAACTAACAATTGACATTAAGAAGCAAAAGTAGAAGGAAGAAACAAAAGGATTATAAAGACATAATTATACAAAGAAAGCTATACAAAGAAAGGGAAAGAAACTAAAAAGCAAAAATAATTGCATGCTTCCAGGCTTCAGCGCTGACAACTATTACTACCACTGCGCTAGATGTTTTCATTTGCTAACCAAGTGTATTGAAAATAATATATATACGAATTTGTTTAATATTAAAACGTAATATAGGCCTTCCTTGCTCGGGCCTTGGGCGGGTGCCCCCTCTCGGCCTGCCCCTGGCCGGCTTTCTAATCCGTGGTAGGTAAAGATTTCTAAGTTTGGATTGTGAAAAGCAAGTTTCTGAAAAGTTATTGTCTGGCCTAATTATTCAATCGTGCATCATTGAGCTGAGTCTTAATTTTTTCTTAATAATGATGGTTTCTTATGATATGTTTCCACAACCCAGGGGGCATCGGCTGGAATACACGGTCACATACAGCCAGCATGCAGCAATGCACAGTCTGCTGACTCAATCATGAGCGTCAAAACTGAACCTAATCTTGGTTTTGCAGCAAAGCAAGCCCATTCTAATCTCTCATTTTCTGGAGTTACTGGAGAGAGTAGTGGTGGGGATTATCAGGACTGTGGGGCTTCTTCAATGCTTTTACTTGGAGAGCCACCCTGGTGCCCTCCCTGTCCTGAGAACTCTTTCCCATCCACTACTCGAACTGAAGCTGTTATGCGATATAAGGAAAAAAAGAAGACCCGACAGTAAGTATCCGTAATTATGGTAGCTGATGAATGTTCATTTTCCAAAATTTTGTTGTGATTTTAATGTCATGTAGTTGAGAGCAAATTTCCTTCTGAATGTCTGTTCATTATTGTTCTGATCTGTATGGTCTGTTCATTTGTGGTCATATGTCGTCTTAAATGAATAAATGCATTTGTGATCAGAAAGAAAGGTTATAGAGATGGACCTCAATCCTACAAAGAGAAAAGGTAAGAAGTAGAGCTCTGATCTTGTTGATGATTAGGCAGAGACATTTTAGGGAAAGCCCGGGAAGCATGTAAAGAGATATTAAGAGGAAATCTCCACCCCGAGAGGAAAGTTGGTTTGAAATGTGGTCCCAGACGATCCTATTATTCCTCTCTTACCATAGCAACCTCAACATGACCAAAGAAACTAAATTCCACAGGATTTTATTCCTCCTTTGCCTCTAAAGCTTGTCCATTGAAAAGACACTTGAGATACCTTAGTTACGATGTCTTTGTTCGTGAGACTGCAGTTTTTTTATTGTTTTTGAGTACTGTATTAGCAGTTACCTGAAGCTTAACACATCTATTCACCTATATTGGAACTTTTTTTTTCATAAATCAACTGTTTTAGTTGATGATCCTTTTCCTAATCTTTTGCCATGGTTAAGTGAACATGCGATGGACTTTTGGCTCTATCAAGTTCTTTTTCATCAATAAGGGAGTCCTTTTTATCAATCAAAAAAGAAATGGTAAGACGTTCGTGAAAAGGGAAAGAAGTTAGCCTGAAAGCAGGTCACAGCAACTAAACGATGATCATCTCTAATCCTTAGATGCATTCTGCATATTACAGTACATTTTCCTTTTGCCATGTTTGCCCCTAGAAAGAATAGTTTGTCTATTTAGTATTCTTAAGTTGTCACCATGGAATTGCACCCTAATTGAGGATGAACTTTGATTGATGAATTGGGAAATTGCATTAGATGAATTGATGAACACAAACTTTCGAGAGGCTTACAAAAGATTACTTAATGATACTCTCAATAATATTCATCATGCTTTCCTCTCTTTGATCTTCTCTATTGGTATAACATACTCCCTATCTTCTCTTTGATTTTCAAGCTACTGCCTAAATTGCGCCTCCCTCTTAACATTACAACTAATTTTAGACGCCAAATGAAGGGAAGCGTTGTAACTAATAGAGAATAGAGGAAGGGTATATATGTAATTTTCTTACTTCCGTTGAACTCTTCATCCTTACTTCCAGCCCTCAATCCTTCAGTTTCTAACTTGTGTATTACTAGTTGCTATACTGTAGCCACCCCGTTTTATACAAGTCATGTTAACCACTTTTATAGTTACTAAGAATTTAGCGAGCTTTAGTTGATTTTGTGTTTGCAGTCTAGTTTAAAATTGGTACCATATTATGAAATGATTTGGCAATGTGGCATCTACGATCATATGTAGTGTAGAATGGACTTATTTTCTAAAAATGCCTTATATTTTGAAACCGAGCAAACATATACTTCCTCCTTTTTTTTCTTCTATTGCATCATATAAAGTTTCACGCTTGCAGCTGCAAGAGATTAACCATTCTTATCTCCCAATATACGTTAATAAAAATTATTATATAAGATGGAAATTAACAAAATCTCACATGATTTTATTTTCTGAGATTTTTTTTTCTTGGCATTGAAATCACAAAATATGATCAAAGAAGGTTGTGTGAATAATGTAAAAGTTCAAGTGATGGAATAGAAAAAAAAGGAGGAAGTACTACAATGTTGACTTGATAATCAAACTATACGCGGAATGCAACAGTTAATCTACTTGATATGATACTTTCTTTTATATATGATCCTTTGTCTTTCTTTCTCGCTTGCATTTCCTTATTAATAAATTCTACGTTCAACTTTATTTTGGTGATTAGTTTGGAGTCGCTCTTACTGTAGTTTGGTTGCCACTCGAAGATTGGATGGTACCTTTATTGACTAGTAGTTGCTCAAACTTCCTAGTATATAAGCTTATGTTGCTAACTTTTGTTATATGAGTTGATATGGCCATTTTGTTATATTTTATGGGCAATTTGTCATATTGGCGGACCCACATCAACATATTATTATTGGGTACATAATAAATAGTACTCCCTTCGTCCCATATCACTTGATACAGTTTGACCAGAGTTTTAGGAATGTTATTTGACTTGTTTATTTTATTGTGAGTAGTTAGTTGTTGGTATTATTTAAGTCCATATAGTACAATGTGGGACAAATGTGGGCCATGTGGGTGTCGCAAAAGTAAAATAAAAAACAAAAAAAGAGAGAATGCAAAAGTGGGACCTTGCCATTTTTAGAAGTGATCAAGTAATATGGGACAGACGAATATGGGAAGTGTATCAAGTAATATGTGACGGAAGGAGTAAATATTTAGAGATTGGATGATTAATTTTGGAAAGAAAATCCTACTAATTTTCATTTTTTTAATCAAAAATTTAAAAAATCCACATTCAAGTTGGCTCACACTATATGCATCCACGAGATGATGTGTCCTTATAGTATGTTATATTTCCTCCATTCTTTTTTACATGCCATGAAGCTCTCTGGCATATATTTATAGCCGTGTGATAGACTAGGTCAACAAATGAATTTTGTTATGAAAATTAACACCATACAGATGAGTGATTAAATTATTACATGTTAAATTTTTATGACATACTCCCTCCGTTTCTTTTTGTTTGTCCTACTTTCCGTTTTAGTCCGTTTTTTTTTGTTTGTCCTACTTTTTCATCTTTCCTTATATAGAAAAATTATATTACTCATTTACCCCTACTTTATAACTTTTTGGTCTCACATGTACCTTTTAATCTTCTCTCACCTACTTTAATCACCAATTTACTATAAAATAAATGAACTTGTTAATTGTTATCCCCACCCACATGTCTATGACATCACTCTCCTTGGTATTTGAAGCTACAGTAAATGGGACAAACAAAAAGAAACGGAGGGAGTATTTCGTTGGTTTAATTAGTTTATCACTCTCCTAAACGTGTGTGTCCAAAAGTTTGTTTGCATGTAAAAAAGAATGGAGGAAGTATATATGTGTGTAATTATATATAATATATAAACAATCCTTACATGCGAATGTGCAAACAATGTAATAGTATGAGTATCCATTTTAATAAAATATAATCCTTAGTTCTAAAATTGTAACCTTCCAGTGAAAAGGTAACTTTTTAACCAAAATGGATTATCTATTTGTTACATTTTGGCCCCGCTTGAGGAAGAATAAGGATTAGGGATGGCAAAATGGGCGGGCGGGTGCGGGGACCCCCTCCCTCATACCCATACCCACCTAAAATTTTCATACCCACCACCTACCCACCACCCATGGTGGGTAAAGATCTCATTCCCACGCCTGCCCACGTGGGTATGACCCCAAAACCATCCCCACCTCCACCACCCACTTGGGTTTACCCGCACCAAACCCGTCTGTTACCCGCGACCATTTAATTCGTTTTATGCTTTTTAGCAAGCCAATTTCAATAAAAGCCCAAAATCATCAATCCAAAAAGTTCCTGCCATCCTCTACAATGCCAATTTTACCTAAAAATAAACAAACATTCCAATGCATGCTACAAGTACTAATTGATAATCCTTTTAAAACAGAGCTTACAACGCAAAATACATATCTAAAACCATAGTTTGATGATCCAAATACAATTCCATAAATCCATAGCAGATAAAGCAAAAAAAACATTATAGAATCAGTAATTACAAATCATTAAATTGTAATTTGTATAGCTTTAATTTAAAAAAAAAATTAAAATGATCGGTGGGTTTTGGACTTTTTGGGTTATATGGTAAAAATAAAACTTCTAAAAATTAAAATAGGTGGGTATTGGGCGGGCGGATGCGGGGTAAGGCGGGCGGGTATGGAGCGGTTTTACTCTCATACCCACTACCTACCCACTACCCATGGCGGGTAGAGATTTTCATACCCATACCCACCCACCACCCACTAAACCTATACCCATCCCCGCCCCAACTGGGGCGGGTGCAGTGCGAAACCCACCAAATGGATTGATATTTAGCTGTCACTTTCTCATATGAGAAGTGCTGTATCGGAACCCAACCACCATAGTTTGCCTTAGAAACTATATTGGGTTTGTTGTTCGATTTTCTTGTTTTGGGTCATTTTGGTCTATTTCATTTAGGCTATTAGAAGCACACCCTTTAATTACCTTTTGCCTCCATCTTTTGTTATTGGTACTCTCTCCTTGAAAGACAATAAATTCTCTTTCTCGTGCCCCGTCGACATAGCTATTGTTAGTGAACCACATTAATGAAGAGGGTTATGCAAACTTGGGGGAATTTTGAAGAAATTTTTTTTTTGGCTAAAACCAGGAAAACTAGTATTGATTATGAATCTTAAAGCAATAAACATATAACTAGTGATGGAATTGTATGCACTAATCCACGATCCTTTAGCGAATATCTCTCTAGAAATGAATGAACACTTCAGAAGCGGGGAAGTGATTTAGAGATGTGTAAGGAAGAGAGAAGACATAAGAAACGAGAAAAGAGGGAGAGAGGCGTGCATCAGGTTAGACATGAGCCTTTCCCCTTGTCTCCCTTTTAGCATTCTTCTTCGAACTAAACCTTATTTCCCTAACATTCAATCAATAATGTACGTGTGACATTATAGACTTAAAGCAGAAACAAAACATTCAATACTTTGTTATATCACAAATCATAATTGGATTGAAACAAAACATTATGATTATCTAAAGTGATTTAATAAGTTCTTTTAATATTTATCATTTTATGATTAAACTATCGTTTAAAGAATTGCATACTTGATTGAAGGATACACATCCTTTAATCAAATATTTGTGTTATTCCTTTTTCGTTGTAATTTCTTTGCTCGTAGAAGTATATGACAGCTTTTCTTTGTTATTGCCAACTAGATTTGAGAAGAGAGTGAGATATGCATCCCGCAAAGCCAGGGCTGATGTGAGAAAGCGTGTGAAGGGCCGGTTTGTCAAGGCTGGTGATGCTTATGATTATGATCCACTAAGCCACACCAGGAGCTTTTGAACAGTAAATTCTCATCATTGTAAGGTATCAGAGTTTTGCATCCTATTGTTAGATATCGTTCTGCATCTTGTTTCTAATTTCTATTTTGTGATGACATTACATGGTTGTACAAAAGGAGTGTGTACATTGTAGCTCAATGACAGCTTTGGGGTTTTCTCCTGCACTTTGATTGTGCGTCTGGAACATATAAGATGATTATGACAATAGCCAACAACATGAAGGGTGATTGTTTGCCTTAGCTTCAGATGGTTAGCACTTGGAGTACATTCGCTCTGCTGACAATATGTCCTGTGGCTATGAGCCTGTGAGATTCCCCTGCTCGTAAATTCTGGCACCTTATACATGCCAGGGATAGATGTATGTTTGCGAGGAAATGGCACCTTCATGTGGCTTCTTATTATCTCATTATGGCATCTTCTTGCCTGTATGTAGAACAAAAGTCCTACAAGCTTTAAGAGGGAACCGGTGAGGATTCCTTTTCTCTCTGTCTTTGTAGATTTTATGTACATTGTTTGTTTTTTGCGGTAAGTTACCGTAGAGTTGTAAAATGTACATTGTAATCTATTGTCAGAAATTCATAGGCATATGTTGGTTGGAAAATTTGTTGAAAATAAGTCAACATATTGGCCGTTATTGCAAATAAGTGAAGTTTTTTAATACTCTAGAATGAGTAATCTTGTACCCATTTATTTTAAATAAGTCAAAACCTGTTATTAACCTATTTAACATGTTAAAGTGAGACGTATTATTATTTCCTTGAAAGTTTTTTTTTTTTTTTTTTTTTTAAGAAGATACCTTTTACTCTATTTTTTTTTCTCTTTCCCCTCCTTCCCCTTTCTTACACGCATCAACTAAACCTTCCACCACCACCCCACCATTTACCTCGCTCCCACCACACCACCCCCAACTGCTAATCAGAAACTTGTAAAACTTCGTGGGGAAGGCAACACACCTTGATTTTGAATGCGCGCTTTTCAAGTAAATTGTTTTTAGAGTTGGAATTTACGGTCTTAATACCTGCTATCAAGTTGTTAAAATCGGGATTCTACTTTGAATTGGATCGTAATATTAAATCATAGAATTACGATTCTACGAACATGTCTGATCTAGATATTGCTCATGTTGTAAGTTTAAAATGACTTGATAATTGAGAAAAATAGTTGTTTAGTCATAAATAGGTGATATTGACTATATATGTCTATTAATAATTTTTGTAGCTTGAACAAATTTGATTTAGATGTTTGAGATTTTCGCTAGTATACAAAATGCATAAATTGTACGGAATCGAGGATCGAATCATATAAACATATATGGATCATCAAATCGTAAAATTCTACCATTGGTAGCGGGATTGTAAGAATTATGTTGGCTATTTATCAGATTGAGAGTGCATAACACGGTAAAAGGCTATAAGCCAGATTTAGTGGGCATGCATGCTCTGTATGTGTATTACATTCGTTATTGTCGAAAAAACGAAGAGTGAAGCAAATGGAGGAAAACACGTGTGTTATTTAGTGCATCTACTACACAAAATTGGAGAAAAGGCGAAAAGTAATAGAAAGATCAACAAAAGAATTCCAATATTGCATATCCTCATTATTAAAAGCAAAAAATGTTAATTACCACATTTTATAACCAACTTTTCGTAAAGTACCACCTTAAAGATTTTTTTTATAAATTACCACATTTTATATGCAAATCTTTTAAAATTTCCACCTGTTAACGTTTTTCGTCAATGTAAGGCCCAATTCAATTGCAATAGAATCCACTAACCCTAACATTTTTCAACTCGAATTGAATCCTAAAAGTGGAACGAAATTGCAAAGAGCATAAAATTGTAGGCAATTGCATTCAATTGGGAGGAAATCAAATTGAATTATGTGGTTTTCACTTCAAAAATGTAAGTCTATTTCAAGAATTAGGGATATTGATATCGAAAATTAGGGTTTTTTGCGCAAAATCTGTTGCGTTTATTTGACGATGATTTTGGATCTGATTTCTTCTTGAACTAATTAATTGAGCAAAGTGAAACCCTAATTTTATGTTGAAAGTTAAATTATGCATAATTTCTACCAATTCATTACATGTTTGCTTTATTTTGTAAGATAAACACATGAAGCTGAAATTGAAGGAGAGTGACAAATGTAAAGCAGAGAGAGATTTGGGGTAAAAAAAGGCCTAGTAATGGTGGTAAGTGAAGGGGAGAACAGAGAAGAATACACACATTGAAGGAGAGGAAGAAATGGGAAGAGGAAAGAGAAATGGAGGGAAAATAAAAGTAGGTTTCCATGTGGGTCCCATGCACATAACGTTTTTCTTGATGACAAACGTTAACAGGTGGAAATTTTAAAAGATTTGTATATAAAAGGTAATAATTTCTTAAAAACAAATCTTTATTGTGGTAATTTACAAATAGTTGTTTATAAAAGGTGATAATTAACAAATTTCCCTTATTAAAATGCTTAAAAGCATAAATACACGTTGTAACTGGCATATGGTGGCACGTGTCACAAGTAGACATGATGTCATTATTCATCGATGGCACATGTTGGCCTACACCCAATATTGATGTGCCACTTTGTTAATAGTGTTTCGAAAATATAAGTGGAGATTTGAACACATTGCCTATTGCCTCAAAAGTAAAAACTCTACTACTATGTTATCTCTATTCTGTAAGGGAAGAGGAGGGGGACGCCAAAAAGAGGAAATCTCTAGTTGAGAAGTTAACTGCTTTCATGAACTAATCCTGCGATGTTGTCTTCAATCAATAATTATTTAAAAATAATCTTATTTGGATGGCATAATTTCCTTTATAAATATAACTATTTTTTACAATATTAAAATTTGAAAAATATATATTTAAAGCACCCTGAACATATTAATGGTACTTCTTCCTATTCTCCTTTATTCCATATTCTTCTTTGTCTTCTCCCGTTGAGTAATGGTTATATTTTCGTATAGGACTTCATATGCTTTCGCACACATCACGTGCATATAGCACTAAACAATTGTCCATCCATATTGAGAAAACCCATTTAGAGCCCAACCCAAACAAATACCAAGTCCAAATACCAAGTCCATGTGATATTCTTAGCCAAAAAAAAAAAGAGAGAGAAAATGTGAAACAGCATCACCATCCTTCTCCTTCTCCATTCTCACGCATAGAACAGAGCCAAAAAAAATCAACAAGATCAACAACTCTGTCAGAAGAGTTGGAACTCATCCACAACCTCAGATTTTCTGAGTAAAATCACCAATTCACTACCATAGTCAAAAAGAGAACTAAATTACCATACCACACCATACCTCACCATACTGACACGGTTGTTGCACGTGTCAAATTAGTAACCTAACTCAACCTAATATAGGGTAAGATAGGGTTGAATCCACGAGGAAGCAAGGATTAACCAAGGTTTGAATGCGATTAAGCGAGTTAAGTCTATTTTTGGTGTGTTTTTTATATTAATGATTAACTAATAAATAATTAGCAAATTAACTAGTAATTAAACTAAATGATTGGATTTAGACTATATAAAAGAGGCACTAGGGATAGGGGATTCATAAGCTAATCCTTCACCTTAGATTCCTATAACAAGTTCAAATGGTGATCAATCAAATAAACATGACAATGAAATAAGGTAGGCAACACAATTTTACCTAAATCTAACCCCCAAGCTTGGCTTTTATGGTCAACTCATGATCAACTAGGCCATCCCCTTCCCCGAGCCAATAAACTACTCACTAGCCACAAAGAAGTTGGAATAAAAAGGTTGAAACAACAATGGTGAAAATCATTTCAATTCAACTAATCATCAACTAATCACAACTAATCAACCTTAATCAAAATAAAACAAAGTATTAAAGAAAATAAAGAGAAAAGTTAGAAGCAATACTCAAAATGGATGAAAATCATTCAAACACCTCCATTAATGGACCTTCAATCACCAACATTCAAATGTAGATCTAGTACTAGCAATGTATTTTCTCTCACTAAAACCCTCTCTAATTAGTGTAATCAAATTCTCCAAATACAACTAAGTGTGCTCTTTATTACATAAAATGGGCTTAAATACCCCAAAAGTAGTAAGGGCAAACTCGTAAAGGCAAATAAGGAGTCGCACGACATCGCAGTGGAGCGACGCACTCTGAAAACAATGGAGCGGGCGCTCCACAGTTAGAGCGGGCGCTCCATGCTCGCTCCGTGCCCGCTCCAAGTTGTTGCTTCCCTGCATCAAATTTTGGACTATAGAGTAGGGATGTCAATGGGGCGGGGCGGGGCGGATGTTGCATTCCTATCCCCATCCCCGCCCCAACGGGGACAAGATAAAATCCATCCCCGCGTGAATCCCCGCACCCACCCCATCCCCGCCTCAATCTATTAGGGTTAAGGGAGAGGGAAAACAAAAGTTTAAAAGTAATTTTGGATTTTAGCCTTTGGAAAATTAAAATATCGAATGAAAGCAGTAAACAACTAATAACATTTAGGATTTTAGGCCTTTAGAGAATACCTATGGCGGGGCTCAGACGGGGCAAGCGGGGATGGGGCGGGGATGAGGCGGGTATGGACTAACATCCACCCCCGCCCCATTACCCATGGCGGGGATGGTTTTCATCCCCATCCCCCGCGAAACCTTCCCCCATCCCCACCTAACTGGGGCGGGTGCGGGGTGGGTCTCTACAAAACCCGCCCCACTGACATCCCTACTATAGAGCGGTCGCTCCTTAGTAAATGGAGCGACCGCTCCCCCTGTTCTCGTCCCTTTTCTTCGCGCCTAAGCAAGCAACCCTTAAGAGAAGGTTCAATAAGGGGAGGGGGGATGCAAATGCTTATGCAAAGAAGTAGATGCAACCTATTTAGATGCAAATGCACTAAAAACTAATGCAAAACATGAGAACATGAAAAAGGATGTAAAGGGAAAGAAAAAGAAGCTATATGCCCTAATATGCATCTAAATGACCTAAAACTACTCCTAATTAGTGAACCTAAAGTCCAAATTTGCTCTATAAATATCAACCCAAACTCATTCATTTGCTCAAGCAAAGCACACTTTAAAGATTTGCTTCAATCTTCTTCCCTACTCTTCCGATTTCTGATTTTTCTTTTGTAAAAATTAAAATTAAAATTTTACCCACCTTCCTCTGTTTTGCTTTGACCACCGTAGAACCACCACAAAACGCAGCCAAACTCTCCTCTTGTAGCCACCCAAATTTGCCCAGCACCACGTAAACCATGCCTCTTGACCGCAACATTGCACCCAGCCTCGCCCTATCCTCTTCCCTTGTCGGAAATGGCCTTCGCACACGGCGCCTAAACCACCACCACCCTCGTCGTCCAGATGCGTCGCAAGATCACCACCCCAGCCTGGCCTCCCTTTCCTCCTTCGCGTGCCTCGCCTCTGTTTCAGCCTCATCTCTTTCTTCTCCGTTTGAGAAAACTGATTCAATGAATCAGTAATCCTCCCCCCCTTTCCTTTATCACTTTTTTTTTACAAAAAAAATTCTTTACTTGTTTAAATTTAATTGGCTAATAAAATTAATAATTTTGACTTAGTCTTTTATGAATTGAACATATTTCTTATGTTTTAGAATAAATTATGAAGTATAATAGAGTTAGTTTTCTATATTAGTATAATTTTTTAAGTTAATAAATATTAAGTTGAAGTAATCTTTCAGTACTTAAAATGACTTATAAATGATTTGAAAAGCATAAAGTTTGATTTATAAAACTCCTTTAAATTAACAAATTCTTATTTAAGTTATTTGAATTATTTAAGTTGTTTATTTTAAATAAAAAAAGGGGTTATTTAGGTAACTAACTTAGATCTAGTTAATGTCCATTGTATACTACGAGTACGTAAACGAGGAATATCAAGAGTGTTGATCGGTTCGCGATTTTAACTTTTGGGCACGCGTCACGAGGTAATCTTCGATGTCCATCTAAACGTAGATCATGTAGTATAAAACGACTTAATTACATGACTATGTGATTTGGATTATGATTAGAAATGTTGATCATAATTATGGAATTATTATGAATTATAACTATTGACTTAGATGTGGATTATAAATACGAGTAATAAGATTAATATTGACTATGGATTTCGAATACAGATCATGAACTATGAACGATATGACAAGTATTCTAATGTTACCGACTATCTTGATAAATAACCTTATCTTTATTCTCGACATTTGTTTATTTAAAAGATTAATTATTAGAGCTATTATGATTATTATTATTATCATCATTATTGCTATTATCATTATTATTAGCACTATCATTATCATTGTTATTAATTATGGAAACCTTATAAATGAAAATAGTAAATGGATTATCTATAAATTGTGATAAGTGAATGGATTTGAGATAAATGGATTATTGAATTTTCCAAATGATGATTGTGTGCATTAATGAAATGGGCTTTGTGGTTGAGCCATGAATGAATTGAGTTCTGAAATTTGGATTGAATATACTTACATGGTTAAATGAGATGACGTATATGTGTATATGATTTAAGTGATGATTGTTATAAAAGATATTAATCACTTAAAGTGGAATATTGGAGGGAAATGATGAACATGTTTCCCTTTATGGGAGGTTCAGCGGCCACCTACATGTTTTTTTGTTACCATGCTGATTTTTCTGTTACATGTCTTCCTTCTATCTTGTTGTGATCCTAGTAGATGGGGTGTGCACACTAGAGACTCTGTTTATGGCCATTATAATACTTTGTAGGTAGTTACTGGGGATTGATCCCAGCCTACACTGTTGAAGTAAGTAGTTAATTGGGAATGACCCCAGCTTACTGGCGTTCTCTTTCCTCTCCTTAAATAATTGGATGATACTAGAATATTGAATTAATTGAAAGTATGTAATTATTAATCTTATATATATATATATATTTATGTGTGCACTTATGTGATTACCAATTGTATTTATCTATGCATATGTACTATGCTTTCAACTCTATTAACCTATTATTTTTACAAAGTATTTCCAACTTAAGTAATTTACGGAATAGAGTTGGAATTACTTAATTTTTCTGATTTTTGGGAACTTATCTCTCTTGTTTCCTTCCAATGTATTTGTGCAGGTAGGTGATCGATCGGGGAACAAAGAGAGAACATTTCGAGTTGTCATCCACTTAGCTTATGTTTTAGCTTCCGCTTAAACTCTGAAACACTATAGTATTTAGTAACTTTTAGTGAATAATTTACTTAGTTGTATGGATTTATTAATATGAATTTAGCACGTCTTAACCATAGCCTTGCATTTATTTCCAAGTAGATAAGTGCGGCGATAGCTCGCCCGTCAAGTCAAACCCTCGTGGATTTTCCCCCAACTAGAGTTTTATTAGAAGGAAAAGGGTTTGGATTGGCGGGGTGTTACAAAATGGTATCAGAGCGGAGTTAAGATTAACTAGGGAAAGGTTAAAATAATAAATTAGGATAAATGAATCACATAGAGTTAAACTAAAAAAATTGGTTTAGGAAAGTTTAAATAATAAAAATATATAGGAAAAATGAATTAGGATTAAAATATGAATTAAAGGTTGAGTATGGGTACGAATGAGTTATGTGTACATGTATGAAAGTACTCGTTAAAGGTACTTATAAATTGTTTATTAATTATTAATTATATTTTGGTAGATGGCCACGTTTGACAACAAGGAAGTGCACTAGGACCCCACACCAAGGACCCTACCTTTTGAGAATGAGAGTCGGAGAATCGGTTTCTGTGTACATCTATAGGCTACGCATAATGAAGTGTTACCATCTTAACAAAGGTCATGGAAATTCGGACTACCTCACACCACCTAAACAAGCCGATGTACTAATCCACACACTCCCCGACCATGGACCTTATGCAGAGATCAAGAGAGAGTACTTCGACATACTAAAGAACGAAAGGCCGAACTATGAGAGGTATACCTTTAATGGGAAGTGGTATCTCACTTTGAATTATCTCGAGAAAAGAATGCTCGATGCTAAGGCCAAGTGGCTGAATGACTACCTTCTCACTAATGACGATGAGCCCAACGATAGTGGCAATGAAAAATAGGAAGTAGCCCTGTCCCACTGTCCACAACCATGGTGAGGATGGAGTCGAAGATGAGGAAGAAGACCCTTTTGAGTACGAGGAATGAACCTTAACCCTATCTAGCCTCAACCATTAGAAAACTAACTGGACTTATTAACGTTAGTATTAGCTTGACTATCTATGTGATGTTGCTATTTCTATCCAAGTTGAAACTACTATTATGTTATGAATGAAATGAGTATGATACTCTTTTGGTAATGAAATGATGAGCTAGTCTATATGACTTGAACGTGATTTGTGAAGTAATTACTGAATTGCATGAACCATGATGTAATGTGAATTAGCCATTATATAAGAATCAATGCGAATGGTGGAAACACCAATGTGAATAATGCAGGTAGCTTATGCAATATGTTTATTCGCGGTCTAGGGCAAGGCGACAAGAAAACCAAATGGTTGAACTCCTGAACAAGTTGCAGCATGACTTAGGACTCTCGAGAAACTAGCTCAGAGCTTTGGCTTAGTCCTTCAAAACCAGCTCAACAACAACCAATATGGAGACAATCCGCAAGCTGCGATGGTGAAAAATATTTCTGCTTTGTAACCACCGACCTTTTTGGGAAGGGAAGATCCATTAATCTTAGAGAATTGGCCAAGACACTTCGAAAACATTTTCACAGCCACGGGTACGCCTAAGGCCCAGAAAGTGGATCAAGCCACCTTTTATTTGCATGAAGATGCCAATACTTGGTGGGAAAGCGTAGGACCGGTTATTAGAGCTCAAGAGAACTTTAACTGGGAAGCGTTTAAGCTAGCAGTTAGAGCTCGATTCTTCCCCGATCACATTTGTAGACAAAAATACAATGAGTTTAGTAGGTTTAACCAGAGCTATAACATGAGTGTGCAAGAGTACGCTCGAAAGTTCCATGAGTATGCCCGATTCTGCCCGACTGTAGTGCCAAATGAAGGGACTAAGGCTCAGAAGCTTGAAGACGGACTTAAGTTTCACATTCAGACTCGAATAGGAGGTAGCACCTCAACTACTTTTGTCGAGGAGTATGCTAAAGCCTGAAACCTGGAGAGAATCTTACAGCATGAGAGAGAGGTACTAGGCCGACACAAAAGGAACGAACCTACCGACAACACAAACACTCAAGGGTACGACAAAAGGCCTAACAACAACAATCGTGGGAACAACAACAATGGAGGACGCTACAACAACCACAACAATCAGGGTTATGGACAACAGACCCATCAAGGAAATAAGAACCAAAGGAACTATGTTTGCAGGAGTTGTGCCAAGAGCCATCCAGGATTCACTTGTCAGGGTGAAAGAATCAAATGTTTCGAGTGCGACAAAGTAGGTCATAAATCATACAGCTAACCCAAGAAGCCAGCACAAAACAAACCAAATGGGAATAATGCAATAATGGAGGTGGAAATCGAATTCAAAACTTCAACAACAACTGCCCTAGTGGTCCAGGATGTTACAACCAAGGAGGAAATGCTGCACCGAATGGATTTGGAAACCAGAACAACAACCGCTTTTTTGGAGGTGGAAATGGAAATCATGGCAAGAACGAAAATGGAAACTACTCCAACAATGCAAGGATCAATGTCATAAGCCGAACTGAGGCTGAAACCGATGCTAATGTTGTGACGGGTACTTTTCTCATAAACTCACACCCTGCTTATGTACTCTTTGATTCCGGAGCGTCTCATTCTTTTATTTCTAATGCATTTATTAATAAACATTCCCTAAAGTCTATCCAATCTTGTCAAGCCAATATAACAATGCCTGATGGTGAAACTGTCCCTTATAAATCTCTCTTTCAAAACATCCATGTAGTCATATCTGATACTGAACTACCAGCCGACCTTATCCTCTTTTACTTGAAATACTTTCACGTTATCTTGGGAATTGATTGGTTGGCAAGTATAAAGCCAAAATTGAGTGTCATAACCAGAAAATATCTCTTAGGGCACAGAAAGGGAATAGGATATCCTATAAGGGTATAATCTCTAAACCTGATGTCAAAATAATCTCAGCCCTGAACCTTCAAACCTATCTTAGACAAGGCTACCAGTCTACTTATGCCAAGTAAGGGACGTAAGTAAAGAGAACGAAGAGTTGACTCAAATTTCTGCAGTAAAGGAGTTTCCAGATGCCACCAGAGAGAGAAGTGAGCTTTAACATTGATTTATTCCCTGTAACCGGACCTATCTCTAAGGCTCCATATCGAATTGCACCTGTAGAAATGCAAGAGTTAAAGGTGCAAATAGAGGAGTTGTTGGATAAAGGGTACATTCAACCTAGTGTCTCACCTTAGGGAGCCCCAGTGTTGTTTGTAGGGCTGGCCACGAACAGAACGGTTCGTGAACAATTCGAGTTCGGCTCGTCAAAAGTTTGGTTTGTTTGTTACCAAGCCGAATTCAAGCTAAAACAAAATTTTGAATACTTAAACGAGCCACACTAGAACTATATTGCATTCGGCTTGTTAGCTCCCAAACTGTTCAAATTTCAAAACTAATATGCAAAAAAGCATATGGAGAATATGTAACCTACCTTTATACTCATATTTTGTTGGCTCAAATAGGTCAAATTTCATCGTCACTTCAAATTAAAATATCATTATGTGTGGGTTTGTTTAGTTTGACATGCTTATCGAGCTTAAAGAATATATTAGGCTCGACCAAAAGTTCAGTTCATTTGTTTATCGAGATAAACTCCAACTCGAGCTTTAATTTCAACATTCTAACCGAGCTCGAGCTCGAGCTCATATTTATAGTTCGAATCAAACTCGAGCCCGAACACGAGTTTTATAAATTTAGGCTTTATGGTTCGGCTCGGCTCGTGGCCAGCCCTAGTTATAAAGACGGATCTTTGAGGTTGTGCATAGATTACAGGGAGTTGAATAATGCCACTGTGAAGAATAAGTATTCGCTCCCGAGAATTGAGGATTTATTCGATCAACTTCAGGGTGCAATAGTATTTTCCAGGATCGATTTACGATTGGGTTATCACCAACTACGAATTTCTGAAGAAGACGTCCCGAAGACAGCCTTCCATACGAGATATGGCCATTATGAGTTCACAGTTATGGCTTTTGGACTCACTAATGCGCCAACAGCTTTCATGGGCCTCATGAACATGTTTTTCCAGTCGTACCTGGACAAGTTTGTGTTAGTGTTCATTGACAATATATTGGTGTACTCGAAGTATAGAGAAGAGCATGAGGCTCAGTTGAGGAAAGTTTTGGAGATTGTTCGAGAAAAGCAATTGTATGCAAAGTTCTCGAAATGTGAATTTTTGTTGGAGAAAGTCTCATTTTTGGGTCCTGTGGTATCTAAGGAGGGTGTTTCCGTAGATCTGTCGAAGATTCAAGCAGCGATTGAATGTCCTCAACCTAAGAACGTCACTGAAGTGAGGAGTTTCTTGGGTTTAGTTGGATATTAACAGAGATTTGTGAAAGATTTTTCGATAACCGCCCAGCCTCTCACTAACCTGATGAAGAAGACAACAAAATTTCAGTGGGATGTTAAGTGTGAGGAAGCATTTCAGGAGCTGAAGAAGAGACTTACAACAGCCCCAATATTGACATTGCCCTCTGGAGTAGAAGGATTTGAAGTTTACAGTAATGCCTGAAAGAAAGGTGTTGGGTGCATCTTGATGCAACATGGTAAGGTGGTGGCCTATGCGTCAAGACAACCCAAAGCGCATGAGAAAAATCACCCTTCATGATACTGGATATTTAACTCATAATCCTTAATCAACTCTAACCATCTCCTCTGTCTCATATTGAGATCCTTCTGAGTGAATATGTACTTCAAACTCTTGTGGTCACTGAATATCTTCACAATCGTTCCATAGATGTAATGTCTCCAAATTTTCAGTGTAAACACAATAGCAGCTAGCTCTAAGTCACAAGTAGGATAATTAAGCTCATACGGGTTCAACTGACGCGATGCATAAACAATCACCTTCCCATTCTGTTGTAGCACACATCCCAAACCATTCTTCGAAACATCACTACATACCTCGAATCCATCATTACCATCAGGCAGGGTTAAAACAGGTGTAGAGGTTAAACGATTCTTCAAAATCTGGAAAGCTTCCTTGCACTTCTCATTCCACTCAAACTTCGATTCCTTCTTCATCAAAGTAGATAGGTCTCTCTATCCTCGAGAAATCTTTCACAAACCTCCTATAGTAACCAGCTAATCCCAGAAAACTTCTTATATCAGACACATTCTTCGGTCTAGGCCACTCACTAATGGCTTGTATCTTTGCAGGATCCAATGAAACTCCTTCCTTAGATACGTAATGACCCAAAAATGCTACCTTCGCCACACGAAACTCAAGTTTCGAGAAGTTGGCATACAATTGGTTTCTCCTAAGCGTCTCCAAAACCATTCTCAAATGCTCATCATGCTCTTCTTCATTCTTCAAGTAGATTAAAATATTGTCAATGAATACTACGACAAACTTGTCTAAGAACTCATGGAAAATCCTATTCATCAAGTCCATAAATATTTGTCGGTACATTGGTCAACCCAAACGGCATCACAGTAAAATCATAGTGACCATATCTCGTCCTAAAAGCAGTCTTAGGTATGTCCTCATCGGCTACTTTCAGTTGATGATACCCCGAACGCAAATCAATCTTCAAAACACACTAGCTTCATTCAATTGATCAAAAAGGTCATTTATTCTAGGCAAAGGATACTTGTTCTTAATGGTTACATTGTTCAAGTCTTGCAATTAAGTTTCAATTCACTCATACTTCCATCCTTCTTCTTCACAAACAATACTAGTGCTCCCCAAGGTGATGTACTAGGTCTAATATAACCTTTCCTCAACAACTCTTGCAATTAAGTTTCAATTCACTCATCTCAAGAGGTGCTATTCTGTACGGCGCTTTTGAAATTGGTGTAGTACCAGGAACTAAGTCTATGGTAAAGTCAATAGCTCTCTTAGGTGGTAATCCAGAAATCTCACTAGGAAACACATCTAAGAACTCATTCACGATTGGTACATCCTCAATCTTTGACTCAACTTCCTTGCTTACATCTCGCATATTACAAAATAATAACTCACGACCTTTTCTTATCAACTTCCTAGCTTGCATAGCAGTAATAATCCCAAAACTCTTAGGTTCCCAAAACGTCGGTACGAAATCGACTTCCCTGAAGGACTCTTCAGAACTACCTTATGAGCTTCGCAATCTATCTTTTCTTTATAAGAACCTAGCCAATCCATTCCCAAAATAACGTCTAGGTCTCCCAAACTGAATTATATGACACTAGAGGGAAAAGTACAACCTCCTATCTTCAAAGGTAAGTCTCTAAACATCTTATTACACTTCACAACTTCTACAAAAGGGATACTAATGGGAAAATCAACGACTTCAAAGTCTACTAGACCTAAACTCTTGACGACAGACGACGAAATAAAAGAATAGGTCACTACAGAATCAAATAATGCTTTAACTACGGTGGAGTTGATAGAAAAAGTACCAAAAACTACATCAGCGAACTTTTCAGCTTCATTACGACTCATCACGAACAGTTTCCCTGGGGTTTTACTATGGTTGTTGTTGTTCCTTCCAATTGCTGGCTTAGCGTAGCTTCCCTGACCATTCTGCAACCCCTAAGGTTTCGGTCCTTGGTTGGTAGTTTGATTAAATCCAGATCTTGCTTGACCATTGCACCCATTGGCATTCTGCTCTTGTTTCTGCTTGGTAAAGCACTCAAAATCTCTATGTCCCTTCTTCTGGCAAAAATTGCACGTAACCATATCTTTCTTACAGTCTCTACTAGGGTGGTTCTTGTTACACCACTTACAATAGTAAGTCCTCTCAGGCTAGGCCCTATTATTAGATCCTTGGCCATTCTTGTTCTGAAAATTTTCCATTCCTGTTCCTCTTGAAATTACCTTGACTTCCTCCATCTTGAAAATCCTTTCTCTTATCCCCTAGGGAAACATTCTTCTTCTCACGCCTAGTCTGTAACCCATAAATATGAGCAGCTTGCCCATAAACGACGTTAGGGATGTAAAGGTCTCACCTCCCAACCCTAATTGAATTTCCTCAGTCAAACCTTGCTCAAACTTCTAAGCTTTCATTTCTTCAGTAGCAACTACCTCAGGTGCAAATCTACATACTCCCCATTCTAAGGTTAATAAACTCCTGGGCCTTTTGCTTCCTCATGAAAGCAGGGTAAAACTTTCCTCTAATGGTAGTGGTAAAGGAATCCCAATTAAAATCAGCCTCTGCACTAATCCTAGTCTCGTTCTCCTTCCACCAAAGATCAGCCTCATCCTTTAGATACATCACGACTTAATCCACTTTCATTTCCCCAGGGCAATTAACAGCTCCAAATATCTTATCAAATTCCCTAATCCGACTCTCTAGAAATGTAGGGTCAGATTGTCCCTTAAAATATGGTGGCTTAACCTTAGCCACCTTCTTAAACATCTCGCCTGTAGTGTCAGGACGTTCAGTTCTCTCTTGGGCCAATCTCTCTGCCAAAAGATGAATGGCAGAAGCTAGGGCGACATCGTTGTTGGCCATTCTACTACATGACCTGAAATTAGTACGTGTACTTAAAGTTCGGTTCATAACTACTCGCCCTTCTACAAAGGCATCGAAAAGAAAGATTGATTATACAAGATCGCGTCAAGAAAATAAGATCATTGGAATTTTATTTGGAACAAGTCCAAGTACAGACAATCACATCACTACTTGAATAATCATTCACGTTTGACAATCACGTAAGAATTAAATAACCAATCACGAGAAATAGAATAAAAATAATTTCCATTCGCGTATTAAATATATATTGCTCAACTTGTATGACTAAAAGAAATATTTTATTTCTCCAAAAAATAATAATAAGTATTTACTCGATCCGTTACAAAAATTCACTACTAATTCCTCAAATAAAAGGCACTAAAATAAATAATTAGTGTAGCGTAGCTACCTTATTCGACAAAATACTAAAAATAAATAACATTAAATAAATCTCATGGACTAATATCATGATTCCTATCCTTATTCTCCTTGTACTTTTTAGGAGTAGAAATCTCATCTTCAAAATCTTCCATATCCTCAAAGACACGCTTATAGTTTGGCTCTTCTGCTCTAGTCGTTATTTGACTCGTTTAGATTAAAGTTCATCAAAATTCTCAACCTCATCTTCACTATCAGGGTCACTATCCAATAAAGCGGTCATATAAGCAGCATAGATATTCTTACGGGTTTGACCTCTAACTCGGTCGAACTCTTGTAATACTTCATTATTACTATCACTCTATCAGCACCTATTCTCAGAATACGTCGTAACCCAACATCTAAACTGGTGTAGCTCTCAATTACAAACTCAATGTCAGACTCATTATCACTAAGTATGATGGGGTTGTAATAACTTCTCATTCGGTCAGCTTCACTCTCAGTCATGCCTAATGGTCCATCTACTATTGAGCAAGACATCTACAATGAACAATGTTCTCTCTTAGCGTGCATTCCCAACGATAAATAAAAGACGAATAAACTTGAAAGCCACAAAATAAATAATAGGCAATTAATCATAGAGAACATGTAATTAAAACACGTAAGCATGATTCAGAAATTCAGACAAACATACATAGACCATACATACAGACTAAAACGACTAAACAGGTATGCAGGCCAAAAACGGCTGAACAGACTAAGAATAGTTGAACAGACAAGAATAACATTACTGAACTAACTGAACAAACTCGCAGACATAAAGCAGCTAAACATATTAGCAGATAGGAAATAAACTGAACACAACAATTAAGTGCAGACATATGATATTTCTATCCTATATGCCCATCCTAAACTACCCATCTCACTTAACTAAAATACATAAGCAAGAGAAAGATAATTTTTGAAATTTTAAAGTTTTCGAAATAATAAATGCTTATAAATACTGAAACTAAATAAAAATTCTGAGAAAACAAAAATAATTTTCGGATCAAATTTCCAAAGGAAAATGATATTGATAGCCCTTAGGGCTATGTATAAGGTGCCTAATATGGTAATAAAAATAAAGTCAAATATTTTTTACTTAGATTAATGTGTAATTATGTCTTGTTTTCTCAAATTGTTCATTTATTAGAAATGTATTAAAGGCTTATATGTAGCCCTTTAAATATAACATTATCTATTTCCAAAAATACCGAAAATAATAAAAAGGAACAAAATAAATAAATTTTCGGGAATTCCGAAGAAAACCAAAAATGATAAATAAAATTGAAAATCTAATTTTCTTTTCTTCATTTTCCTGAAAAATAAAAATTGAAAATATAAGAACAAAATTCGAAAATAAAATTTCTAATCAAAATGTAATTCGAACCTTTTTGTAAAATAAACTTCAAAATCTTTAAAATAAGTTTAAGAAAATGAATAAGTAGGAGCTTATTTTCATAAAAATAACTTTAAAAGAACTAGGCGCCTAAAAAAATAGTTTTGGCACGAAAGGCCAATAAAAACCTAAGTTCTAATACCACTTTGTAACACCCCGATAATTCTCTCTTTATAAAACATATATTTTTCCAACTAAAATAGAGAATCATCAAAGCATTATCGCCCGTGTGATAATGTATTGGCTTACTCAGAATTTTGCAGCAGAAAACATTAAATAAAACTTCAATAAATACTTAAACCATAATAACTGTCAAAACATTATCCAAACCTTAGTCGTTCTTTGAAACCAACTAAAGGAACTTAAAATAAATAATCCATAAAGTAACTTAATGAAAGTAATATAAATATATGAAGCAATGTAAGTGAGAAAACGATCTCTCATCAATATCTTCCAATTCCCAAATGAGTATGTAAGATGCATCATATCTTCAAACCGGTGGGAAAATACTCAATTGAAGACTGCTCGCCAATCAAGGGTCATTACAGATTCAATAGGCACAGCCATGTTCGACACACAGAAAAGCACGTAATTAGCAAAGCTGAGTACATACATAAAAATACAAAACACGAAAACCTAGCATGATACTACTAAACAATAAAACATGATAAACAGTGATACTTTAAAACTTCAACTCACAAAACATACAACATGATTATAATTCATTTAGTAAATTGAATAGTCAATGATTGAGTTGTCCAAAGAAAATAAATAAATGTACCCTACAAAGCCCTCGGTCTTTGCGAAGTAGTAAAATAATAATAATATTAATCATTCCAATCCAACATACTCACAAAGTCCTCAGCCTTGGAGAAGTAATAAAATAATAAGAAGGAAAACAATACCAAAATCCATAAACATATTTATAAACCAAGACGACTAATAGCCATAATTCACACGAGCTATCAAAGTATAAATATTCTTATACTAACATGCTTGAATCAAACATCCATGCAATCATGTAATAAACATCATAGGCAATTAACATGCTTAACAACACGTAATTCCAATTCAATAGCCACGTATAAACCATAAAAAGGGTTCCCTAAACATAATACTATACATAATCCTAACTTTAGGACATGATACTAGTCTAAGACATAAGGATATGTACGTACCTTGTGTAGACAAAATGAGAGGCCACTTTAAAAGCACTAGAAGTCACTTAGGGCAAATTATCCGCCTACCTAATAATAAAATTACATTAAATTAATGTTCTAATTAATTCACAGCAATATTAAGTTTTTTTGAAACGCTTCAAAACTCGTTTTAAAATACTTTAAAAACACTAAAGTTTCAACCTTTAGCAACCTTTAATATAAAACTAGAAGTCTAGACTTTAAAAACCTTTACTTTTATATTTAAAACTAAGTTTAAATAAAAAATTATAAATCTGAAATTATAACTTAAATTCATAAACAATAAAAATCATATTTTTTTAAGGAAAAATTAACATGAATAATCCAAACTATTGCCCATCTTCCAATATTAATCCCAATTTTGGATAATCCCAGAATAATCTCAATATATAGGGTATCTTCCCATATTACTCCTAAGTAAAATGATGACCTGATAAATAGGTTAACAATGCCACATGGCGCATTATCATTGGTCAGTTTATTAATTATTATAAATCATCACTTTTTTACAAAAAAAATATTAAAAAAGAAAAACTCACCCCACCCCCACTGCCTCAGCCACCAGGTCCAACACCAGCCAGCCGCAAACCACCTGTAAAACGGCCAATCCCGCTCCCTGACCGCTGATCTTTGTATCCCCACCCCGAAAACAACCCCCATCCCCGGAAAAACCCACCTTAATTACCATAAAAACCTTTTAACCCCCAACAATAATTAATGGCGGTTGGTTTTTAAGATGTTCAGGGGATTTTTCGGGGATGTGAGTTTTTTCTCTCACCTCAAAATCATCCTCTTCCATTGTAACCTCCATAACCAAAGCTCTCCAATCCACAAACCTCAATTCATCACCAACATTGCCCAAACAGCACCAAAACGCAACCCTGCACTACTTTCCCAATTCTCCCTTCACTTCCCCTAATTTAGTCATCAAAGTAATCACCAGCCAAACAAACCCTTACTTTACCCTAATCCCACAAATTACTTCCACACTTTCCCCTGTTACACAGCCATGTTTGATCTCCTTCTGTCTCATCGTCTCTTTACTACTGCTGATCAGTTCCTCAAATTCCACAATAAGGTATGCGGTTAGCGGTTTACGATTGCT
The DNA here is from genome assembly GCA_947645195.1 of Patellifolia procumbens. NCBI lineage: Eukaryota > Viridiplantae > Streptophyta > Magnoliopsida > Caryophyllales > Amaranthaceae > Patellifolia > Patellifolia procumbens. Next base: position 3,542,894 of record CANSGD010000016.1, read on the forward strand.
AATTTAATTAAAGCTTTTGGTGTTGATTGTGATATTAGATCATTAATTGGTTTCACTGTGCTAAAGTGGTGGAGAAAGATGGTAGCATTTCTTCGTGTAATAGTTTGTTAATTGTGTTAGTTAGGTCTCATCCAATCAATTGTCGACGGCGGTTTTCGATCAGGTTGTTGAAGAAGGTATTATCAGATTGGATCGACGAAGGCTGGTGGTGGTTGTAATGGAAGGTTAGGAGGCCGGGTAATGGTGTGAGAGGCAGGACAAGGGTGGGGTAGGGATGTCAATGGGGCAGGGCGGAGCGGGGCGGATGTTGGCATTCCTATCCCCATCCCCGCCTAAAAAACTCATCCCCATCCTCGCCCCATCACCCATGGCGGGGGAAAATCTTGTCCCCATCCCCGCCCCAACGGGGACAAGATAAAATCCATCCCCGCCCCATCCCCGCGCGAATCCCTGCACCCGCCCCATCCCCGCCCCAATCTATTAGGGTTAAGGAAGAGGGAAAACAAAAGTTTAAAAGTAATTTTGGATTTTAGCCTTTGGTCCTTTGGAAAATAAAAGTATCAAATGAAAGCAGTAAATAGCTAATAACATTTAGGATTTTAGGCCTTTGGAGAATACATATGGCGGGGCTCAGACAGGGCGGGCGGGGATGGGGCGGGGCGGGTGGGGATGGGGCGGGGCGGGCGGGGACGGGGCGGGTATGGACTAACATCCACCCCCGCCCCATTACCTATGGCGGGGATGGTTTCATCCCCATCCCCGCCTCATCCCCCGCGAAACCTTCCCCCATCCCCGCCTAACTGGGGCCGGTGCGGGGCGGATCTCGACAAAACCCGCCCCACTGACATCCCTAGCCGGTGGGGTATAAGGAGAGGGGAAGTAAAGAAAAAAATAGTTTAGGCTAATAGAATTATGACATGTGGACTTTTAAACATACTTAATAGGTTCCAAGTCAAGTGGGAATGTTTGGAGAAGGGTGCATGATAGTTGAGATTATTTTGAGAATAATTGAAGGTGAGATTAATTGTGGAAGATGGGTAATAGTTGGGATTAATCTCGTTAATTTTCCCTTTTTTTAATCACTTAAACAATAAAGTTTCAAACTTTATTTATAAAACATATAGGATTCATAAAAATTATAAATTTATCATTAAAATTATAATTAAATATAAATAGATGAAAAAAGGGATAAGAAATAACCGGAAGAACACTACGAAAATCGGAAAAATGAAGCGGAAGAAACACGCGGGAGGCGCGTGTGGTGGTAGTGGGCGGCGCGTGCGTGATATGCACTGCTGGGCTGCTAGCTCGACTGGCGAGCGAAGAGAGGGGACGAGGGTGTGCGGCTGCACACAAGGGAGAATGAGATGGAGTGGCGAGTGGTTGTGGCTCGTCGAAAAACATGAGGGAGTGGGGGAGGTGTGTGGTGGTCTGACAGCACGAAGATCGAGGGAGAGAGAGGGAGAGGCGGACGAGTGAGAGGAGGAAAAAAAGAGAGAAAATAAGAGTGTACAAAATTGGGATTTTGATGGGTATTATAGGTTTGCCTAGAAACCAAAGGTAATTAGGTTTAGGCTTAGTTGGGCTTAGATTGGGCTTAGGGTGATCATTGAAGTCTAAGTAAAAGTTTTAGGCTTCTCAACCCGATATTAAATTCCATTTAAACATAACCCAAAACCTTTATTAAAATATTTAATACTTAAAAGTTCAACCCAATAAAATTTTAACGATTATTTACAGCGTTTAAATAATTGTTTGACTTTCAAAATAGTCAACACATAAATAATTTAATTAAATAAACATGAAAACTAATTACAAATATACTTTGAATATATTTATAAAATTCGTAAAGTTACAGGGGATTACACTCATAATGCGCCATATTCGATTCACCCTGGAGGAAATAAGTTGTATAAAGATTTGAGGCAACTGTCTTGGTGGAGAACAAGAAGTAGTAGTGATGCATGCGCATCTAGCTATTCTAACCTAATCAATCTAAAGTTCTTCACAAGTTTATTTAATTATTGATTATCGTTAGTTTTGAGATTTAAGAAGATAACAAGGGGATTATTTCGCATTAATCATCCTAAAGATGTTGTTTATATTGCGCGTCTGCGGGCAGACGAGAGAGAGGGAGGAACGAGTGGTGGTGGTTGCTGTTGCACGACAGCGAAGAGGAAGAGAAGGAGAGTGAGTGGCGGTGTGGGTGTGAGGCCGCCGGTAAGTACAAACGGAGGTGGTGGTTGTGGCGGTGCACGGCTGGAAAACCAAAGGAGAGAAGAGAGAGGTGGGCGCTGGTTGGGAGAGAGGGAAAATAAAAGTGTGCAAACTTGGGGTTTGGGGGGGTATTTATAGGTTTTGCCTAAAACCTATGGCAATTAGGTTCGGCTTAGATTTGGGCTTTAGGTTGATCATCAAACTTTATTTAAAAGCTTTGGGTTCCTCAACCCAATATTAAAATCGTTTTAAACACAACCCAAAACATTTAAAATATTTTCAATACTTAAAATCCAACCCCGTAAATATTAATGATTATTTAAAACGTTTAAACAATCATTTGACTTTCCAAATAGTCAACACTTAAATAATTAAATGAAATAGATATGAAAATGATTATAAATATACTTTAAATATATATATGTATAATTCATTAAATTATGGGGGATTACAGTCTACACCTCTTAAAAAAAGTTTCGTCCGGAAACTTGGCACGAAAAACTAAATCCTTTGAAAAAATTCTTTACTTAAACTTTTCAAAACGGAAAACTCATAAATACTTGTGTCACTCATGTGCACAATTTACCAACAAATGTGTCACTCATGGACACGTTATTTTGCACCAACATGTGCAAATCGCAAAAATAAGCATAAAAATGCATTGAAATACCATAAAAATAGGCAAAAAGAGCGAAATTCTATCGCATTCTACCCGTCTTAAAGAAAATGAGTTACGCCCTAGTAACTCACCTCAATAAACAAGTCAGGATACTTCTTCCTCACATCATCCTCGGCTTCTCATGTTGCCTCCTCGGACTCATGGTTAGACCAAAGTACTTTAACAATACTCATGTCCTTATTGCGTGTACTACGCACCTTCCTGTCCAAAATCTTCACAGGTCTTTCCTCATATGCGAGGCTACTATCAATCTGAACTCTTTCGGGTTCTAGAATATGGTTCTCATCAGGAATATACCTCTTAAGCTGTGAGATATGAAACACATCGTGCATCTTCTCGAATTCCATTGGCAAAGCCAACTTGTAGGGTACTTTACCAATTCGTTGCAAAATCTCGTACAGACCAACATACTTGGCACTCAACTTGCCTTTCTTACTAAATCTCATTACACCATTCTTCTGTGAGACTTTCAAAAACACATTTTATCGCCAACGGCGAACTCATCTTCACCCCTCCTCAAATCAGCGTAACTCTCTGCCTATCCTGGGCAGCTTGGATTCTAGCTTGAATCAACTTTACATCCTTAACGGCCTCTTCAATGAATTTAGTCCCTAGGACTATATTCTCAATAAAGTCATTCCAACAAATAGGACTTCTACACTTCCGTCCATATAAAGCTTTAAATGGTGCCATTTTGATATCGCATGGTAACTATTGTTGTATGAAAACTCAATCAAATCTAATTGGTCTTCCCAACTTCCTTGAAAATCAATCGCACATACTCTCAACATGTCCTCCATAGTCTGATTGAACCTCTTAGTATGACCATCTGTCGCAAGGTGAAAAGCAGTACTCATCTTCAACGTAGTTTCAAGATTCTGTAGAACTTTTTGATAAAACTTCGAGAGAAATCTCGAATCACGATCTGAAAAAATATCCTTCGGCACACCATGGAGTCTCACGACGTGCTTGATATAAGTATTTGCAAATTGCTTCTTCTTCCACGTCTCTTTTATCGGAATAAAGACGGCAGATTTAGTCAATCAATCCACAATCACCCAAATAGTATCGTTGCCAGTCTTTGGCAATGTTGTCACAAAATCCATAGAAATCGAATCTCACTTCCATCCAGGGACTTCTAACTATTGGACCTTTCCCATAGGTCTCTTGTGATCTATCTTCACTTTCTGGCAAGTCAAACACTTGGACACGAACTCAGCGACTTCTCGCTTCATATACGTCCACCAATAATTCTCCTTAAGCTCGCTATACAACTTATCACCACCAGGGTGTACGAAATACGGAGTATTGTGACCTTCCTCCATAATCTTACTCTCAAGGTCTTCACACTTCTATGGTATACACCATCTTCCTTTGAATCTCAGACTTCCATCCTCATGGATCTTAAAATCAACTTCATTTCCTTGCTTCATCTTCTCTTTAATCTTGTCAAGATGTTCATCTCCAACTTAATTGTCCAAAATCTCATCAAAAATCGACGATCCTAATGACAAAGCGCTCAATCTTGCTTCTATCTCTCCAGGATTCAAAATCTCAAGGCTAAGCCTTTGCATATCTTCAAAGCATCGTCTTCCTACTCAAAGCATCGGCGACTACATTCGCCATCCCTTTATGATACTGGATATCTAAGTCATAATCCTTGGTCAATTCTAACCATCTCCTTTGTCTCATATTGAGATCCTTCTGAGTGAAAATGTACTTCAAACTCTTATGGTCGGTGAATATCTTCACAATCACTCCATAGAGATAATGTCTCCAAATCTTCAATGTGAACACAATAGAAGCTAACTCTAAGTCATGGGTAGGGTAATTACACTCATAAGGCTTCAACTGACATGATGCATACGCAATCACCTTCCCATTCCGCTGTAACACGCTTCCCAGACCATTCTTCGAAGCATCACTATATACCTCGAATCCATCATTCCCATCGGGCAGAGTCAAAACAGGTGCAGAGGTTAAACGATCCTTCAAAATCTGAAAAGCTTCCTCACACTTCTCATTCCATTCAAACTTCGACTCTTTCTTCATCAAAGTAGTTGTAGGTCTCGCTATCCTCGATAAATCTTTCACAAACCTTCTATGATAACCAGCCAACCCTAGAAAACTTCCTATGTCAGACACATTCTTCGGTCTAGGCCACTCACTAACGGCTTGTATCTTCGTAGGATCCACAGAAACTCCTTCCTTAGACAAATAATGACCCAAAAATGCAACTTCTCCAAACGGAACTCACACTTAGAGAACTTGGCAAACAATTGATTTCTCCTAAGCGTCTCCAAAACCATTCTCAAATGCTCATCATGCTCTTTTTCATTCTTCGAGTAGATCAAAATATAGTCAATGAATACTACATCATACTTGTCTAAGAACTCATGGAAAATCCTATTCATCATATCCATAAATATTGCAGGTGCATTGGTCAACCTAAATGGCATCATAGTGACCATATCTCGTTCTAAAAGTAGTCTTAGGTATATCCTTATCGGCTACCTTCAATTGATGATACCCTGAACGCAAATCAATCTTCGAGAAAACATTAGCTCCATTCAATTGATCGAAAAGATCATTTATCCTAGGCAAAGAATACTTGTTCTTAATAGTCATATTGTTCAACTCACGATAATCAATACACAACTTCATACTACCATCCTTCTTCTTCACAAATAAAACTGGCACTTTCCAAGGTGGTGCACTAGGTCTAATGTAACCTTTCTCCAACAATTCTTGCAATTGAGTCTTCAATTCACTCATCTCAGGAGGTGCCGTCCTGTAAGGTGCTTTCGAAATAGGTGCAGTTCCAGGAACTAAGTCTATGGTAAACTCAACGGCTTTCTTAGGCGGCATTCCAGAAATCTCACTTCGAAACAAATCTAAGAACTCGTTCACAATAGGTACATCCTCAATTCTCGACTCGATTTCCTTGCTTACGTCTCGCACACTACACAAGGATACTTCACAACCTTTCCTTAGCAATTTCTCAGCTTGCATAGCAGAATTAATCCCAAAACTCTTAGGTTTCCCAAAACATCGGTACCAAATCGACTTCCCCGAAGGACTCTTCAAAACTATCTTTTTGAGCTTCACAATCTATCTTGGCCTTATAAAAACTTAACCAGTCCATTCCTAGAATAACATCTAGGTCCCCCAAATTAAATTCTATGAGATTAGAGGGATAAGTACAACCTCCTATCTTCAGAGGTAAGTTTATAAATATCTTAGCACACTTCATAACTTCTCCAGTAGGAATACTAATGGGAAAATCAACGACTTCAAAGTCTACTAGACCTAAACTCTTAACAATAGACGACGAAATAAAAGAATAGGTCCCTCTAGAATCAAATAACGCTTTAACTACAGTGGAGTTGATAGAAAAAGTACCAGAAACTACATCAGCGGACTTTTCAGATTGAGTACGACTCATCACGAACAGCTTCCGTGGAGCTTTACTCTGGTTGTTGTTGTTGCTTCCATTCACAGGCTTAGTGTAGCTTCCCTTACCATTCTGCGACCCAAAAGGTTTCGGCCCTTGGTTGCTAGCTTGGTTATAACCAGATCTTGCCTGACCATTGCCTCCATTGGCATTCTGCTCACGTTTTCGTTTCGTGAAACACTCGGAGTCTCTATGTCCCTTCTTCTGATAGTAATTACACGTAACCAGATCTCCCTTACAGTTTCTACCATGGTGGTTCTTGTTACATCTCTTACAATAGTAAGTCCACTCAGGCTTGGCCCCATCAGTAGACCATTGGCCATTCCTATTCTGAAAATTTTCATTTCCATTCCTGTTCCTCTTGTAACTACCTTGACTTCCTCCAGCTTGGAAATCTTTCCTCTTATCTCCTAGGGCAATGTTCTTCTTGTCACGCCTAGTTTGCAATCCATAAATATGAGCAGCTCGTCCATACACAAAATCTAGGGATGTAAAGGTTTCACCTCCTAACCTCAATTGAATTTCCTCAGTCAAACCTTGCTCAAATCTCTGAGCTTTCAGCTCCTCAGTGGCAAGTACCTCAGGTGCAAATCTAGACAAAGCTATGAACTTGTTGTAGTACTTAGAAATAGACATACTTCCCATTCTCAGGTTTATGAACTCTTGAGCCTTTTTCTTCCTCATGAAAGCAGGATAAAAGGTTTCCTAATTACTCTCTCGAGATAATTAGGAGGACTTAATTGACCGATTTTACCTATGCTCATGGTAAAATCAGTTAATCAAGCATTTCCACAACTCATAGTGATCCAAATAAGGTCCTAGGAAGTCAATCACCTATTCTCATGGTGACGTCAACCTATTAACTAGCCTAAGGTCAATCCAATGCTTCATTTCTCAATCCTTCACCTTAGATTCCCAAATCAAGTTCAAACGGGGATCAATCAATTAAACAAGGCAATAAATAAGCTAGACAACCTAAATTCACCTAGGTCTAACCCCCAAGCTTGACTTTTAGGGTCAACTAATGATCACCTAGGTCATCCCCTTCCCCTAGCTAGTAAACTACTCACTAGCCATGAAAAGTATGAAATAAAAAGCTTGAATCAACAATGGTGATCCAACAATGGTGGAGATCATATTAAACAAGCTAATCATTAACTAATTACTACTAATCAATGCTAAATGAAGGTAAAACAAGTATAAAAGCAAATAAAGAGAAGAGTTAGAAGCAATACTCAAAAATGGATGGAAAATAATTGCAAAAACTCCATTAAAATAACTTCAAACTTCAATGCTCAACTTCTAGATCTACTTTCTCTCTCTAAACATTCAACTTCTCTCTCTACTCTCTCTCTAATTAAAGCTAATTAAAATCTGAAAATAAGCTAAGTTAATTCATTATTACAAAATTGGGTTTAAATACCCCCAAAGTACTAAGGGCAAAGCCATAAAACACAAAACCGTAACCGTCCAAAAAAACCGAAACAAAATCGAAACTGACCGAAATGACCGAAATAGCAATGGAGCGACCCGCTCCAAAAACAATGGAGCACCCGCTCCAATGTCGCTCCGGCCCCGCTCCAACTTGCTGCTTCCTTGCTTTGATTTCTGGGCTACGGAGCGGTCGCTCCTTAGCAAATGGAGCGACCGCTCCCCTGTTCTTGACCAATTCAACATGCCTAAGCAAGCAAGACTTGAAACGAAGTTAGATAAAGGGGAGGGGGATGTAAATGCTCTAAAAACTAACGCAAAACATAAAATCATGAAAAAGGGTGTAAAATGGAAAGAAAAGGGAACTACATGGCGTAAAATGCAACTATATGACCTAAAACTAATCCTAATTAATGGGTCTAAAACCCACTTATCAAATTCCCCCAAGCTTGCCAATTGCTTGTCCTCAAGCAATCAACAATCCCAAGGAAACTAATGCATCCACTAAGTCTATAAAGAGCATCACAAAGTCGAGGTCCTCATCTCATAAGAGGTGTTAAGGCAAAGGGAAACCCGACCATCTTTCAAAGCTTAGCCGTCCATCCTTATCCACAAGTTAGGGGTCAAAGGGGTGGTCTAAGATAGTGTGCAAAGAAAATGATCGTCCTAGAGGTCCTTCAACTATCACACAAGCCTTTATTCATCCTAAGTGAAACATTTCCCTACAAAATGGAAAAACTCGCTCAACCTTGAACCAATCACGCCCCACAAGCTCACAAGATCCCCCAAGCTAGCATATTTATTCATTAGTTAACTCCTTTTTTGTTGCAAGGGCCCTAGACTACCTCCTCACACGGTCCATCTCTCACTCGATAGTCATGTTTCTGAGGCACGGTACCGAGCACTCAATGTGAGACGCGATAAGAGGGTAAGGTAGCTCATACCAAAGGCATTGGAGCATCTCTAGAGGCTGAAAGCATGGTTTTTGTTTATAACAATAGGCTAGTAGCCTTGTGGGCTCTAAAGTCCCACTTATTTGATCCAATTGGCCAAAGGGCTCTTTTTCTTTTCATTTTTCCAATTTTTTTGTTTTGTTTTTGTTTTTCTTTGTTTCCTCTCTTCTTAAAGGCTACTAGCCTTACACTTTATTGAGCTAGAAGGGTTCTCAAGGTCGCTAAAGGGCTTATCCAAGGTCAAAGGAGAGAGTAAAGACTTTTTATAGGGAAAAGGTGACACTAATTCACGCTAAAGGCAAGTCTCGAACAATCGAGGGGTCTATTCGTAACAAGACCTAGGCATCCAAGCTTAAAGCACCCCTAATACTCCTAACGAGCACATAAGTCACTCAAGCTACTACACCTCTACGCAAAAGCAAAGTTTCCAACCTCTAACCTCTAAAATCGTCATATAGAGTCATTCCTTGACAAAGTGATGCAAAATATTTTTGCTATTTTTGAAAATTTTTCTTATTACCCTATATGCAACGTAAATGCAACCTAAAAGGAAATAAACAAACTAAAATGCCCTCTCCCCAAGCTTAAATAAAGTTTTGTCCACAATGCTTCAAACAAGTCAAAAAGGCAAGGGGAAGGGGTGGGGGGAAAGAAAGGAAAAAAAAAAGAAAGAAAAAAAAGAAAGGAAAAAGGGGGGAAAGAAAGGAAAAAAGAACGAAAAATAAGAAAGAAAAAGGGAAAAACTATTTACAAAGAGGAATTGAGGTGTCTAGTAAATAACACTTCAACGAATGCAATGACTTGTCATATGCAACCGCACACAATTCCGAAAAGACCAAATAGGCAATAGCAAGAAGCCAAGCATGTACAAAGTAATACATTACTATATGCCTATATAGGGAGAAAAGCAAAAAGGTGGGGGAATGAGAACAAAAATCAAGAAAATAAGAAGAATCAAAACCAAAATAACAAGAAGAAGAAAATGAAGAAAAACTATCACTATTATACACCTTTACTCTCATGGAGTGGTTGGAATTTGGGAATAAAAGGAAAAGAAATAGGGAAAGAAGGAATAAGATCTAGCCTCCTCGAAAAAGGGATGTGAGGAGGTCGAATAGAACAACTTCCAAACTTAAAACCTCACTCACATCACATAATTTCTCCGCATTGGCTCTTTCACAAGCTCCCTCAACTATACATTTCTCTCCTTGTTCATCATTGACATTTTCAACCACAAGAAAAAGTTCTTCTCTCACAAGGGAATCATGGTCATGAAATAATTGAGGTGGGATGGAAGAAAAGTGAAAATTGGAGTCAATAGGGGAAGAAGGGGTAAAAAGGGAATCAAGGGATTCACAAATGTCTTCACAATCTTCACCTTCCTCATCATGAATTGGATTAAACCAAATTAGGTTTGACTCATCTTCATTATCACTACTCCAAAAACCATGAACATAAGGCACATGAGTCTCCCTAGATGCATTTTCTTGCTCTTCATAGGAAGAATCACCATCATCCTCAATCAAAGACCTAGATCCGTAGACATAATTTTCACCCTCTTTTTCCTTTTCATCTCTATTAGACTCTTCACGCTCATTCTCACATCCTTGACACTGCTCTAGGGCATCTTCCTTCCACCTAGATTTAAAAGAGTCACGTCTCCTCACCAACTTCTTAATTTGATCAAATAACTCATGATATTGCTCTCCTCCCTTCTCATAATACTTGAGCTCCTCAAAACTAGACTCAATAAGATTATCATATTCGACAAGCATTTGAGGAATAAAATCATGCAATTTTGGGCTAGAATCAAGTAGAGAAGAGCTTTGGCTATCAACAAGGGGAGAAGCGTCATTGTAAGTCCCAAAATTAAGCATATGACAATTCACATCATCCCAACTAGAAGAAGGAGAGGAGTATCATGACTAGGCATGTGAGAAATTGAATCGCAAGCAAAAGAGATTTCATTGTGATTAATGCAATCATTAGATAAACAAGAATCATAATTCATAGAATGTATTTCATCACAACTAGGAGGAAGAGGTAGAGGCATACCTTGGTCCGGTTGAACTAACCTAAGATTCGTGCCCATATCCCACTCATACGTGTCTTGAGCTAGCCAAATGTAATAATCCCAAGCTTCATTCAAGGAAAGAGCTTGAAATTCTCCGTGATGCATATCCTTAACCACGCATCGAGTGAAATCATTCAAACCAGCATAGTTAACTTCACAAACTTCCCATAGCTCACAACTATAGTTGATTGGAAGACAATCTTGCACCCTAGTGTAATACCTCCAAAATGACTCGTTCTCGAATTGAGGAATCGAGAAGCTTGCCATTCTTGCAAATGTGCCCCAAGATGCAATTGCTTACAAAACCATAGTTAAGCAAGGGGTTAGCAATAACAAGAATTTCATCATTAGAGGGGGAGGGAAAAAGAAAAGGAGAAAAGAAGGATAAGGAGTGACTTAGACTCAAAAATCGACATCCAAATCAATGTAATCTGTTGCTTCCCCGGCAACGGCGCCAAAATTTGACACAGTCGTTGCACGTGCCAAATTAAATACCTTTCTTACCCTATATTAGGCTAAGTTAGGTATTTGATTTGGCACGTGCAACGACCGTGTCAGCAATCCATAAATATGAGCAGCTCGCGCATACACAATATCTAGGGATGTAAAGGTTTCACCTCCTAAACCCAATTGAATTTCCTCAGTCAAACCTTGCTCAAATCTCTGAGCTTTCATCTCCTCAGTGGCAACTACCTCAGGTGCAAATCTAGACAAAGCTATGAACTTGTTGTAGTACTTAGAAATAGACATACTTCCCATTCTCAGGTTTATGAACTCTTGAGCCTTTTGCTTCCTCATGAAAGCAGGATAAGACTTTCCTCTAAGGGAAGTGGTAAAGGATTCCCAATTGAAAACATCCTCGGCACTAATCCTAGTCCCGTTTTCCTTCCACCAAAGACCAACCTCATCTCTCAGATACATCGCGGCCTGATCTACCTTCATTGCCGCAGGGTAATTAACGGCTCCAAATATCTTGTTGAATTCCCTAATCTAACTCTCCAAGAACGTAGCGTCAGTCTATCCCATAAAATAAGGCGGCTAAACATTAGCCAGCTTCTCAAACATATCACCTGCAGTGTCAGGACATTCAGTTCTCTCTTGGGTCAATCTCTCTGCCAAAAGACAAATCGCAGAGGCGAGGGCGACATCGTTGTTGGCCATCCTACTGCGTAACCTATGAAAACACATGCATCTAATTTCAGGTCACGATTCATAACTAATTGCCATTCTACGAAGGCATCGAAAAGAAAGATTGATCATACAAGATCGTCTAAAGAAAATAGTTTCATCGGAGTTTTCCTTGGAATAATTCCAAAGTACAGACAATTTATTTGGAACAAGTCCAAGTACCAATGAATTTATTTGGAGTACATCCAAGCACAAACAATTTATTTGGAACACGTCCAAGCTCAAACAATTCACCATTACTTGTACAATCATTCACGATTGGCAATCACGCAAGAATTAAATAACCAACCATGAGAAATAAAATAAAATAATTCCCATTTGCGTACTAAATAAATATTGCTCAACTCATATAACCAAAAGAATATTTTATTTTTCCGAAAATAATGATAATGAATATTTCCTAAATTCATGATAAGAATTCACTATATAATTCCTCAAATGAATAGTACCAAAATAAATAGCTAGTGTAGCATAGCTACCTTATTCAAAAGAAATGCTAAAATAAATAAGAGAAAAAAATTAGCATCAAACAAATCTCAAGGACTAACATCATGATTCCTATCCTTATTTATCTTGTACTTCTCAGGAAAGAATACTTCGTCTTCAAAGTCATCCATATCCTCAATAACACATTTATAATTTGTCTATTCAGCTCTAGTCATCCTCTTAATTCGTTTAGGTGAAGGTTCATCAAGGTCTTCAATCTCATCTTCACTATCAGTGACATCATCAAATAAGTCGGCCATAAAAGCAGCATCAATATCCTTACAGGTTTGACCTCTAGCTCGGTCGAATTCTTGTAACATCTCATCATCACTTTTAGTAGCTACTCTCAGAATACGGCGTAATCCAACCTCTAAACTAGTGTAGCTCTCAAGCACAAACTCAGTATCAGACTCGTGTAACGCCCCGAAAACGGGTGCCTTAATTAATCACCATTAACTATAACTAATCACAAGATTTGCGGAAGCGTTTCCTTAAACCTGTGGGTTATGACCCACCAATAATATAATATTCTTACAAAAGCTCATTATCTCATAATTACAACTAAGACCTTAAATACTTGCTTCATCTTATTTCTTGAAATCCATCCTAAGCACTTGCTTTTCACAGATCCATCCCGATCCTTCTTTCATAACCTAAGCTTCGTTCAGAAGAAAAAGAGAGAAACAAGAAAAGACAGAAAACATTCCAAAATGAGTGGAAAACTCGTAACTTTACTCCAGCCCGTAAAAACGATTTTGGTTTAAAAACATTTTTGCACTTACAAGCACATATTTCCAGAAGATAAAGCAGACACATACTGCACATGTAAATCATAATTCCTTGAAATAAGACAATAATCATATTTGCCATATAAATCATATAAGACATATAGTACTCATGTTCATACGATACATGCAATCATGTTAACGTACACTTTCATAAGAATATACGTAGACTAGTAGAACTTGGAAGCTAAATCATGTTAGAATTTGACGTCATGCATCTCACAATCACGTTAATTACTTTAAGTACAAGCATGTGTCATGCACGATATGTACTGGGCATTAAGTCAATCAATTACGTTAAAACGTAACCTCAAACTTTAAACAGAAGAAAAGAATAATTCAATCATTTATGATTACAGTGTGATCCATAATGATCCATACTTCCTTTTTAATCAGGTTTATACTGGTTGTTGGTCGGTATTTCAGGGGTGGGACGTCTCCCACAATGGGCCAGTGCCCCAGGAAAAGAGCCAGTGCTCATCAGGAATAACATTAGCGGGCCAGTGCCCCAGGATAAGAGCCAGTGCTCATCAGGAAATAGGATACAGCTCGGTACGTGCACGACCATCAGTCAGGATATATACAGCTAACAAACCAGTTCTTTCACTTGAACTTATCATGTTTCATAAATTTTAATATCCATGAGTGATATTCCGTATACTTTAATCATTCAGCTCAACTCTACCTTTATATAGGTAGTAAAATCATATCGTAAACAACGTTCAGTATTCATAAGTTTTCATAAGGCGTACATTAAACCTTTGAAACCATTCGTAATGACGACCTTGGTTCAGAAAGCATTCATACTTACCGTTATTTATAAAGTATAACGTCATCCCATGACTCATAAGACGACATATTTAATCCATAATCATACGACACTTATTACTTTGCTTATAATATTTTATAACTTTATTAATGTATTCCCAGACACTAATTGGTTTTACAAAAGCTCACATATTTCATGATAATTGTAAATGGACAACAACACCTCATATATATCACATTGAACATGGATTCAGACTTAAGATTACTTTTAATAAGTCATAGAGGTAGAAATCATAGGTCATAAATTATCATGGAATTGCTAAACATACATATTCATAAATCATATAAGCATGTAATTCATGGATAACAGCATGAAATAACATATTTCATTTAATACACATGAGTCATGAGTCATGAGTCTTGAGTCTTGTAATAAAAGTATTAATTATATATATTTACGAAATCACATAAACATGTATCACGTAACTCAGAACCGACATTCTTTACTTAGACATTAAATAATCATGTGAACGATAATTAGATTAATAACTCACTTTAACATCGAGTTTCATTTAAACATGGATAAAGCCGTAAAATCATTCTGGTCACGTAAAATCATACTTTCATACATTATTCATTTATTCATGTTATAAATAATAATTTATCGCTTAACACATAAGAATTATTTATGTTACGTGACTCGTGTCATCATATAATTTCATATCGTTTACACATATGAGTTGTACTCTGAACATACGAATCACAATATATTTTTTCCGTAATATCATGGATATAACTCAAATAGAAAATGAACTCTAATTCCATTACTTCATAATACGAAGTCCCTATAATTACATTTACATCATAAAATCACATACGGGCAGGTATACTAATGCTGGACATAAAGGCTACCTTAACCGCTCAATCCATAATATAGTCATAACTCCAAGAACGTCATCCATAGACCTTTCGAATTCCCACATTCCGATTATCGCTCCAAATACATCAATAAAATAATAATTATCAGAATCAACCCAACTTATAACTATAATTACGACTTTTCTTTAATGACCCATTTTCCAGAAATCTTTCATTAAAACATTATTCTTAAAAATCGTTATAATCTTAAAATGTCGTATCCATAACTTAGCTAAATAATAATAATTTCTGAAAATGGTTTTAGAAATAATTAAACACTAACTAGGCTTTATATAAACAAATGAATAAGGTTGAATTTGGGTTTTATTCACAATTGACTTTGTGCTTTTAACTAAGAACCAGTAGCTTTTGGTTTCTGCTAAAATAACAGAGAGCAGAGGAGGAGAAACAGCGGAGGAGTGAAGGTGGAGGCTGCGAGACAAAGGAAGGGAAGAAATAAGTAGAGGGAAGGTGTTGGAGCTGGCGGTGGTGGCAGGTGGGTGTCACGGCGCTGCTGCGGTGGTTTTATGGGTGGCCGCAGCGAGTCAGGGGGAAAACAGAGAGCAGGGAGAAGAGTGAGTGCAGCGCGTGGGAGGTTGTTGTTGTGCATCTGGATGGTCGGCGAGTGGTGGCGGGGGTGGCGTTCATGGCGGCAGGGAGGCGGTTTTTGTGCGTAGTGGTGCTGCGTGACGTCAGGCGGTGGTGGTGGCGTGGGAAAGAACGGAGCCTACGAACAGGGGTGGGGTTGGTGGGTGCGGTAGTGGTGCGAAAATAGAGGCAGAGTTGTGTGGGTTTAGCTTGCTTGCATCTCTACAATGGTGAGATACAAAAACAAGGATTTGAAGATGGAGAAAAGCACTTGGAGTTCATTATAGAATTTGGTTGGAGGATAGTTCCTATTTATAGAGGAAGTTAGCTAGAAGTGTTAAAATTGAGTTTGAGTTCCTCTTGTAATGGATAAGCATGAATGAAGATGAGGATGGATGAGATTGGTTTGTCTCATTAAGGCTTGGAATTGGTGACAACTCAAAACATTGATTTGGTGGCTGTTTCTTGGCAAGATACGAAGAAAAACAGGAAGGGAAGAAGGCTTTTCATATGCCACAAGGAAGCTAGGAGATAATAAACATGAGGGAATTGAATTGTTGTTCTTCATCCTTATCTAGCCTTCCATTTACTCTAATAGTAGAGAAGAAATGGAGCAGGAGGTGGAAATGTTGCTCTAAGTTGGTTTGTTTAACCAAAAATGGTTGGGTTTGAGTTTGGTCTTGAACTTGGATATAGGTTTAGAGTTGCTATGGACCTCCAAGTTTACAAAATATTTCAATTAATTATTATCAATTATTAGTACTTAAAATAATTTAAGAAATTTAATCAAAATATGTTTTAATAAGAAATCTCAATACTTATTTATTAAAATAAAAGGATATTTAAGTTAACAATCTTAATTATTTTATTAATAAAATAAGGTTAAAATCGGGGTATTACAACTCGTCATCCCTAAGTACAATAGGATTGTAAAAGCTTCCAACTCGGTCGGCTTCACTATAAGACATGCCTAAAGATCCATCTACTGTTGAGCAAGACATCTACAATGAACAATGTTCACTCTTAGCGTACATTCCCAATAATAAATAACAAAAATAAATAAATAACCAAAAAATAAATATATCAACAACCAACCAAATAAGAAACATGTACTCAGCACGTAAACATGATTCAAATCTCCAGACAATTATAAGTCAAACACTCAGACAAAAATGACTGAACAAGTGTACAGACTAAAATGGCTGAACAGACTAAAAGTAGTTGTACACCCCGACAATTCTCTCTTTATAAAACATATATTTTCCCAACTATACTATACCCTATAGCCTTCTTGTGCATACGAAGCACTGTAAGCAATTGTTCCAATTGGCTATCTGTGAGTTTAGTACTAACAATCACAGGACATTGTTCCTTATCATCCAGAAAAACATATTTCAAATGGGAAGGGAGTGGTTTAAGTTCTACCTTTGTTACCTGAGGTGTAGAGGTAGAATAAACATTTTCTAATACCACATAATCTTGTCCTTTTTCAGAAGTAAGGCCCTCTAAATCAGCAATATAGGCGACGATTGATGGGTATTCCATAGTAAGTGCTACCTCCAAAGGATCAGCACCAGATATCTGCGGGAATGCAGATAAAACAGCTCTATCTACAACACCAATCCTGCAACAAGATTCCTCAAGCATAGGAGACTTCACAGCATTGGTTAGTTTAAAAGGCACAGTATCATCACCAACACTCAAAGTCAAAGACCCAGACTTGACATCAATTACAGCACCTGCAGTACATAAAATTGGTCTGCCCAATATAATAGGAATTTGAGCATCCTCCTCCATATCCAACACAACAAAATCCACAGGGATGTAAAACTTTCCCACCCAAACAGGGACATCTTCTAATACACCTAGAGGGTATTTGATAGAACGATCAGCCATCTGCAAAGTAATTTGAGTACATTTAAGTGCCCCTATGTTCAGTTTCTTACAGACAGACAATGGCATGACCGATACAGATGCACCTAAATCACATAAAGCTTTATCAATAAATAGTGCACCTACATGACATGGGATGGAAAAACTACCAGGATCTTTCAATTTATGTGGAGTTTTATTTTGCAAAACGGCACTACACTCTTCAGTGAGTGCGACTCTATCTACCCCACCAAAGTCTTTCTTTTTTGTGATCATCTCCTTCAAAAACGTAGCATAAACAGGCACTTGAGAAATAAGTTTTGTGAAAGGAACCGTTACCTCAAGGTTTTTGACCATAGCCAAGAACTTACCAAGTTGTTGATCCACCTTGGACTTTTGCATTCGATGAGGAAAAGGCAACCTTGGTGTAAAACGTGTATCAGTAACCTTCTCCTTCTCCTTTTCTGCCTATTCAGCTTCCTCGGACGGTTAAACATCAGACTTCGAATTCTTCTCTAAATCCTTCTCTACTACCTCCTTCTCCTTTTTAGGGGCAGCATCATCATCAAAGGGCATAGGAGGAGCAGCATAAGCAGTGCCACTATGAAGAGTAACGGCATTTGCTTGCTACTATCGCATAGTTTGCCCTGGCAATTGTCCTTGCTGCCTCTGAGCATTATTTTCTGCCAATTGTGCAATTTGAGTCTCGAGAAGTTTGATGTGCTTCTCTTGAGCCTTTTGTGCCTCCGTTTGAGCCTGTATATGCTTTTGTGTTTCCTCATTGGTCTTTTGCATGGCCAACATTAACTTCATCAAATCAGATGTACTAGGCTCTTGAGAGGATGTATTTTGTGGTGTTGGCTGATGATGGTTAGGTTTTTTGAAAACCAGGGGGAATTTGGGAATTCCCTTGGTTTTGGTAGTAGTGAGGTCTTGGGTTGTTATGTGGAGGCTGATAGGAATTTTGTGGAAGGTGGTAGGAATTTTGTGGCTGTGGGTTCTGAACATTGTTGCTTCTATAGGAGAGAAGTGGATTGTCTTTCCAACCAGGATTGAATGTGTTGGAGTAGGGGTTATTTGGTTGTCTTTGTTGAAAAGCATTCGCCTGCTCCATCTGATTCTGACCGAACTGACAATCATGGCCAAAGTGACCCTGAATACCACACACCTCGCAGTAAGATGAGGTGATGGGTGCAACTGCTGACATAACATTGATGCTCATAGGCGGAGGTGTCGAACTAGAAGACTTCATGGTTTGTAACAGTTTAGTCAATTGAGCCATCTGAGAAGTAAGCAATGAAAGAGCGTCAACTTCAAGTACCTTCTTAGTCAGACTCCTAGATGATGAATGGTCATTTGCTGCGAGATTGGCTAGCAATTCATAACCCTCATCAACTACCTTGTCTAAAAAGACTCCTCCTGCAGACGAATCAACAGTACTCTTCGTCTGGGGCTGCAGACCATTATAAAAAGTCTGCGTCAGAAACCACTTGTCCATATTATGATGTGGACATTCCCTCTGTAGGTCCCTGAATCTAGTCCATGCTTCCCTCAATGTCTCATCTGGCTCTTGAGAAAACGTGGCCAACTTGTTTCGAATTTCTGCTGTTTTTGTGGGAGAATAATATTCGTGAAGGAATGCAGCAAAAATCGCCGACCATTCTGTCTCAGTGATGTCGTTGAACCACCTCTGAGCTTTGTCTCTGAGTGAGAACTCAAATAACATAACTTTCAGCTGCTCAGGTGTGACTCCTTGATGTTTAACAGTTGGAATCTCTGCAGAACGATGCCCGGACTTCAGAAGGATGCCCACTAAACTGATTCTGCTGCACCATACTAATTAGTGCAGGCTTAATCTCAAAGTTGTTTGCAGCAATAGTGGGCATCTGTGGGCCTGTGGGTATGCCTTCAGGATTAGGCACCCCATAAGATTTCAGCGACTTCGCCATTGGTAATATAGAAATCTCTGAATCTGGCTTTTCTTGTTCAAATTCTTCTCTAAGATCCCGAAGTATTGCTTCTGTATTGGGATCTCCAGGAATTATATGAGTTTTCTTTTGATACCTGGACATAAAAGAAAAACAACAAGATAACCGTGAGAACGGCCTCAATTGGAATGGGAGGTTCCAATGAGGCAAAAAGAAGTACGCTAATTAATCGAATAAAAACTAGAAAACTAGCCGTCTCCCCAGCAACGGCGCCAAAATTTGACAGGCTAAAGTCGTATCACCTATTCAAAGATAATTCCTACAGTCCTCTAACAATGGTAGTCAATGGAAGCAGGGTCGAATATGCAGGGAGACAGAGTTTCTATATTAATATTCAACCAACTAACTACTTTAGATGAAATCAGAGAAGATTAACTGAACTAATGATTAAACTAAGGAAGACAAGAATTAAACTGAGGATTTAACTATGGAAGAAAAGTCTAAGGCGATAATTTGGTCCACCATGCTTATGCCACTCAAGAGGTTCAAACAACTAAAATCACTTAGGTTTAGAGTCGAACGATTAGAGCACGTGTCAAGCTTATGGTCAGGTCTCAACGCTCGTGATTCAACATATGCAGTATGGTCACAAACATAATCAGAATCACTAATGTGTTCTAAGCCTCTAAAAGTAAGACTGATCTGTACGAACGATTATTAGCTAGACATAACTCATGAAATTGGCCACTAACACAAATTATGAATTCACGAACAAATCACATTACAATCGCTCTAATCAAAACCTAGAAACTATAGCAATTCAGATAGCAATCATGGCATAAACATGGTTTTCCTCCCTAAAGCCCTAGAAAAAGGGGACTACTCACTCATGGCTAAGAAAGACAAAACTAATTCAAAGTAAAGATTCATACTTGGCAATAAAATCAATAATCAATCACAAACAATCTAAAAAAGAATGAACGAAAATAAAGAGATTACCGAAATTAAGTCTGAATGCAAACTATATTGAAAACAAAAGCAAGGATCCAATCTTAAACAATGAAGAGGAAAAACTAGAGTTCTAAAACTAGGGCTCAATCAAATTACAATGAAATTAAGATGTCCTTCCAAAATAAACTAAGTGTTGTATTTATACTAAGTCTAAAAAGAATGGAAAAAGGATTAAAAACAGGCGACAAAACGCTCGTCATTAAACTTAAAGTTCAAACCGCAATGTGGGTACCCGAGTTTTCCGGGTCGGGTCATGGGCCACAAAATCAAATGCCTGAAATTGCGGGTACCCGCATCTCCAGGTACCCCGAAAAGTCGGGTACCCGATTATGAACACCCCTAATAGACAATCAGGTTCAACATAGGAGAGTTTTCATTTTTACATTGTAATTCTTGTAAGTGGACGAGGTCGTCGACAACTTAAGTGGGGGAGGATATTAGGATCCACTCATTTTGGAATTTCGGTTTGTTTTGTATATTCTCTTTTATTTTTAGATTGTGTTGGAAGTCCAGAATGAAATCAAGAGTGATGTCATAGTTCGAATTAAATAGTGAGATTCGAGGTGGTATGATGTTAAGTTCTAATGTTTTGTAATTTTGGTTGTATTGTTAAACATTAATGGTTTGTGAATAAATTATGTTCGTTATAGTTTTCGAGAATCAGTCGAGCAAATTATGTATTCGAAAAAGCTCATTTGTAACCATTGTGTTGTGTGCAATGATCCACAGGTCCATGATCGAGGTACTCGGATTGAGAATCCGCTGCGTTTTGGAGTTATATTTACATTTGATTCTTCTAATTAAGAAAATAATCAGGTTTATGCTTACTAGACCTGCTTAGCTAGCAGCTCGGGAAAGCCGGGCTGTTACAAGGCCCATAACCCACATGTCCAGGATCGTATATTTGAGGTTGTATTTTCGATGCTGAGTTTTATCTAAATAGTAATTGATTATTATTGGTGAAGTGTTAATTGAGTTTATGATTGCTAAGTTTAATTAAACTAGCAGCTCGGGAGGCCGGGCTGTTACACTATGTAAGGTATGAGGCCATGAAGGCATGCATCATCAAAGACACCCTGTTGCAACAAAGTCAGATAGAAGGTTCTTGCTCAAATTAGATATTGTCGTTTAAGAACCAAGAGCTACATCCTGAATGGAGCGATCCAAGATGGAAACAGAAATAGGGTGAAGCCTCAGAGATAGCAGATGCCCACACGAGCACCGTAAAGTTGGATTCCAAATAAGCATCAGCCCAAGGCGAGAGCCCCACACCACAACCTCAAGGAAGCAATTCTCAATAAGCCTTCCGAGAAAGCTCGCCCAACGTCGACAAAGACTCCAGCAGAAACAAGAAGACTCCAATAATCGCCCGCAATCAACGGCGCCATAGACAATAGGGGTGTTCAAGAAAACCCGACCCGCACTACCCGACCCGGTGACCCGATGACCCGTCTAAATTAAATCGGGTATTTTTGCC
Organism: Patellifolia procumbens; assembly: GCA_947645195.1. NCBI lineage: Eukaryota > Viridiplantae > Streptophyta > Magnoliopsida > Caryophyllales > Amaranthaceae > Patellifolia > Patellifolia procumbens. The sequence continues at coordinate 3,564,723 of CANSGD010000016.1, forward strand.
TTTTCCTGAATTTTACGAGTTTGGTACTGATAAGGTTTAGTCGTGTCACCTAATCAAAAATAAACCTACAGTCCTCTAACTATGGTAGTCAATGGAAGCAGGGTCGAATCCACAGGGAGACAAAGTTTCTAAATTAATATTCAACCAGTCAGCTACTTCAGATCAAATAAGACAAGAGTTAACTGAACTAATGATTAAACTAAAGAAGACAGATTAAATCGAGGATTTAACTATGGACTAAAAACCTAGGCTATTAGGTTGGTCCACCATGCTTATACCAATCAAATAGGGTCAACTACTATCAAAACCTAAGTCAAGAGTCGGGGGATTAGAGCACGTGTTGAGCTATGGTTAAGACTCAACGCTCATAGTTCAACATACGCCGCATGTTCACTAAGATAATCAGAACTACTGACGTGTCCTAGGCCTCTAGTCGTAAGACGGATCTGTGCAAACAGCTATTAACTACAAGCAATCAATGAAATTGTACACTAACATTAATTACTTAATAAGAACAAACCACATCACAATCACCCTAATCAAACCCTAGAAATTGATAGAAATCTAAATCACAATCATGGTATAAACATGGCTTCCCTATCTAACACCCTAGAAAGGGAACTACTCACTCATAATCGAATTTACAACAACAAAACTAATATGAAACCCTAATAATTGCATCATGAACGATTAAATAAATAAACTAAGCAATTGAGAATAATAAAAGAGATTAGGGTAAGAAAGAATACCAATTGACAGAAAGCAGGAACTTTTATTGAAATCGGAATAGGTTCAATCACCTTTAAACTAAATTAAGTGTTTAAACTAAGCTAAGAACAATGAGGAATAAAACTAGAGTCTAAAGCAGTAAAAAGATGAATAAAAGATGTCCCTAAATAATGAGGAAAAAGGTATTTATAATACCCTTCAAGTCTAACTAAAAAGGGAATTAAAAGACGAAGTCCGCGTTGGAATTGCACAGGACCCGATCGGGCCGCAGGCCACCCGATCGGGCCTATAGTTAACTAATTTCAACTTGGTTTCTTGTTGGGCTCAGCGTGGAAGCAGCAGCGTGAGCGATGAATTTCGGCCCACCCGATCGGGCCCGAGGCCACCACCCGATCGGGTCTGGCGACAAATTGGGCCAGCACGCCTTTCTCATAAGCAGCAACACAACAGGAGCTACGAGCAGCCCACCCGATCGGGTCGGGCAGTGCATGCCCGATCGGGTCCGGGGACATGGCTCCTCGCCCGATCGGGTCGGGCAACGCTTGCCCGATCGGGTCCGCAACTTCTATACCCGATCATAAATACTTCGCCCGATCGGGCCATTTTTGCCCGATCACAGTACGGAAACCTCCTTTTTGACTCTTTGTCTCTCTAATCTTCACGTTTAGGGGTCTTGGGACCTCCTAAACTACCCATAAAGCTCGTGAGCATCTTACATGCCTCGTAACATCTCGTAAAGCAGTGGTTGCTTCCAAATAGCTCGGGAATAAAGAGAAAACTCCCTAAAACCTGCAATTCAACACTAAAACACAAAACCACAACTATATACGATAGTTAGCATAAAATACCTCCGAAGAGCTCCAAATGACGCACAAATTAGCTTGTAAATAAGGGAGAAATGTAATATCCCAATTTTTAAGATTATTTTATTATTTAAGTAATTAAGATTATTAACTTAAATATGACATTGTGATTTTAATTATTTAGTATTGTGATATCTTGCAAAAATATTTTGATTGAATTGTAAAGTAATTTTTAATTATATAGGTTATTGATATTAAATTAAGAAATTAAAATACTTTAGTAAACTTATGAGTTCAATCCATAGCCATCCTATAGTCTAAATCCAAGTTCAAGCCCAAACCCAAAAGCTATTTCAACCCAAAACAAAAATCAGAAAAAAAAAAGGAAAAAGGAAAAAGGAAAAGAAAATCACCATCTTCTTCCACCTCCTGCTTCCCTTCTTCTTCACCTTCTTCTTCATTGGACTATCAATGAGGTAAATTGATAAACTCTATAAAAAGGCTGCTATTAGATAACAAACAATGAAATTAAGATTTTTCACGTAGCTATGCCCCAAATCAAACCAATCAAATGGAAGAGAAACTCATCTTCATCCTCACCTCTTCATGTTTATCCATTAGAGGAAAATTTCAATTTATATTTGAACACCTCAAATTCTCTATAAATAGAAGCAATCTTCAACCAAATTTGAGAAACAATCAAGCCACTAATCTGACTTTCCTTCTTTATTCTCAATTTCTCTACTTTCAAATAGCTAAAACTATTCCATGGCAACACCATAGCACCACCGCGTCAAACACCAGGCCTTCCCCCTTTTTTTCTGTCGCCTGTACCGCCACCACCAACCTGCAACCTTCTGTTTACAGCCAGACCGCCACCAGTTGGCTCCCCCTTCTCTGTTTCTTCTTCCCCGCTCCCTCGCTGCACTCACTCTTCTCCCCCTCCCTGTTTGCGCCGCACCACCGCAGCACCGCCAAGGTGACGCTGCCCCGGCCACCCAAAAACCGCCACCCTACCCCCTGAACTCTGGCCACCTCACGCCACCCAGCCACACCATCCTCACTCCTCTTCTCCCCTGCCTTCGTTTCTTCCTGGTTCCACAAGAACCAAAGAAACTGATTCTCAAAAATAAAGAGAATCAGTAATTTAGTTCCAAAGACCCAAAAGTCAACATTGACTTTATTAAAGGTATAAACTCATTGCCTATTTTACCCAATTATTGTTTACTTATTCCTAAAATTATTATTTACGCAAATAGTATTTTAAATTTATAATAAAGTTTTATGAATAAAGTTTTAATTAAGATTTCCGAGAAATGGGTCATTGAGGTAATGTAGTTATTATCATATGTTGCATTGGTTCTGAATTATTATTTTATTGATGTATACGAAGCGATAAATGGAATGTGGGAATTCGAAAGGCCTAAGAATGACGCTCTTGGAGTTATGACGATCTTGTGGGATTAGACGGTTGAGGTAACCTTTATGTCCAGCATTAGACTACATGCCCGTATGTTAAAATGCGATTATATGAGCCTTTCTACTATGATAATGGAATTTATGTTATTTAAATTATATTCATGATATTACCTAAAGTTTATTGAATTTATATTTATATAGTATGATTTTCTTTTAAATGTGAATGATGCAAGTTAAATGACTATCGTATGTTTAAGTAATAATTTATGAAATAGGATCATGTTTATTCGAGTAAAAGCATGTATATGTAAATTACTATTAATTTATAGTTACGATCAATTCATGATTCATGCTTATGTGAGTAAAAGTATATTTCATCATTAATATGTCTGAAAGTATGTGTTTAAGTAAAAGTATGATTTTACGGCTTTATCCATGTTTATATGAAATTCGATGTTAATGTGAGTTATTAATCTAATTATTGCTCACATGATTATTTAATGTCTAAAGTAAAGAATGTCGTTCTGAGTTACGTGATACATGTTTATGTGATTTCGTAAATATACATAAATACTTTTATTACAAGACTCAAGACTCATGACTCATGTGTATTAGATGAAGTATGTTATTTCATGTTGTTATCCATGAGTTACATGCTTATATGATTTATGGATACATATGTTTAGTATTTCCATGATAAACTTATGATGACCTATGATTTCTACCTCTGTAACTTATTAAAAGTAATCTTAAGTCAGAATCCATGTTCAATGTGATATATGAGGTGTTGTTGTCCATTTACAGTTATTATGAAATGTGAGCTTCTGTAAAGCCAATTAGTGTCTGGGAATACGTTAATAAAGTTATAAAATATTATAAGCAAAGTAATAAGTGTCGTATGATTATAAATTAAGTATGTTATCTTATGAGTCATGGGATGACGTTATGCTTTATAAATAACGGTAAGTATGAATGCTCAATGAACGTTTCATAAGGAAGCAATTGAAAGCTTACGAATGATGAATATTGTTTATGTTATGATTTTACTACCTATATAAAGGTAGAGCTGAGCTGAATAATTAAAGTATACGGAATATCATTGATGGATATTAAAAGTTATGAAACATGATAAGTTCAAGTGAAAGAACTGGTTTGTTAGCTGTATATATCCTGACTGATGGTCGTGCACGTACCGAGCTGTATCCTGTTTCCTAATGAGCACTGGCTCTTATCCTGGGGCACTGGCCCGCTAATGTTATTCCTGATGAGCACTGGCTCTTTTCCTGGGGCACTGGCCCATTGTTGGAGACGTCCCACCCCTGAAATACAGACCAACAACCAGTATAAAATGGATTAAAAAGGAATTATGGATCATTATGGATCACACTGTAATCATAAATGTTTGAATTATTCTTTCCTTCTGTTTAAAGTTTGAGGTTACATTTTAACGTAATGGATTTACTTAATGCTCAGTACATACTGTTCATGACACGTGCTTTTACTTAAAGTAATTAACATGGAATGCATGACGTCAGTTTCTAAAATGATTTAGCTTCCAAGTTCTACTAGTCTACATATATTCTTATGAAAGTATTAAAGTGTCCGTTAACATGATTGCATGTATCGTATGAACGTGAGTACTATATGTCAAGTATGATTTATATGGCAAATATGATTATTGTCTTATTTCAAGGAAATATGATTTACATGTGAAGTATGTGTCTGCTTCATCTCCTGCAAATATGTGCCTGTAAGTGCAAAAATGTTTTCGAACCAAAACCGTTTTTACGGGCTGGAGTAAAGTTACGAGTTTTCCACTCATTTTGGAATGTTTTCTGTCTTTTCTTGTTTCTCTATTTTTCTTCTGAACGAAGCTTAGGTTATGAAAGAAGGATGGAGATGAATCTGGGAAAAGCAAGTGCTTGGGATGGATTTCAAGAAATGAGATGAAGGAAGTATTTAAGGTCTTAGTTGTAATTATGAGATAATGAGCTTTTGTAAGAATATTATATTATTGGTGGGCCATAACCCACAGGTTTATAGAAACGCTTCCGCAAATCTTGTGATTAGTTATAATTAATGGTGATTAATTAAGGCACCCGTTTTCGGGGCGTTACAAGAAAAGTCTATAGAAATACGTGATATCAGGTACCCGTCGAGGTTGATGCGGGTCGGGTCATGGGCCGCAAGATTAGTGCAATCGGGTACCCGTTGACCCATTAGTATCATTTTCTTAATCATTCTTTCTTCCTTATTGATGGATGGTAAACAAAATAGAAATGAAACTATTATCCTAGTTTGATTCAAAAACATTTATGGTAATCAATGTGATGGATGATAGCAGTTGGGTCGCAGTGTTGGAAATGTCCTAGCAGTGATCAACTTATCTTGTGAGAAATTAATCAGTTCATTTTAGATGATTATAATGTCTTACTAGAGACCAATTATAATTTGTATTAACCTGTTAATTACTACGAAATTTGGACTGATCCTATTGGGTCACACAAGCTAGTAACTTTTGGGCTTATTGTGTAGAATTGGACCGACCACGATCTTCTAGTAGTACTAGTTTTGGGCGGCAATTATAAGTAATGGATGAGTGCTATTTGAACACTCATCTTATTCCTTTTGAAAAGATCAACTTGAAAATTTTGTTGACTTATTTGTTGGAGAAAAACAAGGAAGAATAAGTTGATTTATTCTCCCCTAATATAGCTCCACTAGCCGTGTACATATAGTGAGTGGGAGCACATTATTTGACCTAGTGCTCATTCATTCTCCACGGCACAACAAAGAGCATATAGGGTTTTGTTTTCTCTAAAACATTTTCTACACAATTCTATAGTGAGAAGAGTTCTTACTTTGGGTCTAGTAGCCTTTCCCTTTTGTTTACTACGTGGACTTCCATAGTGGGGGTTGCATCTCTATAGAGAAGGAGCCTCAACGCCATAAGAAACCACGAGAATTCTTTTGGTCGATATCTAATTGGTAGGTCATCGAAACAATTGATTTGATACATGTTTAATGTGAATTATTCGATCCTAGTAATATGTTCTAAATGTACATAAAATTTGTTTATGTTTTTCCGCCATTTAGTACTCACGTATTCCTATGTTCATAAATCCACAATACAATTCATCAAATTTACCCAGTTCAATCTTTAAAAGCAGTCTTTTAATTAGGCATGTCTTTCCCCTGTGCAATCGACATTTGGACTTTTAGGGTAATTTTATGCATTTGTTTGATGGATTTATGTTATTTTAAGTTATTATTGGTTGTAACTTTAATTTTCAATTGTTGTGAGTTGTTAATTACATTGACATTCGATTTGAACATGGCTATATAATCTACTGATATACTTGACATTAGTCCTTTTGGAATTTGTTTTGTTATTATATTTGTTTTATTTAAGTAACAACTTAATTTACATTATATAGCCTATTGTCGAATTAAGAGTGAAATTACTATCTCATTAATTTTAGTGCCGCTATATTGATTTGCACTTCAAGAAGTTAATATTCTCATTAGTTGCTTTTATTTATTTGGCAAAGGAATAAGTTTCCTTTTTCCCATTTCATATTTTCATGCCTCTTAATCGTTAATGTATGAATGTATTTCCAACTGGGTCACTCGCTTACTAGTGAGTGAATGAATGATTATATTGCTTCACTTGAGCAACTAGTATGGCCAATTAGGATGGTTTTACGACCTACGCGTCGTCTTGTATGAGTTTTGAAATATGGCCTGCGTGTCGTCTATTAATTAATTTAATTTAATTTAGTTATTTTAACTTAATTTATGCACTATCAACCTTCCATAGGGAACTCAAGCTTATGCAGGTCTCCATCCAAGTGGGAGATCCAAATAGAAGTTCAGATCTTACTTTATGGCCATACTAGGAGCTTTTCTGCTTTTAAATAAGTTAACTGCAAACTAGATCACCTTTTATTACTGTTTTCGTATTAAAGTTCACACGAAAAATATGTTTACAAAGGTTCATGACTCTCACCTAAATTTAAGTACCATAGATGCTCATCCAAAATTTGCACCTACAAAGCCCTAGATCATTATTAACAATCTTGCCAAAGCAAGTTGATTAATTTTAATCATGGGATAATAGGGTAGTTTTACTGAACTCTACTTGCAAATTTGGTCTACTTAACATAGTCATCGAAAGGGTTTTGAACTTAGAGCATATTGAAAGGGCTAGTGAACATTATGATGTCCCCTTCAACCAAGAGTTATATCGTATAATTTATCAAAGTGTTGATTTGCCTATTACTTCAATCTTGAGTTTTGTTGGGCCAAAGTCCGCTTAAGGTTGACGTGTTAGTTTCTTGGAATCATTTATTATCCATTGAGAGTCAAATATTAAGGATTTTAAATGTTAAAACATTTGAACTGTTTAAATGTACGTTTTTTGAATCAAATAATTAAACCTTTCTTATGTCCTTTGTAGATTCATCATGTCCACTGTCCCTAACAACAACAGCATACGTTCACTCCTCGAGCAGGATAAACTCAACGGGGCCAATTTTCTTGATTGGGCCCGCAACTTGAGGATTGTCCTCAAAATCGAGAAAAAGGACTACGTCCTTGAAACCCCTATTGGCAAAGCTCCTCCTAGCAATGCCACTCAAGCAGTCAAAGATAGGTACCAAAAGCATTCAGATGATGAGCTGTATGCTGCTTGTATCATGCTGTCAACCATGAAGCCTGAATTGCAACGCCAATTCGAGGATCAAGAGGCACATGCTATTTATGCCCAACTCAAGAACATGTTTCAAGAGTTGGCACGCGTTGAGCGTTATGACACCAACGCACAAATAATATCCCTGAAGCTTGAGAGAGGCAAACCCGTTGGACCTCATGTTCTCAAAATGAACAGTCTTTTTGACAACATGCGTAGGTTGGGTTTCCCCTATCTCCAAGAGTTGTCTACCAACATCATCTTGTACTCACTTCGTGATGGTTTTGGCCCTTTTCGCCAAAACTATAACATGCAAGGCCTGAACAAGACCTTGATGGAACTGCATGCTATGCTCGTTACTGCCGAGCGTGACATCAAGGTGGCCCCTAAAGCCACTAAGGATGTCCTCATGATGCAAAAGGGGAAGGGTTTCAAGAAACCTGGTAAAGGGAAAAAGATCACCCAAGGCAATGGTAAGGGCAAATATGTTGCTCCTACCAAAACCAAAGGTGCTACCCCAGACCAGGAATGCTATTATTGTAATGGTCGTGGTCACTGGAAGAGGAACTGTCCCAAGTACCTCCAGGATAAGAAGAATGGGACTGTAGCCGCTACATCTAAGTCTTCACCAGGTACATATGTGATAAATATCAATGTGATTAACATAAACCTTACTGATTCTACTTCATGGGTATTTGATACCGGTGCAGCTTCTCACATTTGTTCAAATGTGCAGGACCTTAAGGAAAGTAGAAAGCTCAGGAAAGGTGAGGTGGAACTACGGCGGGAACAAAGCAAGGGTTGCGGCGCTCGAAGTAGGAACCTATGTTTTATCTTTGCCCTCTGGGCTTATGTTCGAACTACATAATTGTTATTTTGTTCCTGCAATAAGCAGAAATTTGATAACTGTATCAGTTTTGGATAATGAGGAGTACTCATTTAATATTCAGAATAGATGTTGTTCTTTTTATAAAAATGATCTCTTTTATGGTGAAGCCCATTGCATGAATGGTCTTTACATATTAGACTTGGACAAACCGATATATCACATCGAAACTAAAAAAAAGAAGTCAAAAGACTCAAATCAAACATACATTTGGCATTGTCGTTTAGGACATATAAATGAGAAACGTGTTCAGAAACTTCATAAGGATGGACTTCTAAACTCGTTGCCCTTCGAATCATATGATGTTTGCGAAGCTTGTTTAATGGAGAAAATGACGAGGTCACCCTTTATTGGAAAAGGTGAACGAGCAAGTAACCTCTTAGGTCTCATTCATACTGATGTATGTGGCCCAATGTCAACTCATGCTAGAGGTGGTTATAGTTACTTCATTACTTTTACTGACGACTTAAGTAGATATGGATATGTCTACTTAATGAAGCAAAAGTCTGAATCCTTTGAGAAATTCAAAGAATTCCAGAATGAAGTTCAAAACCAACTTGGTAAGACAATCAAAGCACTTAGATCTGATCGAGGTGGTGAGTATATGAGCCAAGAGTTTAATGATCATCTAAAAGATTGTGGGATTCTCTCACAATTAACTCCTCCTGGTACACCACAACTCAATGGAGTATCTGAATGGAGAAATCGTACTTTACTAGATATGGTACGATCGATGATGAGTGAGACTGATCTTCCAATTAGTTTTTGGGGGCATGCTCTTCTAACTGCAATCTTAACACTAAACAGGGTTCCAACTAAAGCAGTCGAAAAGACACCATATGAGATGTGGAGAGGGAAAACTCCCGGATTGTCTTTTCTTAAGATTTGGGGTTGCGAAGCTTATGTCAAAAGGTTGATTTCCGATAAGCTAGCACCGAAATCTGATAAATGTTTCTTTGTGGGTTATCCAAAAGAAACAAAAGGCTATTACTTCTACAATCGCGCGGAGAACAAAGTGTTTGTGGCTCGCGATGCTTTCTTCTTAGAAAAGATTTCCTTTCTAAAAGAAAGAGTGGGAGGATAATCGAACTTGATGAAGTTCGAGAGCCACTAGATCATTCGGTAACGGTTGATATTCAGCAAGAACCGGATACTCTACAAACTGAAGCTTCCTTACCAGTTAATGAAGCTGAAGCTGTGGCAATAGCCCCTCGTAGGTCTGAAAGGGAACATCGACAGCCCGTGAGATATGGATTTCTAGTGACTGAAGGTGGTGAATTACTACTTTTAGAAAGTGGTGAGCCCGAAACCTACAAAGAAGCTTTAGAGAGCCAGAATTCCAGTAAATGGCTTGAATCCATTAAATCTGAAATGGACTCCATGTATGAAAATCAAGTTTGGGACTTGGTTGATCTGCCTGAGAACGTCAAACCTGTCAAGCATAAATGGATTTATAAGATAAAAACAGACATGGATGGAAAACCTAGTGTTTTCAAAGCTAGACTGGTTGGAAAGGATTTCAGTCAAATTCATGGTTTAAACTATGATAAAACCTTTTCTCCAGTTGTTATGCTAAAGTCTATCAGGATAATCCTAGCCATAGCCGCATTTCATGATTATGAAATTTGGCAAATGGACGTCAGAACCGCTTTCCTAAATGGGATTTTGGAAGAGGAAGTGTACATGACACAACCTGAGGGTTTTGAAGATCCCAAGCATGTTGGGAAAGTATGTAAGCTCAACAAGGCCATCTATGGTCTTAAACAAGCTTCTAGGAGCTGGAATCTTCGTTTCAATCAAGTTATCAAATCGTTTGGCTTCATAAGAAATGAAGAAGAATATTGTGTATACAAAAAGGTTAGTGGGAGCAAGATTGCTTTTCTCGTATTGTATGTGGATGACATACTCCTCATTGGAAATGATATTCCTATGCTAGAGTCTGTAAAGACCTACCTTGGGAAGAATTTCTCAATGAAGGACTTGGGTGAAGCCCAGTACATTTTGGGGATCAAGATCTATAGAGATAGATCTAGAAGATTAATTGGACTTAGTCAAAGCACTTATATTGATAAGGTCTTGGCTAGATTCAGTATGCAGAACTCTAAAAAGGGTTTTGTACCCATGTCACATGGCATATCGCTTAGCAAGACTCATAGTCCTAAGACTCCTGATTAGCAAAAGCGAATGAATGGAGTACCTTATGCCTCAGCCATAGGTTCCATTATGTATGCCATGCTATGTACTAGGCCGGACGTATCATATGCGTTAAGCGCATGCAGTAGGTTTCAATCCAATCCTGGAGAGAAACATTGGACTGCAGCCAAGAATATCCTCAAGTATCTTAACAGAACTAAGGAGAATTTCTTGGTGTATGGTGGGGAAGACGAGCTCGTTGTAAAAGGTTATACCGATGCGAGTTTCCAAACGGACAAAGACAATTTCAAATCTCAATCTGGATTTGTCTTTTGTCTGAATGGAGGAGCAGTGAGTTGGAAGAGTTCCAAGCAGAGCACCATCGCGGATTCTACAACAGAGGCAGAGTATATCGCAGCTTCCGAAGCTGCAAAGGAGGCTGTGTGGATCAAGAAGTTCATCACTGAACTTGGTATGGTCCCTAGCATTGTTAATTCTGTGGATCTCTACTGTGACAACACTGGTGCCATAGCTCAGGCAAAGGAACCTAGGTCACATAATCGATCTAAGCATGTACTTAGGAAATATCACATTATTCGTGAGTTCGTCGATAGAGGCGACATACGAATCTGTAAGGTTCATACTGATGCAAATGTTGCTGATCCACTCACCAAACCCCTTCCGCAAGCTAAACATGAGGGTCATATACAGGCGATTGGACTGAAGCGCATTGATGAATGTAGCTAGTTTTTGGTTTTATTGTTATATTGTAACTATAAAACATTGATTCATTAATGCATTTTCGTTTACTTCAATCTTGGTTTAAATAAGTAAAGTCCAAACTGAGTTACAAGTCTATATAGGAAATCAAGCAAGGTTGATTTTGGAAACCCTATTTAGTGAACTAGAATTGTAAATCATTTTTGGTCCCTAATCATGTTATCAAGTAGGTACATTGATAACATTTAATGATTAGCATATGAGTTAATCTTGATGATTTAGTTTCAGAATCATAGAGGCAGTAGTGCCTGATTAATCATATAGGAATGAGTGTTGGGGAACACGTTCTGGACCGACCCGCAGTGGGAGCTCTTTAGGTTTATTAAAGTCATAAGAGCTTCACTACTCTATTTTAAATTCCTCAATCCTGAGTTCTCTATGCTCTCTTATATCATGACTAAGTAATTTTGATACTGCCAGACGTCATTCCGTAACAGGGGGCTATAAAGGCAGTTTTCGGGTTACTAAGACTTGTATGGAGGAACGTGGTTGAACAAGATGGAATTGTCCTCCCTAAGGGGATCGGTGTCTCTAGGCCACTCGAGAAGTTAAGACTGAAAAATGCATGGCCATGCTCAAATGGATTAATAGGTTGATCATTTGTTTCATCAGTCTGACTCGGAGTTCGAGGAACACATTTGGATTCTATAAGGATGACTGTAGCTTACCTTTTATACAAATGAGACATTAAGTGACAAGAGAATATTAAGTTGACCACTTGTTGCGGAGAAGTGGGAGACTGTTGGAAATGTCCTAGCAGTGATCAACTTATCTTGTGAGAAATTAATCAGTTCATTTTAGATGATTATAATGTCTTACTAGAGACCAATTATAATTTGTATTAACCTGTTAATTACTACGAAATTTGGACTGATCCTATTGGGTCACACAAGCTAGTAACTTTTGGGCTTATTGTGTAGAATTGTACCGATCACGATCTTCTAGTAGTACTAGTTTTGGGCGGCAATTATAAGTAATGGATGAGTGCTATTTGAACACTCATCTTATTCCTTTTGAAAAGATCAACTTGAAAATTTTGTTGACTTATTTGTTGGAGAAAAACAAGGAAGAATAAGTTGATTTATTCTCCCCTAATATAGCTCCACTAGCCGTGTACATATAGTGAGTGGGAGCACATTATTTGACCTAGTGCTCATTCATTCTCCACGGCACAACAAAGAGCATATAGGGTTTTGTTTTCTATAAAACATTTTCTACACAATTCTATAGTGAGAAGAGTTCTTACTTTGGGTCTAGTAGCCTTTCCCTTTTGTTTACTACGTGGACTTACATAGAGGGGGTTGCATCTCTATAGAGAAGGAGCCTCAACGCCATAAGAAACCACGAGAATTCTTTTGGTCGATATCTAATTGGTAGGTCATCGAAACACTTGATTTGATACATGTTTAATGTGAATTATTCGATCCTAGTAATATGTTCTAAATGTACATAAAATTTGTTTATGTTTTTCCGCCATTTAGTACTCACGTATTCCTATACGCAGCCACTAGCCAGTGGTATTAATCTTGCATTTACCTGATGCATAATTACATACAACAACTCTATCAAACTAGTAAACTTTTATATTATGGCCTTATGGAATGAGTAATTGATGTGTTGCAAATCTTGTATTTTCATGAATGCACTTGGCGAATATATCTGGGCATGCATAGCTGATGGCAGTCTAGCACAGAGTTTTTTCAGTTGAAGAAGAGGGTACCCTATAACATGACCCGGAAAATCCGGGTACCCGCAATGTGGGTACCCGAGTTTTCCGGGTCGGGTCATGGGCCACAAAATCAAATGCCTGAAATTACGGGTACCCGCATCTCCAGGTACCCCGAAAAGCCGGGTACCCGGTTATGAACACCCCTAATAGACAATCAGGTTCAACATAGGAGACTTTTCATTTTTACATTGTAATTCTTGTAAGTGGACGAGGTCGTCGACAACTTAAGTGGGGGAGGATATTAGGATCCAGCATGCCTTTACTTGTATTTCCCTTATTTTATGCTTTCCAATGCTTTAGTTTGTGTTTTAGTACTCTTGTATAGGTTTAAAGTTATATTATTGAGTTACAGCAAAACCAGTGTTCAATGAAATTATGAACTATCTCACATTTAAGCCTTTTTAGGGGGTAAGAGTGAATGAATGAAACTTGAGACCTCATATCAACGGTTGCTTGCTTTATATGTTGCGTTGTTGTTGTTGGCCAACTGAGAGCTTGTGCCACCACTTATTGTAAAGCATCCCACCCAATAAACTCAAAATAGGTACATCCCGTCGCCGGCCACGCTCATACCCTCCTTGTTCACACGAGCACGTTGTTCAACCCTATTCTCGTGCTCTTGTTGCCAATAGACAAGAGCGCCCTTTCAGATACCGAGTGTTCATGCCTCACGAAGCTCAAGAGTCCCTATTCTGCATAAGGCTAACGTACTTGCTCACAGAAGACAAGGACGTGATGTACGATATGAGGTCAAAATACTCGGACCATGACATAACGCCTAAAAATAATATAGTAAATGAAACCCAAATGAAATTTATTTAAATCGAGGGCCTGTTTCAAAGTTTAGTTCAGTTCAACTCTTGACAACACAATTACTCTCACATTTAACTATTAATTTCAATCCAGTTCAGGTCATTTATGGCGAAAAAAAGAGGTCTTGAATTTATATAAATTGAACCAAAATTCCAATAACTCGGACCTAAAAGAAAGAAAAGGTCGAAACGGAGGAAAAATATAGATGCACACCTGTTTACTATTTCTACTTTTGTTTTTGTTTTTCTTTTAATTGAAATGGAACACTGATCTGTCTTGCTCTCTACGAAATCACTCCCCCCTTTATTACTTTCCCTTTCTTTCTTATTGATCTGTGTCATTCATTGGGGCTTTATAAGTTTGTAGCAGCAGGAGCGGAGAACGCAAAAACAGTGAAAGCAGAGATAGTGAAGGAGATAGATAGATAAACAAAAAAAAAAGGGAAGAGAATGAGCAGCATCGGAACTGGTTACGATCTCTCAGTCACTACTTTCTCACCTGACGGTCGCGTTTTCCAGATCGAGTATGCTGCTAAAGCTGTTGACAACAGCGGGTCTGTCTCCTTTTCTCTCTCTCCTTTCTTTTTACCCCCAAAACCCTACTTCAATCCTCATTTGTTTCATCTTATTATTTATCTAGGACTGTTATTGGCATCAAATGCAAGGATGGAATTGTTCTGGTATTCTTTTTTATTTGCTAACTGATCTTTGTTATTATTAAAACCCTCTATTTTTTCATGTTTTATTTATTTATTTGTTGTTGTTGTTGGATATTGTTAATGTTGAATAGGGCGTTGAGAAGCTTATACAATCCAAAATGATGTTACCCGGCTCCAATCGACGAATCCACTCCGTTCATCGCCACTCTGGCATGGTTATTATCTTTCCCTCTTTTCAAGTGTGCAATGTATCAATACCCTTTTTTTTATTCATTACTTCTAAATTGCCTACTCCAGCTTATTATTTGCTTACTCTTGAGTTTGATTTCACCTTAGTTCGTCATTTATTGCATCCGTTTTTATCCCCGTATCCGGCTCCGTGCAACCTTTTTAATTAACGAGCCACAGAGGTCATTTATCTGTTATCGTGAACCAAAACTTCTAGATTATATAAATGTAGTATATTTATGGATTTAGGTAGTATAAATTATAAATAATGTAGTATATTTGTATATAGCTTAAGGTAGTATAGTTTCTTAATAAAGCTGTTTTTTTTATAGGAATTGTAGTATAATACGGCAGAAAATGTAGTATAGTCCTATGTGATAGATGTATTGTTCACATCTATCAGATAGGAATTAGGCATTTCTCTTGGCTGTTTGGACTCCAAACAAAAAGTAGTGATACAAATACCTGACAAAGGAGTCGGATCTTACATTCTGTGAACCAGATGCCTCCATAGTGTGTACTTTGTTCTTGTTCTTGTTTTTTTTTAACGTAAAACATATGTTTTTCATATTATGTACCCTATTTTTTTTTAAATAAGGTACAAGAAACACTTAGGAGACCCTTCTCTCAAGGGTGTATCCTAAGCTATATTATGTACCCTAGTTACCACAAAATGTGTTACAAAACTCGGCCGTTATGTAACGGATTTTGAACTTGCCGTTACGCGAAATGCCGTTATGTAACGCCGCGATGAAATTCACGTCCAACTCGCCGCGTTGTCCGTTACGTAACGGTGACTCGCCGCGTTAGAGCGTTTTTTTACCCGTTACATCCGTTACTATATGAAAATTGGTCAAAAAAAAAGAAAGGGAATATACGCATAGTAGCAAAAAAACAATAGGGACACACCAACTAAAGGAGAAAAACTTGCCATAGGCTTCCAAGTCGATTAATATATATGATTTAGGCATCAATTTTTATATATAATATGATATGAATCTCATGTTTAAAGTAATTTTTAATTCACCATATGTGTAACCCACCCATATGACTGCTTTGGTCAAATTAAGTTATAAGAATACTTATAAAACTTCATAAATGTCATTTTGAGGTTAAAATTCTAATTGTGTGATTTTTTTGAAAAAATTCACGCCGCGTCAACCGCGATTTGTCTCTTTTCGACCGTTACAAGCCGCTCCCGCATCATCGCGACCGTTACCGCGAACGCCACCATATCCGCGATTTTCTTCCCCGGGCTTGATTAGCTGATGTATAGTGCATAGCCCATGCCATGTAGAGGTCAAAACAATAGAGAAGCTCATTCCTCGACTTTTGAAAAAATAAGTTCGGACCAAGAAAACAATAAGATATTAGACTTACCTTTAGAGAACATTTTTATCTCTTTCATTTTTGTTTTTTTTTGTTATTTTATTATCATTATTATTATTAAGATTTTAAGCTACGCTATTGTTATCCCAAAGTCTCATTTTAGGGACAATGATTTGCACCCAAAAAAAATGTGATTCGAAAACAACATAGCTAAAGTCATAATAGAGAAACCAATGAGTAAGTTTCTGTTAAATTATGAAAATGTGTGAGATACAAAAAACCGTTATTGGATTCAGATCTCTACATTCTTTTGTAGTCAACATGATGATCAAGGTTAATATGTATAAAATGCAAAAGTCAAAGCGTTACAACTAATAAAAAAGGTAATATTTCTCATGATCCTATATTCCTACTATTTGTTATATATTTTTTCTTGTCATTTTGTCCAATACGAGGGTTGTAAATAAAAAAATTAAAAAATGTTATTACTTTTTTCAGAAATGTGCATAGGCAAATTTGTTATTCACCAGAAAATTTGTCAAAAAAGTACATTATTTTTCAATGTTTTTGTGAGCTTATACCTTGCTTGTTTTGCTTTATCAAATAATACTTTGTTTTCCATACCTTCTTTGATTATTACTACATACCCCTCTTATACACATATTATGAAAATGCAAAAAATAGAGATATGTGGGAGACAACAAGTGGTGCCGAATAGCATGTGTAGAAGTAGGTATTTGAGATTGAATATTTACTAAAATGGGTATGTTGTGATTACTAATAATGATTTGTGTAAGGAGAATATAGTGATTAATAAAAATGAGGAAGTATCTTTTATATTTGGTACCTCATTTCTATTTGCTAGTGATAAAGTCAACGGTGGCGGTGTAGGAGGCAGATGGCTAGGTGAACTTCTTTACATAATTGTCAAAATTTCCCAATTATACTCTCTGTATATGGTGTGTATATGGGTGTGCGTGTGTTGGCTAGTGCTCTCTTGTTCGTATGTATTGCTCGTCTTATTTGTACACACTCACTCTTCTAAACTTGCGATGCCTTTGTATGTATACCAGGCAGTTGCTGGGTTAGCAGCTGATGGAAGGCAAGTGGTAGCTCGTGCGAAGTCGGAAGCTACAAACTATGCGAGGTTGGTATGCTTATGCCTCTGTCATATGATATCATGATTACTCGTTAGGCGCAGCGATTTTTCAACTGCCTTTAGAGTGTGCAAGCTTTTGTTATAGCTTAGTAATTCTAATGGGTTGAGAGTTTCAGTACATTGTTCCAATGCTATCGTGCGAACTTATCTTTGGGTTTTTGTGTGTATGCCTGTCTATGGTCCAGAGATACCGATGCATATTTTTTGATTTCTTGTTGTAGATATATTGGAACACTTGCAATTTAACTCTTCTCTGGTTGCATTTTTTTTAATAAATTGGGAATGGACAATGCTTTAACGGGTTGTGCGATTAGTTTTAAAAGGAGCGAGGCCTGTTGAGGCTTAGAAGTATGAGGAGCCTACGCGCAGGGCGGAGGCGTGTGCTTCTCGTAGGCGAATAAAATAAAATGATAGGAATTAAATTCAGTAAGAGGTAATTTAAAAGCTTTTAGAAGCCTTTAAAAGGAATAAGGGAATGGGGATTGGGACACCTACTAAGCTACAACTCACATAAAGATGAGTTATAGAATACAAAAGCTTAATAAATCATAGATGGGTAGGTCCAACTATAAGTACAACCAAGAGAAATAAAAGGAAAAAAGTACTTCAACTATAAGGCAAAATAAAAGGTATTCCCAACACAATGTTCCTGGGTTGGAGCTCATACTTGTACTCTATGAAGAAGAACAAAGAAATAGGTAAAGATAAGAAAATGGTAGAAAGGACGATGAAGAGAGAGAAAGAGACAAGAGAAAAAGATTGAGGAGAGAGGAGACGGTTGGTGATAGATCTTACTTGAAAACCCTAAATCCTGACCCGGTGACAATTACTGGCCCCGACCTAGCCGTAGTTGACAAGAGAACGCCACAGATCCACCTTCGGTAGCCGGAGGGAGTGTGGTTGTCAACAACGGTGTATAATCTTTCTTCTTTGTTTCGTCGTCGGGACCTCGAGATCATTTTTTTTCTTTTTCTTTAATGGTGACCGGGTGAATTGTGAGAAATTATTTTTTACTTCATAGTATTAGTTTTATCTTACTATAGTTATAAAGGTGATATTAAATTTACCTTTTGTGGCTTATTTATTAAATTTCAAGTATCGGCTCACTCACATAAAAAAGCAAAAATAATAATAACCCTCAAAAAATAATAAAAATAATAATGAAAAGTGCACCTCGTCTAGAAGAGGCGCGTGCCTTGCGCTAAGTCTCCCGGGACCCTTCGTGCTTTGGTGCGCTTGGAGCTTTTTAAAACTAAGACCTCCTCACCTCAACCGAAAGAGGTCATAGCGCACGCCTCCAAAGGTGTGCATCTCGGCGACGTAAAGATATTTTGGCGTGTGGCTCCCTTTGTCTAGCGCCAAGGCGCTCCTTGGGTGCACTTTTTAAAGCTGAAATTGTGGGTATCTCCCTATTTTCCTCTTGTTTTTATATGGGAGTTAGGAGATGTAAACACTATATAAAAATCGTGCAAAATGTATTTAGAAAAACGGTTCAGTATTGTGCTCATTAAAAATAAAAACTTCTGTTTGATAACACACATCAAACAACTGAAATTTTTTATTAATCAACTTCATTGAAAAAAAAATATGCATTTGTATACCATGATTATTCAAATCTAAAGAAGAAAAAGAGAACATACTTCTTTCTTCATATCTTAGACCATTGCATGCAAACAAAATCAAGCAAAATTTGTGTAATAGATCTTGCTCAAGATCAATAGCAAGTTATAAAACACAAAGATTGTTAGATTTATAGTTAATTGATATTTCGCAAATTGCATGCATCGTTGACGCCCCATTAGAGATGAAAGAGAAGGAATTTTTCTGTTACTTCAAGATTTATTGGTTCATTTACTCTATTAGTAGGAGAGACAGATCCAAAAAAATGCAGAGAGATAAAATGGAAGGATGAAGCTTGATACACCGGAGAGAAGATTTTTTGAAATGGAATGAAGCTTAATCTAGCCATCTTGGGTTTGTGGGTTTTACTTCTAGATTAAATGAAGCTTCCAAAATGGTGATGCGTGGGTTTGTGGGATTGGGTGTTTGTGTGTGTGTGGGTTTGGGTTATGTTTAGGTAGAACAATTGTTTCTCTTTAAACTAAGAAAATGACTAAAAAACTCATTAAAGCGACGTTTGTAGTTAGTATTATTGGCTCTAACTTTTTTATATAAGATGTATGTATGCATACATATTTTTATGGAGCAAGTAATATGTGAATTAGAATAGGTCAAATTAATTAAATATTTTTTTGAAAAATAATTGGTAATAAGAAAATAATTCTCTTAAAAGTAATAAAATATGTTCATGTTCTTATATGTCATTGTAGCTATCAGCAATGAGGTTGATCCTACCAAACACTTTAATACAAATAGCTAATTCAAACAAATAGTCAAAACCTCTGGTTGATGTATTCGCTATCCGCTATTATATGTTGCTATCATTATTAAGATTAACTCATAAATTTAGGTTGATTGAAGTCCTTCTTACTTGCTTCTTTTCCTCTTTTTCGTCCTTGGCTTATCACATAGAAGTTGACATTTTTCTTGCTTACATAATTCCTGGTACTTCTAATAGATATTTTCGTTTATGTATGGCTATTAATTGGTACAGTTTGATGCTTTTATGTTCTAATTATGATATCACTTTGTGTAGTGCCGTTATTAGTAATATGATTTTTCTGCATGACATATTTATCATGTGCATGCTATTTTCTTGATAGCTAATTCTGCAAAACTCTGTTCTGCAGTGTCTATGGTGAAGCTATCCCAGTTAAGGAACTTGCTGATCGTGTTGCTAGTTATGTTCATCTCTGCACACTCTATTGGTGGCTCAGGTGCTATAGAATATTACATCTCCTAGTTTGTTATAACCATTTGACTCAGCATATACAGTTTGTTATAACCATCTAACTCTGCACACCCCAAATCTTGTCAATGACCTTGATGTTACAGACCTTTTGGTTGTGGAGTCATTCTTGGAGGTTATGACAGAGATGGACCGCAATTATATATGGTTGAGCCTTCTGGAATTTCATATGTAAGTGGATTCTAACTCACTGGAGGCCTTGTACTTCCATACTCTTTTCACTCTTGGTTGCAGATACCTTTTCCAATTTTTTTCTATTTGCTCTGCTGCAAGTTCCTAACTTAAAGCATCATTATCATTTGACACAGAGGTATTTTGGCGCTGCTATAGGAAAGGGAAAGCAGGCTGCTAAAACGTAAGCTAGACCTTTTTGCTTTAGGTGTCCCCAAAAGGGGCCTCGTACTGTCTGTAGCTAGTGCTTTTTCTCGTTTCATTACAGTATACAGTCTTTGATGGAAATGACTATCAAATTGCCGAAGATTTTGGTTGCCCAATTTGCTTTGCATTAACTATGAACTTCTAAATGTCCTTTAAACTCGTGAAAATTAAGAATTGAGGAGAGACATTGAGAACTGGAATTATAAAGCCTTTGGGTTGTCTTATTAGCTCTTTATATTTATTTTGCAAAATTTGTATTGAAGTTGTTTTCACGTGTTAGTAGTTAGTATAGCATTCATAATCTACTTCCTCTGTTCCATCCATATTAATTGCAACATGCAGAGTTTCATGCCTCACGACATACAACATTTTAACCACTTATATCTTACAGTATTGAAGTTAAAATTATGAAAAAGGTTTCATATTTAGAGAGCATATATAAAGACAAATTTAACAAGATCCAATTGTTATCCTTCGGTATAAATCATAATAGAAGGTCAAAGGAAAGTGTATGAATAGTGTAAAATTTCGAAACATTGCATTGAATATGGAATGGGGGAAGTCTCTTACATCTTGCATTCAATGTCCATGCTAACACCAAGATTTTTTACTATGCATTCAGGGAAATTGAGAAGTTGAAGCTTTCTGAAATGACTTGTAGAGAAGGGGTCATTGAAGTAGCCAAAATGTATGTTTTCCTTTTGTGGTGTTAATTTTCCGCATGGTTTTGTATTTTTCTTTTTTTCCCGTTCTTAATAATATTGGGATTAATTGTGTTTTTCTTTGTCTCAAACTATGTACTCCTATTGAGTTTTTGGTTGTTGCAATACATATTTCTGTGTGCATATGCATCTTATTGATGATGTAGTTGGCGTGATACCCCTTTTAGGTCTTTGGCGGTCTTAATGTCATACTTTGTTCTTTTCTATTGATTTTCCACATTCTCATTTTTACCTTTTATGTTTGTCCCAGTTCATTATTTATGGACTCAGGCGGACCAATTATACTTTCCTCTTTATTACTTTTTAATTATTTAATCTCTCCACCATTAACTTTAGAAGCCACTTGTATTCCCTCCATACTCTTTGTTTGCCCCTTTCCCACTTTGGGGTGTACTTCTATTTGACTTGTTCCTCTTATATTTTTCTCTCACAAAATTCATCCATGTGATTTCGTGGACCCCATTGTTTTTCAATGGGGCAAATGTAGAGAAAAAGTATTTTGTAAAAACTCAGCACAAAATCTTATCAAAATGGAAAGGCTTTTTTAGAGAGGGGGGGGGGGATTTATGTTGTATAAGTAAATTAATAAAATCCATACGTAAATTAATACTATTAATTATGGACTTTAGAAAACTAAATAACCTAAAACCTGCAACAAGAATGACAAAGCCCTAAGTTGGTCAAAGCTGTTTGTGACTTTTTGGTGATAACCTGCAGAGCATCACAAGGGTGTGGGAGTTGTGAGGTGGCAGTGGAGTTACAAGGAAATCTATGCATATTTTTATATCCTTCTTAGGGCTTTCGAGTCCCCTCTCCGTCTGTCTCTCTGAGTTTCTACTGATTGAACTTACAAATTAGAAAACTGTAACAAAACTAAATAATCTAAACTGCAAAAATAATGACAAGCCCTAAGTTTGTGAAAGTTGTCCGTGAATTTTGGGTGACAACCTGCAGATCTTCCCAAGGGTGGGGGTTGTGAGGTGGCGGCGGAGTTACAAAGAAACTTATTTTTGAAAAAAAATTCCACTTATTCAACTGAGTATATTTTGTATATGTCGATATTTTTTTGTAGAATGGCTCATTGTATTAAACAAGAACTGGTCATAGGAATATATGGATTCACTTGAAATAGTTTATATTGCTTTCTTCATATCTTGTTAGATTTTTGAAATAAGAGTTCACAATTTTTGTGATTGGTTTTGGATTGTATGATGCGGTATTATATTTTTTTGTCACTTCACATTTTCATACGCTTTTGTAATTCAGCATATACAAGGTTCATGATGAAGCAAAGGACAAAGCTTTTGAATTGGAGATGAGTTGGGTTTGTGATGAGTCAAAACGTGAGCATCAAAAGGTAATTTCTTGATCTTTTTCCTCTAAATGGCATTGCACATATTTAAATTTCTTTTCGAATATGGGTTTTGGTATATACTCCATGATATGAATAGTCTTTACAATTGGAAGAGCAAAAAATGGAGCACCAACTCATGCAGGGCCATGACGTCAGACATAGTCCTAGCTATTGTTTAGAGCTCAATTTTCAAATTTGTTGTAGGACATCTTGCTTTGACAAAAAGTTTCATTTATGTGAAATCTATTAAAGAAAAGTACTTTGGCATACCTCTTGTTTGTCTACATCTTTGATGCCATTCTTTGAAAAATATTACTAGAATGATACTTGGGTAAGCTTGTATGTATTTTAAATTGAATCTACCGAGATATATGTTATTAGCCGAATAATTGAATGCTCCTAATTTCACGTGGTTCAATGTGTGCTTCTTTCATTCTCGGTTATCTAGCTCAGTGGCAGCAGTATGGCACATAGGAGGTGAGTCCAAATTCATATTCACCAATAAAATAAGAAAAATAAGAACTTCAACTCTCGAATATTAACTCATTAATTTTTCTTTAGTGTCTCAAGTTCAAGCAAATTATATCGGAAGTAGATTTAAGTTACCTATTTTGTTATTTATGCAGCTGGAATACACTTTTTTGAACATTAATATAATTATACGGATTAGAAATAATTAATAAAGTTGGTATTTTGAAAATACACGTTGATCTAAATCTTACGAGATCCCTCATTAAGCTTTGAGATTTGTATTACTAGAATTACCGCTAAAGATTTCTAAAATTTTCCACAAAAAGTAAAGAGTAACCACAACTTTTCGTTTGAATTTGTTTATGAAACTTCTTCCCTTTGCTGATTATTACTATTCTCAGTAAATATTTCTTCTGGTTATATAATCTTGTGGTTTTTGAAACCCAAACCATAACCTTTCAAGGATTATGTTTGCACGCATGGAATACCATGAAGGACCACTTTCGATCGTAGAAGGAAGAAGGTTTGAAGTCTGGTATGCTTTTAAAGCTACTTCTCTCACTCAACAGTGGTTAGGGCTTGAATTTAAATAGAAAGTAGACATCCATCACGTCGTACTTGTATTGGAGAATTCCCATCCCATCCAAGGTTTGCTGGTATTTGCAAAGAGCGAAAAGTTTTCAATTATTCTTTCATTACGTCGGTGTAAAAAGAAAGGAACAACCAGTGCTGCTCCTTATGCAGATAAGATAAGAGCGACCAGATAAGGATGGTACGATGGGATCTACCTACGTCGATTCAAAGCAAGTACTCCTTTCACATTTGGTATTGCCGACCTTCTTTGGTCAACTAGAAAACGCTTATCTTATCCGTTTACACTTCCTTTAGAGTTGTTAATTCATGTTAACTTTTCTAATGGCTTTAAAGTGGACCAGCCCTACATTTTTTTTTCTTTTTGGACCGAGGAAGAGTGCAAGGGGCATCTCAGTGATCTTATTCTTTCAGCCATTCCATTCCTATAGAATTCTTTCATCAGTTTTTCTAGTCAGACGCCTTGAATAAACACAAGAACAAACAGGAGAAAATCTCTTTTGGTTGCATGTATATGAACTAAATTTGAATAATCTGAAATATATGTCATTTAGAATGAAATATTGTAGATCTTCACTGCCTGGAAATCTTATTTTGAGATAAGGTGTAGTTTAGATTGATCTAGGGTTTTATGGCAAGGCAGTTCGGTCACCTTCCTTTACTCAATGATCTTTGCTATTTTTGTACTTCATTGGCTTGTGGCTTTTGTTTTCTGGCAGTCTTGCTGGGAGTGGTGGTGAAATTGCAAGTCTTACTCCTTACCATTTTTTAATGCCTGTGTGCTTAGTGATGGTTACACATGGACCCTTTTCTTTGTGTTCCTTTGTATGGGATTGAGCTGTAAAACGTCCATAAGAATTTTTAGTTTATCCTGTAAAATTGGAATAGAGGTTGGGCTCGTTACTAGATTGTGAAGGGTGATTCATCGATGGTTAGTTTGGCTATGAATGACATAACATATAGAAACATGGAGTTCCGTAGTTGATGTCTGTCTATGTTGTTTCCAAGGTGCTTGCTAATTAACATGCTCACAGCAGTGGCCATCATTACGGCATTAGAATCAGGAGTGGTGACAAGATCAAACCTGACTTTTGTGAGTTTTGCTTCGGACACGCTACTTAGGCTTGTGTACAATCATCTCTGACAATGATTGTTTGATTTATTTGGAGCACTACATCATGGGTATTGTAAGGGAGTAATGGCTAATTGTGTTTGCTGTGGGCAGGGTCGTTTCACGCCAAATTTGTGTTTGTGTCAGTTACTGAACATGTTGAAAACCTTAGACACGAAGGCTGGACAAGTATTCCCCCTGTTTAGATTAATATATCAAGAAACGTTTGACCTTTAATAACTTTCTTATATCTGTTTTTGTCATACCATTCTAGCAATCCATGTTGAACCTGACCCACTAATTAAACGGCCGGTAAGGCTTCACACTAACCCATTAATTTTGTTTTCACTCCCTGTTGGGCTATCGTGTTGGGTCAACTTTTGCCAATTCTAGTACTACGTGTGAATGTCGAGCGCTGCTTTTGCGACTGTGTCTATGTTATATGAATGCAGATTTTATGCATTGTCCTTCCAAATCTTTTCAATATATTGCAAGGATTTGGTTTATTAAGAGGGGAGGGAAGATGAAGCCTTTCAAGCCCTTCCTTTCCCCTTTGTTGTATACAAACTATAGAAAATGTATCACTTTGTTTCATCTCTTCCTTTTCCCTCCAAATTCTGTACTTAAACATAGTATGATGGAAAGGAATTAGGGGAAGAGTGAGAATGGGAACAAAATGCGCAAATGGAAGTTTGTTATTTTGTCTGTGTGCAACAAGGAGTTGATATATCATCCCTGGTTATTATTTGGTTTCAAACTATGAAAAGGGAAAAAGACTCAGCCTCCGTTAAGCCCAACCAAATTTGTCCTCTCCTAAGCCCTTACCAACGCCATTTTTTATGTTTTACCATCCTCAGCTCCTCCCACCACCACATATGCCATTGAAACCACCATCAGTAGCTCACTGTTGTTGCCAGCATGAATAGAATGGTCTAGGTTAGATCTCTGATTGTTAGAGTAGCTGGTGGTTCCAGATGTAAGACTACCATGGCCAAATTTTGCCGACATTTGCAGTGGTTAGCTTGCTGGTGCATGGCTTCTTTTGGTAGCTTGTTTATACTTAGATTACCGTCTCTCATATTGTATGATATACACTCTCATCCTCTCTTTCTGATCTGGGAAGTCGTATACTATTGGTCTGGGTTGTTTATTGGTGGGGGTTGTGGAGTTCTTATTGGTTATGGTGGTCTACTCTTGATGGGGTAGTTATTAGGTGATGAAGGGGTTTGTGGGGTCCTTATGTGGGGTTAGGTTGGTGCTGGGTATTGGATGGTGGGTCAAGTGCTCAGGTTGCTTAGTAAGAGTGCGGTCGGAGAAGGGGGGTGTTTGCCGGTGACGGTGCTGGTGCAGATGTGCATGATGATTGGTGTTGGTGGCTGTTGTTGTGAGGGTAGAAGTCCTGCTGATTGTGGGGGTTGATGGCTGATGGCTGATCTTTGTTTCTTTAACTCTTCTAATTTCCTTTACGTAACATGAGATGACAGCGGCACTTGGATACTTTATTTCAAACCAGACTTAATCATTTTCTTCAAAATGGCAGAGTCCGGCACCTTATCCAAGGGGAAATTTGTAGCCGAGACCGAGTAACATAGTGGCCGATAATTGCAACAATAAAGATGGTTTATTTAAGTGGTGTCGGTGTAGATGAGGTTTTGACTTGCAAAGGGAAGTGTTGGTAAATTGTAAATCTGGGTAAGGAGTTTCGAGGTATTTAAAGTGAAAAGGAGGTGAGGCGTAGAATACAAATTATTATATGCGACATGCCATACCATCAGTTGGTGGTGTGACGTTGGTATTAATTAGCATAAACGAGGGTAGTGATAATTCATATATGGGTGTTCTTATATAGGGAGGATTTCTCACAAAGTGACAATGCGTAAATAGGGTTACTTTTGAGCATGCAACACGTCACGAAAGACAGGATGCTTTATAAACAAGGATGTTTAATTAGTTTTCTGTTTCTTTTTCCTGAATCTTGCAGTCTGCTTTAGGTTTTCTTAGAACAACCATAGATTATTTTGTTGTATTTTTGGATCTTCACTGTAATTTATGAAACATATTCTATAATTGTAGCTGATTATCCTGTTTCTTATCTTGCTTGTATAATTTTATTAGGGTTCTTTATAATGTCAAAATGTGGTCGAGTTCTTGAATTGCTTTCTGAAGCATCTTATCTTGTTTGAATATCAAAATTTTCATTTCATCCATTGGTTGTCAGGTTCCTGATAGTCTTTTAGAAGAAGCCAAAACTGCTGCAACTGCTGCGCTGGAGGAGATGGATGCTGACTAATGCTTCTGCTGTGTTTGCACTATAAAGTTATGCTTCAAGTGAATGCTTTCTAGAGGTTCGGTGTTGGCAGTAATTTTGCATCGTTCTGGCGACTGGGGAGGCAGCGGGCACATTATGCCACACTTTTGACCTTTTAGAAACATCTTTTCAGCTTAACTGCCAAAATGTCCGTCTTGGATCTGTTTAGTTTTGAGTAGGGATAACATTGTTGATGTCGAGAGGTTGAGACCAACTTTAGCTATTACAAGAATTGTTGACTGTTCAGCTTTTAATCAAGACTTTTACATTGTTGTATCATGATGCTCACTGCTGATATCTCATTTTACTTTTACTTTGTTACGAGGAAGACATATCTTTTGGCAAGTCGGTTGAGAAACTCCTGTGGTAAGGCGTGGGGGACTGGGGGTGGACCATAAATATGGTCAGCTGTAGCAAAGCAAGTTGGGTTACCGTATTAAAAGAAAATGAAGATTGAGAAAACATCGGAAAACAAAACTAGATGACTTTGCTCGAATTCACCAAAAATTGAAAATTGTGAAAATGACGGGGCGCAAATAGAAGCATCTTTGAGCGAGCTGGATTTCGAGCAAGGGTAGCATTATGTAAAAATACTTATTAATTGATTTCTGTAGAATCATTGCTGGCATGCAACTTGTGTAATTAGAAAGCTACTAGGGAATAGGGTGTTATTGTCCCGGTCTAAGAGTTTAGACGTTTGGGACGTGCTGGTACGCTTTTGTCTTTTAGTCAGTAAGGTCGCAAGCCTTGTGCAAAAAGGGACTCGGGAACTTGTGAGAGATTGAGAGCACGAGCAACTGTGTATGGGATGGGTGCTCCAGCTTATTGTTAACAAGAGCAAAAGGACGAGGGTCGATTGGGGCGCTTGTGTGCGCTTGGCAATATCTCGTACGAAAGAGTGTCTTAGGGATGCCTTTTTCAGCGATTCGTAGTTAGTGATAACCTGATCGTAAATCGATCCTGTAAAACACTGTTGCACCCTGAAGCTAAACGGACAAATCCTCGAGCCTCGGGAGCGATACTTATTCTTCACTGTGGCATTATTCAACTCCCTGATATTTATGCACAACCTCAAAGATCTGTCTCGCTTCTTGATAAACAACATCGGGGCTCCACAAGGCGAGACACTAAATCGAATGTACCCTTTATCCAACAACTGTTCTATATGCACCTTGAATTCTTTCATTTCTGCAGGTGCCATTCGATGGACTAAGTCGATGTTAAAGAACACTTCTCTCTCTAGCGACATTCGTGGAAGCTCTACGAGAGATACATCTGAAAACTCCTTTACTACAAGAATTTGAGCCGCCTCTTCGTTTTCCATGCTTATGTCCGTTACTTGGCACAAGTAGACTTGGTAGCCTTTTCTAAGATATGTTTGAAGGTTCGGGGCTGAGATTATTTTGACATCGGGTTTAGAAATTATACCCTTATAGGATATAGTATTCCCTTTCGGTCCCCTAAGACATATTTTCTGGTTATGACACTCGATTTTGGCTTTGTAATTAGCCAACTAATTCATTCTCAAGATAATGTCAAAGTCTTTCAGGTTAAAAAGGATAAGATCGGCTGGTAATTCACTACCAGCTATTTTCACAGCAATATCCTGGAAGAGAGATCTACAAAAGATGATTTCTCCAATAGGTAAAGTTATATTGGCTTGGCAAGATTGGGTAGATTTTTAGGGGGTACTTATTAACAAAAGTGTTAGAAATAGAAGAATGAGATGCTCCGGAATCAAAGAGTATATACGCAGGGTTTGAGTTTACGAGAAAAGTACCCGTCACAACGTTGGCATCGGTTTAGGCTTCAGTTCGACTCATGACATTGATTTTTCCGTTGTAGTAGCTCCCATTTATGTTTTTGGCATGAATTTCATTCCCTCCACCATAAGAGCAGTTGTTAATTTGGTTTCCAAATTCATTGTGTGTAGCATTTCATCCTTCGTTGTGACTTCCTGGACCATTGGGGCGGTTGTTGTTCGAGTTTTGAAGTCAAATTCCACCTCCATTGTTGCCATTACTCCTATTTGGTCTGTTTTGAGCTTGCTTCTTGGGGTAGTTGTATGATTTATAACCTAATTTGTTGCACTCGAAACATTTGATTCTTTCACCTTAACAAGTGAATCCCGGGTGGCTCTTGGCACAGTTCTTGCAGACATTGTTCCTTTGGTTCCTATATTCTTGCTGTGTTTGTTGTCCATAACTCTGATTATTGCGGTTGTTGTAGCGTCCTCCATTGTTGTTGTTCCCACCATTGTTGTTGTTGGCCCTTTGTCGTACCCTTGACTGTTGTTGTTGCCGTCTTCACAATTTTGAGCCTTAGTTCCTTCATCTGGCACTAAGTCAGGCAGAATCGGGCATACTCATTGAATTTCTCAGCGTACTCTTGCACACTCATTTAAATAGCTCTAGTTAAACTCATTGTACTTTTGTCTATGTATATGCTCGAGGAAGAATCGAGCCTTAATCGCTACCTTAAACGCTTTCCAGTTAAAGTTCTCTTGAGCTCTAACAGTAGGTCCTACACTTTCCCATCAAGTATCGGTATCTTTGTGTAAGTAAAAGGTTGCCTGATCTACTTTCTAGGCCTCAGACATACCCATGGCCGTGAAAATCTTTTCGAAGACTCTTATCCAGTTCTCGGGATGTAACGTATCTTCTCTCCCAACAAAGGTTGGTGGTTTCAAAGCATAAATCTTTTTCGTCATAACAGCTTGCGGATTGTCTCCATGTTGGTTGTTATTGATTTGGTTTTGAAGGACTAAGCCAAAGCTCTGAGTAGTTGCTCGAGAGTTCTAAGGAGGGGGTGTTGGTTTAATGGGAACTGGAGATGGGATTGGGATTTATAATCCTATTTGTAAGAAATCATATATTTGTAATGTAGGAATGGGATTATGAGGGGGGAATGAGATTATGAGAGGGATTAAAAGGCCTCTATTCCCACCAAAATAATACCTAGGGGGTAGGGAATTGTGAATTGGGGTAAAATGACAAATTTGCCATTAATGAAAAGGAAGGAATGAAGGGTTTAGTAAGGGTGTTTTTATAACTTTCTTATTTTTTTCTTTTATTCCCAACCTATTCTGATCCTTTAACAAACATGGGAATAAGACTATTGATATCACGTATTTATATAGAGTTTTCTCCCCTATTTATGTGCTAATTCGTGCGTCATTTGAGCTCTTCGGAGCTATTTTATACTAATTAATGTGTATAGTCGTGGTTTTGTGTTTTAGTGTTGAGTTGCAGATTTTGGGGAGTTTTCTCCTTATTTTCGAGCCATTTGGAAGCTACCACGACTTTACGAGTTGTTACGAGGCACGTAGGAATGATCACGAGTTTTATGGGTGGTTTAGGAGGTCCCAAGACCTCTAGACGTGAAGAATTGAGAGTCAAAGAGTCAAAAGGAGATTCCCCGTACTCTGATCGGGTGGAATATGGCTCGATCGGGCAAAGATTTTGTGATTGGGTGGTAGGGTTTCGCACCCGATCGGGCGACATCACCTGACCCAATCGGGTGAAGAAACAAAGAAAAATATGTGGGGCAACTCAAGCCCAACCCGATCGGGCAGGTCCTATTGAGGTTCATTATTATGCTGCTGCTTAGGCGAAGATGAGAGAAAATGTTGGGCCTCTTTGTGTGGACCCGATCGGGCAGATGCCTTGCACCCGATCGGGCTGGCCCAAGATGCACAAGCTTCCAAATGAATGCTGCTGCTGCGTGAAGTGAAGAAGGAAGAGCTGGGCTGGACCCGATCCAGCACCCGATCGGGCAGGTCATCGGGTGGGGCCTAATTCCTTTTTCTCATCAGCCTGCTGTTGCTGCGTTTCAAGAAATAAGTTGGCATTATTATAGACAACAACTCACAACAGTTTCAAGAAAACTGACAAGAGTTATTGCTTAATTAAACTCATTTATTAAATACTTCAAAACTAAATGAAATCAATTTTTTATAAACAAAATTATCTAATAAAACTGAATAATGGGTAAATAAAATTTAGGTAGAAATAATATTAGACCTTGTGGATAGGAGTTAATATAGATTTGCAAATATTTACGATAATACCAGCATAATTTGTTAATAGGGTTATTGATTTGGGGGCGGGAGGGAAGGTGAACTGGTGAAGTGAATATTGAAGACGGCTTACAGAATACGCCTCACTGTTTCCCGCCGAGTTACTCCTTCCACTTCCCAGCAGAACACTAGAGACTAGAGAGTACGACTCCTTTCTCATTCTCACCCGTTACAGTTACACTTACACTTACAAGTTACCAACATCCAGGTTTTCTGATAACTGAAACCCTACTTTTACTTCTTAGACCTTCAATTCCATGCAGCTCCGTTCTAATCGTGTTTTGCCCCAACCACTTTACGGTATTCTCTTCTTTCTGCTCCATTTCTACTTTTAACATTTTAACTATTATACTTTGATGCAACATCTTTTATCTTCTCTTTTTATCTAATGCTTTTTTCTGTCTTCTTGCTACTTTTTATGTTTTTACTTGATTTTCCCCCCCCCACACCGCTTATTTTTTTTTGGGTTGAATTCTGTATTTGGACACTCTATATTTGTTTGATTCATGAATATTATAATTGTAGTCTTTATAAGTCCCATTAGTGCTTTTTGTTGTTTTGTCTTATGCTGCTGAACTCTCATTTCATGTACATATCATTGATAGTATCATCTCTTCTTCTTTTTAGTTGATTATGCCTCTGGTAACGATATGGAACAATTGAATGAGACTTCAAATGTTGATGTTAGTGGCATCGATGATGATAGTGAAACTGATGACCAACATGTTAGAGGAACAGTAAAGATCACTAGGAAAAGGGAAAAGCGCTCCAGGACGGGGAAAATGAGATGTGAGTCGCTCAGTGACCAAGTAGTTAACAATGTTGAGTCACCGGCTCCAAGCTTCGAGGGTATCAGTGGCTTTCAGTTTGTTGATCCACATGAGATGTTGCAACAAAAGAGACGAAAGAAAAAGGGGGAGATGAGGTCCACTTTGATGTGGGAAGTGTGGGAAGAAGAGCATAGTAGATGGATTGATCATCACATGTCTAGAGATTTTGATTGGGATCAGCACAACAATACCACCCATGAAATGCACCAGGAACCCTCAGAACTAGTTACACAGTTATTGCGGTTTCAGAAGGAGTGGTTGACATGGGCATTGAAACAAGAAGAATCTGTGACTAGAGGGGGAATTCTTGCTGATGAGATGGGAATGGGAAAGACTGTACAGGCAATCGCACTTGTGCTCGCTAAACGGCAAATTCGACGGGCAATGAATGGAGCTGATAAATCCTTGCCGTCAACCGGCTCATCTTCTGTGTTGCCTGAAGTTAATTGCACCCTTGTTATCTGTCCTGTATCTGCTCTACATCAGTGGAAGAGGGAGATTGAACGATTCACCCTAGAGAAAAGCACGAAAGTGCTGTGCTATCAAGGGCCCAAGAGAGCAAGGGATTCTCTACAATTTTCTGAATACGATTTTGTAATCACCACTTATAACACTATAGAGGCTGATTACCGCAAAGTGTTGCCACCCAAGCAGAGGTGTATATGGTGTGGTAAGTGTTATTATGAACGAAGGATGGCTGTTCATCTCAAATATTATTGCGGGCCTTCTGCAACTAGAACCGAGAAACAGTCTAAGCAAGATAGGAAGGGAAAGAAATCTCACTGCAAAGTGTTCAAAAAGTGTGATAAAGATCATAGTAGTGAAATATATGGTGAGAAGCAGGAAGCTCAGGAGAAGAGTGGTAAACTGCCCAATGGCTTACAAAAATCAGGAACTCAATCAGATGAAGAGGATCTTGATGATGTTGTGGGATTTCATCTTAAGTCCGCATTGCACTCTCTAAAGTGGGAGCGCATTGTTTTGGATGAGGTCAGTATAAATTTCTTACGTAGCGTGTTATGGCTGAGTTCTCGTGGTATTGGTGTAGTAGTATGTTTTGTTTGGTGTGCAAATTAAAATTTTGTTTACTTAATATTTGGGATGCTTGAACTAGGCCCTCACACAGGCACGGACACGAAATTCGTGTAGGACCTGGGAGGGAGAAGCAGACTCCTTACCTTCTAGCCCCAGATCCAAAATTCGAGTTGAGAAACTCGTAACATTAAGCAAAAGTATAGGCTCTTCTCTTCTTCTCTTCTCTTGGAAAACCTAGTTGATCCATTTCTTAGGGTCTCCATCATTTCGGACATCTACTCCGGCCTAACTTCTCGATTAAGGCTAGTTTGGGCGCCTGTCCCTATCTCCACTAGATAAAAAGAAGGATAAAAGGGGGCTTCCCTAATCCCTACGAAAAAGCAGGATAAAAGGGAAATAGTCACCCATTCGAAAAAAGGGGAGCAAGAGCCTAGGGTTGGGTGTCATAGGGGGGGGGAGTAATAGATGCATGCTTTTACTTTTCATCTTGTGAGAGATACCCTTTTCGGTTTCCGCCTGTTTACTATTTTCATAACTTTTTTTTTCTTTACAAGAAAACTATGGAGTGCACTTTACACACGCACAATGAAACTTTAAAACAACTTTTTTTGTATAGAATAATAATCTGAAACATTTACCCGTTTAAAATATTATATAATAAAAAGTTTTTTGTTTATTGGCCGAGTCAATATCGGAAATTGGAGACTTTTTAAACGTGTCCGCGTGCCTTCGATTTTAGATTTTTTCATGTCCAACCGATACTACCCCAACATGTAAATAGAAGAGTTGATCAATTTAAATTTCATCTTCGAATGATGTTTTGCAAAAGATATACTATATATATGCATTACTCATTGTGTCCCAAATTAGAAATTAAATGCCAATTGGCAATTTGAGCATTAAGGCGTTTAGGGTCCAGGGTAAGAGATACGAAAATCGATTCTAGTGAGCCAATCTTTGTGCGTTCCGCTTTTAACAGTGGCACCTTTTAGTTATTCTAAAATGATCCAACCTTTGCTAAGTATCTTCATTAACAAATCTTAATGACCTTCAATGTAATTTTACCCTTTTTCTTGTTAGATCTATTCTAAAGCAAAATGTAAATTTAAAAAAAAATACACGTTTGGAAGAAAACAAATGAACCTTATAATATTTTTTTTTAAAAATTCTGCTAACCCCATAATTTTCTAAAATTCTCATTGTTGACCATTTTTTTTATTATTCAAAATAGCTATGAACTTTTTTGTAATTAAATGATGCGACGTTACTGAGATGATTCCCTTAAAAATGTAGTTCGATATTAATCATGTCAAAATTTGGAGTATTCTTATCTTTTTGACAAATTTTTCAAAATTCGAGCCCCAAAAAGAACAGTCTATTGTGTTTGTTTTCCTATAAGGGACTTATCCAAGGTCAAAGGAGAGAGTAAAGACTTTTTATAGGGAAATGATGACACTTTTTCACGCTAAAGGCGAGTCTCGGACAATTGAGGGGTCTATTCGTAACAAGACCTAGACATCTCAGCTTAAAGCACCCCTAATACTCAACAAACATTGTTTCGCATGTCAAAACGCAAATTAAACTTCGTCTGGATCTGCATGCCATAATCCCACGATTAGAACTCATTTTCGCAGGCTTCTCAAAATCCGCAACCTGTAAAGGCGCCATTAATGTTACATCTGCCAGTTGAGATAAGGTTTAGGGATATTTGTATGATAACAAATAACATTTTGGTCATCAAAGAAAATTTTGTAAAGTATTTTGATATAACAAAACTTACCAAAAACAATTTGATTGCAACTTACAAGTATTGTGAAATTTCCTTACAAGGAAAGCGTTGCGAGTATTGCGAAACGGAGGAAGTACACGTTTTACAAAGCTACTGATTTTCTTCCCTCTAAGATACAATTTTTGGCTTGCCCAGAAAAAATCATATCACATGTCTCAGGAGTTATGGAAGAAAATAGTGATTTGATGGTAATAATGTTGGTTTTGTGAAGATCAATTTTGATGCATTTTTCTTTTATCTGTTGTGAGTTGTTGCCTATAATCTTATGTCTCTTTTTATGCTTACTGAAGCATATTACTGCAATAACACTTGCTGTTTGATAAGCAGGCTCACTACATTAAAGATAGACGAAGTAATACGGCCAGGGCAGTTCTTGCATTGGAGTCTTCATACAAGTGGGCGTTGAGCGGTACTCCGCTTCAGAACCGTGTTGGGGAGCTCTATTCACTGGTTCTTTCCTTTACTTTCTATAGAATAACACATTTCTTAGCGTGTATTTATCATGGATAGACTTTTTTTTTGCCTATTTTGCTGTGACAATTTTATCATCTTATTTTAACTCCTGCAAACATCTACATGCAGATTCGCTTTTTACAACTTGCTCCGTATTCTTATTATTTTTGCAAGGATTGTGATTGCAAAACACTTGACTATAGGTAAGAGCCTAGCTTTGTGGTATATTTTCCTGCTAACAAATTTTACTCAGACCCAGTCGTAACTCTTAAAAAGTTGGGATGGACTGCAAGCTTAGCAATGACTCTTTGTAACTCTTTGTAAACCCTAATTTTTGTATTAGTCTTCATTTTACAGTAATAAGTTTTATACTTTATTAATGCTTGAACTATAGGTTTCTCACAAATATTGAGCAACTTTAACCAGATCCTTTGCCCAAAATATTCTTATTTAACATTGATTTATGTAGCAATGTTTAGTCCTTAATATCAATATCCCATGATTGTTTTTAGCCCCCTGCACTGCTGTCATTTGATTTGATTGGTCATACATTATTGACTATCAGCTATTATTGGTTCCTCCTTCAAGCTCTGGATTTCTATTAATCACAGAGTGATTCGATCTTGGAGTAATGGAAATTAAGTACTTGAAGATCCAGGTTTTATATGGTGTACTTTATATTTTCAATTTGAGGAAAGGGAGATAGATGAAGAACATGAGTAGTGTTACTTCAGATTGGAATTGCAGTGGCAATGATGCCATCCAAGTTATGCTGGAATGTCTAGTCACTAATATCATGAACTTGTTTCTGTCCCATTTTACTGCTGGTCTTAAATTGATTTGACTGCAGCGAGAGAGGGTTTTCCCCCATTCTTTCTCTGGCTGCAGGCTCCCTCTTCCCTTTCTGTGGGCAGCTCATCCCTTTTCTTTAGATCTACTCTCCTCTGGTATCTTCCCTCACCTTTTGGGTCCTTGATCAGATTGGTTTCTTTTGCAAAAAGATGGAGTTATTCATTAAAGGTTGTGAGGCAGAGTTGTTAGCTTCCTTGCCTTCACTAGAAACTAATAGAAAAAGATAGCTAAGACCAAAGTTGGCGAGTGGAGAGTTGGGAGATCATATTGAAAATGTCTACAGTGAAGATATTTTCATGGAAATAAGGGGCCAATAAGAGAGGTTTGGTGAAATGGACTCTAAGGAAGTATTCTTTGTGAGTCGCCGTTCTTCTGGAATCTAAAATGGAAATTAGTAGAAGATGTATTGCCTTGAGTTTGTGGGGACTTTGGTGAGTGCAGCAGCTAGCTTTACATTCAATTGGAAGGGTTGGGGTCATTTCTCTTCGGGACTCCAACTCTTTTAGAGTTGTTGGGTTCAATGGTTAAGCTCGTGGATCCAATTTTTTAAGTTTAAATCCCTTCAAGGTAACCTTTTTGTCCCATTGGAATATCCCCCTAGGCCCTAGTGCTTTTGTGGTGATTTATCTTTAACCTTGTTTGGGTTGAGCATGGTGTACGCTTTGTGATAGATGCTCTTGCTCCATGGTAAAAAAGATGAAAAAGGCGAGCTCGTTAAGTTTTGGAAGATGATTCCTTGTGCCTTTTGTGGTGCACGTGAAAAGAAAGAAACCAATGGATTTTTGAGGGTTTAGCATCCTCTCATGAAGCTTTCGAGTTCCATTTTTGAGACTTTTGTATAGAGAGAGTCAAGTTCTAAAGTTTTCACTTGACTTCCTTGATTTTGTAGATAAATTGCTCTGTGATAGCTCTTGGGCTTGAGCTTTTTTTCATCTGTTTGTAAACGGGTGACACTTCTCTTGTGGTTATCTATTCTAATTCTTATTACTTACCAAAACAAAGTCTTACATACTCGGTTCCTGTCTGCCCAGAGTAATTATTCTTATATATAGTTGGAATTAGTGGATGAGGCAATGAGTAATTGAAAAGTCGTATGAATATATTCGACATGCCAAATCAAATACACAACCATAAGTGTAAAATCTATGTGCGACCCTCCATTCTGCACTTGGCTGTCTCCATCAAACCCAATTTTGTCGGTGAGGGAAAGAGAGGGAGAGAGAGTTCTGGCCATAAGGGCATGCTTTGTGGTTAAAATACTTCAAATTCCATCCTCCAATTGTTCCTATCTGAGATTCCTTCATGGAGGATTCACATCCAATTTTTTTAAGAGGAATTGAAAAAGATTTGAAGGCTCTCATCATCTCTCTCTCCCCCTTGATTTTCATTCTTTAACTTCTCCAGTAACTCCACTCCAAAAGAGACGGGCGCGATCAATTGGCATTAGAGTATGATCGTTGCTGGAAGTGTCTAGATGAGGGCTTTCAGGGTCCAAGTGTTTGATATGTATCCGTATGGGCACTAGCTAAGACCCTCACAATTTTCACCTAATTGCAAGAAACGGCGGGTTCTAATTCAATTTCCGATGCTTCACTCATGGACTCACCTAGGTCCAATTAGAAGGGCTTTAGATTGATTGTATTAGCTTCACTCACTAACACAAATTAAGTGAGATATCATGTTTAACATGCGTAGTCTAAGTGTTTTAATTTTTGTTTCACCCTCCAAAATGGAGGCTCTTTATGTCTAGGTAAAACTCCCACACACAAAGGTAAAAGAGGAAAAATTTTAAATTATCAATAGCTATAAAAAGCTATATAGTGAACTAAAATCAACAACTTAGGACTAAAAAGGAGTTGCTAATCAATTTGGAAAACAACTTCCCAAACCAATTCTATTGAGGACTTGAACCCAAATAGCCTCCTAATTAAAAATAATCTTAACAATATATGTAACTCAAATATTTCTGAGACTCATATTGAGTGTCGGATACGAGCAAGAATTGGAGGATCCAATACTGAACTCCAAAATTTTGGGGATGTGGCCAACAGCGAGGGTCTTGCCCGATTTTTTCCTGTCACTATTGACGTAGTCCAAAAAATTACACCTACACTTTCAGATTGATTTTTTATTTTGAAATAACAAGTTAGTTAGTGGGCACTACAACAATAATAGAAGTGGGAAGAGGAAGAAGCCGGAAGACAGCCAAGTGTTGATAGAAATTAGGGCAAAGAAGGGTATACATGTTTTCCTTTTTCCTTTTCTAAATAATTGTTGAAGTTCAATCATCATAATTGAAGTAATGATACTCTAAAGTAGTTAGTTTATATGTGTATGTTTTTTTTTTTGTTGTTTTCCACTTCTTTTCTTATAGAATAGAGATATATGAACCCCCACCCTGATAGCTGTCTTTGCGCATGTCCGCTATTCTTTCTCTCTCTTTGTGTGTTTCAAGATATGGACGAGGTATCAATTGTTTCCACCTTTTACTTCGAAATTTGATTGGAAAAATAAAAATCCAAGGTAATCTATTCTCTTTCCAATGTCATTCCAAAGCATATATCTGAAATTTCTTTTCTACAATATAAATGGACCTTTTTTCTCTTCTTTTGTTCTTCTCTTCTGTTGATCTTGATTTTCTACACTTGACCGATACCCAACACTTTATCGCAGGTTTGTCTTTCACCATGTTAAGTCGACACCCGAGGTTGATGAAGGTGTTGAAATACTAGTTGAAGAAAGACTTTAGTAACAAAAGATATTCAATAAATAAAAGACTTGTTTTTGCTATAAACTTGCATTCTCACTAAAGCCTTACCTAGTGTAAGTAAATATGTGTTAAGCTATTAATTAACATCCTAGTGAAATTTAAAATGCAATTGAGGCAATCCATGCAATCCCATGCATGACAAGGCACCAATGTTGCATGTGATAGTCATCTTAGAAGTTAGAATGCTGTTAGTAGCGGCTAAGTGCTTTTCTCTGGAGGCTTTTCTAAATGGGTAGAACCTTTTGTGGGAACAATACTGCAATGGATTTAAGAAGATTCCTCATGGCAGGATGGAAGGCTAGGCTTAAAGGATATGTTAAGAGCTTAATCTCTTTGAGCTTTTAGGCTAGTGGGAAAAGGGTTCAAAGGATATGAGCCACTTGCGAGAATTTTGCATCATACACCCGGGTGTACCGTGTACCATGAGCATGGTACACCCAAGGCTATTTTTTTGCTCAAATAGTCTTGGGTCATAGTACACCCGGGTGTATAATAAAAATTGTAGCCACTTGCTCCTAGACAGCAGACACTAAGCTTGAGAATTCCGCTCTCTTATGCTTGCTTGCTGTGAATTCGGACTGCTAAATTAAGTTGCTAGAGCCAACTGCAAGAGTCCTAAAAAGAGCCGTCTATTTTGCGCAGAATAATTATTTTCTTCCAGCTGTGAATTTTCAAGCGCTAAATTTGATATGGCATATTTTGTTTGTATTTTAGGATAATTCAAGGGCTCATATGTGGTAAAGGAGAGAAACAGGACTAGGGCTTCTTCAAGTGTACCTTTTCTGTTAATATGGTCAAAGTTTTGCCTTCTAATTTTAATAGGGTCTTTTGCTTTCTGTTTTATTGATAGTTTTTGATTATCAGGCTATCAGCTAATATCTATGTCTTTGTCAGTTCTTCCACAGAATGTAAAAGCTGCTCTCACAAATCTGTTAGGCATTTTTGCTGGTGGAACAAAGTATCTTCCCTATATAATTTTCTTTTTTAATCTTCATCTTCTTCTTTTGTAGAACTTTTTTAATACTCATTTTTTCTGCTTTTGATCTGCAAGAATGTGGCAACACCAATACAATTGTCTGGAAATTCCGGACATGGACAAAGAGCCATGTTTCTGCTGAAGCACAACATTCTCCAGAGCATTCTGCTGAGACGTACTAAAAGTGGCAGGGCTTCAGATCTTGCTCTTCCACCTAGAATTGTGAGTTCTTCTCTTTGATGAGCTTCTCTCTAATTTTGACGTTGTTTTGATGATTACTTGGTTTTCTGTACAATAGGTGTCGTTAAGGCGAGATTCTTTGGATATCAGAGAAGAAGACTATTATCAATCATTGTATAATGAAAGTCAAGCCAAATTTAATACGTAAGTCTATAAATTTCATTTGGAAATGTTAAAGTGGAAGTGATTGCAATTACGGCTGGTCCTTTCATAAGAATCCCCACTATGGATTATTCCAAATAACCCCCAATCATGGGGGGTTCCTTGTTAAAATGATTCAATGACTTTATAAGTGTTAGGAGGTTAGATGATGTCGGAAGTTGTAGTTTGCCAAGCAGGGGGAGGGGATAGGGTAGAAAAAGGAAAAAGAAAAAGAAATTGAAATTGTAAAACACAAAACAATAGTCAGTTAAACAAATTATTGTTCACTTAAGATCATTTGGGAAGGCACCCTCAATTTTTGTGATTTGTGCAATAATCATAGTTTGAGGTTATATTGGAAGACCACCTGTAGTTAAGATAATTCTTTCACATATTTCCTTTTTATGTTAGTTGCTCTAATATGGGGTAAATGGCCTATCAAAAAAAGAAACAAAATATATAGGGTAACCGAAGTCACTTTAGAAGAGTTTTGTAGATTGTCCTCCCTCCCCTTTATGATGAACTAGTTTTTAGACTTTCACGGGAATTTTTTTGTTTGTCCTGAGCATTTGTATACGTATTATTATGTACGTGAAAGTTGTTGCAGAATAGTTAGATATATTTTCTTATGTAAACTAATAAATTAGAATAACAAATACATTATCAATTTGGATGAAAGGAAAAAAAAGTTAACACATCTAATTAGATATCATGCAAAGTATATTATATATTCAATTGTGCCGTGGAGTTTTACTTAAAATCTTAAACTCGATGAGAAATTTTTTGGACATAGTTTGGTTTTAAGCTTGATAATTGAATGATGTACTATATGGGCAAATTTTAACAATTTAACTGTATTCTCATTTTTGAAATTTGTTTAGAAAAATTGATTTTCATAAATGTTTTTATATTAGTATCTTCTCAAACTCTTTTCAATATTCTATTATTTAGTCGAGTTCTGCTAAAAACCTATGATTTGCTAAAAACTGAAAAACTATCAGTCTTGACTTGAAAAAAGTGGTACATATAAGATTTAGAAGGGTACATATTAATATTAAAGGGTACGCGTGCTTCTAAAATCAAAGTTGTGTTGTTAACATCAAAGTTTTTAGTATTTACAAAAATTCCGTTAATAAAAGCACGCGTACCCCTTTTATGTTATCAAAATTTTCCAATTAAGAAAATTCTTTTCATATAAAATTTCTCAAATTATTTCCAAAATCTAAAGTTAAGTACCTCCCCTTTTTGGAAAAGAAATAAAATCTGATTAGAAAATCTTAAAAGATGTTAAATTACTTCCCTTTTTCAATATTGGAGAGATTATTATTTAAATTGTGTTCTAATACAAAAGTAATTTTTTCAAGTGTTAATTACTCAAGTTATCATTAGATTGATTGTATAATTTCTTATAAATTCGGCATTTTTTTTTATTATAGCAATATGTACTATTGTAAAAATCTTACCATATTTCATATTATATATATTTAAATACTAATATACTATAGCATCTTAATTGTCAATTAATAACGTGAAGAAACTTTATCGATTGTCCAGATATATTTCCAGTCCATTTAAATTTAATTATCATGGCTTTGGCATAATACTTAGTGTTTTTACCATGTTTATATGCCGCTCCTATGATAAGGAAAGTTAATAGGTTAACAAACATGTTTAATTTCATAATTATTTTATAATTACCATATGTTTAATGTAATTGACAATATTATGGCAAATATTCCCTTTTTTCCAAAAAGAATATAATTGACAGGACTATGCTTATACATTCCATTTATTTGATTTTCTAGGAGTGAATTATGAAAAAGATATTAACTAAATTTGACGTAGTCTTTGACATAAGAAATATGCGTAAATGGAGACTAATAATTTAGACTACAATAAGCATAATAATTTCTGTTTGGCAAACAAAACGTGTATAAACTACATTAATCAATCATAGTAGGATATTTTAAATATCTTTTTAATTGGGAAAAGGATTTCCACAAAATATTATTGCTAAAATCCTTTGAATAACTTTTAAAAAATGGATTGATAAATACAACAAATTTATTTTATTATATACTACTCTCTCCGTAATGGTTTAATAGCAACAACAGGTTTTGCACGTGTTTTCAGGAAGCGATTCAAGGGTGTCAATAAACAAATTAATCAAAATGGTTTTAACACAAGCAAGAATGAAATTAGAGGTTACTAATCTCGAAAATATTTTGATTAATTTTACTCATTTACATCCTTAAATCTGTTCCTTAAAATGTGTGCAAAATCAATTGTTGTTATTAAACTGTTACGAAGGGAGTACCTCCGATCCATTATAATTGCGGCATTGAGAACATTTACATTA
Organism: Patellifolia procumbens; assembly: GCA_947645195.1. Classification (NCBI taxonomy): domain Eukaryota; kingdom Viridiplantae; phylum Streptophyta; class Magnoliopsida; order Caryophyllales; family Amaranthaceae; genus Patellifolia; species Patellifolia procumbens. The sequence continues at coordinate 3,607,406 of CANSGD010000016.1, forward strand.
TTCACAAAGCCTCCTTTGACCTTCTATTGTGACTTGTACATAACTACAAAATTAGTGCCGTTGGATCTTGTTAGATTCGTCTCGATATATATTTAATTAATGTCCTTTTTGTAACTTTCTCATAAATACAATTAAAGACATAAATGTTTAAAGTTGTGCATTGGAAGGCGTAAAATTTTTCAATGTTCCAATCAAAATGGAACGGAGGAAGTATTCATAAAAAAAATATTTGACATTTTTCGCGATTATATATAACTTTAGGTAAGTATCCCCATCAATTTACAATTTCACGAACAAATTGCATCAAACATTTTGATCAATCTAGAACAAAGATAAATATATAAATTAATTTGTGACAAAAAGTTAAGAGATAGTGCAAATGGGAAAAAATATGAATAAATTACTCTAAAAATACGCATAATCTATTTACAAATTCATAAATAATAATCAAACATTTGCATCTAGAACAAAAATAAAAATAATAAAAACTTGTGAACCAAAAATGAAAAGATACTGCAAATAGGTAAATTCAAGAAAAAAAAGCTATGAAATAATATTCCATTGGATATTCATAATCTGGATAACAACATAAGTTGTAACATGCCCAAAAAATGTCTAAGAAATTAGTTGAAAAATATACTTTATTAAAAGAGATGTTACTTGTTTTTGTCACATGAGGATGAAGAACAACTATTATTTTCCGAGAAGAGACTAAAATCTGGTACGATATTCATGACAAATGATGAGATAAATGAATATGTTAATCTTCACTCTAGAGGAATGACAATTGTAATCACAAAAAGCTTACATGATACGTCATACAAAAGATCTCTTTGAGATTTGAAGCGGTAGTACAAAATAATAACACAAAGATTATGGCGATTAATGGATAAAAACAATTAAACAAATGCTAAAATAGGAGATGTGACATTTGGCACGAACTTTACACGTGGCCCCAAAATTATGGTTTACGTGACAAATGGCAAACCGGATTTTGCTTTATTAATAAATACACGTAGATAGCTAGATTATGGGTTATTAATCTTTTTTTTGCTAGTTAACCTTGAAATCATTTGAATTATATCATTAGTATTTCTTTCCATAAATGAGATACAGATGCTAATAATCGCTTCTAGTTTGTTCTAGATTATATAAAGTCCTCAATGCAAACCAATCTCCTTTCCTTAAAGCTTAAGTGCTTCAAGATGTCCCGATTATTTAAAAGGTTAAAGGAGAGAAGAAAAATCAAGAATTCATCATGGAAGGAAAGTTACCGAGAGATTTGTTTTTCAAGATGCATATCATAATTTAAAGTTTCTAAGGGAAGTTCCATTTCGATGGAGAAGTATGCTAAAGAGTTTGAAAAGTTGATCATGACATGGTAACTTTAATCCCACTCGTTGCCATCCACCCTTAGCCAACACCCATTTAGACCAACTCTCACCCACCCATCACACAGTAAGACTATCATCCATATTGTATTCATCCACCACCCGCAGGTGAATCGAGTGGACTGGGTGGTAATCCGTTTAAGAGAGGTTAATAAAAAAAAAATCAAACTTGCAAAAATGACATTTCATGTCAAATTAATATAATCGAAGCTTATGAAAACATGTCAAATATTGATCAAAAGGAAAATGTAAGAATTGGGTGACACAGCGGGAAGCGGGTGATAAATGGGTGATAGGTGTAAATTTTCACCCTAATTCCTTTCGATCACCTGTTCACCCGCCTCTGGACTATCACCCATTTAACTCGATTTTTCACCTTATTTTATTTTGCGGATGGAGCAGGTGATGGATTATCCACTAGATAACGGTTGTAAGTTGTAACGGAAAAATAACATCCTAATCGTTATCGTCCTTAAGTAACGATTTCATGGAACAACAAGTTCAAAATCCCTTTTATAATGACCTTTATGTTCTATGGATGAACCATTGCATAGTAAGAAATGAGCATATGTAATTCAAAACATATGTAATTCAAAAAATCGTTTTGAGCTAGTTCATTATTACCAAAGTGAATCCATTGGCATTGGACAAAAGTAGTTACATTGAATATTTTACCAATCTAGATTGTCTTTTTATTTCATTTTATTCCATGAATACTAGAACTGTATCATAGAAGTGTTGTATCCTTTGGCACTGGACAAAAGTGTTCATTTTGCATATGCATTTGCACAAGTTCAAAGTGATTTTTAGTTTTAGTACATTTTCTGTTCATTCTTGTTTGCAGATATGTTATGGAAGGTACTGTGATGAATAATTATGCTCATATATTTGATCTACTTACACGTTTGCGGCAGGTAATGTGTTATTCTATCTTTTTGTTTTTTCTTTATTTGTTTTTTAAAGCTCATATGAGATCTGTTCTCCAATTACGTATTATATATCTGTTCTTTAAATTCGTATTTTGATGTCAAATTTTAGAATGTTCATTCAATTAGATATGTTTTCATTATAGAGCTCCTCACAAGATTAGATATTTAGATGTGCTCTTCAATTTGGTAGTTTGATGTCCAAATTATAGTATTTTCTTCCTTTTAGATTTTTTTCACTATATTGTTTTTTGGATGGAGGTGAAGGGCTGTGTTCAGGTAGGGATTCCAAATGCTCTAATAGATAACTTCATAGTGGGTGCTAATTGTCAAAAGGAAGTTGATTGCCTAATTCTTTGTATAATGGTGGTTACATTGTTAAGAGCCTGTGCTTGCCTTCAGATGCAGACTTAGGAAATTCACGGTGTTTCTTTCCATTGTCTTGTGCTTAAAGGGTATAGTAGGGTATAGGTAGTAATGGATGATGTGCATATGTTGGAGGAATTTTATCGACTTCGTGATACATTAAATTAGGACAAGATACTAGAAGCTCTAACAGAGTTTGTGTTGTTATCAAGAATCGACTAGTAAATGATGTAATCTAGGTATATAGGAATAGTGATGGGAATGTGAGAGTGAAGATATGGTGGAGAGATCGTAAATACTTTTAGTGCCGTATTTTTTTTTCTTGCATACGTGCTTCAAGCTCAGAAAGGCGGTGATCCAACGTGAAGCTATTTATGAGTGGAGATGTAGATGGGAATGTGTCTAGTTGCATTGGTTTTCTGTAATGCTCGTAGAGAATTTGGTTATGAAAGGAGGAATGAACATGGTAGGATTTCGGATCTTGTAACCGTATAACCTGATTTTGCCAAACACATGGTTTAGAAATGAGATACTAATTTGGTGATGTTCTGTAGTGGAGTAAATGCAGCTCAAATTGAGTTTCTTTTAGCAAGTAGATCAAGGATAGTTGTCTTAACCCTAAAGTTATACCATTAAAGCATTGCTAGCAACATAGACTGTGAGTTCTCAATGATGTCAATGATGTTTGTATAAAAGTCGAAGATATATATTTGTAAGGTGCGCGTCGACAAAAAAGATGGTTGAGGTCAAAAGAAGGTCGTGTTAAAGAGTTCATTGTTTGAGTGGTTAAAGAAGCTCTTAGGATTCAAAGGCACTCACGATCCAGATGAATAAAGATGAAGATATGTATTGTTAGAGTTGCCAAGGAGATTTTAGGAGAATTGAGAATGAAAAAAATCATTACATGTCAATACAACATGTTGGAAATCACGACGGAAAGTGAAAATCAATGAAATTGTCAATTGGTAACCCCTAGTTCCCTTTGGTGTTGTAAATTTTGCTATGCGACTCTAAGGAGTTATTTCTTTTTTTTTTAACGAAAGTGAGTTGTTTCCTTTATAAAGAAAATGCTTGTAGTTATTTTTTTTTAAAAAAGAAACTAAAATACCATCCCCCGTCCCCCATGCTCAGTTTGCCATGCACCTTGGTTGACGGTGCACCCGTGGTGGCTGACACTAATTTGGTGGTTTTGAGGGAGAGAAGGTGACGTGGTGGGGAGGAATAGATAAGCTTGCCAGACGAGTGAGGGACGGGGATGGTTGAGTGTGTGGGTGTGGTGGAGTGGTACATGCAAATTGCAATGAGTCAGGGCCTCAGACCGGAATATGCAAGATCTGAATCCCATTCAAATATAATCAGAAGTTTAATCTGACTCCGATAGTCCTGAATCCAACTTTTAATGCATACTTGGTAACTTCCGACCCCAAATGTCTGACTCTCCTGTAAATGTTCTATTTCAGTCAAAACCCATAAAGAAATACAAAAAATTAAGTTAAAGATAATGTCAGCAAACAACATTTGATTTATCGAAATATCCATGAACTTGATAATTACTTGATTTTGTGATTGCTTAGCAAATATATGTATGTGAAAATATCAGGTCTTAAAAAACAAAACTGAAGCAACTATCGGTTCAAAGAGAAAAAGAGAAGGATTTAATATAGACCAAAGCAAATTTTTGTACTTCATATTTTAGTTAATTAGATCTATTGGATTTTGCACTCGTCGACTTCAAATATTTTTGCTTTAAAACTTGAAGTTTTGGAGAAGGAAGATGGAAGAGATTGAGTGGAAAAGTTGGAGGGAGCATGTGAATGGAAGATTGAAATACATGACCAGAGGATGCTAGATAAAAGAGGATGCTAAATAAAAGAGAATGCTAAAGAAAATTGCGGAGGATACAGATTGAATGAATGGGGGGAGAGTGACTCTTTGAGTGTGAGAGAAGAAGTAAGGAGGACTTAAGACGGACAGGGGTTGGAAAGCCTGCTCCAATTTAGATTCACAATTATTTTTTGGGGATACAAATTATTATTTTTTTCAGTCTTTGAATGCGTCTTTTTCCGATGGGTCGGATTCAAATTGGACTTTTTCTTGTGATGGGATTCGGTTGTGGATTGGATTGCCATCCCTGGTGCAGCTACACAACACATTGAAACCCAGGTTGGAGACGGATGTGGTGGGGAGGAAGAGAGGAATGAAGTAGCGGATGAGAGTGAAGTAGGTGGAGGTCTATAGTGTGCATTATGACTACCTCGAGGCGCAGAGTGAGGGAGGGGGAGGAATGGAGGATGATTGAGGTAGAAGGATTTCTCCTTTTCTTTTGGGACATTACATGAGATGACTCTGTAATCGCTATTTTGTAAAGCGTCATTAAGTATGATATTTTTAACAAAAATAACTTATTTTAAGTTTGGTTACGAAATGTAAAATAGGGTCGTTCGTACGAATTACTATGTAAGCCATCCACTTTATGAGGCAAACAATGGAGTATAAACGGGAATAGAAGAAGGATTTGCATATGGTGTTCGTCGACTCGAAGAAGGCTATTGACAATGTTAGGCAAATGTAAAGTAGGGTGTGCCACATATATTTATATTATATTGACGTAGTCAAGGAAATTTATCAAGAGTGAAAACAATTTTTAGTAAATGTAGTGAAGTAATCCTTTGACTACACCATTAAGTGCTTTCCTCTTTGCTATAGTAATAGATAAATTAAGATGGTCTATCCTTGAGTATTTGTTTGGAGATGATATGTATTACATTGTATAATGTTGGTACATGAGACATTCATAAATTGGATCCATGTTGTATTATATTGGTACATGAGACATCCATGAATTAGATCCAACAAAAGTGCAAAAAGAAGTGATAAATTAGTAATAGAGAGAAATATTAGAACTCGTAGTTTTTGCCACATAGCATGAAAACGATCTAACTCGTAGTTTTTAGTTTTGAAGTGTTATTATGGAAAATTGGAGATGATGCTCTCAATACAATTGTAATTAGCCTTCCCTATTGCTAAAAGTGTAGCAATTGGGAAATTGAAGTGCATCCTTGTGAAAATATCTTGGTCGGTTAGATACAATCTTACCGTGTTTTTTGCTTTAGGCTGTTGATCATCCATATCTTGTGGTACATTCTCGCACCAAAAGTTTACGCAGTGAAAGCGGAGTAGAAACTCATAATGATGAACATGCCTGTGGCATTTGTCATGATCCAGCTGAGGACCCGACGGTAAGATTATGGATCATACTTTTAAAAATTAAAAGCTACAAACTTCGTAATGTATGTGTTACTAAATTATTCTTCCTTTGTGCTTTTTCTATTGCAAGATATACCACTTCTAGAAGTTTCATACCAATCGCAAAGTTTTTTTATTTGAAAACAAAAGAAAAAAAGTTGCACTCACATATTAAACATTTCTCTCTCCTCTAAAGCTTAATCACATGGTTTTGTTTTTTGTCCAACCCACTACATTTTCTACTGTATTAATAACCCTTATGTTGCAATAAAAAAGAACGGATGAATCGCATGTATTATTTTCCCTTCCCTGGGAAATACCCTGTTATAGAACAATAGGAATGCACTTCCCAAAAGCTAGCTCAAGGGGAGGAGAGCCCATTGTTCTATATAAACCCCACACCAACCTCCCATACGGTCGATGTGGGATCCTTTTCCCTGGAATCAGTCCACAAAAAGGATCCCACATCGACCGTATGGGAGGTTGGTGTGGGGTTTATATAGAACAATGGGCTCTCCTCCCCTTGAGCTAGCTTTTGGGAAGTGCATTCCTATTGTTCTATAACAAATGGTATCAGAGCCAAACCTCGGAGTGGTGGCCTGGAACCAGCCAGCCGTGACCAACGTGGCCGTGACCAACGAGGACGTTGGTCCTTATGGGGGGGCGAATGTTGTGGACTGATTCCAGAGAAAAGGATCCCACATCGACCGTATGGGAGGTTGGTGTGGGGTTTATATAGAACAATGGGCTCTCCTCCCCTTGAGCTAGCTTTTGGGAAGTGCATTCCTATTGTTCTATAACATACCCCTTCCCTTCTCTCTCATGCCTCCACCACCATACTGCCATTATCTACCTCCAGAGTTAGCAAATCTCCAAGAAAAAACAAGTGCCACAGTTGAAACTAAGTGCATAGCAGACTGAAATTCCCCAAAATTCAACATCAAAACTTTGTAAACCTTTGTTGATTTGTGATTCAATGTTCCAAATATTGCCGATTGTTCAAACCCCCAAAACTCATTCTTCTCTCACCCAAGTTCTATCTCACACGATTTTCTCTGTCAGCTTGATTTCTTATTGGGCCACTGCTGTTGTTTTTTTATCTGCCTGCTGCCTTGTTTCTGGTCTTGTTGTTGTCTTACTGGAAAATGGTTGGATCGCTGCAACCCTTCCTGCTCTCATGTGCGGCCAATCGCCCTTGTTTTCTTTTTCTCCTCTGGTTCTGTATTATTGCTGCCATGTTGGAACTATTGGTCCCTTCCCTGGGAAATACCCCTTCCCTTCTCTCTCATGCCTCCACCACCATACTGCTATTATCTACCTCCAAAGTTAGCAAATCTCCAAGAAAAAACAAGTGCCACAGTTGAAACTAAGTGCATAGCAGACTGAAATTCCCCAAAATTCAACATCAAAACTTGGTAAACCTTTGTTGATTTGTGACTCAATGTTCCAAATATTGCCGATTGTTCAAACCCCCAAAACTCATTCTTCTCTCACCCAAGTTCTATCTCATACAATTTTCTCTCTCAGCTTGATTTCTTATTGGGCCACTGCTGTTGTTTTTTTTTATCTGCCTGCTGCCTTGTTTCTGGTCTTGTTGTTGTCTTACTGGAAAATGGTTGGATCGCTGCAACCCTTCCTGCTCTCATGTGCGGCCAACCGCCCTTGTTTTCTTTCTCTCCTCTGGTTCTGTATTATTGCTGCCATGTTGGAACTATTGGTCCAAATCTTCCGAGAACCTTTGTATTTATTCATTTTTTTTTTCTCCCATTCACTCAATAAAACTTTTTCTCTATATGCTTTTCAATGTGATTTCATCTCTTGAATGTTCATCTCAAAATGTAAAACACTGATTACTCAAGTTTGTGTTGATTCATCTTTTCTCGCGAAATTGTAATGCCAAAGTCCTCTTTTTCTGGTGGTGCTCTGCCTCACTGCCTCACTGCCAGCCACCTGACTCTAGCTGGTGATGCAAACGCTCTTGCAAAGTGCTGAATAGGGGCGAAGATGAATTGGATGCTGGTTTCATGGTTAAGCAGGGGTATTCTTAGGTTGTGGATAAGAGATAGAATAAGAGAAACAAAAGAAATCAAATTTTGGAATCTATACTACTATATAAAACAAGAAAAAAAGGCGACTTGACATTCATACAATGATTTGGACGACGTGTCAAGCATAGGACAAAATTAAGGTGACGTGTCGTTTTCACAAATGTTTGACTAATGTCTAATTATTTTGGGAAAAATTGATCGTAAAAGATAATTCGTCGTAAAAGATAGGTAAAGATTTCAAAAAGAAATTTAAACCTGTAATTTTAGGCAATAATATAAAACATCTCCTTATTTGGGTGCCAATCTAAGTTAATATTTGATGGCAAAATCTTTGGGCAGATTATTGTCAACACGTGTGCCACCATTGTCTAATGCATTAGTCACATAATTTCATGATTAAGCTATTAAAAATAATTTTCTGAGGGTAAAAGAGAAAGAAATTCATTGTTGATAGTATTTACTAAATTTTGTGATTTCACATATGGGACTGAATTGAATTGAAAGGAATAATTAAATTTTAGAGTAAAATAATTGTCAAGAGCTAAACCGAATCGAATTGAACTAAAAATAACCTAACGGAAAATAACGGAAGAGAACGATGAGAGTGTAAAGATAATGAATGCCTAAGTAGTACTCTCTCTGTTTCTTTTTGTTTGTCCCATTTACTGTAGTTCCAAATGCTAATGAGAGTGATGTCATAGGCAAGTGGGTGGGGACAACAATTAAAAAGTTTCCTTATTTTATAATAAATTGGTGATTAAAGTAGGTGAGAGAAGATTATAAGATATATGTGGGACAAAAAAGTGATAAAGTAGGGGGTAAATGGGTAATCTAATTTTTCCATCTAAGGAAAGATGAAAAAGTAGGACAAAAAAAAGAAACGGACAAAAACGGAAAGTAGGACAAACAAAAAGAAACGGACAAAAACGGAAAGTAGGACAAACAAAAAGAAACGGAGGGAGTACTAATTTGTTTAAATGAATCTAATTTGTTAAAAGATAATTGAACACCATATCATTCATCATATTAATACGACAGGAAAAAAGAGGTGATGTGGCACGACCATATCACTTTGTCACGTGTCGCAACCAGAGCCGTTTGCCACGAGTCAAGCCCACACACATTTGGGCAAATATAAAAGACATAAAATCTTTTTTTTATGTGCGTTATTTTAGGTATGAGTATATGTAAGTAATTATAATATATTTCATATTTTTAGGAAAGAAAATATTAGATTTTACATATTATTTTTTATTACTATATCTTTTCAAATAGTTTATACTCCGAAAATTAGGAAATTGCGTTCTAATATTGTATCATGTAATGCACAACAAAAAGTAATTCATGTGTATGACTAATTGACTATGCAATATAATTAAACAATTTTGAAATAAAATCTAAATGATACTCCCTCCGTTTTTTATAATATGCACATTTTACCATTTTGGGATATTTTTTTTATATGTACCTTTCTACCTTTTTCCATAAGTGGAAGGTTAGTCCACCTAATTATTACACTTCTCTCTACCTTTTGCACTTTTTCCTTACTTTTACCGACCTTCTCTCTTACTTTTGCACTTTTTCCTTGGTCCGCGCGCAAAAGCAAACATACATATTAAGAAAAAACGAAGGTTGTACATAGTATAGTCTTTCAAAATGAGTCTTGTAGTAAGAAAAACCCAAAAGGAATAGGTGACCATGTGGACGATATCTCTTTTCTATAAAAAAAATTAACATTAAAAAATATTTACTAAACTTAACTAAGATTGTTTCAAGAAAAGATATAACACATATATAGATATATAGTTAGACAATTCTATTAAAAATGGTAAAAAGTTTTTTTTTAAAAGACAATTTTGCAAAAGAGTATTGTTATGACTAATATTCCAAAAAATAACATTTACATCAATCGTTTTAGGATCTTTCTTTGGACTAATAACATGTGATACTTGATTAAGTTTGAGATTCTTAACATAATATTAAACAAAGTATAATGTATATCTATATAATCTAATAAAGCTAATTGATGTGTTAGAATAATGGGCATACAAGGGTTTTTGTAATTTATTGTAAAATAGTGTATATCTATTATATCAATTGCATTGGTACTAATATAACTAATTTTTTAAATATGGGACAACTTGAATTGAAAACCTTTAAGACAAGTAATTTTTTTTTTGAGTTCCACAAGTGTCGAACATTTTTATAGGTTGGATGTTCCAAATATGGGCATGAATAGCCATAAGAAATGTTCATTTATTTATAACATAAAGAACCCCGTGTTTTTTGTAAATACATGGGTAAAAACAATGAGCTTCATGTGTAAAAAAAATTCTCGTGTTTCCACTGAAACTTATACATTGGATCTAGATATCTAAAGCAAGCTAATAACTTATACATTAAATTTTTTAAGAATAACTTTTTATAACCCATGCACTTTGCACAAGCATTGAAGTTTTTGTTATGTTTTTTATATAGAATTTTTTCTAGAAAAATACTATGAGATAACTACAATTGATGGATTAGAACAACGAGTATGCTAGGGATTTTTTGTAATTTATTGAAAAGTTATGTAATTTTACTATATTGATACTAATGTAACTAATTTCAGATATGGGACAACTTGAATTGAAAAAATTTTAAGGTAATTATAATTATTATAATTTTTTTCTTCTGCGGAGCTCATAAGAGTTGAATATTTTTCATGTCGGATTATTTTTGTAATAGTAAAATTTGATTATATAATTAGTGATTCGGACGGGTACAAACAATCATAAAAAGTTTCATTTTATAACTTTACATATTTATTTTATGACAAAAAACTCCCCGTATTTTATACGGGCCACGACTCTAGTTAATAAAATAAAGTAAATATGAGATTAACGGGAAGATAGTCTAAACTTAGATTTATGGTGTCAATTCTTCCATTTATGAAAGCTCAACAATTGAGGAAAGAGAAGATTTATTGGTGTCAATTCTTCCATTAATGAAAGCTCAACAATTGAGGAAAGAGAAGATTTATTGGTGTCAATTCTTCCATTAACGAAAACTCAACAATTGAGGAAGGAGAAGATTGGTTAGAGTAAACAACAAAGGTCATAGACATGAGAAAAGTTGTGTTTATAAGTTTTGTGAAATTTGGTGTGGGGCGAAATAATAGGTAGTGATGCTGTTAACAATTAACTGTTGTCAATACGAGTATTGCTAAGTGTTAACGTTTCACAAGTTGTTAGCCCAAAGAAAGCATACTTGTAACCTATCTCCCCAATTTTATTAAGCAAATTGACATGATGAATACGATATCTGGGGTGTCTTCCTATTTTATTTCCAAATTTGATCGGCTTATTATTAGAAGTTTGAGGATCTCCTTTTTATATTGGTCCTAAGTTAAAGTTGTCAGCCATAAGCCGTTTTGTATTTAGTCTTGGACGCCTTATGGATAGAAAAAGAATTGAGGAAGGAAAAAAATTAAGAAATTGCCTGCCTCCCTTTTTAAAGAAGGAAAATATGATTAGTGAAACACTAAAAGAAGCCATTCCCATAGAATGATTCCATTCCCATGTTTAACCAAACAAATGTGAAAAGTAACCCATTCCATTCCCTTTCCATTCCACAGTTTGAACCAACCACATTCTTAGGGTTTTCAAAGTGCCATGTAAAAGTTGCTGTCTTCATTGTTGTCATTATTAATCAATAATCTTTAATCTTTAGGGCAATTGTAGAACAATTGAATTTTAAGCTAGGTTAAAAATAAGTATGAAACATTTGTTACTCCCTGTGTCCTATATTAGTGGTTATCAAGAGTTCATGACACAATTTTGGGATATGATTTGCTAAGTGGTTACTAATTGTTTTTTATTAAAAAATACAAATGTGATACTCCCTCCGTTCCAAAATACTCTTTACACTTTTCTTTTTTTATGTCTTAAAACACTTCTATTTTTCGACATGGCCCACATATTTTGAATTCATCTACCTTTACAATGGTAGTCTACCACCATTATTTTTTATTAACTCTTGCACTAACTCCTATCACATCTACTCTTACAATTTGGTCACCGCACTCTCTCTCTTAAATAAAATAATACCAATAACTCCCATCACATCTACATTTGTTATTTATTAACAATTACTAACCAAACAACAATTTATCACCTAAAACCACGTGCCTAAGTGAGTGTCAAGGGTATTATGGGACGGAGGTAACATTCAATTATGGACCTTCTTTAAACAGTCCTAGTAATAAATTAACTAAGGATGAGTCTAGTTCAAAGTGCATTTAACAAAAATAGACCTTTGACAAGGTTTACCTGCAAGAGGAGGTATGTTGACGTCATGTGACCCTTACGTGGCATTCAATGAACTCTATTTACCTTAGTTTACTTGTTGAAAGTGCAATGTAAAATGGACATCTTTGTTGTGATCGCAAACCATGGATGTTTTTTGCTTTTTAATGGGGCTACAATATTGCATTTCCAATACCACTTGTAAGTAGAGATGGCAAAGGGTCGAATCGGTATTGGATTTTGACATTATACATGATTTTAATCCAAAAGCAGATCCATCGGATATTCAGATCCACAATAATCATATTGGGCTCTAGTGCCACTGGATCCACAAAGATCATATTCAGATCCTTTTGAATTTGGTGGGTCCAAAATCTTGATCCAAATAAAGTATTTTCTTCCAGATCTGCATGAATTTTTCTTCCCTCCAAAACAGATTAATGAAGTACTTATCACATCTCAATTGAAATTACTTTTCCAACACAGAAATATTGTTGAGTAATTTTTTAACATAAAAGCAGAACATCACAGAACTCTATATTTCATATATTTTTCATTTGAAATTGGGGCTTAAGAGGGCTGGATTTGGATCTTAAAAAAGATTCAATACAAGATTTGGCCCATCAAACTCTACCTAGATCGAGCCTTACTTTCAAGGATACATATCCTAAAGCGGAGCTACATTGAAGTGCCGAAGTATCCACACCATGTAGGTGAACCAAAGATCCAAAATGGGTATTTAGGGTAAAATGAAGAGTAGCTTAGATACATACCAGCATATTGATGTACAAGATATCAATGCTACGACATGATCTGTAGCTAAATCATTATAAAACTGTGAAAATTGTTGCTTGTGATAAATTTTTATTTGCATGTGAACTACATCAGAACTGGTCGCCGTGGATTGTATAAAGGCGTTAAATGCAGGCTGAGTTGAGGACCATATTTTCCTTTTGGAGTTCTTCTTAAGCACTTAGTTGCAATCTGTAACGAATGGATATTACTAGGATAAAGGAACTTTTGGTAGTTCACTATAATTTGGGTCTTTGGGAACTAGGAATTTTGTAGAAGTTGATACTTATATATAAATAAAGCTAAGTAAGGAGAGAGAGTAGGCATCATGAATATTAAGGAGAGAATGAATCTTTTGTAGTGTAATACTTGGCTTGTATTATTCTTAGGGTTTATGTAATATTTTCATCCTATCAATCCAAGTTCCATTTTAGTTCTTATATCACCATTAAAATTACTAATTCTTTCCTTACATTTTCATCTACCTTGTCCATCATTTCCGGTCTATAACTGAATCATAAAAGGATCTGCTAAGAATGGACTTAGTTTAGGACCAAAAGAGAGAAATAAAGAGAAGAATTGAAGTTGTATTGACTGTAAATGAGTTTACAGCAAAGTAGATGATATATACAAGCTATCGAGAGGTTCAATCTCTCCCACAGAAAACCACGAAACTTTCTAATATTTTTAAGATGCCCTTGTCCCTCTCTAATGACCTCTATATATAGAACTATTATCTACCAACTCCCTAACATAATCTTTAAGCTACTAATAACAACTTTTACAGCTAATGTCTAGAGAGCTTTCCCCCTAATATCAGTTCTTAGCAGGATCATGCACTGTGCAAATGTGGAATCTAATGTGGTTTTGTTCAAGGGGATTTGACCAATATATCGAGTTAGATTACAGCTTTTGCACTTGTAAATTCTACTTTCTCTCTCTCTTATATATGCATCTGTATGCTGTTGTGTACACGCTTACGCATGTTTTTTTCGCCATCGTCTCTCTTTCTCTCTCTCTCTCTCTCTAATCTCCTTATCTTCTATGTTATGCCAGGTAACATCATGTGGACATGTTTTTTGTAGAACCTGCCTCATTGATTTTTCTTCTTCACTCGGACAATCCTCATGTCCATCGTGCTCAAAGCCACTTACTGCAGATTTTACGTCAAACTCAAGCATTGGAGGCCAAAAACCAAAAACAGCTCTAAATGGGTTTAGAAGCTCAAGCATTATGAACAGAATCCACCTTGATGATTTTCAAACAAGCTCAAAGATTGATGCACTGGTATGAGATTTATTTTTGTGAATGTAAGGCGTGATCGTTTAAATGAAATAGTTTTATGTGGAAAATATCTGTTTCATAATTATTTATTTTCATTTATCTCCTTTGTTATGCTGTTTTATTTATTATAGCCACAATTTTATTTTGCGACAATGTGAAACAAAAGCCGAGAGATAACCTTTTACCATATCAAACCATTAACTTATTGTCGCTCCAATTCTTGCCCTTTGCAATGAAAATTTTCATTTAGAGGGAGGAAATCAGATTCATGATTGAGAGGGATGGTTCTGCAAAAGGAATTGTCTTTAGCCAGTTCACGTCATTTTTGGATTTGATCAGGTATTCGTTGAAGAAGGTTAGTGTTCCAGACTTGAATTGTTCCCTTTTACGTTTCAGAAATGTCGCCTTACTAAATTAGTGGATGTCTCTATTTAACATAATTCATTATCGATTTCTCAGTCTGGCATAACTTGTGTCTTACTGGAGGGATCTATGACCATCACTGCTAGAGATAATGCAATCAAGAGATTCCATGAGGACTCTGACTGCCAAATCTTTCTCATCAGCTTAAAGGCTGGAGGTGTTGCACTCAATCTTACAGTGGCTTCACATGTAAGCAAAGTTGTGTGAATGGTTCTTATGTGTTGGTACGTTAATTTAGTTGTTATTTAGTGTGTGCATCTGCATGAATAACGGCTTTCTCTCCTTGGAACGTAGGTTTTCTTGATGGATCCCTGGTGGAATCCGGCTGTAGAACGGCAAGCCATGGATAGAATACACAGAATAGGGCAATATAAGCCAATAAGGTATCCCATTCTCTTTTCCTTGCTAATTGACCTAATGAGCTGCCAGTTATTTCTTAATGTTTACCTTTCAGTATGTTCATTAGTGTTTCTGTCGTGGTATTAGAATTGTGAGATTTGTAATAGAGAATACGATAGAGGAAAGAATTTTGAAGCTTCAAGAGAAGAAAGAACTCGTTTTTGAAGGGTGAGTTGTTTGCATGTTTTAATTTCTAACACGGGTGAGGAGATAGAAAGAGTGAACTTGTGGACTAATTTCTGAAAGCGGCTGTGCAGGACTGTTGGAGGATCTTCAGATGCTCTGGCAAAATTAACAGAAGCAGATTTGAAATTTCTCTTTGTCACTTGACGTGTGGTATCGGGGTGAAAATGGAACTCCGGAAGAAACAAAGACTTTTGAAAGTTTTTGTTCCTATGCATGTTGAAGAAGTCCCCTCTCACAAGACGTAGATTTGTAAATGACTCTGTCAACCCCCTTGCCCCTACTTAGGAAGTTATCACATTATGTTATCCACATCATAGCACATTAGGTCTTAAGATCAAGTGTACGCCTGCCAAGAAAAAAAAAAGGCAAGTGTACGGCAGAAGTGCCTTCTTAGTTTTGCTTCTGTAGAGTTCTTTGGATGCGGAAACTCTCACGCCTTTAACAATGCGGATATGCGCAACTACATCCTACAGAGTTCCAAAGACAAATTGCTGTAAATAAATTCTAGTAGTATTTTTTCTATGAAATATTTGTTATCTTGGTGTCCAGCGCACAGTTTGCAGAATTTGTTAAACTTGATGCTAGTGACTTTAGCCTGTGACTCTTGGTGAGTCAGACAGTCGTCTAGTGACTTTTGCTACGACAAAATCACGTGAATACATATACATATGGGCTTTCAAAGTACGTCTTGTGAATAGAAGAAGAATGAATGTACAAGTAGATGTGTTTGTGTATGTGCTGCTTAGGATCTAATGTCCTTGATCGAGATGGAAACAAAATGATATCTGGATTGGATTATTCTTGATGCAAATTCAGATCTTAAACTCCATAATTGGACCTTTAACTTTCAGGTTTACAACACTCATCTAGTGCTGTAACTACAGCTCTTCATTAAAATCTACTGCTTTATCATATACCACGAACAAGGCATATATAAGGTTATTCTGATGTTCATTTATGTGGAGACCTTTAAATTAGCAAACTTTGTACAATAGGTAGAGTTGTAAATGAGCATTAGCCTTAGGAATATCATGCATACAATAAACCAGGTAAAAATACACTCCAAACTAGAGTTTTTTTTATATTATAATATATTGAAAAATTAAAAAAAATTTGAAGTGAAATGGCAGGTCTAAGGAAAATAAATTGCTATAAATAGGCTAAATTTCTAGAATATTAGGATGGTTAGTCAACGTTTTTTTATTAATATTAACAAAATTTGAAAATTATAGTTTATGGTTATTAATTTCCTGCTTTAAAAATAATCATAATTAGTCTCTGCATGAGTAACTTTGAGCCGAGTGGACTTGTGCAGGGTTCTGGCTCGGTAGAGCAAATTCTTTGTATCTATCCAAAAAAAAGTTATTGTACTACCTCAGTAGTTGAAAGGTTGCAACATTTTCTATATATGAAAATTGTCAAATACTTGCAACAACTTTTTTTCTTACCTAATGTCGTAAACACCTACGACCTACCCAAAAAAAAAAGTTATTTGTACTACCTCAGTATTTGAAAGGTTGTAACACTTTCTATATATGAAAATTGCCAAATACTCGCAACAACTTTTAATTTCTTACTAATGTCGTAAACATTGCCTTGGTAAATGACTATTATAACCCTACTTAATATTATTAACAACAATGTAAACCTATGTTGCCTCGACACCCTCTTCCACCCGGAGTATCGCGAGTCGACTCGACACGACGCGCGACACGACACTCGACACGCCTGGGTGTGAGCGTCGATTCGCGTATCTGAAAAGGATCTGCAATTCAGTGTCGATATCTCAAAAATCTACAGATAAGAGGAAGAGAAATAAAGCACTGTTACCCGGATGCGAACTCCGTACTGGAAATTTCGTGCCGGAACGGCGAAGAACGCCACCCAATTCGTTGGCAGCGGCATTGATGTCGCCTGAACCCTAGATGCGTCGGGGGAAGAAAGAGGAAGAGCTGAAGTGGGGAAAAGAAGTAGCTACAGTAAACATCACATGAGCTTTTTTATTTTCAAAACCCTTTATGTTTACTGTAGAACAAAGGAGATGTATATACAAAGGACAATACCTCTGACATGTCCTTTTCCTTCCTTTTTTTACAACTTTATCTTTTATTTTATCTTTTGTTTTAACAATAACTATCCATTCATTAACCTTTTACCAACAAGGGCAACAACCACATTAATTACCTTTGTTTACTCTCTTTGTTTTGTAATGGAATCATTATTATTATTATTATTATTATACAATTTTTTATTTTATTATTTTTTTAAAAGGTGTCTACAAATTTTTCGGACACTTTATGTGATACCCGTATCCTGAAAGCTAGTCAAGACACTTCGTTGACCGTATCCCCGTATCTCCTAAAATTTGATAGGAGGGTGTCGGATCCTTAGATCCCTACTCGGATACGACACCCGTATCCGAGTCTGAGCAACATAGATGTTAACAAAGATAACATCCTTCTCTCTGAGCCTCTCCACCCTTTGTGGAAGCGATGGCAGGAGGTAAAAGAGGAAGGCGACCTAAACGCAAGAAATGTTAAGATTAAGAGTGGGCAAAAATCTGGGTATCTCTATACTATAAGGGAAGAGGGGGGTGGACACCAAAATTAAAACTTTAATTTATAGCTCCAATTTTAGCCATCAAATTTTTAGCCAAAAATGTTTAAAACTTCAAACTACATGATCTAAAAATCTACAAAGTAATAACAATTAAAAAAATATATCAATGGTTATATTTTCTTGCGATCTATAAATAGACACCCACTTTGCTATATTTTTATACACTTTTGAATTTTTTATTTTCAAATACATGAGTAGTTTGCTTATGAGTGGGGATCAAATTGATCATGAAACATGATAAATTATATTAGCATGAGTGAGAAAGTGGTAAAGGGGGAACAATAGAATATTCTTTTACACATGAGTGATGATGCTAATAACATCTTCCATTAATCTTTGGTAAAGTTGGTGGTCTTTTTTAGCGTTTTGTTTTAAAATCACTATTGCTAATCTAATCTCTAATATTTAATACTCAATTTTTCTTTTGAAATTACAATTACACCCTCTAAAATAACAAAATAACTAAAACTTAACAATTACTTTTAAAAGTACGACTAATATATATACTTCACTTGAGAAATTACAGTGTAGTTTCTTCCAAATCCTTACCTATTAATCTTTTGCACGAGGCACACATCGCGTGCATATAAGACTAGTAGTAATATATTACAGAACAAGGACAATACGAAACTCAAAGGAAAAGTGATATAGGAGGAAGAATATATCTCTAAACTCGACATCATAAGTGAGGAGGATGAGATTCCTATCACACTTATTGCTCATTCTGAGGGAGATGAGGTCAATCTGCGAGCTAGGCGACGCTTTACTGATTGGGTTTCAGCTTTGCAATATCGTCCAGATAAAGGCTCTTCGAGAATTGGTGGTAAGTTAACCTTCACAAACACAAGCAAGCATATCAATTTTGGTTCTGCTTCTGGTGTAGATGTTAATGATGCTAGAAATGATAATAGACTATAAGTGTGATTGAGGTGAATTGGATATTGCCTGATATGAATATTGAATCTAACTTGCCAAGAATTGAAATAGAGGTTGTTGCTAAAGAGATTGATAATTGATGTCAGCTGTAACTTGTTTTGTTGTTGATGCAAATCCACCTTTCATGTTATGGAGGGGTTTTGGATAAGGATTTGGGGGAAAAAATGGGCTTTGATAAAATTGTTCAAGTGGGAAAGGGATGCATTATGGTAAGATTTCTGGATATGGGAGGTAGGGATTTGGCCTTAAATTGTCAATTTACTTTTGATTCCAAACCAGTCATAGTTAAGACTTAGGATGAGAACAAAAATGTTTGTGATCAATATTGAAACAGGTGTCTATATGAATTAGGTTGCCAAAGCTAAATATTAGATATTGGGGAGAGAAGAGCCTATTTAAGATAGTGCAACTTGTTGGTAAACCTTTGAAAGTTGATAAAGCAATTGAAAAAAGAGAAAGGCTGTTGTTTGCCCGAGTTATGGTAGAAGTTTTGATTGATTAGGTCTATCATGATGTTATAACTTTTATAAACGAGCATGGGCAGATTGTTACCCAAGATGTTATGACTGGAAACCAGAGATGTGTTCAGGCTGTAAGAAGATAGGGCACTCTATTGCCGATTGTTGGGAAAAAAGAAGAGAATGGAGTGGAGACCTAAGGTGGTGCATCCACCTAAAGTGAATAAAGATTTGCAGGTTGATGAAGATGGATTTAGGAGGGTTTCTAGTAAAATCATTCAAAGGCACATTGAGAAGAATGCTAAACCAGCTCAAGCTAAGCAATCTGAAAGCATTCCTAATAGATTTAAGGCGCTTCTAGAGGCAAAGATACTGAACTGAGATGATAGAGGAGCATGTTATTGAGAATGAAGCTGAAAAAGAGGAGGAATTGATAGAAAAGGGGTTGATCACCCCTAACCAACATGGATAATATCCTATGTTGGAATGTTTGGGGATTCAACTAGAAAAGCTAAACAGAATGAAGTGAAGAAGTGATAGGCTAAAGTCGTATCACCTAATCAAAGATAAATCCTAAGTCTTGTAACAATGATAGTCAAGGGAAGTAGGGTCGAATTCACAGAGTGACGGAGTTCTAAGTTAATATCTAGCTAAATAGCTACTTCAGACTAAATCAGGGAAGAATCAGCTGAACTACTAATTAGACACTAGAAAGCAATATAAAGAGAGATTTTAATCTATGAAATAAAGGTCTAGGGAATTAGTTCGGTCCACCATGCTTATACCAATCAAGAGATCAAACAACTATCAGAACCTAGGTCAAGAATCGACAGATTAGAGCACGTATCAAGCTATGGTTAAGTATCAACGCCCATAATTCAACATATGCAGCATGTTCACAAACATAATAAGAATTACTGATGTGTACTAGGCCTATAAAAGTAAGACGGGCATGTGCAAACAATTATTAACCTCAAGCAATCAATGAAACTGCGTAATAACATTAATTACTCAATAAGAACAAATCACACCATAACCAATCTAATCAAGCCCTAGAAACTAATAGCAATTCGAAGTAATTAAGGTATAAACATGGCTTTCCGGCCCAAATCCCTAGAAATTAAACTACTCAGACATAATTAGATCAACCATAATAAAACTAATAATAAACCCTAATCCTAACATCATGAATCAAAATAATAATTAAACTAAGTAATGGAAAGTAATTAAAGAGATTAAGAAAGAAGACCAATACCGAATGACGAAAAGCAATAATTTTAATTGAAATCAAATCCGAGGTTCAATCTCCCCTTCAACTAATCTAAAGTGTTTAATCTAATAAAACTCTCTAAAAAAAACTAAACTAAGAGTAATGGAAATAAACTAGAATAAAAGCTGTCTCTAAAACAATGAAATTAAGCTATTTATAATAACCCAAAAGCTAAACAAAAAATGGAATAATAAGATAGAATTTCGCGGATACGAGTTGGGGACCCAATCGGGCAATGGGCCACCCGATCGGGCCCACACAAAAATCACCCAGCACATTCTCTTGGATTCCACGCAAATCAACAACTCCTCACCAAATTGGACCTGCTGCCCACCCGATCATATGCCCGATCTGGTCGTAGATCGGGTCCAACACAAAGGCCCAGCAGCTCAGTCTTCTTTGGCATGTAACAACAACAGCAATCTTCAAATCTCTGATTTGGGCCTGCCCGATCACCCACCCGATCAGGCCTTGTGTGCCCGATCGGGTCGGGCTTAAATTGCCAACCATATTTTCTTTATTTTTCCACCCGATTGGGTCGGGTGATGTCCGCCCGATCGGGTGCGAAACTCTACAACCAGATCAATAAATCTTCGCCCGATCGGGCCATTTTCTGCCTGATCAGAGTACGAGAAGCTCCTTTTGACTCTTTGACTGTCAATTCTTCACGTTTAGAGGTCTGGGACCTCCTAAACTATCATAAAGCTCGTGATCATTCCTACGTGCCTCGTAACATCTCGTAAAGCTATGGTTGCTTCCAAATAGCTCGGAAATAAGGAGAAAACTCCATAAAGCCTGCAATTCAACACTAAAACACAAAACCACGACTATATACGATAATTAGTATAAAATAGCTCCGAATAGCTCAAATAACGCACGATTTAGCTCATAAATAGGGGAGAAAACTCTATAGAAATACGTGATATCAAGAAGCTCATTTATGTGCAACCAACTAAAATGGTGTTTCTCCTGGAAACTAAGATCAAGGCTTAAAATTTAGGTGCCTTGTATCTTCATTTATGCCCTTGTTTGAATATAACAACTAATTTGCCTTGGAGTGGGAGAGGAATTTTAGCCTGGGATCCAAAACCCTGGTGGATATCAGGTTGTGTTTTGTTCAATTTGTATATTGCAATATAGCACTTGCATCTCAAAGATTTATTTTGCTTGTACTGTTATACATAATTAAAATAAGGTTCAACCAACTAGCTAATGACTAGCTAACATCCTTAGATAAATAAACTAAGATGATGGATACCTAGTTCTAAAAAACTTCGCCCAATGCTCTCAAACCACATTAATTTTTCCATCCGTATAAGCATCGAACGTTCCAAAATATTCTTGAAAATGCAATATAAGTTTGTAAGATTCAATAAAAGTAATCAAATTCAATTGACATGAACGTAAAACACTATATACGATCATATATTACTAATATTTCACAGAAAATTCGGCAGTGTTTTGTTTAAAATATGGACTGCCTAAAATGTAATTTAGGACTCATGTCCAATTTATAAATCTGTTTCAACAACATAAACAATCCCAAATTCATCAACTTCAACATCTCCATACATCTAAGCTCAAATGATTCAGTGCAATCCAAAGCTGACAATCTAACACTATTTCATAAATGAAATTTAGCAAAAGCCAACCAATAGGTCTACCACTTGTATATGTTGAGGACAAAAACCTCTTTCAAGCATTTGCAATCACAATAGAGGGTAAGAATCTCCGGCATGTACTTCATGACATAATCCCCACATTCCAATCCATCGGATTGTTGAAGACACTAAGTTCAATCAATTACAAAAAATGAGGCACAAATAAGTTCTACTAATAATGATAAAGTAAATGTTTATGTACAAAAGCCTTTGAAGTGATAGTATGTAGTAGTTAATTATTGTTAATAATGATAAAGTAAAAAAAATTTAATTACCTCAATCGAAAAGTTAATTATTATAGGATGCTTACCTTCACTGGCCTGGTAAATTTGATTTGCCCTACGTAATCACCAGAAACAATCAATAGATAAGAATACATGAAATTAAAAATTCACGATAGGTAAAAGAAAGTAAATACTTACAAATCGATGAATGTCAAAACCTTTAACATTATTGGATTATCATTAGGTGACCTATTGGAGTTAAATACTTACACTTGACCAGCTTGAATATCCCTATCTTTATTTTGTCCAACCTTAGCTGCAGGCGTTAACAAGGCCCCTATCAAACTGAATTGTTGGCCAACCTAGCTGCAGGCCTTTAGAAAAGCCTGTCTCAAACTTAAATTTAGCTATGGGCTCTCTTAGAGTCCCGCAATGAATGTAAAGTAGTTGCGGGCTGTTCAGCTAGCCCGCCTCTAACGGGGAGCAGCAATAGGTATTTTTCCACTAATGTATTAATGGATAAACTAGATTCCATTTTTTAGGTTGTCACCAAAAGAAACATCAAGGAAATGGAGTTGATGAACCTTGAAGCATCACATAATCATGACGTTTCTTCTACTTCACCCAAAGTTTTTTTGCTGGTTCATTAATTGAGGATCCCAAAAGAGAATAATCTTGGATGGTATGTTTGATAACCACGCAAGACTTCAATGGTTGAAATACTTTATTGTAAGATATGTTTATTCTAGGATAGTGTAATGTAGTGACAATTAGAGAATTTTATTCTAGGATAGTTTGATGTAGATTAGTTTTTCTAAAGTATTGTAAGAGATATTTTGAGAACTCCGTCAAATTACTACTTATGTCATATTTTGATGTTTTGCTTCCTTTCATGGAACTACTTTGTAACAGATTGATGAAGCTAAGTTATTGTTTTTGCATTATTGTATTCTATATGTACGTGCAACCAATATATAGTGGTTCATTGTTCTTTATTGGTATGGATTTAGAGGCTAAACGTAATGCAATACAAAAGACGCATATGAATGCCTTCTTTTGGGACTCGGTGACTTGTCTAATGGGCTATATATATCGCTTTATTATGTAAAATTGTAAAGTACATACACAAGGAGCCATGCCTTACTTCTTATATGACTGTAGAAAAATGGATAAATGAATTTAATGCATGGCCATGAAAAACGTTGTTTTTAACATGTTCAGAATGACGTCAAGCACATTTTAAATATTTGCTTACATATTGCTACCTTTCTCTAAATATCACACCACAGGTTTAAATCACATATAGGAATTCATAGATGCGAATAGCGGAATTTCAGGAAACAATTTCCTAACATCTATAACAGAATCGCATGCATAACAATATATGAATCGATACATAGAGTAGAGAATACACAAACCTTTTATTCACGACTTGAACAGGTATGTAGGGTTTGAATACTGCAAAGTATTATTGCAGATCTGGTTACTTTAGAGATAAGGAACTACAATTGTAATTCCTCTACTTAGTCCACGAACACCGATTAATACCCACGTCTGCTAGAACGGAAGAGTATGAACTATTCACTCTCTTACTTTTGATGGGATAGGCGCCTAGACTAAAGAGGGAGAAGGGTTTTTCTTTTTCTCTCTTTTGTGTCAAGTTACTGACTAACTGAATTGTTCCATCTCTCTTCTTATTATATCTATATATAATAAATAGAGATTAGGTTAAGAGGAAAGGAACAAACTAAAACCCTAATCACCCTAATAGTGGCTGGCCCTTATAAGCCTTTATGGGCTTATAATTTATTTATTAATCAGTGTTACTCTGTGTGACCTCATAGGATTAATTAACTTAGTTGTAGGCCCAAACCAATTTGTCTACAAACCGTAATTTATTCTCTAGCAAGCAAATAAGGTTACTAAAATAATTAATTATATTATCTCCATAAATACAATCCCATTTATATTTAGTAATTGCGGAAATTGTCTAAGGACATATTCCTTCAATCTCCCACTTGTCCGTAAGACAAGTACGCAATATTAAATTCCTTAAGTCTCTTAATGCCAAATTTGATAACACGATGTTATATACTCAAATATGTTTCTTGATCACCGAGGTTGAATTGTTCAACTGAAGATCAACTCTTTAATCTCATTTTAGCATGGCCATGCGTTTTTACAATTCTCCCTCATCAAGAGGCCCAGACACCATTCCTATCAAGTAGGAGGACTTATTCAATCTTGTATGACCATAACTCCCACTCAATTCTTAGCCAACCTGAGCATTGCCTTTATAACCTCCTTTTACGGCACGGTGTTTAACAATGTCAAAGCTAAACTAATCATATCATGGTTATTAAGACATACTCATGTCCAAGGAATCTATTAAATATAGACATTCCGATTCTACTATTAGAATCTAATTAGGTCAAGTCTCAATGTATCAATCATACATCCATATTTGTTAATTTGACATCCCTGTGTCTCTATAGCCCAAGGAACTGCGCTATCAATTAACATTATGCTAGTCTTTTAACAAGTCACTTATGTCCAATTCAATGCCTTAGACTAGGGACATATAATAAACTGTTGTTTTTGTTCACTATATAGGGTTCCATTCATCACAACGTTTATGATGATCCTATTTCAAAACACAATTTATTTGGACATCTTATTTAATACTAAACAAATTAAATAAGAATGTAGATTTTTATTGATAAACAAAAGCATAATCAATGTCTTTACAAATGCAAACATAAAGTAAGCATTATAAAGCCATTCTTTTATATGCTTAAGCCCATAGACCTAGTATGACCTTCATGCTTAGGTCGAGCAACCGGTTTAGTCTGCGGATCTCCCACATTCTCATCAATATGAATCTTGCTTATTCTGTATAGAACTCTTACAGCTCATAACTTCTCCATTGGGACAAAGAATGAAACCAGATGGAGATTGGAAATCATCTTTGTCACCTTGGTAATTCGTATATGCCTATCATTAACAACAAACTCAATTTCTCCACCATATACCAATCAATGATCCTCAGTTCCTCGTAAGTACATAAGGATATTCTTTGCACTCATCTAGTGCACGTAACCTGGATAAGACTGGTACATGTTGCATTTACTCATAGTATAGGCAACATCTGGGTGAGTGCAAAACATAGCATGCATACATAATGGAACTTAATGCAGAAGCATAGGGAACATTACTTATTCTCTTGACTTCATCAGGTGTCGAAGGACACGGAGTCTTGCCAAGTGATATGCCATGTTTCATGGGATTGAAATCTCTCTTAGAGTTTTCCGTCTTGAAGCTAGCAAGAACCTTATCTATATTAGTTCCTTGACTAAGTTCAATCAGCCTTTTAGATCTATCTCTATAGATCTTTATTCCCAAAATATACTCTGCCTCTCCTAAGTCTTTCATAGATAAACGATTTTTAAGCCATCCTTTGACTGACTCAAGCACGACTTATCATTTCCTATGAGATGTATGTCTTCCACATACAAGACTAAAATTGTTATATTACTCCCACTCAATTTCTTGTATACACAAGATTTCTCTTTATTTATGAGGAAACCAAACTTTTTGATTGCCTCATCAAATATGAGGTTCTAACTCCTGTATGCTTGCTTCAATCCATAAATGGATTTCTTAAGCTTGCATACCTTCCTGAATTTGCTGGATGTTCAAAGCCTTGAGGTCGTGTCATATACACATCCTCTTTCAAGAACCCGTTCAAGAAAGCGGTTTTTACATCCATTTGTCGTATTTCATATGCATGAAATGCGGCAATTGCAAGGATTATCCTAATGGATGGCTACTGGGGAAAGGTTAAATTCATAGTTTATACTATGAATATGACGGAAACCTTTTGCCACTATCGTAGCTTTGAAAACACTAATGTTTCCGTCTTTGTCTGCTTTCAATTTGAAAATCCATTTGCATCCAATGGGTCTCACGCCATCAGGCAAATCAACCAAGTCCCATACTTGATTTTCAGACATAGATTCCATTTCGGATCTCATGGCTTCACGCCATTTCTAGGAGTCCTGTCCCTCCAAAGCATCTTTGTAGCTGATAGGCTCACACTTACTAAAATCGTTATTTTAGAACTTTCCGTCGAAAGAAAATCAACATATTTTCTTGATGGAATGGTGATCCTATGAGATCTACGTAGGGGAATAACAGAAGAAGAATCTCTGTCGTTAGACTGCCCCCCAACATTTTCATGCTGGTCCGCCTCTAATGAGGTGTTAACCTCACCCATTTGTTGCTCATCTTGAATTTCTTTGAGATATATATACATTTCTCCCACTTGTCTTCTTTGGAAATAAACTTATTTTCAAGGAAGACACTATAGCGAGCAACAAACACTTTGTTTTCGCTACGGTGGTAAAAATGATATCCCTAGGTCTCTTTGGGATATCCCACAAAGAAACACTTTTTAGATTTGGGTGCTAATTTATCAGATAGTAAACGTTTTACATAAACTTCACACCCTAAACCCTTAGAAAAGACATTTTAGGAACGGTTCGACCATATCTCATATGGAGTCTAATCTACTGCTTTGGATGGAGTCCTATTGAGTGTAAGCGCAATTGTATCAAGAGAAAATCCCAAAAGAAATATAGAGAGATCAGCAAAACTCATCATGGATCGTACCATATCTAATAGGGTGCGATTCCTTCTCTTGGAAACACCACTGAATTGTGGAATTTCCAGTTGAAGTTCATTGTGAAAATATTCCACAATCTTTCAAATGATCACCGAACTTTTGACTCAGATATCCCCTCCATGACCAGATCATAAAGATTTAATCTTCTTGCCAAGTCGATTT
Source organism: Patellifolia procumbens (assembly GCA_947645195.1). Taxonomy (NCBI): domain Eukaryota; kingdom Viridiplantae; phylum Streptophyta; class Magnoliopsida; order Caryophyllales; family Amaranthaceae; genus Patellifolia; species Patellifolia procumbens. The sequence goes on from CANSGD010000016.1 coordinate 3,634,767, forward strand.
TGTACTTTATTTGGAATTCTTTGAATTTTTCAAAGGCCTCCAACTTATGCCGCGTGAGGTAAACATATCAATATGTGCTTACATCATCAGTAAAAGTAATTAAGTAACTTACCCTCCCCTAGCCAATGTATTCTTAGGTCCATACACATCCGTATGTATGAGGGCGAAGAGGTCATTGGCCCTTTCACTCGAACTAGTGAAAAAAGACTTTGTCATTTCTCCCATTAAGCAAAACTCACACATCAGATGATTCAAAATCAAATGATTTGAGAACTCCATCTTTATGTAATTTCTCAATTCGTTTTGTACTTATGTAGTCTAATCGACAATGTCATAGGTGTATTGGGTTTAATTCATTTGACTTATGTTTCTCGCTATTTTTATAGATATGTGTTTGTGGAACATACAAACCATTTGATAACTTAGTAGAGATACGGAACATATCATTCAAATAAGAAGAAAACCAATTCTTCTTTATTGTGAATGAGAAAACTTCAGAATCCAAAACAGAAACTGAAATAATGTTCAACAATATTTTAAAACATAACAACAATTATTAAGTCTCAAAATAAATCCATAATGTAAAGATAGACTGAAGACTCCCACTGCCTAGGCGGCAACTCGAGCTCCATTGCCAACTTGCAATTCTACCTCTCCATTAAGCGTGTCTCCTACTTCTTTTTAGATCTTGCACATTACAGATAATGTGAGAACTACATCTTGTATCAAATTCACATGATGCAAAAGTAGTTTAAGTTATCTCTATAACATAAATACCTGAAGAAGAAGCTCTAGTCTTCTTGTACTCCAGATACTTAGGGCAGTTCCTCTTCCTATGACCCACCTTGTGACAATAGTAGCACTCATGTATTGCTACTATGGCTTTAGGTGTTGCCTTTGGCTCCTCAGAAGTGTTGGGCTCAGCAACTTGTTTGCCTTTGCCCTTACCCTTCTTAGACGGAACTCCGTGCTTCTTGAGCCCCTTGTCCTTTTGCACCATCAAAACATCCTTATGCTCTTTTATGGGCTCAGTAGGCAAGCTCCTTTCAGCCTGAATCAATATACCATGTAACTCTTATATGGTCATTTCCCCTCCTTGCATATAGAAGTTCAAACTAAAGTTCTTATATGCATCAGTGAGTGAATTGATGATCATATCAATTGCTATCTCTTGGGGATAGGAAAATCCCAACTTGGTCATATGCTCAAAATGACTAATCATTTTTGAACACATGGGGACCAACTAATTTCCCTTTCTCCATTTTACACTCAAGAAGGTTGCGGTTCACTTCGAACCTCTCCAACCTAGGATGCTTTTGAAAAATGGTTCATAACTGTTGGATTATTGTATAGGCATCCATTCCATCAAAACGTTTTTGAAAGTCGGGTTCCATACATGCAAGCATCAAACATGTGACAGGCACAAGTTTGTTTATGAGCATTTGCCTAGCTGTCCTATCAGCTTGGCCAGAATTCTCGGGAAGTTCAGGAATAGGAGTTTCAAGAACAGTTTCTCTCCTTTCATTTCTGAGAACTATTCTCAGATTTCTCTCCCAGTCTAGGAAGTTCTCTTGGTTGAGTTTTTCTTTTGCAAGAATAAAGCGCAAATTATAGTCAGAGTGGTTGTTGTTGTTGTTAGACATGACTACAAAAAATAGTAAACAAGCATTCAATCAAAAAAGTTTATCAACGATGGTTATTTAAACAATTTAAACAACTATTAATACTTTATTCAAAAATATAAAACCCCATATTGAATAAAGAAATAACCAAGATCTCCTCCCACTAAAATTAAACGGACTTTGGCCCTGCCTTTAAAGATAGTGATTGAGGTAAGTAAACCACTTTCACTAATTATAACAATTTATAATTCTTGGTAGATAGGTTAATAACTCTATTAATTCCTATCTCACTGCTTCAAAACACAAAACTTTGTCTTTTGATGATTTTGTTGAGTCAAACCAAACATTAACATGTAAGTTTCAAAAACCTACCCTACTATCCTCGGAATTATGAGCAACACCCTGCTTTGGCAGAACCTATTACTCATGATCTAAGGCTTTATAGGTGTTGTTTGGAAAAGCATTTAAACTCAATATCACCTTTGGGGACTCAAGTTTATTATGTTGGTTATATTAAAAGGTGAACACATTACATAAATAACCACACATAAACTTGAGCGAGAATTTAAATGAAATTAAATGCATAAGCAATCAAAGAAGAACTTAAAACGCGATCCTAGTATGGCCCCTAAAACTAGAAGATCTAATCTTCATGAATCCTCCCTTGGGACTTTCTTGGATCTCTATCCTTGATTCTCCATGGAACTTCAATCTTGATCTTCATTTAAATTATTCTAAGCAAAGAATTTAAATTACATAAATACAAACGATACGCAGATCGTATTTTAATTACAAAAATACATAACGATGCACAGATCGTATTTTCTATCCTAGTTTGGGCCATACCAGTCACGATTGTGCAAATATAATATCAAACATATTATAATATCATCTAAGAAAAATTATAATATCATCATATGATAAAAAAAAAACGACGCAATATAATATCAGACATATTATATGCATCCATGAAAGAAATATAATATCATCATATTATAAATCATAACTTATTTACTCCATTAACGTTTAATGGGTAAATAACAAATATTTCCAAAAATATATAAAACATTCATGCATTTATTTAGAAAATAAAATGCAAGTAAAAATAACACAATTATATAAATACAAAATTTATTTACTCCATTAACGATTAATGAGCAAATAAAATTTTTCGTTATAATTTTAAAACTTAACAACTTTAAGTTAGAAAATATTTAGGAAATATTAATCGAATTAATAATTTTCCTAAAATTAGCCATCTTAACATATTTAAGAATATAACTAATAAAGAAACTTTCATTCTTTTAATTCAATTACACCTTTAATATGATATTAATCTCCATTAATATTAATTTGCATAATTGATAATATATAACTTTTGCCCAAAGAAAATGAATAAATCAGAATTTAAATCACCATTAATCAAAAAAACAAAACAAAAAAATAGATGGACTGAGCTAGGCCCGGCCGGAGACCCGCAGCCCAGCCCAGCCCAGCTGCTGGCCCGCGTAACAGTACCACGCAGCCAGCAACCTTTTTTCGACCAGCACACCACCACGCAGGCTGTAAACTGCAGCACCATGCAGTGCCCCGCTGGCCGGCCGCCGTGGGGAAAGAACACCGACGACTCACCGCCGCCCGTAATCCAGTCACCACCGACAAAGCCACCGCGAAATACACCCATTTTGGTCGAACTTTTCGAGTGAAATTAGGGCAATTTTCGAGTGAATTTCGGTCTAAAACAATAAATTTTGGTGTTCCTTTTGTGATTTAAACCTACAAAAGGCATTTAAACACAATTCTCTTGACAAAATACAACTCAATTACAGAAATATTACCCACAAAACGATTTTGGGGAAAAAATTAGGGTTCTGAAATTTTCGAATCAAACTATGTGATTTCAAAACGAAAATCAAGATTAAAAATTTCAATTTGCAATTCAAATCAAGACAAAACAAAACCCTAATTTAATTTCACAAAATAAACTCATTGAATTGCATATTGTGGGAGCAAGAATTTCGACCAACCTAGGTCGAACAAAACCAATATTTTTCGATTTAAATTTCAGTAAATTAAACCAAAAAAAATTTATTTTTGGGCAATTTTTAACATAAAATTCATAATTTTATGCTTTTCAAGTTATTAATATCAACATATTAATCTTGCAAATTAACATATATTAAAAATATTCCCTGAATTGAATTAAAATTATGAACTTGATCATATAAAATTATGCAAGAGGCTAAAACTGATACCACTGTAGGAATTCATAGATGCGAATAGCGGAATTTCAGGAAACAATTTTCTAACATCTATAACAGAATCGCATGCATAACAATATATGAATCGATACATAGAGTAGAGAATACACAAACCTTTTATTCACGACTTGAACAGGTATGTAGGGTTTGAATACTGCAAAATATTATTGCAGATCTGGTTACTTTAGAGATAAGGAACTACAATTGTAATTCCTCTACTTAGTCCACGAACACCGATTAATACCCACGTCTGCTAGAACGGAAGAGTATGAACTATTCACTCTCTTACTTTTGATGGGATAGGCGCCTAGACTAAAGAGGGAGAAGGGTTTTTCTTTTTCTCTCTTTTGTGTCAAGTTACTGACTAACTGAATTGTTCCATCTCTCTTCTTATTATATCTATATATAATAAATAGAGATTAGGTTAAGAGGAAAGGAACAAACTAAAACCCTAATCACCCTAATAGTGGCCGGCCCTTATAAGCCTTTATGGGCTTATAATTTATTTATTAATCAGTGTTACTCTGTGTGACCTCATAGGATTAATTAACTTAGTTGTAGGCCCAAACCAATTTGTCTACAAACCGTAATTTATTCTCTAGCAAGCAAATACGGTTACTAAAATAATTAACTATATTGTCTCCATAAATACAATCCCATTTATATTTAGTAATTGCGGAAATTGTCTAAGGACATATTCCTTCATAAATCACATAAAATATCGGCATGTATAAAACTACTAATGGCCACTCGGTGGGAGGAAGGGGAAAGTAGATTGTATTGCCAATGTCTTAGGTATCGTATCATACTAGGTACTTCAAGGGTTGAAGTTAAGTTCTTCAAATAGTGTTGCATAAATATGTTTGTCTTTTCACGAAGTAAAGAACAAGGGAATATGATTCTTTCAATTTGGGAGTTGGAGCTGAAGGAGAAGTAAGGAGAAGTGCGTAGCTGTGCATCATGATTGAAGCTCTAAATCAGGAAGCCTGTTTAAGATGGAAGATGAGAGAGAAAATGGCAGTGGTGATGAAGCAGAAGATTGAATTTGGTCCTAATACATATGAATGTTTTGTTCGTAGGAACAAAGAGAAACAAATCTATTCTATACCCGATAAGTAGCAATACGTCCTGGGATCAAAGCCGGAATCTTCTAGTTAGAAGGGTTCCATTTCAAGGAGATATAAACTACATGAAAGTCCATTGACAAATTCACTTAAAATAAAAACAAGCTTAAGTAAACTGTTGCTCCTGGAGTAGCCAAATAGGGTTTAGCCGATCTTATTACTACGGAGTCAAATTGAACAATTAGAACTTGACCCGATTTAAAGTGCGGTAACAGCGGGGATTTTTCTAGTTGCTCGACTCTGAAACAAGAATAATCTTTGACTCCTTTTTTTCAAGAAGGAAATGAATTCTTTTTGAGTAATAAGACTATTCCGCAAATGGTTGATAATCTTTACAAGTCGCTTCATCATTAGTCTTCCCAATATAAGTTATAACAAAATAAGGTTATTACTTTTACAAAATTCGAAAGAGTATGTGACATGAAGAATATTTCACTCTATTAGCCTTCCCAACACCACTGGCTTGGATATTCTATGGCTTGCATTTGGGTGTAAAAATATGTTTATTTACTCTACCTCTCATGTCTTTTGATCTACCATATTTACATGCTTATAATACATGGAACATAGCTACTCTTCTCATGTGTTTCCCTATGAATTCAAAGTTACGACCAACTTTTAATATCTTTTAGCTTCTTATATGAACATAGAATACACATGATGAATTTGGTTTAGACGGATATGTGTTCTTCGGCGAATCAGCTAAATTTTTTTAATTTCATATTAATTTTTGTATCGTTCTTGTGGTTGTTCTTGTAATTGTTGAATTTCATATTAATTTTTATATTGTCGAAGTGTTGGAGTGATTCATATTATTATAGTTATTGAATTCATGTTCAATTATAGATTGTTTTATTTGTAAATACTTATATTCATGTTTGATTTCGGATGCTTGATGTTTTTAATTTGGATATCAGATTATGGTTAATGCTCATCACTGTTTGTTGGATTTTTAATGTTAGTCGTTGGTTTAGTTGAATTCTTACTTGATTTATAGATTTCATAATGAAGAGAAAACATAATCCAAATAAAATGCAGAATATTGCGAGTTTCTTGACTAAAAAATTCCTACTCCAAAATTTTCTGATTTCGTTACTATTCGTTTAAAAATATATTGGTCGATTCATACTGTTTATTGGAGTTTTGATGGTAATTTTTTGATTTTGTTTAATTTGAATGATTTATTTCATATTAGTTTTGGAATCAAATTTTTTTAGGTAGTACTTTTATTAAAAAATTTGATTCTAGTATGTGATCCGCAATTAGTGGTGAATCACCATTTGGAAAGTTTTGGATTTGCCACTTACATCAATTCCTAACAAAGTGTTAAGGTAAAAAAACAATAGAGTTAATAATGAATAAATTGGTTTTTTTAGTTAAAATATAATGGTAGTAATTACTATTTATAAATGTAGTTGATAAGGGTGAATCTAATGGAGGTATTGACACGGTCGTTGCACGTGCCAAATTAATAACCTAACTTAGCCTAATATAGGGCAAGAAAGGGTCGAATCCACGAGGAAGCAAGGTTTAGTCAAAGTTTGAAAGCGATTTAGCGAGTTAAACCTATTTTTGGGGGTCTTTGAGATTAGTGAACAACTAAGAAATTAGGAACTAAGAAACTAGCAAATAGACTAAATGATTCGAATTAAACTGTATTAACGGGACACTAGGGATAGGGGATTCACGAGCTAACATTGAATTAACCAAATTTCCAAGCCAAGGGGATTCATTAGGGTCGATTAGGGGACTAAGTCACTCAAATGTTTCCTAATTACTCTCTCGAGCTAATTAGGAGGACCTAATCAACCAATTTTACCTATTCTCATGGTAAAAATTAATCAACCAAGTATTTCCACAACTCATAGTGATTCGATTGATATCCTAGGAAGTCAATCACCTATTCTCATGGTGAAGTCAACCTAAAATCTAGCTAAAGGTCTATCTAAGGTTTCATTTCTCAATCCTTCACCTTAGATTTCTATAACAAGTTCAAATGATGATCAATCAAATAAACAAGGCAATGAAATTAGCTAGACAACACAATCTCACCCAAATCACACCCCCAAGCTTGACTTTCAAGGTCAACACATGATTAGCAAGGTCATCCCCTTCCCTTAGCTACTAATCTACTCACTAGCCATGAAAAGGAATAAATAAAAAGCTTAAGGCAACAATGGTGAAAATCATATTTAATAAGCTAATCATCAACTAATTACTACTAAAGCAAGGTAAAACAAGTATAAAAGTAAATAAAGAGAAAAGATAGAAGAAATACTCAAAGATGGATGAAAATCAAATGCAAAACTCCATTAAAATAGCTTCAAAACTTCAATATTCAACTTCTAGATCTACTTTCTCTCACTAGGTTCTCTCTAAAAACTCTCTCTAATTAGAACTAATTAAAATCAGAAAATAAAGCTTTTCCTATCATTATTACAAAAATGGGTTTTTATACCCCAAAGTACTAAGGGCAAAACCATAAAACACAAAACCGAAACCGTCTAAAAAAACCGATACAAAACTGAAACCGAAATCGACCGATACAAAACCGAAACCGAAATACCAAATCTGGGCGACGGAGCGCCCGCTCCTGGAACGCTCCAGGGCCGCTCCAAGCCACTGCCAGCTTCTCTTTGCTTCTTCACACACGGAGCGCCCGCTCCGCCTCCTCAGGAGCGCCCGCTGATAGGTTTTAGTCGTATCACCTAATCAAAAATAAACCTACAAACCTCTAACTAGGTAGTCAGTGGAAGCAGGGTCGAATCAACAGGGAGACAGAGTTTCTAAATCAATATTCAACCAATTTAGCTACTCCAGAGTAAATCAGGAAGGAATTAATTAAACTAATGAATAGACTACAGAAGACGGAATAAATCGAGGATTTAACTATGGAATAAAAGTCTAGGGTATTAGGTCGGTCCACCATGCTTATACCAATCAAACAAGGTCAACAACTATCAAAACCTAAGTCAAGAGTCGGGGGATTAGAGCCTATGTTGAGCTATGGTTAAGACTCAACGCTCATAGTTCAACATACGCCGCATGTTCACTAACGTAATCAGAACTACTGACGTGTCCTAGGCCTCTAGTCGTAAGACGGATCTGTGCAAACAACTATTAACCACAAGCAACCAACGATACTGCGCAATAACGTTAATTACTCAATAAAGAACAAACCACATCACAATCACCCTAATCAAGCCCTAGAAATCAATAAGAGTCTAAATCACAATCATGGTATAAACATGGCTTTCCTATCTAACACCCTAGAAAGAGACTACTCACTCATGATCGAATTAACAAAAACAAAACTAATATGAAACCCTAACAATTGCATCATGAACGATTAAATAAATAAACTAAGCAATTGAGAATAATAAAAGAGATTAGGGTAAGAAAGAATACCAATTAACGGAAAGCAGGAACTTTATTGAAATCGAAATAGGTTTGATCACCTCTAAATTAATCTAAAGTGTTTGAATTGAACTAAGAACAATGAAGAATAAAACTAGTCTAAAGCTAATGAAAGATGAATAAAAGATGTCAATAATAATGTCCCTAAAAAATGAGGAAAACGGTATTTATAATACCCCTCAAGTCTAATAAAAAATAGGAAGCAAAAGTCGAAAAACGCGACAAATGGTGCCAGACCCGATCGGGCCCGAGCACAGTACCCGATCGGGTCAAATGCAAAACAGCTCAACTTGCGTTTGGGCTTTAGCATGGCAGCAACGCAGCGTTTGACGAGAAATTGAGGCCCACCCGATCGGGCCCGAGGCCACCACCCGATCGGGTCTGGCGACAAATTGGGCCAACACGGTCTCCTCGCAAGCAGCAACTTAACGAGAGCTATGAGCAGCCCACCCGATCGGGTCGGGTGGTGAACACCCGATCGGGCCTGGTGCATATGTGCTCGCCCGATGCGATCGGGCAAGACTTGCCCGATCGGGTCCGTGACTTTCATACCCGATCATAAATACTTCGCCCGATCGGGCCATTTCTGCCCGATCAGTGCACGGAAACCTCCTTTGACTCCTTGGCTCTCTAATCTTCACGTTTAGGGGTCTTGGGACCTCCTAAACTATCCATAAAGCTCGTGAGCCATCCTACGTGCCTCATAACATCTCGTAAAGCCGTGGTTGCTTCCAAAAGGCTCGGGAATAAGGAGAAAACTCCATAAAACCTGCAATTCAATACTAAAACACGAAACCACAACTACATACGATAGTTAGCACAAAATAGCTCCCAAGAGCTCCAATGACGCACAAATTAGCTTGTAAATAAGGGAGAAAACTCTATATAAATACGTGATATCACCCGCTCCCCTGTTTGGAGCCTCTTCCTTGCTTATCTAGTTTTAAAACACTCCAAGAAAATATTAGATGGGGGAGGGGGATGCACATGCAAATGAAATGATCTAAATGAAACTAAACTACATGCAAATGAACTAAAACTAAATGCTAAGTATGAGAATATGAGCAAGGATGAAAAAGGGAAAGAAAAGGAAACTATATGGCCTAAAATGCATCTAAATGACCTAAAACTAAATGCAAATAAGTGAACCTAAAGTCCACTTATCAGGTATAATGAATTAACTTCAAGCTATTAGACTTGTACAGAATTTTGTAATCAAAGTATTCTTCTAGGGAAGTAGTATGTTGACGATGCTTAATTTTAATGGGTGTTAGTAGTTAAGTTATATCTTAATGTATGTATAGGTAATTTAATAGGAAACACTCTAATGAGATGTATATAATAATATAATATGTACGAAATTTATCAAAGCATCTTATTATGTACGGTCTGCACAGACTGCATTATCTTTACAATGTTTAAGCTTAAGATTGTCATATTCTAGGTGTAGATCATTATAATAAAAGAATAGTTCAAGGTTTTCTAAATTCGCTTTATTCACCATAGATTGAATTTGGTATAATGGATTGTTGAAATGGTTTAAACAAGTTTTATAGAAATCGATAACTTGGTAGCTCATTTTATAAAAAGTTTTGCGAAACATTTTGTAAAATTTTGGTAACATTTATTAATTTTAATTATTCAATTTGATTCACTTACAGTTTAGCGTTCAATAGCATCGATTTTTTTAGTAAGTTCATAATCTTTCGAGTTCTATACTTTCTGAATTAGTTCGATTGGTGTGATGGTAATAGTATGGATTAAGTACTCAATTATTCTAATTAAGTTGGATGGTGGCTCTAGGTTGTTACATGAATTATATAGTCTATATGCTTTTAAGGTTGGGAAGAATGTTGGCATAAATGTAAGTTTAAAATATTGTGATAGAATGATGAGAGATAAACAAAAACAAAGTATTTAGAAAGCCACTAGTTACAATATAATGATGATCATATATAGGAGTATTATTTATTCACTTTGTGGTACCCCACTGGAGCTTGACAAACTAGGGTACACCAAGGCCTAATTGCAAAACTATGTGTGGCACGATTTATGCAAGGTGGAGGTAAATTTTTTTTTTTTTTTGAAAAAGTACAAAGAAATGCTTAGGGGACCCTTTTCTCAAGGGTGTACCCTAAGCTATCTAATAAAGAGAGACGATACAAAGTGGGATCTTCAAGGACATCAAACCTCTGACTTGTGGTTGTAATATGGTGTCCTTGCTTAGAAAGATAGTCTGCCACAAAATTTGCTTCTCTGAAAATATGGTGTACTGACGTCGAATGAAAGGAGGTGAGTAGGCAACGCATATCATCAATAAGGGTCTGAATACGCCAAGGGGTGTCAAAGATTCCTTTTAGCACGTTGATGACAATGAGGTTATCTCCTTCTATAATAAGATCTTGGAAGCCCAAATTTTTGGCTTGAAGCAGTCCGTTGCGAAGAGCCGTAGCTTCAGCAACCAAAGGAGAAGAAATTCCGAGATTGTAAGCCATGGCATTGAGAATTTTCCCTGTAGATGTACGAAGGACAATACCACCAGCAGCGGAAGCTGATTGGAAGAACCGTCAAAATTAAGCTTAATGAAGTTGGGAGGAGGAGGTCTCCAACAAACTTGGAGCGTCTTGTGGGGCCTGCAAGGGGTGGAGGTGGGAAAATAAAATTGACTGTCTATGGAGCTGCGCAAATGCCATTCAGTCATGGAGTATTTAGCTCTGTATAGAATCCGAGTAATTTGGAACGTTTCATTCCGAAAGATGAGTGAGTTTCTTTCCTTCCAGAGGCTCCATAGCAGGAAAAAGAATTTGGCCGCAATTTTAATGTGGTGGTCCTTAATAAAAGTGAAGACTTCACGGACAGAAGCGTATGGGATGGAAATTCCCAAGAAATCTTTGACCATGGCATGTTGCCAGAAAGCACGAGTCTGGGGGCAAGACAGAAATACGTGATTTATGGTTTCCGTGGAAGACTGATAGAGGGGACAAACAAAAGGAACTTGTAGTTGTCTACGTGCAAGGTTATCACATGTGGGTAACCCGTTCTGAAGTAGTTGCCAAATAAAGATGTTGATTTTTGGTTGAATATCGACCTTCCATATCCAGGCATATAACCATTGCGGAGAATGAAAGAAAGTTGGGTTATGGGCTAGCCAAGTGGCAGACTTAACCGTGAATTTCCTGGAAGAGGTGAGGCCCCAACAAAAGGTGTCTTTTTGTGGTTGCGACGGAAGTGGAATCCCTTCTATTCGAGAGCAAATATGAGGGGGGAGGAAGGTTCTCAACTGAACAGAATTCCAAGTCATGTTTGGTTCAATAAAATCCCCAACTTTAATGTCGAGATTAGGGAGGGTGGTAGCATCTAAGTTGAGCATTTCGATAAGACTAGTGTGGCTACACCAGTTGTCTAACCAGAACAATATATCTGAACTGGACCCTACTTTCCACCGAATCCCTCGGCGAATTAAGTCTCGTACTTGCAAAATCGCTCGCCAAGTAGGGGAGTCCGTTGGCTTAGGCTGGTAGTCAAAGAACGAACTACGAGCTAAATACTTTTTGCGCATCATTTCTGCCCATTTATTTGAAGGCTGAGTGAGAATTTTCCAGGCCAGTTTGGCTAGCATGCCTTGATTCATATGCTTAGTCTTTCGGAGACCTAAACCACCCATAATCTTAGGTTTGCAGATTTTATCCTAGGCTATAAGGGGGATACCGTTTTCATTGCTAGAACTTTTTTCCAAAAGAAATTCCGATTAATGGCATCCAATTTATTAGATGTAGAAGTCGGTAGTTTGGTAGTGGCCATAGTAAAAATGGAAATCGCTTCTAAGTTACTTTGGACAAGGACGGTACGACCTGCTTTCGAAAGGAAAGAGGTTGTCCAAGAGTTCAACTGCTTGTCGGTTCTAGTGAGTAGGGAGTTGTAGTCTGAAAGAGTGCTTGTATGTGACGAGAAATGGCGGCCTAGATATCGTCCAAGTGAATGTTTAGGTTGCATGTTGAAATGGCTTGCAATAAGCATTTTGGTGTGCGAGGGTGTGGTTTTCGAGAAGTAAATTGATGACTTATGGTAGTTAGGTGGGGGTAATTATACTCACTTTGATTATAAAGGTCTATCAGAATGGGAAAATTTACAAGGGACTACGAAGGATAGGTGCTGAATGAGTTCTCTTTCTTTATTGCCTCATCATCTTCAAGCTGAATATATTTTCTACTTTCATTTTTAGCTATGCGTATGTAAAAATTACTTAGTAATATCTGAAAAGGTCTACAAACTATAATCAATTCATATTTTAAAAATATATGTTATGATAAATTTAGTAACGATTGTGTTAATATTTCAATATATGAATATTACAAACTCAAAGCGGAACAATTATATACAAACAGATCATGTAATAAACAATAATAATTCAAAAAAATTGATTGTAATAATCCAAATTAATTCTGCCCAAAATAATCGCAAGTATGAGTTGTTTATGTATTATTCCGACTATAGGAGAGGTCTGCCAAAAATAACCCTGTATAACTGCAAAAACCGGTTACCTACTCACGTGATGCACACTAAAATACTTACTTCCTCCATTTTTTTTAATCGCTACACTTCTCAAATCACGGTATCCTAGGCAAAATTGGTAGTGGGTTTAATTGTGTATAAGGGTATATGATTAGGTAAATTTGTGGGGACCATTTGAGTAAATTAACAAAAAAAAAAGCAAATTAAGTCACCACCACCAGCCACCAGCCACCCTACACCCCACCCATCACCACCAACTGAAAACCTACACCACCACCACTACCACCAGAAACCCCCAATCACCACCCACCCTCACAGCTCTAAACCACCCACCCCAACACCAACCACCCTCTCACAACCCAAAGATTCGACCACCCACTGACCCACCCACAACCCTAGACCCAAAATTTCGACAACCCACAACCCTATTCCCGGCAGATTCGACCCACCCACAACCCTAAACCCAAAATTTCGACCACCACAACCCTATTCCCGGCGGGTTTGACCCACCCACAACCCTAAACCCAAAATTTCGACCAACACAACCCTATTCCTGGCAGATTCGACCCACCCAAAATGCTAAACCCAAAATTTCGACCACCCACAACCCTAAACCCAAAGATTTGACCCACCCACAACCTTAAACCCAGAAGATATAGAGTGAAAGAGGAAGAAGAAGAGTGGTGGCAAAGAGTTTTAGCCCTTGCGAATGGTGGTGGCGAGGAGTTTAGCCATTGTGAGGATGTGAATGGTGGTGAAGAGTGGAGGTGAAGCCGCCGTTGTAGATGAGTTGGAATGGAGGTGAAGCCGCCGTTGCGAGGAGTTTAGCCGTTGCGAATGGAGGTGGGGGCTGAGCGCCGGAGAAGGAGGTGGGTGGGAGGAAGGTGGACGGGAAATGGGGGTGGTGAGGAAGAGGTTGGGGTTTGGCAGTTGTGTTGGGAACGGGAAATGGGTGAGGAAGATACGGAGGTGGTGGTGGTGGTGGAAAGAGAAGAGAGAGAGAGAGAGAGAGAGGTGGCTGTGGGTGGGGAAATGGGTTGGGTTTATGTGCTATAATTTGTAATTAGTGAAGTATTAGTTTGTTATTTAGAAAGTTATAATTAGTAATTAAGTAAGATTTAATTTTTAAAGTAAGGGTAATATGGTAAATTCATAGCAAAAAACTTACCAAAAATAGAAAGAAAAGGAAGTGTAGTTATTAATTCCAAATTGCCAAAAATGGGAAGTGTAGCGATTAAAAAAAACGGAGGAAGTAATACACTTGTTTTTTTTGCCTTAATCCCCCTTCTTCTTTCTTCAAGACCCCCTCCCCCCTCCTCCATCCCACTGCCATCCCTCCCCACTCCCTACAACCACCTCCTCCCCGACCCCACAACACCCTCCCCCTTCCCACCCTATTGCCACCTTTTGACCACCTCTAATCTCTCCACTTCCTCTCCTTTGGGCATAAGATTGCATGTGATCGTGCATATCTAGTAAACTCCTTATTCTCTACTAATTATTTTGGCTTGAATAGATGGTGGTTAAATTCGTTAGTGGTTTATGGAGAATATACTTATTGTTGCCACTCTCCTTTTCTTTATTTATCAAAACCCTAATTTGTGTTTGATTTTAGAAAATGAAATTGGGCTTTGGAGTTTTAACACATAGTTGAGATTATTTAGGGCGAAACGTCTATACTTTGAATTATTATAATGAAGTATTTCTAATCTGAATGTAAAAATAATTTTTTTGCAAAAGCAAATTATGTACTTATACCATCTTTTCTATAATTATTTGTTAGTGAAACTCACTTATCTTCATATATGTGAAAAATTAAAACAACCTCGATGGTGATAATGAAGATGAAAGGATTGAGGACAACGAAGACAACATTTTTAATAAGTGAGAATGATGGTATATATTTTTAGTGGAGGTGACAATATACATAGTAATTATTCGTCAGTTCAAATTTTGTTCTAATGGAACAAAATAACCCAATATTTTGTCCTAAATTAATTCCAAAAAGGTTCCAATCGTAATTTTTCACAATAGAAGAAATGAAATTAAAAAATACTATATAATTAACGAAACTATAAAATGTAAAGTAATCTAAATTTATGCAAGCAACGTAAATCATATATATTTGATGTTAGATAATTCTTTTCTTCATGACGAGGATTAGAAAATACGATCGTTATATGAATCATTGTATTTTAGTCTATTTTCCAGGCTTGTAATAGAAGACAAAAATCAACTAATTTTGTTTGAGTACTTTGTGTTGAGTAAAACATACTAGCAAAACTACTATCACTGTTGCCACTCCTATTGCTTCCCTCCTTATCCAATTCGACTTCTGGCGCTCCTGGTTTGAATACAAACAATCCATAACCTGTCCCAGGACTACTAAATAGCCAAGCATATACATCCCACAAGACTTGTATTGGTGTCTTGTTCACTACAACCATTTCATTTCCGCGAAATTTCCATTGTAAATTCTTAACATGGATGAGAACAATTCCGTCGATACTAATCCACATTTCAGGGTCTTTAGGTCCAAAAGTTGAGCTCTCTATCACTACATCATGCTCCCCTTTTCCCTCTGTGAAACGAGCCCTTGTCGCAAAGCTCTTCTTAGCATACACTATTTCCTTTTTTAAGGATTGAATTGCATCCACTAAGGCTGGCCTCTTCTTCGTACGCTTATACGCTTTTTTCTTATAGTCCCCTAATAAAAGTACTACTTCTTCATCTGATACAAGCGCTAGATAATAGTCCGTGCATGGCTCTGGACTACTACCGGAGAACTTGGCAGATCGAAGGTCCCAGTACACATCAAGCTGGTGGTAGGATTCCTCTGATAATTTATGATGAATATTTATCTCAAAAGATTTGTACCCTTTTCTACTCCAAAAATGCCATGGTTTAAGTTCCACTTTGCATGTTGTTTGCCTTTCCAAATCACCTTCAAATCCATCTATTGTGATGCTAAATGAAATATTCATTAGATTTTTACACCATAAGACACTAACATTTCTCCAATATCCAGCAATGTTTGTTAAAAAGACACTTGTTACCGAACATAAGGAACTCTTAAGAGTTATAGGCTCCTCTGTTATTCTCTCTGGTGGTCCCTTTATTGATTGAGCTCTTAGATTTGTTGCCATTACATCGTACTAAATAAATTTCCCAAAAAGCGAATGACTTCTCTATACATGAGAATGTAAGGTTGTTGCAACCAATTTGATCCTTGATGATAACAAAATATTCTAGTCTAATAATTCAACACATATGATAATATATCTATAATGTGTTTGGGACTATGATTTAGGAAGAGAGAATACAAAGGAATTTGGGAAAAAAAAATTTATGAATATGATATTCCTACTTGATTAATATTGTTAGTTAACAATGTAGATTAAGTTATCGAGACAACTTATGATTTTGTTTCAAAGAAAATTTCCTTTGATCGAAAATAGGTGCAAGTAAGGAGGAGATTAAGCTAAGAAAAGGGATAATAAACAATGGAATTTTCTCGATTCAAAATTAGTAAGGAAAAAGAAAGGGTGATTATGTGATTTAATTATTTTTGTGGTGGGAAATATATCTAATTGAAGCTAAAAGATTTAAAAGAGAGCTAAGTGGAAAGGATATATTAAGATAAGAATGAAAATATTGTGGGTTGAGAAATTGTTTACTAAAATATATAATATCTTTTATAGTAAATTATTGTAATCACTATTTTTAGATATATACAATTGTTGGACTCTAAACAAAAGATTTGGATAGAAATATGCCCTAGAATCTTGTTGTTATTATTAGTATTTCAAGACTATTTTCTTACCTCATATATATTTATGTTTTTTGAAGAAGCTAGTAAAAGGACACGTGTGTTGTACGTATATGTACGTGGCTCATTATAAAATGAGAATACACACTTACTTTCAAAAAAGATGGATTGACAACATGACAAATAAATGGACATTTTTAACATCATTCAACGTAAATGGAAAGGAGAAGGAGGACAATACATTATAACATTAGAATTCACAATATATTAAATCATAGGTTTCCATTGCACGGAATTCTATTAAATATTTATTATGACCTTCAACATGAGAAGATGCCACCAACATGAGAAAATGCCACCTAATATAAGTTTTTTAGAAAAATTTCGATCAAGTTACATGTTGGAGTTAAAAACGACAATATTAATAATGGGAAAGCAAAAAATGTATTTCAATAAATGCACAAAACAAGAATTTTTGTAAGAGGTAATATGGTAATAGAAAATTACTACATAATTATGATAGCCATAATTTTAAGTAGGTTGAATTTAAAGTTTATTATATTAAGTAATTTACATAGGGTTTCAGGATTCCAAAGTTCCAGGTCAAAAGAGTTACTTGGAATTGTTAGCTATGTTAAGTTTTCATCTGGATTTAATTCTTTAAGCAGATTTGAATACTTTCCAACATCATATGAGGACAAAAATGACTAAGAACTATGATCTTAGTGGTTAAGAAATCTTTGGGAACCAATACATAAAGTTAGAAAGTCCTTGAGAGCCTTATTCTGTAAGATTATGAAAATTATATAAAGATCGTTTTATGTGGTACTTCCGTTTAAAAAGCCTTTCGGGGTTAAATCCAAGCTCAAAACCTAAATAAACTTGATGTATGATATGCTTGGAATGTCTTAAGGTCAAAATGGTCATTTATTCCCATATGGAAAATTCAATAATTAGTAAGTTAGGGCAGCTTAAAGATTAGCTCAGACCTATCCTCCAAGAATGCTGATTAGCAGCTACTTATGTGTCGATATCCCAAAATCCTTTGGATATATGAAAGCCAACAAATCAATCTAACACCTCAAGCAAGAATCACCCAGAAACTCCTTGAATCGACCTTACCCAGATGAGCTTTCCTCTCCTTGATATAAATAGCAGTTTTGGGTTTTCGGTTCTTTTTACCCAATTCTTCTTCTAAAACACCTACTTTTTCTTACATAAATCTCTTCTAGACATGCATACCTAGTTTTTCAAGCTTTTAAGCCTTGGAAAATTGTACAAAAATCTAACAGGTTGTTGTAGGTACAACTTTGCATCCCTCTTGTGTTTAGCTTAGCTATTCATGTTCTAAAACTTTCACTTACTTAGGGAAAGCTGTAAGAAGATTACATTGGTGAGACATGTTTATTTGGTTACTCACAGGTAATAGGAATCTTATTAATTATTACTGAGTTTACGGAGGTATGAAATTTTTGAAGAGTAGTCAATGGTTATTGATATCTATTGTTTTTGTTATGAGGTGAATATTTTGGGATATTGATTATGGAATCAAAGAGAGCTAATAGTACTACGAATTTCTCGAAGTACTATATATCAATCAAAAAAAGGATGAGCATTTGAGGATTGTGTTGGAAGCCAGAATTGAGTTGAGAGGCAAATCATGATTCAGATTGTAAATTGTGGATTAAAGTCCTGAGAATCAAGTTTGTACATTGAGGAGTTGGTTGAGAGTTAGTTATAATATGATTTAATTCCTTTTCTTTGAGATTCGAGTTCCAATGACTCTGTAATTCAAGTTTTATATAAAGGATATCGATTTATGGGCCCATAACCCACAGGTTCAGGATCGTGTATTTAAGGTTGTTTCCGCTACAAGTTCCATCTAAAGTATTAGTGATTATTATTGGTTCAATATTGAAGAAGGTTTAAAATTGCTAAGCGTGTTAAGCTAGCAACTCGGGAGGCCGGGCTGTTACAATAATATTTTTTTTACTTTCTCATTTTTTGTGTCACATGAATATTGTTATAAGGGGTATTATGCGAATAATAAAAAATACTATAAAATGTTGTCTAATATTTGACTATTTTCTCCTTTTTTGTATAGGTATAAGATACAAATTTAAATGAGAAAAATATTTTGAATAATGTTACTTATAAATATTATAATTAGTTTTATCACTACAAGGTTATCTAATATAATTATTTCAAAGTCATGTAGGTTAGAGTTCTCCTATACCTTATTCCTCTAATGTTATACAACTCTTCGTAATACTTTAATTTACTCATAAAGTTCCAACTAAAAATAATTAAAAAAGGAGAAATTAAGAAATCTCTCCTACCACATATGTTTAGTTACAATAACAAAGAAAATAAAAAATAAAAAATAAAAATTTGTCCAGGAAATAATATAGACCTCTAACTAGGAAAATAGGTTAAAAAAATTTAAGACAAAGTAATAATTAACTATGAAAATATTATTATTAGCCAAAAATCACAACAACTAAAAAAATTTTAAATCTCGGACTATGAAACAAGAAGTGGAGTATGATAAGGTAGAACAACCAAAATGATTATTATTATCACTTAGAAGTGAGAGGAATACTATATTTCACTCATGCACACACAAATTCTTTAAAACTTTGAAAAACTAAGTGAAGTGTTTTAATATAATAAGTTAATAATAATTCAAAATGCATATTTTTAAACTCCGTTTGTCCTTAAGGCCCTAATTTGGTTTTGGTTTACTCTTCTTCCTACTTTGCTTTGATAATATAGGGTGATACAAAAAGCGCTTTTTACTAAAGAGACTATATAAGGGGATTAAGGTAAGAAGAGATGAAAAGATGACTCCCTTTAGCACTAGGCAATGAGCAAAAATTTGAAGATATTTATTTTAGAAAATATCTAGTTGAATAAAATGGAATATGTAATGAAAGATATTCATTGTGTTTTTTTTAATAAAAAAATAATAGTTACACGCTATTGAAGAGAAATACTTAGATGTGTTTTCTTCTTTTGTTGAAAACATCATGTCTAAAATGCTTTAATATTTCTCTACATTGTGTATTTAAACTCTAAAATTAATTTTTGATTTCGCTAGAACATTTTCTTGAAATTTGATCTTATTTTTTACTTTGTTGACTATATTTTAGAATTTTTTGCCAATTACATCCATGTAAAATACCCTATTTGTTAATTATAACCATCATCTTTTTTCGAAAAAAAATGTCGTGTTCAGTCCGAAAAACTCGTCTCGAAGTACGTGCTCAAAAATTCGGCCTGTAGGTATTCGTTTCGTACGGATTCTCAAAATTCGTGCCCATAGAGGGCGGCCGGCGGTGTCCGTTTTTCGAAAAAATGTCGTCTTCAGTCCGAAAAAGGCGATTAAATGTGGTCTCGAAATACGTGCCCATTAGTATGTCATATATAAAAAACATATATTTTCAAAATATTATAAAATTAAATAAAAAAAGATTTATAAAATATTAAACATGATTTGACCGGTCAAACTATGGATTAGTGGTGTAATTAGTGAAAATGGCAACAACTTACTCAGATATTAGTTTTTCATGGCCGTAATTCACAAGAAAAAAAGATGATGGCTATAATTAGAAAATAGGGTATTTTACATAGCTGTAATTGGCAAAAGATTCTATATTTTATTAGTGAGATGTAACTTTCTGTTCTCGGGTAACATAAGACTTTGGTAGAATATAATTGGTTGATGTTCCACTTTCCATTCTTCATTGTTTTGGCCAGGTATAATAAATTGTAAGGCATTCATAGGCCTAATTTGAGCTTGGAACATGGAACATGATCGAATTCAAGTAAGTAGGCATTTTTACTAGTTTCTCCCTTTGTTAGTGTTTATGCATGAAACTGTACGAGTTGTGATGTGGTGGATTGTTAGTGGAAAAATCGGCGTCCAAAGCTTCCTTCTCGGTGGTGACCTAAAAGAAAACACGAGCCTTAGGGTTCTTCTGAGGAATGCCCCTCCGATGCTTCAGCCGACTCCCTAATCACAAGTGTTAAGCCTCAGTTAAAATTTGAGAGTTATGTTTGCATGATTTCTTGTGTAAGAGTGAATGTACCATACTCATACATGGCATGTGTATTTATAGTGTTAGACTTTTATCAATTGTGACCTAGGCTCTTCCTGGGCCTTTTGGCCTCTTTGACTAATGTGAGTTTGTCATATGAAGCCTTTAAGTCCTTCGTAGATTGCACTCTGATGGTCTTGTTCTCATTTAAAGGAATATGATTATTAGGCAGAGTTTTCCCTTTAGGCTATGCTCTATCGGCTCTGTTGGTGGTCTTCTGGCCATTAGATTCTAATAAGAAGACCCCGTACAATTCCCCCCAAGACCTAATGTTGTGTTTGGCAGAGCACTGAGTTTTAATTAGGGGAAGAGCTTCTTCTTAATGAGACGTTTAAGTGAGAAGTCTTTAACTTTCCACCTTCTTTCCTTAGCTGCTTTTCCTTTTCCCGCCCATTATGGACGCATGCGCAACAAGGATCATTAATTCATTTTGAAATAATGACGGTTTGAATTTTTCGAGAACTAATGATGAGCGTTGCCCTTTCAATGGTCAACGTCCGTATAAATAAGGAATTGGCCTCAAATTGTGAACATTTCATCTTTCTTTTTTTCAATTTTTGCTTCCAAATAACTCCCTTGCTTTATCCGGCTATTTCAGGGTGACTTTGAGGTGATTTTTTTTTTTGCTTTTTCTCACATCATTCTCTTGAGAGGTTATTTGGAGCACTTCATTCAAATTTCAGGCGATTTGTGCTGTTCTTCAAAATAAATCTCCACCTAAATTGAAAGATCTTGGTAGCTTTTCCATCCCATGTCATGTAGGTGCATTATTTATTGATAAAGCTTTTTGTGATTTAGGTGCATCTGTGTCTGTCATGCCATTGTCTATCTGTAAGAAACTGAACATGGGGGCACTTTAGTGCACTCAAATTACTTTGCAGATGGCTGACCGTTCTATAAAATACCCCCTAGGTGTTTTAGAAGACGTCCCTATTAGGGTGGGAAAGTTCACATTCTTGGATTTTGTTGTTTTGGATATGGAGGAGGATGCCCAAATTCCTATTATATTGGGTACCATTTTTGTGCACTGCTGGTGCAGTTATTGATGTCAAGTCTAGGTCTTTGACTTTGAGTGTTGGTGATGATACTGTCACTTTTAAACTAACCATTGCTATGAACTCTCCTATGCTTGAAGAGTCCTGTTGCAAGATTGATGTGGTAGACAAAGCTATGATGTCTGCATTTCAGCAGATACGTGATGCTGACCCATTGGAGGTAGTATTGACTGAGGAAGATTCATCAGGCATCGATACTGAAGTCGATGTCGGCCTTGCTAATTTAGAGGGCCCTAATGCTGAAAAGGGACAAGATGTGGTTATAGAAAATGTATGCTCTACCTCTACACCTCAGGTAACAAAGGTAGAACTTAAACCACTCCCATCTCACTTGAAGTATGCATTTCTTTATGACAAGGAAGAATGTCCTGTGATTGTCAATACTACACTCACAGATAGCCAATTGGAAAATTTGCTTGTAGTACTTCGTATGCATAAAAAGGCTATAGGGTATAGTATTGATGATCTGAAGGGCATTAATCCTGATTTTTGTATGCATCGTATTAATCTGGAAGAGGATCACCGCCCTTGCATTCAACCCCAAAGACGCTTGAATCCTAATATTCAAGAGGTAGTGAAGAAGGAAATTATGAAGTTGTTAGATGCAGGGATCATCTATTCCATTGCTGATTCTAAGTGGGTCAGTCCCGTGGAAGTGGTTCCTAAGAGGAGGGGACCACTGTTGTGAAAAATGAAAAGGGTGATTTAATCCCTACCAGGGTTGTCACAATGTGGCGCATGTGCATTGACCATCGTAGACTTAACAATGCCACTCTGAAGGACCACTTCCCCCTCCCCTTTATTGATCAGATGTTGGAAAGGCTAGCCAAACATAGCTTTTTCTGTTATCTAGATGGATATTCAAGCTTTTTCCAAATCCCCATCCATCTAGACAATCAGTTTAAGACTACGTTTACATGTCCTTATAGCACCTTCTCATATCATAGGATGTCATTTGGATTGTGTAACGCTCCTGCTACTTTCGAGCTGTATGATGGCCCTATTCTCTGATTTCATCGAAAATATCATGGAAGTTTTTATGGATGATTTCAGTGTTTATGGGTCTTACTTTGATGTTTGCCTGCATAATCTATCTAGAGTTATTAAGAGATGTGTAGAGGCTAATCTGGTCCTAAATTGGGAGAAATGTCACTTCATGGTGAATGAAGGTGTTGTATTGGGTCACTTGATTTCTGAGCGTGGCATCCAAGTGGATAGAGCGAAAATTGAGGTGATTGAAAAACTTCCCCCTCCAATGAATGTCAAAGGAGCGAGAAGCTTTCTTGGTCATGTAGGGTTTTATCGCAGGTTTATAAAAGAATTTTCTAAAATTGCAAAACCCCTCACTCAATTGTTGCTTAAGGGTGTCACTTATGATTTTACTAATGCTTGTTTGGAGTCTTTTTATAGGATTAAAACAACATTGATAATTACCCCTATTATACCTGATTGGAATCTCCCTTTTAAGATCATGTGCGATGCTAGTGACTATGCTATAGGGGCAGTGCTTGGTCAGAGAAAGGATAAGCTGCTCCATGTGATTCACTATGCCAGCAAGACCTTGGATCCTTCCCAGGTTAATTATGCTACGACAGAGAAGGAATTGCTAGCTACAGTTTATGCATTGGACAAATTTCGGACCTGTCTGATAGGTTCGAAGGTTATAGTACATACTAACCATGCTACTTTGAAGTACTTGATGGCCAAGAACGAGGCCAAGCCTAGACTTATCAGGTGGATTCTTTTGCTGCAAGAGTTCGACTTGGAGATTAAGGACAAGAAAGGTGCTGAGAATATGGTTGCTGACCACCTTTCTAGATTGAGGTTTGAATCATCTTCTGACTCTTCTATTGAATACTCTTTTCCTGATGATCATCTGTTTTCTGTGTCGTCTAAATCTCCTTGGTATGCTCATTTTGCCAATTATTGTGTTAGTGGTTCCCATCCCCCCAATCTTACATACCAGCAACCATGGTTATTAAAATCACGATTTAAGTCTTAAAATCTTACGATTATACGATCTTAATTTGAAAAACGATTTAAATCGCAACTAGAATCTAAATCAGTTAAAATCTTAATTAGAATCTTATTAAATCATTAGAATCTTAAAATCGTTATTAAAATCTTACGATTTTAACGATTCTATACGATTTAAGAAAACATCGATATTCCATTAAAATAATTGGTGAAACCTATTTTTTTTTAATGTTTCTCTTTTCCTAAATGAGTAACACTCACTTATTCAATACAATTTTTATTAATCTTACTCAATTCACTCAAACTCTTCTTTTTCATCAACAATGATACTGGTAGCAGTTCTTTAATACACAATTGGTGACCTTGCACTTCTAATCTTAAGCATATTTAATTATTTATCGTATAATAAAAAAACAAATAAGTAAATAATATTTTTCAAAAGTAATTTAATGATAAAAAACGATTAAATAAGTTATACAATGCATCATAAAACTTTATTTTCACAAATTTGTAGAATCTTACGATTTTATGATTCGATTCTACGATTCGATTTTAACATGCCTTTCCGATTCAAGTTAGAATCTTAATTTTAACAACCTTGCCAGCAACAAAAAAAGTTTTATCATGATGCCAAGATGTACTTTTGGGAGGACACATTTCTCTATAAGTAACGCTCTGACGGAATGTTCCGTCGTTGTATTCCTGATTGGGAAATGGACGGGGTTTTGTTACACTGTCATAGTATGCCCTCTAGTGGCCATGTAGGGTCTCAAGCGACTGCATTTAGAGTCGTACATAGTGGATTTTATTAGCCTTCGATTTTTAAAGATGCCAAGTACCTTTTGTTTGTCTTGTGATGCTTGTTAGAGGATGGATAATATTTCTAAAAGGCAAGAGATGCCACAGAGTGGGATTCTAGAAGTCGAACCTTTTGATTTATGGGAGATTTATTTTATGGGACCCTTTCCTACTTCTTGTGGGATTAGGTATATTCTAGTGGCTGTCGACTATGTGACCAAATGGGTAGAAGCTTTAGCATCACCAACCAATGATTCTAAGGTTGTGATGAAGATGTTCAAGAAGATAATTTTCCCCGTTCCGGTGTCCCTCGTGTTATCATTAGTGACGGAGGTTCTCATTTTCATAAGAGCACCTTCAAGGCCCTCTTGAAGAAACATGGAGTCACCCATAAGGTCGATCTAGCTTACCATCCCCAGACTAGTGGTCAGGTAGAAGTGTCGAATAGGGAGATTAACAGGATTCTTGAGAAAGTTGTCACAAAAGCTAAGAAATATTGGTCATTAAAACTTGATGATACTCTTCGGCGGCTCCACACTGCTTTTACGACTCCATTGGGGACCACCCCTTATTGACTAGTTTATGGCAAGGCTTGCCATTTGCCAGTAGAAATGAAGTACCTATCTGCGTGGGCGGTCAAAGAGATTAACCTTGATTTGGTAGCTGCAGGTTAAGCGTGACTTCTTCAACTCAATGAGTCGGATGAGCTCCGTTTGGATGATTATGAGAACCATAGGCTCTACAAGGAGCAAACGAAGAAGTTGCATGATAAGATTATTGGGAAGAGAGAGTTTAGAGTTGGAGACAAGGTTTTATTGTTCAATTCTAGGTTGAGGCTTTTCCCTGGAAAGCTTAAGTCTCAATGGTCTGGACTATTCGAGGTGACTGATGTGAAGGCACATGGTGCCATCGAGGTCGTCAATCAAAAAGGAGAGAAGTTCAAAGCAAATGGACAGCGTCATAAGCTGTACCATGAGGGGTGGTTTTGTTGGTTGTGTGGAGGAGATTCGCTTCGGCCCCTCTCTACTTTATTCATCTGACTAGGCAGGTAATATCGTGCGGGACCTTCATAAACCAGCGCTTTGCGGGATGCAACCCGTATTTCCTTTGTTTTTTTTCTTTTTCTTTGATTCGTAGTTTTCAGGTGTGTGAGAGAGCGTAAGGGTACTAATGTGCTTCTAGATCTTGTGTTTTATGTGCAGATGTAGCCACTGAAGAGCAATTGGATCCCAAATAGCACCAAGTACTGGAAAAAGGCGAGCTATTTACTGAACAGTAGCTCACCCGATGACATCGGGCGGAGTGTGCTCGATCGGGTTGCGGGTAATTCCCCTTTGGAAGCAAAAAATGTTGAAAATGGCAGAGGAAGGCCCCACCCGATGGCATCGGGCAGCAGATGACCGATCGGGTCCGAGAATTTTGTACCCGAAGGCCTGCCCGATCGGGTGATCAAACAAGTTTCAGATGTCAAAAAGGTGTTTCAACCGATGGCATCGGGCAACTAGAGCCCGATCGGGCGCGAGACCTTGGCACCCGATTGAAAATAAGGTGCCCGATGGTCTGCCCGATCGGGTGTCGGCACAATTGCTGAGTTTATGAAAAAAGTTGTTGACCCGATCGGATCGGGCGGATGTTGCCCAATGGGGTTGATGTTCAGCACACCACTTACAAGACCGAGTTCTACTCGGTTTCTTCCCTCTCTCGTCACATAAATCTCTACACCTTCCCTCACTCTATCTCTCTTTCTCTACCTTCATCTTCATCTTCCCCAACTACCTAGGAACTCTCAACCTCCATTAAAAACCCAACTTTCTTCCTTCAATCTTCATCCTTTTCCTTCCAACTTCCATTGAAACAACTCCTTTTTCCACTTCCATCCCCATGTTCTCATCTTCCACCCACAAATTCTCCATACCTTTATTCTTTTCCCTTCACCATCTCCCTACCTCCATTTTTGTGTGAGCAAAGGTTCTTTAAGGTTGGAAACTAACAATGGCAAGCAACGTTTGAAGGTTACTCGGGGGTGAAGGATCTAGATCTAGAAGGGAGGCTACACCACCACATCCACTACCACCACCACCGGTTCCCAGGACGAGCAACATCCTGACATCATCTTTCGGGATGATGAGCACCGAGAGAAATTTCTACGCTTTAAGAAGCGCGAGGTACTTCCAACTCGTTTCTTAGATGTCGAATTAATTGCTAGATTAAGACTTGCTGAGGATTTTATAGATTTTATGAAGTGTGTTGGTATGGAAAATTTCTATAATGTGCATATAAACACCAATGCTGCTTTGGTGTTTGAATTTTATAGCAGTTTCGGTCTCACCAAGCGCCGAGCAGGGCTGGTCACCCATGTGCACTTCCTATTGCTAAACCAAGAACACACCTTGAACCTTTGGGAGTTTTTCGGGGTGCTCAGAAATGTTATACGGGGGGACTACTACCCGCTTGAACATTTTAGTATGCCCAATGTCTACTTAGCTCTCACAAGGGATCCTGAGCCTTTTGACGGTCAGGATTATCATTGGGCCAATTTTCACCACCCTATCTTTAGTATCTGGATCCGCTTCATGGGACAAACCTTGTTAGGATGCTATGAGGGTCACCTGGTCCGAGGGGACGAGTTGATTACAATTGGTAGCTACATCTTTAAGGGCCCTAGAAACCACTTCGAATATAATTTGGCCCATCATGTAGCCTTGCAGTTCGAGACTATCTCGAACTCGCTTCCCACCCGTCGTGAGTTTGGGACTTGAACCCCTAGACGGTTGGTGAATGGGGGTTTGGTTACTTTATTTGCTCGAAAAATTGCCTGTTTTGATGAATCCCACCTTAACACTGTCTACGGCCCTACCCTCATCGACCTCACCTACCTAGACACCCTCAAGGTCTACATCAGCTCCCCCTCCCCCTCCTTCTAACACTTTTGACTTTTCAGGTTTGATGTCGACATTAGGTCGAATGGAGGCAGGTATGGGAAGGATCGAGGAGCGAGTCAATGATCACACCGCCATACTCCAAGTCTATGGTGCTCGCATTGACTCGCTCTATGCACGTGTGGATGATATAGGCACACGTGTCGATACCATGGTAGAGGATCAACACTTCTCTCTCTATCCTCTTTATGATGATTTTTGCAGGCGCGACATTGTTGAGCAGTCCGCTCGGCACCCCTCGTGGTACCATTGGAACCCCAATTATGGCCCGCCTGCTTTTGCGGAAGATGATATGGATGAGGATGAGGAGGAGGAGACTGCACCGCGACAGTCTGTCTCTCTAGGAGACTTTGGTGCAGGTGCTAGTGGTTTTGGGGGCGTTTTTGATGATGGATTTGGTAGTGGTATGGGTGGGTTTATAGGAGATCTTTCTCATCATTTTCCTGGCAGTTTTTCAGGTGGTGGTGACATGTGTGGTGGCGGTTGCTTCAGTGGCTACACCGACGATGATATGGGCGGCTGATGCCCTTGCTCTTTTCTCTCTCTCGTTGCAATGAGGACATTGCCTCGTTCAGCTTGGGGGAGGATCTCTCTCTGTATGTACATTCTCCCTTTTACTTCTTTTTAGTGTAGATTTACAGCTTTCTAGGATAGATTTAATGCTTTGATAGGATAGTTTATTACTTTGAAAAAATTGAAGAATGAAAAAAATATCTGAGTTGTTTAGTGCATGTTGAGCTATATGATTGTCTCCCTGTGCCCCATTTATGTTTTTGTAATGTTTTGGGTCATATATTTTGATGGCTTGGCATTGAGATTCATTGGTTTTGATGTGATCTCTGACTTTATATGACCCTTGCTTGCATGATGCTTGTGACATTTGCGCTGAATTTGAAACTAAGTTGGTTAGACTGTGAGTTTTTGTGCCTATGGATGCCTATGTTCATCCAGTCTTTCCTTCTTTGTACGTAGTTCCTCACTATAACATTGATCTTGCCATTGGTTCTTCACTTCTTGATATCTAGCAAGCATGCATATTTGAAATGATTGAGGCGTTGTTTTGATTGTCTAAGCCACAAAGCCACATATATAACATTATGCCGCCTTTAGCCCGTCTGAGCCTTTCTTGCCTGTTTATGATCATACCTACATTACAAGTCATTTCCTTACATGATATTGTCCTAAGCCTAGCTTGGGGGTTCATTAGTAGTGTTTTGGTTTGTTATAGACGAGTTCAACATTTTGATGGGTATTGGCTAATTGTTATTGTGGAGCTTATTGGTTATAAAAGCTCATAGTGCAAAATTTGAAAAAATCAACATTGAGAAAAAGAAAAAGAATGAGTTATGAGCAAAAACAAGAATCCCTTGAATGTTTCGAACAATGAAACTAGAAAATGAGTGAAACGGAAAGAAAAAGGAAGTGTGGTTTATTAGAGTACTATTGAGTTGGTTATGTTTTGGGTTGATGATATGCGGAGTTGATAGGTCACATTGACCTCTTAGTTTGTTGATGATTATGCTCCTCTAGGCTGGCTTTACCACCATATCTCCCAAAGTTTTCCACGCCTTTCACCTAAGCCACGCTACAACCTTGTAAAGACCTCATGATCCTTGTTGCATTGCATTGTCTAGATTGATATGAAGTTTGGTCCCAATCCCGTAGAGTATTTGCTATTTGTGGGTCGACTGAATAGGTTGAGTGTCACATGCAACCTTCTAAACACACGAGTGACATGAGTTGGGAAGGGTTATTAGGGGATGGGTCAGGTGAGCGATCAGGCACATCTTTTGCCGGCCACAAAAATTGAGAGTTGATTGACCTCCATGTGAGCACCCCCTTAGTATTTGCGGGATGCGCTGATGGCCTTGTGGATTGCTATGCATACTGATTGATTGTTGGTTTGATATGATGCATTGTTGATGATGCTTTCCTGCAGGTTTAGTCTTGAGTCTAACTGTAATATTGAGCCAAATTCTTTCTTTCTTATTGGGGTGAGACAGTCGTATGTTAGTTCGCATGATTTGTTTGCTTGAGGACAAGCAAAGGTTTAGCTTGGGGGAATTTGATGTAATGATTTCATTTAAAGTTTTTCGCTTTATTACAAGCTAAATTGTGCGGTATTGACGATCTTAGGAGCCATTTATGCTAACTATTTTGATATAGTTGTGGTTTGTCTGTTTTATAACATTTTGCAGGTTTTAGGGAAAAACTCCTTATTTTCTGTCATTTTGATCACCACACTGTAGAGGAGAAGTTATGAGGCATGTAGGAGGTCTCAAGATTGTATCGGGCAGCCATTGTCCGATCGGGCGTCGATTTTTAAGGCCAAAAACTACAGATTTCTTACCCGATCGGGCGGCTTACTCGATCCCATAAGGTGGGAAAACTCTTGGTCATTTTCGTGGTTTAGAAGGCATTAAAGAAGACTATTGGCCCGATCCCATCGGGTGGATGTTGGATATATGCTGCTGAAGCTGAGTCCCCAGACCCGATCGGGCGGCCCTTTGCCCGATCGGGCAGAAGGCATGGAGGGGCGATTTTTCGTTCTTGCCGTCCTATCTTATTTGTTTTCTTAGGTTAATATAAATACTGTTTAGTTTATTTTTAGATTTATCTTTCATTATCTTAAACACTTTTAGAGAGCTTTTAGAGTTTTTACTTAGTTTATCATTGTAGAGGAGATCAAACCTTGGTTCAATTCAATTATAGTTATTGCTTTCAGTCTCTCTAATTGTTTTGTTATTACTTCTCAATTGTTTTAGTTTAGTGATTGATTATTTCATGATGCAATTATTAGGGTTTCTTATTAGTTTTGTTACTGTTAATTTAATCATGTCTTAGTAGTTCCCTTTCTAGAGTATTAGAGAGGGAAGCCATGTTTATACCATGATTGTTGATTAGACTGTTATTGATTTCTAGGGCTTGATTGGAGTGATTATGGTGTGGTTTGTTCTTGATTAGTAGTTAATGTTAGTGGCCGATTTCATTGATTGCTTGTGGTTAATAATTGTTCGTACAGACCCGTCTTACGATTAGAGATCTAGGACACACCAATAGTTCTGATTACATTAGTGAACAAGCGGCGTATGTTGTACTATGAGCGTGGAGACTTAACTATAACTCAACACATGCTCTAATCCCTCGACTCTTGACCTAGGTTTTGGTAGTAGTTGAACCCCTTTGATTGGTATAAGAATAGTGGACCGAACTAATACTCTAGACTTTTATTCCATAGTTATATCCCAAATTAATTCTTTTCTTACTCTAGTTTAATTAATAGCTCAGTTTATCATATCTGATTTCACCTGAAGTAGTTATTTGGTTGAATATTAAGATAGAAACTATGCATCCCTGTGGATTCGACCCTACTTCCCTTCACTACTATTGTTAGAGGACTGTAGGATTTATCTTTGAATAGGTGATACGACTTTAGCCTATAAACAAGCTATGAGATTCGCGAGAGAGGCTTTAAAGCAGCACTTATACAAAGAAGAAAGAGAGCTGCAGAGCATGACCATCAGCTTCGGCGAAGAAGATAAAGACGATGAAGCAGATCATCAAGACGGCTTAGTCATATCCTTGACTATCAGCAACTGCCTGATCAATGGGGTTCTAGTGGATAATGGCAACTCTGCCAACATGTAACAACCCGTAGAATCCCGGACTCTTCAAATAACCTGTAATACTAACGGAAGCATACTATTGTGGATTCCAGAGCTATTATTAAAAACACTTCCTGGGAAGCCAAGAAAGTACAGAGCAAACGTTTAAAAGTTAAGGGTTATGATTACAAACCAAAATAATTTTATCAAAAATATAGTTAAATTCCGTCCTGAATATCACATCACAACAAAAGTGTTATCTAGACAATCCCAAGCAAGCATGCTTCACACGAACACTACGCAAAAGTTCACTTGAAGGCCAAGCATAAGAGCGCATGCTCTTCATTTACCTATCAGCTCCTGCAACAACTAGAACTCTGCCATCACAAGGTCAGGTTTAAGAACAAAACATCAGAAGAGTACATAAGACGATTCCACAATACTCATTTTTGGTGGTTTTTCATAATATAAATAACGCATTCATAATTGAAGCCATAATTAAACAAGTGTTGGTTTCAAGAAAGATAGTATTTACTGTCACATCAGCCACAAAATAATTTTAGTATTCCATTCATTTAGGGGTAAGAGAACACGAGTAGAGAGGGGCTCCCTCTCTAGGTCATCGTCTGCCTCTAAACGTTAAGAGGCCGTCGCCCCACCATTTATATTATTATGCTTGCAATACTTTATTAGGACAGGTCCCGATGTTATTTATTCGCTAGGAGATCACTCATCCTGCAAGGGTTCGTCAGGAGATCACCCATCCTACAAGGGTTGTTGTTCATACTGTTCCATCCGGTGGCAACGACTCTTCCCCTTAATTCGTTTATTCACAATTCTATTACACACTCCATTCTCGTGTTTCAAGGTATTTAAAAATTGCACATTCTCGTTTAAATAACCATGAATTGCTAATTCTTGTAATTTGATCTTAACATTTGAAAATCCAAGAAGACAATCATATATGTAGATGGGGTTTGAGCTATGCTAGTAGTTATATTAGTCTTCTAGCATCACATGAAAAAGAGTTGTTGGAAAAATTATATTTTCAATTTGGAAAAGAGATAACGTGTTTCTAGATTTGAAATATTTTGCAAAAACCTTTAACACTTGAAGTACATAAATAGTTTTAACAAAATCCAGAATGTCCAAGTGGTTTTAATTTATTTCATAATCTGCCCAGAATAAAACAATAACTTTATACAGTGGCCGTTTTGAATAAATTTTATGTCCATGTTCAAGCGATTTTCGTAAGGAACAATTTTGTTTGAAATAAGAAAAAGGCTAAAAACGACTCTAAATGGCTTACCAATCGACTTTAAGTAAACTGGGGCAGTTTGAATACGGAATTAATTAAGTTGGGAAAGATAATTTATTTCTCTTAGCAAAACTTTCCAACTTAGTATGAGCATGATAGAGGTTAGTTCATGGCTAAAAGTGCAAGGTTTTACATATTAACATTAGTCATCAACCAAAAACTCAACCATCCAAAACACAATTCAAATTTTAGTAAAAATAACCATAACTACTAGCTTGCTTCTTCCCCAAAATGAACTAGACATTAGTTTAGCAATACATGCATCAATATAAAACCACAAATTCAAAAAGTATCAACATATATTGTAAACTTTCAGCAATTTAAATCAATATGCAAGGTCCAATTTAATAAAGACAACTCCTTTTTGACACCTCTATCTAAAAAGGGTGGAATAACCTTATGTACCTTAGTTATGGGGCTTTAATCTCCTCTAAAATGACTTCTCTTGACTCCAACTATTGATTCCTCAACCAACCTTCAATCAAAATCCATTGCATGCCTTAGTTTTTGCCTCTAACCCATAGATTTGCACTCAAAGTTCCATAAAAACACAAGAGAAGGGTTGAATGTTTACCTTAACTAAACTTGTCTTCTTTGAGGGTCTTTCTGAGCTCCAAATTTATCTCCAAATGTTTCTAATTCTGGGTAATAAAATGCATAGGATCTAGGTTAGGTTGGATTTCCATGTTCTTAAGCAAAAAAATGAAGAAAATAAGATGAAACAAGAAGGGGGAATTTACCTTCAATGGCATGAGGCTAAGGGGAGAAGAAGAGGTTTTGCGTAGCTGATTTTACTGATGTAAATGAGGGTTGGCAGCTGTAGTTTATGTCTCCTAAGTCTTAGCTACCACCTAGAATCATTTGTTTTCCAATTAGACTTTATTAAATTGGTGAACTTTAGTCTTTTCCTAAGTGTTGTCCCATCTTTACCTATTAGCCTTGTTTTGATACTTTATGGGCCTTAATAAACTCTTTTACCCAAAATTCTTGTTGGACATAGTAGCTAACATCTTGGGGTATCCCTTTTTATTTTTTTCTGATTTTTTTGGTCTCTTCTTTTGGGTGTTATGGGCTCCTATCCTTATTTAAAATCTGAATTTTTTTACACAAAAATTTTCTCTCACTAAAAGGAGAGCATCTCTCTCTAGAGGTGAAATAGAATAGTTTACTTAGCTTTCATACCTTTTACCCTTTATTTCCAAAACTAAAACAATTCACTTCGTCTCCTAATCCATACATTACTTCTTTTTACTCAACCCAAACCTTTCCTATAGGGATTCTCATCTGATATTCTCTCCTACCAAACAAATTTATCCCTTCCAACAAATATGGATGTAGTACTTAACATCCAGGGTGACCTTCGGAAAATGGGTGAAAGAGTTTTCCTAAGAGAGGGTGACATGGATCCATCAGACAACCTGTATAATACCGTGGTCAGTGGAAAGTTCAAAGATCAAAGGAGTTTCAGTGAAGAAGCTATTAAAAGTTGGGTATTCCTAAGATGGACATCTAGGGATAGTATTCAAGTAAAAAAGGTTGAGAAGCTCTATTTCTTCTATTGCTTACATGCGAGAGATAGAGAAAATCTTATAGCACTTGGCAGTTGGCACTGCTTGTTATGAAGGGGCGTTAATCATTTTTACAAACTGGTTTCCAAAGGCCTCGTACAGGTTATTTGACTTCTCAAGAGCCACCCTGTGGATTAGGGTAGAAGGACTGCCCCTAATCTATAACAAGCCCAAGATAGCTAGACGAGGTTTGGAGAAAATTGGACAGATCCAGTACTTTGATGAAGAATCAAACTCAGACGGGCCAAAAGAATATTTGAGAGCCATGGTCAGGATTAACATTCAAAATCCACTCATTCCGGGGTTTTACCTGGAATTAGGAGATGGAGAAGTAGAGTGGGTGGATTTCAGATACGAGGGAGTCTTTTGCTATTGCTCAAATTGTGGAACAATTGGCCACAAAAAATCGAAGTGCCTCATCCCTCAAGAAGTAGCTAAGGTACATTTTGCTCAGGAGATGAAAGATCGCTATCATTACAATTTCAACATTAAAATAAGTCATAGGCCGGAGCCTCTATCACCGATAAACTGATAGGGCTGAAAATGGTGGATAGGAACAGGAACACCAGAGTGGATCTTGTTCAACTCCATCCAGTCAGGGATGTCTCTAGTCCGAGCTTGTCGGAAGAAACGGTCAAAAGAAGTGAGGATACTAATGAAGACTCGAAGGATAATTCGAATGAGTCTGATGCAATGGATAAGGACCGTGATAGCTCAGGAGATTCCTATGATACGGATGGTCCAAGTGGAAATAACCCGTATGAAAGACAAAACGGGAGTGATAGCACGTGGGGAAATAGAAAGCGAGATGGAAATGAGTCAGATAGCTCGGAGATTAACTCCAAAAGAAGGTTCACTTACGAGGAGTCAAGCTGGTCAAGAAAAAAGCATTGCTATGCCAAAAGAAGACAACAACAACTTGAGTAAAAAAGAGCCCAACACGTTTGCAAGCAATGTCAATGTTGATCTTAACAATTGGGACCAAGACAAATGCATTACAAAATTGGGCTTCAGCTTGAAAACTGAAAAGTAGGGAAATTTATTGCAATTAATGATGCTCAACTACTTAGCATTTGAAATTGCAACTCAACTCAAAGAATTGGAGAATATTGAAGCAAGAGCACTGAGTAACTCAAAGTTACTAACCCAGCCGCCTTTCCCATTTCCCGAACTACCAACATTTATTGAATTCCTCAAGTTTTCTCTTACTCACCCCATCCAAACATTATGTTCTAAACCCCTCTATGCTCAAATTGGTAAGCAAATACTTACACACTACCACTCCTTTATTTATACGGCTACCCCTTTTCGCAACCACACCACACTACCACTTACACACTCTCCCCCCAAAAACCCCCCAATCATCCCCTTTATTCTTCCTCTTTTAGCAAACATTCCTTCCACATCAGACATCCTACCCCAACTTCAATGGAGGACCACTACTTCCTTAATGAATTATTCAAGGAACAACAGGGTGATATCATCAACTCCCTTGTGAATGACGTCAACGTCATGTGCTCGCCCCGTTTTTACTTCCCAACTGTCCCATTACTTGATCCTTTCATACCATTTGACTCAATTGACTATGATCAAGTCAATTGGCTATTTGGCAATGAGTGGGCCCTACCGCAAGGTGAGCCGATTTTCCCCCCAGTGAATGACGTGGTCATGCCAACTAGTGATGAGAATCTTCATGGGTTTTATCATATGGATGAGCTAAGCAAAATTCTTCTTAACTGCTAACACAAATCCAACGTAGCCGAGAATGCTTATAACTCTAACAACGCCTCAAATGCCAACCAGACTCTTTTCTCACCTCCTGAAATATTAAACTCAGCGAATATTGAGGGCCTTGTACCTGAGAACTCTACAAATAACCCCCCCAACTCGCCTAAATCTGAGAAAGCCTCCTCTTCAGCCCACTCGAAATTTCCCGTAACTGACGTGCCCCCATCCATGGACGAGATAGCTGTAATGATATCGAAGATGAACCACGAGGTAGCTAATCCAATTATCTTGGATGAGATCGAGCGTCAGGAACGCGTCTCACTAGTGGCAGACTCTGGCGAAAAGGAAAAGGGAAAGGGGAAAGTAAAAGGGAAGTCCAGTAACAGGAAAGAGACGAAGAAACCAAGCCAGAAAAGAAAGTATCGATGTCCAAGCTGCTGTTGCGTAACTGAAAAAACTGAAAAGAAGCTGGCGGTGAAGGAAGAAGGTAAGGAAACTTATTTACCTGACCTGAATTCTGCTCCTAGAAAGGATGAGATAGAGCCATTCTCTTTTGCCTAATCCCCACCCAAAAGAAAGAAGAGACAACTAAAATACAAGGGGAAGGGTAAACTGAAGTTTGGATTAAGTGATGAAGATGATTGCTACTTTGAAGAGAAGATGGAGAAGTTGATGAAGAATGTCCCTGTGAAAGCTGATTTCAAAGATGTGCAATACTCCAACCCTCAAGTTTTTCTGATGAATGGCGCGGCTGGCCCACAGCCTCCAAAGACTGGATGACCACCCTTAGCTGGAATTGTAGGGGCTCACTGACTTATCTTCCCCTACAATTCATTTTATTAAGTATGTATTAAGTAGTAGTAACGTAGATCTACTTTGCTTTGCAAAAACTAAGTGTAATGTCGACTACCTGAAACCAATTTTTAAAAGGATGGGCTTTCATGGAGTCGTAGGGTCGGACGGTGTAGGTAAAGCTGGTGGTCTTTTATTTTGCTGGACTAGTAGAGTCCAAGTCAGTGTTAAGCTAGTCACTCCTAACTACATTGTAAGCCAGGTTTTTTACAAACCTACCTATGAATATCATATGATCTTTGTGTATGGATCGCCTTATTATTCGGACATAACGAAGATTTGATCGGAAATCCAGTCGGTAACATCCAACCTACATGGAGGGATTGTTTTGATTAGTGACTTTAATCAAGTGGAAACCCAAAGCCAGAAACTTGGAGGTGCAAAGTATCTTCTTGGGGCCAGGGAATTTCAAAGTTGGAGATTGTCAAACAAAGTGCACCACATCCCATCTAAGGGTGTTCATTTTACATTGACGAATAATAGAATGGGTGATGAAGCTATCTTTATGAGGAAATTGATAAGGCTCTAGCAAATGATGAATGGCTCACTCAATTCCCAGAGGGGAAAGTCCTTAAGCTCCCTATCATGCTTTCGGATCATAGCCCTATCATACTCCAACTTGAACAAATCCGTCCGAAAAAGAGGCGACCCTACAAACTTGAAGCGTGGTGTCTTAGGGATCCTAAAGTTAACCACATTATTGAGAGAGAATGGGGGATTTCCTATGAAGGTTCATGCTTGAAAAAGATTCAACGAAAATTGGTTTCTGTCCGACTTGCATTGAAGAGATGGTGCCTAGATTATAAAGCTCAGAAGGGTTTAAACTGGGATGATTTCAAAGGAAAATTGGAGGAGGCACAAAATCAACTAACCAGGCAAGCCAAGAGAAAATGCTCAAAAACTCGTGCGTCCAAGAAATAGAACATCATTATCGGTATTGGAGAAAGAGCAAAGTCGAGATGGGATCTCCTTGGAGACCAAAGCACGGGCCTCTTCTTTCGAAGCTTCAAGACAAGGAAAATGTATAATGAAATCAGGTTCATCAAGGAGAGAGATCGATGGATCACGGAGAGTAAGGAAATTAAAACCAAAATTTATGATTTTTTCAATCTTTTGCTCAACCCTAACTCTGAAACCCCTTCCTATGATGATCATGATTTCTTTAGTAACATTGTTCCACTATACCAGCTCAAATTTCCTGGCTCCAAAGCCCTTTCACAGATGATGAGATCAAGAGTGCCACTTTCAAGTCTAAACCCTTCAAATCCCCGAGCCCAGATGGAATTCCCCCTGTTTTCTTCCATGTCTACGGGGACAAATTAGGAAAGGATATAATTCAGGGAGTTAACTCCTTCTTTGCCAGTGGATATATGCCTAAAGCTCTCAATAAAACATACATCACACTAATCCCAAAGAAGGAAAATGCTCATCAGGTAACAAACTTCCTCCCTATTAGCCTTTGCAATTCCCTCTATAAAATCATCACAAAGGTCATGGTGGAAAAGCTGAAACCAATTCTGAAAGAATTAGTGGGTGAAAACCAAAATGCCTTTGTCCCTGGTCGAGCAATGGCTGAGAATTGTCTCATAGCACATGAAATCATGACAAAAATCAGAAGGAAGAAGAAAGGAGCCAAGTTTGAAGGAGTTCTAAAGGTGGACTTGAGTAAAGCCTACGATAGAATAAGTTGGAGCTTTTTGGAACAAGTCCTGCAAAGGTATGGATTTCCACATGTATGGATTAACTGGATCATGCAATGTGTCTCCGCATTCACTTATTCCATCCTGGTGAATGGCGAACCAACCAACTTCTTCACTCCTACAGCAGGTTTCAGGCAAGGAGATCCCATATCCCCTTACTTGTTTATTTTGTGCATGGAAACCCTATCGAGACATCTATTAAGGAAACAAGAGGAGGGAAAGATCAAGGGAATTAAGCTAGAGAGATGTGCCCCACCCATTAACCACCTCTTTTTTTGCTGATGATGCCTTATTCTTCTTTGAAGCATCCCCAAATTGTTGCTGGGAACTCAAGAAAAGTATCCAAACTTTCTGCAAGATCTCAGGGGAGATGATCAATTTCGACAAATCACATGTCATTTTTAGCCCTAACACTCCCTCTCGCTTTATATGGATCCTTAGGAAGCCATTAGGGGTAAAAAAATAAACCACACCTGGATATTTATCTGGGGTGTCCAATGGAGATTGATGGGAGATCTACAAGAGCTTTCAAAGAGATCGAAGACAGAGTTTCTAATTAAAACCAAGCTTGGAAGTTTTCCATACTCTCACCTGCTGGTAAGTTAATTCTCATCAATGCCATTCTAGTAATGTTAACCTCCCACATCTTGTCTATATATCTACTTCCCCAAAAAACTTGTAAGAATGTAAGTTCTCTCTTTCTCAAATTTTGGTGGGGTTCCAAAATGGAGAAACGTCCAATCTATTGGAGGAAAAAGGAAATCCTAGAAGAACATAAGCATAGAGGAGGATTGGGCCTCAAAAATATAAGAGCTTTCAACATAGCTCTTCTGGCCAAGCAAGCATGGAGGATCCACAACAATCCAGAATCTCTTGTCTCCAAGCTCTTAAAAGCCAAATATGGGAAAAACCCATTTTCGAGTATATTAAATGAAGGGCAGCTAACACCACCAAAGAGAGCGTCCTATGTCTACAAGAGTATATTTAGAGCCGCGGTGGCGCTTAAGGATGGCTGGAGGAAACAAGTGGGGCATGGAGATAGTGTGAGAATATGGGAGGACATTTGGGCTGGGAACTCTAAACTCCAGGGAAAAAGAAATCATGAATCTCAGACAGATTCGAGACCAGAAAAGGTGGTGGAGTTAATCACGAATGACGGAAGTTAGAACACACCTAAGATCTGGAAACATTTCCCATCTCATGAGGCTTTTGAAATCCTGTCCACCCATATCCCAAAATATAAGATGGAGGATCGGATTTTATGAAATAAAGCGCATAATGGTATATATTCAATTAGATTGGGGTATTGGATGGCAATGATGAAGTCCAAGGAGGATCAGATAAACACAACTCTCTGGAAGGATCTTTGGAAGTCTTCCATACCTTCAAGATGGAAGATGCTCATTTGGAAAATTATTAACAGAGCGGTTCCAACAAAAGAGAATCTGAGAAAAAGGAAGGTAGGGGAAGAAGGACCTTGTTATATTTGTGGTAAGGAAGCAGAGAGTAAAACTCATTTGTTCAGAGACTGCAACATCATCAAACATATTTGGAAAGGGGGAGATCTAGGGATCTTAGTCACAGAGAAAGAACAAGGGAATCTTGGTTTTTGGATTGAGAACTTCTGAAAATATCTAAGAAAACAAGGCGAAGAATATATGGTAAAATTTGCTTCCACCATTTGGGCTATCTGGGTGCATAGAAATGACATCATTTTCAAGTAACAGAAGCCAGACCCGCAGAGGATAATGGAGAAAGAGTCATTCAGAAGATGGAGCTTTAATAGTAGCCAATCCCAGCAGAATAATCCAACTTCAGATTGTGGATCCTCAAATGGTAATTGCTACCTCAAATTTGATTCAGGAACTGATGATCAAAGGGATTGTCTGACTATCCAGATCGATGGTTCGTGAAAGTCATTGGGAAACTTGCAACATAACAGGTCGGGAGCTACTATTGGTTGGACTACCAAGGATAGAGATCATATATGTAGAGGAGCATAGAGAATTTACGCCTCTTTCCCGGTCCAAACAGAAGCAAAGGCCTTACTCCAGGGAGTTAGGAAAGCTCTCACTTTCACAAAGAAAATCTATATCAAGACGGATTGCGCGACACTTGTTGCTGCGCTTATTTGTCCAGTCAATGCCCCAAAGGAAATTCGAGCTATCATTGAGGACTGCAGACTAGAATTTGCTAAATATAGCCGTTTTGTTTGTACCAAGGTTTCCAGGAATAACATTGCTATAGCCCATGACCTGGCCACTAGAGCTAGAAAGGGCATGTTGATACTAGGCTAATTTGACTATCCAGCTATCAAAACAAAAGATCTGAAATTTTTAATCAACCCAAAAGGACATCTAACTTAGTATCCTCATGGTTCCATTAATTAGCTTATCTCTTCTATCACAAACTCATCTATCTCTTGACTCTTATACCATAGCACATACATCTAATTACGACACCAAGTTTTGTGTACTAGTTTAATTTATTCGTCGCTGCAATATGAGTTAAAACACACACACACACACACACACACACACACACACACACATCTTTTTTTTAATAGAAGCAATATATATATATATATATATATATATATAATAATAATAATAAATTAGTTTTTTTTCCGCAAATCTAAATCACATAATTCCTAAGTGCAAGTGGTCGTTCATTCATCTACACACTCATGTTTGGTGATAGAAATTTCAGGGCTGTTACACGCTACCCCACTTAAAATAGTTTCGTCCACGAAACTTTAAATATGCATGAATACTTATTATCTATTTGTTTATTTACCTTTGCTTTCGGTTTCCTTGAAAAGTTGAGGGTATCGACCTTTCATGTCTGTTTCTTTCTCCCATGTTGCCACTTCGACACCATGATATGACCATAGAATCTTCACAAATGGTATCACCTTCCCCCGCAATACCTTATCTCTTCGATAAACTATGCGCAATGGACGATCTTCATAACTCAAGCTCTCATCCACTTGCAATGGTTCATGGGTCAAGATATGTGCTGGGTCATGAACGTACTTCCGTACTTGAGAGACATGGAACACATTATGCATCCTCTCCATATAGGTGGGTAAGGCGAGTTCATATGCAACTTCACCTGCTCTCCTCAAAATTTCAAATGGCCCTATGTACATAGGACTTAATTTCCCTCGAACTCCAAACCTCTTTACTCCTCGAGTTGGCATCACTTTGAGAAATACCTTGTCTCCCACCTCGAGCTCGAACGGTCTTTGTCTTATATCAGCATATCTAATCTGTTGCTCGTGGGCAAGCTTTATCTTTTCTTTAATAACTTGCACTTGCTCCATGGTTTCTTGTATCATCTCGAGGCCCACAACCGCTTTCTTTTTAAGATCATCCCAACAGATTGGTGTACGACATCTCTGTCCATACAATACTTCGTAAGGGGCCATGTTAATGATCGCTTGATAGTTATTGTTATAAGAGAATTCTATAAGAGCCAATTGGTCCTCTCAAATTCCCTGGAATTCCAACACACAAGCTCGAAGCATGTCTTCAAGGGTTTGAATGGTCCTTTCGGTCTGACCATCTGTAGCAGGATGAAATGATGTACTAAGATTTAATTTTGTTCCGAATGCCTCTTGTAACTTCTCCTAGAAGTTTGAGAGAAAACGAGTATCCCTGTCCGACACTATGGTCTTTGGCACTCTTTGCAAGCGAATTATCTCTCTAACATATGCATCCGCCATTTTCTTCATACTCAGGTGCTCTTCATCGCGATAAACCGACTTGTTTTGGTTAGTCTGTCTACTATCACCGAAATGGAGTCATTCCCTCTCCTTGATCTGGGTAAACCGACCACAAAGTCCATGGATACCGAAGCCCATTTCTATTCGGGAACCGGTAGTGGTTATAGCATTCCCGGCGTCTTAGTCCGATCGAACTTCACCTTCTGCCAAGTGAGACATTTTCCCATAAATCTAGACATATTACACTTAAGTCCCCTCCACTAGAAGTGTTGTTTAATATCACGAACAAGTTTGTCCCTACCTAGGTGTACCGAATAAGGGCTATTATGAGCCTCCCCTAATATTTTCTCTTTTAAACTTGGATCTTTAGGCACACACCACCGATCCTTCAACCTCAGACTTCCATCCTCACATAAACGAAATTCATTGGTTTCTCCATTCTCAATGTTAGTCTTCAAACCCCTTATGAACTCGTCCTCGTCTTGTTTCTCTTTGATTTCTGCAAATAGGGAAGGTTG
Organism: Patellifolia procumbens; assembly: GCA_947645195.1. Taxonomy (NCBI): domain Eukaryota; kingdom Viridiplantae; phylum Streptophyta; class Magnoliopsida; order Caryophyllales; family Amaranthaceae; genus Patellifolia; species Patellifolia procumbens. The sequence goes on from CANSGD010000016.1 coordinate 3,677,357, forward strand.
AACGGACATTGCACTTAAGATCGCTTATGTTTCACCCCATTTTTATGACATGTATGTCCAATCTCCTCAAGTCTTCATACACCTCATGAGGTACAGTAAGGAGAGAATTCACTATTCTCCTTAGTCGTCGACTTAATGCATCTGCCACCCTGTTCGCTTTCCCGGGATGATATTGAATCTCGAGATCATAGTCTTTTATCAATTCTAGCCACCCGCGTTGCCTCAAGTTCAACTCTTTTTGGGTGAAGATGTACTTCAAGCTTTTGTGATCTGTGAATACTTTACACGGTACCCCATATATATAATGTTTCCACAACTTTAGTGCAAAAACCACAGCCGCCAATTCTACCGGATAATTTTTCTCATGGGGTCTTAATTGCCTAGACGCGTAAGCTAGCACCCTTCCATTCTGCATGAGCACGCAACCCAGTCCTTCTAACGACGCGTCACTATAAACCTCATACTCTCCATGACTTTCAGGTAGTATAAGAATCAGTGCGCTGGTTAATCTCCTCTTCAACTCTTGAAATGCTTTTTCATAGTCTGATGTTCACAGGAACTTGACATTCTTCCTCATTAGGTTCGTCATTAGTTGGCCTATCCGGGAGAAATTTTCAACAAACCTCCTATACAGATCTCTAAGCCCATAAAGCTTCTCACCTCAGTGACAGTCGTGGGAGCTGGCCATTCCATGACTGCCCTAAATTTCTCAGGATCCACGGCTACTCCTTCTTTTGAGATTACATGACCCAAAAACATGAATTGATTCAGCCAAAATCACACTTACTACATTTAGCATACAATTTCCTCTCTCGCATGGTTCCCAAAACGACCTTTAAATGTTCCTCATGCTCAGCACAACTCTTTGAATACACAAGGATATCATCAATAAAAACAACCACAAAGAGATTCAGATAAGGCTTAAAATACCTTTGCATCAAGTCCATAAAGGCTGCTGGGGCATTGGTCAACCCAAATGGGATAACTACAAACTCGTAATATCCGTATCTAAGTCTGAATGCTGTTTTTGCTATGTCATCATCTACTATCCTCATTTGATTGTATCCCGACCTATGATCAATCTTAGAGAATACCTTAGCCCCCTTTAACTAGTCAAACAAATGCATAGCCTCATCTCGCGGTAACCAATGTATAGCCTCATCGTCCTAGCTTTCTTCCTAATAAATTATATTGGTGCCCCCCAAGGCGACACACTTGGTCTTATGTACCCCTTTTCCAACAATTCTTCTAATTGTACTTTTAGCTCGGTCATTTCTGTTGGGGCCATCCGAATGGAGCCCTTGATATGGGAGTTTCTCTAGGAATCAAGTCGATATGAAAGTCCACCACCCGACGGGGTGAAAGTCTCGGAAGTTCCTCGCGGAAAACATCGCAAAATTCCTTAACTACTGGAATATCCTCCGGCTTTTTCGGGTCTTTAGAGAGATCTATGACTTGACACAAATACCCTTCATACCCCTTTCTCAACTCCTTTATCATCTTCATGGCCTAAACCACCTTAATTTTCGGCTTTACCTTCACTCCTTTAAATTCTACTCGAGACCCCATAGGTCTCCTCAACTGAATTGTTCGATTAAAACATTTATGACAACATTGTATTTTCTCAGCCAATCCATACCTAAGATCACATCATATATTCCCAAATCAAATTGTACCAAATCTGCCATAGAGTCACATTTTGAAATGGTAACTGGGCATCCCTTATGAATTTTATTACATTGGGTTTGAGTCCCGTTTGGAATACGAATGACTAGGTCTATTTCATTCGGTACGAGGATATTAGTCAACTTTTTCACAAAGCATGTCGAGATAAGATAATTTATCGCCCCGGAATCAAACAACACATGTACAAACATAGAACATACTAAGACGGTGCCAGAGATTACATTACCTCTAGTATCAGGAGCCTCGGCTTCCAAGCTTTCTTCCCCGGACATAGCATACATCTTTCATGCAGGCCTCCCGACATTTCCACGGTTACTCTGACTGGACCCTTTCCCTTCCTTTCCTCCCTTGGACCATTTCTCAGGCCCGTACTCTGATCATTACCTCCGAATCGTCTACTTGGTGCTTCTCCACTTTCTGACTTCTGTGGACAATCCTTGAGTCTGTGACCCGACCTCTTGCACCCAAAGCATATGTCCATCCCATCACAACTTTTTCCCTAATGATCTTTCCCACATCGTAGGCAAGCCTTGCCCTTCTTAGGTGCCCATTGTTATTTGCCTTTTGTTTCCCTTGGTGCTCGCCTCGAATCCTCTTGTTGCCTTCCTCAAAGGTTTTGTTTATTTTTGTTGGACTCTACTTCCTTCTAATCAATGCTCTCCTGCTCTAGAGCCCTATCATACAATTCTTTGTAACTTGTGTAATGGCCTACTCGCTTCTGTTACTTGTACTTCAGACCTTCAAATAAACTTGACATTCTAAACTTCTCTGACTTCACTAAATCGAGGGCAAAGCGCGATAGCTCCGTAAACTTTTCAGCACACTCCACCACAATCATTTTCCCTTTTCGAAGAAATAAGAATTCACTTTCTTTCTGCTTTTGTAACGTGGGAGGATAAAACCTCTCACGTAACTTTTCTAGGAACTTATCCCATGTGAAGTCCGGTTGTACCAAGTCCTTTTTAACTGTCCTCCACCACATGTCAGCAGGCCCCTCCAAGTAAAATGAGGCTAATTTCACTTTCATTTCCACAGGGCTATTGATAACTTCTAGTAACTTTTCCATATATACAATCCAGTCTTCAAACTTCACCGGATCTGGTTCTCCATCATAGGTTCGTGGCTTATGTACCGCGAGCCTCTTATAGAACTTCCCTTCATCATCATCAAGCTTTTTCCCATAATCATAGATTGCCAACAATCTATCATTCATGCTTTCCATTTGTTAGAGTCTTTCGTCCATATATCGTGGTTGATTATCCTAACTCACATTTTCCCTTTCCTGGCGACTCCCTTCACCAGTTTCCATTTCCTATGTAGTTTCAAGTTGTGAAATGTAATTAGGATTTGCAAAAGAAAATTAAGGTTTGTCTACACTACATACATATTTATCACAATGTATATTCAAGTTAAATTTCTATGATCGCACCATAGAAAGAATTACATTAACACAACATAATTTGGGTTCCATATAGCTATTTAAGCTTGATAACACAAACCTTAACATCTTACTATCACAACATGTGATTTAGCTTGATGCTCCAATTCCTTACAAAATTGGGCTTTAACTTACTATAGCCAATAAAGCTTGATAATTCAAGCTAACACATCCAAAACATTGCACATCGCATTACATGGTAAGGATAATTACTTACTAAGCATCCAAGCCAATAATAAAATAAAGGGAAATTTCCTGAGATACCCCTGGGGTTAGAGCTAATTCCTCGGATACCTCTCTGATTTTCGACCTAGCTCATATGCCACTAAGGTCACTATTTGTGGCTAAAATGCCATTATTACTAACATAAGTTAAGTTTTCTGTTAAGTTTAATATAAATAACAGGAAAAATCAATAATAAAATATAAAAAATTAAAATTAAAAATAAAATTAAAAAAACCCCAATCCACCATGAACTCTTTCTACTCCCACCACCCCTACCCTATGCTGCCACCACCCACAACACCACCACTCTCAACCCCACCTTCTCTCACCTCCTCTCATCATCCCATCCAACACTCACCTGAACCACCCCCGACTAGAAATCGACTGTCGTCCAGAATTCGAACCACCACCGCCCATAAATTGAACCACCGCCGCCCATAAATTGACTCACCCTTACCCCTTAATCGAACCACCCCAGTCGGGTGTTCGGTATTTTGGTTGGAAAATGGTAGGTTTAGGGTTGGGGTGCAAATTATTGCAGATCTGCATTTGCCTGAAATTTTTTCTCTGGCCTTCAAATTATATCCTCGTGAAATTTTGAGAAGTTGCTTTGGCTTAAAAGGGAGTCTTACTGTATGAGACTATGAGTAACAATCCACTTACATTGTGCTTAGAAATGAGGTTTTTGTGCCGTGAGAACATGGATGATTGGAGTAGGTTAAGTAGTGCCCTTTTATGAGATTATTGTTGCAGACTTGATAATTGGAACCTTTTAATTCAACAGGCTGTAGAACTTTTGTTCTATTCTGAGTTCCTGATTTCTGAAAAGTCAATGCAAAGTTTTGTAAAAAGTGAAAACTTTCAATTTGGTATCCTTTCTTTAGGCAGTTACTTCTTACAGAAACAAAAAGAAAAAATTAGGTGCGAATGGTGGTGGTTGAGTAGTGGGAGGGGAGGGGAGAGGAGAGAGAGTGGAAGGGTGGGTGAGGTTTTTTCTATATATATTTTTTCTTTTTTTAGAGAATATTGAGTTAGGGCTAGGGTTAATGAGAGATATTTAACAGAAACTTAACGACAGTTAGTAGTAAGGATATTTTAGTGACAAATAGTGTCCTAAGTTACATCTGAGCTAGGTCGAAAACCAAAGGGATATCTAAGGAATTAGCTCTAACCCTAGGGGTACCTCAGGAAATTTCCCTAAAATAAAAGAAAAAGTTCAACACAATCATAAATTGTTCTTCAAGTCCAAACATCACAACATATCATAAAGAAAGAAACAAAGAAAGAAAAAGAAAACGAAAACATTAATAGGTAACTCCATCGATTCTTATCACTCCTTCTTCCAACTCCTCCAATTCTAGTCCAGGTCAAATGGATCATAAGCATACCCACTATCGATGCTACTTGCACTAGGATCTTCAGGCACGTAATCTGGGTCCCCATGGTGGCTAAGACTCACTGATCCAACACTACTACCGACCACTGAATTAGATGCACTAGAGGGATGAGTAGCACTCCTAGAGTTTCCCCCATTAGTTTGCCTCCTAGACTCAACTCTCTTGCCCGAGTTTCCTCCCCATAAGTAATCTTATCCCAAAATTCATGTCAATACTCATTGTCGGATTCTAACATACCCATCTCATGAACTCTTTGCTCTACCTCACGCATGTCTCTTAAAACCTCATCAACAGTTATTTCACACCTTATAGCGCTTTTGCATAAATTATAAGCGCCTATCCAAGGGTCCAAGAAACATACATTGATCAATTGCAATAACCTCCAATACATGTTCCTAAAGGTAATCCATGGCTCACAAAAGGGTAAAGTCTTAATCAAGGTATAAGCTTGAATTGCTTGGCGAGAATACTGATTATGATCTCCCCTTCTATGCACTCCAATCCATTCAGCTATCTTTCCTAGAATGCGGTTCGCGTTGTCCATAGCATCTTCCCATGAAGCTCCTAGTCCCCTAAGGGTGGCCAACTCTTGCATGGTTGGCTCATTACCACCAAGTCTTCCTCGCCTCCTTGGGTCCATCTACATCTAGATTTCAACACAAGTAAGTTTTTAATTTTTAATAACACATCAATTCAACACTAAGTCTCTGATCCTTAATAGCATGGCAATGATCTATTAATTCAGGAATGTATATTATTTTATCACAATGCACCCAAATTCATTTGTCTCAACCTTGCCTCATTCCTTCTTACCTCCTATCAAATTTCAAGTGTCCATTCACATACTCATTATACCCATATATATATATATATATATATATATATATATATATATATCACATGTACTCATACCTAAATTGATGTAAATATTTTATAGTACATAATTTTTATTTTCCCTTAAAATTCCCCATCAAAACCTTATAAATAGTTTTTTTAAAGTAAAAGTTTAGAATATTTTTCAAGTAAAAAATTTGCTTCCCTTTTTGAAAATATGAAATCAAACCTTGGCTCTGATACCAACTGTAATAGCCCGTGGAATCTCGAACTCTTCAAATAACATGTAATACTAGCAGAAGCATACTATTGCGGATTGGTGGTTCGCGATCGCACGCTTTTACCAAAGATAATATTTATAAAACCGACTTTCCAATACAAACTAATGTAGGAGGCAAGTAGGGTCGAACCACAGAGACTTAGGTTCTAAAGTATGTGTATAAGATATCGAAAGGGGGGTTTCAGATCAAAAGGTCAAAACTAATAACTAGGAAAACAGTAATAAAATATAGGAAATATTAATGGAGAAAGATCTTGAGTTCGGTCAATCGTCACTTCGATTCGGGTTATCGATCATCGGTTTCTAAATATGAACAACTAATCTAAATCACACATAGATTCAGAATTTAATCCTGCTTCCCTCTAAACATACGTTCAACTATCCGAATCTGCATATAGAATAACTGAACTATTGAACAACCTAATTGAATCAGCAATTTAGGTTCAATTCTAAAGAACGTCAAAGCCCTAGAAAACTATGTCCCAAACAACAATTACTAGCGCAATTATTCAATTTTGAAATAGAGAATTCACAAGGAAATAACAAGAACAATCGGATTCAAAGTTAAACCCTAGTTTGCTACTCATAAACAAAGAACAATCGATCGGCAACGTTCTAAGTAATAGCAATTGATTAATTGAAAAGAGAACTAAATCAATAATCAAACAATGAATATAGAATTCAATATTATAACTAAAGAATTGTTCATAAAAGAAACCTCACAATAAACTAACCGAAGATTAGATCACCTTTAACACCCCATACCATACGGGCCGATGGGAGTCACCAAATGAGCATCTCGGACCAATAACTGGCCCCACAAACCAACACAAGTCCTTTCAGCGCATTTTTTCCTCACTCATTCGCACCTTGAGAAACTTCCCAGGATGTCACCCATCCCAAGACTACTCCCAGCCAAGAACGCTTAACTGAGAATATCTTAGCAATATAAGCTCCCTGAAAAAGAAGATGCACCTTGTTGGTATGGGTAGTAAAATTAAATCCTTTAAAGCAATCATGGGGAGTATTACACACCCCCACTTGAGAATAGCTGCGCCCTCGTTGCGCCTGGGAACCCCACATATTCGGCCGCAACCCGTAGGTCGCCCCAGCCTAGAAACTAATTGCCTGGAGACTCCAGATATTTGGCCTGACGACCTCTGGGTCGCTCCTGAAGACAATGCAGCCCTAGAATCCTCCCCCACTAGGTGTTGAGAACTCCTAATATTCGGCCTGACAGCCTTAGGGTCGCCCCAAGACGCGGTCGCAGGGTCGCTCTGATACCATTTGTAACACCACAACCCATACGGGCCGATGGGAGTCACCAAATGAGCATCTCGGACCAATAACTGGCCCCACAAACCAACACAAGTCCTTTCAGCGTATTTTGTCCTCACTCATGCGCACCCTGAGAAACTTCCCAGGAGGTCACTCATCCCAAGACTACTCCCAGCCAAGCACGCTTAACTGAGAATATCTTAGCAATATGAGCTCCCTGAAAAAGAAGATGCAACTTGTTGGTATGGGTAGTAAAATTAAATCCTTTAAAGCAATCATGGGGAGTATTACACCCCGTCATTTCACTAGAAATTTCGCGTGTTAATTTATATGGTTTACATTGTTATTTATAAATCTAAATATAATTTCGTTTATAAAAACTATATTCTACTAAAATGGTCGTATTTGAAATCGGAAAATATTTCGATGGACAACGTATTGTGCATACGTACCTTAATTATAAAATGTGCATAGTTGTTGGACGCGTAATAATTTTACGAGGTTCACAGTATTTATATTTTATAAATTTGCATAGCTTTACCTATTAAGCTAAATTATCTATAAGACTATTAATTTTCATTTAGACCATTGCTTCTTAATTTAACTTGTGTTCCTTGATTTAATTTTAAGTTTTTATTAAATTGTTTAGTTATATCATATTTTATTAAGCTTATATTTTATACGGTCCAACTATTTATTACATTGCTCCGACAATTTGGTTTTGTAAACTAAGTTATAACTTAATGTTATTTATTTTAAGTTGAGCTTATTTTGATATATGAAGATGTGATCATACATTTTACTATTATTATTATTATTATTATTATTATTATTATTATTATTATTATTATTATTATTATTATTATTATTATTATTATTATTATTATTATGTATAATTTCTGAGTTAGTCTTAGTTAGGCTAATATGTTGATCTAGTTTAATCGTCGTTTTTGCGGACCAACCATGTAACGAACTTAAGTCCACCACTTTTATTCCAATAGGGCCGAAAGGCTTCGCCATCTAGAGGCTTCTAGAAGACTCCAATAAGTTGTCCATCCTTTGCTTTGTAACCATGAAAGGCTAAGAATTGTGTCTCTTCATCCCCTCCATTAAACTCCCTCATTATACCCCCTAATGATGACCATTAAGCCACCATTAACACTCATTAATAACCCTATTAAATCCCTCCCTTTTGCTGTCCTTATAATCAGAATAAGAGAAGCATTCTCTTCCCCTTTTGCCTTCCCAGACGCATCTCCTCAAGAAAGAAAAAGAAGAGAGAAAGTCTCCCCGTTTTTCCTCTGCACAGCCTCACAAAAATGAAGATCTCTGGAGATCTAACCGTTGGATCGTCTTCAAATTTGCACAGCATGTTCTTAACATCTAGACCTTCATTCTGACCGGAGTAATTTTAAATCCGAGCTTTATATAATCTGTAATCTGCTTCGGAATACTACTGACTGATTTAGAGGACCCTAAAATTGTTTGAGAGGGATATACCTTGCTCAATGGAAGAGAAGTCTTCAAGGGAGAATAAGATTTTGATGATCCGCACGTTTTCTAGGCTATTATATTATGTTTTTCGGCACTCATCTCGAAGATCGAGGTAACTAGTGTTATTCTATCACGTTAGGAAATAGGTAGTGATCTTAGGATGTTTAGATGCGCGTTGAGAACTTAGTATCATGTTTTAGGTGGAACTTTTAGTATAGTTGATTATGTTTTCTTGTAGTTTCATGTTAGGTTTATTTTTTATTTGTTGTACTCATTATGTATTTTGGAGCATGAAATGCTATGCCATGTGATTGTTGGTTTGTTGATGGTTTTGGTATTGTTTTGGTTGAGGAATGATTCTTGGTGATTTGTTGTGTTGAGTTGTGTGTTGTGGTTTGAGTTGTAAATTCATGTTTTAGTTTTATTTTCGTATATGGGGCCGTTGGTTGAGTCATAGGGTCTGTATACAAGTCTAGGTTGGTTTTGTGTTGTCGGAGAAAAGGAACAAAGTGGCACGCAAGGAACAGGTAGAGCCTGCTCGCGGCCCGCGACCGTCTTCTGTTTCCAGTTTGTTTGAGTTTCGTCTTTTGGTCTATTTATGTTTACAGCATGTTCTTTTGTCGTTTAAGTTTTATTTTGGTTATTAGAAGAGCATGGCTAAGGATGTTTTTGTTGGTTTCTAAGTACTTTTGTTAAGATTTGGGTTGGGCTATGTTTGGGTAGTTTGAGTACCATTTTTCTTTGAACCATGTTGGGGTGTGATGAGTGAGTTGTCGACGTGGTTATGCTCGGGGGAAGAATTACACTGCCCTTAGCATATCTTTGCCAAGAGTTATGTACGGGAAATATTATGAGTTATCGTAATAGCTTTCGTACCCAAACTCAGATGACGATTGGTTGATTTTGTGTATAGCATGAGTATGTGTTTGAGTGTGTCTTCCTTTGGTGTGTTATGTGATTGAAACTCTTGGTTGTGGATGCTTTGATATTGTGTTCGATAACCTTGGGCAGCATGGTCCAAAGGTTCACTCACGAGCGGCATGGTTCGTTGAGTATGCCATTTGGTAAGGGCGGCATGGTCCTCGAATGTGCATTGCTATTCGGTAAGGGCGGCATGGTCCTCGAATAAGCATAGGTATTCTCATGGGTGGCATGGTCTATTGAGTCTACCGGCAGGCGGCATGGTCTGTTTTGGTTACTTAACCTTGGGCGGCATAGTCCATAGGTACTCATGGGTGGCATGGTCCGATGAGGACGTTATTCGGTACGGGCGGCATGGTCCTCGAATGCGTCGTTGCATTCCGGAAAGGGCGGGATGGTCCTCGGATATGCAAGGGTGGGCCCTGGGGAGGCATGGTCCATTGGGTCTCTCTGGCAGACGGCAAGGTCTGTTTGGTTGAATTGGATGTATGTGTTTTTGGTTGTGATTTGTGCTTTGTGATTGGGTGATTTTTTTTTATTTCATTTCCGTTGTAGTAGCATGTTTTAGAGTTGGTTTTGAGCATGTTTGTCCTGTCTTAACGTTGTTTCTAGCTTCTTTAAGCTTATTACTTGTTTCCTATATTGGGCTGGGAGAACTGCTAGTTACTCCCCACTGATTGTGGAAGTTGTTGATATATTTGCAGATGGCGATGCAGTTTAAAGTTGTTACGGTTTGGACTGGGATTGTGTGACTTAACCATGTGAGCTTGGATGTAGTCTTGGTAGTTGTGGACGAGCATTGTAGCTCGGGGATTAGGACTAGCTTCATAGTTGGTCTTAAGTAGTGGATTTACTTCTTTTAGACAGGTGTTGACTCTTTGGATTTCGGCCATGTTTTGAGCCACAGTCTTAGTTTTGGATTTGTTTCTAGACTTTTTCTTTGAATCTTTTGGATAAGGTTGAGGGTATGGGACTTCAATCCTTTTTATATAATATTTCAGGTTTTGTCGTCTTTTACTTCTTTTGTTATAGCTCAGTATTGGTTTATCTCCGCTTTTTAGTATTGGCATACCCGTCTTGATGGTATTTCCGCTGCCATCTGCCTCTCTTTTAGTTTTTCCTCAGTTGGTTTTGGACGGGATGTTACATCAGCGGTCTCAAGAAGTGAATTAAGCTACAATCGGCATAGGGTAATTCAATGAATCTTCAATGACAATCCAAACCATAGAAAGATTAGAAAGAAGGAAGAAGTATTTTTCTCTCTAATTAGGGTTCTAATAAAGTCTAAGTATGAATGAATAATGAAAAGATCAAAATTAGAAGCTAATAAACTAGGTAACAAAACATTAAGATCGTTAGATCGTCCAGGCCGCGTTATTGGCTCGACATGCGCGAGTCGCGCTGGTCGCGCGCGACTACTGCTGCTGTGCCCTGCTGAGCTGCTGTTGGAGCGTCAGGCGCGCGAGGCGCACATGTAGGCTGCGCGAGTCGCGCCTACTCCCTGCTTAGTGGCTGCTGCTTTGCGTACGTTGCGCGGGCTCTGCTGGGGCATACGTGTGGTGCGCATAGGAGCTGTTGCTTGGGCTGGGTCATTGCTTGGCTTGCTTACGATATGTGCTTGCTTACGAGATTGGCTCACGAGCTCAAAAGCTCTCATACGAAATCCATGTTTCACAACGGAATCTGATGCTAACACACAAATTGCTTGGGCATTTTATAACATCGAACCAAACCCACCTCTATAGTACCAAAATCATCCTAATTCTCCAAATACCATACTTAGGCTAATATACCCGAAACTCCGCTTGACAAGGCCTAAACCCCTACCAAACGAACTCCGAAGTGCTCTAAATAAACGGCTAATAAGGTCTTATCATGGATTCCAGAGCTATTACGAAAAACACTTCCTGGGAAGCCAAGAAAGTTTAGAGCAAACGTTTAAAATATAAGGGTTGCAAACCAAAATAATTTTATCTAAAATATAAATAAATTTCGTCCTGAATATCACATTACAACAAAAGTGTTATCTAGACGTTCCCAAGCAACCATGCTACACACGAAAACTACTCAAAAGTTCACTTCAAGGCCAAGCATGCTCTTCATTTACCTATCAGCTCCTGCAGTAACTAGAACTCTGCCCCTACCAGCACAGGTTCGATAAAAAAACATCAGAAGAGTACCTAAGACCATTCCACGAAACTCATTTTTGGTGGCTTTTCCTAATATAAATAATGCATTTATAATTGAATCCATAATTAAACAAGTGTTGGTTTGAAGAAAGATAGTATTAAATGTCACATTAGCCGCAAAAAATTTAAGTATTCCATTCATTTAGGGGTAAGAGAACACGAGTAGAGAGGGGCTCCCTCTTTAGGTCACCGTCTGCCTCTCAACTTTTGGAGGCTGTCGCCCCACCATTTTTATTATTATGCTTGCAAGCCTTTATTAGGACATGTCCCGATATTATTTATTTGCCAAGAGATCACCGATCCTCCAAGGGTTCGTCAGGAGATCCTCCATCCTGCAAGGGTTGTTGTTCATACCGTTCCATCCGGTAACGGCTCTTCCCCTTAATTCGTTTATTCACAATTCTATTACACACTCCATTCTCGTGTTTCAAGGTATTTAAAAATTGCACATTCTCGTTTAAATAACCATGAATAGAGAATTCTTGTAATTTGATCTTAACATTTGAAAATCCAAGAAGACAATCATATATGTATATGGGGTTTGACCTATTCTAGTAGTTATATTAGTCTTCTAGCATCACATGAAAAAGAGTTGTTGGAAAAATTGTATTTTCAATTTGAAAAAGAGATAACGTGTTTCTTGATATAGAATATTTTGCAAAAACCTTTAACACTTGAAATACATAATTAGTTATAACAAAGTCCGGAATTTACAAGTGGTTTTAATTTATTTCATAATCTGCCCAGAATAAAACAGCAACTTCAGAAAGTGATAAGAGGTTTTTAGTGTGTCGTTAAGGCACTAAGAACCGCTTAGCAAACACAATTTATAAACCTAACAAGCAACTACTAAGGACGTCGGAATGGCAAGTCAAGGGTCGAACCACAAGGAAATCCGGATTGACTATAGTCCACTAAGTCCAAAACTACCTAAGTGAAGGGTTTTGGGGGGTTTAAGATTGAGTAAGTAACCGACTAATTGACTAGCTAATGAATACCGACTAATAAACAAATAGGAGGATTAATATGATAAGGAAGACACTAGAGTTCCGGCTACTCGTATGAACGTGGGCTAGACAACGATAATCGACGCTATGGTGATTCACAACGGAGTCAATACAAGGTTAAGTTCCCCTCTAATATACTTGAGTCCTCTCTCGAATGGTCCTCAAGAGTAATCGATTAATCAACCAACCAAATCCTCTTTCGAATGGTCTTTGGTCCGTTGATTAATAAATTCATTAAGTTCGGAAAACCCCTAATTAAAGGATCCCCTTAATTCCTACCCAATCCCTTGGTCTAGAAATTAAGTCAAAACATGGGAATGACAAAAGGGATTAGAGTTCGATTAAGAACAATAAAAACCCTAAGTGCCCTAGTATAAACGTGATCAAGATCTACCCTAGGGTGTCAAAACACCACATTCAATGCATAGACAAACAATTGAATCATAAAAAGCATAGATAATCTACATTAAGCCCTTAATTCATACTTTCGCCCAAACCCTAGATAATTAGCTACTCACTAACCATGGATTCTAAGCAATTAAGATTCGATAAATTCAACATCATAAACTAAGCAATAAGATTAAAGGAAAGTGATAGAAGAGAAATTACTTGAATTAATAGATGAATTCGATCTTTAATAATGAAACAAAGGAGTAAACTAGTGTTTGAGAGAGTTTTAGGGCTAAGAGAGAGTTAATTAGAAACTAAGTATGAAGTAATGTCCAGTCTAAGCTAAAAAAAATAATAAAAAGCGTCATTAAACTAAGACGGAGAAAACGGGTCAACACCCGATGTCAAGTCACCACGGTCGTGGTGAAATCACCACGACCGTGGCCCCTGACTTTCATAGGATCAGTTTCCAATCTTCAACAGTCTGTTTTGCTCGCTACAGGTCCCCACGACCGTGGTGACCTGCTGGTCAGCGGACAGCTCAACTTCGAACGATCATATCTCTCTCGTAGCTTATCGGAATTGGGCTCATGACAAGTCGTTGGAAAGCTATCGAAACGAGCTAACACCTCCAACCAGAATCACCTCAATCCGATTTACGGATCAAACGTTATGTCCATTTGAAGTTCAACAGTCCACAACTAATCTTCCAATGATCATATATGACTTCAAAAACCTGTTAGTTAGTCTGAAAATCATCCAAAACAACTAAACGAGTAGTGAAGCAACCATTTAGCTCAAAGTAATCAAACCATGCAATGCAAGACTAAAATGCTCTAAATCTATATGCATTGACACTAAAAATGCAGCATGGATAGGCACAATAAAGTACTTATCAAACTCCCCCAAGCTAGTCCAATTGCTTGTCCTCAAGCGAACAAACGATAGACATAGGGAAAGAGTTCTATGACCCCTAACAATGATACGCATGCCAAGATGAATAATGTAGACCTTCAAACCTTTCCAACATCGAATGCAAAACACTATCAAGCCTCAAAGTTTATAGCACAAGGAAAAGCAATCAATCTTACCACAAGTTCTCCCCCAAGCTTGGCTCAGTCATATAGATAGTAGCTCTCACTTTAGTCTTGCGCACTTCTCTCGTGTGTTTAAATAGGTCAAATGAACGCTCAAAGCTTGATTCCATCGACTATATCCTACCATAAGCTTGCATATCATCTCACTCTCCGTCGCATAAAGACCAAAGTTTGCATCAAGAATCAAGAGGACTTAGTCAAGGTTGTAACGTAGGCTTAGGGTGAGGGTGCGGTAGCATTTGGGATCGTGGTGTTAAAGAGGGGAAATTGAAACTTCCAACTTAGCACCTTTCTAAAATCTCAAAACCAACCCTACACAAACTTGAACGCTCTAAACAACCTTTCACAAGCTCTCCTCTTATTTTAGCATCTCAATCTCCCTTATTGCTATTTTTGAACAGACCACAAATCCTTTATTCTAAATTTTTTTCTCTTTTTCATTCATTTTTTTTTCTATATTTTTTTTTGCTTTTGTGGATTGTAGTGATTTTAGAGGAAGGGATAAAATGAGAACTTCAATGAATAGTAAGGAGGCGAACTCAAACAATATCCAAACGCAAAGTCGAACACCTACACCAAGTCATTCTCGTAATACCCATCATTATGTTTCACCCCATCTAAGTAGTTTCACAATCCCCTAGGTAAGGAGATAGGTAATAAGCTAGAGAAGTGGTTAACAAAGAAAACAAGCTTAGGCTCATAGGGGCTTCAAAGAAGGATAAGTAGGTGAGGGTGGCCTTTGGCAATGTAGCTCAAGTAACATGAAAGCCTCAATCACATTCAAGACGCAAACAAGTCAAGCGTATTCGAGGAGAATCAATGCAAGTTCTAGAGAATATTCATCAAGGAAGAGCAACACACAACAAGCAGATAAGACTGAAAAGATGTCAGTCTATAAGGCTATAAACACATGCTCTCATAAAGGGTATAGCTACCAACATCAGTCGAGCCGCACAAGAGGGAGACCAATCATACCAGAACCCAATAATTCCTTGGCCTACTAGAGACTATCAAAGCGTTTCCTTTTTCAGGTTTTCAGGTCATCAAGAAGAATATATGCGTACCAATGGCGGAGTTCTAACCTAAATGCAGTATATATGCATCCTAAACATGGTACTAAATGCTAATATGCAATCTAAACATAACACTAATATGCAACTACTGCAAATTATATGCTTCTAATGCAAACGATATGCAACTAATGCAAACTATATCCAACTAATATATACATCCTCCCCCAAGCTAAACCACACAGTGTTCTCACTGTGAAAAATCGAATGAAAACAATAGCAAGGGAGGGGAAAAATCCCGACTCACTGGTCGGGAGGGGGGTCGGGAACCACGTGAGTCGAGCTTACCCCCTTAAGGCCATCAATCGAGTTCCCAATGACATCTTTATATTTTTGCAATATCTTAATCAATTCTGGTATGGAGATGTCATCAAGAGCCGAGTTAACAATAAGAGGATAAGTACATGCATCATCAAGGAAAACATACTTAAGAGAGGGGGGAAGGGGTTTTAAATTCACCTTAGGAGGAGGCTTAGAACTCTCCTCTTTATCAATGGAAACGGCAAGGACCTTGACTCTCTCAAAACCATCCATCTCACTCTCCACATGACCAACCCGACAAACTCTCTCTATTATGGGTCTCTTCAATGTTTTAGAGAACTCAAACACAACCTTCTCATTGGCTACCTCAACTGTGATTGTATCATTTTTTCAATTTATTACGGCGCCCAATGTCTTGAGAGCTTCTCTTCCAAGAATGAGAGGAGTCTCCGGATCTTCCTCCATACCCATCACCACAAAATCACACGGCACCAAGAGATGCCCAACTTGTATTTGGACATCCTCCAACTCGCCATACGGGGCTCTCAAAGATCGATCCGCCAATTGAATAGTCTTCCTTGTAGGAAGAAGAGGAAAGTTTAGGCGCTTAGCTATGGATAGAGGCATCAAACTCACACTCGCACCCAAATCAGCCAATGCACTCTTAGGCTCGAGGTCACCTATTTTCACCGGCAAAGTGAAGCTTCCGGGGTCTCTTTTCTTCTTAGGCATATCTCGTTGCACTAGAGCACTTACTTGGTATGGCAATTTGATAACCTCGTCTTCAACCTTTCGTTTGTTGGAGAGGATCTCCTTCATGAACTTGGCATAGGCTGGCATTTGAGACATGGTCTCAAGGAATGGAATGTGTATTTGAAGGCCTTTCATAACTTGGAGGAACTTAATGAATTTGTCGCTCAACTTCCTCTCCACCAACCTTTGAGGATATGGGACCGGTGGCACATAGGGCTTAGGTGGAGGAGGTATTGAGAATGAGGCTTTGTCACCAACTTGCCCATGATTTTCCTTATCTTCTCTTCCTTTCTCAACATCAATAACCCTTTCATCTTCCTCAACTTGATTGTCCTTCTCAACCACCTCTACTTCACTTTCTTCACACTCATTAGGCATCTTAGGGCCCTCATAGTTTGTTCCCGACCTCAAATTGATAGCTTTGACTTGATGTAGGTTAGGGTTGGGAATGATTTGGCTTGGAAGTTGGTGTGTGGGGTTAGAAGGGTTCTTCTCGGCCACTTGAGCTAATTGGGTTTCAAGCATTTTGTTGTGAGCTTGTAACTCTTGAAACCTTTGGTCATGGCTTTGAAGAGCTTGGCTTTGTAGAGCAAGGGTTTGGGTGATGGTTTGGAGTTGTTGGAGGATTAGGGAGGTAGGGTCGGAGGATGTAGTAGGTTCGGGATTTGGCTTAGGAAATGGTGGGTTTTGAGGGACTTTTTGGAAGTTGGATCTTTGATGAGGGCCTTGGTAAGTGTTAGAGTTTTGAGAGGAGGATCCACCTTGATTGTAGCTTTGAGTAAACCCTTGTTGAGGTTGACTAAAGCCTTGTTGAGGTTGATTCCACCCTAATTGAGGTTGGTTGTAGCCTTGGTTGTAGCTTTGTTGAGGTTGTCTCCACCCTCCTTGTTGATTGCTCCTATAACCTTGGTTACCTTGGTACCCCTCTCCTCTACTATTCATTGCCGCCACATGCTCTGACTGAGATCCTCCACAATAAGAGGTATCGTGGTTTGTACCACCACAAATGTCACAAGAGAAAGCATTCACTTGTGAGGGACTAGATGATCCAAGGGTGATCTTCGAGAGCTTCTTGTCTAGTTGATCCATCTTCTCTTGAATTTGGTCCATTGGGTCCAACTCAAACTTTCCACCTTTCTTCTGTTGAGCACCTCTCC
Source organism: Patellifolia procumbens (assembly GCA_947645195.1). Classification (NCBI taxonomy): domain Eukaryota; kingdom Viridiplantae; phylum Streptophyta; class Magnoliopsida; order Caryophyllales; family Amaranthaceae; genus Patellifolia; species Patellifolia procumbens. Next base: position 3,694,834 of record CANSGD010000016.1, read on the forward strand.
TTCTTCCACCCCATGAGTAATTCTTGATCACTTCTTCTATGGTGGCCTCTAATTGGTCTTGCGGGATCTTAGAAAGTTGACCTCCCGCTCCAGCATCAAGATTAGCACGTGACATAGGATCAAGGCCATCATAGAAGAACCTCATCAGTAGGTTTTGATTGAACTCATGGTGAGGGCACGAACGAATCAATTCCCTAAACCTTTCCCAAGCCTCCGCAAGTGTCTCATCACAATCCTGCTCAAAAGTGGAGATTTGCCTCCTAATATCTGCGGTCTTTGACTCTGGTAAATACTTCTTCAGGAAAGCCAATGTAACTTGCTCCCATGTAGTGAGGGAGTTAGCAGGCAAACTCTTGAGCCAAGACTTTGCCTTTCCGGAAAGAGAAGACCGGAAGAGATGCATCTTGATGTAATCTGGAGAGACATCATTTGTTGTTATCATAACACAAATCTCCAGATATCGATCAAGATGATCAAGGGGATCCTCATCTGACCCTCCACAAAATTGCTCTACTTTCACCATCCGTGTGAATTGAGGGTGAATGCTGAAATTTGTAGTGGTTGTGGGGAGTCGAATTCCACCCTGTAAAACATAGGACCTAGGATTTCCGAAATCCTTGAAAAGTTGTCCATTTTCCACACCCATGTCTGCTTCACTTTCACTTGTAGAACTTGAGATTGGTGAAGCTGGCGCAGAACTCAAAGTCAACCGTTCCAAACCTCCCCGAAGCTTTCGCAAGGTGCGATTGATTTCCGGATCTAAAGGTAAGATGGGTGAACCGTGAGCTCTCCTTCTCATGTAACACAACAAAGCTAAGCAGAGGGTTAGGAAATAACAACACAGTCTAAACAAAAGGAAAAAAATCACTCAAGCAATACTCAACTCAAGTAAACTTCAATCAATAGCACAATTTCCCCGGCAACGGCGCCATTTTGATAAGAGGTTTTTAGTGTGTCGTTAAGGCACTAAGAACCGCTTAGCAAACACAATGTATAAATCTAACAAGCAACTACTAAGCACGTAGTAATGGCAAGTCAAGGGTCGAACCACAAGGAAATCCGGATTGACTATAGTCCACTAAGTCCAAAACTACCTAAGTGAAGGGTTTTGGGGGGTTTAAGATTGAGTAAGTAACCGACTAATTGACTAGCTAATGAATACCGACTAATAAACAAATAGGAGGATTAATATGATAAGGAAGACACTAGAGTTCGGGCTACTCGTATGAACGTGGGCTAGACAACGATAATCGACGCTACGGTGATTCACAACGGAGTCAATGCAAGGTTAAGTTCCCCTCTAATATACTTGAGTCCTCTCTCGAATGGTCCTCAAGAGTAATCGATTAATCAACCAACCAAATCCTCTTTCGAATGGTCTTTGGTCCGTTGATTAATAAATTCATTAAGTTCGGAAAACCTCTAATTAAAGGATCCCCTTAATTCCTACCCAATCCCTTGGTCTAGAAATCAAGTCGAAACATGGGAATCACAAAAGGGATTAGAGTTCGATTAAGAACAATAAAAACCCTAAGTGCCCTAGTATAAACGTGATCAAGATCTACCCTAGGGTGTCAAAACACCACATTCAATGCATAGACAAACAATTGAATCATAAAAAGCATAGATAATCTACATTAAGCCCTTAATTCATACTTTCGCCCAAACCCTAGATAATGAACTACTCACTAACCATGGATTCTAAGCAATTAAGATTCGATAAATTCAACATCATAAACTAAGCAATAAGATTAAAGGAAAGAGATAGAAGAGAATCTACTTGAATTAATTGATGAATTTGATCTTCAATAATGAAACAAAGGAGTAAACTAGTGTTTGAGAGAGTTTTAAGGCTAAGAGAGAGTTAATTAGAAACTAAGTATGAAGTAATGTCCAGTCTAAGCTAAAAAAATAATAAAAAGCGTCATTAAACTAAGACGGAGAAAACGGGTCAACACCCGAAGTCAGGTCACCACGGTCGTGGTGAAATTACCACGACCGTGGCCCCTGACTTTCATAGGATCAATTTCCAATCTTCAACAGTCTGTTTTGCTCGCTACAGGTCCCCACGACCGTGGTGACCTGCTGGTTAGCGGACAGCTCAACTTCGAACGATCATATCTCTCTCGTCTCTTATCGAAATTGGACTCATGACCAGTCGTTGGAAAGCTATCAAAATGAGCTAACACCTCCCACGAAAATCACCTCAATCCGATTTATGGATCAAATGTTATGTCCATTTGAAGTTCAACAGTCCACAACTAATCTTCCAATGATCATATATGACTTCAAAAACCTGTTAGTTAGTCTCAAAATCATCCAAAACAACTAAACGAGTAGTGAAGCAACCATTTAGCTCAAAGTCATCAAAACCATGCAATGCAAGACTAAAATGCTCTAAATCTATATGCATCGACACTAAAAATGCAGCATGGATAGGCACAATAAAGTACTTATCAGAAAGCCATAACTTTCTCATTCAGTGGTCGTTTTGAATACATTTATGTCCAGGTTCAAGAGATTTTCGTAAGGAACAATTTTGCCTGAAATAGGAAAAGGCTAAGAACGACTCTAAATGGCTTAGAAATCGAATTTAAGTAAATTGGGACAGTTTGTATAGTGAATTAATTAAGTTGGAAAAAATAATTTATTTCTCTTAGGAAAACTTTCCAACTTAGTATGAGCAAATAGAGGTTAGTTCATGGCTAAAAGTGCAAGGTTTTAAATATTAACATTAGTCATCAACCAAGAACTCAATCATCCAAAACACAATTCACATGCTAGTAAAAATAACCATAACTACTAGCTTGCTTCTTCCCCGAAATGAACTAGAAATTAATTTAGCAATACATGCATCAATATAAAACCAAAGATTCAAAAGTATCAACATCTATTGTAAACTTTCAGCAATTTAAATCAACATGCAAGGTCCAATTTAATAAAGACAACTCCTTTTTGACACCTCTATCCAAAAAGGGTGGAATAACCTTATGTACCTTAGTTATGGGGCTTTAATCTCCTCTAAAATGACTTCTCTTGACTCGAACGCTTGATTCCTCAACCAACCGTGAATCAAAAGCCACTGCATGCCTTAGTTTTTGCCTCTAACCCATAGTTTTGCACTCAAAGTTCCATAAAAACACAAGAGAAGGGTTGAATATTTACCTTCACTAAACTTGTCTTCTTTGAGGGTCATTATGAGCCTAAAATTTATCTCCAAATGTTTTTAATTCTGGGTGATAAAATGCATAAGATCTAGGGTAGGTTGAATTTCCATGTCCTTAAGCAAAAAAAGAAGAAAAGAAGATGAAACAAGAATGGGGAATTTACCTTCAATGGCGTGAGGCTAAGGGGAGAAGAAGAGGTTTTTGGTAGCTGATTAGACTGATTTAAATGAGGGTTGACAGCTGTAGTTTTTCTCTCCTAAGTCTTAACTACCGCCTAGACTCATTTGTTTTCCAATTAGACTTTATTAAATGGGTCAACTTTAGTCATTTCCTAAGTGTTTGTCCTAACTTTACCTATTAGCCTTTTTTTTATACTTTATGGGCCTTAATAAACTTTTTAACCCAAAATTCTTGTTGGACATAGTAGCTAACATCTTGGGGCCTCCCTTAATATTATTTTCCTGATTTTTTCGGTCTCCTCTTTTGGGTGTTATGGGATCCTAAACTCCTTACTTCAAATCTGAAATTTTTAATCAACCCCAAAATGACATCTAACTTAGTATCCTCATGATTCCATTAATTAGCTTTCTATCACAAACTCATCTATCTCTTGACTCTTATAACATAGCACATACATCTAATTACAACACTAAGTTTTGTGTACTAGTTTTATCTATTCGTCACTACAATATGAGTTAAAACACACACACACACACACACACACACACACACACACACACGCACGTACACACACACGCGCGCACCCGCACGCTCGCACACACATCTTTTTTTTTAAATAGAAGGAATATATATATATATATATATATATATATATATATATATATATATATAGAGAGAGAGAGAGAGAGAGAGAAATTTTCAAGAATAAGTCAACCTTTGCGTTGACCGCTTATAGCAAGTCTACCTTCATTTATTCTATTAACAAGTCAACCTTTCAGCCACTCCGCTTTTAACAAGTTAAAACCGGTTATCAGCTCTTATTAACCTATTGAACAGGTTAAAGTGACATGTGTCGATCTGTTATTGAACGTATGAAATTTTAAAATATATATTTTAAAAAAATAAAAAACAAAACAAAATTAAACTCCCCAACCCGTCACCCACCCAAAATCAATCTCTCTGCTCTCACCCATCACCCCACCCCACCCACCCACACCCCTGAAACCCAACCTCCTCCCTCTCATCCATGCAAGTGCAAAGAAGAAGAAGGGTTTTGGGGTAGAGAAGGGGTTTTCGGATGGTTTCAAGGGTGAGGGAGGAACAAAGGGGCTGAGCGGTGGGCTGCGATGGAGAGGCGAGGTGTGGTAGTTGCGCTGCGCAGGCTGCAAAGAAGGTTGGGATGCACAAGCTGCGACGGAGGTGGCGAGGTGTGGTGGTTGGGCTGCGAAAAGTCGAAGAGGGATGTGAGGTTGCGTTTCAGGAAGGTTTCTCTCTCCTCAATCCACGACAACAACAACATCAGAATTCTGGGCATCTGCATAATTCCACAGACATCATTTCGAGCTCTATTCCTCCTCTTGCGAAAATCAACCCACTCCATCCACCTCTGTAGCATTGGCGGCGGCACAAAAGATACAGGAGAAGCACTAATATTCTTCCTCACTGAATTTAGGTTTGGATTTTATTCTATTGATTGTATGTACTGTTCTATTATTTTGAATTAAAAAAACGAACTTTTATCTATATATATGGTTTATCTTTTGTGCAAAATTGATTTATTTGTTTTCAATGGTTATATTTTGTTGGTGGGTATTCTATCTCTTGCATCATATTGTTGTTGTAAGTGGTGGTCTTAGACATTCCTTTATTTGGAGTTTGGATTGTGGGTGGCATTGATTGGTTTATGAAGGTTAAACATTGTCTATTTCATTATCTTTCCGTTTAAAATTTTTTATTAAATAATTTATTTATGAAACACATATAGGGAGAGAAATAAAGGGTTTGCGGTGGTTTCGGCATTGGGGATGGGGTTTATGGTAGGGAGGTGGCGGGGCGGCGTTTTGGGGTGGTTTTGTAATATCGGAGGAAATTAAACGTGTTTAACTAAGCAAAAAAAAGTAATTAAATAAAACATTGTTTAATTATATATGTATATGTTTATATATAAAGTGACTTATTTAATTTATTAACGTCAATTAAAATTATGTTACTATTATTTCTAAATGAAAATTTATTAATTTTAAAGTTATTAGTTATTAGTTATAAGAATAGTAAATTAGAATGCTAGTACTAACAAGTTAATTAAAATAGGAAAAGAAAACTCATTTGCAAAATATTGACTTTTATAATAGTTGACCTTCCCCACCTCCTTCCTCTTCAAGCTATGGAGAAAATATCACACATTCTCTACCTCACTAAGCAAACTCTTCTCCAAGAAAACATTTCCCCAAGCCAATTCAGTTCTAGACCCTTCTATGATGGCTACAAATTTCTATGTTTACAACCCAAAACAACACTTCAAACACCCCTTATTCCTTTCTCTTCTCCCCGCCACTCTTTCCCCTGTTATGCTCCTCTATTTTCTGCCTTAGCTGCAGCCACCACATTGCCGCCGCCGGAGACAACCAACGCAGCCAGACACCACCGGCCACCACCACACGCCACCACAACCCCCTGCACTCCCACAGTCCCACTCCTTCTCTCTCTCATTCGCCCCGCTCTGCTTGCTGCCGCTGCCTGACGCACACCACTGGACAGCCGCTGCTGTCCCACCACCACCTGCCTTCGGACGCGTCGCCACCGAACCCGCCGGAGCCGCACTGGCCAATCCTCCCTGCTTCTCCCTGTTGCTGCTCTGTGAGCAGAGGTAACCATAGTTACCCGCTTTCTTTTATTAGTTTATTTAGTTTATTAGTTAAATAACTTATTTAATCATAGTTTATAATTAGACTTAAATTTAAGTAAAAACCACTTTGTTTAATTTATGTTTATAAGTACTAGTTTATGAACCTTAATTAAACTAGTTAAATATTATGGGCTAATTATTTTAGTTGTTTATATTAAATTATTTAAGTTTTTTTTAAAACCATTATTAGTAGCTAAATACTCTATATTAGTAATGGATTTAAATCTGATTTTCAATTTAAGTAAAGCTATTTTGTTCAAAATTATGTTTATGTATACTATATTATTAATCTAAATTAATCTAGCTAAATTTAATGGATTAATTATTTGAATTTTTTAGTTATTTTCTTCAAATAGTTATTTAGTTTTGGTTATATATATTAAGTTAAAAATATTCAATAATAGTTATTTGGTTTAAAGTTTATTTAACAAAACTAAGTTATGTAAATTAGTAATCATATTTTCATTTAATTATTTGTGTTCATATAATTACCTTATTTTTATATAATATGAGTATTTTTTATATTGAAATATAAATTAAGGAGCCACTTTTAATATTATTAATATATTTTCTATGTATTTTCAAGTTTTATAAAAAGGACAAATTATTATGCTTAGTTTCTAATTAAAAAGTAAGTAAATTATAATATTGAAATACTTCTTATGAATTATTATTTACAAACTATTTATGACTTGCTAAATACTATTTAATAAAGTATATGAATTCTTTTTATAATGTTTAAGTGATAAAATTTATATATAATATTTTAGTTTATTTATAAGCTTAATATTAATTCTAGTATTTAAAGAGTATATATTTATATTCTATAGTTTACGCCTTCAAGTCATTAAACATGTATTTATGCGAATTATAAAGTAGTAATATTTTCTACTTAAATGAGACATAGTACTTATTTATGTTGTATTTAATGACCAAGTTAGAAAGCCCATAAATCTTAACTTATAATATATTGTTATTAAATAACGAATGACTATTTATAAACAATATGAGCCTTATAATGGGATTATATGGAACTTATTAAGTATACTTTTTTAAAAGGATTTACATGAAGGAAATGGTTCGTAAAACTTAGAATATATAAATGGCATGAAATAGAAATATGTATAAGACCTACTAAGAATTACTATAGTTATATATATTAATAAGTTTTGAGGATAGTATTAATTTAAGGATAAGTTATGTAACTAAGCCACCGAAAGCCAAGTACTTAGTTAGTCGATTAGCTACTAATAAAGTAATACGCTCCTTAGATAGAACGTCCCTCAGAGCTCTCGAAGAACGATTCACGAAGGTCTAAAGGTTATCGTATTGCGGGTCGAGGTAACGTCTACTGCTAACACCCACAATCCCCTTCGAAGTGTAATTATGAAAACGATTTGAAATATAATGAGCGTATTTACGAGAATGTTTTATGTTATGTTTCCTACTTGGATTGTGGGATGACTCTAAATGCTTTTCAAATGTGTTTATGATTAAACTACGCATAACGATTTGAAGAAATAAAGTATGAATGCTCAAATATGTTTTAACGGATTTTATGAGCTTCTTGAAGCATTGATGTATGAATAAGAAAGGAAAACATGATAAACTAAAGTGAAAAAGGTTTTGGCTACATAGTTATGAAACACATTGTTCTGAGTCGTACACCCGAAAGGGGTACCGCATTGTTTAAGTATGATTCTTGGTACCAGCCGTATTCCCGAAAGGGGTACCGCATTGTTTTCTGGTCGTATTCCCGAAAGGGGTACCGCATTGTTCGGCGTACATCGAAAGGTGTACCGCATTGTTATGGTTGTATTCCTGAAAGGGGTACCACATTGGTGGGAGGCGTCCCACAAGTCTATGATTGCCAGCTACCAAAGTAAAAATGTTTTGTTAACTGAAAATATATTGATGTTATTCTTTTAATGATGAAATGGAATTTTATGAAATGCTTTTACAAATGTTTTATTATTCTCTTCTCCGTGTTTGCAACTAAAATGGATCGAAATGAATTTATGATGTTAGGGTAGTATGTTACTGGGCCTCGGCTCATGACGTTTTGTTTTCATGTTTTAGGTAGTCACGGGGCAGACGACATGGCATAGAAGTGAGGATTAACGTAGTTTTAATAATTTCCACGATTTATATTATCTAATTAACCTTTATGTAAGACTAAGAGAATGCTAAACACATTGTTATCACCCATCACGCATGTTGTTAATTTATCATTAATGTTTATGTTTTCTGTCACCTTGTGCTTTTCTAACGGAAAGTACGGCGGTAACGCACCGACTATCTAGGTCCTCCGCTGCTAATGCCAGATTAATTAACCTAATAATGGTGATTAGAAGTCGGGGCGTTACAGGTTTGGGGGAGGGGTGTTTTGGTGGTGGGGGGTGGCTGTGGCGGTGGTGCGGTGGGGGTATTTTTGGTGGTGAGAGTTGGTTGTGAAGGTAGAAGGAAGATGAAAGAGAGAAAGAATGGGAGAGAAGAATGAAATTATTAAAAAAAATTAATTAATTATTTCAAATTAATGAGATCAAGACACGTGGAAAAGTGACGTAAACTAACAAGTTAAAACTAGGTAACCGGTAAAATACACTTGTTACAAGCGGATTGGTTTAAAGGTTGACTTGTTAATAGAATAAATGAAGGTAGACTTGTTAAAAGCGGTCAACGCAAAGGTTGACTTATTCTTGACAATTTTTCCATATATATATATATCTTAAAGTAGATTTTTTTTTCGCAAATCTAAATCACACAATGCCTAAGTGCAAGTGGTCGTTCATTCATCTACACACTCAGGTTTGGTCATATAATTTTCAGGGCCGTTACACAACATCAACTTCAAAAGTGCTATTAAAAGCATGGGATTACGAGAAGAGGATATTATCTAGAAATCCACAGTTCTTTACGGTTCAGTGGAGAGCCTTCCCTGACAATTGGAGAAATTACTATCCCCACCTATTCTAAAGGAGTTAACCTGTTAACTAGGTTTAGACTGTCCCTCAGCTTACAACATAATTATGGGGACACCATGGATTCACAAGATGAAAGTCTTGCCGTCCAGCTATTATCAAACCATTAAATTCCCAACCAAATGGGGAGTACAATTAATCAAAGGCGATTTCATGCTAGATAAAGAGTGTTACAACATCTCTCTCAAACCCAAGAAGGAGGCCATCTAGAAATTACAGCAAAGCCCAACACCTGCCAAACCCGATGAACAAGATCTAGAAGAAGTGGTGTTGGACCCAGCTAAACTAGAGCAGACCGTGCAGATTGGCTCATCATTGGCACCTGAAGAAAAAGAGAAGATCATCGAATTCCGCAAACATAATATTACTTGCTTCGCGTGGAACCATGAAGACTTGGTAGGCATTGACCCAGATATCTACACACACACAAGCTGAACGTGGATCCAACTCCAAACTGATCAAACATAAGAGACAAAAGTTCGCACCAAAACGCAACTTGATCATATATGAAGAGGTGGAGAAGCTCCTGCAAGCTGGAAAGATCAGGGAAGTCAAATACCCTGACTGGATGGGCAACATAGTAGTGGTCGGCAAGAAGAACAACAAGTCGCGATTCTGTATTGACATCACATACCTGAAAAAAGCTTGCCCTAAAGTCCTTTCCCCTTCCCACACATAGATGCCCTGGTAGATGCGACAGCGGGGCATGAAAGGCTGACATTCCTGGATGCATATTCTGGCTACAACTAGATACTCAAAGATCCAGAAGATAAAAAAAACAGCCATCATGACGAAATACTTATCAACAAATCGCCCAAGAACTTGAAGGAAGTTCAGAAGCTGACAGGAAGAGTAGCGGCTCTCAACCATTTTATTTCTAGGTCCTTTGATAAGTGTCATCCCTTTTATCACGTACTTAAAAAGAACAAAGGTTGTGATTGGACAGCAGAGCACTAAGCCGCGTTGCAAGAGTTGACAGCCTACCTAGCTACCCCACTTGTATTGTCCAAACCAACTTTAGCTGAGACTTTACAGCTATATCTAGCTGTGAGTGACAAAGCTGTTAGTGCATTCTTAGCTCGAGAAGTTGAAAATCAACAGCTTTCTGTTTATTATGTTAGTAAGTCTTTTCTGGATGCTGAAACAAGGTACACATCTCTGGAAAAGATAGTATTAGCTTTATATGTAGCTTCTCAGAAACTTCGCCATTATTTTCAAACTCAACCTATCTCTGTTTTAACTAATTATCTCATCAAAGTTGTGCTACGCCGGCCAGAGTATTCTGGTAGAATGAGCAAATGGGACATGTCCTTAAAACCACATGACATCAGGTATCAACCAAGGACCGCCATAAAATCGCAAGCACTAGCTGATTTTATGGCTGACTTCAGTCCTAACCTAGGTGCAACAGCAGACGTATAAATCAGGTATATGAACTAGGTAACGCATAGGGGTAACTGGAAACTTTACCTTGGTGGATCTTTCTAATTTTTAGGGGAGTTGGCTTAGGTGTAATACTAAAGTCGCCACAAGGGGACATGATAGTACTATCTATATTGAGATTTTAAAGCTACTAACAGTGAATCAGAATATGAGGATCTTATTGCAGGAATGGTCCTAGCTAGACCTGGCAAAGCTTACCCGACGCGACCGACCCGACCCGTAACCCCAAATCGACGATCGGAGACCCGAAATAACCCTAACCGACCCATAATCTATTCGAAATATGCTGACACGAGATTGACCCGACTCAAAAATTGACCCGACCCGATATTGACCTGACCTGAATAATATTTATTCAAGTAAGGCCAATATAATGGTGGTGCTCTAATTTCAAGTAAATCCTCGACATGATTTCAAGTAAGGCCAATATAATGGTGGTGCTCTAATATCAATTTTCTTCTCAAGCCTAATACGACCAATTCCTCGATCAACGATTAAGAACTTTATATCGTTGTTGGGGGCCTGGGGCAAAGACCCGAAAATTTACGCGACTCGACTCGTAAATTGGATACGACCCAAAATCAAAAGAGACATACTTGAAGCCCGACCTGAAATTGACCTGACCTGACCCGAAATTGACCCAAAATCAAGTTGACCCATAACTGACCCGATTGCCATCTATAGTTCTAGCCCGTGATTTGAGAGCTGATTGTTTGCATGTTTACATTAACTCACTGTTGATTGTAAGCCAAGTGAAAGGTGAACACGCAGCTAAAGATTCAAAGATGGCTCTCTACCTAGAGCTGGCCAAGACGAAATCCAAGTTTTTCACAATATTCAACATACATCAGATTCCGAGAGACCAAAAATACCAAAGATGACGCTCTAGGCAACCTAGCTCAGCACTTAGGAAGTGCAATTTCAAAAATATACCCATAACTCACTTAGCTGAGCCACCTATCAATAAATAGGTCAGTAACATATACTTCCTCCGTTTCGCGATACTCGCTACCAAAGGAATTGCACACAAACCAAGGGAGAGCAAAGAAAGGTTAAATTTGACAAAAATGCCCATACACTTAACAAGGTAAAATTTAAAAAATATCAGCAGCCCCATATACACACTGGCCACTGCCCCACCTGCTGCCCGTTGCCCACCACCACTAACCCAGCCACCGGCGTCACTGAAAACGTCGTCGTTGTTGTCGGTATGTCGCCTATTCATCCCTTTGACTGTCCCTCTTCCCCGATACCTCTTTCGCTCTCTCTTTCACTCCCTTCCTCTCTTCTTGTAGCTCGTCGAAGTCTAGGAGTGTCGCCTAGTATCGGGATCTAAGTTTTAATTTGTTTCCGACGATGTTAGTGTCGACGGTTGTGGGTGGAGTTTCGGGCATGGAGTGATGGAGTGAGGAAAGAGAGTGGAGGTTTACTCAGGGAGGAAGGGAAGGTGGACGGTGGGGTGGCTGGGGACTGATGAAAAAAAGGTGGAGGCTGCTGGAGGTTGACGTGGAGGTTTGTGTATCAAGGATAATTGGATGGAGATAAAGAGTGGTGGTGTGTGGCTGGTTGTGGTTTCAGAGCGGGGGGACGAAATGAGGAGAGAGAGTGGAGGGTGGCTGGGGTAAAATTAGGATTATGTAATTATTAATTAGTAAAGTAAATTGGTAGTTAATTATTGGTTTATTTTGTTTATTAGGTAAAATGGGTAACAAAGTAAGGGTATGATGGTCATTTAGTATGTTAAGATGACTAAATATAGCTTGGTTGCAAGTATTGTGAAATTTCCCTAAAAGGAAAGCGCTGCGAGTTTTGCAAAACGGAGGAAGTATATATTAAGGAGGTTACAGGTAACGACAGTTGGACGAGACCACTGATAGACTACCTAGAGAAAGACAAACTGCCAAAGGATAAGCTGGAAGCTAAAAAGCTAATAATGAGAGCCAGCAGGTACCAAGCAATATCTGGAATCTTTTCTAAATGTGCCACAGCTGCACACGACATATTACAAATATGTTTAGAGAAGGAGGAGTGGGCAACCACCCTCAAAGAGTTTCATGAATGAGAGTGTGGGTCACATACAGTCCGAAGAAATCTATCCAACAAGATTTTGTCTTATGGATATTATTCGCCAACAATACGCAAGGACGTCTAAGATGTAGGTAGCCAAATGTGATAGCTACCAAAAGCATACAGGTTTGACCAATAAATCCTCTGAGTTATTCCATCCTACTTTATACTCCATGGCCATTCATGATGTAGGGAATGGACATTGTTGGCAAGTTATCGGCTGCCCCAGGCCAGAAAGTCTTCATGCTTGCTTTAACTGACTACTTTTCTAAGTGGATTGAAGCAGGTGCATTCTAGCAGGTAAGGGATAAGGAAGTGATATCATTCGTACATACTAATATTATCTGCAGGTTTGCGTACCTAGCAAATTCGTCTGTGACAATGGGTCACAATTCATAAACGACAAAAACGACAGTTTTGCCACGAATGGAACATTAACCTGGTCACATCAACACCTAGGTATCCTCGGGAAAACAGACAGACAGATTCATATAACAAGGTTATTATCAATAGCATCAAAAGCAGACTGAAATCCAAGAAGGGTAAATGTGCTCTGGGCATATAGAATAACACCCAGAGGAGCCATAGGACAAACCCCCTTTTCGTTAGTATATGGCTGCGAAACTGTGTTGCCTGCGGAGGTTGTTGTCCCCACTGCCAGGTATGGACTCTTAACTCCTAAAACTAATGATTCTGAACTCATCTATCATCAAGATACTATCGAAAAGCTGCGAGACAGTTCAATAGTAAGGATGGTTGCCCAGCAACCGATCGTGGCTTTTAGCTTCAACAAGAACGTGAAAGCTAAAGTATTCAAGATAGGTGATTGGGTGATGAGAAAAGTCTTTCAGAATACCCAGGAACAGAATTCACCTAAGCTAGGTATGAGTTGGGAAGGACCCTACCTGATAAAGCAAGTAATAGGTAAAGGGTCATATCGCCTAGCTACGAAGGATGGTAAGATAGTTCCTATAAGCTGGAATGCTTCACACCTGAAGCTGTACCATTTCTAGGATGCCTAGGCAACATCTTACATTTGACTCTCGTCATTGATCAATTTCTATTATTATTTCTCTTGGACATTTACTGACTTAAGCATCGAAGGGCCGTTGGCTATGCCAATGGCCCATCTCAGGTATAAGATGAGATGTCATTCTCAGCTAAAGAGGCATAAACGCCAGCTACTAAAGGTATTAAAGCAATTACTCCAGCTAAGAAACTGATTAACCAGCTTAAGGTAATCCCATGTAAGTTCACCTTCTGTCTTACTTCATCCGTTTCTAAGTTCATCCGAATCATTATTGACTTAGGCATTAAAGGGTCGTTCGCTATGCAACCGACCATCTCTGGCATAGCCTCCGCCGCATGTACCGCAAGAGCAGCTACGAATCTAGAAATCAGCGGATTAGCTACGAATCTGTCATAAGATGCAAGAACACCAGAAATTTCTGGGTGCAGCTACTCAGCATCGCTATTAGCTGCGTCTCCAGATTTACTTACGCTAGCTAAGGGTTGCGCACCAAGATTCGGGCCCACTCAAACGACATCAGCCATTGCACCAGGTAACATCAGTACCCTAAATACTATAATTCTCTTTATTTAACTCAAATCCATAGCTACGCATCATAAGTCACAAAAACCAAAGGCATTGCTTTCAAAGGAAAGAACTAACTTAAAAGCATCCAAAATAACACATTATCCCCATGAACAGTGGTAAAGGTGTAATATACAGAAAATAAATTGTTCTAAGCTAGCGTTTTAAAAATAAACAAGCTGCTTGGTCTCCAGTCCAAGCAGCTTGTTCATCGCCCTCCTGGCTGCTTCAGCTAGAGGAGGGCCACCAGCAGCATCAGTAGCAGGAGAGTCAACTGTGGAAGCCTCAGGATCAACTGGCTTGGTTACTGTAGCTAGGGCTTTTTAGATCAGTTATGGAGCCCACAGCCTCCAAGACGTTATCCACGTACTAGTTCAGGTCCTTCTTCTCCAGATTCTCGAAGATGACCAGGTAGGCCAGCTTAGCAGTCTCTATGATATGAATCTCGGCTCTGATGTCCAACAACTGCTCTTTGTAGCGTCTAACCTCATCTTTCAGGTCAATGTTCCTCTTGTAGCTCTCATCCTAGCTGACTCTACCTCCAACCTGGCCGGTTTGGCCAATGCTGCTTATTTCTCAGCTGCTTCTACCATTTGTTGTTTTTCCTTCCTTTCTTTTCCAAGTAGCATTGTCTCACCTTTCCATTGCTCCTCAACATGGGCTTTGGCTCATTTCTCTATTTCCAGCTATCCCTTTAGTCTAGCATTCTCAGCCCTTAGGTTTTTTACCTGAGTAGAGAGAGAAGAGCCAGCTCTGATGCTAGACCTAGCCACCAAACAATTATGCAAATTCTAAACAATAGGAAAAAGACAAATAAAAGCATAAATGTTTTAATACAGCTTGATAGATTTAATACAAATATACCTAATCTTACCTAAAAGGATAGATGTATAGCTTAGTTAACCACCACCTCGGAGTCCTGGACTATTAAGCGCTTTAAGGCACCGGGAAACAATACTTTCTCTACATAAGGCTAGATGCCATTATCTAGGCTCTCCTTCGACAGAAAATCCTCGGGTAGCTACGTGTAAAACCACGCTTGACTGACTAGGAGCTGGCTTATCAGGATCTTGCCTCGTTTGAGGAGGTTGCATTGTAACTGCCTTAGGAGTAGTGTTGGCTGGGATCGCTGTCCTCATCTAGGCAGATGACGTGGATCCATATTTCCTCTTTCTCTTCAATCTAGCTAGGGCCTCAAAGGCAGACATGGAGGTATCCTTAGCTCATGTCACCTGAGAAAGTTAGAAAAGAACAAAGAATTTCGTCCAAATAAGAGAGAGAGAATCTTGTGGATTAAAGTGTTACCTAATGACATAGAGGTTGTAGCTGAGGAAGAAGGTGTGTGGGAACCTAGAGGTATAACCTTAACTGGGGCGGTGTAAGTCCTTAGCTGCTGAGGAATGCGAAGAAACTACCCTAATCTGGTATCCCTATCCTCTAAGCTACTGACGATGTCTCCGAGATCTGCGGAAAAGCAAAGGTAAGAAATACAATTAATTTAATTAAGTGTTTTCAAAACAAACGAAGTATAACAAAAATACCTCCGGTAGGCCAGCCTGCTGGGAGAAAAGCCCCAGCTTCAACACGGGTGTCCTTGGTTACAAAGAAATATCTAGTCTTCTATAAAGACTCAGAAACAATTGTCGTATCTAGTGGCAGGGATATTGTGGCTTCACCTTAAGGGTGATCTTTCCTAAAATGCATAAGCCTAATGCCATAAGTGGTCAGTAAGTCTTCTAAAGCAAAAGGTGGATCCCAAGAAGTTGTTGTTGCTTCAATGGTCTAACATATTTTCCAAAAACCTTGCATCAATTGGCCAGGGGATAAGTTCAGAACTTCCATAAAGGAACGGGTTAATGGTGTAAAGCTGAAAGAATGGTATTCGTAGAAACAGATTTGATTAGCAGGTGTCAATTCGGGTCTACAGGTTTATGTAGGAATCAGGAATTCAGTACTCTCTAAGAAATCCCCCCTAACCCTAATTTGCTCTATATCATTTCAAGTGATGGAAGGCGCAACGTTTTCATTTGCGTTTCATATATCTATGGATTTAATTGAAAATCTTTCTTTTTCGCGGATTTTTTTATCCCGGGCATAAGGGGATGACAGAGAAGAAGCGAAGGTTACCTCATGAAGAAGGAAGAAAGGAAAACGAAGCTCTGTAACGGAAGAAAGACAAGCTGAGTTAAGGGAAGTAAAGGTGCCTAACAGTCTACTATTTACCCCCCCCCCCCTAACGGGTGGATTGGATCTTTTAACTTCTATCTTTTCCCCTTAAACGTTATCTTTTACTTAAAAGATTATTTTTATCCCTTAGGCTAACGGATATAATTTCAGATTTATTACACTTCAATTAATCTTTGCATAAAAGATAGACATTAGTTAACTAACGTAGTAAGATGTTTATTTCATTGCTATCTTATTATTCCGAAAGTTTAATAGTTTATTCTTATTGTGGTAACTTGCAACTTCACCAGTTCGACATTGGTGCAAGCTACAAGTTAGGGGCAATTGTTATGTCCTAAATTTTTATCTAGTTGATCATGCAGGTAATAAGGTAGTCGCAACTATCCAGATCCAGCTAAGTTCCCATAGCAATGAGTCACAGCTAGGTACATGAGCACGGAGTTAGCCCAGCTTCAGTAACATACCAATAAACCTGTTATAACGGATTCCTACTTTCATGAAAGACTAAGTATGCGCTTCTATTCTGACGTACATATCAAAGGAAGACCAATTCAAATCACAAGCGCACATAGCAGCGGGATGTGGGGAAGTGCTCAAGGTTATTGCGGATATCTAGGAAGTTTTTACACTTTGTTGGGCTGATGTATTTCAAACGGCTATTTCTGTTATTAGTATTAGTATAAATAGAGATATAGAGGCAACATTGTAGTCTCTGGTTTTACATTGAAATTCGTATTCTAAAGCTCATTTATTCTACGAACAATTGACATTCATAGCTAAGATACTAGGGTTGTACTCATTTTACATAGTGGATTGGTGGACTCAAGTCAACCCGCGGTTTTTCCACCCTTATTCTTGGGGTTTTCCGCGTCACCACTAGAGGTGTCTTTTCCTCTTGCTTTCTTTGTTCTTCATAGCTGCATCCATCATTCTGCATGCATTAGCTAGTTGTAGGTCTTGAACTGAGTTTTGCCCTGTGCGGAATTTTGCATAGACACTATTATTACAAAAACCAAGGCAAAGAGGACAGATGGTCTGAAATGGTTCATTTTTGTTTATGTAAGTAAGAGAGATAATTTGGTTGTGAGAGAGTATAGAATTATGTGAGACCAGTTAGGGGGTTAAACTAGTATGAAAAGGGAATAAACCTTTGTCACTTTGGAAATAATGTAAAAGTGGGTAGCACTTCAAAAAACGAGCTTCAACGACAAGTAAGCAGAACCTCATAGAACGGAGGGAGTATTATTGAAGTTATTACTAGTGGATAAAATAGCTATTGTTGCACACCTTTCGCTACGGAACATAGCTTGCGGCCCGCGGCTATTGAGGCATGTTGCTGCGGGCTTCAACCTATGGCCGCAGCTAATGCTTGACAGTAGTTGCGATCTTGTACGCAGATACTGTTTTTTTACAATAGATGTGCCTTCAATAGTTGCGACCCGCTCTATGCAGCTACAACCCCTTTATGGCCCGCAACAATGGATATTTTTTTCATTAGTGTAAACTTCTCCCCAAAACAGCACAATTGTTTTACAATCTAACTGAGATGTATCTCGGCTCCACAGATCTTGGGCCCTATGATGTAGTGCCTACTAGGAAAGCAGCATGACCATACGTCCAACCATGATGCCACTACCAGAACAGTGTAGCATTCATATAAAAGCTATTTTCCTTTGTGCCGCCAGGTGCAACGCGTCTGGTTATTAGCTGCGGGCTCCTTAAATAGCATGCAACTATATATCATTTGCTACGGGCTACTTAAAATCTCGTAGATGATATAAATTTGATGCGGGCTCATTTATCACTCTCGTAGTTAATCCCCTTTTAAAAAACTGAATAATCAGCTTAAAAAATAGGCCACGAAATGGATTTCCCCCCTAATTTTGAAACCCTAAGCCCCATCTCTTTTTACATAACACTCCTCTTTATCCCCCCAAAGGACACTCATCTCTTTCTCTTCATTGACGACTTTCGGCGATGGCGACGTTCATGCTGACGTACACATATTTCCTTCATGTGATGCGGATCTCTACGTGGCATCTTGTGTTGACATGATGGAAGACATGGAAATGAAGTTTACTGGTGAAATCCCTTTGCAAGCTGGGAAGAGAAAGAGATTACTACTCGTAGCTTGAAGAAGAAGCTTTTTAAGGAAGGTGACGGATGGGATACTACTGACAATGGCGACAAAGTTGTAGGTTTTTCATCTCTTTTTCACATTGACTCTTATCTTTTGATTATTTGACCAATGCTTCCAATTACACTTACACAATCATCACATAGAATAGCGACAAACTGTTTATGCTAAATTCTGTTAAGGCAAAACTAAGCTGGGAACTACAGCTAGGATACTGCTAGGTTGCTGGAAGCTGTTGAGCACAGCTAGGATGAACAAAGAAAGCAAAGTAAAGACAGAGACAAGACACCAGAGGTGGTGACGCGGAAACCCGTGGAATAAGGGAAAAACCGCGGGTGGCTTTGAGTCCACCAATCCACTATACTTTTGATTACAGCCCTAGTGCCTTTGTAACTAAGTCATTCGTAATTCGTAAGCTTATAGAACAATGCTTGTACTTTGATATGTAAATGCTAAGTGCGTATGAACTTGTGTGTCTATAGAATCATTTCAACTATATATAGCAGAGAGGAATGTATCCGTTTGAACCAGCAACGTCTTGAAACAGCTCTCAAATCTCCATTTATATCCGCCATTAATGCTGCTGAGCATGATCCTTGCTCTTTATTGTCTTCCCGTAATTATGGCTTTTACTCCTCTGCGGATCTTCAGGCTTTGATATCTTGATTCGTAACGTATTCCAAACAGAGCTGTGTTTCTTTTTAGCTGGGTAGCACTAGCTGATCCTTTTAAGCTGACAGTTCTCAAGCTGGATTTCCTTAGCTGGAGGTCTCAAGCTGGGAGTTTATAGCTGTAATGATTTTTAACCTGCACCAGTAGCTACATAAATTTCATGGTGTAACAATTGCCCCTAACTTGTAGCTTGTGCTGCTGGCCTTGCGTAGTGAAGCTGCAAGTTAATAACATGTTAACATAACGTTTGTCATAAAAGATAGGTTTTTCAAGAGGCGCAGATATTAAATGAAACACACTGTAGCTTTAATGAACTGAGTTTAATAATTCACTTAAGTTCATTTACTCCAAGAAATAAATACTAGCCGTTTGGTGTGTCAGAGTAGCTTAAAGTCAAGAAATTGCACAAGGATTTTCATTCCGTTTATTCTCCTCTTTCTTTGGTAAGTCTGTTCTCTCTCTCTCTTCCTTTCCTCTTTCGCCTCTTTGCATGCCTTTTAAACAGTCCGCCAGAAAGAAGATATTCATCCCTAAACCTACTTCAATGGGAAAGGTTAAGGATGATGTGGCTTCTTCCATCACTTGGGAAGACATTGAGAATATGAGGGTTAGAGGGAGCTTCCCTGAGAGTACAGAATTTGTGGTTCCTGAAGAGTTTGATCGGCCGGAAAAGACCCCAGAAAATCTAGTTTGTTATTATGAATACCCCTTTCTTCCAGGTTATAGCTTCAATTTTACACCTTTAGTGCGTTCTTTTGTGGAAGTTTTAAACTTCTCTCCTGGTCAGCTAATGCCAGGATTCTGGAAAATTTGTTTCACCATAGAGTCTGCTACTAGGGATTGGAGTCCTTCTTTTGCCCTAGAAGATCTACTCACTCTTTATAGCCTAAAGATCATCAGCCCCAACAAAGTCACTTTAAAGCAGAAGCCTAAATATCCCAGCCCTGTAGAAGGGACTGGTACCTCAGAGTCTTTTTGGAAGACTCGATTTTTCTTTGTCGCCAAGGATTCCCTTGGTGAAGCTGGGATGTTTCTCCCCTCTAACTGGCCTGCTAGAGGTATTATACTATTTTTTTCTTTCTTCTTTAGAATATTTATTATTAACTACGACCTTAACCTTGCTTTTTCTTAGGTTCATCTGAAGCTGTAGAATCCTTAGAAGACCGGGACGAGCGAGCGAAGGTATTCCTCAGTATCTCCCTGGGAAAATAACTTATACTCCCCCCTTCAAAGCTTTTTATATTTCATCCTTGACTCCTGCTACCTCCAGAACCGATTCCATGACTTCAGGTAGGATAATCTCTCAGTTTAACTTTATTTTTAGGGTTTTCTAGGTACAAAGTCTTAATTACTATTTTATTGTTCTTGTGTAGTCAAAGGTAGTACTTTGTCTCAAGCCGATGATGTGGCTCGGCTGAAAAGAAAGAGGTCTGGAGTTCCTGCTGCCTCCTCTCAACCTAAACCAGCTACTCCTGCCAAGGTTTCCACTTCCACACCTAGCTTGCCTCCCCCCATAATAAAACTGGATTTGGACCCTCCTCCTCCTAGTACTTCAACGGTTAATCTGCCAATGCCAGCAAACTTCCTTTCTGAGGATGGGTTGAATAATGGCATATGGCCACATGCTGAGAGGCTATTCTTCCCTGCAGCAGCTAAGCGTCTCAGGTCTGAGGATCCTGAGGTGATTGTGAACCACGCGGTTCAATATTCTCTCCACGTATAATTCCTGCTTATTCCTTAATTCTTTTGATTTCGATACTTGATATCACGTATTTATATAGACTTTTCTCCCTTATTCACAAGCTAATTTGTGCGTCATTAGAGCTCTTGGGAGCTATTTTGTGCTAACTATCGTATATAGTTGTGGTTTTGTGTTTTAGTGTTGAATTGCATGTTTTAGGGAGTTTTCTCCTTATTCCCGAGCCATTTGGAAGCAACCACGGCTTTACGAGATGTTACGGGGCACGTAGGATGGCTCACGAGCTTTATGGGTAGTTTAGGAGGTCCTAAAACCTCTAAACATGAAAAAATGAGAGCCAAAGAGTCAAAATGGAGTTTTCCGTACTCTGATCGGGCAAAAATGGCCCGATCGGGCGAAGATATAAGCATCAGGTATGAAAGTCGCGGACCCGATCAGGCAACCCATGCCCGATCCAATCGGGCGACTAACATGCACCAGACCCGATCGGGCATAGTGTGCCCGACCCGATCGGGTCCCCTCTTCTTGAGCTGCTGCTGCGTTGCGCACAAAAATGAAGTGTTGTGCGTGTTCGCTGAGGACCCGATCACAGACCCGATCGGGTCCTGGATCGGGTCGGCCTAATTTCTCTCATTTCTTCGCTGCTACTGCTACGCCAAGTCCAAAAATCAAAGTGTGCTGCCAATGTGTGTGGGCCCGATCGGGTCCTGTACCCGCGTACGCGATATTTTGTCTTTTTAATTCCGTTTTTAGCTAGACTTGAGGGTATTATAGATACCTTTTCCTCATTATTTTAGAGACATCTTTTTCATTAGCTATTGCTCTAGTTTATTTCTCATAGTTTAGCCTAGTTTAAAACACTTTAGATTAGATTAAAGGTGATTGAACCTATTCGATTTCAATAAAAGTTCCTGCTTTCTGTCAATTGGTATTCTTCTTTGCCCTAATCTCTCTCTTTATTCTTGATTGCTTAGTTTATTTATTGAATTATTCATGATGCAATTATTAGGGTTTCATATTAGTTTTGTTGCTGTTAATTCGATTATGAGTGAGTAGTTCTCTCTCTAGGGTGTTAGATAGGGAAGCCATGTTTATACCATGATTGTGATTTAGATTTCTATCAATTTCTAGGGCTTGATTAGGGTGATTGTGATGTGGTTTGTTCTTGTTGAGTAATTAATGTCAGTGTACAATTTCATTGATTGCTTGTGGTTAATAGTTGTTTGCACAGATCCGTCTTACGACTAGAGGCCTACACGTCAGTAGTTCTGATTACGTTAGTGAACATGCGGCGTATGTTGAACTATGAGCGTTGAGTCTTAACCATAGCTCAACACA
Organism: Patellifolia procumbens; assembly: GCA_947645195.1. Lineage (NCBI taxonomy): Eukaryota > Viridiplantae > Streptophyta > Magnoliopsida > Caryophyllales > Amaranthaceae > Patellifolia > Patellifolia procumbens. Next base: position 3,716,985 of record CANSGD010000016.1, read on the forward strand.
TGCTCATATCCCCGACTCTTGACTTAGGTTTTGATAGTAGTTGACCCTATTTGATTGGTATAAGCATGGTGGACCGACCTAATACCCTAGGTTTTTAGTCCATAGTTAATTCCTCGATTTAATCCGTCTTCTTTAGTTTAATCATTACTTCAGTTAATTCCTCTCTGTTTTCATCTGAAGTAGCTGATTGATTGAATATTAATTTAGAAACTCTGTCTCCCTGTGGATTCGACCCTGCTTCCATTGACTACCTTAGTTAGAGGACTGTAGGTTTATCTTTGATTAGGTGATACGACTAAAACCCTATCATTACTCTTTGGTTTTCACCTTTCTTACACGTTAATGTTTCTATTCCAGGCCCTGCAGAACTGTCTAGTAGCACGCTCTAGCCTAAGAGCTGTTGCTACGATGTCATCTCAGCTTAAGGCTTCCCAAGTTGAGGTGGCCGCTTTGAAGGAGGAGCTGGAGAAGGCCAAGAAAGGGCAAGCTATAGATGAGAAGCAGCGCAGAGTTGAAACACTGCTCTTGGAGAAAGAGAGGGATGCAAAGAGGCTCTTCGCAGATTCAACGAAAGCTGAGATTGCTGCTGCTAGGGAGGAAGCTAAGGCGGCTTCCTACAAGCTGGGAGAGGTGGTGAAAGAGAGAGATGCTCTGGGTGCTCAGCTGGCACATCAGAAAGACATTCATTTGGATAAAATGGCAGAGGTCCAGATTGTTGAGCCTGCCAAGCTGGCATTTCTGATACTGTTTGAGAAGTTGGAGAATAAAGAGCTGCATAAATATACCGATGCTTTCCTAGCTACTATGGGAAGTATCGCAGACCTTAGAGCTCTGGCCTTGGGCTTAACTCCTCCTGGGCAGGAGGTTTCTACGGCTGACTCCTCGGCCAAGGATCTAGCTGAGCCTTCAGCTAAGACCGCAGCTGATGCTGCCGTTGAACCTTCTAGCAGTTCCGCCCCAGCAACTGAGATGCCCGAGCAAACGCCTACAGCCGAGAAGGCCCCAGCTAAGGATGTAGCCTAGTTTTCTTCTTAGAATCTCATTTTATTTCTGTTATCGTCAAACAATTTAATTTTTCTGCTTTTGGATAATTTTACCGCCGGCCAAGGGGCCGGTGTGTCTGATGAACAAATTTGTCTTTAGTATATATATGCGCACTTTTGATGAAATGAGCTAGCTGCTTTACGTTGTTTACCTGGCGTTTTGTGATGCCAATGACTTATGTGATGGGCCCTGTTACCTAGGCGTGTAGCCCTTAGCTGATGCATCCCTGGTGGCTTCTTTCCAAGGTGTCTAGGTGTTCTTGCGTCTTTAGATAGCTTTAGGAGGCTAGGTTATTCCCCCATTTGTAGCTAGTCTTGCGATACCTGCATACGTTGGCAAGGCCAAGATAATCGTTGGCATAACCAACGACTCTCTGATGCCTAAGTCAGTAAGTTCTTTAGGAAAAAGTTTTTATAGGTAAAAAGTGCAAGGAGAATGGCCTAACCTGGCGTCCATTGGCTCTACTTAGCGGAGTTTTCCTACCTGGTGTAACTGCTTTGCATTTGACATCTTATGTACACAAACTGATTACCTAGCTTTTTAGAAATGGTAAAGTTTAAGGTGCGAAGCGTTCCAGCTTCTGGGTACAGCTTTCCCTTCCGCTGTAGCTAGGCGATATGCTCCTTTACCTACTACCTGTTCAATTAGGTAGGGGCCTTCCCAGCTGGCACCCAGCTTTCCTGCATTCAATTCCTGGGTATTTTGGAAGACTTTCCTTAGCACCCAGTCTCCTTGCTTGAAAACTTTAGCTTTCACGTTTTTGTTGAAGCTGCGGGACACAATCTGTTGCTGGGTGGCCATTCTAACCAGTGCGCTGTCCCGTAGTTCCTCTACGGTATCTAAATCATAAGATAATTCAGAGTCATTTAGCTCAGAGGTTAAGAGCCCATACCTGGCAGTAGGTACAGCTACTTCTGCTGGTAATACAGCTTCACAGCCATAGACTAATGAGAAAGGGGTCCGCCCTGTTGCTCCTCTAGGTGTTGTCCTGTTGGCCCAAAGAACTCTAGGTAGCTCTTCCACCCATTTACCTTTCTTGGCTTTTAACCTCCTTTTGATGCCATTGATGATTACCTTGTTGCTGGACTCAGCTTGTCCATTAGCTTGTGGGTACCTGGGTGTTGATGTTACCAGGTTGATGTTCCATTCGTGACAAAATTGCCGCGTTTTATCACTTATAAACTGTGACCCATTGTCACATACAATCTCACTAGGTACTCCAAACCTGCAAATGATGTTAGTATGTATAAAGGCAATCACTTCTTTACTCGTTACCTGTTGGAACGCACCAGCTTCGATCCACTTAGAAAAGTAATCAGTCAAAGCCAACATATATACTTTTTGACCTGGCGCAGCTGGCAGCTTTCCTACTATGTGCATGCCCCACCTCATGAATGGCCAAGGTGTCAATGTGGGGTGTAATGGTTCAGAGGGCTTATGTATCATACCTGCGTGCTTTTGACAACTTTCACATTTAGCTACTTACCTCTTGGCGTCCTTACGCAACGTTGGCCAATAATATCCATAGGATAAGATCTTGTTAGACAAGCTCCTTCCTGCTGTATGTGAGCCGCATTCTCCTTCATGAAATTCTTTGAGGGTAGCTTCCCACTGCTCTTTCTCCAAGAATCTCTGCAACATATCCTGCTTAGCTGCATGTTTAAACAAGACTCCAGCTATTACCTGGTACCTGCTAGCTTTCATGTGTATCTTTCTTGATTCCAGCTTGTCATCTGCCAGTATGTCCCTTTCTAGGTAATCCAATAGTGGCTTTGTCCAGCTATCAGCACCTATTTCGTCACTAATGCTAAGTATACTGTTTGTCTCTTTGTTAATAGCTGGCGCAGCTAAATGAGCGATAGGGATATTGCTGAAGCTGCATTTCCTAAGTGCGGAACCCAGGTTAGCTAGTGCAACAGCTTTCGTATTCTGGTCCCTTGGTACCTGTTGTATTGTAAACTCTTGAAAGAGCAGTATCTTTGATTTGACCAGCTCCAAGTAGAGAGACATCTTTGAATCCTTAGCTACATACTCTCCTTTTACCTGGCTAACGATAAGCAAAGAATCACTATATACGTGTAACCTGGTTGCCCCCAGATCACGAGCCACAGTCATACCTGCAATCAAAGCTTCGTACTCGGCTTCATTGTTAGTAGCTTTAAAATCACAACAAATAGATCGTACTATCATGTCCCCTTGTGGCGATTTTAGGACTATACCTAGTCCAACCCCTCTAAAGTTGGAAGAACCATCTACAAATAGTTTCCAGCTACCTGCAGGTGTTACCTGATTAATGTGTCGTACTTCCTCATCTGCTGAAGCAGCTAGGTTAGGACTGAAATCTGCCACAAAATCAGCTAGGGCTTGTGATTTTATAGCCGTTCGTGGTTGGTACCTGATGTCATAGGCACTAAGTGATACAGCCCATTTGCTCATCCTGCCAGTATACTCAGGTTTGCGTAATACAGCTTTTATAGGATAATTAGTCATAACACATATAGGATAAGCCTCGAAATAATGTCAGAGTTTCCTCGAAGCTTTATATAAAGCTAACACCAATTTTTCTAAAGAGATGTACCTGGTTTCTGCATCGAGTAAGGATTTACTTATATAATACACGGGTAGTTGCTGATTGTCAGCCTCCCTAGCTAATACTGCGCTAACAGCTGTGCTAATCACATCTATATAAAGTTGTAAAGACCCTCCTGGCTTTGGTTTGGAAAGTACGGGTGGTATAGCTAGGTATGCTTTAAGCTGTTGTAGAGCAGCTTCGTGTTCTGCAGTCCAATCAAAACCTTTATTTTTCTTAAGCACGTGATAGAAAAGATGACACTTATCTGATGATCTAGAGATGAAGCGATTGAGCACTGCTACTCTTCCTGTCAACTTCTGAACCTCTTTCAGGTTCTTGGGGGACTGGATATTGATGAGTGCCCTGATCTGATCTGGGCTAGCTTCAATTCCTCTCTGCGTTACTATGTAACCTAAGAACTTACCAGCTGGTACTCCGAATGAACATTTTGTTGGATTCAGCTTCATGTTGTACTTTTTCAATACATCAAAGGTATCCTGCAGATGAGATACATGATCTCCAGCTTGTTTGGACTTGACCAGCATGTCGTCGATATAGACCTCCATTGTGTCCCCAAGCTGTTTCTCGAACATCTTGTTGACTAGGCGCTGATAGGTAGCACCTGCATTTTTGAGACCAAATGGCATAACTTTATAGCAATATATACCCCTTTCGGTCATGAAAGCCGTTTTCTCCTGATCTTCCGGGTCCATCAAGATCTGGTTGTAACCTGAGTAAGCATCTAGGAACGTGAGCCTTTCATGCCCTGTTGTGGCGTCTACCAGGGCATCAATGTGAGGTAGGGGAAATGGACCTTTGGGGCATGCTTTGTTTAAATCTGTGAAATCAATGCAGACTCTCCATTTGCCGTTCTTCTTTCCTACCACAACTACGTTAGCTAGCCAATCAGGATATTTTACTTCCCTTATCTTACCTGCTTGCAGCAACTTTTCCACTTCTTCGTTGATGATCAGGTTGCGTTCAGGTGCGAATTTCCTTCTTTTTTGTTTGATAGGTTTGTGGTGGGGATCCACATTCAGCTTGTGGGTGCAAATAGAAGGGTCAATTCCAACCATGTCTTCATGCGTCCATGCGAAACAGGTGATGTTTTCCATGAGGAATTCGATGATTCTGGCTTTTTCCTCTGGTGGTAGGGATGCTCCAACCTGTACCGTCTATTCTGGCTTTGCAGGATCCAACACCACTTCTTCAATGTCCTGTTCTTCGGGTTTGCTGGGTGCAGGATGCTGCTGTAATTGCAAGATGTCCTCCTTCTTGGGTTTGAGAGAGACGCTGTAATACTCCCTAGCTACCTTCCTGTCCCCCTTGATTTCTTGTACTCCCCATTGGGTTGGGAACTTGATGGTTTGATGATAGGTGGATGGCACAGCTTTCATCCTGTGAATCCAAGGTGTACCCATAATAACATTATAAGCTGAAGGACAATCAACGACACTAAACCTGGTTTGCAGATTAATTCCTTTGGCATAGGTTGGCAGTGTGATTTCACCAATGGTGATGGCAGGTTCTCCATTGAAACCGTATAGAACCGTCGACTTCCTGATGATATCCTCGTCACGTAGTCCCATGCTTTGTATGGCGTTCTTGAATATGATGTTAGCAGAGCTCCCGTTATCTACCAACACTCTCTTGATCAAGCAATTGCTGATGGTGAGGGAAATAACTAGTCCATCGTGATGATCAGCTTCCTCAGCTTCTTCTTCTTCGAAGTTGATGGTCATGCTACGCAACTCCTGCTCCTCCTTACTCCTGTGCTGGATAGGAGCAGATTTGGAACCTTCCCTAGCGAACCGCTTAGCTGCAGAATAGGTTAGTCCACAAATTTCCGAACCTCCTGAGATAAAATTAACTACCTTGTCATATGTTGGATCAGGTGGTGGCCCAGCTGGTTTGCTGCTGCAATCCTTGCTAGGTTCATCTTTCTGACCCTTCTTCCCCATTAGATGTTCCAGGTAGCCTTTCTTCAGCAGCCAAGCTACTTCTTTCCTGAGAGCTTTGCAGTCTCTAGTTAGATGGCCATGGTCTCCATGGTAGCTGCACCACTGGGAGGTGTCTTTTCGCCCATCAGGTTTGTCAGTCTTCTTGGGCCACCTAGCTTCTCCAACGCGTTCACCACGCCTCCTGCATCAACATTAAAGAAATAGGAAGATAAAGGAGGGAAATTCGCATTGTTAGACTTGCGGGGTGCTTCTCTAGCTACACTGCTAGCTTGATCACGCTTCTGGTATAGCTGATGACGCCAATCATTTCTTTTGTTGCTGTTGTTGTTGCTCTGAGTTTTCCTTTTGTAGCTAGATTCTCCTCCATACCTGGATGCATCATCTTCTTCTACGCGGATCTCAGCCATAGCTCTAGCCCTGACTTCCCCAAAGGTACTACAAGGATACCTGGTTAGTTCATAATACAAGCGGGATTTAGGTATCAAACCTCTCCGGAATGCTTCGATAGCTGTGGGGATGTCTAGGTTCTTAACAGAAATCATTTCCCTGTTAAACCTGTCCAGATACTGGCGTACATCTTCACCTGTTTTCTGTATAATGCGGTACAAGTCGCCTGTATGTTTCTCCAGCACCCTGCTGCTAGCAAACTGCTGATAAAACTTGTTAATAAGAACAGAGAAGTTAGGGATAGTACCAGCCCTGAGGGTTATGAGCCATTGTAAGGCAGGTCCACCTAAGGTAGCTCCAAAAGACTTGCACATTGTAGCTTCAAGGAGGCCTTCTGGATAGGAAGGGTCCACATCTTCTGCTTGTACTGGCTCACGTGATCATACGGATCTTTGGTTCCATCGTACAGCTTGCCAAACGGGGCTAGATGCAGCTTCTTTGGTATCATGGCTCTAACTATCTCATCCACGAATGGTGACTTGGTGTAGCCATCAAGGGTCTCCTCAGCTACGGGTGTGGGTGCCCCTGGCATCTTTGCTAGCATTCGCATCATTTTCCGATTCTGGGACTCGAGGAGAGCCAGCTTCGAAGCTGTGGGATCCAACTCCTCCTGGTTGGGATCTTCTGGTACGTCCTCAGCGTCTTCGTCAGCACTAGCTTCCGAGTCATTCAACTCCAAAATTCGAGGTGTCATACCAGGAGGTCGTCGTGAAGACTTCTTGGCGTTGCTCTTAACTGATTCTAGTTCTTTTTGTAAGTTTTCAATGATCTTGTTGGACTCTGTCTGAGCTTCTTGCAGAGATGCGAGAGCAGCTCTCATTTTCTCAGGAGTGAATTCGGCCATTTGAAGTTGGGCGTTTTTTTTTCTTTTCGAGAAGGGGTTGATAATGAAAGATTAGATATGAAATCTAGCTGTAGGCCCCACGGTAGGCGCCAAACTGTTTATTCTAAATTCTGCTAAGGCAAAACTAAGTTGGGAACTACAGCTAGGATACTGCTAGGTTGCTGGAAGCTGTTGAGCACAGCTAGGATGAACAAAGAAAGCAAAGTAAAGACAGAGACAAGACACCAGAGGTGGTGACGCGGAAACCCGTGGAATAAGGGAAAAACCGCGAGTGTCTTTGAGTCCACCAATCCACTATACTTTTGATTACAGCCCTAGTGCCTTTGTAACTAAGTAATTCGTAATTCGTAAGCTTATAGAACAATGCTTGTACTTTGATATGTAAATGCTAAGTGCTTATGAACTTGTGTGTCTATACAATCATTTCAAATATATATAGCAGAGAGGAATGTATCCGTTTGAACCAGCAACGTCTTGAAACAGCTCTCAAATCTCCATTTATATCCGCCATTAATGCTGCTGAGCATGATCCTTGCTCTTTATTGTCTTCCCGTAATTATGGCTTTTACTCCTCTGCGGATCTTCAGGCTTTGATATCTTGATTCGTAACGTATTCCAAACAGAGCTGTGTTTCTTTTTAGCTGGGTAGCACTAGCTGATCCTTCTAAGCTGACAGTTCTCAAGCTGGATTTCCTTAGCTGGAGGTCTCAAGCTGGGAGTTCATAGCTGTAATGATTTTTAGCTTGCACCAGTAGCTACATAAATTTCATGGCGTAACACAAACCATCTTAATTACATAATTCATATAATAATAAATAAAACAGACAATCTAACCCAATAAAAAGCGTATAATTAAAAAGAGAAGGGAATAGGAAAAAAGATTCAAATTCAGATATAGTACCATATTTATCAGGAGGGAGAGAAAGTAGCCCCAAAATTAGTGAGCTTAACAAAAACAGTTCCACTCCTTAGCTCATAATCTGAGATCTCTAGCTTTTGTTTTAGGTGATGTGTTACTATATATGACGGTGTTGGTGCCTCCTAATGTAATATATTTCATGATAATGTGCCTACTAATAAAGTTGACAGGAAGTCGAGCTACTAGAGAGAATAGTAGCAAGTGAGAAGTTTTGATCATTTGGTGGATAAACCCATGCAATGCCACCACAGATAATATTCTTTAATATTTATGATTTGGTTGCGATTAATGACAATGTATTACACCGGAACATTGTTGGATGGAACTAAGTTTGATTCTAGTCATAACCGAGGAATTCCTCAGAAATTTAGATAGTAATTTCGGCTCCACAGTTATGTAAGTTCACCTCTCGTTCATACTGCCCTTAACATCAAGTTGTTGGCAATTATTTCTTGATTTTTCTAGAGGTTTTAGCCCTAATGTTTCCATCTATATTATTCTCAAACACTGTTTTTTGTGTGCATAATTGGAGTAATTTTATGGCTTCTTGATTTCCATATCGTAATCCAATATCATTTCTTGGTGTTCTTGCACTACGGACTGAAATTATCTTTAAGGATATTCATTATGTGCTTAAATTCTACCTAGCTTTCTATCATTTCGGAACATTGAACATGTCTCCTATGCTGTTGAATACCATGCCGCCTCTTACTCTTGAACGAACGTTGAATTGTGTTGGAAATAATACCTGTTGAATCCATATATTAAAGAAAGAAAGAAGGAAGAAATTACTCTCTAGGAACATCAAACTAAGAATAATCTGCGCCGTGGAAGAACCACTGTCTTAGAAGCAAATTTCTCCACCACCGGTGAAGATCTACACGATGACGATGCCCCCCAAGATTAACACAGATATCTTCAACCTCGTTCACCCGAGATGGAAGATTGGAACAACTCTCAAGAACTGCTCAGAATCTCTTACTAGGAGGATTAAACTCTCTCATGTGTTTAGGGTTTCTAATTGAATGAATAATAAAGTGAGGTTAAGAGAGGATATATATAAGAGAAGGAAAAACGGTTCACTTAACCCCGCAATTAAAAGGAATAAACCGCAAAGACGCGAGCACTTAACAGCTCGACACGGTCGTGTCCTCTGGGACACGGTCGTGCTGAAACGCCACGGTCGTGTCGAAATGACCACGACCGTGAACCTCTGGAATACGAGAATCAGTAAGCAAACTGATTCTCATGTCACTCGTCTACACGGTCGTGTTGAAAACCACACGACCGTGTACCCCTATTTCCTAGCATTATTTCTAACAATCCCCCACTAATGCTAGAGGAACACAAACATGAAATTCTGAGCAGTAAAAGGAAGACTTGGTGCATAAATGTCAGTGTCCAAAGGATTGAACTAACACATAGTGCAACTAGGTATTCTATTAACCAAAGAGTGAATTACTCTTGAACTCCTTGACAATAGAAAGGAACCTAGAAACACACACCTCGCCTAAGAGCTTGAGAAAGTTCCGCGATAAACCACAATATAGTGCTATGAAAGCACAAACGGCCCCACAAATCTTGGGATTCTAATGAGTGCTCTAGAAAAACGTCACAAAGTTTTCCATAGAAGTAGGCCAACCCTTCACACTCACGTAGGTGTTCTCATCAAGTCTATACAACATAGACCACCCATTAAAAAGGGATATGAGATCATTAAGAACATAAGTTCAACCTCTCATTCAACAATGGTGTAACCATCAAGTCCGTCTCAAAAGGACCACCCAATGCCTGGGCTATGGAAACATTTAGAGCTACAAGTGCCCATCCACACAAACATAATCGGTGTAACCATCAAGTCCGTCTCAAAGGACCACCCAAAGCCTGGGATATGGAAACATTAAGAGCTACAATGCTCATCCCTCATTTAAGCCACACATGTCCATCAAGTTCGTCTCAAAGAACCACCCACACATGGGCTATGGATACATCCATCAAGTCCCGTCCTAAAAGACCAGTGGGACCACCCAAAACTGGGCTATGGATCAAAATAGCACAAACGTCCATCACTAGCATCAATTCATCAGGCTCATCACACTAGAACCACCCACAAAATGTCATCGATGCATCAAGAAACAGCTTCACAGCTATCATCCGGTGAATCCATCAAGTCCGATCATGAACCACCCAAGAAACGGGCTATGGACTCCACCTCTGCTCAATTCCTTCAACGAGGAATTAGCCAATTCGTTTCTCTGCTCTCATGAACTCTGTAAGAGTTTCACAATCACATCAAACTGCATCTCTAGCTCGTGTCTCTCACGAACTCATCATATGTCACCTTACTCATGACATCTCACTATGCAGCCTGAAAAACACAACAAAGCATATGGTCTTCCAAAAAGGAAGTGTTAGCCAGCATATATTCAAAGGCAATGCTTCTTGACCAACTCGTTTTTACTATGATCATAATATCCATTGTAGAACATCTAACAAAACACGCTTTACAGTTTCCAAACCACTTACAGCCACCTGATAGGTGTCATAAAACCTTGTGGACCAAGGTGAACCCCCACATGTCTGATCACTCTCATGGCATTTCAGGAATACCCCATAGACTAGACAAGGGAACAACTTTAGCACCACATCTGCACGGTTGTTCACTACTGCAAAGCTACCGTGTCAAGAGCAAACAAATCATTAGTTTATCTATTACTTTAGCACAAACTTCATGAGAATTAATTCTCCACAGTTTATGAGGCTAAAATTAAACAAACTAAGCTGGCACAATTAATTATTTAGAACATCAACTCTCTAAATAATTTCACAATACAAAGCTCACTTTCATCTTGGCTTAAACGTGATGAATCATTCAGCATCACACAAGAACAGAGGTGTAAACCAAATCAGCATATGACCAAACCCGGCAAATGAACTATATCAATGCCAATCATATAAACATACACCAAATCAGATGCATCATCATAAGCCAAGCATCACACAAGTTCAACTCAATGAACTAATTACAAGCTAAGGTGTCATCTATTGACCATATCAAAGCTTTTCAAGTCCTCTCACCAAGTCTACCACTAAAAGTAACTCAACAAACAGGAGGGTCCAAATAATACTACCCCACAAGTTTACCATCCATCAAATGCCCACTAGACCTCTTCTTGATTCATAATCAAGACAACAAACTATTGTCATCAAAAAACTCAGCTTGGGTAAACTTTATGACATGGTGAGAGAACAATAACTTAGGTCAACGCCAAAGCCCTAGTGAATCCCTAGTCCATGTCTTGTCATCTTTTCCCATAGGTCGCTGCTTTCAACAACTATGAAAGTCAATAACCACTCAAGGTTTATACTATGGCCCAAGACACGTATACACGCAGTATGATAGTCACATAACTCATGTTCACTCATACTATAGTCCTTCTAAACACAACTAGCATAAGACTCTTGCTATGCTACTCTCGTGTTGAAACACACGTCAACCCATATTAGAAGAACACCACAACATATGAGGTTTCAAAAAACCATGAACATGAACATACATATCATACTAAACCAAGTAATGGCAATTTACCAAAGCATCAAGGGATTCATTACATAAAACACTCATTGAAGGTGAGTTGCACTCTCATCAAATTTCCGCATTGATCAATCACCACAAACACATAGGTTCTCACACCTCTTTGTGGTACTATAGGACAAAAACCCTATCTCAGTTAGAAACCCCAACAACTTCATACGACTATTTAAAACCCATACGACAAATCAAGGGATTCTAACTCTCAAAAGAAGAGCTCATACACGCTCCAACTGCTAAAAATGACTCACCAAAGTGTCATGTTCCCCTTGACACACTGTATGCTAAATTATTATTTAGCTCATAGAAACACAACAAACTGCCTCGATGATTTGCATTTCATACACAAATCGCAGTTTATAGAACACAATGTAGAGAAGAGGAAGTCCATTACTTCCACAAAGAACTATCTGACACCTACCCATGTAGACAATTAGATTCTTGATATATATAATCCATATATGTGAAGTCAGCTTCACGGTGGATCGCACAACACAGTTGAACTTTGCATCTTCCCAAAGCATAGCACTTCTACCCAATAAAATGAATTTATTGGTAGTGCAACAAGTGTACCACGAACACTAACTACTGCAAAGTAAAACCACGTCAAGAAGGAACTGTCACCCACAATTGGCTTACAAACATATTAGAATAACCAATTTGAGAATACATTCTCAATATCTCACAACAACCAAAAAGTTGAAGTCATAACAAACTCACGCTGTCCAGAATGACAAGATAGTTAAACTCACCCATAACATTCTCTACAAAGCGATATTGAAAATAGGCGTACTTTACCAAATCATGCAGCATACCACCAGACTCACTTTCATGATCTCATCATGAACTTCCATCCTGGCTTTAGACTTAAGGACTTGAACCTTATTTCTTACTGTGTCATTCGCTAAGAACATATCAGCTGTTACCCCCACATAAAAGGAATAATACTCACTTTCTTCTAACTTTGTTAGTTCATACTAACCAAATAGAAGGTCATCTCAAACCTTACACTTCTGCTCATAAGCATGGAAATATGGGTGGTCTCACTTAGACCTTTAACGATAAAAGATGCTTCAACTCAAGCAAATACAAAAACTCTAAGTTTAGAAAATAGGAAAGGGAATCATGACATACTAAAATAATCCAACTTCCTCTTTAGGTTCAAAGCAACCATATTTCTCAAACTTGGCTCCTTTTCCATGCTCCACAAGTCCATATCTCACTAGATTAGGAAGAAAAGTTTTCAATTCAAGACACTACTAATAATGAGATAAACTGAATCCTTACCAAGAGATTTAGCAATGCACCCCACACAACACACTTAGCAGAATAAAAAATCATACTTTGTATAAGCAATTCAAGTCCATTCAGAAACCAAAGTAAACACAAGGAAGTTTCGTTCTCCAACACTCTCAAAAGAGAGCCCAAACAACATTCCTATTTGTTTCAAACTCTAACTTACCCCCACATTGCAATATAATACAATGATAAATATGTAAATGAAAACAAGCATTGAGCATTCAATAAACATATTATGCAAGTTTAGAGTTTAAAAGCATATAGGATGATTAGGAAACTTCCCTAAGCACATAGAAGTCTCGATAGCATTCCATATGCGATTGACCGCTCTCTTTTCAACCTTTGCCCTTTGAGTCAATTCATCGAACACTTGGTGTGCAATCAAGAAAATTATTCCCACACATTATACCAATGATAATCTTAAATATAATAATCTTGAAAAAGTTTTATCGAATCAAATCCAAATTAAATTAAGAATTGAAAAACTAAAACTACTCTAAAAACACCTTTTCCAATCGAATTTGGACTCGACAGGCAGTGCTCACTACATATTGTAGTGAGTCTTTCTCAAAACGCTATTTCCACCCAAAAAACACTGCTCAAAAACGCAAATCGGAGACATTTAAGTTTCTGCAGATTTTCGCAGATTTCGTCAAATACTTTTCGCAAAAAGGAATTTGTCTTTAAACCCACGAAAAACATACCATCCAACCAGCCTATTCAAATTAGGGTTTAGCAGATGAATTTTCACAACAATGAAAACAACAGATAAAAATTTGCTTCTAAATTGTTGGAAATAATACCTGTTGAATCCATATATTAAAGAAAGAGAGAAGGAAGAAATTACTCTCTAGGAACATCAAACTAAGAATAATCTGCGCCGTGGAAGAACCACTGTCTTAGAAGCAAATTTCGCCACCGCCGGTGAAGGTCTACACGATGACGATGCCCCCCAAGATTAACACAGATATCTTCAACCTCGTTCACCCGAGATGGAAGATTGGAACAACTCTCAAGAACTGCTCAGAATCTCTTACTAGGAGGATTAAACTCTCTCATGTGTTTAGGGTTTCTAATTGAATGAACAATAAAGTGAGGTTAAGAGAGGATATATATAAGAGAAGGAAAAACGGTTCATTTAACCCCGCAATTAAAAGGAATAAACCGCAAAGATGCGAGCACTTAACAGCTCGACACGGTTGTGTCCTCTGGGACACGGTCGTGCTGAAACGCCACGGTCGTGTCGAAATGACCACGACCGTGTTCCTCTGGAATACGAGAATCAGTAAGCAAACTGATTCTCATGTCACTCGTCTACACGGTCGTGTTGAAAACCACACGACCGTGAACCCGTGTTTCCTAGCATTATTTCTAACAAATTGTTCAGCATACTTTCATAGAATCATCCAATGAGGTCACATTGGGTAGGTACTCCAAATTTCCAATGCCTACAGTATTTTATTCTGGTTCTAATAAACAAACATGTACTTTTGTGGAGATAGTAATCGAGGCCGCATGTGTGCAGATTCACGAAATTTAATTGTTGTCTCTTTCTATGCTTTTATCTCACATATATGGTTTATCAATTGTCCCATTAGAAACTCCTTTGCGCCTTTTTTATTTCTCTTTCACAAGGTAGTTTCTGAAATCTTAGCTATTCTACAACTATTGTTCACCATCTTTAGTGGAATTAGGAGCATGTACCACATTTCTTTGTTGTTTAGTTGGTTATGAAAATGGTGTAACGGGCACATAATCACCCTCAATGAAACGTTACAATAGAATTTTATAAAAGTTTAATAGTGGTTGTCATATACAGTATCAATTCAATCAGTATACCAATTCAAAAAGTGAAAAAATTACTAATATAATGCCCTTGGCAGATACTTCGTAAGTCTTCCACATGTCCAAATCTATCACAATTCATATTGAAGTCGTGCAAATTGTGTGTGAACTAAACTGGTATTTACATATTGATAATCACCTTAAAGAGTGATTCATGAAAACTCGTTTAATAAATTTTTATACAATCACTTTTGCGTCTCCACTTGACAATTTAAGTACAAGTAGTAAGTCAATTATTGTTGATTACCTATGTATCTACATTGCTACGATAATTACACATACATAGTTGCTTATATATAGAAATATGATTGGTGTATTAAACAATTTTATTACATCCTCATGTTGATTCTTGGAGAGATGATTGAAAAAGGAACAAGTCAATCAAGATAGTTGGCGATCAAGGATACCGGAACTAAGCATAATCCACTCTCCTTCATATTGATGCATTCTTTATTATTATTGAAAGTACCCTTGACATTATGCTCTATATCTATATTATTTGGTTCCTCTTGCTCATCGATTGACATTTCATGACCCTGCATTATAAATTACCACAAAATAACATGCACATTTATATTATAAAAAGTAGTTTAAAATTTTCTAAAAAGCTCTTCTTCCACATCAAAATAATAAGTACAGAATTCCATTGTTTTTTTACAGCGGTATACTTCTTCTACTTTCTAAAAACCTCAAAATAAACTCTAATGATAAAAGGCTCGTATAAGGTATTGGAAATTAGATGACATATGAAATGGGACATGTGATCTCAAACCGACAAGTGACGTGTGTGTGCATGTCGCGAGCTTATTGATGTTTTGTATAGCCAAGACAAAGTTTATAATATGTGTCTATTTGCAGAAAATGAAGGGACATTAGTGCAATGAAATGTTTTTGGGAATTTTCATATAATTACCTAGAAAAAATTTCTTTTGTTCATCACGATCTTCTCTCTCATGATAATATGTCAAACATATGCATACTCTGGTGAAGTTTCAGCAATATTGTAGATCAAAAGAATTAAAGATATTGTTATATTTTCATCACCATTAAGTCAATTGTATAATTTTATAGTTAATATATGCCATAGAAAATGAATCGTTCTTAACATTTGATTATAACAAAGGGTAGTAGAAACTTATGTATCTTGCTTAACATATTATTGTTTGAACTGTTGTCTGATCATATACCAATACAAAAAAGGAACATATGAGACTTGATTGGTTCAAGATTATACATATTTAGGGACATAAGTATACAGTACAATATGATTCAATAAAAACCAAAATAAATAAAATTTGTTTTAGGTTTAATTATTTGGGTATCATGATTGGTTTTACATTGAAGGTGTTTGAATTCAAGATAAAATGATTTATATAAACAAGATTAAATTTTTTTTCTGAATTTTAATATTTGATTATTTTATCATCAATCGATGTGTAATCAACAAATTTTTAATTAATATTATTTTTGTGTGTTACCATATTTGTACATAAACTTTATTGTCTTATAAATATTTAGACTTACACTATCATAATGTGAACATTTAAATCTTTCTAGGATTTAATATGATATGTTTGTTATATTTAGAATTTAAAAAAAAAAAAACTTTTATTTAGGGTTATGAACAAAGGTTTCGTGTTTTGGGGTAATTTTAAATAAGAAAATAAGATCTTTAGGCTATATGGTGCTTGAAAAAGATAATATTTTACTTATTTGAATTTTAGAATCTAATCAATACTAGGAATCTCTTATTCATATAACTAAAGACAATGCAATCTTCATACTCCATTTTATGCCATAAAATTTTACCCACTAATCATTTCAATATCTGAAGAAGTAATATAATTGGCTGTCATATGTTATTTTAATCAAAAGGTAGAAGTGATGGAAGAAAGTTTATTACTTTTCATTGAGAGAGAATGAGTGTGAAAATCCTATTTTTTAGACTGAGGAGCTAACAAGATTAAAACACATTGGGCGATTGTTAGATTTGTATGTGTATAAACAGAATTGAGATAATTTAAAGGATAGTGGGCAAAATATTACTATAATCAACCAATTTTATTACAAATACGGGCTTATTTATTAAATAGAGACCTCAAAACTCAACATAGTATAGGACTACAACAATATGTACCTTAGTAAACGTCTTTATAGTGAATAATTAAGGACATATTTGTATAAATGGTGGCTCCTTTACAAGATGATTCGTCCTTCTAATTATGTAACAGTTTCTTTAAAATCCATCTCATTATGGTGAATCGACACACACATGTATATTATTATTTGAATACTTTATAATAATATTACTTAGGATAACTAATTAGAATTTGATTTTCTATATTATATAAGTTTATCAGCATTGTTTGAAGCATTAGAACTATCATCAATTTATTTTGACTTATTTTTAAAAAACAAGTTGAAGGAACATCCAAGCCTTACCATGTGACTTCCATTATCGTTTTCCAACTTCCTGTAATTTAAGTCCATCCTCTTAAAACACATGGTGATCTGTATCATACAACAACGAGTAAAATATATATTAAAACAAGATTATACTCTCTTTTTGCTCCTTAAACTATTAGACTCGTTATTCTTATTTACAAGACAAAGAACTTCCATTTGAGAAAATAAAAGGCAAAACAATGTTCATATTGAGAAACAACGAAAACAAATATACATTTATACACATACTTTTTTTCCCTTTTTATTTACTTATTCTTTACTATGACATTTAATCATACACATTTATCCCTATTTACCTTTTAGTTTTTTTTTCCTTTCGCATATAATCCTTTATGGTTTTATTTTTATTATTTTATTTTTTTTTATTTTTTAAGCATGACCAACTACTCTCTATCATCCAATTAAACATTATCCTACTAACTATCAGATCTATGGTTATTAATAAAATAAAAAAATAATAACAAAACAACATATGATCTATAACTACATACTTTAACAAATTGAATCGCTCAACACTACAACTTAAACTTAATCTTAAATTGATTTGATAGTAGAGCTTCTATTAGACTGTCCAACAAGCACGTGGTCATCGCCCATAACAACCAAGCGCAAAATATTGGTCAGTAAACCATAACTAGTGGTATATGATTGGGGTCAAGTAAACACAGTACACGTATAAATATTTGTCAAAAAATCATAATTATCAATGCTTAGTGGGGGGGTGTTTCTGGGGGATATTTTGAGGGTTGAAGGAGGTTCTAAAGAGGAAATAGTTTATCTATTGGTCTAAAAACTATAATAAATGGTCAACAAATAGATGTACATGTTTGTGTTGGAGTTTGTTCATAAGTGTTGTGAGAAAAACTCTTAGTTGCTTCAAAAGAATGTGAAAGGACAGTAATTCGATAAAGGAAGAGTCAAAGGTAAGTAATGGGTTTATTAATATTATTATTCTTACTACCTATTGAGTTGGTTACTTGAGAAGTTTTTGTTTCCACTTCCTGTTAGTGGGCTATTTCCACCTTCCCACTACTGCCGTTCCACTTCCCCAAAGGCCAAAAGTAGTCATGATCTGTTTCCACTTCTTCTTCCCAGTCCCTATATATACCTTGGTTCTGGTACTGTTTTGATACACAGAAAAATTCCTCCTACTCTCTTTTACAATCTCTATTACTGGGCAATATTAAGAGCGTTCTCAAATTGTCTCTCTTTACTTCACCGGCGAGTCAGTGTCGTGTTAACCCTGGAGGTTGGTTTGTCACGAGTCCGTATGTTCGTAGCGGGGCAATTTCAACTTTAGGGCAGTGATCATATCACGCCACGACAATTCTCAGATAAGTTTATTATTTTACCAGTCATAATTCCTACAATCTAAAGTTGAAATAGATTCTCTGTTTATCGTTTAGGGTTTTGTAAACCCTAATTTGAATAGGCTGGTTGGATGGTATGATTTTCGTAGGTTTAATGACAAATTTATTTATGCGAAAGGTTTTGACGAAATCTGCGAAAATTTGCGAAAACTTAAATGTCTCCGATTTGAGTTTTTAAGTAGTGTTTTTTGGGTGGAAATAGCGTTTTGAGAAAGACTCACTACATAGTAGTGAGAACTGCCCTGTCGAGTCCAAATTCGATTGGAAAAGGTGTTTTTCGAGCAGTTTTAGTTTTCCAAGTCATAATTTAATTTGGATTTGATTCGAAAAACCTTTTTCAAGACTATTATTTTAAGATTATCATTGGTATAATGTGTGGAAATAATTTTCTTGATTGCACCCCAAGTGTTCGATGAAATGACTCAAAGGGCAAAGGTTGAAAAGAGAGCGGTCAAACGCATATGGAATGCTATCGAGACTTCAATGTGCTTAGGGAAGTTTCCTGATCATCCTATATGCAATTACACTCTAAACTTGCATAATATGTTTATTGAATGCTCAATGCTTGTTTTCGTTTACATATTTATCATTGTATTATATTGCAATGTGGGGGTAAGTTAGAGTTTGAAACAAATAGGAATGTTGTTTGGGCTTTCTTTTGAGAGCGTTGGAGAACGAAACTTCCATGTGTTTACTTTGTTTTCTGTGTGGACTTTAATTGCCTATACAAAGTATGATTATTTATTCTGCTAAGTGTGTTGTGTGGGGTCCATTGCTAAATCTCTTGATTGATTAGGATTTGTAGTACTCTATTATGCAAAGTGTCTTGAGTTGATTACCATCCTCCTCAGCCTAGGGAGCAATGGATTTGTAGAGCATGGATTAAGAGCTAAGTTTGAGAAACCCATTGGTTTGTTTTTAGAGGAAATAAGTGTCTTCCTAAGTATGTTTTCTAAACTTGATGGTTTTGTATTGTTCTTAACATGTATTGCTTATGCACTTAGTTTGTCAGCTTACCATATATAAAGCACAAGGTTGTGGATTTGTTTTAGAAAGCGTTTTTCCAAATGACGATGTAACTGAGTTACAAGTCTAATATGCTAGTAATATGTTCCTGACTTGATGTTGTCTTGCAATAAGAAAGTTTATGATACAAAGCAGTTTTAGTCAATGTACTTTCTATGAGTATTGGTGCGTTGGTTTGAATTGCAACGCAAGAGGGGATTGCAAAGTCAACTATGAATTAGGGTTCAAATAGTTGAATCAGTCAAGTCAAAAACTTGCTTTTGAAAGATTTTTGCCCATGGTGGGGGTAATTTGATGGCATTGGCCACTTCTTAACGGTCTATATTGTGTTTGTCAGGTTTCATGTCTCTTTGCAGGTATGTTTTGTGTAGCACTCACCATGCATTAAGAGGTTGAGTTGTTAGTACATGATGGATCTATAGCCTATGTGGTGGTTCTTTAATTGGACTTGATGGATTCATCACTTGTATATGAGATTGGGCAATGAGTATCCTTAATCTGTCTATACTCCATTGAGATGGGATCGTCCTATGAGAAATCATAGATACATTGTGTTTATACATTGTGATATCACATGAGTATGTAAAACCTGAGAGGGATATTGTAGATCCTCTCACGAAAGGCCTTTGTAGAAATATGGTGCTAGAGTTAGCACAAGGAATGGGTTTAAAGCCTATTGTGGAGTGAATTATGATTGATACCCTTCTTAGAAATTTTCTAAGTTCAAGGGTCAAACTAAGTCATAAAAAAAACTCAAGTAGTAGATACTACTACCATTCCTATATTAATAAAAGTGATGTAGTATTTTTTTTTACTGTAAAATGTGTGAGGATGAGCAAAATGCTCTTAATAAGTTCATAGCCTTGATAAGGTGGTTTGAAGCAGTACAAACTTAATGAACTTACCTATGTGAATGTGGGGGTTACGCCCAATCCCCTATGAGATCCCTAAGGCTTAGGATCTCTAGAGCATTCATGAAAATCCAAGCATTGTGGGGCACTTATATATATATCGCGAGAACGTTTCTTATTTTGAAAAAGGTTTAGTGCGCAAGTATTGATTATGAACTCTGTAGCAGGTTCAAAGAGAAATCTACCTAATACGACAGTATGACATACTTGTATGCGCTGGGTATCAATTCAAGTCTCTAAGACATTGATGCTTACAAAACTGAGTATCTATTGCCCATATCTTCTTTCTCCAGCCCTGTTTCTTTCTGTTTTCTTCTTTTGAATCATGTGGGGGATTGTTGGAGTTTGTTCATAAGTGTTGTGAGAAAAACTCTTAGTTGCGGCAAAAGAATGTGAAAGGACAGTAATTCGATAAAGGAAGAGTCAAAGGTAAGTAATGGATTTATTAATATTATTATTCCTACTACCTATTGAGTTAGTTACTTGAGAAGTTTTTGTTTCCACTTCCTGTTAGTGGGCTATTTCCACCTTCCCACTACTGCCGTTCCACTTCCCCAAAGGCCAAAAGTAGTTATGATCTGTTTCCACTTCTTCTTCCCAGTCCCTATATATACCTTGGTTCTGGTACTGTTTTGAGACAAAGAAAAATTCCTCCTACTCTCTTTTACAATCTCTATTACTGGGCAATATTAAGAGCGTTCTCAAACTGTCTCTCTGTACTTCACCGGCGAGTCAGTGTCGTGTTAACCCTGAAGGTTGGTTTGCCACGAGTCCGTGTGTTCGTAGCGGGGCAATTTCAACTTTAGGCCAGTGATCATATCACGCCACGACAATTCTCAGATAAGTTTATTATTTTACCAGTCATAATTCCTACAGTCTGTATGGATTTGAGGAAGGGGGTTTCGAACTCATTTAGAGTAGGAGTATTTGGAGGGGGTTTCGGAGGTTGGGATGGATTTTGATGAGATACTCTCGTTAGAGTTAACTTAATATTGTACAAGCATAACTATTGGTCAGTAAAACATAACTACTAGCATGAAAAATCATAATTAACGCTTAGAAAACCATAACTATCCACGTGCTACTACTTCACCGGTGAGATTTTACGGCACCACCTCTTTTAAGTTTGCATACGATATGATTATCTTAATTCACTCGAAATCAAAAAATTATTATCGATCATTCTCTACCAATTTATAACTCAAGGTCTCTAGTTAATGTACCACATTTTGTTATGGTTAGCATAAAGAATCTTTTTAAAATATAATTTGCAAGCTAGCTTTGACAAAGTTACAAATAAAAAACTACCTTTTAAGACTATATCGTTCAACTATTTTACTATTATAAAAAAATTATGATAGAAGTTTTTCACCCCTTTCTTGATGATTTCTTGATATTTGTTACAACCAATTTCCAATTTAACAATTTATCACTTATAAGTTGTTGATTTAGATGAGGATGGGGAATAAAACAAAGAGAATATATTCAAATTCAAACTCCAACTCTAACTCACTGGAAAAAATTCTGAAAATCGAAGGAGAAAAGAACAAGAATGTGATCGAAAAAGAAGGAGATCAAAGAAGAAGGAAAAACGAAGAAATAGATGAAGAGGGGAAAATGGAGAAGAAGAACGAAGAAGAATCCCTAGAATTTACCTTTATCCAGCAAGATCTTGACGAAGGTCGAAGCATCAATGGAATAGGTGTCAGTTGAAGAAGATGTCATTTTGAAGAAGTTGTGCGTGGTGTAAGTCTTTCGTGGAAAGTGATGATGTGGCAGAGAGGTGTGGTGGACTGGTGGTTGCATAGTGGATGAAGATGAGATAGCTAGGTGTGTTGGGTTTTTCGAGTTGAGAAGGGAGAGGGGTTTTGGTTATTGGGTTTAGGGAGGCAGGTTGAGATTGGGGGTGGTGGGGGATGGATGATTAATTGAGATTAGTTACTTAAAGTTAGAGTGGAAAGTGTATAATTAATTAAATTTAGATTACTAAATTAAGGGTACTTATGTATATTTGTAGTTCTAAACTTTTCATTTATTGTCATGTAGCATTTATTTAGAACATTAGAAAAAGAAATATGTAGTATTTATTTTTTAAACAGATAAATTATTATATTATAAAATTATAATAAAAGATAAGTAGAGTTTGGAATAAATAAATAAAAGAGTTTGGTTCAAGATAAAATTAAGGTTTCGTATATTGAATAAGTTAAATATAACTTTAGCTATACAATCCAAAATTATAGTTTCTATACCATTGAATCCAGCTCGAAATACGGTTTTAAATAAGACCCATTTTTATACACATTTATTATTATTATTTAAATCTTAGGGTAATTGAAAATCTAACAGTGTATATAGCTTATTTCAATATTAAAAAACTAATATCACATTAAGTTGAATAGTCACCAAGTTTGGCTTGGTCTAGTGGTAAAGGTTTGATCTCATGACTTGAAGGTCATGGGATCAAATCCCACTAGGGGCATTTGGGGGTGGGGATCCCCTTACCATTCCCCCTGCTCTCAAATGTTGGGCCCCGCAAACGCCAGATCAAGAAACTGTGCTAGTTGAGATCTGGCCAGGGGTCCACCACATTACCTTCCAAAAAAAAAAAAAAAAGTTGAATAGTCTTACCACATGTTTATTTCTCTCAACTATTGCTCATTGGGAACATTAACTCTACCAAATTACTATAATATCTATTTTCAAATATTAATCAAATTCACTACAAAGAAGATACTACCTCCATTCCATTATTATTGGAACATTGGGAACTTTTACACTATTGACAAAGCCTACTTTGACCTTCTATTATGGTTTATACATAAGGGAAAAAAATAGTCATGTGGGCTCTTATACTTTTACGTGTTTTGTAATTTTTTCATAAACACAATAAAAAACATAAACATTTAAAGTTGTACATTGGAAGACGTGAAAGTTTGCAATGTTGTAATTAAAATGGAATGGATGAAGTAATATTTATATAGGAAGTCATGTGAGTAAAATTTGGTAGATCTCGCACCTGAACCGCTCTAATTAGGACAAGGATGGGTATAAGTTTGGTGGGTGGTGGGTGGGCATAAGTATATAAAACCCATATCCATTGTGAGTAGATACCCGCCTTATATCCACTCGGCTCACCCCGTATCCACCTACCTCGCATATGCCACCTGATACCCACATGCAACCTTTAAATAATCTTATAATATTATAAGTCTAATAATATATCAATCGAGACCTATGACTTTGATTAGTCCATTAAGGTAAGGGGCTCGTTAAAATATATCAATAAAGAAACCGCAACTTCATCCAAGTAGCCGCGAAAAAAAATTCATAGCTTGGTTGATAGAAGTCACCAGCTCTTTCAAAGGAATTGCGCAAACGGGCATAAGCGGGTTTGGGAGGGTATGGGTGGGTGGGTATACCCTTTTGGGTAGTGGCAACGAGGATGGTTTTAAGGACATACCCATGTCGGCAGCATGGATATAAGTATTCTGCCCGCTATGGTTGTGGGTTAGTGGTAGTATGAAGATTGTAGGTGAGAGAAACCCAACACTCGACCGCCCATTTTTCGTCCCTAGATTGTAGGGACTCCAGGGAATATTGTATTTTCACGCCTAGAGGGTGATAAAATTTTTATATAGGTCTTGTAATATGTGATTTAAGTGGTGCTCCGACGAGCAACCGTTTGCCCGGACAACCAAGAAGACGGGAAAAGAGAAACATATGTTCTGACCCATTTGCCGGCATGGGAACTGTGTATTTTCGCCAAGTTTGCGTTTTAATTTTGTTTTCATTTTCCAGAATTTTATTAGGATCTCAAATGTTGTTTGTGACTGCTACTTAACATAATTTATATGGTTTGTGAATACTCTCTTAAGTTATAAAAAGGAGTCCTAGGGTCATTAATTATTTCATGCCATTAGAAAGGCTCCTTGTAATCTTCTTAGTTTCATCCATTGAAGATTAGAAAATCTGCCAAACCCCTCACTCCCACCGGTAGACTAAGTCATATTGATCGAACTACGTAAATCTTCATGTCTTTTGCTTCTTCTTTATTGTTTTCTCTCTAATATTTATTGTTGACTATATATGTAACACCACGTAATTTCACTAGAAATTTCGCGCGTTAATTTATATGGTTTACATTGTTATTTATAAATCTAAATATTATTTCGTATATAAAAACTATATTATATTAAATAAACGATCGTATATGATCCTGAAAATATTTCGGTGGACAATGTATTGTGCGTTTAATTTTATAAGATAGTTAGTTATTTTATTTTATAAATTAAATTGTTGTGTGATTTCATTTCAAGCGTTAAATTATATATATTCGACGCTAGATTATATTTACTATTATATTTTCATAAAACTTATATTTACTTCTACATTTTTTTATAGGAAAAATTGATAAGAATAATCCGACCTTTGGCCGGTCTTCCATCAATGGTACCACCTTCAATCAATCCAGGTATAATCCGACCTTTGACACCCATATTCTCTCATTGGTCCGTCACCTGTTGGTGACCTACAATTACAGGTAATCTTCCTAATTACGTGATTAATAGCTAATAGTGCATTTTAAACTTAAATTTTTAATTAAGGTTTAAAATCAGATTTAATAAAAAAAAACTTAAAAAAAAACCCACCTCTCCCCCTCCCCTTCCCCTGCTGCCACCCTCCCCCTCCCCTGCTGCCACCCTCACTCTGCCCTGCTGCCACCCTCCCCCTTCCCCTTCCCCTGCCACCCTCCCCCTCCCCCGCTGCCACCCCCCTTCCCCTGCCACCCCCTTCCCCTGCCACCCTCCCCCTTCCCCGCTGCCTCCCCTTCCCCTGCCACCCTCCCCCACCCTCCCTGTCCCCCTTCCACTGCCACTACCAACCACCCAGACTGCCACCTTCCCCTTGCTCCGGCACTAATGCGCCTCCTCTAACCACCGCACAACCTCCCCCTTCTTCCTCCCTCTCCTCGCTGCTCATCTGTCCCCCTCCCTTTGCCTTGTTTCAGCACCACCGTGGCTGTTGGAAGCCACGCAACACCACCCAGCCACCCTCCTTCGCTATTGGCTACTGCACCGCAGCACCACCGGCCGCTGGTCGCCTGTTCCGAACCATGAAGAGGAGGTGGCAGGGAAGGGGGGGGTGGGGTGGCACGTGGCAGCAGTGGGGGCAGGGGGAGGGAATGGGGGTGGGGGGTGGGGTGGCAGTGCGAGGAAGGGGGGGGAATGGGGGGGGGGGGTGGGATGGGGGTTTTCCTTTTTTTTTTGAAGTTTTTTTTTTAAAAAAAAAGTCAACGGTCATTTTGGCCGGTCAAACAGGTTGCCATCATTCCATACCAATGAGAGAATATGGGTGTCAAAGGTCAGATTATACCTGGATTAATTGAAGGTGGTACCATTGATGGAAGACCGGCCAAAGGTCGGATTATTCTTATCAATTTTTCCTTTTTTATATTGGTAATAGTTATATATATATTTATATCGTAAAATAGGATGTAGTATTGTTTGGCATATTTTCAATATTCATGCTCGCGCCGGTTTGTTTGAAAGGGCAATGTAGTGCTCGTGTCTGCGTAGTATGTAAAGTGTGTAAGTTTAGTAAGTGTATATTTATACTCCTTTAATATTAATAATTTTTATTTATAAAAATATTAGCATATATATTTGTTATGAGTGTTAATAGATTTCTTGGACCGTCTAATGTACGAACTAGTTGCGCGTGCCATGTATGACATGTAGGGGGGTCCGAAAATTCTGAGTTTAGAAAGGAAGATGTAGAGTTTGGCTAACCCTTGGCACTCCTTTGTAACGTTAAAACAATATAAAGGTCGCACCCTTTAACTCACCTTCATAACTGTTATATTTAAACCTACCATAAACACCCTATTAAACCCCTCCCTTTTTCTGTCCCCTTCATCAGAAAAAGAGAAGCATTCTCTTTGCCTTCCAACACGCATCTCCTCAAGTAAGGGAAAGAAGAGAGAAAGTCTTCCCTTTTTATTTGCACACCTTCACGAAAATGGACATAGCCAGAGATCTAACCGTTGGATCATTTTCAAATTTGGACAGCATGTTCACAATATCAAGGCCTTCATTTTGACCGGAGAGTTTTCAAATACAAGCCTTAGATCGCCGGGAATCTTGATCGGTACACCACTGCTCGTTTTAGAGGAAGCTAAATTTGTTTAAGGAGGAAGAAACTTTGTTCAATGGGGGAAAAGAATGCAAACAATTGGAAGTCTTCAAGGGAGAAGAAGGTAGTGACGTCCCACACGTTATCTAGGCTATTCTATACTATTTTTTTGCACTCCCCAAGACGATCAGGGTAACTAGCATTATTCTAGCTCGTTAGGGAATAGATTGTGAACTTAGGTTGTTTAGAATCGCGTTAGAGAACTTAGAATCATGGTAGGTGGAACTTAGATGATTGTATGTGTATAGTTCTTCTTAGTATCATGTTTATGCTTGTTTTGTATTCTAAATTTTGTATATTAACATGTTCATGTGATCTATTAAATTTTGTTAGAAGTGTTGGTTAGGGAAATTGGATTTGTGATGTTTGAATGAGATTGATGATTTGGTTGAGTTATGAAATTGAAATGTTGTGGATTTTGACGTTGGCTATGAAGTCATACTTGCTTAATATTGATGATGGAAATTTTGGGATTTATTTGTGTGGATGATTTGGGAAATTGAAGGATTTATAATTGTTATTTTCACATGCTAAATACTCCATTATGTATGGTTTTGAGTTGTTTGAGGCTTGTGATGAATTCGTTGTATGCTTGATGCCTTGCATACGAAGTCGTTTGTTTCGAATTGTGTACGAAGGGATGCTCACAGGAGGCAAACAGTAGCTTGGTCGCGGGCCGTGATCCTGGTCGCGGCAGGCGACAAACTTAGCCAGCCTGTTTTCAAATGGTCATATCTCACTCGTTTGTTATCGGAATTGAGCTTGTGACCAGCCCTTAGAAAGCTAACAAGTTAAATTTTAATGTCCCATTGAAATTTTCTACAAATATCGTCCGTGTTGAGAGTTAGTTCTATTTAAAGTTGTTGTTGTGTGAGTTCTGTGCACTGTTAGCTTACCACATGATTCCTTGTTTCTTAAATGACTTTGATAGTATTGTGGAGTATCCCAAGGCATGTTTAGAAGTATAATGTTAGTATTTGATGCCATTTATTAATTTTTATGATTGTCTTATGCCAATTTTGAGTTGTCGACGTCGTAATGCTCGGGGGAGAATAACACTATCCTTAGCATCACTTCGTCAAGAGTTATGTACGGAGACTATTGTGACTTGATCATAATTTGTTTCGTATCCAAACTCAGATGACGTTTTAATATTTGTATGCCTTTTGATGTATTAGTATACTTTGATTAATTTACCGTATTTGGAATTTGTGAACTTCGGTGATTTTGAGTATCTAATGATTTTAATTGTTTTAATGATTTTAAAGATTTTGATGAACTTAATGACTTTGATGAATTTAATTATTTTGATGAATTTGATGAATTAATGAATTTGAAGAATTTGAAGAATTTAATGGTTTGATGAATTTGATGGTTTGAAGTATATTGTGTTGTCTTTGAACTTTGGTGTTTGGTTTTTAATTGAGTTGAGTACCTTAAGGGAATGTGTCCCGAAGGTAACAAACATGCACTCCGAGGGGTCAGGGGACATCACGTTGGGTGTTACCCTGCATTGGAGATACCTAGGACTTGTTGTTGTCTAAGAGGTCGGGAGATACTGCGTGTATTGTCCCGCATCTGGAGTTTGGCCATTCTTACACACAGACGGTAGGGAATGTAAACCGTTCTGGAGGTTGCGATCTGACATTTCCTGAGGAAGTGGGCTGCGGGTCACTAGTGTTCGCTCTCTCTATGTTAGATTGTTTTATTCAAATTGATGGTTTTTTGTAATCCCTTTGATGTTGGTCTTTTGAAATTCTTTATTTTAAACTTTAAAGTAACCTTCTTAATTAGTACTTTACTTTAAAGCGTGTTATTCGTAAGCGATGTACCTTGTCTTCTTTTGTTGCTATTTGTGTTGCCTTGTCTTTGACGTTTGTTCTAACTTCATTTAAGCTTAACATTTGTTTTTGTTTCCTAAAAATGGTTGGAAGAACTGCTAGTTACCCCCCACTGATTGTGTAATTTTGTTGAATATACATTGCAGATGACGATGCAGTTTAGAGTCATTACAATATGACTGGGGTTTTTCCGTTTTACCCGTGTGAGCAAGGAAGTAGTGCTAGTCATTGGTGGAGGAGCACTATGAGTCGGAAGTTAGGACTAGTTTTATAGTGGGCGTCAAGTAGCTTTACTACGTTATGCTGAGTTTGTTTTATCCTTTGGATATTAGTTTTACCCCTTTTGAATTATGGATTTGGTTTTGAGTTACTTTGAACGATTATGAATTTTGGAACATTTTGGTTAGAGATGAGGGTATGGGACTTCATTTCTCTTTGTATATGTTTGGAGTTTTTAACTACTATTTTGAGGTTGTTGTTTATTTATAGTTTAACTTTTACTCCTTAGAGTGGCTAGCACGTCTCGGTGGTATTTCCGCTACCATTGGTTATTCTTTATTTCATTTATTTAAGTCTCTTTTAATAGTTTGTATTTGACGAAATGTTACAATATATCTGCATTATCAAACACATACATTCACAACAATAATGATATACTACTAAGTACGAACATAAATCTTGCTATCTTTAAGCCTCCATTTTTTACAATCCAAAACACAAATTTAATTTTATGACCATGGATAAATAAGTTCATGTAACATATATACTTTGTCCAACACAACAAGAAGAAAAAAACTTGGAAATTTGTCAAAAGCCACCTAAACACGTGATTTTGCAGGAAACCACCTTATAAAAGCATTTTGGCAAAAAAACCCGAAACAAATTTTTTTTTGATAAGGAACCTTCCGGCCAGAATCTGAGACGTTGACCAACAATTTTCAGCATGGACCATTCTGTTTTCCTATTTTTCAACTTAGAACTTGACGTTTTCATCACTCTGTTCCATATGAACTTGATAGTTTCACACTCTATCCTTTATATAACATGTGAGATAAAAGGAGGAAGATGTAGAATATAGTGTGAAAAAATCAGGTTCTAAGTTGACAAATAGGAAACATAATGGTCAAAATGCTGGAAAAATTGTTGCTCAATGCTAAAGTTTGGCATGGAGATTTCTTTTCGCACACAATTTTTTGTTTTGTGTTTCTTCTTAAAATAACACTTTTAAACGATACTTTCTCATGAATTCATGTTCTTATAATATGGTTTTTCACAATTTTTCCTAAAAGATATTACTCCCTCCGTTCCCTTTTGATGTTCTCATTTCTTTTTGGGATGTTTTAAAAAGTTCTTTCCACTTTAAATCTTTTCCATTTTAAGAATATTAATTTCTACATCTTACCCTTTAACAACCAAATATTTACTATTTTTTTACTTTTTGTCTTAAGCATGACACACTTTAGAATCTTTTATTTCTCAATTACCCAATTTTCTTTCTCTCTGTTACTTTTTGAAAAGCAAAAAGGTACCAAAATATACTTTATACAATATAAAATTAAAAAAATTCTCATCCACCTCAATTTACATTGATTTTTCCCATATTTCAAATGAGAACATCAATTGGAAAGGAACAAATCTCTATATAATAGAACTAATTAGAAAATCTTGTCGGGACATATCTTATTCGTTAGCATAATTGTTGCGAAAATCACCTTTCACTTCCAAGACCACTCAAATCAAAATACCTTTATTGTTGGAGTTTGCACAAAAGTTAAAATTTTTTATTGATTGTCCCACTATCTCCTACCTCTTTGTCCACGAAAGTTATGCACATTAACAAGATAAAATTGGCTAAAATTTGATCAGCAAAGACGGATGAAAACAGGGAGGGCCAAAACCATTTTTTAGTTGAAAACAATGACAAGATGGGTTTTGTAAATATGTAATAAAAATTTATAGAAGTGTTCGGTTTCCAAATAACATATACTTCCTCCGTTTTTTTATATTTGCATCATTTTCCATTTTCGGAAGTTGCAAATTACTTGTATCATTTCTTTTTATGAAAATATTTTATCTCTACCTCTCTCCAATCACATGGGTACCATATTTTCCCTCTCTCTCATCTCCTTAATTCATGTGCACATGCTCAATGATGTGAGTATAAAAAAATGGAGGAAGTATAAGCTCCTTTTATTTAAAAACAAAAAAGTGAAATAAATAAAGTATTATTTTCAACAAAATATCGTAAAAGTTCAGATTCAAAAACTTGTGTTAGACTATTTATTCATGAAACATTTCACAATAAGATTGTAAAATTAAAATCTTAGTGATTTAAGTTAAAACATTTTAATATTACCATAGTCTATCAATAAGTATATAAATAGACCGTTTACCACACGACAGGCTCACAAAAGGTTTAAAAATAAAACAATAGACTAAAGGAGGAAATGATGAGAACAGACCTTGGGACTATTAACAGGAGAAGAAGCGGTATCTTCCAAGGAGTGATCGAAAGGAGTCTCTTGTGTTCTCTTTTTCATGAAACTTAATCTCTTAGGCATATTAGGCAAAACACTTAGAGAAGCAGCAGACGCTGCAGCATCAAACTGATTGATACTTTTGTTTTTGTTTTTCCAATCAGGGCCTGAACCCGCGTCAGATACCATAGAAGCACTCATCAAACTTGAAGAACAGCATGAATTATAATCATGCTTATCTTTATTGTATGCCGAGAAATCGTCAAGGTACTGCGTCCACCCGCTCTCCTCGGCCTCGGTAATCGACTTTGATGGTGAGAGGACTGTATTTGGTGATGAAGAAACAGAGTATTCCATCCTCTTCAACAATAAGCTAAGAAAATATCAGCTAGAAAACAACAAAAGCATTGAAGAGAATATGAAAGGAAGACTTTGCTGCCGGCCTTTGTGTTTAGGAGATAAACAAGCAAAAGTGTTTTAATTATGCAATTTAGATTAAACAAGAATTTAGTCCATGTTGCAGAATCTTTGTTGCCGGGACCAAAAGTAGTTATGGAACAAAGAATCATCAATTAATAATCAACGAGAAACGGTGAGATGTTTAATGTATTTACAAATACAAAAGTTCAAGTTGTAAAGTCTTTGTTTGGTTGACTATTTCATTTTGTTGTTGAGAAGCATCTGTCACTACGATTTCAAATACCACAATATTTGGACTTTCTTGGGGCTATTACTTAAATTTTTTCATAACGAACGAATCTTCCATATACCAACTACCAAGTAGCAACTAGGGGTATTCACCATCTGAGGGCGTATAGCTATTTGGTTCTTCCATGTCACAAATTCTTGAATAAAACCGCCTTACGATCTCACAGCCTGCAATGTGCCATATGAGACGCCTCTGTGATTTTCATTACGGACTTTTTTTATGCGCTAGAAAGAGTCACGTGCTTGGGGAGTGTTTTGTGTGCAATTTTTATTATACACCCATGTGTACCATAAACACGGTATATTCAATGCTATTCTGTTGCTCATTGCTCATTTAGACATCTCATTTTTATTTATTAAGAGACGTCCAAATGAACAATGAGCAAAAAAAAACTTTGCAAGGCCAATTTTCTCATCAATATATTAAGGGTATAATTAAGATTCATTTTCCAATACATAAGTATTACTTAACACTTTTTAGAAGTTGGGGATAAAGTAGAATTTCAAAAAAATACAAAGATACATTACAGAAAAAAGAGAGAAAAAATGCACAGACAAAGAAATCCCTTGTATTGACCGAACATTGTAAAGCCCAATTTGCCAAAAACTCCATGTTGTTACGATGTCGCATATGAGCTATGTCTAGATATGGCAATGTGTCGGATTTGAGCCTAACCCAAATGGAATTTTCATTTCACCTTTCTTGGCCCTGTGCTGGGCAGTCCAAATCGAGACAAACCTACCCCCAAGCCCAACACGAGTCGGCGACGCAACCTTTTTGACATAGTCACTTTTTTAATTTGACATTTTTTTCAATGGTAATAAGGTTTAAGATATACCGTATGTACATACAAGTTAAAAGCACTTTTATAACTTTATAACAAGCCAACATGTTAAAAGATGCGAAAAAGAACATATGGGCAACTGATGCCCAAGCCAAATGAAAAAAGTCCTTCATGCAACCCAACACTAAATAACAACTTGGGCCAAACTTTAAGAGAGACTATGTTGTGCTAACTTGGCCAGTGTCATGTTAGTAAGTAGCATTAAATGGACGTCATGCGTCCGAAAACATATAAACTTTGATTGGGGAAAGGAGAGGCAAGAATCGATAGTTTGTATAAGGGGCATTTTTTTCAAAAATAAGAATAGTTAGTTATGGAGAGGGATTTGTGCCATCTTAATTAGGAATTAAAAAAATTAATGTTGATTTTTGGTGTGCATCTCCTCTTCCCATAGTAGAATAGAGATAATGACTATGGCTCAGATAATCGGTACACTGACATCATAAAGTTCATATGGAAGTGGCAATTGGCAATCCAAACCATTCAATGTAAAAGACTAGACATGGGCGGATAACAGAAAACTAAATATTACTGATGATTCAATTTGAAGAAATACAAAGTTCATGATTTGCCCTATTATATTGTGGCTGAGGGGTAAAAATGGGAGTTTCTGAAATTGGAACCAAATGAAGAGGAAAAGTGCGAGCAATATCATCCAAAGGATAGTTTAAAGGGGAAAAATTAGTGACTGCAACGCCAGTAACTTCACACCCTCTTTTTCCTGGCTGCCTTGGGTGTTTTTCCAATAGCTGCAGTCTTGTATGATGATGGGAGAATGCCTCGCAGTACCGCCAGCAGACCTAACCCCAAAAATGGGTAGTACATCATCTTCAACTTATCTGAAGCTTTGCCTGAATTAGCGAGTTCTGACAATATTGCGGCCTAAAATAGCAAAATGTAATATATTCAGTCACTCTAATAAAAGCACAATCGCGGTGATTTTGATTAAGCTTGTAAATCACAGATCTTATATTGAATATATCTGATGCTACATCACGAATGGAGCTGTTATAGCCTTCCTTAAAGGCATACAGTGGAGTCTAAAGTGGACACTATCACATAATGGTACTAAAATCCTTCTAATCGGTGGCATGAAAGTTTCAGAATGCTACTATTTGGGAGCATTATGCTATAGCAAGGAAAAGCGTTAGTCCCCAAGCTAGTAACAAAAAAAAAAGTTCCAAAGGGAATGAGTCATTTTACAGTACCAGCCAAACACTTCCTGGCACCAATGCAACTTTCTAACAAAAATGGAACCATTTTAACACCCAATGGTACTAACATAGTCAGGTATTAGTACCTGGTGGACTCTATCACATAGTTACCAACACTTTCCCTCGCAAATGGCCATTTTAATGGATATTTCTCCACATTGCGTGCCAAATCCCATTAATCACAAGATTGCTGCAACATTAACAGGGTGTACTAGTACATCTGTGTGCAAAGTAATCAAATTTGATGTTATCAATATGAAGATCTATGTTGCAACTTCATGAGCAACTACACATACTGTCCTTAAAGCAATGATCCCCTTGCAGCTTCAAGCAAATTACGAAAACCTCACAATTTTGTGACAGGATCACTCCCTAGAGCAATGATCACTATCCAATGTTCATTACACCTTCCTTTTCTCTAAGACGAGCTTTTACCAATGGTACTAGAGGCTAAAAACTTTCAAGATGAGCGAATTTGACATAGATTTATCCCAGTAAGGGTGGTCAAACAAAGCTATATATAGCCCGCAATGATAGTAGATGCCATTGTTAGATTAGGATCCGATGCAAGACAAGCCTTAGAACTGCAGCAACTAATATGAAAATACATTGCTTTGTCCAATTACATTGTAAAGTTAAGAGAATCAACAATACAGCAACAATTTTGTCATACAAAGTACACTCGTGCTATGTTAAGTACACCATGTCTTGGTGGCAACTCGCAAGTACACCTGTTCTTTTAAATGATTAGGTTGTTGCCTTAGCTTTATTGTAAACAAGCATGGTTACACTCTCTTTTATCTAAATACTCCTCATTCATTCAAGTTTGGACCTTTCAGCTTAACTCAAGTACCCATGAACCCTCAGCTATCTTACTCCGACACCTTCATTTACCTCAAAAAACGGGTGTCGTATCGTGTCGTGACCAGGGTCACATAATTCGATATACAATTCGATCTTGTAATTTAAACCAAAACCGATCATAATTCGATGTTTCCAGGTCGAAATTCATAGGGGGGTTAGTGAATTATGTGACTGTGGTCGTGACCGACACGACACTTCACTTGGATACTTCATTTTAAACTAAAAACTTGACTTTTTCTATAAAATAGTCGAGTCGGACACTTGGACACCAGTGTCCGAGTAGACACTCAAAACGTGTCTGAGTAACATAGACCCTCAGAATTTGGTAAGCTCATTTTGGACCGAAAACATGGAATTATTTCTTGGCATAGCAAAGTCTGATACTTGGACAAATAACTAACACCAATACTCGAGTCCGAGTAACAAAAGGTGCAAAAGTTAACAAAAAAAAAAAAGCTACAAGAACCGGCATAGCAAAATTAGGATACACACTAGAGTTTCAATGCCTCTACAGTCTTAGGGTGCACAGTAGATTAAAACATCAAACAGATGACTCTCATGGACAAACTAAGGTTTGTAATTTAAGGATTCGAGGGTGGAATGATGTTGATCGTTCCACTTAGTGCCATTAAGTTGCAAATGATTGCCTAATCAACTCAATAGCTCTTGACTAAGTTCTAGTACGCCATATCTAATAAGTGAAATCCATAACCGTACAACCAAACACAACCATGAAAGGGAAAGTACAAAGTTACGCATGTAGTACTATGACAAAAGCACATATAACGGTGGTACTTTTGTGATTTTTAAGAAAATGAAAAGGAAAAATCTGGCCAAAATATCCCCTATTTTCTTTGATGTACAACTATTCACCCCTTTATTCTTCAAAGTTCAAACCATTTCTTCCCATTTGCTAATTTTAATTTATCTAATTTTTCAGCACAATATGATTGGCACGCCCAGATTCGTAATGCATAGCAGAACTATATACTATATATTAATATATTATATTTATATTGCATATATAGAGAGTTGAGATCCAACAAGAAAGATTTTAAAATAAGAGAGGTGAGGAGGATCGATATGGTATTTTTTGAACTGGATGTGCATATTCTGTTTACTGCATATTGTTTTAACTTTTCAACCCGTAAGTATATGCTATTAAACGACAAGATCACATTTAGTTAAGAGAATATGCGCATGATAAAAAAATTGCACATCTAATTTAAAAAATATACACATTCAAGTCTAAAAATATGGACAAAAAACTCTTCTCACCCTTCTCATTTTCATTATCGTTCTATTTGATCCTAATTCCATATATATATATATGACCCGAACAATGGAATTTAAAAGACGACATTTTGAGAGAAACTGCTCGACATGGCTACATTTTATGAAATAGTGTGTTAGATATGCCTTGAATATCTGTTGACTAAACCTTATATTCTGTTATGGGTTTTAGGCCCATGTTCGTGAAGATACTAAGGGTGCTTATATAAACCCTTAGGTTAAACCTATAGCCGTATTAAATTTAGTATTCATTCATCTAATTATCTTATTATTGCCTAACACTATTTTGTATTTTGTATTCTCTCGTAATAAAATGGTGGACTTAGTTAGCACATTGCTCGTGAATCACGTTAAACTCTGTGTGTGTTATTTATCTTTCACGTTCTATATTATTCTTTAGCTCCTCTTCCATTACAACATAGTAGAATCCAACTCACCAATAATAAATATATTTTATTTCTCTATTAGTAATGGGTAGTTTACCCACCGGGTCAACTAAGTTTTTTCCTTTAAATATGGAGGCATAAAGGTTGCACAGAAAATTACAATTGGGGTGTACAGTCCACTTTATCTGTAGTAATTACTCCAATAGGATGGTACATTTGTATTTAAAACAAGGCAAGAATTGTGATCTGATAATAATATTTTCAGAATAATAGGCATACAATACAACATTTGACGACATGTGTGGAACAAAAATGAAACGTAGAACAAAGAGGTAAAGAAGAATGAGATACATACCATGGAGGTGGTGACGCAAGATCCGTAGATTAAGCAGGTAGTGGTAAACCAAGACTTATTAGAAATGAGAGAAACAAGATTGAGGATGGAAAGTGGCCAGAGGACAAGAAACTCCATCCAAACAAGACCCATAAAGAAATGTGGCTTCTCAACCATTAAATAATCTCCATATTCATTTGTATACCAAGAGTTTAGATCTACCAAAACTTTGGGATAATATTGCTCAGACAAACAAGATTGAGCATCAAATAATGGGATAACAATTGACATTAGGATGAAGAATAGTAAGAGTACTGAGTCTAACACTTTCACTGCAAAACCCATCTTCTTCTTCTATGTTTGTTTGTTTAGGAAGACAGAAAAATTGCACTCTATTTTCTTGTTGATATGCTAATTTTTCTGGAGAAGCGAAAACGGGGGTTGATTTTTAGTTTTAATAAGAGGGATGACAATCGTAATATTAGACATTTGACTAAAATAATTTGGATCTGGGACAAACATTTTTGTCATTGTTTATTGTTTTAGAGGTTATAGAGGAGTAGTTGGCAATGATGATGCGTTTTGAAGTTAGTGCTTCAAGCGTGGAATTGTTTTTTTAAAATGGACCTTTTAAAATATTTTGGTTGTGTAAAGGCATTCACCAAAATTTTAATTGTGAATAAGTATCTAATAATTAAATATATTTGTTAATTAGAACTCGAACCTCATTTTCCGATAACAAAGTCAATTTTCCGGTGTTGCCTTCTTTAAAACATAGTCTCTCTCCTAAAAGAGGTGGGTGAACCTCACTCTCCTAACACAGTACTTCCTTCTATTTCTTGAGTTAAACAAGCAGACCACCATTACCCTTTGATTATTCTACTAAATTCATTGACATGAGATTAGAACGTCAATTGCTTGTATGGGGTCTGCCCGACAGACCACTACACTCTGCCAAGCAACGCCATAGTTCCCTGAGCAGAGTAGAACTATCCTAGCAGATCTCTCTGGATTAGAGCTCTTGACAGTAAGTCAACATAGGCCTTAATACTTTGGCCCACTTCCAAATGAAGCCCACTTACCTTGCTAGGTCAGTCATAAGCCCAAGTCTCTTGTAAATATTCATGCCCATATGATAGGCTAAAGTCGTATCACCTAATCAAAGATAAATCCTAAGTCCTCTAACAACAATAGTCAAGGGAAATAGGGTCGAATCCACAGAGAGACAGAGTTTTTAACTTAATATTTAGTCAAACAGCTACTTCAGACAAGATCAAATAGTTGTCAGCTGAACTATTATTTAGACTAAAATAAGCAATATAAAAATGGGATTAATACTATGAACTAAAGGTCTAGGGAATTAGTTCGGTCCACCATACTTATACCACTCAGAAGGATCAAACAACTATCAGAACCCAGGTCAAGAATCGCTAGATTAGAGCATGTGTTAAGGTATAGTTAAGTCTCGACGCTCATAATTCAACATATGTCGCATGTTCACTAACATAATCAGAATTACTGATGTGTACTAGGCCTCTAAAAGTAAGACAAATCTGTGCAAACAATTAAACATCTTCCTTCTCCAAATGTTCTTGATCATACCTCTAGACTCTGAGGCAACTTTAGGTGCATTTTCAACCTTCTTTACACCTATCTCATCCAAAATATTAGCCCTGCAACAAGATTGTTCAAGCATAGGTACCTTAACAGCATTGGTTAGTTTAAAAGACACTTTATCATCACCGACACTCAGAGTTAAAGACCCAGACTTAACATCAATAACAGCTCCAATAATACACAAAAATGGACTACCCAGAATAATGGGAATCTGGGCATCCTCATCCATGTCAAGCACCGCAAAATCAACAGGAATGTAGAATTTCCCGACCTTAACAGGAACGTCCTCTAAAACACCTAGAGGTATTTTATAGAACGATCATCCATCTGTAAAGTGATTTGTGTGCATTTGAGTGCTCCCATATTCAGTTTCTTATAAACAGATAAAGGCATAACAGAAACAGAAGCACCTAAATCACACAAAGTCTTATAAATAAAAATAGGTCCAAGATGGCAGGGAATAGAAAAACTACCAGGATCTTTCATCTTAGGTGGGGTTTTATTCTGTATAAAGCACTACACTCTGCAGTAAGAGTAACACATTATACCCCACCAAAGTCTCTTTTCTTAGTAATCATGCCTTTCATAAATTCGGCATACACAAGGACTTGAGTAATTAAATCAGTGAAAGGAATCGTTACCTCAAGGTTCTTGACCATAGCCAAGAACTTACCAAATTGCTGATCTACCTTTAATTTCTGCATCATGTGAGGAAAAGGTAGCCTTGGTGCAAAAAGCGCTTCAGAAACCTTCTTCTTTTTCTTCCCTATCTGTTCAGCTTCCTCAGATAATTTGACCTCAGACGTCGAACTCTTCCCTTTTCCTTCCTCTACCACCTTCTTCCCCTTAGTCTGGGCATCATCATCAATGGGAAAGGGAGGAGCATCGTAAGAAATGCCACTACGAAGAGTAATGGCATTTATGTGCTCCCTCTGAATGGGTTGTCCAGGCAATTGTCCCTGCTGCCTCTGAGCATTGTTTCCTACCAATTGCGCAATCTGAGTCTCGAGAAGTTTGATGTACTTCTCTTGAGCTCTTTGTACCTCCTCATTAGTTTTTTGTATAGCCAACATTAGTTTCATCAATTCAAACGTAGTAGGCTCTTGTGGGGATATTCGTGGAGGTGGGTTTTGAAAATTTTGTGGGTTTTAGAAGTTGTTAGGGTGATGGAAGTTTTGTGGTGGGGGTCTCTGAAAACCAAGGGTTTTGATAGAATGATGATTTGGGGTGGTTTTGTGGTGGTGGTTGGAAGTTTTGTGGGTTTTGATAATTTTGTGGAGGGGGGAAATTTTGTGGTCTCTGTTGGAAGGCATTTGCCTGCTCCATCTGATGTTGACTGAACTGATAATTGTGCCCAAACTGATCCTGAACACCACATACCTCGCAGTAAGATAAGGTAATGGGTGCAAGATATAGCATTGATGCTCAAAGGAGGGGGTGTCGAGGTAGAGGATCTCAAAGTGTCAAGCTTCATATTCAGTTTTGCCACTTGTGAACTCAGCAATGCAAAGGTGTCTACCTCCAATACCTTCTTTGTGAGGCTTGGGGAAGTGGAATGATCATTGGCTGCAAGGTTGACAAGAAATCATAGCCTACATCCACTTCCTTATCTAGAAAAACTCCTCCAGCAGACGAGTCAACAATACTCTTCGTCTGAGGCTACAGACTATTGTAGAATGTCTGCGTCAAGAACCATTTGTCCATGTTGTGATGTGGACACTCTCTCTGCAAATCTATGAATCTAGCTCACGCCTCGCGAAGTGTTTCATCAGGCTCTTGGGAAAACGTGGCTAGCTTGTTTCTTAAATCTGTTGTCTTTGTAGGTGGATAATACTCTCTCAGAAACGCAGCAGAAATTGCCGACCATTCAGATACTTTGATATCGTTGAACCACTTTTGAGCTCTATCGTGGAGTGAAAACTCGAATAGCATGACCTTCAATTGCTAAGGTGAGACTCCTTGATGCTTGGCAATTCTGCAAAGTTGTTGTAATCTCTGAAGATGATTGGCCGGATCTTCAATGGGATACCCACCAAACTGATTTTGCTGAACCATGTTGATGAGTCCAGGCTTAATCTCGAAGTTGTTAGCGGTGATGGTGGGCATGGGTGGGCCAGTGGAAATGCCGTCAGGATTAGGCATCCCGTATGAATTCAATGATTTGGCCATAGCTGAACTCGAAGTGTCTGCTTCAGAGGTGTTCAGCTGAACAGACTGCTTTTCTCTCTGAAATTTCTTCCGAAGCTGCCTGAGGGTCTTTGTAAGATTGGGATCCTCTGGGATGGGGGAGTCGTTTCTTTAAGACCTGTGCATAAAAAAGAAACAAAAAGAAGCAGTAAAATGTGCCTCAATTCGAACAATGAAGTTCCAATGAGGCAGAGAGAAGTAGACCATATAACCAAATAAAAACTTAGAAAACTAGTCGTCTCCCCGGCAACGGCGCCAAAATTTGATAGGCTAAAGTCGTATCACCTAATCAAAGATAAATCCTAAGTCCTCTAACAACAGTAGGCAAGGGAAGTAGGGTCGAATCCACAGAGAGATAGAGTTTCTAAGTTAATATTCAGTCAAACAGCTACTTCAGACAAGATCAGATATAAATCAGCTGAACTACTATTTACACTAAAGTAAGCAATGTAAAAATGAGATTAAGATTATGAACTAAACGTCTAGGGAATTAGTTCGGTCCACCATGCTTATACCACTCAGAAGGATAAAACAACTATTAGAACCTAGGTCAATAGGTTAGAGCACGTGTTAAGCTATGGTTAAGTCTCAACGCTCATAATTCAATATATGCCGCATGTTCACTAACATAATCAGTTTTGACTTGACATGACCTCAGTTGTCCTAATCTACAACTATTAGCAATTTTGTCTTTCAAGTTTTAGGCTTTTACTTACATAAACAAGAAAAGGGCTCTAAAATAATATAACTCAATTGTCAGATGCCTTCACACCTTTGAACATGATTTTTAACATTAAAGCTTAGTTTATACCTTAATCAAAATACTTATAAATTTTATTTCGTATTATAGAATAAATTATTAACGACAACTACTGTAATTGTTGTTAGCTATTGAAAAGCTAAGCTCTTCTTCCAACTCTTGTAGCTGAGTTCTTTATCGAGACTTGTGCAGAGATGCTTGTTGCTTCGTGTCCGAACCTAAAAATAAGGAAACCAACCCCAGGGGTTTGGAAGTTGATTCCCCCTCCGATGCCTAAGTAAGTTTTTGAGTGAGAGAAATTCTAACTATATTTGGACAGAGTAAGTTTAGGGAGTAGGTGAGATTCTACCTTTTACCTGATTTTTAGGAACTATTTATAGTGTTTGTGAATGAGAAGGTGCACCCTAGAATAGAGAGTATGTGATTGGTTGAGCAATGGAATGGTGACACTCGTTAGGGTTTCATTGCCTTGGGTCTCTCAACCAATCATTTACTGCCTTTCATTGGAGTTTGGGTTGATTATTTCCTCCTTTAGGGAATAAATGGGCCTCTTATTCAGACATAGTGAGGTCATCAAATTCCTTCCTGTTGGCTCCACGTGTCACCTTTTGGCCTCTGACACATGTCGTTTGTTTAATGGTCCATATGTCATGATGCAATTGGGACACGTGGAACTTTTTAAGTGGTCCACGTGTTCTCTTTTGCCATGTCACAACATTTGCCCCTAAAAGGGGTTTGATCTAGGTCTTGCCTGATTAATGCCCTTTTACTGAGAGTAACTTTCTAGATTTATCTTACTGTTCAGGAGTTTATCTGACTTTTCCTCCAATCAGAAAAATGAGAAGTGACGTGTCACCATAGGGTTTTGACACGTCGAAAGTAACTGTTTGGGGGAGAGGAAGAGTTTTACCCTCCTATAAATGCCCCTTCAAAGTCCCATTTTGTCACTTTCCATTCTTTGGCTTCTTAGAGAGAGAAATTGTAAAGAGAGAGGCTCTGTAAAAAGGGAATATTCTTTTAGTTGGTGAAGAGAAAGTGAGTTTGGGGAATTTTACTTTGACTTTATCTGAGAGCGTCTTGACTTGTAGAAAAGGCGAAGAAAGTCTTTCTCATCTCCGTCCAAATCTTAATCAGGTATTTCCCTCTTCTCTCCTTTTATTTTTCTTCTCCTATTCTTTTATTCTTTTGAAATAAAATGGTGTTTTTTACCTCATCCAATAACCCCGGCTAACCCATGGAGGACGCTAACCCTAGAGCGATTCTTTTTCATCTTCGGTTGTCTCTAGAGTTGGGCCTATCTCGGCTGGATACTTCTTTTATTTAAATAGAATGCACGACCCATTTCCGACGATCCAGTCTCTGCCTGTGTAGGGTAACCTGGCGCGCGTCAAGCAAACGGCGCGTCTGAGACGTTCAATAATCCTCCC
Organism: Patellifolia procumbens; assembly: GCA_947645195.1. Classification (NCBI taxonomy): domain Eukaryota; kingdom Viridiplantae; phylum Streptophyta; class Magnoliopsida; order Caryophyllales; family Amaranthaceae; genus Patellifolia; species Patellifolia procumbens. The sequence goes on from CANSGD010000016.1 coordinate 3,759,429, forward strand.
CTCCTCCAGTTATGAGATGGAAGAGTCCACTGGGAGAGTTCCTGAGAGAGTGGAGACTGATGTAGTGGAGGAGATTCAGCCACTAGAAGTTGACCCTTTGGTATGACCTTAGAAAATTCAGTTAATAACCAAGATGAAGCCGGGCCGTCTAGAAGGGCCTCAGACGAGGAAGATGATGAGGACAAGGAGGAAGGGTTTGATCCTTCCACTACCTCAGCTGAACTACGGGACCGTCTGGGTCCTCTTTCCGACCCGATATATGTGTAGATATCGACTGTTTGGAGAAGTATGGGCCAGATGGAAGCCGTCTAGACAGGGAAAGGCCCATGATTGACTTTAAATTCGTCCTTCATAAAAAGGAGGACACAATTTTTCATGCCCACCCGGCCAGTTTGTTGTATATAAGTTAGCCTTAGATACCGGGCTTAGATTTACCTTTCATCCTTTTATTCATAAAATTCTTAGACATTACAGCATAGGTCACAACCAGCTGGCCCCCAATGTTTGGCTGAACATCCTAACTTTCATTGCCACCTGTGAGTTGTGTGGCTTAGTTCTGTCTCTTAATGCCTTCACACACATACACTATGTTTCCCAACTTCAAAAGACAATAGGGGGACTTGGTATAGTGTGTGCAATAGAGCCGGGTTCTTGACTGTTTTTGGAAAGCCATCAAAGATGCACAACTGGAAATCGGAGTTTGTGTTCGTCCAAGCTCCGGACGTAGAGACAACCAGACCTTATAGGTACAGAAACAGGGCTGTAACTAATATAGGACGAGGTGTCCCTATACTAAAGCTGGAGAATAAGTATGACGATGTCATGGTAGCTCATTTCACGGCCACAGAGTATATTCATCCGGGGTTTGGGGAGCCAGGATGCCCAAAACTTAAAAAGGTAGCTTTGAAGGGACCGGCGGGTTGGATTCCCTTCAAAGAAATGTTTATTAATGAAAGATTTTTTATTGCCGCTGGACTGAAGGAGGGCGAAGATCCAGGTAATGTCGTGGTCTTGCCCAAATAATGGTCAATGAAATTCAGAACTTGTATAACCAAGTTTGGTTTCTTTGTGGACAGAACCGGAAGAAGAAGACTTCCACCATCTTGGAAAGGAAAGATCAACATGAGCCAATTCGGCATGAATATGTGGGCGGAGCATTCGAAGGCTCCGTCTAAGAAGCGAGAGGAAACACTGGTATATAATTTTTTTTTTATCGAGGGCTGCTTACGGAAGGAAGACGTCCTAGTGAGGACAGACTTCTTCCTGAGCTATCCTTGGCTGCCAGCATTCCCAGACGATAGCTCCTTAATGAAGGAAAGCGTCTTCTTAAAGGAAGACGTCTTGTTGAAGGGGAACGTCCATCTCTCTGGACGTTTACCTTCTCAACCGATTGTCTGGTGTTTCTTTTTATGAACGAAGGTTGATTAAAGAAGGAAGACGTCCGGATGAAGACAAATTCCTTCTTGGAGAAACCCTTGGTTCGTTATTTCCTTCGTCCTTGGCATCTTGTGAATGAAGGTTGTTCACGAAAGGAAGACGTCCTGCTTTGGGCGGCTTCCTTCACTGCATAACTTTCATGTAGCCCTAACGGAGCATCAGAGATGAAGGTATTTCAAGAAGGGATCGGCTTGTTCTAGCCGAATTCCTTCTTGAAACTATCTTCGTTCTTGGTCATGATTCTATATTTAGGCCTAATTGATAATTGTTGTTATACAGAAAAAATCCCCGATGGAGAAAGCTACCGTTTCCAAGCCGACCTCCTCAAAGAAACGGCCGGCCGCTTCGGGGGGGAAAACCTTCTTCCCCCAACAAATCCAAGTCCTTTGCTCCGGCAAAGAGGGTCGGTCAGGCGGGTTCGTCTGTCCGTAAGGCACCTATCCCCTCCGGTGAAAAGGGGAGAAAGCCTTATGATCCGGTGGTCTTACCACCACCGATTACCACAGTAGGAGCTGGAGAGTCGTCCACTCTTATTCACCTGGAAAGCCAGCTGGACGCAGCTGGTTTGAATTTTGAGGAGTTATCAAATCCGGACGAGGTTTTTCCTGGGACCACTTCCTATACTAGGGCTGTGGCTCAGCTAGTGGGGAAAATGCCCCACTCTTGTAGGATGAAGTCGGCCTCCTTTGGTGAGTTATACCACTCCAACTGGGTCCGAACGCTGCGGGTTGGTGGACGATCGATGAGTCCGTCCAACAAGCTTGCAAGGGTCATCCCTGTTCGCAGAACTGATAATTCATCTTTTTCAGATAGAGGAAAGTCTCCAGCCGTGGATTGGTCGGCTGTGGAATCGCCCGTCGAGGCCATCCCCTCCTTTGCTAAGTAATCCCCGGCAGAGACGCAGAAGATAAAGAAGGATGCCTTCGCTGCCTTCCCCAAGAATTACGTCGAAGGTCTGAGCGGAGTCGCGGCTGGACATGTGGGCTACCTGTCTTAGCTTACTGTCAAGGTATCTCTTTACTCATGGTTTTTCTCATCTCTTGACTTCTTACATATTGATGTCACCTTCTAACTTAGTTTTTTTTAATTTCAGGCATACGTCCGAAGCATAGTCTTGGAGGACTATGTGAGGGACCTTCGCAAGGAGAACTTCGCCTTCGTCCATAAGGCGACTACGGCTGGAGACCAGGCCATAGTTACTTGTGAGGAGCTGAAGATCCAGCATAGGCAGAGCATGGAGGCCATGGAGAAACGTTCGGCTGATCTTGAGTCAGCTAACAAGCTTCATTTGATCAAGATCAATAAGCTGCTCAAGGAGAAGGAAGGGTGGCACCTGATCAGGGATGTCTTGCTGGACGACCTGGAAAAAGAGAAAGAGGTTGCTGCTACAACCTCGGCTGAGCTTAAGGGTAAGATTTCTGAACTAACAGCGGAAGTAGCTCAGCTGAAGGACCAAGCAAAGCAGGACGCCCTCAAAGCCTTCACTGAGTCCTTGGAAACGGCCAAAGGTTGGGGGATCAAGGCCATGGAGATGATGGCCGACGCTGACCAAGTAAGTCGGTTTCAACGCCGGCTTGAATTCCAGGAGGAGTGTCATAAGGCCAAGATTCGTAACGAAGAGCCTCCTGTTTTTAAGGATTCAGACGACGAAGAGGAGTCTGAGGACGAAGAGCCACAAGATGATGCCGCCATGGAGGAGGATAACCCTATTCCTCCTCCTAATGTCTAAATTAGCCGTCCTCCTTCTTTCTTCGCTTCTCATTTGGGTTACTCATTTGAGTGAGGAAATTAGGAGGCGGTTCTATAAGAGCTAGTGCGAGCCTAAGAAGGGCTTGCACAAAAAACTCTAAGAAGTATGACTGCGAGGAGGGCACAGAAAACATTCCTTTTGGCCGAAGATGTTAAAAGATCTCAGCAGTCTTCCCTCGGCCAGCTTTTGGATAGTGTAATTTTTTGGTTCCTTCAGGCTGTCTTTCGATGCCTTGTAATCACAATAAGCAATTTTTGTCGTCTAGTTTTGTTGTAGTAACATGGAAACTCAATCGCTCTGTATTTTGTGGATTTTGGCAAACAACTTTCATCCATTTGAATGAAAAGCTTTCCTTCACTTCGCTTGTCTAATGCTTATTTGTATGAAATTTTTCTAAGTATTCCAATGACTCGTTTGAAAACTGTAACACATCTCCTTGTGGGACGGACATGTTCCAAACATGAATTATTTGCTAAGTATTCACCTTAACCGTCTAAAAAGGGTTAAGGGTCAACTTAACTCGTCTATTAACACATCTCCTTGTTGGACGGACATGTTCCAAACATGAATTATTTGCTAAGTATCCACCTTACCCGTCTAAAATGGGTTAAGGGTCAACTTAACTCGTCTATTAACACATCTCCTTGTTGGACGGACAAGTTCCGAACATGAATTATTTGCTAAGTATCCACCTTACCCGTCTAAAAGGGGGTTAAGGGTCAACTTAACTCGTCTGGTAACACATCTCCTTGTTGGACGGACATGTTCCAAATATGAATTATTTTCTAAGTATCCACCTTACCCGTCTAAAAGGGGTTAAGGGTCAACTTAACTCGTCTGGTAACACATCTCCTTGTTGGACGGACATGTTCCAAACATGAATTATTTGCTAAGTATCCACCTTACCCGTCTAAAAGGGGTTAAGGGTCAACTTAACTCGTTTGAGGCTACCCAGGTATCTTCCCCCCTTCTTGGGCAACTGTCTGTTTGACCGGATTGTTGCTCAAGAAGGAAAACGTCCAAGGTAGTGTACTGTAACTGAGGTCGTCAACGCTTTCTCCGTTTAAGTAACCATCACATTCCGTCTAGAAGTTGCTCTTCTTTACACGAAGACTGCTTCGTGAAGGAAGGCGGCCAAGCTATAGAATCTAGACGAATGGGGTTGAGGGTAAACTTTATTTAAACTCGTTCGTCTTTATGCGATTCATGCACGTCCTGACCTTCTCTTAGCAATTGTTCAAACGAACATTGCTCCGTGAAGGAAAGCGGCCAAGCTATAGAATCTAAACGAGTCTTTGAGCGTGTTGTTTGTTGGGTCAAGACGACCTTCATTACTTTATATTTAAATTCATTTGTGTAATTCCATCTGGCTTCCTTGAGGAAGCAATAATCGTCTTATTGCTATAATAGCTTTTCAGGCGAACAGATGCGCCAAATAAAGTTTGGTCTGATTTCTGGCCGACTTCCTTGAAGAAGCAGTGTTCGTCTTTTACTTTTAAGAGTTTTTGGACGACACCTGTGCCAAACTTGACTAAGTCTGAGACACATTCCAGCCGGCTTCCTTTAGGAAGCACTGTTCGTTTTAAAATGACTTTTTCTTTGTCAAATTTTTCATCTTTTTAGGACAAACATGTTCATGATAGCTGATCCTTTACTAAGGTTTTCACTAATCTAGGTAAGCCTTATTGATAGGAGTAAATCGTATCACCTAATCAAAGATAAACCTACAGTCCTCTAACTATGGTAGTCAATGGAAGCAGGGTCGAATCCGCAGGGAGACAGTGTTTCTATATTAATATTCAATCAACTAACTACTTCAGATGAAATTAGGGAGAATTAACTGAACTAATGATTAAGCTAAGGAAGACGAATTAAACCGAGGATTTAACTATGGAATAAAAGCCTAGATTATTCGGTCGGTCCACCATACTTATACCAATCAAATAGGGTCAACTACTATCAAAACCTAGGTCAAGGGTCGAGGGATTAGAGCATGTGTTGAGCTATGGTTAAGACTCAACGCTCATAGTTCAACATACGCCGCATGTTCACTAACGTAATCAGAACTACTGATGTGTCCTAGGCCTCTAATCGTAAGAAGGATCTGTGCAAACAACAATTAACCATAAGCAATCAATGAAATTGGCCACTAACATCAATCACTAATTAAGAACAAACCACACCACAATCACTCTAATCAAGCCCTAGAAATCAATAGGAGTCTAAATAACAATCATGGTATAAACATGGCTTCCCTATCTAACACCCTAGAAAGAGAACTACTCAGACATGATCAAATTGACAATAACAAAATTAATTGGAAACCCTAAGAATTGCATCATGAACTAATCGAATAATAGACAATTAAACTAGATCAATCAAGAGATGAAAATAAAGCAATAAGAAAGATGATTACCAAATTGACGGAAAGCGGGAACTTTAATTGAATTGAAATAGCATTCGAATCTCTTCTACAATGGAAAACTATGAAAACTAGACTAAGAGCTTTCTAAATGTTCAATATAATAAAAGATACAAAATAAAATAACCTAAAACGTATTTATAGTTTCTAATAAAGCAATAAGATAGAGTGGGAAAAGACGCAAAATCGCGTCCTCCGTGTCGTCCACCCGATCGGGCAAAGGGCCGCCCGATCGGGCCTGGAGACCTTCTTTCAGCAGCAAAGAAAATGTACGCACCCGATGAGATCGGGCAACGGTCACCCGATCGGGGCCGCAACACTAGCACCGATCGGGCATGGCCGCCCGATGCCATCGGGTGAGTGTCTTCTTCAGCTCCCAGCAAAACAGCAAAAAATGGCCAAGTATAAGTCCCCCGACGGGATCGGGCAAGGCCGCCCAATCGGGTGGAAAATCTTAACTTTTGGCCTAAGAAGATCGAACCCGATCGGGCAGTTGTTGCCCGACCCAATCGTGTGAAGCTTATCTTCATTCTTCCTTCTACTTGGCTTCAGACGCCAAGTCTTTGATATATTTTTTCTTCACAACGGGGGTCCGAATACCATTTCGAGACCGCCTCTATGCCTCATAACCTTCCTCTATAGCGTGGTGATCAATACGCCAAGTAAATAGGGAGTTTTTCCCTAAAAACCTGCAAAACGATATGAAACACACAAACCACAACTATATCGAAATAGTTAGCATAAATAGCTCCTAAGAGCATCATTAACACGCAATTTAGCTTGTAAAGAAAGGGAAAAACTCTATAAGAAATCAATATATCAAATTCCCCCAAGCTAAACCTTTGCTTGTCCTCAAGCAAATAGAGCATGATCATGGAATAGATTGCCTCACCCCATAGATAAAACATTCCAAGCTCAAAAATATTTTCAAGACTAAGAATCGTTCAAGCAGGCATAATTCAAGTTCGGCAAATCAAATCCATCAAACCACCAATCATCCAAGCAATTCATCAAGTTCAAGTGACTACAAGGCATGCATGTCCTGAAAAGGTGTTCACAAAGGGTGTCACTCCTCTCAATTTTGTGGCAGGCAAAGAATGTGCCCGAACACTCACCAACCCGACCAATAAATGCCCTTCCCACTCACACTCTCATGTGTTTAAGAAGGTAGAATGACGCTCATCCTAGTCAAGTCGACTCAATTGGTAAAAATACTCTTTAATTTTGACAAACTCACTTAAAAATCAATCCAATTAACAATGCAAACACAAGCTCAAGAGGACTTTGTAGGGTTGTAATGGGGCTTAGGTAAGAGGTAGGGGTTAACTTTAGGAAATGTGGTGGAAAAGCCAAGGATGGGGAGCAAAGATTCCTTTCAACCAAGGCCTAAGAGGCCTAAACGACTCCCAAGAACACCAAATCCGCAAGAAAACTCCCAACTCAAATGAATCAATGTAAGTTCACATCATACCCAACTTTCAAGCAATAACATAAGTATTTTTTTCTTTGCGAACATACGTGAATGAAGGATTTTTGAATTCTTTTGAATATATTTTTTTTTTCTTTTTCTTTCAATTTTTTTCCGATTCAAGCATTCACGCAACACTAACTTTGCTTTTTCTTTTCTTTTTCTCAAACTCAAGCCTCATCAAAACTCTTTTAATTCCCCAAGACTCAACCAAACCAAGAAATCAATTTCAAACTCAACCCACAAATGCTCCCCCAAGCTAGGCTTGGACATAACATCAAAATATAACGGCCAAGGGCTTATAATGAGGGTTTAGTAGCACAAAACGGATTATTAGGCTCAGCAGGGCTAAGGGGGTAAAAGTATATCAGAAAATGCACTCTGGGGCTCAAGAATTAGACAAAAGAACGCCTCTATCATAGCAGATGCTACATGTCATCAAATATCAAATAAGTACGAAGTCAAAATCAAGATCAATTCACCAAAGAGGAACTAACACACAGAAAAAGACTGGATAATGCAATGAATCCAATAGGCTTACAAGGAGGCCTCACAGTCTAACCAATTCAGGTATGCAGCACAAAGTAGTATAGTATAGTCAGAAATCGCTCGAAATCAAAGTAGTCGAACATCAAATCAAAGCCTCAAAATCACAAATTCCCAGCTATCCAGAAAACAGAGTCAAATCATTTTCAATAAAAGCACAACGAGGGCCACAGGGAGGCAATCAAACCAGTCATGATCAATCATATTTTTTTTTCATTTTTTCAATTTTTTTTTTCAAAGATGTAAACTATTCTATCAAAGCTTTAAAACTACACTAGAAAGCAGTAAACTATACTAGAAAGCAGTAAAGAGAGTACTCACAGTGAGAGATCCTCCCCCAAGCTGAACGAGGCAATGTCCTCATTGCAACGAGGGAGAGGAGAGAACAAGGGCATCAACCTCCCATATCATCATCCGTGGGGGCACTAAAGAAACCACCACCGGAAGTACCACCACCATCTGTGTAACCACCACTTGAGGGATGACCTGAAAAACTACTCATCCCTCCATGAAAATCGCTAGTACCTGCATCAAAACCACCACCAAAACTACTAGGCCCTAGACCAAAGTCTCCTAAAGAGATGGACTGTCTAGCAGGCTCCTCCTCCTCATCCTCTGCCATGTCATTAGTCGGACCGGCAGGCTTGCCATAACTCGGGTTCTAATGGTACCACGAGGGGTGTTGAGCAGTCTGCTCAACAATGCTGCGCCTACAGTAGTCATCATAGAGAGAATAAAGGGCGAAGTGCTGATCTTCGGCCAAGGTATTTACCCGTCCCCCCATCTCATCAACACGGGTGTAGAGCTGATCAATGCGAGTGCCATATCCCGCGAGGGTGGCGGTGTTCGCGTTGATCATCTCTTCCATCCATCCCATCCCCGTCTCCATGCGACCTAGGGTTGACATCATAGAAGTGAAATCAAAAGTGTGCGGGGGAGGGGGAGGAGCAGAAGTGGAGGCGCCCTCGTCTAAGGTCGGCGTATGACGCCTATGGTATGAACGACGAGGGGGCTCGGGGTCAGGGACAATGAGGTCAACTCCCTCTATAGGGATTAGGTAGTTCTCCTGACGAGGCCGCATGCGGGCTCTAGGGTCGGGAAGGGTGATGGATTTTTTCGATTTAATCATCCACTGAAATATCTGGTTAGGAAAACGGTTTAGGACTTTGAGGGTGTTGAGGTATGTGAGGTCAATGAGGGTATGGCCGATTACGGGGGTACGCTGGGTCTCGTCAAAGCCGGTAATTAGCCGGGCAAACAAAGTGATGAACCCCCCGTTGACTAGCCTCCTAGAGGTCCAAGTACCGTCTTCCCTAGGATTACGGAGCGAGTTCGAGATACGCTCGAACTGGATAGCTTCGTGGTGGGCCAAATTGTACTGAAATGATTCCCTGGAGCCCTTGGCAATGTAGCTACCTATGGCGACTAACTCGGCCCCCCAGACCAAGTGACCCTCATAACGCCCTAGAAGTGTCCGGGCCATGAACCTTAGCCAGATGCTAATGATTGGGTGATGAAAATTCGCCCAATGACAATGCTGGATGTCAAAAGGCGTGGTGTCCCCTGTAAGCAAGAAATAAGTATGGGCCATTTTGAAGTGTTCCGCTGGGTAATAGTCGCCCCGTACCTGTAACCTAAGAACCCCCGCAAAGTCCCTAAGGGTGAGTGAGTGTTCTTGGTTTAGTAGTCTGTAATGGGCGTGGGTAACTGGACCGGCCCTAGGCTTGGTCAGACTGAAACTACTGAAGAATTCATAAACTAATGGAGCATAGATATTAACATGCACATTATATAACGACTCCATACCCAAAATTTTCATAAATTCCTTGAAATCCTCAGTTAAACCCATTTTAGATAAAAATTCAAGATCGAGAAAATGAGTAGGAAGTACCTCACGTTTTTTGAATCGAAGGAACTTTTCGCGGTGCTCATCATCCCGGAAAATGATTTCCGGGTATTGGGGGTCTCGTGGTACTTGTGGTGGTGGTGGTGGTGGAGGAGTTGCTTCCCGCCTAGATCGCGATCTTTCACCTTGAATAAGCATTCTAAACTTGCTTGCCATGGTGATTCTTAACCCTTTGAAACCTTTTCTAACACAAAAGATGGAGTTTAGGTGAGTGGTGAAGAGAAAGGAAAAGGGAAGATGATTTTTGTGAGTGAAAATTTGTGAGATGGAGGGTGAAAAGAGAAAAGGAAGAGATTTTATGGAGTTTGTAGGAGAAAGGATGAAGATTTGAGGGAGAAAGATGGAGTTTTAATGGAGGTTGGGGTTTGAGGTTTGAGAGGTTGAATATGAGTGAGGAGAGAGAAAGAGTGTTGAATGTGGAAAGATAAGAAGTGATAGGTGAGAAAAAGAAAGGGCGGATTTTTAATCCGTTGAATCTGCAGGTCCGCCCGATCGGATCGGGCGACCATTCCCGATCGGGCGGAGCTATTTTTTTTAGCTGGGGAATTTTGCTGTCCACCCGATCGGGCAATGAAATTTTGATTGGGTGTCAGGGTTGCGCACTCGATCGGCAGGGGTCGCCCGATGCCATTGGGCGGAGGCGCTTTTTGACTTTTGCACGTCCACCCGATCGAACGACGAGTGACTCTTTTGTTGAACTCCCGGGCCATTCGGAGCTTGTAGAGCTACATCCTTAAGAGAGCATTGCCCCTAACTTCAGGCAACTGATCTAAGGCTGTTCTCATGGCCTCCCAATTTGCCTCCTTTGAGTAAAGCATGACTCTCAGAGTAGGTTCTTCTACTTCGATTGGCAAGACGGCCTCAGTACCATACACCAGCATGAATGGGGTTTCTTCAGTGGAGTTTTTTGCTGTTGTTCTTACTGACCATAAGACCAGCTGCAGCTCTTTCACCCACAAGCCTTTTGCATTATCAAGTTTCTTCTTAATGCCGTTTGATAGTATCTTGTTGAATGACTCAACTTGTCTGTTAGCTTGGGGATGTGCTACAACAGCAAAATGTCCCCTGATATCTCTTTCAGCCAACCAATCCCTCAGCTTGGGTGTCTCAAACTGTGAACCATTATCAAAGACTATGGACTGCGGCATGCCAAACCTTGTTATGATGTTCTTCCATATAAAACTCTTCATAACTTTAGTGGTGATTCCCCTGACAGCCTCTGCCTCTACCCACTTGCTAAAGTAATCCACAACAACTATCACAAATTTCTTCTACCCTACAGCTAGTGGGAATGGTCCAAGTATATCCATGCCCCATTTTGAAAAGGGTAAAGGGAAAAGAATTGGAGTTAGCAGATTTGAAAGTCTTTGATAAAGATTTCCATGTTTTTGACAGTTAACACATTTCCTGATGTATTCCATGGAATCTTGCCGAAGGGTTGGCCAATAGTAACCCATCCTGAAAGCTTTCTCAGCCAACGCATGTCCACCTATATGGGAAGCGCAGGAGCCCTCATGTAATTCTCTCAAGACTTCCATACCATCAGCCTTTTGTTATGCACTTCAGAAGTGGTCGATTAAAGGATTTCTTGTACAAGGTTTCATCCCACAATAGAAACCAATTATCCCTTGCCCTAATATATTTAGACTCAATAGGGTCATCGGGTAACTGACCAGCCTTCTTGAAATGGATGATTGGGTCCATCCAAGTGTTTCCTCTGCTGAGAAACATAACTTCTTCTTCATCTATACTTTTCCTTTCCTTGATTTCCCAAAAAACCGTTCTAGACGTATCATAGGCAGCTGAGCTGGCAAGTTTTGAAAGGGCGTCGGCTTGGTTGTTTTCTGATCTGGGCACTTGTCTTAGGACGAATCTCCTTAGTTGTTCTACTTCATCTTTGATCAGCTTCACATAATGGGCCATGGAACTTTCCTTGCATTCATATTCTCCATTCACTTGGCTGACCACCAGAAGTGAGTCTGACTTAGCCTCAATCTCTTGAGCCCCTGCTGCCTTACACATCTTGATCCCAGCTAAGAGTGCTTGGTACTTGGCCTCATTATTGGATGCCTGGAATTCAAAACGCATGGCATACTCGAACTTATCCCCTTTGGGAGATTGGCAAATAATTCCTGCCCCACTCCCATTAGCAGTGGACGAGCCATCAACCATCAGCGTCCAATGGGTTCTTCCTTCAGCAGGATCAACAACCTGTTTTACTTCTTGTCGGGTCAACTCGACAATGAAGTAAGCCAGAGCTTGTCCTGTTATGGCCTTTCGGGGTTCGATCATAATATCAAACATATTCAGTTCTACTGCCCATTTCATCATCCTTCCCGCTGTCTCCATCTTTTGTAATACTTGCTTGAGAGGTTGGTCAGTGTAGACCACTATGCTGTGGGGCCAAGAAATACGGGCGTAATTTTCGGCTTGCCATCACCAACGCTAGAACAAACTTTTCCACCATACTGTTATTGGTTTTGGCTTCCTTCAACACATGACTTACGAAGTATACTGGAACTTGCACGTTCTCCCTCTCAGCCAGAAGAACGGCGCTAACATCATCTGGTGAGACGGCTAAGTATACAAAAAGCTTTTCTCCCTCAACTGGGCTGACTAGACGTGGGAGCTGACGTAAATGGTCTTTTACTTTCTGTAGCGCCACTCAAACCTAGCCTTTTTCTTCATGGTAGCAAAGAAATGATGGCATTTGTCTCCTGACTTTGACAGAAATCGTCCTAATGCAGCCACACAACCTGTCAGGCGTTGCACTTCCTTTATCTTTGGCGGGGATTTCATGTCGAGGATTGCTTGAATATCTTCTGGATTTGCTTGAGTGCCCCTCTGATCTACCAAGAATCCCAAAAACTTTCCAGCCGACACCCCAAAAATACACTTTTTGGGTTTGAACTTCAACTTGTATTTTGTGAGAGTTTCAAAGGTTTCTTTCAAGTCACCAATATGGTCGTTCTCAACAGGGATTTTGACAATCAGATCATCTATGTATGCTTCCATATTTCTCCCCAGCTGAGGTTAAAAATATTATTGATGAGTCTCTGAAAAGTAGTTGGGGCATTTATGAGGCCGAATGGCATCATCAGCCATCCATATAGACCCTCTTCAGTTATGAAAGAGGTTTTATCTTGGTCAGCAGGCCACATTGGTATTTGATGGAAACTAGAATAGGCATCCATAAAGCTTAAAAGTGCATGTCCGGCTGTGAAATTCACCAGCCGGTCCAATTTTGGCAGAGGGAAACTATCCTTAGGGCAGGCCTTGTTGAGATTTGTGTAGTCTACACACATTCTCCATGTCCCATTGGGCTTCGGCACTATCACTACATTTGCTATCCAATCTGGATAGTGAGTTTCTCTGATGAAGCCTGCGTCCATCAATCTCTTAACTTCCTCGTCCACAGCTTGATTCCTAGCTAGACCTAGGTGTCTCTTTTTCTAACGAACGGGATTTTTAGAAGGATCAACATTCAGCCGATGTACGACAACCTCAGGATCAATACCGAGCATTTCTTCTGTACTGTAAGCAAAAACATCTTGGAATTCTCTAAGTAAATTCACTAGCATTTCGTTTAATTCAGGATCAAGAGAGGAACCCAGCTGAAGAGTTCTCTCTGGACGAGTTTCGTCCAAACAAACAGTAATGGGCTCATCTGCGGGTTCTGGACGTTCATTCGCCATTCCCATGATGGCCATTACCTCTGCTGAAGATACAGACTCTTCCTTTACCATGGTTAACTTCCTGTTTTTACTCGGCAGGTCCCCAGACGCCTTCCTTGAGGAAGCAACCTTCGTTTTGTCTATTGGATTCTCTGGTCTTTCTTCTTTCTCTTCTGGCTTCCAGGACGAAGGCCTTAACGTGGTCAAGTAACATTCTCTTGCAGTTCGTTGGTCACCGTAGAGTGACCCAACTTGGCCGTCATTACAGTCAAACTTTATCAGCATCAAGTGTGTAACTACCACCGCCTTGATATAATTAAGTGTTGGTCGACCCAGGATGACATTGTAGGCCGTGAGATCCTTTACTACCAAGAACTTAACAAAAAGAGTTCTTGACTTTTCTTTTTCTCCAACTTGGACGGACAATGATATTGTTCCCATTGGATGAATAACTCCTCCCCCAAACCCAATGATTGGATGGTGGACAGGGAGCAATTGATTCTCATCGAACTTCAGCCAGGAAAGGCAATCGGCACTGCTTATATCAGTTGAGCTGCCCGTGTCAATCAAGATTCTTCTTACTTTCAAATTGGCAATCTTCATCTCTACTACTAGTGGGTCGTCATGAGGAGTTCTTAACTTTCCTCTATCATTCTCGCTGACGACCACATTGGGAAAAGGCTCAATCTTGGTGTCATCCGTCAATAGAACTTGACTGAGTTCCCTGAGATACTTATTTGTGGGTCCTCCGGCTGCAAATCCTCCCGAGATCACTAGTACTACATTCTCATATGTACTATCATTTTCTTTCTTCTTCCCAAACCGGTCATTTCTTTTTTGAAATTTCTTGCCTGCTTGAGGAAGATAAGTATTCATCTTTCCTTGCCGAGCTAATTTCTCTAGAGCTTTTTTCAAATGCTTACACTTATTCGTCTCATGACCACAATCCTTATGGAAATGGCAATACTTACTTCTATCCCTATTCCGGTAGGGCGTCTTCATTTCAGCTGGAAACTTGAGATCATGCTGGTCTTTAATCTCCATAAGGATAGAGTATTGATCTTTGTTAAACTCTATAGGGTCGGCTGATTCCATGGCTTCTCTTCCTCTTCGTTTTCCCTTTCTAAATGAGGTCGTTGTGGATGCCACCGTCCAGGTCTCAGCCTTCTTAGGGTTGTTCTTTTTTAAGGGAACAGACTCCTCAGGCTTCTTCGACTCAGGATGTTTGGCTTCAGCACAAACCTCCGTTGCGTGTATAAAAGCTTAAGCCTCTCTCAGGGCTTCAGTTAGAGTGGTTATCTTCTTCTTAACTAGATCAAACCTAAAGCTCCCCGAGCGTAATCCCCTTATGAAGGCATCAAAGGCGACCCCCGTATTTAGATCTTTTATCTGAATATCCTTAAGGTTAAATCTCTTAACAAAGCTATGCAAAGCCTCCTTTGGTCCCTGGATGACCTTACCCAAATGCATGCTGGTCTTTTTCTCTTGACGATTTTCTACAAAATGGCTGGTAAACAACAAGCTAAGCTCAGTGAATTGTTCACTGAGTTGGCTAGGAGATTGTTAAACCACTTTTGGGCTACTCACTTCAAGGTAGCCGGGAAATTCTTACACCAGGTAGCGTCATCTACCGCCTGGACATACATCAGATGTTTGTAAGCTGACAGATGATCATCAGGATCTGTTGTACCATCAAAGGGTTAAATTGTTGGCAACTTGACTTTAGGGTATGGTGGAGCTTCCATAATCTTAGCCGAGAAAGGAGTTGGCCAATCAATACTTAAGGCCCCTAGTCTCCTTACGACGGGTAGATTGTCTTGACGGTATTCCCTGATAACCGGGTTTAATGAAGTATGTGATGGGGTCCCTCGTCGATACACATTCGGTTGACTCACAGTCTTTTGCTTATGACGACAGAGTGAGGGTGTGGGGCCACCAACCTCCGTCTGGGAGAAGACTTTCAACGGGGGGTCTCTCAAATAGGATGTTGATCCGGTGACTGGCCTCTGAAGGGAGGCCGCCCTTTTCGCTTGCAGATAATCTCTGGCATCAGTAGCCATGCGACGTTCATCTATTGGATGATCTTCTTTAGACCTTACGACTAGGTTCCAACCCAACCTCCTCGCCTGCTCACTTCGGGCTGGACGTTTTCCCTTACTTTCTGGACGAGTAGGACGACTGGGTCCTGCCACATCCACTTGTGAACGACCACGAAGAGGCTCATTTTGGGCAACCGTAGCTCCATTATGCTGAAAGAACAACATATTGCTCTTAATCTGTTCCTGAACAACAGCCGTGACTTTCTATTGAAAATCGTTCAGGACGTTCTCCAGATGAGCTGATGTTACTGGGCGGTCCATGTTTTCTTCCAACACCATATATGCTCTCTCCAGGCGAGGCCCATCTCTACCTCTTGCTGGACGCTCATCATCTACAGTATCCTCTACTACGGCTTGCTGACCCTGATGTCGGACTTGGTTGGATGAATGACAGTCAGTCATCTCTGCGTCTCCCCACAGACGGCACCAAATGTTGTTAGCTATTGAAAGCTAAGCTCTTCTTCCAACTCTTGTAGTTGAGTTCTTTATCGAGACTTGTGCAGAGATGCTTGTTGCTTCGTGTCCGAACCTGAAAATAAGGAAACCAACCCCAGGGGTTTGGAAGTTGATTCCCCCTCAGATGCCTAAGTCAGTATTTGAGTGAGAGAAATTCTAACTATATTTGGACAGAGTAAGTTTCGGGAGTAGGTGAGATTCTACCTTTTACCTGATTTTTAGGAACTACTTATAGTGTTTGTGAATGAGAAGATGCACCCTAGAATAGAAGGATGTGATTGGTTGAGCAACGGAATGGTGACACTTGTCAAGGTTTCGTTGCCTTGCGTCTCTCAACCAATCATTTACTGCCTTTCATTGGAGTTTGGGCTGATTATTCCCTCAATTAGGGAATAAATGGGCCTCTTATTCAGACATAGTGAGGTCTTCAAATCCCTTCCTGTTGGCTCCACGTGTCGCCTTTTGGCCTCTGACACGTGTCGTTTGTTTAATGGTCCATATGTCATGATGCAATTGGGACACGTGGCACTTTTTAAGTGGTCCACGTGTTCTTTTTTGCCATGTCACAACAGTAATCCCCCGTAATTTTATGAATTTTATAAATATATTTAAAGTATATTTATAATCATTTTCATATTTATTTTAGTTAATTATTTAAGTATTGACTATTTTGAAAGTCAAATGATTGGTTAAATATTTTAAATAATCATTAATATTTATTGGGTTGAATTTAAGTATTGAAAATTTATTTAAAGGTTCTGGGTCGTGTTTAAAACTATTTTTAATGTTGGGTTGAGGAGCTCAAACCATTTGTTAAAGTTTCATGATCATCTTGAGCCCAAACCTAAGCTAACCTAAATGCCATAGGTTTTTAGGCAAAACCTATAAATACCCCTAAAACGTTATAATTCTACATTTTTTTATTTCTCCCTTCTCTCCCAAAACCGGCGCCCCATCTCCCTCTCTTTCTACCCTCGATTTTCGTGCGTGCGCTGGCCATCGCTCACCCTCACTCACTTGTTTTCCGGTGGCCAACCCCACACCACTCGCCCCTCTCCCTCTCGCCTTGATGTCGTAGTAGCAGCAACGCAAGCACCACTCTCGCTCTCGTCTGCGCACAACAGCCAGCACGCAGCCCAGCCGCGCGTGCTGCACACGTGCCACCACACCGCCAGCCCACCCGCCACCCTAATGCGTGTTTCCTTGGTTTTTCCGATTTTCTTCGTGGTTTTCTTCGGTTATTTCTTAACCCTTATCCTCTACTTTAATGTTTAATTATAGTTTAATGTTAAAGTTATAGTTTTTATGAGGTTTATATGTTTTATAATAAAGTTGAATCCGAATTATTAAAAATCTGATTTTTGTTTATTGTGAATATAAAATGTAATTTCATATTTATTATTTATGGTTTAAAGTGAGTTTTAAGTATTAAAGTAATGATTTTTGAGGTTTTAAAGCCTAGGTTTATGAGTATTATATTAAAGGTTGTTAAAGGTTGGAACTTTAATGTATTTACAGTATTCTAAAATGAGTTTTGAAGCGTTTTAAAATAATTTATATTGTTGTGGATTGATTAGTATGTTAATTCATTGTTGTATTATTGTTTGGTAGGCGGAGAATTTACTTTAGATGACTTCTAGAATTCTAAAGTGGCCTCTCACTTTGTCTACACAAGGTACGTACATGTCTGTATGTGTTAGACTAGTATCATGTCCTAAGGATTAGGATTATTTATAGTATCGTGTATAGGGAACCCTTGTATGGTTCATACGTGGCTATTGAATCGGAATTATGTGTTGCTGAGCATGTTAATTGCCTTTGTGTTTTATTACATGATTGAATGGATGTTTGATTCAAGCATGTTTGGGAAGAGAAGTTTATTTATTAATTCACATGAAGGATTAATAATATTTTATTATTGGATTATAGATTTTGGTATTATTTCCCTTAGTGGATATTTCTATTACTTCTCAAAATCCGAGGACTTTGTGAGTAAGTTTGATTATTATTGGTTATGGTTATTTTACTACTTTGCAAAGACTGCGGGCTTTGTAGGGTATGTATTTTTATTGTCGTTGAACATTCAATTGTTGATTTAAGTCAACATAAAATTTGAAGGATGAATTCTTGGTTAATTGAAATTGCTTGATCACTTATTCAATCCTAAGATAAAAGAGGAATATTTGTTGTATCCACGTTATGTGTTGGTTGTCTGTTTAGAGTCCAACATCGAATAACATACTAATATTTAAAGTGGAAGTGAATAGTAATAGCTTTAGAATTATGCACGTCTGAAGTTCTGGACTAGTATGAGTTGTAGTACATGGTGGTAGCCCATGGCTTTTCTTGGGGTCGGATTGATCATCGTACCCTATTTTTATTTCTAAAGGTTCCTCGATATCATTGGTCAAGAGGTTACGGAGTCGCGCCCGTAACTCGGTCTTTCATTTTTGAAGACTGGTTTTTGATTGGAGAACTCGATCCATTGTCTATTCAATTTACTAATATTTGTCATTTTGTATGTCTTGTGAAGTCAAGTCTTATTTTACGAGTTGAAGTCTTGAGGCATATTTATTGATCATGTTCTATTGCTTAGTAGTATCATGATTAGGTTTCTTGTTTTATTTTATTTATGTATGTACTCAGCTTTGCTGATTACGTGCTTTTCTGTGTGTGGATCATGGCTACCCTATTGATCCTGTGATGACCCTTTCTTGGCGTGTTGCGTGCAGTTTTCAATTGAGTATTTTCCTACAGGTTTGGAAGGCATGATGAATCATCTCAAATACTCATTTGGGACTTGGGAAGCGTGGTTGAGAGATCGTTTTATTATTTTATTTGCTTCCTACTTGAATTTTTCATGCTCAAATTAAATAATATGATAGGAATAAATAATTCAGGCTATTTATGAATTGAATATGATTTATGAAAAGCTTTTTTTTATTGTTTATTGTAATTTTTAATGTAGATGTCAAAACGGTCTCGGAATACTTGATTTAAATATTTGAAGTCAAAATACTCAATTGAAGAAGTAGAAAATCAAGACTTAGAAACAAAAAGTGGAGGGGGGATGATGCAAGTAGATTACCGCATAAATATGAACAACCATCAAAGTATAAACGTGTTAATCTAAGTGTCCGTCCTGCTGATCCACCGTTAAGAAAGAAATCTTTAACTACCATACAAATGATGAAGTATAAATTAGAAAATCTTATGTTTTACAAGAACCTTTTCAACCTTGTAAACATGATTTCCCTCGAATAATTTTTGGGGTACGTAAAAGTCGTTTTAATCTTGATGGGTATGACACTAATGATGACTAGTCGCAGTATAGTATTGTGAAACATGCAAAATATTATCGATATTTGTGTTTGTTTAAGCCTAAAGATTCTCAAAAGAGGAACAAGGATGCATTTGTTATTGTTGGGTATTGGGTGGTCATACTGGAACAAAAAGGAAAGGTCGGAAATTCATGTGGGTGAAATTGCTAGTTCTCATAATCAAGCATGAACTATGTTTGAAACTTTAAAGAATGAAGATAAAAGTATTAAAGATATGTTCCATGAATTCAATGATAAAGTGAAGGAGGATTATCAAAATCGTTGAATGTATAAGATGGCTTAGTGAATGGATTTAGCCTTTGGAGGAAAGGAGTCCACACATTAAAAGTTTAGGGGTACATTAAATATTTGAAACTTCTAGCCAATAGCTATGTAGACATTGATAAGGCTATTCTTAATAAAGCTCTACAAAACTTACAACTCGTTGTCCCTTGTTCCTGGTTGACAATGAAGGCTATAATAAAGGATATCAGAGATGAATATTTTGTTATTTTAGTTGATGAATCTTATCATATCTCAACTAAGGAGCAAATGGCTATTCCGTTACGATGCATTAATCGAAAGGGTATTATGACATAAGAGATTTTTTGGTATTATACATGTCCTCAATACCATTGCTTTAACATTAAAGATGGCTATTGATTTTATTTTAGTAGAGAATGGTTGACTATATCAAGGATTTATGGAAAAGGTCATGATAGAGCCAGTAATATGCAAGGTGAATCTAATGAATTAACTTTAATTGAATGGAAAACAAATCAACATATTACATTCATTGCTTTTCATATCAACTCTAACTAACACTTGTGACAGTGGCATCAAAACAAGAGATATTGTTTCATTATTAGTCTCTTCACACGATTGTTCAACAATATTGGAGCTTCGTATAGGCATCGTGATATTCTTCGCACTAGAAGGGTAGATGAAGTTAAATACAGCATTTACATTGGTGCTCTTCACAATGGAAGGTCTACATCAAGAACCAGCCTACAAAGGCCTGCTAACACACATTAGATTTCTTGTTATAAAACCCAAACAAGTTTCTTAGCCCTTGTTTGGCATGAAAGATGGAAAGGTAATGGAAAGGAAATGGTTAAGGGAGGGAAAGGGTAATGACAAGTGTTAAGGTTATCACTTGTTTGGTATAAACATGGTAAAGGAAACAATATCCTTATTTCCCTTTCTTGTTGTTTGGTATCAAAAGGAAAAATTAATCTTAACTTTTCAACTTTTCATTATAAATTGAAATTGCCATGATTTTTTCTAAAATTTTCAATTTGATTTTGTCAGGTAACTAGTTTGTAGCCTACAATCTATTTACCAATATAATGGTGCAACCTAAGTTTTATATTTTCCCCTTTTAAGTTTATTATTTTATTCAATTGAAAAACTAAACAATAAACTAAGGTAGCGTTTGATATGATCAGCTTATTTTTGTTTGTTTGAGCTTTTCTTAACTTAATTAAACATATCTTAATTTATCTTAACTTATTTTTTTCCTTCTTAGACCTTATTGTACCTTATTCAACCTTATTAGATTAGACTTTATTTTGCCTTGTTCGACCTTATTTTACTTTATTTGAAATTATCTTGATAACTTATCAGAACTTATTTTTTTTGATAAAGACTGAAATAAATTAAAAAGAGTGGACCTTATATCTAATTTGCTATTTGCTAGATTTGATTTGTTTCACATGCATTGGGCATAGAAACACTCAAATCACATACAACTAACACAAGTACATATAAAAAATATTACAACAAATATAGTTCACCATCAAAGCACATGGATTGAATTAGATAAATATCACTCTATTTCACCAAACCATCATTCCTCTCTAATCCAAAGGCTGCTTATCACTCTCTCCCTCTCTTCTTCCTCTCTCTACTCACTCCCCTTCAATCTCTCTTAAATCACAAAAAATGGTGGAAATTAGAAACCATAGTGTGCACAATCATCGATCAGAATTTACATCAAATTGAACCTCAAATTTAGCTCAAAAACCTTCATTTAAGTTCTTGATTGTACCATAGGAATTTGATAAATTTTGGTCTGAGAAATAATTGAGGCCACAACGGAAAAAAAATAAAAAATTTATGAAGGAAATCCAAGAAAAAATGAATAGAAGGATGTTGAGGAGAGAAAATCAAAAGGAAAACTATGTTGAGGAGAGTGTGGTGTGAAGCAGCAGATCAGTACTTGTTGAGGATCAGTGGTGTGAAGCGGCGGAAAGGTTTCTGTTACCGCAGGTTTACAAGAGGTAACAAAGTGGGGGTGTCGGTTACCCTCTTGTAACGGAAACAATTACCCTAACAGTCACAACAAACATCTGGTAGCGTAAATGCTTAATTGTTTCCGTTTCCCAACGCTAAAAACTCGGTACCAAACAAGGGCTTAGTTATGTTCTCTTCATTGGTAGATATACATGAGTATATTGATGAGGAAATTATAAGATTGGAATATAGGGGTGAAGAACGAATTGTGAAGAAGTTGGTGGAATCATCTCTTTCATTGTTGGGAGTTATAATTGAATTGTTACTAGCATTGCAGCGCAAAGACCAACATATTGTAAATGCTATATTGACCAAGTAACCACAGCTAGGAAACGGTTACAATCCATGAGAGATGCAGGTTGGGCTCTAATGGATGATGTCTCCATTTTGTGAAACTCGTGATATTTCTGTTTCAAATATGGATAAAATATTTATTTTGGAATGAAATTGAAGTGTAAGGCACCAAATATCTAAAATCCTCATCGTTATCGCGCTGAAATATTCTTTGCGACTATAGACTTTCTTCACCATGAACTTAACAATAGGTTCAATGAGGAGACAACAAATATTCTTTTGTCAGTGGCTTGCTTGGGTCCCACCATCTTATTCCAGGCTTGCGATAAAATAAAAAGTTGCTTAAACTAGCCTAATTCTATTCAAGCGACTTCTCTAAAGGTGATATGGTGACACTTAGCAACCAAGCTGCGAGTTATATCATTGATATGCATTCTAAGAAGGAATGTTGTAAGTTAAAAGAAATAGGTTAACTTTCTTCCAAGCTAGTGGAGATATGGAAACACATTATATATCCAGTGGTGTTTTTCTTGTTAAAGCTAGCTCTAATTCTACCTGCCGCAACGAATTTCGAAACAGTCTTTTGTTCCATAAATTATCTTAAGAACAAGCTCCAAAACTGAATGAGTGATCAATGGGTAAATAATTGTTTGGTGACATTTATAGAACATGACATGTTTGATTGTGTCAGAAAGAAAGATATTATGCAATATTTTCAGAAAAACCCTCATCTGAAAAAGAAAGCAAGCTAATGTTCCCTTTATTTTCTTGTTACATCGTTTTAAAGTTTACTGTAGTGATTATTTTTATTTGGATATTAAATGTTGGTTTTTTAATTTATAAATAATTTGGCTTTGACTTTACATTTTACTTTGTTGTTGATTATAACCCACTCAATTAAACCTTTAGATTCGTCACTGTCGGTTGTTGTCAACCCTGTCCATTGGTACTTCTGCTTTCGTTTTCGTCTACTACTACTGTTGTTTTTTTGTGTTGCCCTTATTGTTTTCTCTCATCTTTGGCTGCTATCCTTGTCGATTGATTTTAGGCAGAGAGATTGTTGCTACTTGGTGGCACTCGTTTTTGGTACCACGTGATGTTATCATTATTGGGGTAATAGTTGTTGTTGTCTGCTAAGGTCCGTATGAGGTGACCCATTCTCCCTCTTATTTTTATCTTTTTTAGAAACTCAAACTTTAAGGGGTTGCCTGGGGAAAATCATTAAAAGGATAAGAATTCAAGGGGAAATAATTCCAAGAGAAATAATTGGGAGGTGAAAATTTTCTTATTCATGTACGAGTTTGATTCAATTACTCCAAAAACCTTGAAATTATTCAGTGGTTGCTATAATCTACAATTGATGCAGAATGATACATTGGAATATACTTGTATATAGAAGTAGATATAGAGTGGCAGATAAAAGAGAGCATGAAATGAGGGTGAGAACACAAACTGAAGAGCACCAAGATGACAAATTTTCAGGAAGTACAAGTTACAGGGGGTATAGTTACCCCTGTTTTGAGGGAGATAGATTACCCCAATAAATTTATACGCAAAATCCAAACTGACAAAATTTGTTGAATTATTACTCCCTTAATTTTTTTCCTCCTCCATTTCTCTCATACCAGGTGAGCCCTAATAATGAGATAAGTGATTTGTTGTTATTACCTCTCAATCATTCATTCCTTGATAAGTTAAGGTCAATCCCAGGGCTTTGGTTATGAATTAGACGTCACAATTAGGATTGGACAAATTAGAGGGCTTTGGTTATGGAGGTCACAATTGGGGTTTGACGGATTAGTGGGCTTGATTGTGAAGGTCGCAACGGAAGAGGGAAAACGGGGGATAAGAGAGAAGATATATACGGGGGTAAGTTGGGGAAAAGAAAGGAATTAGTGAATTAGAATTAATTATAGTTTAATTATACTTTAATTAGGTCTTAATTGGAGTTCATTAGGTTAATTAGAGATTAGATAGATGATAAGCACTTTATTGTGCTTAGTTGTAGGTCATTTTTAGTGTCCTTGCATGTAGTTTAGAGCATCTAAGCCTATTATTGCATGATTTTTGTCACCTTTGAGTTATATTGTCGCTTCGTTATCTGTTTAGTTTTTTTTGGATGATTTCAGGCTAACTATCAGGTTTTTGAAGTCATGTGATCATTAGAAGACTAGTTGTGGACTATGTAACTTCAAATGTACATAACTTTTGATCCATAAATCGGATTAAGGTGATTCTAGTGGGAGGTGTTAGCTCGTTTCGATAGCTTTCCAAGGACTGGTCATAAGCCCAATTCCGATAAGAGATGAGAGAGATATGATCGTTTTAAGTTGAGTTGTCCGCTGACCAGCAGGTCAACACGGCCGTGTTGATTTCAACACGCCCGTGTTGGTCTTTTTCCACGAAGACAGTCCTATTCTGCTTGCCCACTGATTTGAGAAGTTCAGGCCAACACGGCCGTGTCCATTTTGACATGCCCGTGTTGGCTAATTTTTACGGAGGCAGTAACTTTTGTGAAGACTTGAGAATTCTGAAGAGCATGTCTACACGGCCGTGTCGTTTTGGACACGCCCGTGTCGACCTGTATTCGGGTTTTTTCCCGATTTTTTGTCTTTATTTATGGGATATTATAAATAGGTTTTTGCGTTTTTGCGTGGTATTATCTCTATACTTAGACTCAAATTACATAGAAAAACACTCTAAATTCTCTCAAACTCTTAGTCTCTCATATTGGCACTATTATTGAAGATTCAATCGTTTATTCAATCCAAGTAATTTTCTTTCAATCTCTCTTCTTTATTTTCATTGCTTTGTTAATCATGTTTAATTTTATTAATCTCTTTTGCTTTGAATCCATGATTAGTGAGTAGTTCCTTATCTAGGGTTTGGGTGAAAGCATGGATTAGGGCTAATTAAGATGTTCATGTAATTACTTTATTCATGTCTATTATGCAGTGATCTTGGTGTTTTGACACCTTAGGGTAGACCTTGATCAAGTTTATGCTAGGGCTTAGATTTCAATTACTCTTAATTGATTGTTGTTGTCTTGTCATTTCCATGAATCAACTTAATTTCTAGACCAAGAGGTTGGGTAGAAATTAAGAGGATCCTTATTAGGGGTTTTCCAACCAAATTGAATCTTTTAATCAATTGACTAAAGACCATTCGAGAAAGGATTTAGTTGATTGATTAATTGATTACTCTTGAGGACCATTCGAGAGAGGACTCAAGTACCTTAGAGGGAAACTTAACCTTGCATGTTATTCTTTGTAGTTTCGTAGTTGCATTAGTGTCGTGTCTTGCCCGAGTTCATGCGAGTAGCCCAAGCTCTAGTGTTTTCCTTATTATATTCATATCTCTACTTGTTTATCAGTTGTCATTCTTTAGTTAGTTGTTAGTTGTTAATTATTCAATCCTTTACACCCCCAAATACGCTTCACTTAGGTAGTTTTAGACTTAATAGACCTTAGTCAATCCCTATTTCCTTGTGGTTCGACCCTTGACTTGCCATTGCTACATTCATAGTAGTCGCTCGTTAGGATTATAAGTATTGTTTGCT
The DNA here is from genome assembly GCA_947645195.1 of Patellifolia procumbens. Classification (NCBI taxonomy): domain Eukaryota; kingdom Viridiplantae; phylum Streptophyta; class Magnoliopsida; order Caryophyllales; family Amaranthaceae; genus Patellifolia; species Patellifolia procumbens. The sequence goes on from CANSGD010000016.1 coordinate 3,784,655, forward strand.
AAGCGGTTCTTAGTGCCTTAACGACACACTAAAAACCTCTTATCACTAGGTTAATTAGGTTAATTTGGATGTTACTAGTTGGTCATTAAGATATTATATGTATTTTTCAAAACAACAGGGGTACTTACCCTCTACATTAAGCTAAATCCCGTGGATACCTAGTGAAAAAATGTCCATAAAAGTCCACATCTTTGTAGAAGTCAACGATTGGAGCTAAATTATACTTGTGACAATGGACACGGTTAGGGGAGCTAGGGTTTTCAGCGGAAAAACATAGGCCTTCTTACAAGAAAAAAATTACCATTGCATTTTCCAAACATGATTAATTATAACGTAATTCTTAATTTTTATTTATTTGCATAAAAAGAAAATAAAAAGTGTAAAACTATAATATTTAAACATTAATGCAGGGATTGTCAAAAATTGTGATTCGTACTATTGAGTATTGATGTAATATACTAGTTGTCATTGAGGTCAGCTATGAAAGAGTTTCACCCTAACATATACAGAACATTACATTGGAAAATTGGAATGTCCCCATTTCCGTTACATGGAGAGTTAACTTAACATAGAACCACAGCATAATCGAGTTGGACGTAGAAAACAGCAGCAGCGTAATCCCATCATACAACCTATGCAGGTGAAGAAGGATCCCTGTCTAAACTATGGCTCCGACTAGCTTGTGATCGACTGCTCTCAACACTGTTCTTTCGTTTAAAAAAGTCCTTGATCTCCGCTTCTTTTCTATCAATGAAATAAAATAAGTCTTTGAAGCTGGCGGAGCTGAGACGTCTAAATCTGACTGGTTCAGCTGCCTCAATTTCATCCTGACTAACAACTTCAGGAGCATACCTGCTGTACTGATAACAAACTCTGCAAAAAAATATACCAAGTGCCAGAAAGCATGTAGTGCCGCAGATCAAAAATAGTCCCCAGAAACTTTTCAGGGAAAGACGAGTTTCGTCAGCCTGGTCTGATTGACTCGAGCAGTCACCATGTGTCAACCACTTGTCATGGATTCTTTGTAGTTCACCATCCTCAGAGAGTTGCAGTATAGCGGTAGACAAGTCAACTGCAAGAGGCGAATCTCGCTGGAATGCCTGAAGAAATGCAAACATAAAAATAATATGTAAGCTACAAACTGTACAAGTTTTTGCAGAGAATATGAAAAACAAATCTTCCCAAGTTCTTAGACTTTAAGAAGGTAAGCAATATTGGACCATCATGAGAATACTCCCTCTGTTTCTCAATAACCTCAACACTTACTAAAACTTGATTTTTCACAATAACCATTACGACTTGCATTTTCGCCTTATTTAGGATTTGTTTCTCTCTTTCTCTCACCTATTTTATTGGGCCAACAAAAATGTTAACCTGATTGTGAAACAGAGTTAGTAATAAAATACATATTGAGATGCCATTTTGCTGATTACACAAAGTAAAATCATGATCTCATGGTATTCAGTGGCAAGCAATTAAACTAGTTGCTTACAAATCCCCAGCCGCTTTTCGTAAACTCTTGTCCTACTATCTGAGCATTGCAGTTACTGTAGGACAAGAAGACTTGAATATAAGGAAGCTCATCGACAATGGCAGCTACTCCACCATTTTTTGGGCCACGCTGAAGGGCATCAGCATATGCTTCTTGGTTCTTTAGGCTCTTGATCCTAGACTCGGCTATATTGAGTTCTCTGACCAGATAATCACGAGCAAATGAGCCATCCTGAATCCCAATTGGATCATTACTTGATATTAAACTGTCAATTCCTTCAATTCTTGATGATAGCTGCTGCACTGTGAGGATAGAAGTCAAACTAGCCGTGTAGCTGGAATTGATAATCAAAACCACAAAGAGCCATATCAGAAGCACAAATCGTCCTAAGGTACTGAGGGTATTCTCTCCTGTGAATTGCAGAAAAGCAACAGTATATATTTTAACAATATTAGTAACCAGATATGTGGATAACTTAACTGACAGGCAGATATGAGAAACATAACTAACATATGCAGAGCAACACTGTAAACTATGTTGGAACTGAAAGAGGCGCAGCATAATGTATTTCATGTATAGCAAAGCAATTATAGAACAGTAGACCGGCTGTTCATGGGAATTTCAGAACATAGGATAAGGAAGTCTAAAGCAACGTTAGATCTCTAAGAATCGATCGATCAAAACTAAAGAGGCCCTGTACTTTTGGACTGAATGGGCCTGACGTGACATGACTTGTACTGAACTGAATGGACCTCACCTGAACAAAAATAATTTGATCTGAATTGAATTGAATTGAACTGAACTCAAATCCCTAGGACCTGACTATGAACAGCATGAATGTACCTAAACTAACTTGAATGGACATGAAGTGAACTGAAATTAAGCGTCCAAAAGAATAGGTCTTAAGATCTTCACTTTAGTTGAAACTCAATAGTCACAAATCAACCGACCTACAATTAAACGATGTATGTATATGCATGTACATAGAGGCAAGGAAAAGTTTAAGGCTCCATTTGGACATGGTTTTTTTCCAGAAAACTAGTTTCCCGGGTCCCTTTGTTTGGTTTCTAAGCGATTGAAAAATAGTTTTCCTAATAATAATAGTTTTCCATGTACTGGAATTCATTTCCCTCCCTAAATGGAAAGAAAACACATTTCCTCCCTATTACTTACCTTCCTCTTTCTTTCTCCCAAATTCATAAATTTTCATTTACTTGTCACATGTTTTAGCAAGCATTATTTAGTTAAACACACATCATTTTTACAATCAACCTAATAGTTTTAACTTTTTATTACTCATCTCATAGGTTTGCTATGTTTTCACCAGTAATTCAGAATAATATTGAGATTAAAGATTTTGCTAACATCAGCCCTAAAATACACCTAGAAATAAATGCCTATCTTTTACCTGAGACTTGAGATCTGAGACTAGAAATTAACAGAAAGTGCATTGAAAAAATTAAACACCTGTAATTAAATAATGACTTCAAACCTTTTGTTGGTTTCACTTCATTGGATTTACTCAAAAAAAAAAAAATAGGCATGTGTACTTAATTCTTAATTCTTAACATCAATAGTGGAAACAAACAAGGATCATTAAAGTGGTCTAGCAGCCCCTGCTCCCCACCCTGATTACCAAATTACTTGTAACACAAGTGACATCTGAACATGCAATTATATGTATAACCGCAACAGTAAAGGTGAGACTATGCTGGCCAGTTGGCCACAATACTACAACTAATAAAACAAGATAGGAAGTCTTCTTACTGTGTGAGAAAAACATTGTTGAAAAGCTGAACCTGCAAAATTAGAACCTTCATCAGAACGGCATATCAAGAACAAACAAAGTGAAACATATAGAGATGAATCTAGAGTCGGCGCCTAAGAGTGTTGAATACACATACAGAAACTGTATAACTTTTTCTCAATGTTGTTTCATATTTTCATTCAAAATAGGAAAAAAAAAATTCATTTCATATCTGAAAGCTGATGGGAAAATGAGGTTTCACCTTCCCACCATATCAAGTTTCTGCAAGCATTCACCCGATGAGGACTCAGCACAGAGTGCCACCCTACAAACTAGAAGACTAAGCCATCTGGCTACAAATGACTATACTACCCACTTCATCACTTCCCTCGCGAATTACAGAAAATATCAACCAATTTGTACCAGAAGATGCGGGAAACAGATCTCAGCTCTGAAGTGATATCGCTACCCATATGTGCAATAACATTTCCCAGTAATTTCAGCACAAAACAAGAAGCAGCCATAAACTCTGCGTGACTGTTTTAACACTGCTTTAAAATTTAGAAGCATCCAGAAAACTAACCAGAATATTGTGATAAGTTGCTGACTTGGTGGACCACGAAATTCACTATTGATCCGATGCTCCAAAATCCAAATAGCCGCTCCGACAAGTAAAAAGAACAACCCCGTAACGCACCACATCTGCACGGTAAAAGGTTTGAGGAAAGCCCAGGCACTTGACTTGACTTTTCTTACTGGGGCAACTACAACTAGTCCTGATTCCATAAATGGCTGTGTGAAGTCCACTATCCTTGTTCTATTTGTTACAATAGTTATATCACCGACAGCTGCATCAAATTTCTGATCAAGAAACAAAAGAGAACATGGGTAAAAGTTAATTCAAAAGCCTCTAGCACATAAGAACAGGCTCATTCACATAGAGATAAGGATGAGCAAGTAAATAGTACCAAATGCATATGTTTGCATATAGAGGTGCATGGAAGGGCTAATGGCATGTCAATTAGAAGGCTGGTTGCCTGAATGAGACATAATATTTTTAGTCTTGAAAGCGTTTAGATAACCAAGAAAATAGTACACGTCAAGTAATAACAATGATGCATCATTCAACAAGCAAATGTATTAAAAATGTGGAATCAACTAAGAATAATCACCAACTAATTTACGATACTTACATTTTCAGCAACATCATAGATTAGATTGTTAAACTCTGGATTTCTTATACCATCACCATATAATACATAATTGTGTGGAACAGGATAAGGAAGCAATTTAAGAGCAGCTTCAAAGATGTCGATACAGTATCCTTGAGCTCCAGGGAAATCCTTGTCCTTCGAAACAAATTGTTTGTAACTGACACGATTGGGTACCGCAATCTGCAGAGGTTTACCATTATTAGGAAATATCCATCCACGAGGAAGTTTGCTGACTTGACCAGGCCATATAACACCGCCAAGTTGTTGCCCACTAGAGGATTTGTTAGGAGGCTTTAGGTACAGGATCTCTGGAGTCACAACTGAAAGGCCAGAGTAATTAGACCAATAGCCAATCCTATTAGACCCAGTCCCGACAATATTCAATATGTCAAATGCAGGATGAATTAAATTCTTTTCTGCATCAAATTGAATTTCTCCTGACAAGCCCATGTATTTTGTATCGAGTAGTGTCTGGAGCAATTGTTGGCCTCCTCGTAAAACACGAAGAGACGAGTTCAGTGAACTTCCACCGATAGTGGGGTCACTAAAGAAAGTTAGGTTGAAACCCTGGTTGAGAAACGAATCAAGAGCATGGGCAGCTAACCAAACAGAATCATAAGCATAGAAAGCATAAGAATTTATGCTGGAGTTTCCCGCATCTTTTAAGCTCTTCCATCTAGACATAAAAGCATGTTTCTGAATAGAATCCCCAGTGTGATGGCGGAGACCCAAAACTCCTTGTAAATTATCCATAATACCAGGGTCCAAATGTCCTGAGCCGTCAAGAACTGAAGGAAGCCAGTCCGTAGCAATCCAAACGTACCCATTGCTTAGCATCCCAAGAGACTTTGCGACAGAAAATACAGTCAGACCAGAATCAGGGTTCATATGTACAATAAAAACTCGAGATTCCATCAAATTGACTTCAACTAACAAATCTTTGATATCATTCCTCGAAGCATCTGGAGGGAAGGGAGCCTTGTATGAAATTTTGGCCCGTTTTTTGGCAAGAGCATCTCCCAGCACAGAAATCCCATTTCTCCCGTAATCATCATCAACAAATATAGCAATTACCTCTCTCCATCCATAATGCACAACCAAATCAGCAATAGCATACATCTGGAAATAATCACTCTGTATTGTACGAAGAAAATATGGGTACTGTAGTGAAGAGAGTGTAGGATCTGTTGCAAGAGATAAAAGGGGCACATGAAGCTCATTAACAACATGAGAAATGACATGAGCAATACCAGAAGATTGAGGACCAATTGCAATAGCCACATCTTTCTCCATGAGCTGCAAAGCTGCATGGTAAATAAAACCTTGTCAAACGTTTTCAGTTATTTTGTCATGGAGAGAAAATGAATTTTTGAGTTTGCAGTAACTATCAACGCACGACTATATTATACAATTCAATGTCGATCAGCATTCTTAATACGCAAGCATGATAAGCTGACCTGAATTTATCATATTGCATGCTCAGGTATGGCCAGTTGATAACGGCCATAACGCAAGATAGTTATTATTCACCCATATTCTAGAGACATTTAGGAAAAAATTTACAGTTATACAACTAATAGAGGATTGCAGCTGAGCATGCTATGCTAAATAAAAGACTAATGCATACAATACATGAGAAAAGCATCATCCGAATTGGGAAGGCCAAAACCAAAAGGCACCATTCGATGGAAGAAAGCTCATACACTGAAGATGTTTTCGGGTGCTATTAAATTAGAGAGCAACTGATGAGAAAAGAGTTCAAAATGCATGCTAAAGGAGTGCAGAACTGCAGATGCATTCCATAAATCCCATCAAGTTTCTATATGTCACAACTTACAGGTATAACCACTGTATCCATGAAACGCTGCTTACCCAGTAAAGTATTGATTATCTGCAGATAACCAGTAAAACTTGACTAAAAGCTAGAACCTAATAGGCTTGACTACCATGCACAACTCTGATATGAATCCGAATATTAAGAACTTTTCCCCGGCCCCTTGAAATATAACTATGAAATTCTCAGTCTCCAAAAAAATATTATGGTTTTCATTTACATCGAATATGAGTACTGACATCCATGATTCAGGCATTGACAACAGCAGTGTGTTGCAACAAAATGAGGGGCCGTGCACTCAATCATCTTTCGCAATCTACTATTAACTTGTTCAGGCTTAATTCAACTAAAAGCAACATATACATACAAGTTACCCCTGAAAGCTCCCCTTCATGCCAAAATATTCTGTTTGTCACTTAACAGATAGCTAAGCAGATAGATAATTGTATTAACAGATTTGACTAATTGATTGTATTCACTTATTTGACTATAAACTGATTGTAATAGCGTCAATTGTAATAGTGTTCAACAATTCTTTTCTTTTTTAAACGGAAAAAAGTGCATTACGGGATGATCTCCATGCCTCTCTTTGAAAATGCTCCTATTAAGAGCTTTTTAGAATTAACTTATTTTGTTCAATCCTCTACTTATCAAACACTAAAAAGTAGCTTTATGGATGATCAAACCTCTAATAAGTTCCCATTCCATTAAAAGCTCGTCAAAAAGCCCACAACCAGACCAAACCAATCTTTTTAAACAGGATTTTATGTTTTCTTAAAAAAGTGATGCCACCCAAATAAAGTGTTACAAGAGAATGACTCTTTAACACTTTGTTCGGATAGCATAGAAGGAGGGAAAGGAAGGGGAGAGAAGAGAAAGGAAAGATGTATGTTTCATTTTACCTCCAAATCATTCCAATTTTAGAGGGATTAAGCTTATTAACGAAGGAGGGAAAATGGTCCCTCTCTCTTCCCCAACTCTCCTCCAAACTATTTCCCAAACAAGAGAAATTGGCCCCCTCCCTTTCTCTTCTCTCACTTTCCTTTCCCTTTCTTCTATCCAAACTATGTGTAAGTGCAAGACCAAAGCTCCGTTTAGTTGGGAAGATACAGCTTGGTTGGATAACTAAATAGGAGGGAAAGGAAGGGGAAGGGAAGGGGAAAGAAAGGGAGGGGGAAGATGGAGCTTCATTTTCCCTCCAAATCTTTCCAATTTTGGAGAGATGTGTTTCTAAAGAGGGGAGGAAAGTAGATCCCTCCCTCTTCCTCCCCTTCCTTCCTCCAACCTATTATCCAAACAAGAGAACTTGTTCCCCTCCCTTTCTCTCCATTTCCTCTTATCCAAACAAGCTGATAATGTTTTGTCTGAAAAACTAGTTTTATGATTTTCTATCTTTGGTTTATAATGGAGTGGAGAATAGTTTTCTTATTCTAACCTTTTACGTAAGGAACCAAACAAAGAAAAACTAATCTACATATGAGTTTTCTGTGCGAAAATGATTTTCGTAGAATACTATTTTTATGGATAATGAATTTCCATCCAATCAACGGAGCCTAAAACAAAAACACAAAAAAGAGGGAAAAGTTGAAAAAGTAGAATTACCTTCCATAGTTCCCAAGAATCCACTGCAGTTAGTATCATGAAAAATGAGGTTAATAGTAGTTCCCTGTAATAAGCTGGAATTGGAATTGATATCATCAACTGCAGCAGCAATTGCTGGCTTCACTGCTCTTCCAATAACTGAATTAAAAGTGAAGAGAGCACCAATATTCACTGATTTTGGCCTAGACAATGAAGATGATATACCATTCCCCAAACTGGGACCCACTTCCACTATACAAAAGATGAAAACCAATACAGTTCCAACCTTTCTTCTAGTACTAGTACTAGTATTAAGGAGGAAACCCATGATGTAAAAAGCTAGGGACTTTCAATCGAATGAGTAATCAATCAATCAAACCCATTCCCTGCTATAATTTTGGGATAAAATCTATTCCAAGCTTTTTCTTATCAGTTGGCTAATAAACAAACATCTGGGTTCCCAAATCCCAACACTTTGAAGTGCATCACTTGATATAATATTTCCCAACTTTAATCTTGTTTTTTGTACTTATGCACCCGAGAATACTGCATAACAAAACAACTGTATTATTGTGTTAATAAAGGTAGTGGTCAACTGTATATAGATAATCTGCATGCATGATGCATACACAACATAAATTAATAGAATTTTAAAAAGATACCTAAAGTCTAAAGCCTCAAAAACATGAGCGAGAAAGAGAGAAGTGAGCAAGCTGAGCAAAAGCTTAAGGTTAAGCAGATTATATTTCCAAGACACATGGAAAAGAGAACAAGGGAATATGTAGTGGCTGAAGGAAGCAATCAAATCCAAGATATCACAATCATCCATTTTTGTCACGAACTGGGAAAAAGACCCAAAATGATGGCAAATTTTTTGATGGGACCATTCCCAAAGGAGTCTGGGAACTGTAAAGCTCCCAGTAATAGTCTTGTAAACTAGGGAAAGAATGATTCACAATCTTCACACTTCCTTTATTTGACATTTTTACAAATATTATATACTCATGTAGTCATGTGCTCTGCACCGTAAAACCAGGGTATACGGTGAATGTCCTCGACATTTTTCATATGAGGAAGTTATACTCTCTATCATCCTTTTATCACATGGATCCCTTTCTTTTGTCTCTCTATCTATGTTCTGTCCAAAAATTATCTAGGAGTCTGTGAAATCAAAACTATCACAACTAAAAAAATGAAGGAATTACAACTTTTTACGGCCTACCTCCAAGTTTATTTCATTGTTCATTACTCCTTTCATTTGTTTTTAATTATTACACTTAGCTTTTTCACGCTTGTCAATGCAAATGTTTGAACGTTAATATTTCTAGTTGTGTATTTGTAAAAATTATATGAAATATATATTTCAAAAGTGCATATTAAGACGAAGCTAACAAGATCCCACACGAATATCTTTTTCCTTACTCATACATCACAGATGATAGTCAAAGTAAGTGACATTAGTGAATAATGTAAAATGTCAAATTGTAATAATTAAAAGCAAATGGAGGTAGTATAAGATCTAAATATACAAAATCACTATACGCAGTTCAAAATAAGCAAACAAATAAAAAATATCCTTACGGGGGAGTTTGTTTAGTGGGATGAGAATTATAGTGGTATTAATGATGGGAATGGGATGGGGTTTAATAGTTGGGAAGTAAATCCACTGGTAATACTGATAAGTGACCACTAATTAGAAGTAATTCTAAGTCATTCAGATGCGTTTTAGGTCATGAAGTTTCCTTTTTATTCCCCTTTTGCATCTTTTTTCACTCTTTGCATGCTTTGCATTAGTTTTAGTACATTTGCATTTAGTTAGGTTGCATATAGATCATTGCATGTACATTTGCATCCCCCCTTCCCTATCTAATCCCCTCTTGAGTTGTTCTTGATAGATTTGTAAGAAAGAGAATTGAAGACAGGCGAGCGGGCGCTCCGTCAATGAAGAATTGAAGAAAAGTGGGCAGGAATAACTTAAAGCGACCCAGGAGCGTTCCTGGAGCGGGCGCTCCACTACGCGGAGCTGCTCTTTTTGGCCCGTCTTTTTACGCCTTTGCCATTATGATTAAGGGGTATAAAAACCCACTTTTGTAATAATGAAATTACTTAGTTTTATTTTCAGATTATTATTAGACTAAGTAGAGAGATTCTAGAGTGAGAAATTGCATTGCTAGTGACAGAAAGTGGATCTAGTTTGTGAATGTTGGTGATTGAAGCTTTATCACTAAAAGATTTTGATTGATTTTCATCCATATTTGAGTATTACTCCTACTCTTCTCTTTATTTCACTAATACTTTGTTTTTTTTTATTAGTTGTGATTAGTTGTTGCTGAGCTTGATTAAAATGATTTTCACCGTTGTTGAACCACCATTGTTGATTCAACCTTTTTATTTCATCCTTTTTATGGCTAGTGAGTAATTTACCAGCTAGGAGAAGGGGATGAACTTGTTGATCATGTGTTGACCGTGAAAGTCAAGCTTGGGGGTTATATTTAGGTAGATTGTGTTGCCTAACTTGTTTCACGGTCATGTTTATTTGATTGATCACCATTTGAACTTGATTTGGGAATCCAAGGTGAAGGATTGAGAAATGTAACCTTGGATTGACCTTAGGCTTACTTCACCATGAGAAAAATCGTACATGAAATTTTCACCTCATATGGCTCCTCCCTTAAATATACATAATCTCTACTCTTTTAAAAGTGAGAAGTGGAGTTACTGTAGCTTAGGAACAGTGGTCTGACGAATTTGCCCTTGAGTTTTTGCTATTTTTACTTTGCTGCCCTTCCACATATTGTTTCTGGCGTTGTTACTCGGTTGCTCCACAGTCCACACTCCACAAGCTTCTAACTCTCTCCTCCAAACCCTTTCAACGAGTCTTTCTTCACTTCCTTTCAACGAGTCTTTCTTCAGTTTCCGTCGTCGTCTTGTCAAAATCGAAAACACCTCACTTGAAGTGACTCCCATGGAGGTATATCTCTCTCCTAATTTTGTTTTTCAAAAAGTGAAGCATTTCTTAATCCCTAATTCTCTCTATTTCGAACAGATGAGGTAGCTTCGTGCAGAAATTGGTGATGTATCTAAAGCCGACGGGTAATTACCTCTTCACGAATTTCTTCAATTTCTCGTAATTCTTCATTTCTTCTCCAATTGTATTATATCGTAATCCTCGTAATCCTCTAAGGTATGTGCTTCTCTGCTGCCGATGTCTTCATTCGACCACCATCAAGAATTTTGTAAGTTTCTGTCTCTTCTCTTAATCCTAACTCTCTCTCTTTCTCTTTCATTGCATTTGTACTTTCCCTCTTACTAAAATGAGCTGTTTTTAGCGTTTTTTAACTCCTTCATGATTGAATTTGTCATTGTTCAATATGGCTGTGTACAACATGACTTCCCCAACTGGACTTCCCCTCATTCAAAGTTAGGGGTGTTATGAAAAGCACCTGAAAATGGCAGCAATTGAGTCTATGACTATCAATTTGCTTGGCCACTTGGTCGTATTTCTTCGAACAAGAAAAAAAACTATTTTAAGCAAATGGTAGAACAGGTTTTGAGCATCTTGGATAGCATGGGCTAATTATTAGGGGGGATAAGGTGGGTAGTGAGGGTGCATTATTGGCAATAGTTCATCGCTTCTGTCAATTTCAACTTCGCAGGACTGTAGCACACTTCAAAGAAATTACAAGATTTCACTTCAAAGCAATGCGAAATTCTATCTAGGAATTGACTGAATCGAATTATGAGTCAATGGCAATGAGCTAAGCCATCTGAGCTCCTCGACTAAAACACTATGGTCCCAACGTAATTTGTCATAGATCTAGAATCTGAGTTCTGACTAGATTTGTCTAGACAAATATTTTTCATAAAAGATATTTTTTTTGTGATGCTTATAGGTAGTGATCAACATTCAACAATAATACGAAAGCCAAATATAGCTTATAATTTTGGGTGAATGGTGTATGAATGTACAACATAGCTCAACCAGCTTATTCAAGCCAACTAAATGAACTCTTTGATGAAGATCTTGGCAAGAAACATAAGCCACTTGTTTATAGTAGGTGCTCATTAACATATCCAATGTATTTGTTCACCTTCCTATTCAATTTCTTATTGCAATATAGGTTGTGGCATCTTAAGTGACGTTGAGATGGTCAGAGAGCCAATTCTGATCCACCCTGTTGAGATATGGAATTTTTGCATCTCTGATCCTGAATAAGTTGATATGTCCGAGTGGTTAAGTAGATAGACTTGAAAGTGTTGGGCTTCATCCAGATCCGCACATGGTTAAATTCTACTGTCGATGCCTTCTTTTGTTGAACTTCTCCTCTGACTTATCTGACAATTTCATAGACCGCTCATTATGCATATATATTGTTTATTAGCACTGATTAATAGAGGCTTTGCCTTGTCGTGCATGATTACTGTGTTTCTCTTCCGATACTGAGGAGAGAGAAAGAGAAGGGCCTATGCAGAGTTGGATAACTTCTCGAGTACTCAAGACTTGCATTTCTTATTCTAGCGATGTTACCTTCGCCATTCTCTTACTTGTGCTCTCTCAAGTTAATATCTTTTCATTCTCAGGTCAAGATTTCATATTGTTGTTATTTGGTGCTTTTCTTTCTTTTGTTTTATTGTGGGTAATTTTCTTGTTACAAATCCCTCTCCGTATTCCCTTCCAAACCCTCATTGTCAACCTAATTGAGCTCAAAGGATTTTTGCTTTATTGTGGATTTTTGCTCCGGTTGTAAGAACTTCAGAGTATATCGAAGAACTAAGGTCTCCCACCCTATTTTTCCATCTGCTCTTTCCTAATTGCATTTAACTTTCTAGTGTATTATTGCTAATTTGCTTTTGCAAATCTGATTGCTTAAGTGTTTTATGGTTTATGGTGGTATAATTTGCGTATCAATTGGTTGCCATTTCATTTAGCATGATTTTTTTAGAAAATACACGAGAAAAAGAGGGGAAAGATGAGTGCGTAATAAAAGTATATTGTTGGAGTTATTATCAAACATAGGGTGATATTTTGAAAGAGGAAATGAGCTTTGTTTGTAATGAATATCAATTTGTAAAAGTCAGGTGGTGTTTACATGAAATTTAGTTTTATTCTTCCATCTTTAATCCTCTAAATGTATTTGAACTGTTTAAGAGAGAAGCTTCAGAATAGGCATTACTCAAGTGACATAAATCTGAAGAATTATTTGGTGTACAAATTTGTGGGAAATATCCTAATATTGTTGTGCGTGCTGTTGAGTTTATTGATCAAGAATGCTATGTGGACTTCATTGATATTAATATGGATTGTGCGATAGATATCGTGGTCAATAAAGTTGCGGGGTTTGCTCTTCTAACAAATAGCTGTGGATGAAAAATGTAATCACTGCAGCAACTTGTGCTTCTGCAGAGAAACCTATTATCGTGAAGGTACTCTCTTGTTGTCTCCTCTTCTTCATGATTGTGACCTCTCACTAGATTCCGTTACTTTTGTCTAATGTATTGGATGCAGAGGAACTCAATACACTATTTCTGTTTTGTAGCATCTGTGTAATCAATTTCCAGATGCTTTCCGTTACTTTTGTCTACTGGTATTGGATGCAGGAGGAGCTCATCAACTCAATACTTGGTATCTGTGTAGTAGCATCTATGCTTGCTTCTGTAATTTATTTCCCCCTTCGTTTTTCCCTTTCCTTCTATCTTCTCTTTTCTTCCAGTTTTCCTGCTCCGATCATCTCTAACCTAATTTCAGCCCATTCCCTTTCTCTCCTCGTTTCACACCACATTTCTTCATCTTTCTTCTATTCCGTCACTCCTCCCTTCTGAAACCTCACTTTATGAACGCTTTCTCTGTCAACCAATTCTTCCGTTTTGCTGGCAATTAGATTAATCAGCTTTCATCTAAAAGCTCTCATGCACCATTGTAATGAATTTCGCTTCAGTTTTCGTTCATAAAAACATTAGAAGAACATTAAAAAAAACATTGGGAAATTTCTACCATAATGGATTTTTTACATGATTAATGAATTGGACAGTGTAGTAAATTCACCTCCTTTCAAATCTACCCCAAGTCAACTTCATTCAAAAACCTACCCCTTCTTTGCAGTAAATTCACCCTTCAATTGCTTGTCTAAAATCCACCGCAATGGCGTGTCTAAAAAGGGTCAATAATTCGGAGTTGGTACTGATGTCACCAGATTAATGTATTTTACTATGTTAGAGACGTCTTTTTCCATCTCAAATTCTAAACAAGTGCTAAATGCATACGTTTGAAAGCCTCTTGGGATAGTGGGTGTCATCACAGCATTCAATTTTCCAGCTGTTGTTCTTGGTGAGCGTTTTTCTCTTTTTTGGTGAATTTGAAGAAATCTATTTTCATGTCAATAGAGGCCAAGTATGTCGTGACATATGAATTGTAAAGTTATGTATTCTTTTCACGCTAGATCCATAATTGGGTATATTTGTAAATTTAAACTGACATTCATGTCTTATGTGGTTGTGTATGTTGGAATGCTTGTGTTTTTACTCTCTCTATCATTCACATGGAAGGTTGTAGCACCATACTCGGGCAGACTTGCCATCGTTTGAGCTGTTTTGTGAGTCTTTTATTCTGGAATTTACTTTTTTCCAATCTCTTCTCTTTTTGCTCCTTAATAACAATGATAATGCATACAACTTCCCTAATGATATGTCCTCCCCTTTTCACTTGGTGTCGGTCCTGTGCCTGATCCGCTCCGCTCTTATTCTTCCTGAGATCTTTTCACCCCGCACCTGAGCTAAAGTGGTTGCTTTATCACCAGGAATGCATTGGGTAAGTGGTCGAGTATGCTTTATAATTAAATCTTTCGAGTTATAGAGAAGTAGTCAATATTGATCACTTTTTTCTTGCTGCGTCAGACTTCATAATTGGGCTCTACTTCTTGAATTTGGTGAACAAACACCGTTTATCTAGGCTTCCCGTCAATATGTCTGTTGATTGTGTTGTACATTGTAGGTAACATCATCGAAGAAAAAGGCGGCCACTTGAGGATAAATAGCATCCCTTTGAACACAATTGTTCGATAAATAGATTTTGATTATTAGAAAGAAGAGTGTCAATGATTCCCAGTTATAGGGGTCTTAAGGATTCAAGATAAAGACCAGATGAATTCAAGAATGAAGTTATATTTATCGCAAAGAGTCAGCATAGATCTCTTGCTAGACTAATAGGATGTTTTGTTGAAGCAGAAGATTGGTTGCTCATCGCTGAGTACATGCCCAAGAAAGGCTTGGATTTGTTATTCTATTAATTATATATCTTTGGATTTCATATACGTCTTATCTATAGCAAGCTCTTCACTTAATTATTGTATTTCTAATGATAAGTTGGTCGTTCATGTGCGCTAAAGAATGAAAACTTAGTCATAATTTGTGCATAGATTCAACAAGTAGTGAATTTCTAGATTTGCCAAAGAGCTTAGAGATCATCAAGGGAATCGCTTGGGGACTTCTGTATCGTCATCAAGATTCTATGTCGAGAATTTTTCATCGAGATCTCAGGCGAGTAATATAATATCTTCACCAATATACAATTCAACTTTCACAATTCCTTACAGTTGTTGCGGATTTTCTGTACATCACAAAACGCGTAGCACCATAACATTTTTTAAACACGTTTTATTAGTTAATTCACCTTTAATTTTGCACTTAACCTGGAATACCTTGGGGGACCACGCGCGTAGCGCGCGGACCTGATATCACGTATTTATATAGACTTTTCTCCCTTATTTACAAGCTAATTTGTGCGTCATTGGAGCTCTTGGGAGCTATTTTGTGCTAACTATCGTATATAGTTGTGGTTTTGTGGTTTAGTGTTGAATTGCAGGTTTTAGGGAGTTTTCTCCTTATTCCCGAGCCATTTGGAAGCAACCACGGCTTTATGAGATGTTACGAGGCACGTAGGACGGCTCACGAGCTTTATGGGTAGTTTAGGAGGTCTCAAGACCTCTAAACGTGAAGAATTAAGAGCCAAAGAGTCAAAAAGGAGATTTCCGTACTCTGATCGGGCAAAAATGGCCCGATCGGGCGAAGTATTTATGATCGGGTACAAAAGTCACGGACCCGATCTGGCAAGCCTTGCCCGATCAGATCGGGCGAGAGGACATGCACCAGACCCGATCGGGCGAAATGCTCGTAGGTCTTGTTGTGCTGCTGCTTGAGAGAAGAACGTGGATGGCCCAAGTTATCACCAGGCCTGATCGGGTGGCATCCCAAGGCCCGATCGGGTGGGCCGCAATTCATGATTTAGGTTGCTGTGCTGCTGCGCTGGGACGTGAAACAAAGAGGCAAAAATATTTCACTATAGGCCTGATCGGGTGGCCTTTGGCCTGATCGGGTGGCCTTTGGCCCGATCGGGTCCTGTGCAATTTTGTCGCGGATTCGTCTTTTTAATTCCGTTTTTAGCTAGACTTGAGGTGTATTATAAATACCTTTTCCTCATTATTTGAGAGAAATATTTTATTCTAGTTAGACTCTAGTTTATTTCTCATTGTTCTTAGCTTAGTTTAAACACTTTAGATTAGAAAAAAGGTGATTGAACTTATTCGATTTCAATAAAAGTTCCTGCTTTCTGTCAATTGGTATTCCTCTTTACCCTAATCTCTTTTATTATTCTTAATTGCTTAGCTTAAGTATTTAATTATTCATGATGCAATTGTTAGGGTTTCATATTAGTTTTGTTGTGGTTAATTCGATTATGAGTGAGTAGTTTTCTTTCTAGGGTGTTAGATAGGAAAGCCATGTTTATACCATGATTGTGATTTAGAATTATATCAATTTCTAGGGCTTGATTAGGGTGATTGTGATGTGGTTTGTTCTTATTGAGTAATTAATGTCAGTGTACAATTTCATTGATTGCTTGTGGTTAATAGTTGTTTGTACAGATCCGTCTTACGACTAGAGGCCTAGGCCACGTCAGTAGTTCTGATTACGTTAGTGAACATGCGGCGTATGTTGAACTATGAGCGTTGAGTCTTAACCATAGCTCAACACATGCTCTAATCCCCCGACTCTTGACTTAGGTTTTGATAGTAGTTGACCCTATTTGATTGGTATAAGCATGGTGGACCGACCTAATACCCTATGTTTTTAGTCCATAGTTAATTCCTCGATTTAATCCGTCTTCTTTAGTTTAATCATTAGTTCAGTTAATTCTTTTCTGATTTCATCTGGAGTAGCTGATTGATTGAATATTAATTTAGAAACTCTGTCTTCCTGTGGATTCGACCCTGCTTCCATTGACTACTATAGTTAGAGGACTGTAGGTTTATCTTTGATTGGGTGATACGACTAAATCCTATCAGGACCAACAACTAGTGAGAATTAAAAATACATGGAATAACCAAAAAGGGTTAAAATTCTAGCTTGATATAAACCTAGCTAAACTAAAGAAGCTACTTCCCGTGTTTGACTTCCTAGGACCCTATTTGAATCACTATGAGTTGTGAAAATACTTGATTAATTGATTTTACAATGAGAATAGGTAAAATTGGTTGATTAGGTCCTCCTAATTAGCTTAAGAAAGTTATTAGGAAATATTTGAGTGACTTAGTCCCCTAATCGACCCCATTGAATCCCTTGGCCTGACAACTTGGTTAATATATATATGGTTAGCTTGTTAATCCCCCTATCCCTAGTGCCTCTTTTATATAAATCCAATCTTTTAATTTAATTGCTAGTGAATTTGTTTATTATTTCTTATTAATCATTAATATTCAAAACACACCAAAAATAGACTTAGCTCGGTTAATCGCATTCAAACTTTGATGAATCCTTGCTTCCTCGTGGATTCGACCATTTCTTACCCCATATTAGGTTGAGTTAGGTTACTAATTTGGCACGTGCAACGCGTGCCAAATACTTGCCCCCCTCTAGGATTTATTATGGTGGGATTAAAAAGGTTTTAATCTTCATCCTCATCCCATAAAAAAATCATATGACTAATAATAAATAACGGAGTTGTTCATCTGAGAATCAATAATCCTTAGCCTCTCCCCTTATCCCTCTAAACAAACGTCCCATTAGTTGTAGGATGCACATCCTACTCCTATCTCCATCTTCAATTTATTGGAGCCCAATTTGATATTTTAAAGATTGGCAAGCACAAAACTTATAAAGTAAGTGATATATAGATAAATGGTGTTAATTGAGTTGAGCTAGTCGCTAATGACTTAGGTTCAGATTCGGTTAAAATTTGGCTTGAATTGACTCGATTTGAAAGTTGAACTCGATGGATCTTTACGAGTCAAGTTAAGCCAGACCTCACTCAGCTCAATTAACAATAAATGGATCAAAGTTCATACAATTTTTTTTTAAGTTGAGCAAATTTTCAAACCTTACGATCAAAGTCTCACATTGGTATAAAATAAAAAGAGTAGAAACTATAAACAAATGTTGACAATAAAAAAGGAAAATTTTATATGGTGACCCTAAAGTTTTACAAATTCTATATGGTGGACATGAATTTCGAAATCTACAAAATAACCATCGATTTATTATTTCTATATTTCATGACCATTTTCCATTAAAAATGACTTTTTAACAAAAAAAAAACTGATTTTTAATTTAAAAAATGATTTTAAAATAAAATAAAACAAAACAACAACACAAAACACGAAACCCTCAAATCACCCCCTCCTTATCCCACAGCCAGCTTTCCCTCCCCCACCCCTAGCCGTAGCAGCCTGTCCTGTCTTAGCCCTCACTCTTTTCTTTCCTTTACCATGTAGCATTGGAGCGAGTGAATGAAACCCAACCATTAATTGATTACTTGCATCAGTAAAAGTGAAAAGCACCCTCCATTATCATCATCTTTCCGGCAGCTTTTGTTCCATTCGTCTTCCTGATAACCCTCGCGGTCTTTTCTTTTTGCTTTATTTATGCCTGTTGCCCTATTTTGGACTTCATTGATGTGTGGATGTCCTCATGGCCACATATGGCAGTAGTGACCGACTGGATTGCCACCCCATGGCTATGATTGCATGGTGGAGGAATTTGAGGAGAGGCTGGGCTAGGGGAGAGGGGGTGTGAGGGAGGGTTCTTTTTTAATTTTTTTGAAAATTTTCAATCATTTTTTCTGATTAAAAAATTATTTTTAATGAAAATGGTTATGAGATATAGAAATAATAAGTTTATGGTTATATTTGTAGGTTTTGAAATTTTTCATATTCACTATATAAAATTTGTAAAATGTAATGAACGCCGTATAGAATTTGCCTTAAATTTTACACATTAGTAGATAAGAAAAGGTTGGAAGTTGTGAAAGCATACAATATTGGAGCTTGATGATGCTTCATATCTAAAGTTTACAACTATTATTATAGCCCCGGGTGTACCATGCTCATGCCAACCCACCAACTTTCCTTCACTATTTCAAACTTTCTATCTCTCTCTCCTTCTCTCTCAGTTACTTTTAAAACCTAGAAAGTTCCCAAGAAAACCTTTCATCTCTCTTCTATGGTTTCCTCTTCTTTATGTATTTTATTTAACCATTTTTTCTCTTCACAATTACTCAATTGTCTCAATGTTTTTCCATTTTTTTCATCCTTTTTCTTCAAAATTATGTTAATTATGTTGATGTGTTGTTGAATTTCGCGCTTTTGTTTATAAATTGTTGAAGAATCTGAAGATTTTCATAATGAATTTACGTTGAAGTCTACAATCAACTTCTATTGCAATAAATTCTTATAAAACACAGCAAGGATCATGCTACTATAGAGATTTTTACATTTCTCATTGTTGAAAGAGGTATTCACCATTTTTACACTTCTCAATTTCTCGATTCTCTCTCATTCTATCTCCTTTTGTTCATCTTTTCATCCTTTTATTGAAAATTATCTGCTCAAAACTGAAAGATTTACTCATTTAAGCAAATGAGAAGAATTATTTTGCTTAGTGAATTTTTCCTATTTAACGTTTTTATTTTCCTCATGAATACAATTTAATTTTGCTCATTTGCGCAAATGAGCTGGTGTTTATTTGCTCAAGGCTTTGCTCATTTGAGCAACTGAGCAGAATAAAATTGCTTTAGAGGAAAATTTATGCTCATTTCCTCAGATGAGCATTTTAGACGAACATAATTAGTTTGCCCAGGAAGAAAAATTCTGCTCCTTTCTTCAAATGATCATTTTGAACGAACAAAATTAGTTTGCCAAGGCAGAAAAAGTTTGCTCATTTCTTCAAATGAGCATTTTTCATTTTTTTCAAAACTATAAGTTTTTGCTTATTTTCACAGATGGGCATTTGGTTTTCCCTCATGACAAACTTGTTCGCTCAGTTTCCCTCATGACAAATTAAATCTAATGAGCAGGTGTTTAACAAATCATCAGTGAAATAATTGATCATTCAAAGAAAAGAGCCTTTTTTGCTTAAAAGGAAAACTTGATTTTGCTCATTTAATAAAGGAAAAATTGCTTCAAATAATGCAACCTTTGAGAGATTCGCATATAATAATGCAACCTTTCGATTATTCTGGAATAATGCAACCTTTATACCCCATTTATTTTAAACAAGACAAAACCGGTTGCAACCTGGATAATGGGTAAAATGGGACATGTGTCACCTAATAATTTGTTCTAATAAATTAATTTTTAAAAAAAATTAAAATAAAAAACATAAACCCCCCCACCCCCAACCCACCCAACCGTCTTCCCCATCCACAAAAACATAAAACCTCACCCCACCCCCAACCCCACCCCACACCACCCCACACAACCGTCTTCCCCATCCACAGAAGCCGCCGGTGGCGGTGATTCAAGTTGTGCAGGCGATGGGAGAGCGAAGGGACATAATGAAAAGACGGGATGCGTTTATGTGGCCGTCGGGGTTGCGAACCGAGAAACGAGAGGAGGTTGGTTGGGTGGCGTCAGGCGGTGGTGATGGCTGCGTTTCTGTGGTGGATGCGAAGGGAATAAAGGTGGTGCGGGTGGTTGCGGTGGTGTTGCGAACAGTAAGTGGGTAGGAATCGTGGGAGCAGGGGTTGTGGTGGACCGATGGTGTTGCGAACAGAAATAACAGGGGCTGCGAGCAGAGGGTTTGTTTTTCGTGGCTGGGGAAGGGGCGGGAGATGTGCCGGTGGGTGGGTGGCGGGAGAGGGGCCAGTGGGTGGGTGGCGGTTTCATGGATAGGGAAGGGGGAGGAGGAGGTGGTTATGGGTTGGAAGGGAAGGAAGGGGAGGAGTTGGGGGTGGCAGTGGGGGTTGGCCAGGGGGTGGGTTGTTGGGGGATTAATTTATTTTGTTATTTTTGAAGTTTATTAAATATATTAATTAGAATTAAAAAAACTAATTAAAAATTACCTTTTTTTCAGGTCACCGGTAATTTATCCTGTTTAAAATAAATGGGGTATAAAGGTTGCATTATTCCAGAATAATCGAAAGGTTGCATTATAATTTCGAATCACCCAAAGGTTGCATTATTCAAAGCAATTTTTCCTTTAATAAATGACCAACTGTTATGGTACTAACATTTTTCATTCTAAAAAATAATTGTTCATTTTCATTATTCTCGGGACAAAATATTCTGCTCATTTCTCCATTAATTTTGTTAATCACCAATTCATGAAATAAATAGAAATAGCAATGAATTATCTTGATTTTGTTCTTCGATTGGTTCTACAAATGGTACTATTTCTGCCATTGTTGAGTTCAAAGTTTCAAAATTTCAGCTTATGAATATCCGAAACTATCCCAAAAAGTTAAAATTTGCAACGAATTTCTTAATTTATTAGTGTTTTCTAGTTGAAATTTTTTATTGCATGAAAATGAGGGATTTTCTGGGCTTTGGGATGAACAGTAAGTTGAACGATCATGTTTTGTCTTCTTATGCCGTGAATTAACCAGTGTGCCCCTAGAGTTTGCATTATTTACCAAAATGACACCGGTTGTACCATGAGCATGGTACAATCAGGTGTAGGATGCATGGTCTCGGTAAAGTTGGGTCCATAAATCACAATAGTTTTATATATTGTGTTTATGATTGAATTAACTAAAGTAAAAGGATAGTTTACTCAAAGGCTCCACCTTTGAGTGTACATAAGCCTCGGTTATGCATCAAATATAAATTCCTAAAACTGATGTTAGGTCATCAAAACAAACTGAACAACTCAAATCTCTTCACTTGAACATAAAATTTAATAATGCAACCTCTTTGTTGTAATTCTCTCAAAATCAAAATAAAAATCCATAATTTTGAGTTTTCATCTTTAAAGCAACCTTTTCTAGCAGTTCTACAAAAATCACAACAATCAAAGACAATGTTCATACTCCCTAAACTCTATACACTTTCCTTTTTTTCTTTGTTGTAGAAAGCTCCATATACTTCTATTTTTGAACATGGTCCACTACTACTTTATTCTTTTTACATTTCAACCATGACCCACTACTCTCTCACATTCAAATAAAATAATACCTCACTAACTTGATAGGATTTAGTCGTATCACCTAATCAAAGATAAACCTACAGTCCTCTAACTATAGTAGTCAATGGAAGCAGGGTCGAATCCACAGGGAGACAGAGTTTCTAAATTAATATTCAATCAATCAACTACTTCAGATGAAATCAGGGAAGAATTAACTGAACTAAAGAGGCCTCACAGTCTAACCAATTCAGGTATGCAGCACAAAGTAATGTAATATAATCAAACTTTTCTCGAAATCATAGCAATCAAACATCAAATCATAGCCTCAAGATCACAAATGCCCAGCTATCCAGAAAACAGAATCAAATCATTTTCAATAAGAGCAAAACAGTGGCACAGGGAGGCAACTAAACCAGTCATGGGAACCATATTTTTTTGAATTTTTTAGTATTTTTCGAAAGCAATAAATCTATCCTAGAAAGCAGTAAAAGAGATAGAAAATACAAACAGAAATCCTCCCCCAAGCTGAACTGGGCAGTGTCCTCAATGCCAGAAGATGAACAAAAGGACGATGCTAAGAGGAAAAATAACGTTAGTGTTCTCTCACTCTCTCTCACTAAAAAAATTTACAAAAAATAAAAATAAAAATAAAAATAAAATAAGGGGAAATTACGGGTTGCCTCCCGCACAACGCTGGTTTAAAAAGGTCCCTCACGACCATGTTACCTCCATACCTCAGATTGGAGGGGCTTGGCAGTGAGTGCCACCCTCATCAAACATTTTCCTTCTCCAAATATTCTCACTCTTAATGGTGGGCATTGGCGGACCAGTAGGGATGCCTGCAGGATTAGACACCCCATATGACTTCAATGATTTGGCCATAGCTGAACTTAAAGTGTCTGATTCAGAGGTGTTCAGCTGAACATACTGCTTTTCTCTCCGAATTTTCTGTCGAATCTGCCTGATTGTCCTTGTAAGATTGGGATCCGCTGGGATGGGGGAACCGTTTCTTTGAGACTTGGGCATGCAAAAGAAACAAAAAGAAGCAGTAAAACGTACCTCAATTGGAACAATGAAGTTCCAATGAGGCACAGAGAAGTAGACCAAATAACCAAACAAAAACTTAGAAAACTAGCCGTCTCCCCGGCAACGGCGCCAAAATTTGACAAACTGACTCGAAATCATTCAAATGAACAATGCAGACACGAGCTCAAGAGGACTTAATAGGGTTGTAATGGGGCTTAGGTGAGAGGTAGGGAATACTTTTGGGTAATGTGGTGGAAAAATCAAGAAAGGGGGAGCATGAATCATTCAAACAAGGCCTAAGATGGCCTACACAACTTCCAACAACACCATAAAACCACGTAAAGTAACCCAACTCTCATAAATCAATGACAAACTCATAACAAACCCAACTTTCAAGCAATGAAGCAAATATTTCTTTAAGAACGTACGTGAATGAAAGAACTTCGAATTCTTTTGAACTTTTATTTCATTTTTCTTTCATTTTTCTGAACTTCATTCCGCAACTCTAATTTTGCTTTTTCTTTTCTTTTTCTCACTTCTCAAACCGCCACAAATACACTTCTAAATTCCTCAACACCCAAACTAAACCAAGAAACCAATCTCAACCTCAACCCATACAAAAGCTCCCCCCCAAGCTAGGCTTGGAATAATATCAAGAGAAGGCATTGGGCTCATAATAGGGGTTTAAGTAACACGAAAAAAGTCATTAGGCTCAGCGGGGCTAAGGAGGATAAAAATGTATCACCTAATAAAAATGTATTTATACTACCTCCTCAAAGTCTAATTAAAAACGGAAATTAAAAGATAAAATTTCCGCCTTTACAATCACGCAGCAGCAGCAAGGGAGACCAATGGCTTTGGCAATTTGTCTCGTAGTGTGTAGGCAGCAGCTGGCGAAAAGCCTGGTCCCACTCTTCAGTCTTCAAACGCACATCAGCCGCAATTAATAAATGGTGGGCCCCCTTTTGTCTGGTAGCATACAACAGCAACCTTAACAAATCAGTCTTCAAACGCTCATTGACAACAATTAATAAGTGGTGGCCCCCCCCCTTTTGTCTGGTAGCGTACAACAGCAACCTTAACAAATCATTGGGCCCAAGGTAAATCACGCGTGCAGCGTTCCACCCGATCGGGTGGGCTTACTTCGCCCGATCGGGCCTAAGGTATTTTTGAGCCCAATTGCTTCTTTCTTCAACGCACAGCATCACAAACCTTGATCTTGGAAATGGGCCAGCCCGATCGGGTCGGGCATAGTGTGCCCGATCGGGTCTGGGGTAATAAGGCTAATACACACTTTTTGTTCTTCGCCCGATCGGGTCCGCAACTTTCACACCCGATCATTAATTCTTCGCCTGATCGGGCCATTTCTTGCCCGATCTGTGTACAGAAAACTCCTTTTTGACTCTTTGGCTCTCTAATATTCACGTTTAGAGGTCTTGGGACATCCTAAACTACTCATGAAGCTCGTGAGCCACCTTACGTGCCTCGTAACATCTCATAAAGCCGTGGTTGCTTCCATATAGCTCGGAAATAAGGACAAAACTCCCTAAAACCTTCAATTCAATACTAAAACACAAAACCACAACTATATACGATAGTTAGCACAAAATAGCTCAGAAGAGCTTCAATGATGCACAAATTAGCTTGTAAATAAGGGAGAAAACTCTATATAAATACGTGATATCAAACTCCCTCAAGCTAAACCTTTGCTTGTCCTTAAGCAAACAGAACATGAACATGGAATAGATTGCCTCACCCCATAGATAAAAATCATTCAAAGCTCAAAACATTTTCAAGACTAAGAATCGTTCAAGCAGGCATAATTCAAGTTTGGCTAATCAAATCCATCCAACCACCAATCATCCAAGTAATTTATCAAATTCAAGCATCCACAAGGCATACAAATCCTGAAAATGCTCTCACAAGGGTGTCACTCCTCTCAATTTGTGGCAGGCAAAGAATATGCCCGAACACTCACCAACCCGACCATAAATGTCCTTCCCACTCACACTCTCATGTGTTTAAGAAGGTTAAATGATGCTCATCCTAGTCAAGTCGACTCAATTAGCAGACATACTCTTTAACTTTGACAAACTGACTCGAAATCGATCAAATGAACAATGCAGACACGAGCTCAAGAGGACTTTATAGGGTTGTAATGGGGCTTAGGTAAGAGGTAGGGGATACTTTTGTGTAATGTGGTGGAAAAACCAAGAAAGGGGGAGCATGAATCACTCAAACAAGGCCTAAGATGGCCTACAAAACTCCCAGCAACACCATATAACCACGAAAAATAACCCTGGAATTTGATATATTGATTTCTTATAGAGTTTTTCCCTTTCTTTACAAGCTAGATTGTGCGATATTGACGCTCTTAGGAGCTATTTATGCTAACTATTTCGATATAGTTGTGGTTTGTGTGTTCCATATCGTTCGTAATTGACCCAATTCTGGATCATCTTCTGGAATCGTATAACTGTCAAAAGTGAGTGACTGTTCATCGGAACTGTTATAGTCCGAATACTCATAAGGTTGGGTCGACGCCCGCCTCCTTTTGCAAGTTTTTAGGGAAAATCTCCCTATTTACTTGATGTTTTGATCACCACACTATAGAGGAAGGTTATGAGGCATATTGGCGGTCTCGAGATGGTATTCGGACCCCCGTTGTGAAGAAGGATTACAAAAGACTTGGCGTCTGAAGCCAAGTATGAAACAAAGTGCAATAAAGTTCCACCCAATCGGGTCGGGCAACCTATGCCCGATCGGGTTCGATCTCCTCAGGCAAAAGTTGCGTTCCCAGACGCGATCGGGAGGCCTTGCCCGATCGCATCGGGCGGAGCAATACTTAGCCATTCTTGCTGATTTTCTGAAGCTGAAGAGGACATCCACCCGATGGCATCGGGTGGTCTTGCCCGATCGGGTGCTAGGGTTGCGGCCCGGATCGGGTGGATGTTGCCCGATCTCATCGGGTGAAGCCATAATTGCTGCTGCTGGAAGTATGTTCCCAGACCCGATCGGGCCGCCCGATCGGTGGACGACACGGGTGACGCGATTTTGCGCCTTTTCCTACTCTATCTTATTTTTTTATTAGAAACTATAAATACTCCTTCCGTCCCATATTACTTGATACACTTCCTATATTCGTCCGTCCCATATTACTTGATACACTTCTAAAAATGGCATGGTCCCACTTTTGCATTCTCTCTCTTTTTGCTTTTTATTGTACTTTTCCAATACCCCCATGGCACATATTTGTCCCACATTGTACATTATGGACTTAAATAATACCAACACAATAAAATAATCAAGTCAAATAACATTCATAAAACTCTGTGCCAGTCAAACTGTATCAAGTAATATGGGACGGAGGGAGTACTTTTTAGGTTTTTTTATTTGTATCTATTATTCTATTGAACATTTAGAGAGCTCTTAGTCTAGTTCTTCATAGTTTTCCATTGTAGAAGAGATTCGAATACTATTTCAATTCAATTAAAGTTCCCGCTTTCCGTCAATTTGGTAATCATCTTTATCATTGTTTTATTCTTATCTCTCAATTGCTTTAGTTTAATTGCTTATTATTCAATTAGTTCATAATGCAATTCTTAGGGTTTCCAATTAGCTTTGTTATTGACAATTTAATCATGTCTGAGTAGTTCTCTTTCTAGGGTGTTAGATAAGGAAGCCATGCTTATACCATGATTGTTATTAGACTTCTATTGATTGTTAGGGCTTGATTAGAGTGATTGTGGTGTGGTTTGTTCTTAATTAGTGATTAATGTTAGTGGCCAATTTTATTGATTGCTTGTGGTTAATAGTTGTTTGCACAGATCCGTCTTACCACTAGAGGCCTAGGACACATCAGTAGTTCTGATTACGTTAGTGAACATGCGGCGTATGTTGAACTATGAGCGTTGAGTCTTAACCATAGCTCAACACATGCTCTAATCACTTGACTCATGACTTAGGTTTTGATAGTAGTTGACCTTATTTGATTGGTATAAGCATGGTGGACCGACCTAATACCCTAGGTTTTTAGTCCATAGTTAATTCCTCGGTTTAATTTGTCTCCCTTAGCTTAATCTTTAGTTCAGTTAATTCTTCCCTGATTTCATCTGAAGTAGCTGATTGATTGAATATTAATTTAGAAACTTTGTCTCCCTGTGGATTCGACCCTGCTTCCATTGACTACCATAGTTAGAGGACTGTAGGTTTATCTTTGATTAGGTGATACGAGTAAATCCTATATCTTTTAACCAAAATTTGATAGGATTTAGTCGTATTACCTATTCAAAGATAAACCTACAGTCCTCTAACTAAGGTAGTCAATGGAAGCAGGGTAGAATCCGCAGGGAGACAGAGTTTCTATATTAATATTCAATTAACTAACTACTTCAGATGAAAATAGGGAGAATTAATTGAACTAATGAGTAAGCTAAGGAAGACGAATTAAACCGAGGATTTAACTATGGAATAAAAGCCTAGGGTATTAGGTCGGTCCACCATGCTTATACCAATCAAACAAGGTCAACTACTATCAAAACCTAAGTCAAGAGTCGAGGGATTAGAGCATGTGTTGAGCTATGATTAAGACTCAACGCTCATAGTTCAACATACGCCGCATGTTCACTAACGCAATCAGAACTACTGATGTGTCCTAGGCCTCTAATCGTAAGACGGATCTCAGCAAACAACTATTAACCACAAGCAATCAATGAAATTGTACACTAACATTAATCACTAATTAAGAACAAACCACATCACAATCACCCTAATCAAGCCCTAGAAATCTAAATAACAATCATGGTATAAACATGGCTTCCCTATCTAACACCCTAGAAAGAGAACTACTCACTCATAATTGAATTGAAAATAACAAAACTAATTTGGAACCCTAATAATTGCATCATGAATGATTTAATAATTAAGCTAAGCAATTAAGAATAATAAAAGAGATTAGAGTAGAGAAGAATACCAATTGACAAAAAGCAAGAACTTTTATTGAAATCGAATAGGTTCAATCACCTTTAATCTAATATAAAGTGTTTAAACTAAGCTAAGAACTATGAGAAATAAACTAGAGAAAAAGATGTCTCTAAAATAATGAGGAAAATGTATTTATACTACCCCCTCAAAGTCTAATTAAAAACGGAAATTAAAAGATAAAATTTCCGCCTTTACAATCACGCAGCAACAGCAAGGGAGACCAGTGGCTTTGGCAATTTGTCTCGTAGTGCGCAGGCAGCAGCTGGCGAAAAGCCTGGCCCCACTCTTCAGTCTTCAAACGCACATCAGCCGCAATTAATAAATGGTGGGCCCCTTTTTGTCTGGTAGCATACAACAGCAACCTTAACAAATCAGTCTTCAAACGCTCATTGACAACAATTAATAAGTGGTGGCCCCCCCCCTTTTGTCTGGTAGCGTACAACAGCAACCTTAACAAATCATTGGGCCCAAGGTAAATCACGCGTGCAGCGTTCCACCCGATCGGGTGGGCTTACTTCGCCTGATCGGGCCTAAGGTATTTTTGAGCCCAATTGCTTCTTTCTTCAACGCACAGCATCACAAACCTTGATCTTGGAAATGGGCCAGCCCGATCGGGTCGGGCATAGTGTGCCCGATCGGGTCTGGGGTAATAAGGCTAATACACACATTTTGTTCTTCGCCCGATCGGGTCCGCAACTTTCACACCCGATCATTAATTCTTCGCCTGATCGGGCCATTTCTTGCCCGATCTGTGTACAGAAAACTCCTTTTTGACTCTTTGGCTCTCTAATATTCACGTTTAGAGGTCTTGGGACATCCTAAACTACTCATGAAGCTCGTGAGCCACCCTACGTGCCTCGTAACATCTCGTAAAGCCGTGGTTGCTTCCATATAGCTCGGAAATGAGGAGAAAACTCCCTAAAACCTTCAATTCAACACTAAAACACAAAACCACAACTATATACGATAGTTAGCACAAAATAGCTCCGAAGATAGAGCTTCAATGACGCACAAATTAGCTTGTAAATAAGGGAGAAAACTCTATGTAAATACGTGATATCATAACTCCTCTCACATCTATTGGTGTAGTTTTAAGGAGAATTGTAGCAAAAAAGTTCCCCTGACTAATAATTTGACTGCAAACAATTGATATTTTAATATACTTTTTTGCTACATAGTTATTCTAAAAATTGGCATTGTATATCCAAATAAAGATTATTCTAATCTTTTGTGACGGTTTTTGAAGAACCATAGCAAAAAAAATAATCTTCAAACAAATCCGTTAATAGTAGGCTTAGTTTACTTGAGCTTCTTTATGACCCTTCTCCTTCATTGCAGCAAACAAAACACTAATAATTAGGCCAATTTTTGGCGACTTTCTTCTACAAGTCTCGTTGGTTCTTTCTGTAGCAAATTCTGACGATTTTCTTCAAGATATTGGCCTCTCTCTCCTCAAGTAGTAATTCTTTTGCCCCTTTCTCACATTTTTCGCCTGCATACTTAGAATTGTATGAAAAACCATGATTATTGCTTATTTTGCATGAAATATATACATACAGGATCAAGATCAGGTGAAACCCAATCCATATGTTGAAAAATTAGAATAAGCAACTAGAACGATTAGATCATCTAGGGAATGATCAAACGGACTGAATTAGCGAATGAAAGTGTAACAAAACCACAGATCTCTCGCGCTTTCTCTCTCTTCCTCTTTTTTTGCGCTTGAAATTTCTCTGGCCTGAGTCACCTCCCTTCTCAAATCTCTTGCTCGATTCTCAGTCGAAGAAAGCGAATGTCTTATCAAAATTGCTCTCAAAAGGTATGAGTTTCGTTGCTTTTCTTCCTCTATTCATTACCTTATTGTGAAAAGTTCTAATTATATTGGTTATTACGTAGTGTGATTTTACTCAATGATGCTAGATTTATATGGTGATTAACCACATCTAATTCGTTCAATGTCCTTCTGAGCTCTTTCATCTATTGGCCCTCCTCTCTTTTTAAAAATAATATTATATCTTTCTAAAGAAACCATTGCTCTTTTTGTTGTCTTCGTCCTCTTGTATCTTGCTTATTTCCATTATACCTGCAGATTGTAGGAATGTTAGTAAGGGATGATTGTGATATCGAAATATTTTGTAAATTACTTTCCATTAATTGGATGTTTGTGCTTGACATATGCTCCATATCTTTCATTTATTTTTGAAATCTTCATTCGTGGATGATACCTTCATGTATTTATATTCGGTTTTAATTTCCCTGGTTAAACTTAAGTATGGCAGCCACTCTTGCCTCTATGTTTGACCCTCCAACACTTCTTTACAAGGCTATCCTTGGGATCCTGATGGAGTTTATTTCATCACAACATACTTAAAGGCGCCAATTCACAAGTTTAACCTCCATAAGGCAGCTAACTTTTTGTTTGTAGTTCTCAGTTTCAGTTTGGCTATTGCCATAATTTGTATCTTTTATATTGCTTGCACTTTTGTAATTGTAATGATATCTCTTACCTCAAATCATAGTAAACATCAATATCTGAGAACTAGATGGATCACCATCTACAAGGACTTGGAGTTGAAACAACACTCCACAAAAATTCTTTTCAAAACCACGTTTTTCAACCCCCCTCCCCTTCTGGATGGTTTAAAGCACTCTAGATTATACTTCAGGCGTGTTCATCTAAAGGCCCACAGCAACAAAGCTTTTCACTTTTTGCATCTTGCTAGCAGGAGACAACCTACAAAAAGGAAGCATTATGTAGTTTGGTTTTACATTTTCTGGACAACACTTTGTCTTCTTTTTACTTGGTTTGTGCTTCTAAGCTACTTTTGGTTACAAGGCCTAAGATCCTATATTGTACTTTGTATACGTCAATTAAAAGTAGCTGAGATATGGATGCTAGACATCCACAATGCGTTGGAATTGAAATACCACTCCACAAAATGAATTTCAAATTTTTCAAATTGGTTTTTATCAAATGAAAATTATTTGTTGGAATATACAAGGGGAAAAAAGGTCCAAGCTATAGCAGAGATTTTGTACTTAAAAGAAAGTTCAACCCAGACATTTTCTTTATCTTGGAAACGATGACAAACAATTTGAATACTAATAATATACTTAAAGCCTTGCATTTTCAACATAAACTCATAATCGATCCCGTAAACCATTGCGACGGCATATGGGTTTGTTGGAATGAAAACAATATCACTCTAAAATCAAAGTTTTGCCATAGTAGGGGAGCCTACCTACTTATAACACAGAAAGCAATACAAACATGCTCGTCTCTGGCATTTATGGTCCCACAAAGGACGCTGAAAAAGAAGATTTTTGGAATCTCTTACAAGAGTATTTGGCAAGTCAAACCATCCCTTGGTTAGTATTGGGCGATTTCAGCGAATTACTCACTATGGAGAATAAGATGGGAGGTAGACCATCATCCCAAAGTCGTGTAAAAAGATTTCCCTCCCTAGTCAACACCCTCAATGCAGTTGACATCCCACGCTGCCAGAATGCTTTCTCTTGGAAGAAAAACGTCCACAACTACACCATCTATGAACGTTTAGATAGAGCAATTTGTAGCCTTAGTTTGTACAGTTTCTTCCCTAAAGTTTGCATTCAGTACGGGAATTTCACGGTCTTTGACCATGCCCCGGTCATCCTTGATCTCACTAAGGACAAAGCAAAAAAGACATACCAGTTCTATTACCAAAATGTTTGGGCTTTGGAAAGCGAATCACATGATCTTGTAAGGAAAATTTGGTCTAACGACATTCATGGAACGAGATTTTTTAGGATACAAAAGAAATTATAACTCATTAAACAAGAATTAAAAATATGGGCAAAAAAGAAATACAACCATGCTTGGAACAATTCCAAAATCAGCGAAATTGAGAACAAGTTATTACACCAACCTTTCAACATAATCTTACAGAAACACCTACATAGATTACTCAAACAGCGAGATAAATTGCTGCTTTTTAAACAACGCTACTGGGGTATCATATCTTGTAAAACTTGGCTAACTCAAGGTGACAGGAACACGAGAATTTTCCACAACAGAATGAAAAAAAAGAAAAGTCAACTCTACTATCCATAAACTAAGAACACCCGTGGGCATTTGGCTTTCTAACCTGGAAGACATTAACAAAGAATTTGTCAAATCCTTCGAAAATAAATTCACGTCCGAACACCGTGCCCTCCGTCATTTAACGCTGCCTTTCATTAGCACGTGACCAAATAACGAACAATGTCTAAGTCTCACAAGAGCCATCACCGACGCTGAAATAAAAGAAGCTTTTATGGACATGAGCCCACACAAAGCACCTAAGTTAGATGGTTTTGGGGCTGGTTTCTACTAGTCATACTGGCCTATTATAGAAAGAGATGTCTCTATAGCCATCAAAAGTTTCTTTTCACACGGGAAACTCCCCCTCTCTTAGCCACACAATCATCACGCTCATTCCCAAAAATGATATTCAAGAAAAGACAAACGACTTCAAACCTATCAACTTAGTCAACTCCATCTAGAAAGCTATAGAAAAAATAATGGTTAACATGCTAGCCCCGTTGTTGGACGACATAATTATCCCATTCCAAAATGCCTTCACACAAGGAGGGTCAATCCATGACAACATCCTAATAGTAAAGGAAGCCCTCAATACCTTTCACAAGTCGAAAAACAACACAGGATGGTGTGCTTTAAAACTCGACATGATAAAAGCCTATGACATACTGGAATGGGATTTCATATGGACCGCTTTTTTGAGCTTCGACTTCCCTACGTCATGGATTGATCTAGTAAAGCAATGCGTAACCAAGTTTCTTACTCAATTAAAGTAAAACAGGGAAATAACTAAGTGGTTCCAGCCAACTAGAGGCCTAAGACAGGGCGACCCCTTATCGCCCTACTTATTCATTTTTTGTATGGAGGTGTTTATCAGAAAATTAGCTATTACAAAGCTCCAATCCGAAATCAGGTTGTGCCTAAGAACAAATAACATCCCCTGCCAATGTTTGCAGATGTCAACCTTGTTTTCTGTAAAGCAACAAAAACGGCATGCCTTGCGCTCAAAAAACAGATTAAGGATTTTTGTGCCATCTCGAGCCAATTAGTAAATTACCACAAATCATCTAACATGTTCTCCGAAAGGGTTCCTAATAACAAAAACATGTCCTTGCTAGACATTTCAATATTGCACCAAGAGGATGCTCAGAAAGATACCTAGGCATCCATTACAGCTCTTTCAAACCCACCAAAAACAACTCAACTAAGATTCTTAAAGACACAAAAAAAACTTCTTCAATGGGAAGCGGGTTTCCTTTCCAAAGTCGGAAGGCATACTCCGATTCAGTCCAATTTGGAGGCCATACCAACTTGCTCCTGCTCCTCCACTTTACTTCCTCAGTCTATTGCTCAAGGAATTGATACACTACAGAAAAAGTTCTTTTGGAAGCAACACAAAGAGAAGAATGGAGTTCCCTTAGCTTTTTCGAACAAGATTTGCACTCTAAAAGCTCTTGGAGGCTAAGGACTACGCAAGACTGGGGCTCTCAACCAAGCCTTCATTGCAAAGCTCGGCTGGAAAATCGTATCAAATCCTGATAGCCTATGAACTTATGAAACAGAAGTATCTAAGGAACACATCCTTTTTTGAATGCAAGCCAAACCTATAGACTCGGATATTTGGAAAAAAATCCTTAGCCAAAGAGAGCTGCTGCGGAAAGGGATTAGATGGAAAATAGGTAATGGCAAGGAGGTTCTATTATTGCTAGATAACTGGATGGACCACCAACGCCTAATTGAAAAGTTAAATATTCCTACCACAACTGTAAACCCGAACCTTAAAGTGTCTCATTTCATAATGCAACACCACACTTGGGACCTTACTTTGCTTCAGGAATACGTTCCCAAAGAGATATGTCTCCTAATCCAAGGCATCCCCCTCACGGCGCCAAAATTTGACACGGTCGTTGGGCGTGCCAAATTAATAAGCCTAACTTAGCCTAATATAGGGTAAGAAAGGGTCGATTCCACGAGGAAGCAAGGATTAGCAAGGTATGAAAGTAATTAGGCGAGCTAAGTCTATTTTTAGTGATTTTTGAGATTAATTGATTAACTAAGAAACTAAGAACTAATTAGCTAATAATTAAACTAAATGATTGGGTTTAACAATAATAAGAAGACACTAGGGATAGGGGAATCACTAGTTAACCAATTGCTAACCTATTTGTCAAGCCAAGGGGATTTATTAGGGTCAACTAAGGGACTAAGTCACTCATATGTTTCCTACTTACTCTCTCGAGCTAATTAGGAGGACTTAATCAACCAATTTTACCTATTCTTATGGTAAAATCAATCAATCAAGTATTTCCACAACTCATAGCGATTCGATTAAGGTCATAGGAAGCCTAACACCTATTCTCATGGTGAAGTCAACCTATTGACTAACCTAAGGTCCATCAAAAGCTTCATCTCTCAATCCTTCACTTTTGATCCCCTAATCTAATTCAATTGATGATCAAGCAATTAAACAAGCAATTAAATAGGCTAGACAATCTAATTTCACCTAAATCTAACCCCCTAGCTTGACTTTTGAGGTCAACTCATGATCAACCTAGGTCATCCCCTTCCCCTAGCTACGAAATTACTCTAAAGCCATAAAAGAAGTAAAATAAAAAGCTTGAGATATTAATGGAAGATCAACAATGGTGGAAAACATGAAAACAAACCAATAGGCAACTAATCACTACTAATCAAAGGCTAAAACAAAATAAAGCAAGTAATAAAGCAAATAAAGGAAAGAGATAGAATAAATACTCTAAATAGATGAAAAGCAATGGAAAAACTCCATGGAAATACCTTCAAAAGCTTCAATTTGGTTTCAAGATCTACTTTATCTCTCTAAAAACTACTTCTCTCTCTAAAGTTCTCTCTCTAATTAAGCTAATAAAAGTTCAGAAATTAAAACATCTCATTATTATTAGAAAAATGGGCTTTTATACCCCAAAGTACTAAGGGCAAAACCATAAAACACAAAACCGAAATCGACCGATACAAAACCGAAATCGACCGATACAAAACCGAAACCGAAATACCAACATCTGGGCATAGAGCGCCCGCTCCTTGTAATATGGAGCGACCGCTCCAGGCTTGGAGCGCCCGCTCCCTGCCCTCTCCTGGGTCGCTCCAAGTTCCTGTTTCCTTCTCTTCACTTCTTGACCCAAGGAGCGCTCGCTCCCTCTCCTATGGAGCCCTCGCTCCTCTGTTATGAGCCTCTTTCTTGCTTGTAAATCTTCAAAACACTCAAGGCAAACATTAGATGAGGGAGGGGGGTATGCATATGCAAATGCAATAACCTATATGCACCCTAAATATATGCAAATGTACTAAACTAAATGTTAAACATGAGATAATAAGAAATGATGAAAAAGGGGAGGAAAAGGAAATTAAATGACCTAAAATGCATCTAAAAGCCCTAAAACTACATGCAAATAAGTGAACCTAAAGTCCACTTATCAGCCCACGACATGGAAGACACCCCCATATGGGGCCCCACCCCTAATGGCTTTTTCTCTGTCAAATCAGCAACCTAGCTGGCCCATAACATCACGTGTGAATTGTCCAAAATGGACATATAGAAGGATTTGAAAGTTAGATCTCCCAACCAAGCTACTCATCTTCGTTTGGCTGATTCTGCAAAATAGCCTTGGAGTAAGAGGTGTCCTTTACAAAAGGAAAATCATTCCATTCGACAATTGCTCCTTGTATATTACATAAAATGAATCAATCAATCACCTTTTTTCAGATTGTCCCAAGGTTAGACCCATCTTATTTCATCCCTCCACTTATGAGTGGATAAGGGAAAAATACCAGTAGATAAATTCGCAATATCCTGTTGAGCTTCAAATTTAAAAAGGCCACAATCACAAGATACGTTTTCCTATTATGGTCCGCATGGAAAGAGAGGATTGAGTCCCTATTTCTGAATATTCCTTTTGACACCCAAAGAGTCTTCCTTCGGGCCAAACTGGCTCATAAGGAATGGTTCTTTCGAACCACTTTAGACAAGGCACTCTCAACGATATCCCCTGAAAAGGGGACCCCCCCTCCCCCCTCTAAATTCTTCCACCCCAGACCCCGCCCCCTACTTGTTCATTGGTCCCCCCTCCTCCTAGTACTGTCAAACTCAATTTCGACGGCTCAGTCCGGAACGGGCCCGCTCCAGCAGGATATATTATCAGAGACAGTTGTGCGTCGGTCATCGCAGCAAAGGCTTTCAATCTAGGAACGACTAATATCATGGTAGATGAAGCGACAACTCTACACAAATGACTCCTCCACCTTCAGACTATTCCCCACTCCAACCTCATCATCGAAGGAGACAACCTACTTGTCATCAACTGTGTTAAAGGCATCTGGCAAACTCCATGGAAAATAGGCAACATAATAGAAGACATCCTCATCTTCCTTCAGGAAACCACCAACTGGGAAATTCAGCACATCTACAAAGAGGCCAACAGAGCGGCAAATTAGGTAGCCAATGTGGGCCACCTCGTTTCAGATTGTTTTGATATAGAAATTGTTGAACACTCTAGTTTATCTCCTATCCTTAGATCTGATTCACTAGGGGAACTCATCGTGCGGAGGGGCTCCTAATGCATCATCCCTATCTTAGTTTTTCTTACCTTCAAAAAATAAAGTATGGCTGAAACTTCACCGTCTGAGAGGATAGCTTGGTCAGAAGAACATACAGGAAAGTTTTTGGATATATGCATTAATCTGAAAGAAACTCTAAAGCCAATGATAAACTAGGAAAAGATTGTAATCAACCTGAAACGTACAAACTGGGAAGCAACATACTAAAAAACAATGCAAAGATCATTATGATGACTTTTGGGAAAAGTTCCAGGTCTAGGAATAAATAAAACTCAAATGGATAGGCCTTGCATTTGATCCAATAACAAGTTTCCTAGAGGTTGAGCAAGATGATAGACGGAGTTCATTTGATTATGTATATATATGTATATGTGGTTTGTTTTTCGACCCTATCAACTTATTATTTTTACAAAGTATTTTCAACTAAAGTATTTTACGGGATGGAGTTGAAATTACTTAGTTTCCTGATTTTCGGGAGTCTGCCTCTCTTGTTTATTTTTAATGTATTTGTGCAGGTGGGTGATCGATCGCGGGAACACAGAGTGTTCATAGAGTTGTCATCCACTTAGCTTATAAATTAGCTCCCGTTGAAACTCTGAAACACTAACTAGCTAGTAATATATAGTGAATAGTTTATTTTGGTTGTAAGGATTAATTAATTTCCAATTTAGTGTGTCGTAACCCAAAAACCTTGCATTCTAATTCCAATGAGTTAAGTGCGGCGGTAACATACCCATCGAGTCGAACCCTTGTGGAGTTTCCTCATGTTGAGCTTTATTGAATGAAAAAAGGGTTTAGGTCGGCGGGGTGTTACAACTAAAACGAAAAGGATGAACAATTTCACTCTCTTACTTTTGAGGGATGGTGCCAAAACCCTAAAGTCGGGGGATTTCTTTTCTCTCAATTACACAACAAAAGTTACTCTTAACTTTGCCTTCTTTTTTTTTCCGTCACTCGTATATCCATATAAATAGGAAAGAATAACCACTGCTAATATTGTTCAGCATGTCTTGCAAGAGACCGCCTAATTATAATGTTAAAATTAGGCAGGTCCAAGCCCAATAAAATTAGGCAGGCCCAACAGCCCACCCACCATCTTCTGCCTAGACCGACACTTCCATTTTTGCTACGTCAGTTTACTTTCTTTTGACACCAATTTAATTTCTTTTGGCACCGGTTTACTCTCTTTTGACACCAGTTTAATTTATTTTGGCACCGATTTAATTTATTTTAACACCAGTTTAATTTATTTTAACACCAGTTTAATTTATTTTGTGGTTATTTTATTTCTTTTGGCACCAATTTAATTTCTTTCCGCATCAGTTTAACTTAAAATGAGTAAGATGACGTGTTGGAGGTAGATAGGAGATGACAGGTAGGTTAAAATTCTTTTGGCTTTGTAAATTTATTTGGGCCCGAACTGCTTAATTTTAACATTAAAATTAGACAGCCTTTTGGATAATTTGTGAATCTTGTTAGACGTAGAATACCCTAATTCTCCTTATATTAGGTTAACTTGACGAAACCTTAATCTTACTAATTGACTCGTCCACTATATATCCAACTTGGGTTTTTAATTCTCTTCAAATCACTTTTACAAAGTGTGATCTCATATGATTAATTGTTACAGTCCCAATCATATTAACCTATTAACGAATATTTATTCTCTGACAAATAAAGACGATTATTAACTTGTATTATATGTAATTATATTCCTATTATTGTGAAGAACATAGTATATTGGTTCAGCATGGAGAGATGATACACATACACTTGGTATGTGGGCCACACATACATTGAGTGTATTTGTTACTATCAAAATGTATATTGTTACTAAAGAATTACATACTTACAATCGTTTGAACTTGTTTTGTTAATTATTGAATTTACATAATACATTGACGATTGAAATACTATATTTCAAATTGAATTTTATTACATGGTATGGATGAAAATATAATAATATTTTTCTACAAACAAATTAAATAATTGAAAACGACAGGAAATTTACTAGAAATCAATAGTAGAAAAATGGTGAAGATGAACAATATGAAACTAATATACGAATAAATCTGGAAAAAAAATACAATTTTTTTTTTAGTTTTAAATAAAGGATTCATACAAATATAAACAACGAAAACTTCATAAAACAAGATTTTTTAAACAAAGATGAAGAAAAAATCATTAAATATAAAATTATGTTTTGAACTATTGTAGGTTTGTAAATTTTTAGTAACAATATACTACCTCCGTTCCATAGGTATTGCAACCTTTGACATTTTGCACTATTCATACACTACCCTTTGACCCTCTTTTGTGATTTATACACAAGGATAAATATAGCCATGTGGGATCTTGTTAGATTCGTCTCGATATATGCTTAATTAAAATTTACTTTTTATAATTTTTACTGAAATAAAATTAGAGATATTAGCATCTAAAGTAGTGCGTTGAGAGGCGTAAAACTCCCTATGTTACAATACACATGGAACGGAGGTAGTATATTTTAATAGTAATACATACCCCGTGCCCAGTTATGTATGGTGTGGCCCACATACACCGGTTCAGCAAGGTCAATTGTACCTAGGATTCTAGCCCTGTCTGCCCTGCCGAGTAATATGTATGTGTATGATTCCGAGAGATTCATACTGTTGTATATTTCTAAGACGACAAGTGAGGTGACCCACATCACATAGCATTCCAGCTCTTCTTTCGAAGCAGTAACAAACTCAGCAGTCAAGCAGAAGAAGGAAATGGTGTACCAAGTGAGAATCAGTATAACAATGGCTATCTTATGTGTTTCAGCAATCTCTCTTTACATAATTGTAGAACATCAGAGACAGCGAAAGAGACGGGCCTCAAAAACAAGATTGTGTTATTTGTCCTCTGAATTCAAGCCACAATCCACTTTCAAGCGAGTTTTGGCCGATAACTCTATCTCTCCTTTCAAGCATTTCAAGCTCTCCCACGACTGCAGTAATGGTATCTAACTTTCACTTGTTTTTTGTTTTGGTGTTATCAAACTCAGTTTGGTATTGCTGTTGTTTTGATTGTTGAATTCTGGTGGGAGATGCATGAAGTGCAACAACCCTTGCGGCTTCCTAGCCGCTCACTACTTCTACTCCCAAACGGGTCACAAGTTGATTTAAGATGAATTCTGCAACTTCTTACTTATTGAACTCTAAAAGAAATATATAAGGCAGTAGTTCAACAAAAGAGTAGATAATCATAGTGTTAATCAGATTGATTTACCTCCACAGCACATTGTCGAATATTAGGGAATGAATGTCCGATGTTTCGGATATATTGAGACTAAGGGCATGCTTAGGATGAGGGTAATGTATTAAGGGGTAGTAAAAGTCAAAGATAGGAAAACTAATTTATTTAGAGGTGATGACAGAGGGGATAAAGTGGTGGTGGGGAGGATAATATGGTATTGGTAGGAGGGAAATGGAAGAAAGAGAGGAACTATTACCCTTATTATAAGGGTAATAATTACCCACCACCATCCCTAGGTAACTAAAAGGATAATAGCTCCCTTCTTTTTCTATTTCTTTCCTACCAACACCATATTATCCTCTCCACAACCCCTCTATCCCTCTATCATCACCTCTAAATACATTAGTTTTCCTATTTTCGACTTTTATTACCCCCTTAATATATTATCCCATCTCAAGCATGCCCTAAAGGAGAAGGTCAAACTTTTTTTTATATATCTTTTGATAAAAAAAGAGAGATTAGCATGACTCATGAGAGAATCCATGAATTTTACCCTTTTTGCTTTTAGGTCTTCGTTGCTTTGGCCCTTACTGTGAAGCAACGCTTCGACATTTCACTTTAATGTTAACTTTTACATTTGATGGAGCCCACTCACCATCTTTCATCTCCATTACCACCACCATCCCAGTTGCCACCACCAACCTCACTCTAAAGTCACAACTCTACCTTCAAAAACTCTGACCCCTAAAGTCACAACTCACCACCTTTACCTTAAAAAACTCTTACAGCTTGTTTAGATAGCCAAAATAGGAGGGAAGGGGAGGGGAAGGGAAATGACAAAAATCCCTTGTTTGGATACCAAGTGAGGGAGTGAAGGATTTGGAGGGGAGGGGAATGGAAGGATCAATTTGTAAAAAAATACTCCCTCCAACAATGGAGAGATTTGGAAGGAAAACTCATCCTTCTTCCCTCCCCTCCCCTTCCCTTCCCTCCCCTTCTTTTCCTTCCCCTTTTTTATCCAAACAAGCTGTTAACCCCTAAAGTCACCACTCACCACCTCTACCTTCAAAAACCCTAACCCCTAAATTCACCACCAACCAACCACCACCACCACCACCACCACCACCACCACCAGCACCCTTCAATATTTCGTCACCAATGCACACCACCACCAACCTTTGCAATTTCACCACCAACCACCATCTTCAACCTCTTAAATCATCATCAACTAACCACAACCCACCTTTGCAATTTAATCACCACCACCATTTGAAATTTTGCCACCAACCACCATAACCCACCATCAAAAACCTTAAACTTCACAACCCAATGCAAAAAACCTAATCCTAATTTAAAAAAATCCCAAAATTGGTACCATAAACCCAATTTTGTGTGGAGGTGGACAACTGGTGTTGATTTGGATGTTGAAAGTGGTGGTGAGGAAGAAAGGAGGTGTTGTTTGACTGTGGAGAAGAGTAGAAGAGCGAAGATGAGTAAGTGGGCCCACAATATGGAAAGCTTAACGTTTTCCGTTAAAAGGTGGTGCTTCAGAAAGTTTTGCAAAGTTATAGTAGTTAAATTAAAAAAAAAGAGTAAATGGTGGTTTTTTTTTTCAAAAAGTGGAAAATTTATAGTAGTTTCTCACAAATTTTCCTTTCTTTAATATCTTCTGGGTGATGCAAGTGCAAAATTGCAGACCCTGTCTGCAGCGTACCTCTTTAATTGGATGGAATTTGAAATGTCATTAGTTTATGATTTCTGTTCAATGGAAACTCTATAAGATGGATGTTTTCCTTTTTCTCTTTTTGATACAATGGTACATTGACAAATTTGGGCTGACTTTAGCTATGGGGTTCTGTTCATTATTCCTGCAGAACTATCATCAAACTTGCATCCATATGAAAAAGAGATCATGACATTGTTGAAGAATCCTCGAATAGAATATAGCATTTTTTATCAGATATCTATGCGAGAAATGAGCAAGTCATATGTGTGGGTGGATTCAGAATCACAATTACAAGACCTTGTTGATGTATTGAGTAAAGACAAGTATTTTGCTGTTGATACAGAGCAACATAGCTTACGATCATTTCTGGGGTTCACTGCTTTGGTACAGGTAACATCATATACTTTCCCACTTAGAATGTTTTGTGAGGCACTTTTGATATTGAAATTATTGTCAGATTTTTTGATCTTCTTAATAAATCGGTATGCCAAACAGATTTCGACCGAGAAGGAAGATTATCTTGTCGACACCATTGCTTTACATGACACTGTTCATATGCTCCAGGCTGTTTTCTCTGATCCTAATATTGTTAAGGTAATCCTATGAATTGACGTAGCTAGGTAGATTTGATTGATAATGATTAAGGATGTAAGGTAGAGTATTGATGATTGAGAGAAAAAGTGTAATTACAAGAATAGACGAATGCATTCAAGTGGCTTGAACACTCCCAAGACCTTAAACTAAAACTAAAGGACAATCAATAATATTTATGATGCTTTCCTTCTTTGGTCTCCTATATATAGAGATCCTGATTCTCTTTTCCCTCTCTCTACGCTGACTAACTCTCTTTTCTTCTTCCTCAATCTTCTACTAACTGAATTATATAATGAGACTTCCTATAATGCCCCTCCCCTTAGGCTAGTTCATTGCAGGTGAATTTTTAAGCATATGACAATTGTCAGTAAAAGCTGGAATTTATGCAAAGATTTCATAGCTATCACGTATCTGAACAGTGTTGGCTGAATATGGAAGAGGGTGGGGCCTTAAGCCTGATTAGGTTAAGCTGTGAGTCCAGTATGAAAATCTTTTCTTCAATTAAAGCCAATGAGTCAATGGTTCTCTTTGTTAAACCTACTTTTGGGGCAAGTCTTCTGTAAAGATTACTTACACAAGATTACTTACACTGAGGCCCTGTGCAAGATTAAAGATTCGAATTAGACCCCTACAAGTTTTTTTTTTATTTTTAAATGGACCTTTACAAGTTATAACAATATAATAATATATATTAATTTTTAAAGTATATTTTAGCATATAAAATCACTTTATATTAAGTATTTTATTTAAACAAATTATCTATTATTTCCCCACTTAACATAGTCAAAATAAACATATACAGGTATTCTAAACTTTTGCTTAGGGCTCAGCATGTCTTGGGTTGGTGCGGTTTGGGACGTTACCAAAACCAACCCACAAAAAAACTGTTTGAGGCTTTCCCGATCCAATTCAAACCTCACTATGGGCCAAACCAACTAAACCGCGCCACATAAAACAGTTTGGTGCTGTTTGCAGTTTCCCTCTATTTTTATATTATAACATAATTTCTAATTTATAATTGTTGTTGTAGTTTATCAACTACAAACTCGCTATGAAAACATATAAATGGGCTATAACAAGCTAGATTATACAAAAAAAATTATGAAGTTGCTAAAAATATCACTATTAAATGTGTGAAATTGTTGTTACGTTGAATACATATATGATACATGTCGTAATTAAATAAACTAACACATAATCGTGTATTTAGCGGTTTACGGTGCGATTTGGGTTAAAAAATAGTAAACCAACCCCAAACCGCATACCGCGATTTAGTCAAAAGCACGACCCACCCCATTATTTTGAGTCCATAAACCAAACCAAACCGAGCCAAAGCGGTTTGGGTTACAAATTGGTGCGGTCCGGCCCAAGTTCTGCTCACCCTAGTTTTGCTACTAAAAAATCGTATGACAAGTGTAACAAAATTTTCTTTCAAATTGCATATAGGAAAGTGGGAACACCGAACACCTA
The DNA here is from genome assembly GCA_947645195.1 of Patellifolia procumbens. Taxonomy (NCBI): domain Eukaryota; kingdom Viridiplantae; phylum Streptophyta; class Magnoliopsida; order Caryophyllales; family Amaranthaceae; genus Patellifolia; species Patellifolia procumbens. The sequence continues at coordinate 3,828,582 of CANSGD010000016.1, forward strand.
TCTAAAACAAATTAAGGATGGAAAAGTGTAATTAAAGCTTCATCTAAAATGGATATGGGAAATTGAGGTTAGCCTTAAAACGAAAATGAGAGTTGCGAGGCACCCAAGATTCGAACTTCCATCCCACTCATTCACTAAATAGGGGCGCGTGACTTGTTTAGTCTGTACATGTGTGCTGCAATTTAATGTTATAAGTAAACACTGATCTGGCCCTTGATATTCTCGTGAGGCCTGATGGTCAGGCCTGCTTACACTCCCAGCCTTAGCACACTACAATTGGTACATGGAACATTAAATACTTGTTCAAGAGGCAAGTAAACTCGTAACAAGAATTACCTCAACTATGGCCAATTTAATGAAAATCTCTCCTCCTAATTTCTATTTTATGGCCTATCTCCTGTCTCTTATATCCCTCTTCCATTAATTATGTGATCCGATTTTATTTTTTTTAATTATGTCATCATACATGGAATCAATACTTGAAGCAGAACAAAATCTTAAATTCGCAGCATGGTGCAAAAAAACGGCCGTACCAAAACGGTTTGCCCGAGTTGAATTCCACTGGTTTAACAAGGTGGAATTGAGAAGCCCGATATTTTGACTATTTCGGCTGTATGCTTGTATCACCCGTGAGTCCGTGACAACAAGGGTTCGCCCGTTTTTTCCTCTACAAAACGTCAGTTTGCAAGCCTTTTGCAGATTTTTTAGAGATTCCTTATTTTTACTTTTATAGTAGCACAATCTTCCTTTAATAATGACTCAAAGACGAGAAAAGAAAGAGAAGAAGAGGCACCACTCCACCACTAAATCCTATATAACTCCACTAAGATCTTAGAGTAATTGAAGCAAAAAGACCAAAAAAAAAAACTCAAACTTAATTCCTCCGGCGACTACCGCAACACGATCGGCGTGTCCGTTTCGTTACCCCGAAACCGCGACTGTTCTCGTTTTTGAAACCGAATCCGTATTTTCAAACCATGATTGGCTGTGGAAAGCAGCGATTTTGGTGGGAACCAATTTAGCTTAGCATGAAAATAATCTCTCAAAGGTTGGCAACTTGACTAGTTGAATCACTCTTGGAGCTGGTTTTTACGGCAGTTTCTATTTGATAGTTGAATTTTTAGTTACTATTTTTTGTTAGCAAAACCGTTTTGCCAGGGTTAGAGGATACAGCGCCACTACATATAGAGTTTTATTTGTTTTGTCCATGTCTTTGCTTCAGTCTAGCAACATAGCTATTAGCCCATCTCCTCTACTAATTTTACACTTTCCTTTTACGGTTGCCCCAAAATATCTACACACTTTCTGTTTCCTATTCCTTTTTTTTTTTTCTCTATGACATCAATCCTCTTTCTACCTATTATAACATTTCCTCGTACTTTTTTTTTCTCTTTCTATCCATTTTTATCTGCTATCCTTATTATTTCTGTCATATTTATATGTGAAGTTTGTAGGGACGGAGGGGGTATATCATATCCTTTGTTCATTGTAATTCAGCAATTTGTGTCAGCTTCAGAAGTTTTCAATCTGTATTCTTATTGTGCTTTGGGTAGTTTGAGTAATGTTGGGACGTCAAGATTGTTCTCAAATAATCAGAGTAGTTTTTAAGCTATTAATATCCCTTAGAATGCTTTGCTATTGTTGTAAGATGATACGACCTTACCTAAGGGCAAGAGGGTTGTCCCTTTAAGTAAGACCGGGGCGGCAATGCCAAATGCTAATGAAGGAAGCCTAGAAACAGTGTTTAGATCAAAAGGGGATGGCTGAATAAGAAGAGGCAATTACTCAACTTAATGTAAGCGGTTATAAGAATTGTGACAAAATCATTGTTATATGATACCCTTGATCCTAGGACAATTATAAATATGCTGCTTTTGCTTGTAGCATTAAAATCCTAAGATCAATGATCATACACCTGAACAACAGTGTGGTACCGTGGAGGCTGGCGGTTATGGGATCCATCCTTCTTTTGGTGCAGTGAAAGTTATGTGGAAAAGGAAAAAAGATAAAGGACGAGTACATCAAAGAAGGGATAATCTCCAAAATAAAGACTTCACTATATGATTTTCACTCATTGCTCGACTGATGTGTAAATGCTAGTGAAGACCAGCTTATTCCTCTGCACCCTCACTAATCAAGCTCTGATAAATCAACCTTACGTGAACATCCTTTGCATACTCTAGTGACCTATAACACTTATTCTACCAAGCATGTGAAATAAATGTCAGTATCCTCCTTTGGTATGGTACGGAAAACACGTTTTGAACCAATAATATATAGTATAGCAAACTGAGCACAATTTGTGCACATTGTGAGGAACTCAAGCAAAGGAGGTCAAGAGCGTGGAGTGATGATTTACGAGTATTGCACAAATTTTAAAGCCTACGAGATTAACCTAAGTGAAGATGATGATCATCATTAGAGCTTATGGCAGAATTGATGAAATTGTCTCTGTTTAGCTGCTGATCTGGGAGTATTTTTACTTAACTGACTATTGCCAAGGTGATACGTTTAAAAGACGTACTTCCTATGTGAAACAATTGAAATCTTGTTGGCTAATTGAAGGGGCTAATGTGGCTACTGGCTATTGAAGTTATCATTATAACTAAACGTTGTAGCGGAGAGCAAAGAGCACCAGATCTTTAGGAGAGTATTTTGGTGGGCCATTTTTTCCGATAGTATGGAAGAGTGTGTATAGAGACAGAGAGAGAGAGAAGGATCGATGTGCATAATTTTTGAACTGGATGTGCATATTTTTAAAACTGGATATGCATATTTCACTTTTCGAGCTGTAAGTATATGCTCTTAAACGGTAAAATGCACATTCATCTCAAAACAAATGCACATCATAAAGAAGTTGCACATTTAGATTAAAAGATATGCATATTTAGTAAAAAAAACATGCACAAATAATCGTTCTCACCCTTCTCATTTTTAGAATCTTTTTATTTGATCCTAATTCTATATATATAAATTCATCAAACCCTAAATGTTCCTGCTCCCCGAGAACTATACATGATTACATGTATAAATGAGAAAAGGGCAAAAGTCCTGGGGAGGAAATTCTGTAGCATACGCTTTCGAGAGGCCATGATAACAATTCTTCACTGTGAAATGTATTAATCAGAAATACATCTTTACAGCACTTTCCGTATCCAATGTCCCCAAAGCCTCTAAAAAGTACTCGTGCTTTAGAGAGCTGCTGCAAGATTCAAGAACCTTAGTGCCATGCAAAAGAATTGAATTCATAGTTTAAATATGAAGACTTGTTACTTTGCCAAAAACACATGATAGAAACACATTTGAAGAACACGCATTTTGCTAACCATTGAATATGGTGATTGAGATTTTCCAACCTACTACTCTTGCTGAGTGAGATAAAAGTAATGGTGCACCTCCACTTAAGTGGAATTGTTTATTTCAGACGTTTGTAGCCACATGTATTGAAGATAATGCAGTAATGGATTACTCTGTTGTGCACTTGGTCAACTCAGTCCCTCTCGTCTAGTGACTCAATGAAGGAATTCTTGGATGACCCATTTTATTTTATTGGAACAAGGGAGGAAATAAGAAAGAGTGTATGACTTTCTTCGCTGCAATAATTCGATTGTTGGTGCTTAATCTTATTTGTCTCTCTATTGATGCGGAGGTGTATGATTGCAAGAGCTCCACGCTGATGAGAGAGGACGCTATGAAACCAAGAGAATTCTCCATATTCATGCCATCTCCATATTCGTCCTTTTTGATTCTGATGTACGGCATGTACCCTTAGGTTTGTTAGGTACCAACAACAGTTCACCCAATAGTCACTCATTTTCATGTCCCGATTGTTTGTAGCGCTCAGTCATCCATCTCCTTTACCCGAGCCTAGGGGGAAGGGACACTTTTGGTAATGCAAATTAGTTTGTCTTGATTAGCTTGTTGAGGAAGCTAGTTGGCTAGAGGTGACAGAGGAAAGAAGGTGAAAATGACTCTATGTAGTGATGATCGCTTAAGGAGGAGAAGAAATTTGTTATTGGCAATTAAATTTGGCAATGGCAAACCCCTCAAACGTCCGGGATTGTAAATACCATTAATCTGTCAGTGATTATTGAATTGCATCAACATTAGAATCGACTACTACCTCTGTTATTTATCTATTGCAACATGAGTTCTCACGCTTGGCAAAGATACAATTTTAATCATTAGTATCTTTGATTACATTTTAGTAAAAATTATACTTCATCCGTTTCACAATACTCGCAATGGTTCTTGCGTGCACGCTATTCAATGCAAAACTTTTAACTTTAATATCTGTAATTATTGATAACTAAAAATTATAAGTAGTTGTTATTATGATAGTTTACATTAAGAAGAATCAAATGAGATTCCACTTAGCTATATTTTTTCTTGTACAACTACTACTACTACTAAGCCTTATTCCCAAATTGATTTGTGGTCGGCTAACATGAATCGTCATCTCAAACCGTTGAAACAGGAGATGACATCGACAACTACAAGTGTGACAAAAAGATTTTAAATGTTTCAAAAAGGTTTTAAGTTTGAATAGTTTGAAAAGTTTTACAAAAGTTTTAAACAAAAAATTAACCACAAAGACAAATACAATTAAAGATAAACAAATAAATAAGGTAATCACACCCTTTCCTCCACGTGAATACCGTTCCTCGACCAACTTCTATCCAACACCATGCTCCCCTCGGTCCAAGTAAACTCATATCACTTTCAATTACCTTCATCTAAGTCATCTTAGGTCTTCCCCTTCCCTTTACCTTTTGATTATTCCTCTACTCTTTAAGTCTTCTCACCGGCGCATCACTTATTCTCCTTTTCACATACCAACCATCTTAAGCGATTTTCCCCCCTCTTTTCTTCAATAGGTGCAACTCCAACTTTTCCTGAATCACCTCATTTCTTAATTGGTCCTTCCTTTTGTGGCCATATATCCACCTTAACATCTGCCACATTCATTTTATGAACGTGACATTGTTTCACCGCCCAACGCTTGGTGCCATATACAAAGCAGACCTATTGCCGTGGGTAGAATTTTCTCTTTAATCTATGGGGAATGCCGGATTTTCAAAGAAACTCGGTAGCACTCTTCCACTTTAACCAAGTCACGTTAATTCTATAAGCCACGTCTCTATCAAGTTCTCCATCCTTTTGGAGAATAGATCCAAGGTAATGGTACACTTGCGAGAAAATATGACATAAGATTGGTAGATGAATAGTGATTACTATGCTAATGTCGCAAGTATTGAGAATTGGAGGAAGTAATAAGTTGATATGTTGGATGTATATATTGAGGCAAATCTGACCAGAACCCACATGACTATATTTACATTAAAATCACAATAGATTGTGAAAGGGTATAACCCCCCTCCCCCCCCCCCAAAAAAAGCTCTTCTTCATTTCCATAACCTAACTTTCTGATCAATTACAGGCACCATTTAGTGCCCTTTTATTTCCTTCCTTTTTTTCCCTTCGTTCACTGTGTTAGGGTTGAGCGAGTCTGACTATTTGCTGAATGTTATGTCTGTGAATTGAAATCTTCAACCAATCACATTTTCGACTTGGAAGCTGAATTAAGAAGTATACAGGTTCCATTGATAATTTTATTTTTTCACTTATGCAGGTTTTTCATGGTGCAGACAATGATGTACTTTGGTTGCAGAGAGACTTCCATATTTATGTGGTTAACTTGTTTGATACTGCAAAGGTATTTTTCCTTTATCCAAATATCCAATACAGTGTACAACAGTTGTTCCCCCTTTAATCTCATTTGCTGTTACATTGGAAACTTTAATAAAGTCCCAGTGCTATTGCCATGTCTGTCGATAGCAGATATTGGGTTATTAAAGTGTATAAGCATGATCTTCTTGTACATCATCCATTTTTTATGCTTTTTATTTTTCTTTGAGAAATAGCAGATTCTTCTATAGGATACACATGTTATGCTTCTCATTTATCTTTGTTACAGGCATGTGAAGTTCTATCAAAACCACAGAAATCTCTAGCATACTTACTTCAGACCTATTGTGGTGTTACCACGAACAAATTATTACAGGTAGAGTCCAATCATTTCATCGTTAAAGCTTGCATTCTTTTGTTAACTATAGTGATTTCATTTCCTTGCCTGTTAATTTTGCAAGAATTGAGCAAAGGGGAAAAGGCACTGAAATTTATGTTCAGGAAGTTGGAATGGCATATATGAGGAGTGAGGGCTGATGACATAGGTAGGCTGAAGTGAAACCACCCATTTGTGGATTGTGTCAATATACTTTTACAGGTTGTTTGGATAAGAAGAAATGGAAGGAAAGGAAGAGAAGAGAAAGGGAGGGGGACATTATCATGTGTTTGGATACATGGGTGGGGGAGGGCAGGGGAGGGAGAGGAAGTGATCTATTTTCCCTCCTTCTTTAATAAGCATAATCCGTCCAAAATTGGAAAGATTTGGAGGGAAAATGGACCACACCTCTCCCCTCCCCTCCCTTTCTCTTCCTTCCCCTTCCCCCTCTCTCCCTCCCCTTCCTTTCCCTTCTTCTTTGCTATCCAAACAAAGCGTTACTGATTTCTTCCTTTTGAGGGTTCTGCATATTGGTCGTTGCTTACTTTCTCCAAGGTTAATGAGCTAAACCCAAGTATCTTGTGTGCAGGAGCAAAGTAGTTTTATTATCTCAACAGGCATAGTAAGCTCTCATTCTGTAGGGTAGAAAAACATTATAGGTTATAATTGCCTGGTGAAGTGGTTTCAGTGATGCTTAACTATTTTATTTCCTGTGGTCGGGAAAGGGATGAAGTACTAGTATTTGTCTTGTAGAGGGATGTTTCCTACATTCTGCAGTTGCAACTTGATCTGTTTCAATAACCATTTTGAAGGCCTGTGATGAATGGTTTACTTTTGCATATCTTGATTAATACAGAGAATGAATTGCCGTTTATTCTTTGAGAAGGCAGAGTAGATTAAGATAATCACCTTAAACTGTCAAGATCTTTGGATCTGCTGCAAGATCAGCTTCTATATATTGGATAGCTGTCAAAGCAGCAGATGGCCATGTCTCATCTGCTTGACAACACTTAATCTTCTCACATGCATTTGTAGAAATTAAAAGAATAAGAAGAAAAAGATGATTGGCCAACATTTTTTTAAACTTTTGAGCAATGTGTAACCAAACGTGTAACTTGACTAAGTGAAAATCGATTGGAAGTGAACTTCAATTACACACTAACCAATAACAGCTCCCCCCCAACCCTACAAAAAGCAGACTTACTTAGGTGGATGGCCTACCTGATTGCAAATGTGTTATAAATTCTAATGACTTGCTTCATTTTAAGATAATATATCTTTATAGATGTTTTACTGTTTATAGTGAGAAAACTGAACTCCCAACTTAGTGGGTTTTCCATGAGTCCTGCACTATGATATCTTCATCATGTTTACAAAGAGATAAAACTGACATGAGCAGCTTTCATTTTGTAAAATCATCTAGGTTGCTGACTAATAACTCTTGCAGCCATTTCTGAATGAATATGAATCTTGTTATCTTGATAATGTCCTTAATAATAGATTCTAAATAGTGCCTGTACTGTTAATATTATGTTTACAATATTTGTATTGGGGTGTCAATTTAGAATTGGATTGTGTCACATGTTTTGGACTTGAGAAAATAATATTGTACTCCCTCCGTTTCTTTTTGTTTGTCCCATTAACTGTAGACAATGATGTCATAGGCATGTGGGTGGGGACAACAATTAAAGAGTCCACTTATTTTATAGTAAATGTGGTGATTAAAGTAGGTGAGAGAAAATTGTAAGGTACATGTGGAACCAAAATGTGATAAAGTTGGGGTAGATGCAGGGAAACAAAACTCTGCCGTTACGTTACGTAACGGCCGTTATGTAACGGATTTTGAACTTGCCGTTACGCGAAATGCCGTTACGTAACCCCGCGATGAAATTCACGTCCAACTCGCCGCGTTGTCCGTTACGTAACGGTGACTCGCCGCATTAGAGCGTTTTTTTACCCGTTACATCCGTTACTATATGAAAATTGGTCAAAAAAAGAAACATAGTAGCACAAAAACTATAGGGTCACACCAACGAAAGGAGAAAAACTTACCATGGGCTTCCAAGTTGAGTAATATATATGATTTAGTATCAATTTTTATATATAATATGACATAAATCTCATGTTTAAAGTAATCTTTTATTCACCATATGTGTAATCCACCCATATGATTGCTTTGGTCAAATTAAGTTATAAGAATACTTATAAAACTTCAAAAATGCCATTTTGAGGTTAAAATTCTAATTGTGTGATTTTTTTGAAAAAATTCACGCCGCGTCAACCGCGATTTGTCTTTTTTCGACCGTTACAAGTCGTTCCCGCGTCATCGCGACCGTTACCGCGAACGTGACGATATCCGCGATTTTCTTCCCTGGGTAGATGGGTAATATAACTTACATATAGGGAAAGATGGAAAAGTAGGACAAACAAAAAGAATCAAGCAAAAACAGAAAGTAGGACAAACAAAAAGAATCGGAGGGAGTAACACTACATGTGGAACATAATGTTGTTTCGAAGATACAATTGTAACACTGTACGCTGACTTAAAGTACTGAGCAGCATTCAGCAATAGTCTAATCAGCCAAAGAAAGGAATTCTTGTTAAAGGAAAACTCTAACACGGGAACATTTTCCTAATTTTTTGAGGGTCAGTTCCTGTCAACCTTGAAGACATTCCAACATATATATTGGGCCTTTTGCAATACATCCTCAATAGATAGCGATGGTAACACCATAGATCTGAATGTTCCACCCTCCCCTCATAACTGCTTCATTTTCCTCTTTCACAGAAGTTCCCGACGAGAGGCTGTTAGCAGTCAAACTTTTGTTTTAGCTGTTATTAGAATGAGAAGGAGATCTCACTTTCTTATTTATCCTGGAAGGGTTTTCTTCTTAGAAAACTGAATTCCATTGCAATAAGAAAGAACATCATCATGATATTAATAAGTTTATGTCGTTAGCTCTGTAAATAGAACAAGCAATTGTCGTGGGGCTGTCCACGCGAGTTTCTTTGAGGGTGTGATCTACCGCCCTATAAAGTTGAGTAGAATAGAAAATAGGAGAACCATCTCTATAGCTATAGCAGATCTAGCATAGACTAAGAACCAAGAAAAAGACTTGTCGGCTTATTGCCATCGTTGGCCTTTGCATTGTATCCAAATGAACGACATTTTGCATTGTATCCAAATGAACGTTATTCATTGAACATAGTCCAATCCCATGAAAATTAGACATAGTCACCGAAGGACTCCATTGAATTGCCATTTACTCCACTGTTAAGCTATGCTTGACTTTTTTTTGCAAATTTCCACAACTATAGTTCAGGAGCATCATTCGGCTAAAAAAGCGGCATACTCGTGCAAAAATGTAGATATAGCTGGTCATGTGGTGTGTTTAGGTGGGCAAGCTACATATCTTAGCTAAATTGCATGTTATTTCACAAAACGGTAGTTATTTCTTTGACTCTTCTAATATCTTGAATGTGGTACCCGTAGAAGTGAAGAAACGAAAATTGCGACATTTGGAATGATAATATTTAGAAATATCTATACATATATTTTTATAGTGTTGATCATGAAGAGGCTTAGTTATATACATTCAAAGGATTTTATCTGCTTGCTCACATAAGCAAACACACATGCACATAGATTCTCTAAAAGTTGGTAATATAGGTCCTCTTTTGTTTTGCTTTCTTTGGCACATTCCAGAACCTTATTAGGGAGGGGGGTTGTTGGGTTTATCTTAGTAGATTATCTATTGATTTGCTATTGGCCCTTTTTTTAGCGTGAAGATTGGAGACAACGCCCTCTTCCTGAAGAGATGGTGGAATATGCCAGATTAGATGCACATTATCTTCTCTATATTGCAAGATGCTTGAGCAAGGAGCTTGAAGCAAAATATGAAGGTTTGATTTGTCCATGTCATTTGAATTTTGATATGTCGTTGGGGCTTGTAAAACAGATCCTTGATTTAGCAATTAAAACTTGTTTAATGATTGAGATCTCACAAAGAACTTTAAAGGTTCAAACTTCAAATATGAGAGGGAAATTCTCACACAGCCATCAATTCAATTCACCTAAGAAAATAAGATAGCCCAAAAAAAATAAAGCCAAACGGGCACGAAGATTACCATGTATGTATCTAGAAACATGGTAACGATATTGTTTTAGGAAATTAATAAAGTCTCCTGTAATCATCCTCCAAAATAAAATCCCTTTGTTGGATAATTCCTATCAAATGTGTAAAATGATAACATATCTTCTGTATAACAGATTCCTCATGCACCAAGGCCTCAAAAGATTCCTTAATCTTGTTAGTGCCTGTTTGGGGATGTCCTATAGGGATAGTCCTTCAATTGTTTCTAAGACCACTTACTTGGGCTCAAGCATCTTCATATGTGGAAGTTCCTTGGCTTCGGTGGGATACATGAACTTGCGTAAGTAATGCTTCAACATGAAGAAGTTTTCTAACCTGATTTGTGAACTGATTTAAGCAGTGTGTTCCTTTACCTTTTTTGTTTTACTTTTTGGTGATGATTAATGCTAGCCGACCCCAAATCAATGATATTGAGACTAAGGCTTTGTTGTTGTTGTTGTAACAGCTTAACCACAAATTTGTTCCTATATTGTACCTTGCTTTTGCTCTTGTATGCTAGGAATCAGGTTAGTAAAAACAAAACAAATAATAACTAGATGATCAAATAGGCAGAAGGGTAGTTTCTAGTATTGAAAGATCAGAGAAATCACTCATACAAGCCTTGCTTTCGAGAGGTAAGGATCTCTCCCAAGAGAAAACTTCTCAATAAAATACCAATGCCCTTTTCCCTTCTACCCAACCCTTTATTTATAGCAAAAGCTTCTCCCCTATAGCAAAAGATTCTCTCCTAAACGTTCTGACAGCATGTAACAAACTTAACAAACTTCTTGTGTAATTGTCCCCAAAATTGTTGTCCCCCTAATTGGCTGACTCATCAAGCCTTACTCATGTGCGTGTGCTTCTTTCTTCTTGTATATGTCTGGACCACTGGTGGAGAGGTGTGACTCCTTGCATTACCCCCTACCCAAACTTTCACCTTGTCCTCAAGTTGGAAAGTAGGGAATCGGAGATTCATATCAGCAGCTGCTTCCCATGTGGCCTCACACTCAGGCCGGTGCTTCCATTTTATGAGGGCCTCCATGATAGTGTGGCTGCCAACCTGCCTAGTTCTGACCCCAAGTACTGATTCTGATTCAACCTCTATCACCAGATCAGATGTGAGTTGAGCAGGGAGAGGAGATGGAGTCTGACCTTGTCCTATGGCTCGTTTGAGATGTGAGCAATGGAAGACGGGGTGAATTCTGGACTCTGGACTCTGTAGGAAGTTGCAGCTTGTAAGCAACTTTCCTCACGCACTGTATGATAGGGTACGGACCATAATATCTCGAAGATAACTTTTCATAAGGTCTTCTTGCCAAAGAATGCTGCTTGTAGGGTTGCAATTTAAGGTAGACTAAGTCCCCCACCACGAAGCTGCCATCTCTTCTACTTTGATTCTCATGTTGCCTCATATACTCATGTGCTCTGAGAAGGTGGAACTTGAGGTCATCTATAATGGCGTCCCGTTCCATTAATTGCTCTTCCACTGAGGAGGCCAAAGTGCTACCAGACACAAAACGAACAAGATGAGGCGGGTCTCTGCCATACAATGCCTTGAAAGGAGTGCATTGAGTTGCAGTGTGGTACGAGGTATTGTACTAGTACTCTGCCCATGATAGCCACGTAGCCCAGCTCTTAGGTGTCCCATTCACGAAGCATCTAAGGTAGGATTCCACACCTTTGTTGACCGCTTCAGTCTGCCCGTCAGATTGTGGGTGGTAAGCTGTACTTCTAGCATGTTGTGTGCCTTGTAGTCGAAACATTTCCTTCCAAAAGAGGCTAATAAACACCTTTTTGTGTCAGAGACGATAGAAGAAGGTATCCCATGTAATCTGACCACTTCCTTTACAAAAGTCTGCGCTACAATAGGAGCTGTGAATGGCTGCTGCAAGGTGATGAAATGACCATATTTAGTAAGCCTATCGACCACCACTATGATGGGGTCCCACTCAAAGGATCTCGGCAACCCCTCTACAAAGTCCATAGACACATCTTCGCGTACCTTATCGGGGAGAGGAAGTGGTTGTAACAAACCCATTGGGTAACTGTGGAAGCTTTATTCTGTTGACAAATGTGGCAGGCTTGCACGTATTTGCTAATATCTCGTCTCATGCCAACCCAATACCATTCGGCGGCCATTCTTTAATATGTTTTGTAGTCTCGAGCATGACCACGAACAAAAGAGTCAGGATACTCTTTGAGTAGAGCTGTAGTGAGAGTGGATTTGCGGGGTATGACAATCATCCCTTTATATCTCAAAATGCCATTTTCAAGGGTAAATTACTTAGGACCAGATTCTCCTGATTTAATGTTGTGGGTTATTTGTTGTATGAGAGGTTCCTGCTGAATTTGTTGCAATTGAACACCACAAGAGGTTATTATGGTAGAACAGGAAATTAGTGGTGTGAACTCTCTGGAGAGGGCATCAGACACCAAATTGGTAGCTCCATATCTGTACTGTATGTCAAAAGTGTACCCCAATGGCCAATCTCTCTCTGTTCCAGCAAAAACTTTAAGTTTTTATGATCAGTTCGGACCACGAATTGTCTTCCGAGTAGGTAGTGCCGCCACTTTTCAGTGGCCGACACTATGGCCATCAATTCTTTCTCATAGGATGTGCGTGTTATAGGAGGACAACACCCACCCCATGTCCGGAAGCATCCGTTTCCAACAAGAAAGGTTGAGTAAAATTCGGCATAGCTAGTATGGGGGCCGTTGTCATGGCTTTTTTAAGGTCATTGAAAGCCTTGGAAACAGCTTCTGTCCACCCAAAATTATCCTTCTTGAGTTGATCAGTCAAGGGGTGAGCAATTTGGGCATACGCATACCATTAAATGAATTTTTCTTAATACCCCGTGAGGTCGGGGAACCTACGCAGCTCTTTGTGGTTGTGGCCATTCCATCATTGCTTCCACCTTGGTATTATCCATTTCCACCCCCGTCCTGAGATCACATGGCCAAATAAGCCACTCTCTCCTTTCCGAACTCGCACTTCGTTAAGTTAGCATACAGTTGTTGTTGCTGCAGTGTGCACAGTGATAAGATGGGTCCTGTGTTCTTCGGGATCTTTGCTATAAGTCAGCACATCATCAAAAAGCACCAAACAAACTTGCGTAATTAGGGCCTAAACACATCATTCATTAGTGATTAAAAAGTGGCGGGGGCGTTGGTTAGCCCAAAAGGCATTACCAAGAACTCATAATGTCCCTCGTGAGTGCAGAAGACAGTTTTATGCGCATCATTCTTATTGACCCTAATTTGATGATACCCCGATTTTAAGTCCAACTTTGAAAATATGTTTGCACCATGTAACTCATCAACTAACTCATCTATGATAGGGATGGGGTATTTATTAGGGATAGTGACTTTGTTTAAGGCTCGATAATCGACACACAATCGCTATGACCCGTCTTTTTTTAACAAGCAATACAGGGCTATTAGAAGGTTGAATGATACGTGCCTGTAACATGTCTCCAAGGAGCTTCTCAATTTCATCTTTCTGCACCTGTGGGTATCGGTAGGGTCTTACACTGACCGGGTCTGTGCCCTCTTTCAATGTGATTGAATGCTCAATTTGTCAGAGAGGAGGTAGACCTTGAGGCATTTCAAACACATGATGATATTGCTAAATTACTTATTGAAAAGGCACCGAAACCAACGTCGACCCTTCATGCTGTGAAGGAACAAATGCATCTGTTTCCGGTTGGTTTAGCCTTAGTTAGTTAAAAACGGGACGGGAATTAAACGGATTTCAATTTGCCGAGTTTAAAACGGCAAAAATTTGAAAAATACGGTCAAATATTCGACAAAGAGAACGTCGACTTTTTATAATACGGAATACGGATGTATACGCGTTTAAAACGGCTCCACCTTAAAAGTTCGGCTAAAAATCCACACACTATTTTCTTGCGTTTTACTCATATTATGCTCTAATACAAAAGATAACAACTAATATACCTATTCATCATAAGTAGGTCTCAATATTTTCGAAGAACATATCCTTTAAAAGACTCAAAACAATAATTACGCTAAAACTCTAAAAGGTCGCATATAGTCGCAGAGACATGAGAATTTGAGACATGTGGTTTCTTTTTTTCTTTACAGGAGTTTTTTTCAAAAAAACGCATTCGGCGCGTTTTAAACGCGTTTTATACGGGAGGTGAAGTTTTTTTGTGTTCAAAACGGCGAGGGCTCAAAAAAACGTTATTTTGGCCTTTTTTTCAAAAAGACGGAGACGGAGTTTTAAACGCGTTTTAACTAACTAAGGGTTTAGCTCCACTAGATACCCCTGCCCTTCTTTTATGAGTGACTTGATCATCGCCTTTAACGAAATACAAGTGCGCCCCAAAGAAGGATCCCCACGCAGAGTCACAATTTCGGTGCCCAATGGAAACTTCATAACCCGTGTTTTCCAATTGGTAGAGGTGGTGCCCAATTTTTCCAGCCACTGGATTCCGAGGATGAGGTCGGAGTTTCTGAGACTTCTTTTAAAGATAGGAAGGGTGTAGGTACAAAGGGACAATAAGGAAATCCTCCACGTTAACAACCCCTTGCAGTGTTGGGGCTACTCCACGATATTCTCCCTCTCCTTGCATTGCTTCCCCAGTGCCTAACGTCACCCCAAAGACCCAAACTCTTTGGTGGCGGTGAATGGGATGCTGAGATTTCGGCAGCAGTGGTGGAGATGAAATTGTGGGTGGCTCCGGGATCAATCATCACTATCACCTCCTTATCATGGATGGTGCCCACAAGTTTCATGGTTTTGGGATTGGTCAATCCTACGACAGAGTTTAGCGAAACGGAGGGTGGTGGAGAGATGGGGGGAGGCGTTTGAGGGGTGGTGGGAGGGTCATATTGCGTTTCAACAAAAGACAACTCAGTTGCTTCTTCAAAATCGTCATCGTCATCCCACGTGAGCAAGACACTGAGCTCCTTCACAACATTGATGGTTGACATTCCATTTTTCATCATAATGAAAACAGAGCCCTTGCTCTCGCTTAAGTTGTCGCTCTTTCTCACTGAGACGCCTAGTTTGCCTTTTGGGTGTTGGGGCTTTTTGTGGTGTTAAGTGTTTGAAGGATATGTGTTTCGGAATGAGTAAGTGTTGTATGGGCTTTTTGTGGTGTTAAGTCTGGTTTCCTTTTATTTCCACCTTTGGGTTGGGCCTTACTCTTAGCTTCTCTTCTACTTTGAGTGAGAGATCCATAGCCTTATCCAATGTATCAGGCCCAAGAAGCCTGCCCTAATTTCCTCCTTCAGCCCATTAATATAGTGACCTTTTGCAATCACTTCAGGAACATCAACATAGTCAATTGGAGCCAGCAGCTCTATGAAGCGACGACGATATTCTGTGACACTAATGGTGGGCGACTGTTGGTGAGTCAACCACTGTTCATGGAGGCTTCCCATTGAGGTTGACAAGAATTTCCTGAGAATCAGCCCTTTTAACTCCTCCCAGCGTGTGAAATGCCGACGACCATGCTCCCATTGATACCACAGCAACACATCGCCCTCAAGAGCCACCACAGCGGCTTCCAAGCTATCCTCTTCACCGAGCCGATAAAAGTGGAAATACCTATCCAGCCCGAAGGATCCAGTCATCTGAGTTTGTGCCATCAAAGGTAGGTAGATCCAGCTTCTTCATCCTCTAATTTGCTGCATAACCACCTTCGAAATTCCCCAATCCTTCCTTCTGATGAACGGGTTTAGTGATGAATCCCCGTTCACTATGAAGGAACCCATCGTCCCCTTCCTTTTCTGATCCAAATTTCTTTGATATCTCCTCCATAGCAAAGTTTGGAGTTCGCATTGGCATAAAAGATCTGATTTCGGCCTGAAAATTTTCCTGATTTTCCTTCACTGCCGAAATATCAGCCCGCAATTGGTGGGAGGTACGCTTGAGCCTAGCAGTGATCTGAGCTGCGAACTCCTGCCGCATTAAACCTTTGAGTCCAGGTTAGAGATCTCAGCCTCCTTTGTTCCATGCGCTGAGCGTTAGTAGCTGGGGCCATTTTCCCGTCACTAGATCGTCACTAATCTAGTACCAATTTTCTAGGAATCAGGTTAGTAAAACAAAACAAATAATAACTAGAAGATCAAATAGGCAGAAGGGTAATTTCTGGTATTGAAAGATCAGGGCAATCACTCATTACAAGCCTTACTTTCGAGGGGTAAGGATCTCTCCCAAGAGAAAACTTCTCAACAAGATACCAATGCCCTTTTCCCTTCTACCCAGCCCTTTATTTATAGCAAAAGCTTCTCCCCTATAGCAAAAGATTCTCTCCTAAACATTCTGACAGCATGTAACATACTCAACAAACTTCTTGTGTAATTGTCCCCAAAGTTGTCCCCCTAATTGGCTGACTCATCAAGCCTTACTCATGTGCGCGTGCTTCTTTCTTCTTGTATATGTCTGGACCACTGGTGGAGAGGTGTGATTCCTTGCAATGTATTGTTCGCTTCTTGTTTAAAAAGATTGGTCCTTTTGGGTTACATAATTTATTTTTCCTCCGTTCCATGATCGCTGCAACTCTTCCCTTTTTTTTTGGTAATTTTATTAATTGCAACATTACTTTATTGGGAATAGGCACTTTCTATCACTTTTCTCATCACATGGGTCCTGTTTTTATTTCTCTCTCTCTCTCGTCTTCGGTGTTGCAACTAAATCAGGGAGAAAGTATGTCACTGTCTATAAGCTTTTCAGATCAGATGTCCATATATGGTTTCCTTATTTTTTCTTTTCGACTTATTTTCAGTTTTTTTCGGTTCATTCAGTTTATACTCTCAAATTCAGTTAAGTTCAAGATCAGTTCTAGCCGTCCAAACGAATAGGGCTTTAGTAGGGTTGTAAATTAGTCACATTGTAGGAAAAAAGTTGATCGAAAGGCTTTTCTAACATGCATAATCGGCCTCAATGTTGCGAAAGTAGTATTTGTATTTAGTATTTTTTCATATCATAAAATTTTAACAGATGTCGGTCAACCAAGAGATTCAGCACCTCAGGGTGTCAGGTTCGAGTTCTTTTCTGAGGCTTGTCGGAGATCAAATGCAACTTGTTTGCAATTATTTTTCAAAGATTTTGATGATTTTCCTGGAGAGTCTGTAGCATCTTCAATAATTTCCCGTTATTGTAATGGTCAAGGAGTTGCTTCTCCAAAAGTTTTAGGAGCCCAGGTACATTAGTCACTAGTAATTTGTGTTTTTTCTTGTGAATCAGCTTTTATGAAAGAAACACTCATATTGCTATTTTGATGCTTTCACCAGCTCCAGAATCACATCAGAATTCTTTGTGCCTGGAGAGATTTGATGGTCAGTTATACGTTTTGAATTTTTTTGAGCTTCCTTTGAAAGGTGTACATTGACCATATGCTTTAGTGTTGCTTGTTACGAGGGTTATTTTCTCTTAGACTATGGTCAATTTCACGCATGTGCATGTGCATGTGCATGTGCGGACACATTCTTGCATACAATCGCATATTTGAGAAACAGAGGGGTATATCCTTCAAGGTTGGTACTTAAAGCCCCAAACACAAACTCGCTCTTTAAGGTTCACTAGTCTGCTATCAAAAAATATACTACCTCCGTTCTTTATTAACCAGTACATTTCACATTTTATACTATTCTTACTCCTCCCTTTAACCAACTATAATCCTTTACAAGGATAAACATCATGTGAGATCCTGTCAAATTCATCTCGATATATACCTAATTAAAGTTAACTTTTTATAATTTTTACTTAAGTTATTTAACATTCAAAGTTGTGCGTTGGGAAGCGTAAAACTCTATATGTAGCGGTTATGAAAGAATGGAGGAAGTATATATAAGGGTTACTAGTCCTTTCTTGAGGAGGGTGCTCTTTTTTTGTTTTGTTGATTTTCTCAATTAAAAGTTTCCTTAGATAATTTCCTATCTTAACAATGATGAATTCATCTCTTCTATGTCAAGAAGTTTTTGGAATAAAATTCAATTAAGAACTGCTCAGTATGAATATACGACATCAATGAGAGAACTGTCTATGGAGCCAAGATTTTGCACCAAGAGGATGTAACATTGTAAACTAAAGGAAAGACTACCATGGATTATCCATAACTTTGACCATTTTTTCCATAAGCCCATGATTGGACTAATAAATGATAGTCCAGTTAGGAAGGTCCGATCCTTTACTTTCGCCCCAACTTCGTTCTTGATAATAATCATAAGTAATCAACGACTAACAACTTCACTTTTCTGAGAGTGTTGTGAGGACCAAGGAGTTAAATTTAACTTGAAATTATTATGAGAATACAACTCATCAAAATGTTGTGATTACTTTGAGGATACGATGCTCGAGAAATTGGGATTATTGTGAAATTACACGTGAAAGTTGGGATTATTATGAGTTAATTTGTGGTGCTCGGGCTAGTCCCTTCTCCACCCGTGTCAATGATACGACACGGGATCATAATGAACTTCAGACTCCCCATTTAATGGTTTATGTTTTTGCTTCGGCTGATTGAAGAAGAACGTTGCTCCATGGAAGAAGGCATGAAGCTTGGTGAGGAAGACGAAATGAAGGGTTCAGTTTCATTCTTTTTGAATTTTTTTTAAGGGAAATGTTACATGGTGACCTCTAAGTTCCATTTTCTACATGGTGGTAAGGCAAAAATATATTTATACTAAGTGACTCTAAGTTCCTAATATTCTACATAGTGGCCATGTCACTGTAACCAACCCAACCAAAACCACAACACCCTAAAACTGCCGTTTTCTCTCTCTTCTGTCCACCACCCCTCTTTCTCTCTCCTCCACTCTTGTCTCCACAACAACACCACCAACCTACCACCACTGCCCAACCACCTTGGCTCCACCGTGTAATAATAACAATTGCCCAACTATAGGCTCGTTTTTTCTTAGATTTTTTGGGATGCAACTAGCGCTCAAATATTGTTTTGTGGTGGCATTAGTGACCAGCCGAGAAGCAAGAAAGAGAGGCGGCGGAGAGAAGAGAGAGAAAGTGGTTTGTGGTTGTTTTAGGGCGAAAGGGGGTGGTTCGTGAGGGGCATTTTGGGGGTAGAAAGGGTGGTTTATGGGGTGTTTTGGGGCAGACAGGGTGGTGGTTTCTGGGGGTTTGGTGGGTGTTTAAATGGTGGTAGTGTTGGTTGATGCAGTGGTGCTAAGGTTGTTAGGCGGAGATGGTGGTGGACTAATAGCCGAGCGCCATGCTGCAAAAATACGTCCGTATTAGAACGCCCGAACTGGTTTCAACTTTTGTAAACGAAATTCGACTGGTTCAACAAGGTGAATTAAAAAAGCCCGATAATTAGGCCGTATCACCATGACAACAAGGGTTCGTCCGTTTTTTCCAATGCATTTGGTAGATTTTTTTAGTGATTCCTTATCTTTACTTTTACGGTACCAGTCTACCTCCAATAATGGCACAAAGAGAAGAGCAAAGAATGAGAAGAAGAAGCACATCGCACCATGAACCCTATATAACTTCACTAAGATCTAAGAGTAATTGAACCCCAGGAAGAAAATTGCGGATGCTGTCGCGATAATACGGAAACAACTTGTAACGGTCCATTAGAATGACATGGCTTGAATTTTTTCAAAAAAAAATAAATCACACCATTAGATTTTTAGCCTCAATTTTGCATTTTAAAAGTTTTATACTTCATCCGTAACGAAATAAACGCAACAATTTGCTTGGACACGCATGCCAAAACAAAATTTTAAAGATTAATATCTTTAATTATGTATTGGTAAAAACTAAAAACATTAGATCATAAAAAACTATAAGTTGAGACGAATCCAACGAGACCCCACATGACTATATTTTTCCTTATGTAAGTCATAAATTACGGTCAAAGTTAAAACTGTGAATAGTGTCAAAAGTGCAATTGTTGCGTTTATTTCGTTACGGAGGAAGTAAGTTAATTTGAACAAAGCTATTATATGGGTGGGTTACACATATGGTAAATAAAAAATCACTTAAAACATGAGATTCATATTCTATTACTTCCTCTGTTTCAAAAAAATAACTACACTTTCCATTTTAAGAAGTTTCAAATTAATGACTACACTTCTCCTTTTTCCTTTTTTTGGTAACTTTTTCTCTCTATCTCTCTCCTACAACATATCTTACCCCACAATCTCTCCCACAAAAAAAAGTGTCTAGGAGTCCGCAAAAGAAGAAATGTAGTAATTTTTTTTGAAACGGATGAAGTATATATAAAAATTGATAGTAATTCATATATATTACTCCCTCCGTAACATAATAGTTGCAACAATTTCCTAAAATGGGTGTAACATATTACTTGTAACAATTTTCCATCTTTCTTATATTGGTAAATTTTACACATGAAATGATATGTTTTTTGGTCCCCACCCACTTTTGTACTCCTTTTTTGTTGTTTTCCTTCTTTTCCTCCTTTTATCTCTTTAACCAATGTGATTTCTCTCTCCTACTTTCATTAATCAACCCACTTATCCATACTTAACATATTATGTCTAGGAATTCCCCCTAGTTCAATTGTTGCAATTATTGTGTTACGGAGGAAGTATTTAACTTGAAAACATATGACAAATATTTCTTCGATTGTTGGTGTAACCTACTATTTTTCTACTAAATGTATTTTCCCTTCCTCTTATTTGACCAATTCTGATAAATCAATGAACATAACGGGTAAAACAACGCTCTCATGTGGCGATTCACCGTTACGTAAGGACAACGCGGCGAGATGGGCTTGAATTTCATCGCGGCGTTACGTAACGACATGTCGTGTAACGACAAGTTCAAATTCCGTTACATAACGTAACACACGAGTTTTGTTTCCATGATTCAAGCAAACAAACCTAAGAACTTAAAATTTTTTGTCGCGACAACCGCTATGTGATCCGCAACCAACGTATATGTTCCATTTAAGCGAAACCCCAACCATTCCCATTTCCGAAACTAAAACTGTATTTTCAAACTATGCCCACCGCTGGTGGTTAAGATTCAGGGTGGTTAAGATTAGGATGGAGGGAGGAGAGAGTAAGGGCTAGGTTTAGTTGTTGAGCCACCAATTAAAAAAATAAATGTAAAATTTCTCAAACTTAAAAGTCACTTTTTTACTCGAGATTAGTTGAAAATTAGAGGCCACCATATAGTATTTACTTTTTTTAGCTTTTTTATTTTTTTATTTTTGGGTTGCTTTGGTAAACTTAAAGCATTTATCTTTTTACAGTTGTTCATAAGCCTTGAGTACCATGTATTTACTTCTATACATAGTAGATAGTTGTAGCTCTACCTTTTTAAAGGAGAGGTTGTTGTAGTACCTTTTTACAATTGTTGTAGGCCTTAGTACTTTTTTATTTTTATTTTTTTACAGTTGTTCACAATCGTTGAGCACACAGGTTATACCATTACACCCACGAGAGAATAGACGCTTCACACACCTCTGTTGCTCTTTAGGAGGCATCCGCCCCACACCATTGGTAAACGTACCTTTTTTCTACGGACTAGTTATTTTTAAGCTCCCAATGTTTTTAATTACATATATAAAGTTAATAAGGGAGAGGTTGGTGGTGAACTTAATTAGGTAATTTTTTGGAAGTGACACATCTATCAAAACAAATAAAACAAAAGATCTTTTAAAGTGACTACCTTTTTGTCAAAATTATCTTAAATTTTAGGCAAAATTGCGAGAAACTACTTATTACAACAATTTTTTTGCGAAAAACTACCTTTTATCAAAAAAAAATTGTGAGAAACTACCAATTGACGTGAGCTGTTAGTTTGACTTGGTTTGACCGTTAGTAGTCTCACGTGCAATAACCCATTTTGCCTCCAATTCTTTTTCATTTTCCCTCCTTTTGCTTTTCACCTTCTCCCCCTTTACAAACCCTATTCCTTCTCCATTTCAATGAAACAGCCCACTTGTTGTTCATTTTAGCATGTAAATAAAAATCTCCTCTTTAATTCAATTATTTTTCAACTATTTAAATTGGAGTAAAAATATTATTTTTCCTAATCTCAGTTTTTCCTCTAAGAAGAATACAATACATCTCAACACATTCACCATAACTGCTAGCACAAATTTTTTTGAAGATTGTGTTTTCTTATCAGTAAAGATGGAGATGTATTGTATTCTTCTTAGAGGAAAAACTGAGATTAGGAAAAATAATATTTTTACTCCAATTTAAATAGTTGATAAATAATTGAATTAAAGAGGGGATTTTTATTTACATGCTAAAATGAACAACAAGTGGGCTGTTTCATTGAAATGGAGAAGGAATAGGGTTTGTAAAGGGGGAGAAGGTGAAAAACAAAAGGAGGGAAAATGAAAAAGAATTGGAGGCAAAATGGGTTATTCCACGTGAGACTACTAACGGTCAAACCAAGTCAAACTAACAACTCACGTCAATTGGTAGTTTCTCACAATTTTTTCTGATAAAAGGTAGTTTTTCGCAAAAAAAAATTTAAAAGGTAGTTTCTCGCAATTTTGCCTAAATTTTATAATTTGAGATATATTTTAAAGAATATTAAAATAATAACCAGTGTCCTCTATCCCGTATCCAAGATATGGATCCTTTAAAAACATATCCCAGTCCTTTGATTTCAATATTTCAATGTCTGACCTGTAGACACATAGCCGAGTCCCACTGAGCACCTTAGTATCTTTGTGATATCAGAGTTGGTTAGATTCATCAAGAGGTAAGAGTCTTTTTGTAAGAGTGAGTTATTGGGGTAATGAGAAAGGTATCTCAGTGTTATATACAAGGGGAGAGGGTGTAAAGGAAGAGTCGCTCAGTAACAGTACAGGGATAGACACATCGGAATATGGGGGTTATATTTGATAAAATTATATTGATTTTGTCAATACAATGTACAACTGTGGCTAATTACTTGTTTTCACATACTTGATTGAGTTGATCTTACTTAGTTCTAGAGGTGGCCATTGGGCGGGTTGGCCCTGACCCAGCCTGAACCGATCCGGCCCTAAACCGGAAAAAATCAACCATGAACCGGCCCGGCCCGGTCAAGTAACTGGTTCAGTTCAGGTTCATGTTTTCAAATTTTAGAACCGGTCCTAAACCGATCCTAACCCAGAACCGACCCTGACCCTGACTCGGCCTGTAAACCAGCCCGCTCTTGAACCGGTCCTTGAACCGGCCCATTCTTAAATTTTCCCTTGAACCGCCTCTAAACCGTCACTAAAACCCTGTACCATAAATTTAAATCTTAAACCGTAACCTTATACCATGTACCCTAAACCCTATACCCTAATTAAAATCTTAAAAATTATGATTATTCTTATGAATGAATAGTAGACTAGTGAAGTATAAATTATGATTAAGATTTTCAGAAATGAATTATAATTATGATTTTGATTTATGATCTATGAAATTGAACTATGGTTATGATTAATAAACTTTAAATTATAATTATGATTAATAAACTATAAACTATATTTATGATTATATTTAATAAACTATAATATACGATTATGATTATCATTAATGAGTATTTGTTATTGGGAGTTGCGATTGGTGAAATTTCTATATGAAATTAGTATTGATTTACTCTATGAGTTATTATTTCTAAGAATTATCCTTTTTAAATAATAAAAATGTATTTTTTACTTAAGGTGCAATTCCAATATGAAAAAAAATTGTATTGAAAAAAGTTGTATTAAAAAAATGATTTAACTCTGAACCGGCACTGAACCAGCCCTAAACCGACACTAAATCTAGCCCTGAACCGACCCGGACCCTAGCATTGAACCGGCCCTGAACCGGCACTGAACCGCCTCCGAATCAGTTCAGGTTCAGAAAAATGGTCTTAGGGGCTGGGTCACGGCCAAATTTTTGTGAACTGACCCGTATATAACCCAGCACTGATCCGGCACAACCCGGCCCGTGGCCACCTCTAATAGCTCTAAGCATAACACCCCAAAGATTCACAAAAGAATCATAGATGTGTATCTCTAAATAGAACGGTAATGTTTACTACCACATATAATTGCCTAGCAATTAACTATGTTAACAGTATCATAAACTAGCAATCATATAACACATGGGTTTAGCTTATTCTCAACAGTTCATTGCAGCAAGCTAATGTTCAGAATAGAGAAGTGTTGTTGAAAAAGGATAAAGAACTGAAGAGCATAGACAAAACAAGCTTTCACACAAAGAGGCAATTCTCAACTTATGTAACAAATGAAGATCAGTAGTCTAATGTTGATGCACTAGCTAGATGAGCTCCAACTCCAATCTGGATACTTGCTCAAACTATCTGAAAAAGTTAATTACAAGCTTTTAGTCATGACCTCACCCTACCAAGTAGCGAAGGTGGAAATGATGCAAGCGTTGATTGGTTAAGAATATTTAGCCAATAGTAAATCAGCAATATTCCTATGGCTACTGGCTAGAGGGTAGCCTCTCATCAACCTAGAGATTTGGGTTCCTGTACTCTGAAGGTTTCTAAATAGACATCCATTTTATTTAGCACAACATATGGTCATATAAAAAAAGACGAAACCTTCGTCATTGCTACAATAATTTACTCCTCCATACACATACTGTAATTATTTCATCAAACTCCCATACGAAGTTGAGCATTTAAGGGCACGGCTCATTTTTGTTCCGACTGCAGTTTGTTAATTTCAGCTTTCTAGACCTACCTTTCATCTCTGCCCTCTTTCATGCTAGCCCAAAGATTAACTAACAACGCCCTGTTTGCTCATGATTCAGGTTTTACATTACTAAGCCGAGGAAACTTAGTGTGATCCACCGATTTCTTAAATGCTGGAAATATAAAAAGATAAACTCAGACTTGGGTATGGGTGTTGGACTCAGGTATGGGTGTAGGACTCGGATATCTGTCTACAGGTCGGACCTAGAAATATTAAAATCTAAGGACTCGGGGATATGTTTTAAAAGGATGCAAATCTTGGATACGCACACGGGTTTCTTTCTAATATTATTAGAAATATATCTCTAATTATAAATATAAGTTAAGATAAATTTCAGAAAAAGGTTAGTGACGTTGACAGATTATTTATTTTATTTGTTTGGACAGATGTGTTAGCTTCCAAATAATTATCAAAGTAATTGAGTACTCCAACAAGCGCTCCCTTAAATAATTAACTTTATTAAGTGTTCTTAAGTGTTATTAAGAACACTGAGAGCTTAAAAAAATTTACTATGTAAAATAAAAGGTACGTTTGGCAGTGGCACTCAAGGCTTGTGAACAACTGTAAAAGAAAAAGTAAAACACTATGCCTACAAGGCTACAACAACCTCTCCCTTAAAAAGGTATAGTAAAACACTAAGGCCTATAACAACTATCTACTGGAGGTAAAAAAATACATAGTACTCAAGGCCTGTGAACAGCTATAAAAGGACAATCTCTTTTACGTTCACCAATGCAAACCTAAAATGATTAAAGAAAAAGCTAAATAGATTCAAAAAGAAAAAAGCATAATCCTTCATTTCGTCTTCGTCACCGAGCTTTATGCCTTCATCCATGGAGCAATGCTCTTCAATCAGCCAAAGCAAAAACGGAAAACATTAAATGGGGAGTCCGAATTTCATGTGCAGGATCAATCCATATCCCGTTTCATATCAGGTACGGGCGGTACGGCATGGGGCGAGTCTGAGCACCACATCAAAAATATCTCTAATTGCCTTGAGTGAGGTGGCCTTTAAATGTCTTTAGCAGAGCAACTAGCATAGGTGGATAGGATAGGAGAGGTTTGGGCTGGTGGCTTGGGCTGGTGGCTTGCATTCTGCTCCTCTAGATGTCACTTGCTCAATGAACACCTTTTGAGTTCAAGGGGCAAAATGTTTCTCGTTTCTTTAATTCTTTTTTAGTATGCTATCAAGTCATACTAAAAGGCTTTTAATGACTTTCTTTTGAATTTTTTTATAAACTATTTGTATCTTCAGCCTTTTGATGCTCAATAATACTGTTTCAGTGGCTTTGGAAACATCACTTGGTACAAATTTATCTGTTCACATTTTGTTCTCAATTTCAGGCTCGTGTTCATGATGAGAACTTGAGATATGTATTATCAGACCAAGCTGTTGTTGCTCTTGCGGAAAAGAGGCCAAGATCTGAAAGAGAAATATTCACGACCATTTCTGTAGCTGATGAAGATAATGGTTCACTGGCATCCTCATGTAGCACAATATCTCCCTCTCCTGTGATCTGCAGTCACTCGGAGGATATCTGTTGTTTATTAGAAGAAGGACAAGGGACATCTGCTGATGAGATTTTGCAAATGCTTCTTCATAAGCATCTTGGGCCAAATGGGAGTTGCTCTCTGTCTACTTACAACTACAACATGCTCTCTGTTTCCAACTTAAAGCTTGCAAATGGATCAATCACTATGCAAAATGGCATGAGAAGTGGAAAGCTCGCTACGCGGAAGACTTCCAGAGAGCTCTTTGTTCAAAAATTTTCATGCAAAGCTCCAGTTTATCATAACTGTAGGATCTATGCTAGTGATGGTCGGTTGCTCTGCTATTGCGATCAAAGAAAGCTTGAATGGTTGGTTGTGATTGAATATGTTTTTCCTATATCTGCCCCTCTAATTGATACTAAATTACTAATGCTACTGTACCTATAGGTACCTTAGTCGCAACTTAGCAAAAGTTATGGATGACAATCCTCTCACCATCATGCTTTTGTTTGAACCCAAGGGACGTCCAGAAGATGAAGACAATGACTTCTACATCCAAAGTAAGAGAAACATGTGTGTTAGCTGTGGTGAGAGCAACCATTATTTACGGTATCGGATAATACCATCTTGTTACAGAATGCGTTTTCCTGAGCACCTTAAAAGCCACCGCTCTCATGATATAGTCCTGCTGTGTGTCGACTGTCATGAAGTTGCCCATGCCGCAGCTGAAAAGTACAAAAGACAAGTTGCTGCAGAATTTGGTATACCACTTTATGTGAGAAAAGTGGTGGATCCTAGACACCTACTACTTACTGAGACACCCGAGTTGCAAGAACATCAGGAAGAAGGTGTTTCACCCTTGCAGCTTCGAACGGCAGCTATGGCCCTTCTACGGCATGGACCAAGGATGCCAACCAAACGCCACAAGGAATTAATGGAGGTATGAACTACATTTCTTGGATTTTTTTTATTACTGAAGCACTTTTGTAAACAAATGTTTGTCAATATTGCTCTTACAACTTGTTACTTATACATCCTCAGTTTTTTTTTTCTTTTTCATTTTTTCTTTTTCAAATTTTCATCTTCTTTTGCGCCCTTAGACTCGATTCTCTTTAACTTATTTTGACTTGTTTAAGAAATAATATGTTCAAATTAGTTCTAATAGGTTCAAAACTTCAAATAAGTTTTGATAAATTCCAATAAGTAAGTTTTAATGAGTTTCAGTAAGTTTTACTAAGTCATGATAAGTTCTAATAAGTCCAAAAATATGAAGATTATATAAATTCAAATAAGTTTCAATAATGGTAATACTATTAGTGAAATTATAAGTATCTAATAATAGTATTAATCATCATTATCATTGTTTCTACTTACTATCTTTATGACTACTAATCGCATGAATTTAATTAGTTTGGATCAACATTATACTTAATGTTATGCTTCTTGAACTCTCTAACTTTCGGGTGTTGTATTTTAAAGTTTGGGTCCATGTTGTGATGAATATCTATAAATATGAATGATGATACTATCTACTACCTTCATTATTGATATCATTTCTAACTACTACTCCCATACAATTTGATAAAAATATTACTCCCCTATTCTATTAAATTTCTAAAAGTACCACATCACTTTCTATCACATTAACTTGTACAATAAATTAATATAACCTACACCATACTCTATTAATTTCCTAAAACTATGTGCTCAAGCTATTGTCCCAATTAATATGGGACGGAGGGAGTTTTTAGTAAAGGAGTTAGAATACATTTTTTTTTTTTTTCGATGTCCCACACCTCTTTCCTTATAAAATAGAGCTCCATACTAAATATATGTCGAAGGAATTTTAATATTTTTGAAATTGATACCGTAGCTTACGAGTAAGGTCTTATTGTAATGTTTTCTCTTTAGTATGCCTTAAGAATAATGGTAATTAGTTGATATTATCATAGATACAACTATACAAGTCTAAATTAGTATGGTCGTTCAAAATAGATACGAATGGCGCAAACACGATAACCTCTTACTTTCTTTAGATGAGAAATGATTATTTGAGTGCTACAACTATTGAAATTTAGATGTGGGACAAGTGGACGGTAAAGCTCCCATGATCTTGTCTATGAGATGGTTGTTTGTCCATTAATTTGATTAGGGATGAGCCACACTTTTGCCTAGCTGTTGTGGTTTGTGTCTTTAGGAGGAAAATATGCTATCATCCCTGACCTCCTTTGCCTTGGGTTCTTTCTCATTGCACCTGTTGTTAGCCTTGTTTGGGATGGCCTTCATTTGACCTCGTTTTGTGAAGAATTCTTTTTTAGCTTGCTTAAGAAAGATTATGAAAGGTTAGCTTGATGAAGTTTAGAAGATGATTGCAATATATGCTGACATAAAACCAACCAACCTATTGATAAATATTCTAAGTTTTTTTTAAGGCTTTTTAGATGAATTGCTTCATGATTATTTGATGTCTTGAGTTTCTTTTTCTTTTCTTTTAATCTTTTTTCCTCCTTTTCTACACGGCTGACACCCCTAGGTGTCTTCCTAATATACTTCCTCCGTTCTTGGTTAATACCACACATGGGTTGGGCACACATAAAAGTACCATGTGAAAAGTAAAAAGTAGTTCATTTGAGTAAAAAGTAACTAAAGTAGATCTTGGGTGATTAATACTTCCTTCGTTTGACAATAGATACATCATTTTCATATTGTGTACTATTCACATTTTAGGATTTTATTGGCTTTGGTGATTTATATTTTAGGAAAACATAATCATGTGAGATCTTGTTAGATTCATCTTAATGTGTATTTTTTTAATATCCACTTTTATAATATTTCTTATTGATAAATTAATGATATTAATATTTAAAATAATGCTTTGACAAGCATAAAAAGTGCAAATGATGCATGTAGTGTGAAACAGAGGAAGTAATAAACTTTTATAAAAAGAAAAGGTAGTAACTAATATAGAACAGACGAAGTGAATCTTTGGATTACTTAACTAATAAAAAAAAGAGATCTAGTTGAGTCTTGAAGCGTGTTTTTGATAAGGTTTTTTTATACAAGGATTGAAAACCATAGTTTACTTGATACGGTATGCTTCAAGTGACCCTTACTATAATTTTCTCCATTCTCGGTTTGTCTAAGAGACTAGGCATCAAGATTGGGTTCGTCTTTGACCTAATAGGGTCCTAGAATGCTCACGTGGGCAACTCTCATGATCCTCTCCTGCTAACAATTTTTTCTTTCTTCAATTCCTCCGTCACGACATGCCCCCTTATCCAAAATTTAAGTAGATGAATATGGTTAGCTCATTATGAAAATTAGACTAAGGTTGTGTTCCTTATCTGGACCTAGCTGAATTTACTAGAAATAATACGAATTTATTTGAGCTTGTTGGTACTTATTGAAGCTTACTTCATTCTTTACTAGGACTGGTCCGATCTTATTGGAACTTATCTGAACTTATTACTTTTTCTCTAAGGTGAAGAGAACGCACCCTTAGTAAGAAGTTGGGAATCTCATGAACTCAAAACAGACCAAGAATTGACCATACCTTACCTAAATTTAAGAGCCATCTTTCTTTGCATGTAGTAGGTAGGACATTTGAGTTTTTTTCTCCTATTAATTAATGATTCCCACTTCCTAAGAATGAGTGATCATGTTTGCTTATAGACTAACTTTTATGTGTAATATAGACTAAATTTTACCATAATTATGCATCAAATGTGAATATAGACTTAACTTTTATGTGTAAGTTATATTACTGAATAAAACGTACTAAGTGTTTGCTGCCTAGTATTCTGATCTAGAAGCTTGTTGACCTCTTTTATGTTGATTATCTTGTAATGTCTCATATATTGATCTGGCATCTGTTAAGGTTGTAAGGACGTATTATGGAGGGAAGGAGATATCACATGAAGACCTTGAAACAGCTGTACTAATTGGTATGAGTCCTCATGAAAGGCGAAAATTTGAGAAGAAAAGAGGGGCTTCCAAGAAGAACTCTTCGACAAGTAATTTTCTAGATAAAGTACTGAGGAATAATGCCATTAACATGCTTAAATGCATCAACCATGATTCATCAGAAACTAGTAGGCTTGGTGAATCGCTGGGTGTTGAAGATAAGACATCATCTGAGCAGCTAGTCGACAGACCTGAAAAAACTGTAAACGCATCCTCTTTGTCTTCTGCGAGAGACGTTAGAGAGGATGATTTTGCAACTGCTGGTGTACCTTTTGACACCAGTGGAATCTCTGATGTCAAGGATGTGAGACTTTCAGACACTGGAAATATATATGAGAGTAGAAATCCTCTTAAAGCAACAGCTGTTGGAAAGTCTAAATCAAAGATTTCAATATTAGGACATGGACCTCATGGAATGGAAGTTGTGGATTATTTGCTCACAAATCATGGGGAGGAAGGGATTCATCTATTTTGTCAAAGGTGGAGACAAGTATTTATTGATGCGCTCCATCCCCGCTATCTTCCTGCCGGCTGGGATGTGAATCACAGGTAAGAGATGTTGTATCATCATGCTTGTCATAATCTAGTGCTTCTCTCTCGTCCTCATCCCCTCCGCCCCTACCCTCATCCAGTCACTTCTATTTTCTGGTGGACCTGGATATGGATTGAGTATATTCAGTTAACTTCTTGAAATATTTTCGAATTAAAAATCTGGATGTAATCTATTGTGGCTCCTTCTTAAAGTACTTGTGGATCCATGATATATTTCGATCTATTATGTCTGTTAGTTTCTTAGCACTATAAAGAAATATATAACCTATTTCTATCTGCAACATGCATCTCATAAGCACATTTGACTTATCTTTTTATTGCCAATTAGATCATCTTAATGCCTACACATGTTGTAAAAGCTGTGGGATGGAAAGGCTGCACCAATGGGTACCTTGCGAGTGTGGCCTTTTGTTCTTTGCAATTCTTGGATTCATTAGTATATACTTATTACGATCTCAAGTTATTTGCTCGGTTTCTTCTGCATTTGATTTTACTCTTGTCTTAGTTATTATAGTTTAACCAATTGAGAGTTTTGTTGCTGCTTAACTTTCATTTCTATATAGCTGCTTACGGTGCTAATTAAGTTGAAGTTATTATGTAATGATGTAAACTGAATTATGTTTCTCTAGCTGACTTTAGCATGATTAAAATTGAGGCTGTTCAGTGCAGGGAGATCTGTTGCATGCTGATGTAGAATTTCCTTTTCTCTGCAGCTACTTCCTTTTAAACATTTTGACATTTCTTTCAAGCTTAAGATTATCTGTGTATAAGGTTTGGAATCTGAAAATAAGATTTTCTGTGTATAAGCTTAAGATTTTATTACTTAGTTTACATATAATCATTTACTTCCTTGTCGTTGATGAAATTCAAAATGGTGTACAGAAATTAAAAGATTTTTTTTTTCTGGCTGCATCTTTTAATATAACATCTTTGAATTAAGGATTGTCCTTTCCTTTGGGGACTAGAGTTTGTTGTCTATAGTCTTCCTTATACTGTAAGCCTGTAAGCGAAGATAGAAGTCATTGGACAGCGGTCAATGTTTGTTCTCTTGAACTTTCTGTAATAATTGTGAATTGTTCCTTTACATCCTTTCCTTCCATCTGAAAATAATAGACACATTCAATTGTAAAATGTTTCATTATATGCTACTATTCAGATGTATAGCGTTAGATGATGAAAATGTTATTTTTGGACCATAGTGAATGCTGTTGTCTAGTTTCTTTTCTTTGTTTGTGAACGATTTTTAATGACATTTTTATATAAATTTTCCAGTGGTAGGAGAATGTTTGGAGACTTCAGTGTTTATAACCCTGCGAAGAAGGCGAGTGACACCATCCCAGGGTCGTGATTTTTATTATACCAAATAATAATAAACTCCCTTTTCTATGTCAGCCAATCAGATTTTTTGAGTTGGTGTTCCCCCCTGAATTACTTTAATCCAGTTTTTTTGCAACTGTTAGTTCTTTTATTGCCTTTTTGGGCATTGGTGTTGTGCCAAAAAAATTTGATACATGTCTATTAGTATAATTAGTAATAGCAATTGCAAGGACCTGTATATGTGCCAGCTCTCGAGTTTGCTAGTAAGTAGCATTCATTTGTGCATGGTCGAAGTTAGTCTATGCTTAGTTTATTTTATCAATTAGAAAAAGAAGTTTGGTTTAGATCCTATTCATTATTATTTTGGAAAATTGTGGTGATCTCTAACTTCGTAAAATTCTATATGGTGGAGACAAAATAACTTTCATCATCTAAGTGAAACGTAGTATTGTTTATATCATAGGGTGCCTTAATTAACTTATATCAGCGCTAAACATAATAAACGAATGATTTTTTAGAGTTGAACTATGTTTTTCTTTAGATTCATTTAAGCAATACTTCAATGGCGAGCTTACGAGGCATTGCTACGTACATACGATTGGAAATTAATCAAGAATATCAACTAAATTTCTCCATTCCCCCTCTAACATCGATCTTCAGTTACTTTTTCGTTCTAGTCTTAATCCAACTTTCTTTATGTTTTTTACCTTAAAGTTATTAAACGACTTTACCTTACCGTAAGTATTTTCAGTTGAATTCAACCTTAATGTCTTCTTAGCCATCATTTTTTCAAATTGTCTTTAGATTCCTCCTTAAGGTTTTGCTTGGAATGATTTGAGCGATAAACAATATGCAATTACTTAAGGACTTTACTCTGAAAATCTCATGGAGATCAGTCAAGCAGGGAGGAAGAGAAGAATGAGAAGAGATAAAAAGAAATGGTTAGGTTATTGACAAGTTGAATTAGAAAATCGCTCAAGTATTGATGAGTTAGCCTAATTAAGTTAAGAGAGATACTAAGTGATATAAACGATATCATAATAATGTTTTTTGAATTCACCATATGAAATTTTACAAAGAGATCATCATATAGAATTTCCCTAATAATTATAAATATTAAAAGGTCACATGTTACAATGTTTTTTGAAAGGACAAAGTTTTTTTAAAACAGAGGTAAAAGTCAACCATTACAAATTATTGGTACAGGAATTTAGACTAGAAACAAAAAATTTAGCATTATCATGCGCTATCTGGATTTGGAATCGGCTAACTCTATGGAATCTGCAAACAAAAAAATTGTTTTGTTAGTTGTCTCAAGTATTGCAAAGTCAATTTAATTGTTGTTTCTTCCGTTACAAGTCCTTGAAGCATAAGAACTAGGTTAGTCGAATCACTATATATTGATGTTGGGAAGTTGGGAAGCACTCGCAAGGGCTTATACATGGAAAGAGCTACATGCAATATATTGGAAGCCACCTCCCTTGATAGGTGAAATAGCATTGCACCCTGAAGCTCAACTAAGACTCGTTCGTTTTCCAACCTTGGTTGTATGCAAGGTCAACAACTCATAAACTTGGTGGAACAGGGAATTGGTTTTTTGTGAGATGTAGAAAATGCAATTGGTGACTTAGATCCACATTAATGGTATGCTCTTATGCTATAACAGCATCAATAGATTTGAAAACTTCCATATGATTTATTGTTGAACTTCGGAAGATCCTATCATTACGATGCAACAGAGACCCCGAAGAATAGTGATGAGCTGCACAATTCTAGGGCTAGTGGGATGTAGTGGAAGATCCAACTTCGCAAAGGTGTTGAGTCTTCCCCATTGGAAACAATTTGTAATGGTCCATTACTCCATACGACGCAAGCATGAGGCAGAGTTTGAAGAGATGTTGTGAGTCCTCTACTCTCTCATCAACAACAATCATTGTTAGTAATCTTAGTAATGTTCCTTTTAGACAAGTTTATTTTGTCCGCCAGATTATTACGAAGCATGTCCCATAAGAAAACTTTCTATTTTCGAAGAATGGGAAGATGACAAAAAGCTTTAAAAGTATTCACATCAGTCGCACACCTAGCCTGGTCATACAATCGTGTAAAAGATAAAAACGGTAACCCGATTTAGATGTAAAACTTCCTAATGGATGGTGACTCCAAATAATTAAATCATCGTGATTGGACAAACGTATTCCAGTTACAGAATAGAAAACACACTCTAGTGTGACAAATCTGGCGGATACGATCCATTCACCATTAAGGGGGTTCACGGAATCACGAGAAATGTAGTCCATGAACAGATAAACTTAGTTGACATTACCCTTCCTAATCCAATGAAAGAATTAACAATCGAAATATTATTGTCAGCCCTTTTTGCGAGAAAGCAGGGACTAAGTTACCATTCTTAATTTTCCAGTGAGACATCGAGAACAAAACTGATTTTGCCTTAAGAAGACCTCTCATTCCCCAAATAAAGGGCCTACCTTAACTTTATTGATTTTGCCCATGTGAAGTACAAGGAGATAATTTTCATTAAAGACCTTTAAAATCAGGAACTGTGTATTAGTAGGCATTCACCATATTTGCTTCATGAGTTTTAGAATCATTGACCAATTCTAGACTTAATACCCAAACCATCCATTGCTTTTGGAAGCCTTGTATATTTCTTCTTAAACCGAAGCAACCAAATGACTCTAGTTTAGCCAGGAAATAATTAAGTCGATCCTTCACAGGATCCGCATTGGAAAAGAGAAACTGCCATTATGTAGGAAACCGAAGAGATGAGATTCTTGTTGATGAGGATCATCTTAGATGGGATTGAAAACTTAACATGGTTCTATGCTAAAACCTTCTTTGCCACATGATCAATAAGAGGATTAAAGATTTAAAGTGATGAATTTTCAGCCCATGATATCAATTGGAACTCCAAAATACACTCCTAGGTTATGGCATCATGGAATTTGTAGAATATTTTTGAGTCGTGCCTCAACGCCACATTGGATTAGGATTAAACTTAACAAATTTTTTGTTGAGGCTTAGTTGTTGTCAGAAAGTAGTATAGAACTATTCCAGAACATTTATAGTAGATTGACAAAACAAAGGGTTGCCTTCAAAAATAACATAACATCATCTACAAAGAAAAGATGATAAAAATTCGGGATCCGACAAGCTAATCAAATTCCTTTAAAAAATTAATATCTCATGCTAAAGCTAGCATTTTGGAGAAAAAAAAAATCCTTGCATAGAATATACAGGTTTGAAGACCGAGGGTCACCTTGTTGTGAAGCGCACATTGGATAAGTTGGTTTATCTTACCTTTAAAGAGAATCTTGTACAAGACTTTTGAGAGACATTCATGGATTAATTGTATCAATTTTAGAGGGAACCCATAACCTTGTAAATTTTTATCAGAAACTCCTGTCATATGCTTTACTCATGTTGATCTTAATTATGGTGCGATATTTGGTATTGATTGTAAAACCAGTTGTAAACTTTGTATAGCCTCTCCTTCATTATGCAGTTGATGACAAATATTTTTCCAATCAATACCAAATATTATTTATATAGCTTATACACTATTTTTGTAATTCAGTTCGAATGAGAGATAAGCAATGTGATATTAAGAACATGAGGATAAAATACCTATATCTCCTTTACTTTTTTAGTGATGACAAGATGAGAAAGACACCAATTTTTAATTTGGTAAGGTCTACATTTTTGTTTCATGTCTTCATAATGTTTAAACTATCTATAAGGCCCCAACTTCTAAGTGTATATAGGCTAATTAATTGGATATTAGCAGCAAAAGGCCTAGATAGTCAGTGTGTGTAACAACCCGGATCTACGACCAACCTAATTAAGACCTAAACACAACGGAAATCCTAATCCGGGCTATTACCATCACACTCACCATGAGTATGGACTTCAAAAACACCTTTAGCTTATCAAAACTTTTAAACTCATTAAAACCGCTAAACTCTAGTAAACTATATTAGGTTAATGATCCTAAAACACTTTAAACAACTAGATTTGTTATTAAAATTCTACAGAAAGTTCGGCAGAGTTTCGCTTGTAATACGGACCGCCTAAAATTGAACTTAGGACTCGCGTCCGATTCATAAACTTGTATCCTCAAAATCCAGCAACCAAAATCAGTTCAGACTTTACAAACTCAAACCTTTTTAATTTAATTACAAATTAACTATTAACTATAATATTACAAAGCCGATCGTCCTCACCACATTACAAATAATATGAATAACACTTATCGGACCTTCTTCAATAATACTACCTTCATGTACCTGCATATACCGGCGAGTAGTATTAGCCAAACTGGTTGAGCAAGATCTGTAATATAAAGACAAATATATATGCAGGTAGGATACATTAATCATATCCTACAAATCATTTTTCTTTCAAAATATATAAATAAAATAACAAACTTTATAAAATCATTTCTTTCTTTCTTTTCTAAAACAAATCCTTTCTTTTCTGTTTCTAAAATCCTTTCTCTTTCCTTCTTTAAATCAAATCCTTTCTTTTTCTTTTTTCCAAATGTTTCCTTTTTCCTTTTCTAAACAAATCATTACTTTCCTTTTTCTTTCACGAAGAAAGAATCATAAACCTAGGGAATGGAATAAACTTTCCTTGCCTTTGGGCTAGCTTGGCCCTACGGATAACTATCCACAAAGACCTTCCCTAGTGTGCACACCCTACATACGGCACACCGCAGCAGAAGATCAAAGGCTGAGGTACTGATCAACGTACCCCCGGCCCACAACTATTCTACGATGTATCTGTAAAGTCGAGACAAGCCCGACGAAGTTCCAATTCCTTGAGATACCACTTAGGTAATCCCTACAACTTTGAAAACATAAAACTATTTCCTTGAGATACCACATAGGCAATCCCATCAACTTTCAAAACATAAAACTATTTGAAATATATTTCTATAATCTTTCCTTTAATTACAGTTCGGAAACCAAATTTCTATATTCGGAGGAATATCCTCCCATTCAATCCAATCTCAACAAAACCAATATATAAACCTTTTACAAACACTTCTTGTAAACTACAAAAGTTACTTTGGAAACTAAATTTTCGATCTTTGGAGGAACATCCTCCCTTTCAAACCAAAACCTCAACTTTCAATACTTTGCTTGTAAACTATAAAATGTTTGAATAAGAAATCTTAACTCTTTGAACATTTCATGTAAACTATAAATAATTTGAATATAAAATCTTACCTTTTGGAATCACAATTAAACAACTACCTCGGTGTAAATGACTCCTCAGTGAAACCGAAAGCTACAATATAAACGTGTGTATCTTAAGTAATAAAAGACTTGGATACAACGAACTTTAGGCTACAAAGCAATCAACCTTTCCTAATTTCACATAAAATATCAAACAAACATATCATGTTCTTTTACCATTAAAAATGACTTTCATGTTCTAACGTCAAATGAAAACCGTCTAACTAAAACCTTTATCAAATTAGTAAAAATCATCTTACTTTATATGAAATCAGCATTTAAGAATCATAATACATTTGGATACTCAAAAGTTCATTATGAAACAAATATACAAATTGTAGAGTTTCAAAATCAAATATAGAAAATACGAAATTTGGGCAGAAACGTAAATTGAGAATAACTTGCTCCTACGAAGTCCAAATCAAGCGTTTCTTGAGCTTATCTTGATTAAAATTTCAATACAAACAACTATTGTGAAATAGTATTTTTGCTAAAAATACCCCGAAACTCTCCAAAAATGCAATTTACAAAACTGATATGTTTTGCCTACGAATTACAGGACTTTATTGTTCTACATATCATTTAAAATACAAACCTTCCATTGAATCAAACCTCAAGCCATCCCAAACTCAAACAAACAAGTTTAATCATCATTTCAACAATCCAAACTAACTAGTCTACTCAATCAATTCAGGCACAAACCCATGAAAATAAAAACTCCCAGTTTAATTTCAATCTCAAAACCGTAACTTCACAAATTTTGGAAAAACTGAAATTAAATGATGAATTGAACTTACCCGTTAACAAAGGAAGGTTGGGGATGAAGAATAGCTTATAAATCGCCCCTAAAACGACCCCTAGACGCCAAAACGAACTAGAACGAGCCCTTGCTCCCTTTTGTTCATGAACACTGTAGACACTAAACATTTATAGGTGTTTTACATTAAAATTAAATTAATTAGTTTTGAACTAAAAGAAATAACAACCCAATTTAATTAATTTAGCCCACCTAAACAACGCCCAAATTAAATAAACATAATTTCGCTTGTAAAATATTTGGGTCAGTCCATATTATTAGCCCAAAACAATGATTAAATGGAAAATGTAAAAAGACTACCAAGTCATAAACGGGCCATGCCGACACCACCAAAAGTCCATGAAGGGTTTCCATCCCCTATAAAAAAACCTTTCCACCTTCAGTTACAGAGGTCTGAAGATCATTTATTTTTAAGAGAAACTCAACACATTCGACTGAGATTCAAGCTGTGTCAGCCCTCATTCGAATAAACGTAAACAAAAACTCAAACTCAAGTTGACGTTGACAAACGTCATTCTACACTCAAACTAAGGTTGACGTTGATAAAACGTCATCCCACACTCAGACTCAGACTGGCGTTGACAAAACGTCATCCAACACTCAAATTCAGGTCGACGTTGACAAAACGTCGTCGTACACTCAAGTCAAGGTCGTCATCAACACGTGTCGACATCAAGCTGCGGAGCAGAATGAGAGGACTTAGTTTATTTTAGATAAACTGTAATACAGGTAATACAGAGATTGTACCCAAATACAGATTATCAATATAAATTTATCTTTGTTACATTATTTCTTGGGTTATTTATTTAGACTGCGAAGTTTGCTGTATATAAATTTTGGCACGCCCGGTGGGACATCTCTGCCTCTCATCTCTGTTTCGTTAAAGAGAAAAATAAATCGACTACTGCAAGATCAATGGCCTCAAGGAAGAACATTGTTGAGTTACTAATAACCTTTATGCTACCCAACGAAAGACTATGACGATGGGTGACTTCATTGCCGACCAGACTCTTAGTGTAAACACAAGAGGAAAGAAGAAAGTTGATGTCACCACGGCTGCTGCAAGCCTTTGAGTGGCGACAATCCCTACCCGTCAACGCAAATCGTTTAGGCAAAATGTTTATGAAAACGCCATTACGTCTTCTTTTCATAGAGAGCATGAACTCCAGCGTGGCTCTAGCCCCGCCGGTGAGTATGACCAACCACATGTTGCTTCCCTCAAACTGAAGCAAACTGCAACTGAACAATCGGAGAGATTGGTCATTCGCACCAGTCCCCTCTTCAACCATTTAGGGTCGATAGTGATTCTGAATCCAACAGTAATTCCTCTGCCTCTTCACCTCTAGAGACCCCTGACGTAAAAGGGATCATCTCAAATTTCTAAGTCATTCGTTGCTGCTGTCATGGTGACTTCTACAAAAACTATGGAGGAGAAACTTGCCGAGATGAATTACCTACACCAAAAATTGATAAAAGATGGAGCGGGAAAGGATGCTCAATCAAACTTCAATATGATAAAATTGCTACCCTGAACAAGAAGCTTTAGAAAAATTCAATGGATGGATCATCCAAGCATAGCGACAGTGAAAGCGGAAGTGAGAGTGATAAATCTGTAAAAGATTCTCACATCCCATTGACTACTAAACAAATCTAAGACATGATAGTTAACGCTGTCAAGGGTCAACTTGGGGAAGGTTCTCAAGGTAGTCACCGCTATGTGAAACACCAAGAGAATCGATAGGTTGCGTATGCCTGATGGTTACCAACCCCCCTAGGTTTCACCAATTTGATGGGAAAGGAAGCCCTAAACAACATGTTGCCCAATTTGTGGAGACATGCAATAATGCCAACACTACATGTGACTTGATAGTTAAGCAGTTTGTTCGCTCCCTCAAAGGCATTGCCTTTAACTGGTACACAGACCTGTCTCCAGAATGCATTGATAGTTGGGGACTAAATGGAGATAGAGTTCCTGAATAGGTTCTACAACACTCAACGTGTAGTTAGCATGATTGAGTTAACCAAAAATCATCAATGGAAAGACGAGCCAGTCATCGATTACATCAACCGATGGCCCGCTTTGAGTGTAGAGTGCAAAGACCATTTGACTGAAGTATCTGCTATTGAGATGTGTATACAAGGAAGGGGTTGGGATTTACTTTATATCTTGCAAGGTATAAACCCTAGGTCTTTCCAAGAGTTGGCTACTCGAGCTCATGACATGAAGCTCACCATAACCAATAATCGTGGTAAAAGTCATGCTTCTTATGAAATGAAGAAGGAAAAAAAAGATTTCAAGAGAAGCCACAAATCTTTGAAAAGTTCGACTAAGGAGTCAATGTCAGTCACATCCACTTCTGAGCCCGTCAGGATATATCTGGAAAGGCGAGCAATGAAAACAAGAGGAGCTCATCTTTAAGAGAGCCTAAGAAGGATAGACCCACCTTAAAAGAACTGCAAGCAAAGAAGTATCCATTCCCAGATTGTGACTTGTCTGGAATTCTAGACGACTTGCTTGAAAATAAGGTCATCGAGCTTCCCGAACCTAAACCCGCAGACGTTGGCAAGAGCTCTAACCCCAACTACTGCCGATACCACAGGATGGTTAGTCACCCCATCGAGAAGTGCATAACACTTAAAGAGAAAATCATGCAGCTAGCGAAGGATGGGAGAATCGAGTTGGACCTTAATGAAATAGTTGAGACTAATCATGCATCCGCTACGGTGGAATCTCCATGGCAAGCTCAAATTTTTCAGTTCGGAAGTTTGGAGCCTGTGATTGTGTATGTGGCAAGACCAAGTACCCCAATGGCCAACATGCCACATGAAACTTTGGTTATCACCCCTCACGAAGAAGATGACGAAGGGTGGACATTGGTCACAAGAAGAAAGCCTAGAAAGCAAACAAGGCTGCAATCACAACCTTTCCGCCGAAAAAAAAGAAAACAAAGGAAGAAGGGCCCTAAGCGCTCGAACGGGAAGAAGAAGCCAAAGAAAAGTGTCAAGATACAAGTCCACCCTATTGACTTAATTGAACAAGAACCACTTATGCCCATAATCTTAGAGGAATTTTCCCCGAAGATTATTTCACTGCGTAAATTGTCAACACTGTCTCTTTTACGGAGGATGAGCAAGAAGTAATGGAGTACAACGAGGAAAAGAAGGGGCTTATTGAAGAGAACAAAGTGTCTTTCAAACTGACACTTCAACATTCCGGGACTGAAATAGACCAAAAAGTTTTAACTGTGTTAGAGGCCCTACCAACGCGGATGGGATGGGGGTAAATCCTCAAACTGCATCGAGAGATGTGTCAGCAAGTAGCCCTTGCACTTCAGCAACCAGAATTGTATGTTGACAAGATAATAGGGGTTGGGGAACCCATTGAAAGTTCTGCTAACTGCGCATCTTGTAATTTTGCCTTAGCCTTTACAGATGAGGATCTGTTGTTGGGATCAAACCTCACAACCGACCATTATTTGTCTCTGGCTACATACTTGGTCAAAGGATCAGCCGCATCTTAGTAGACGGAGGCTCAACTGTCAACATCATGCCAAAAAACACTATGATTGAATTAGGAATCACAATAGAGGAATTGTCTAATAGCCGTATAGTGATGCAAGGATTCGATCTAAATAGTCAGCGTGGAATAGGCATCATACGCTTAGACCTGAGTATGGGAGAGCTAAATTCATCTACCCTCTTCAATGTGAATGACACAAAGACATCCTATAAGATGTTGCTTTGAAGGCCTTGGCTACATGAAAATGGTGTAGTCGCATCAACCCTCCATCAATGTCTTAAGTACTATCGTGGAGGTGATAAGAAAATAAATGCGGATGTCAAACCCTTTAGCAAAGCAGATTCCTACTTCGCTGATGCTAATTTTTTGAAGATGGCGGAGCTTTAAGTGAGATGTTACCGTCTCAAATTACCTCGACAGGTAAAAGGGGCGTTAAAAAAATGAAGATGTATATCCCTTCATCTTCAAACTCTAGAAAGCCACCTAGTATTTACAAGCAACATTACACGGGAAAGATGAATGAACAAAGTGTCGCTCAACCTATGAAAGACATGGGGGCAACATCAAGAACTTCAGTCTTGAGATATGTTCCTAAGTCTCGTCGTAAGGAAAGGGAGTCCCCATTCACAGGATACCAAGGTGTAAAAGTTGAGCCAAAGATAGATGCGCAAGCGGATGTGACTACTCTTCAAACATTGAAGAATGAAGCAATAGTTCCCTTGTTTAAGGCCAACCAAAGTCGAAGTTAATTCCAAGCCTCTAATCTCAGAACTTGAGGAGACAGCTAAAAGAAAATGGCTTAATATGGGTAAATTTAATCCTAATGCCTATAAGCTCTTGGCAAAATCTGGGTATGACTTTGAAAACCCAACACCTATGAGAAATGTCATTGAAGTAAAACATCATAGACTAAATGACATACAAAAGAGATTACAAGAACATGGTACTGTGGTTCAACCAACTAAGTCAGGTCTGGGTTTCGAACCTCCAAAACCTATATGAATTTCTGCATGACATAGGAAGAAAATTTCTTCTACACAGTATCTTACTACTGAGGAAGCCAGGGAGAAAGAAGGTCAAAATGCAGCTAATCCAAGGGTGTCAGTTTTTGATCGGTTGCAACCACCTGCCCCTAAGAAACGTGAATCTGTATTTAGCAGTCTTAGAGGGAATGGAACGGAAGAGGGTACGAATTTAAAAAGTCACATTCTACCTCAAAACGCCCTCCCTTTTAAGAAGAAAGCACAAGTTTTTGATCGCCTAGGCGTGTCAGCCTCAAGTAACCAGCGACAAAGGAAATCAGTGATGGGTCACATTGGAAGGAGGGAGGACAGAGTCAAAGAAGACGGTGAACTTTGGAGTGTTGCTTCACAAGTGGTAGGCATCATCCAACATGGACCCTTAAAAGTGAAGGGGAGGGTTGTGATACTTACCAATTAGAGTCACACGTCTTATAGAAAAGAAGAGGAAAATTTTAAACTTTTGACTTCAAATCATATCACGGGGCATGAAGCTCATGGTAGTGATGAAGAAGTGGAGATAGACGAGGCACCTAAATCCCTCGAGGACGGGGGCAAGCCACTGTGGACAATCTAAAAGAGTTGAACATTGGAACTCCAGACGATTCACGCCCCGTATATATTAGTGCTCATCTATCACAAGAAGAAGAAGAAGACGAGTACTCCAATCTAGTCTCTTAATACAAAGATGTTTTTGCTTGGAGTTACAAGGAGATGCTTGGACTCGACCCAAAAGTCGTTGTCCATCTACTGGCCGTCAAAAAAGGCATGAACCTAAAGAAACAGTCTCAAAGACGTTTCCGACCTAAAATGATTCCCGAAATCGAATCTGAAGTAAACAAGCTCATCGACGCATGATTCATTTGTGAAGTTAAGTATCCACATGGGTAGCAAACATTTTCCTGATGAGAAAGAAAAATGGGCAATTGCAAATCTGTGTAGATTTTCGTGACTTAAATGAAGCTTGTCCAAAAGATGACTTTCCAATTCCTGTGGTGGAAATCATGATTGACGCTACTACTGGTCCTGAAGCCTTACTTTGTACTGCTGGTTACAATCAAATACACATGGCACCTGAAGATCAAGAGGCCACAGCGTTTCGTACCCCAAAAAGAATATTTTGCTATGTGGTCATGCCATTT
This sequence comes from Patellifolia procumbens, assembly GCA_947645195.1. Classification (NCBI taxonomy): domain Eukaryota; kingdom Viridiplantae; phylum Streptophyta; class Magnoliopsida; order Caryophyllales; family Amaranthaceae; genus Patellifolia; species Patellifolia procumbens. The sequence goes on from CANSGD010000016.1 coordinate 3,872,515, forward strand.
GGGTTAAAGAACGCTGGAGCTACGTATCAGAGTACAATGCAGAAGATCTTTGAATACATGATGCACATAATCTTTGAATGTTATGTAGACGACTTGGTGGTGAAATCTAAAAAGAAGGAGAACCATTTACATGATCTTCGTGAAGTGTTTCAAAGACTTCGAGAATGTCAACTAAAAATGAACCCTCTTAAGTGTGCATTTGGCTTTTCCTCAGAAATTTCTAGGTTTCATTGTTAAACATAGAGGTGTTGAAATTGACCAAGCCAAAATTAAGGCAATTCAAGAAATGCCTGAACTAAGAAACCTCAAAGAGTTACGTGGTTTACAAGGACGTCTTGCATACATCAAAAGGTTTATCTCCAATCTGGCTGGGAGATGCCATCCCTTTAGTCATCTCATGAGAAAGGATGTCCCATTTGAATGAGATAATTCATGTAAGAAAGGCTTGGAAAGCATAAAGAAGTACTTGTCTTCTTCTCCTGTCTTGGGGGCACCAATAAAAGGAAACCTGCTCATTTTGTACATTGCGGTTCAAGAGGGATCCCAGGGGGCAATGTGTGCCCAAGAAATAGAAAATGGCAAAGAAACAACACTTTACTACTTGAGTCGAACCTTGGTAGGTGTCGAGCTGAACTACTCACCCATGGAAAAAAATTTGTCTTGCTTTGGTCTTTGCAATTCAGACGTTAAGGCATTACATGCACGCTCATACAGTCCGCATCATCTCAAAAGCTGACCCAATAAAGTACATTCTTTCAAAACCAGTATTGTCTGGAAGACTTTCAAGGTGGTCCATGCTCATAAAACAATATGACATTGTGTACGTCCCTCAAAAGGTTTGCAGATCATCCAGTGCCTGCAGAGTGGGAGCTTTCAGATGACTTGCCGGGTGAAGATATATTTTTCATTGACATACCCTCGCCTTGGCAAATGTACTTCGACGGTGTTGCTCGTCGAGACGATGCGGGAACAGGAGTTGTCTTCATATCCCCAGAAAAGCATGTACTGACCTACTCTTTTGTGTTGACTCAATTATGTACAAATAACATGGCTGAGTATCAAGCGCTCATACTAGGTCTACAAATACGAGGAGTTGTCTTCATATCCCCAGAAAAGCATGTACTGACCTACTCTTTTGTGTTGACTCAATTATGTACAAATAACATGGCTGAGTATCAAGCGCTCATGCTAGGTCTACAAATGGCAACTGAAATGGGACTAAAAGACTTAGACATTTATGGTGACTCGGAGTTGGTTCTAAAGCAACCTTCAGGGGAATATGATGTAAAAAAGGAAGATCTTGTCCCTTATCAGAGACAAGCATTGAAGTTACTCGGCAAGCTCGATACCTTCAAGCTAAAGCTTGTCCTAAGGAGTGCTAACCAAATGGCTGACGCACTTGCTAGGCTTGCAGCCACCTTGGCACTGGGGGTAGAGGTCACTACGATGGTAACCGTTTGCTAGCGTTGGGTTGTTGCTCCGGACGAAGAAGATATGGAAGAAGTCTGGATTGTCGCCTGATATAATGATTTCATATAGAGTTTTTCCCTTCATTTACAAGCTAAATTGTGCGGTATTGACGCTCTAGGAGCAATTTATGCTAACTATTTGATATAGTTGTGGTTTTTCTGTTTTATAACGTTTTGCAGCTTTTAGGGAAAAAACTTCCCATTCACTTGGCATTTTGACAACCACACTGTAGCGGAGAAGTTATGAGGCATGTAGGAGGTCTCGAGATTGTATTCGAGCTCCTTTGAAGAATAATTGTTAAAGAAACTTAGCGACTGAAGCCAAGTATAAAGCTGCCAGAAAAGGGCTCTGCCCGATCGGGTCGGGCAACCACCGCCCGATCGGGTTCGATCTTCTATACCAAAAAGTTCAGATTTCCTGCCCGATCGGGCAACATTGCCCGATCTCATCGGGTGGACTTTTACTTAGAGATTTTAATGGTTTTTGGAGCTGCTAGAGCTGAAGATTCGCCAGATGACATCGGGCAGCCTTACCCGATCGGGTGCAAATGTTGCGGCCCCGATCGGGTGGTCGTCACCCAATCTCATCGAGTAGATGTGTTTTTATTAGTGCTGGAATATTGTTCTTAGGCCCGATCGGGCGGCCTTGTGCCCCATCGGGTGGAAGACACGGAGGATTCTATTTTGCGTCTTTTCCGTCCTATTTTATTGCTTTCTTAGAAGACTATAAATACTTTTGAGGTTATTTTGACATGTACCACTTTTTATCTTAAACATTTAGAGAGCTTTTAGAGTTAGTTTTCATTAGTTTTCATTGTAGAGGAGATCAAACCTGGGTTCAATTCAATTAAAGTTATTGCTTTTTGTCAAATTGGTAATCTTCTCTCTTATTGCTTTGTTATTATTTCTTAATTGTTCTAGTTTAGTTGTTGATTATTCAATTAGTTTATGATGCAATTATTAGGGTTTCTTATTAGTTTTGTTATTGTTAGTTTGATCATGTCTGAGTAGATCTCTTTCTAGGGTGTTAGATAGGGAAGCCATGTTTATACCATGATTGTTGTTTAGATTTCTATCGATTTCTAGGGCTTGATTAGAGTGATTGTGGCATGGTTTGTTCTTGATTAGTGATTAATGTTAGTGGCCAATTTCATTGATTACTTGTGGTTAATAATTGTTCGCACAGACCCGTCCTACGATTAGAAGCCTAGGACACATCAGTAGTTTTGATTACGTTAGTGAACAAACGACGTATGTTGAACTATGAGCGTTGAGACTTATAGCTCAGCACATGCTCTAATCTCTCGACTCTTGACTTAGGTTTTGATAGTAGTTGACCCTATTTGATTGGTATAAGCATGGTGGACCGAACTAATACCCTAGCCTTTTATTCCATAGTTAAATCCTCAATTTAATTCTCGTTATACTTAGTTTAATTATTAGTTCAGTTAATCTTCTCTGATTTCATCTGAAGTAGTTAGTTGGTTGAATATTAACATAGAAACTCTGTCTTCATGCGGGTTCGACCCTGCTTCCATTGACTACCGTTGTTAGAGGACTGTAGGAATTATCTTTGAATAGGTGATACAACTTTAGCCTATCAAATTTTGGCGCCGTTGCCGGGGAGACGGCTAGTTTTCTAGTTTTTATTCGATTAATTAGCGTACTTCTTTTTGCCTCATTGGAACCTCCCGTTCCAATTGAGGTGTTCTCACGGTTTTGTTCCAGGTACAGAAAAAAAACTCATATATTTCCTGGAGATCCCGATACGAAAGCAATACTTCGGGATCTTAGAGCAGAGCTTGAATAAGAGAAACCTGATTCAGAGATTCCTTCATTACCAATGGCGAAGTCGCTGAAATCTTATGTGGTGCCTAATCCTGAAGGCATACCCATAGGTCCACAGATGCCCACCATTGCTGCAAATAACTTTGTGATTAAGGCTGCACGAATTAATATGGTGCAGCCGAATCAGTTTGGTGGGCATCCTTCTAAAGATCCGGCCAATCATCTGCAGAGATTCCAACAACTCTGCAGAAGTGTTAAACATTAAGGAGTCACACCTGAGCAGCTCAAAGTCATGTTGTTCGATTTATCACTCAGAGACAAAGCTCAGAGGTGGTTTAGTGACATCACTGACACAGAATGGTCGAGGATTTCTGCTGCATTCCTTCAAGAGTATTACCCTCCCACAAAAACAGCAGATATCAGAAACAAGTTCGCCACGTTTTCCCAAGAGCCAGATGAGACATTGAGGGAAGCATGGACTAGATTCAGAGACTTACAGAGGGAGTGTCCACATCATAATATGGACAAGTGGTTTCTGATGCAGACTTTTTACAATGGTCTGCAGCCCCAGACGAAGAGTATTGTTGATTCGTCTACAAGAGGAGTCTTTTTAGACAAGGAAGTTGATGAGGGTTATGACTTCCTAGCCAATCTCGCAGCAAATGACCATTCATCATCTAGGAGTCTAACTAAGAAGGTACTTGAAGTTGACGCTATTTCATTGCTTACTTCTCAGATGGCGCAACAGACTCAGCAGTTACAAACAATGAAGTCTTCTAGTTCGATACCTCCGCCTATGAGTATAAATGCCATGTCCGCCGTTGCACCCATCACTTCATCTTACTGCGAGGTGTGTGGTATTCAAGGACACTTTGGCCATGATTGTCAGTTCGGTCTGAATCAGATGGAGCAGGCGAATGCTTTTCAACAAAGACAGCCAAATAACCCCTACTCCAACACATTCAATCCTGGTTGGAAAGACAATCCACTTCTCTCTTATAAAAGCAACAATGTTCATAACCCACAGCCACAAAATTCCTACCAACAACCACAAAATTCCTATCAGCAATTATAAAATCACCAAAAACCAAGGGAATTCTCACAATCCCCCTGGTTTCCAAAGACCTGCCCATCAGAATTTCCAGCCAGCACCATAAAATGTATCCCCACAGGAGCCTAGCACATCTGAACTGATGAAACTAGTATTGTCTATGCAAAAGACAAATGAGGAGGCACAGAAAGCTCAAGAGAAATATATGTTGGCTATGTAGAAAGCCAATGAGGATGCACAAAAAGCTCAAGAGAAGCACATAAAACTTCTCGAGACTCAAATTGCTCAATTGGCAGGGAATAATGCTCAGAGGCAGCAGGGACAATTGCCCGGGCAACCATTACAGGGGGGAAGCAAATGCCGTTACTCTTCGTAGTGGCACTGCTTATGCTGCTCCTCCTATGCCCGTTGTTGATGATGCTCCTCCTAGTAAGGAGAAGGAGGTAGTAGAAAAGAATTTAGAGAAGAGTTCGACGTCTGATATTGAACTGTCTGAGGAAGCTGAACAGACAGGAAAGAAGAAGGAGAAGGTTTCTAATACACCTTTTACACCAAGGTTGCCTTTTCCTCATCGAATGCAAAAGTCCAAAGTGGATTAACAACTTGGTAAGTTCTTGGATATGGTCAAGAACCTTGAGGTAACGATTCCTTTCACAGATTTGATTTCTCAAGTGCCTGTTTATGCTAAGTTTTTGAAGGAGATGATCACTAAAAAGAGAAATTTTGGTCGGGTAGATAAAGTCGCACTCACTGAAGAGTGTAGTGCTGTTTTACAAAATAAATCTCCACCTAAATTGAAATATCCTAGTAGCTTTTCCATCCCATGTCATGTAGGTGCACTATTTATTGATAAAGCTTTATGTGATTTAGGTGCATTTGTGTCTGTCATGCCATTGTCTGTCTGTAATAAAATGAACATGGGGGCACTTAAGTACACTCAAATTACTTTGCAGATGGATGACTGTTCTATAAAATACCCTCTAGGTGTTTTAGAAGACGTCCCTGTTAGGGTGGGAAAGTTTTACATCCCTGTGGATTTTGTTGTGTTGGATATGGAAGAGGATGCCCAAATTCCTATTATATTGGGTAGACTATTTTGTGCACTGTAGGTGCTGTTTTTGATGTCAAGTTAGGGTCTTTGACTTTGAGTGTTGTTAATGATACTGTCACTTTTAAACTAATCAATGCTATGAAGTCTCCTATGCTTGAAGAGTCTTGTTGCAGGATTGATGTGGTAGACAAAGCTGTGATGTCTGCATTTCAGCAGCTACGTGATGCTCACCCATTGGAGGTAGCATTGACTGATGGTGATTCATCAGGCATCCATACTGAAGTCGATGCCTGCCTTGCTGATTTAGAGGACCATAGAGCTAAATAGGGATAGGAAACTGTGATGCTTGAAAGTGTATGCTCTAGCTCTACTCCTTAGGTAACTAAGGTGGAACTCAAACCACTACCCTCTCATCTGAAGTATGCATTTTTAGATGATAAGGAAGAATGTCCTGTGATTGTCAGTACTAAACTCACAGATAGCCAATTGAAAAATTTGCTTACAGTGCTTCGCATGCACAAGAAGGCTATTGGGTGTAATATTGATGATCAGAAGGGCATTAGTCCTGATTTTTGTATGCATCGTATTAATCTGGAAGAGGATCACCGCCCTTGCATTCAACCTCAGAGACGTTTGAATCTAATATGCAAGAGATGGTGAAGAAAGAAATAATGAAACTGTTAGATGCAAGGATCATTTATCCCATTGCTAATTCCAAGTGGGTCAGCCCTGTGCAAGTCCTAAGAAGGGGGGAACCACTGTTGTTAAAAATGAAAAAGGTGATTTAATCCCTACCAGGATTGTCACAGGATGGTGTATGTGCATTGATTATCGTAGACTTAACAATGCCACTCTGAAGACCACTTCCCCCTTCCCTTTATTGATCATATGTTGGAAAGGCTAGCCAAACATAGTTATTTCTATTATCTGGATGGATATTCTGGTTTCTTCCAAATCCCCATCCATCCAGACGATCAGGAAAAGACTATGTTTACATGTCCTTATGGCACTTTCGCTTATCGTAGGATGCCATTTGGATTGTGTAACGCTCCTGCTACTTTCCAACTCTGTATGATGGACATATTCTCTGATTTTATTGAAAAATATCATGGAAGTTTTTATGGATGATTTTAGTGTTTATGGTTATGACTTTGATGTTTGCCTGCACAATTTCTCTAAAGTGCTTAAAAGGTGTGTCGAGGCAAACCTTGTGCTTAATTGGGAAAAGTGTCACTTCATGGTGAATGAAGGCGTTGTTTTGGGTCACTTGATTTCTGAGCGTGGCATCCAAGTGGATAGAGCAAAGATTGAGGTGATTGAGAAACTTCCCCCTCCAATGAATGTCAAAGGAGTGAGGAGTTTTCTTGGTCATGTGGGGTTTTATCGCAGGTTTATCAAAGATTTTTCAAAAATTGCAAAACCCCTCACTCAATTGTTGCTAAAGGGTGCCACGTTTGATTTTACTAATGATTGATTGGTGTCTTTTGACAGGATAAAGACAACATTGATCACTGCCCCTATTATACAACCACCTGATTGGAATCTCCCTTTTGATATCATGTGCGATGCTAGCGATTATGCAATAGGGGAAGTACTTGGTCAGAGGAAGGATAAGCTAATCCATGCTATCCACTATGCCAGCAAGACCTTGGATCGAACCTAGGTTAATTATGCTACGACAGAGAAGGAATTGCTGGCCATAGTTTATGCATTGGACAAATTTCGGACCTATCTGATAGGTTCGAAGGTTATAGTACATAATGACCATGCTGCTTTGAAGTACTTGATGGCCAAGAAAGAGGCAAAGCCTAGACTTATCAAATGGATTCTTTTGCTCCAAGAGTTCGACTTGGAAATAAAGGATAAGAAGAGTGCTGAGAATGTGGTCGCCGACCACCTTTCCAGGTTGAGGTTTGAATCATCTTCTGACCCTCCTATAGATGACTCTTTTCCTGATGATCATTTGTTTTCTGTGTCGTCTAAATCTCCTTGGTATGCTGATTTTGCAAATTATTGTTTTAGCGGTTCCCATCCTCCCAAGCTTACACATCAGCAACGAAAAAAGTTTTATCATGAGGCTAAGATGTATTTTTGGGAGGACCCTTTCCTATATAAGAAATGCTCCAACGGAATGTTCCGTTGTTGTATTCCTGATTGGGAAATGGAAGGTGTTTTCTACATTTTTCATCGTATGCCCTCTAGTGGCTATCTAGGTTCCCAAGCGACTGATTTTCGAGTCCTACATAGTGGTTTTTATTGGCCTTCGATTTTCAAAGATGCTCGTGCCTTTTGTTTGTCTTGGGATGCTTGTCAGAGGACGGGTAATATTTCAAAAAGGCAAGAGATGCCACAGAGTGGGATTTTAAAAGTCGAACCTTTTGATGTGTGGGGGATCGATTTAATGGGACCCTTTCCTACCTCTTGTGGGAATAGGTATATTCTAGTGGATGTCGACTATGTGACCAAATGGGTAGAAGCTATAGCATCACCGACCAATGATTCTAAGGTTGTGATGAAAATGTTCAAGAAGATAATCTTTCCCCGTTTTAGTGTCCCTCGTGTTGTAATTAGTGATGGAGGTTCTCACTTTCATAAGAGCACCTTCAAGGTCCTATTGAAAAAAAATGGAGTCACCCACAAGGTCGGTCTAGCCTACCACCCCAGACTACTGGTCAAGTAGAAGTGTCAAATAGGCAGATTAAGAGGATCCTTGAAAAAGTTGTCACTAAGGCTAGGAAAGATTGGTCTTTAAAACTTGATGATACTCTTTGGGCGCTCCGCACTGCTTTTAAGACTCCATTGGGTACCACCCCTTATCGATTGGTTTATGGCAAAGCTTGCCATTTGCCAGTGGAAATGGAGTATCTTTCTGCGTGGGCGGTTAAAGAGATTAACCTTGATTTGACAGCTGCAGGTGAAGCACGACGTCTTCAACTCAATGAGTTGGATGAGCTCCGTTTAGATGCTTATGAGAACCACTGGCTCTACAAAGAGCAAACGAAGAAGTTGCATGACAAAATGATTGACAAGACAGAGTTTAAGGTTGGCGACAAGGTTCTACTATTTAATTCCAGGTTGAGACTGTTTCTTGCAAAGCTCAAATCTCGATAGTCTGGACCATTCGAGGTGACTGATGTGAAGGCACATGGTGCCATCGAGGTTGTGAATTAAAAAGGTGAGAAGTTCAAAGCAAATGAACAGCGTTTGAAGATGTACCACGAGGGTGCTTTTGTTGGTTGGGGGAGGAAATTTGCTTCGGCCCCTCCCCACTTGATTCATCTGATTAGAGAGGTAATATGGTCGTGTGGGACCTTCATAAACCAGGGCTTTGCGGGAGGCAACCCATATCCCTTAGTTAGTTTTTATTTTTCCTTATTTTTCGTAGTTTTAGAGTGTGAGAGAGCGTGAGGGTACTAATGTGTTCTAGATCTTGTGTTCTAAACTGCAAATTTACCTAAAAAATAGGAATTTGAGCCCTACTTGCCCCAACTATGCAAAAAGGCGAGCTACTTGCTGAATAGTAGCTCGCCCAATGGGGTCGGGCGACAACTGCTCGATCGGGTGGCCGCAAAGAGTGACAGAAGAACAAAGATGCCCGATCAGGTGCGAAATACTTGCACCCGATGGAAAATAGGTTGCCCGATGTATCGCCCGATCGGGTGTCGGGACAAAATTCAGAAGCTAGAGAAGCATCCCACCCGATGGCATCGGGCAACCATCGCCCGATCAGGTGCGCAACCCTAGCACCCGATGGAAAATAGATTGCCCGATCGGGTCGGGAGATGGTCGCCGATCGGGCCTGCGCACAAAAAGGCCCAATTAATTTCGGCTTTGCCTCCCTCCTCTCCACATATCTCTTATCCCTCTCTCTCATCTCACTCTATCTCCTCACTTTCATCCTCCCCAATCAACCTCTCAAACCCCCTAACCTCCATTAAAACTCCATCATTCTTCTTTCAATCTTTCTCCTTTTTCCTTCAAAACTCCATAAAACCCTCTTCTTTTCTCCTTCTATCCCTTTTTCCCCATTTTTCCACTCACAAAAATTTCCCTTTCTCTTCACCACTTTCCCACCTCCATTTTTGTGTTACAAGAAGGTTCAAGGTTGCCAACACAAGGATGACAAGCAAGTTCAGGAGATTAATCAGGGGCGAAGGCTCCAGATCTAGGAGAGAAGCTACTCCACCGGTTTCCGAGAGACCCACAATACCCGGAAATCATTTTCCAGTATGATGAGCATCGGGATAATTTCTACGCTTTAAAAAGCGTGAGTTACTTCCTACCCAATTTCTTGATGTAGAATTGTTAGCTAAATTGGGTCTGACTGATGATTTCAAAGACTTTATGAAATGTGTGGGTATGGAAACTTTGAATAATGTTGATGTTAGTACTTATGCTGTTCTGGTCTTTGAACTCTTTAGTAGCTTTGGTCACACCAAGCCCCGGGCCAAGCCGGTCACACATGTTCATTATCGTCTTTAAACCAAGAGCACACACTTACCCTTAGGGAATTTGCGGGGGTTCTTAGACTGACTGTACAGGGGGACTACTACGGGGACCCATAGCAATTTATCATGGCCGGTGTTTACTTAATGCTTACAGGGGACCCAAAGCCTTTTGACATTCAGAAATGTCATTGGGCAAATTTCCACCACCCCATCTTTAGTATATGGATCCAGTTTATGGCCCAAACACTGTTAGGTCGTTATGAGGGTCACTTAGTCCGAGGGGACGAGTTGATCATTATTGGTAGCTACATCTCTAAAGGCTCTAGAGATTCTTTTCAATACAATTTATCCCAACATGTAGCTACCCAGTTCGAGCGTATCTCGAAGTCGCTTCCTAGGATTCGTGACGACGGGATGTATACTCCTAGGCTGCTAGTGAATGGGGGGTTGATTACTTTGTTTACCCGGCAAATTGCCAGTTTTGATGAGACGCACCTTAACCCAGTCCAGGGCCCTACCCTCATCGACCTTACCTAACTTGACACCCTAAAGGTCCTCCAGCGCATCTCTGATCAGAGATTTCAATGGAGAATTAAGTCCAAAAGGTCCATCACCCTTCCCGACCCTAGAGCTCGCTTAAGGCCCCGTCAGGAAAAGTACCTACTCCCTATAGAGGGAGCTGACCTAGCTGTCCCTGTCCCCGAGCCCCCTCGTTGTTCTTACCATAGGCGTCATACGCCAAATATTGACGAGGGTCCCTCTACCTCTGCCACCGCTTCTCATCCCCCTCCCCCGAACACTTTTGATTTTACAGGTATGATGTCGACCTTGGGTCGAATGGAGGCAGGCATGGGACGGATGGAAGAGCTTGTCAACGTGAATACCGCCACCCTTGCGGGCTATGGTACTCGTATTGACACGCTCTACACTCGTATGGATGAGATGGGGAGACGAGTGGACATTATGGCAGAGGATCAGCACTTCTTCTATCCTCTCTACGATGACTTTTGTAGGCGTGGCATTGTTGAGCAGTCCGCTCAACACCCTTCGTGGTACCATTGGAACCCGAGTTATGGCCAACCTGCCGGCACGACAGATGATATGACAGAGGATGAGGAGGAGGAGGCTGCACCCCTACAGTCCGTCTCCTTAGGAGATTTTGGTCTAGGGACTAGTGGTCTTGGGGGCGGTTTTGATACAGGTGCTAGTGGCTTTGCTGGTGGTATGGGTGGTTTTTCAGGTGAACCTCCTGGTGGTTATTCAGATGCTGGTGGTATGTCTGGTGGCGGTTTCTTTGGCGGCCTCACAGATGATGATATGGGCGGCTGATGTCCTTGCCCTCTCCTCTCCTTCGTTGTAATGAGGACATTGCCTCGGTCAGCTTGGGGGAGGATCTCTCACTATAGGTATTCCCTTTACTGCTTTTTAGTGTAGTTTTACAGCTTTATAGGATAAATTTAACGCTTTGATAGGATAGTTTACAACTTTGAAAAAATTAAAAATGAAGAAAAAAAAAGATTGATCATGATTGGTTTAAAAAAAAGGATCTCTCACTATAGGTATTCCCTCCCTGTGCCCCTTATTGTGCTTTGATTGAAAATTATTTGACTTTGTTTCAGGATAGCTGGGCATTTGTGATCTTGAGGCTATAATTTGATGTTTGATTACTATGATTTCGAGCAGTTTCTGATTATATTACACTACATTGTGCTGCATGCCTGAATTGGTTAGACTGTGTGGCCTCTTTGTAAGCCTATTGGATTCATATCATTATCTAGTCTATTTCTGTGTGTTAGTTCCTCTTTAGTGGATTGATCTTGATTTTGACTTCGTACTTATCTTATATTCGATGACTTGTAGCATTTGCAGTGATAGAGACGTTCTTTTGTCTGATTCTTGAGCCTCAGAGTGCATTTTTGATATACTTTTACCCCCTTAGCCCCGCTGAGCCTAATGATCTGTTTTGTGTTACTAAACCCTCATTATAAGCCCATGGCCTTTATATATCGATACTATTCCCAAGCATAGCTTGGGGAAGAAATTGTTGGGTTAAGTTTGAATATGATTTCATGGTTTGGTTTGGTTTTGGAAAATTAAAAGTGTTTTTTTATGAGGTTTGAGTATTAGAAAAAGAAAAGAAAAAGCAAAGTTAGAGTTGCGTGTATGTTTGGTTCGAAAAATGGAAGAAAAAGAAATAAAAGTTCAAAAGAATTCAAAGTTCCTTTATTCACGTATGTTTGTAACGGGAAAAAAATATGTATGCTACATTGCTCGAAAGTTGGGTTTGTTGTGAGCTTACATTGATTCATAAGAGTTGGGATGTGTTTTGCGGTTATATGGTATTGTTGGGAGTTGTTTCGGCCTCCTTCGGCCTTGATTGAGTGATCTTTGCTCCCCCATCCTTGGTTTTTCCACCACATTTCCTAAAAATATCCCCTACCTCTAACCTAAGCCCCATTACAACCCTATAAAGTCCTCTTGAGCTTGTGTTTACATTGTTAATTTGATTGATTTTGAGTCAGTTTGTCAAAATAAAAGAGTATATCTGCTAATTGAGTCGACTTGGCTAGGATGAGCGTCATTTAACCTTCTTAAACACATGAGAGTGTGAGTGGGAAGGGCATTTATGGTCGGGTCGGTGAGTGTTCGGGCACATTCTTTGCCTTCCACAAAATTGAGAGGAGTGACACCTTTTGTGAGCACCTTTTCAGGATTTGTATGCCTTGTGGATGCTTGAATTTGATGAATTTCTTGGATGATTGGTAGTTGGATGAATTTGATTAGCCGAACTTGAATTTTGCCTGCTTGAACGATTCTTAGTCTTGAAAACGTCATTTGAGCTTGGATTGTTTTTATCTACGGGGTGAGGCGATCTATTCCATGTTCATGTTCTATTTGCTTGAGGACAAGCAAAGGTTTAGCTTGGGGGAATTTGATATAATGATTTCATATAGAGTTTTTCCCTTCATTTACAAGCTAAATTGTGCGGTATTGACGCTCTTAGGAGCCATTTATGCTAACTATTTAGATATAGTTGTGGTTTGTCTGTTTTATAACGTTTTGCAGGTTTTAGAGAAAAAACTTCCCATTCACTTGGCATTTTGACCATCATACTGTAGCGGAGAAGTTATGAGGCATGTAGGAGGTCTCGAGATTGTATTCGAGCTCCTTTGAAAAAGAATTGTTAAATAAACTTCGCGTCTGAAGGCAAGTATAAAGCTGCCAGAAAAGGGCTCTGCCCGATCAGGTCGGGCAACCATCGCTTGATCGGGTTCGATCTTCTATACCAAAAAGTTCAGATTTCCTTCCCGATCGGGCAACATTGCCCGATCTCATCGGGTGGACTTTTACTTAGAGATTTTATTGGTTTTTGGAGCTGCTAGAGCTGAAGATTCGCCAGATGACATCGGGCAGCCTTACCCTATCGGGTGCAAATGTTGCGGCCCCGATCGGGTGGTCGTCACCCAATCTCATCGAGTAGATGTGTTTTTATTAGTGCTGGAATATTGTTCCTAGGCCCGATCGGGCGGCCTTGTGCCCCATCGGGTGGAAGACACGGAGGATTCTATTTTGCGTCTTTTCCGTCCTATTTTATTGCTTTCTTAGAAGACTATAAATACTTTTGAGGTTATTTTGACATGTACCTCTTTTTATCTTAAACATTTAGAGAGCTTTTAGAGTTAGTTTTCATTATTTTTCATTGTAGAGGAGATCAAACCTGGGTTCAATTCAATTAAAGTTATTGCTTTTTGTCAAATTGGTAATCTTCTCTCTTATTGCTTTGTTATTATTTCTTAATTGTTCTAGTTTAGTTGTTGATTATTCAATTAGTTCATGATGCAATTATTAGGGTTTTTTATTAGTTTTGTTATTGTTAGTTTGATCATGTCTGAGTAGATCTCTTTCTAGGGTGTTAGATAGGGAAGCCATGTTTATACCATGATTGTTGTTTAGATTTCTATCGATTTCTAGGGCTTGATTAGAGTGATTGTGGTGAGGTTTGTTCTTGATTAGTGATTAATGTTAGTGGCCAATTTCATTGATTTCTTCTGGTTAATAACTGTTTGCACAGACCTGTCTTACAATAAGAAGCCTAGGACACATCAGCAGTTCTGATTACGTTAGTGAACAAGCGGCGTATGTTGAACTATGAGCGTTGAGACTTAGCCATAGCTCAGCACATGCTCTAATCTCTCGTCTCTTGACTTAGGTTTTGATATTAGTTGACCCTATTTGATTAGTATTATCATGGTGGACCGAACTATTACCCTAGACTTTTATTCCATAGTTAAATCCTCAATTAATTCTTGTTATCCTTAGTTTAATTATTAGTTCAGTTAATCTTCTCTGATTTCATCTGAAGTAGTTAGTTGGTTGAATATTAACATAGAAACTCTATCTCCCTGCGGATTTGACCCTACCTCCATTGACTATCATTGTTAGAGGACTGTAGGAATTATCTTTGAATAGGTGATACGACTTTAGCCTATCAAATCGGACGAAGAGGGTGTTGAAGAAGTTGACATCATATCCGTCTATCAAATTGACGAAGAAGATTGGCGTTAACTAATTATTGATTACTTGGCTCATGAAAAACTGCCAAGTGATGCAAAGCATAGAACGGAGATTCGTCGTGGAGCCCAACGCTTCATATATTATAAGGGAACTATTTACCGACTGTCCTTTCATGGACTATGGTTGAGATGTCTGGGAGATGAAGAAGCAAAGCAAACAATAGAGGAAGTTCACTCTGGCATATGTGGTGCTCACCAGTCAGCTCCAAAAATAAATGACCGCATAAAAAGGATGGCCTACTATTGGCCAACTATGGTGCAAGACCGCATGGATTACGCAAGGAAATGTGAAGCTTGTCAATTTCATGCTAACTTCATACATCAACCTCTGGAGCCCCTATATCCCACAATTACATCCTTGCCCTTTGAAGCATGGGGACTTGATGTAGTTGGCCCAATCACGCCAAAATTGTAATCCCCGTAATTTTATGAATTTTATAAATATATTTAAAGTATATTTATAATCATTTTTATATTTATTTCATTTAATTATTCAAGTGTTGACTATTTTGAAAGTCAAATGATTGTTTATGCGTTTTAAATAATCATTAATATTTATTGGGTTGGATTTTTAAGTATTAAGTATATTATAAAATGTTTTGTGTTGTATTTAAAATGATTTTAATACTGGGATGAGGAGCCCAAAGCTTTTAATTAAATATTAATGTTTCAACTTGAGCCTAAACCTATTCACCTTAGGTTTTAGGCAAACCTATAAATACCCCCAAACCCCAAGTTGCACGCTTTTATTTTCTCTCTTTTTCCTCTCCTCTCACTCGTCTGCCCTCACTATCTTTTCTTCCCTTTGGTTCCGGCGCCGTGCACCACCACACACCACCTCCCTTTTGTTCTTGTGTTGGTGCCAGCACTGCCACACATGTCCATCCGCAACAGCAGCCACGCAACTCTTCTCTCCCTGTCTTAATTCTCTTTTTACATCTTTTTATACTTCCGAATCTGATTGCTCAGATTTCTTATACTCCATCCGTCCCATAATATAGTGCTTGTTTCTCATTTTTCACAAAAATTAAGGTTAAACAAAACACCAATGATTGAAGTACTTGTGACAACAAAACAACAAATTTAAAGAGGTAAAGTAGGGAGAAAAGACAAATATAATAATGACAAGTACATAGAAATGGATTATTTTTGAATAAAATACTTTGGGGGGGACCAATTTTCAAGTACTTGATGAAGGTGTGTTAGGAATTTAGTACCTTTTAAAAATGGAAACAAGAACAACATTTTGAAACATCCAAAATGGAATACAAGCACTATATTATGGGACGGAGGGAGTAGTTCTGTTTGTGTTTAGGCAAAACTTCCTTCTTCAAAGTTGTAGATATCGTAAAGTTATTGAACTTAGGCTCAATAATCACTCGATTCCGATTATTATTCCACCAGTTATGGCCTCTAGAAGTTTGACAGTTTTGCTGCCATATTTTACTCGCAATTCCGATTTTTGTGCTTTCTTTTGGTTATTTATTAACCTTTATCCTCTATTTAATGTTTAACTAAAGTATAAATATTAAGTTATGATTTTTATGAATTTTAATATTAAACTTATGATTTTTGTGAGTTTTAATATTAAAGTTGTGAATTTTAAGAGTTGAAACTTTATTCTTTGAAGTAATTAAACATCTGATTTTTATTTATTCTGAATATGAATTATAATTTCAGATTTATTATTTATTATTTAAAGTGAGTTTCAAGTATGAAAGTAATAGTATTTGAGGTTTTCAAAGCCTAGACTTATAGTATAATATTAAAGGTTGTTAAAGGTTGAACTTTAATATTTTAAAGTATTTTAAAACTAGTTTTGAAGCGTTTTAAAATAAATTATATTGCTGTGAATTAATTGGGATAATAGTTCATTGTTATGTGATAAGTTTGGTAGGCGGATAATTTACTTTAGGTGACTTCTAGAGTTTTAAAGTGGCCTCTCACTTTGTCTATACAAGGTACGTACATGTCCTTATGTGTTAGACTAGTATCATGTCCTAAGGATTAGGATTATTTATAGTATCATGTATAGGGAACCCTTTTTATGGTTCATATGTGGCTATTGAATTGGAGTTACATGTTGTTGAGCACATTAATGGCCTTTATGATTTATTACATGATTGAATGGATGTTTGATTCAAGCATGTTGTTTGGGATTATTTATATTTTGATCCATCGTGTGATATGGATAAATATTATTTTATTATTGGATTATGGAGTATGGTATTGTTTCCCTTAATGGATATTTTATTACTTCTCAAAGGCCGAGGACTTTGTGAGTAAGTTGGACTATTATTGGTTATTATTATTTTATTACTTCTCAAAGGACGAGGACTTTGTGAGTAAATTGGACTATTATTGGTTATGGTTATTTTACTACTTTGCAAACACCAAGTTTAACACCCCGCCCAAACCGAACCCTTTTTATATTTAATAAAACTCGTTTGAGGGGAAATCAACGAGGGTTCGATTCGGATGGAGCGTTACCGCCGCACTCAACTCCTTGGAATTAAGTGCAAGGCTAAGTAACTAAAACATATTCATTCCAAACTTAATAAAAGATCCTTACAACTAAATTAAGCTAGTTCGTTAAATACTAAATACTACGAGTTTCAGAGTTCCAGCGGAAGCAAAATATTAAACTAGGTGGATGACAACTTCTAGTTGATCTCTCATAATTCCCCTCGATCACCCACCTGCAAATAAATATGGAAAAAGACAAGAGAGACAAGCGCCCAAAAATCAGATAAACTGAGTAATTCCAACTCCATCCCGTAAAGTACTTAAGTTAAAATAATTGAAAATAATATATAAGTCGAGTTGAAAAGCTTTGCACATAAACATATACAGTTAAAAGGTCACATTGATATAATATTCCAATTCATTTACGAAAGGGAAGGAGAACGCTAGCAAGCCGGTGATACACCACGTAAATCCACTTGCTAATGTGAGCCGGTGATACACCACGTAAATCCACTCACATGTGGGCCGGTGATACACCACGTAAATCCACCCACAAAAAGTAACATTGGCCATAAAACAGAGTCCCTAGTGTGCACACCCCTTCTAACTTGGAACACATCAAGATAGAAGGAAGACAAATAACAGAAAAAGCAGCATAGTAACTAGAAAACCTGTAGGTGGCCGCTGAACCTCCTATACAGGGCAACCTGTTCATCACTTCCTTTCGATATTCCGCTTTAAGTGATTAATATATTTTATGAAAGTCATCACTTAAATCACATATACATCATCTCATTATTTAACAAGTATGAGTATATTCATTCCAACATCCATAACTCAATTTATTCACGGCTTATCCAAAAAGCCCATTTTCATTCATATACAAACCATCACTAGTAAATTTAATAACCCATCATTTTCCAATTTATAATCAATTCATTTTCAATTTCCATTTTCAACTTTAATAACAATAATAGCATAGTAACAATGATAATGATAATAATAATAATAACGATAATAATACTAGTGATAAGAATATTCATAATAAATAATAAATAATAATATTCATAATAAATAATAAATAATAATAATAATAATAATAATAACAATAATAACAATATTAATCTTTAATTAAACAAAAGCCGAGGATAAAAGATTAAGTCGTTATCGAGTTTAATTACGAAGTTAACGATGCTATAATAATCATTGTCATAGTCCGTAGTCCATGTTCATGATCCATATCCATAATCCATAGTAATTAGTCATCCTACTAATCGTATTCATAATCCGCATTTAGGTCAATAGTTATAATAATCCATAATAGTTCCATAATTATGATCCATATTTCTAATCACATATTCACGTATTTAAATTATTTTATACTACGGGATCTATGTTTAGATGGACATCGAAAATTACCTCTTGAAGCGTGCCCGAAGTTAAGCCACGAGTTGATCGCACTCTTAATAATCTTCTTCTACTAGATCGGAATCTACAATTAAACGGGATCTATTAGTTTCCTAAATAACCCCTTTATTTTATTTATAAAATAAACAACTTAAATAATTCAAATAAATTAAATTAAATTTATTAATTACTTCAAAATAGTTTCATAAATCAAAGTTTATGGTTTCAAATTATTTATAAAAATCATTTTAAGTACTTAGAGATTACTTAAACTTTTAATTTTTATTAACTTAAACAATTATTCTAAATATAGAAAACTAACTTTATTTTATAAACATAAGAAATATGTTTAGGTCATTAAAGACTAAGTCAAACATCATTAAGCAACCAATTAATTTTAATAAGTAAAGAAAATACTTTATCTTTATTTTAATAACAAATAAAACTTAAAAAGAAAGCGAGGGGGGAAACTGATTCACTGAATCAGTTTCAGGGAGAAGGGAGAACAGGGGAAAAACAGAGGAGGAGGAAGAAGAAGGGAGGAGCAGGGGAGGAGGAGGAAGAAAGGAGGAGGGCGGCTCGCTGGGGTTTTCACGGTGGGATGGGGCGGTTCGCGGCTACCGCAAGCAACCGACGAGGGTGCGTGGTGGCTGCGCGCACAGGGCAGCGAACAAGGAGGAGAAGGAGGATTAGGTGGTGGTGGTGCGGCGCAGCTGGGCGGCGAAGGTGGCTCAGGGAGGGGCGAAGTTTGTGGTGGTCAGGCGGTTGTTCCGGCGAGTCAGGGGTGGTGCGAAGGTGGTTCAGTTGGTGGTGAAATTTGTAAAAATTTTCTTTTATTTTCAACATTAAAATCAGAAATTGAAAGAGAAGAGGGAGAAATTGAAGCAACCTTAGAATGTAGTGGGTTGCTTGAGTAATTGAATGGGTGTAGCTCAGTATTTATAGAGGAATTGGGTCAGATTTTTGAGCTTGGAGTCAAACTCCATCAATGGTGAAGATCTTTGAATTTGAAAATCTGATATTGTTTTGACTACTTTGCTCAGATTTTCCTAAGTTTTAGCTTAAGTGTTGATGAAATCTGACAAGAGTGATGGAGTGTTTGGATTTTTGCTCTTGGATGTGTTGTAGTCACATGAGGGAGGGAGGAAAGTTGAAGAAGGAGTGAATCAGACTTTTGTTTTCTGATTTTGGTGTTTTTATTTTTCTTTATTTTTTTTTTTTTTGGGCTAATGTACTAGGACTTTGGTATTTGTTTGGGTTGGACTCTCAATGGGTTTTTGTCAATGTGGATGGACAATGATTTGAATAAGAATGCCCACAACCAAGTAAATATTTCAATAATAATTAAATTAATAGAAATAATAAAATGAATAATTAGTTTGCAAAAAAAATATATTTAAATCAAATCATTTAAATAGAATCACTAAATAATTCAAAACTAAATAAATCATTTTTAATAAACATTATTAATTCAAAAACTAAATGAAGTGAATAGCAATAGCTTTAGACTTGTGCACGTCTGAAGTTTTGGACTAGTATGAGTTGGAGCACATGGTGGTAGCCCATGACTTTTCTTGGGGTCGGATTGATCACCATACCCTATTTTTATTTTTAAAGGTTCATCGATATCGTAGGTCAAGGGATTACGGAGTCGTGCCCGTAGTTCGTCCTCTATTTTGAAGGCTGGTTTTGGTTGGACAACTCGATCCATTGTTTATTCAATTTACTAAATGATTATCATGTTGTATGTCTTGTGAAGTCAAGTCTTATTGTACAAGTTGAAGTCTTGAGGTATGTTTATTAATCATGTTTGGTTGTTCATTAGTATCATGATTAGGTTTCGTGTTTATTCTATTTATGTATGTACTCAGCTTTGCTGATTACGTGCTTTTCTGTGTGTCGATCATGGCTATACCTATTGATACTGTGATGACTCTTTATTGGTGAGAAGTTTTCAATTGAGTAATTGCCTACAGGTTTGGAAGGCTTGATGTATCGTCTCGATTACTCATTTGGGACTTGGGAAGCGTTGATGAGAGATCGTTTTATTACTTTAATTGCTTCCTACCTTTACATTACTTTTATCAAGTTGTTTTATGGATTATTTATTTTAAATGCTTTAAGTTGGTTTTGAATTACCTTTCGAGGTTTGTTAATGATTTGACAATTATTATGTCTTAAGTATTTAATAAAGTTTTATTTGATGTTTTTTCCGCTGCAATACTCTCAGTAAGCCGATACGTTTTCACACGGGCGATAATGCCTTGATAATTCTCTATTTTACTTGGGAAAATGTATGTTTTATAAACAGGGAATTGTTAGGATGTTACAAAAATCGTCTGTGGGACACACATACTTCTTGGCAGCTACATACTACTTTTCTACATGGGCAGAAGCTAGTCCTCTTTGGGAGGTCAAAAAGGAGAATGCATTTAATTGACTTCATTCGCACTCAAATTATATACAAGTATGGGGTACTCCGACGAATTGTTATTGACAACAGAACGCCATTCTACAATAAGTTGATGAACAATTTATGTGAGAAGTTCAAGTTCGCTCAACATATGTCATTGATGTATAATGCACCTATAAACGGCGTAGCTGAAGCTTTCAACAAGACATTGTGCAAGTTGTTGAGCAAAGTTGTTGCCAAATCCAAGCGTGACTGTCACGAAAAAATAGGGGAGGTCCTCTGGGTATACAGAACAACATATAAATCTG
The DNA here is from genome assembly GCA_947645195.1 of Patellifolia procumbens. Lineage (NCBI taxonomy): Eukaryota > Viridiplantae > Streptophyta > Magnoliopsida > Caryophyllales > Amaranthaceae > Patellifolia > Patellifolia procumbens. The sequence continues at coordinate 3,893,490 of CANSGD010000016.1, forward strand.
CAACACAATCAACCCCATACGCGTTGGTTTATGGTGTTGAGGCTGTTTTACCCCTAGAACTTCAAATCTCTTCATTACGAATAGCCATACACAGGTTTAACATGTAATGAAAATGATAGTCTTCGACTAGCCGAATTAGAAGCACTTGATGAAAAAAGGGTTCAGGCACAACAAAACTTAGAGTGCTACCAGGCCCATCTGCCGCGCCCCTTCAACAAGAAAGTCAGACCTTGCTCCGTTCAAGTAGGAGATATGGTTCTAGATGTAAGAAGACCCATCATTACTTCTTGCAAAACAGGAGTAAGTTCACTTCGAAATGGGATGGTCCTTATGTGGTACAAGAGGTCTACACTAATGGAGCCTACAAAATTGTCGACGTTGAAGGATCACATGTGGGACCTATCAACGACAAGTTCCTGAAGAGATATTATTGTTAAAGTTGTAAGCTCCTAAGTAAGAGGGTAAACCGCTCATGCAAAAAAAAAAGCAAAAAAAAAAAACACATCACTTGAACTACGTTGGCTTGATCTTGCAAGGTCATTTGACAATCATTTTGCAAGTACGCTGGCAGGTTGAAAAATAAAAAAATTCAAGTGCAGCCACCACAAAAAAAAATCATTGTAATACTCCTGGCCCTCAAGAGTATTAACTATGAACGGCGAAACAAAAAAAAAAGAAATACTTTATGTATGGGGTCTGCTTAGCAGACCACCATACTCCGCCAGTTTACGCCAGAGCGCTAGAGCAGAGCAGACCTCGTAAGACAGACCTTTATGGATCAGAGCTCTGGACAGTAAATCAACAAAGACCTTATTACTTTGGCCCACTTCCAAATGAAGCCCACTTTCCTTGGAAAGTCAGTCATAAATCCATGTCTCTTATAAATACTCATGCACATGCACAAGGAAGGTACATTCAATCATAATCAAACAAAACACTCACAAAATACTTGCACTTGGTACTCATTTCTCACAACTAGAGACCTTGTGTTCATCTTTGTCTGACATAGGCATCGGAGGGGCGTTCCTCGGGAACAACCCCCGAGGTCCACCTTTGTTTTGCAGGTAACCACCACGAAGGAAGTTTTGACGCCACGTTTTCCACCAAGTACCCACCACTACACATCGTAGCTGTCCTAGACAGAAACAATTTGGCGCTAGAAGGAGGGGAAGAGTAGAAAAGTCCAATCTACAACTTTGCAATAGTGGTTTCTTACCCAAACACATCCGATTCTAACGGTCCTGAAGATGAAGACTACTCCCCATCGAGAGAAACGACCACCAGGTCAAGAAGAAGGATTAACAATGCTACCCACACTCGTGAAACAATGCAACCAAGCAACTCAGTGGTCATGCCAACCCCTGAACTACTCCAAGCAGCCATCACTGTGCTGCAATCCGCTCAGAAGTACATGGAAAACATTGGAACTTAGCAGCCCAGGAGAAAAAGAAGAGTGCAAACTGATGATTTAGTGAGAAGGCATCTACAACTAACACTTGAAGAGGGGACAATCATAGAGGAACCCATGTGTGGGTATAACAAAAGATCCCACACCCCAGTCCCAACATCCGATTATGGAGTGTCTAGCCGTCCCAGCCCAAATTATTTCCATAAAGGATGGCAGGAAGATGAATGGGACACATATATCATGCAATAACAGAACCCAAGCTTCTTCAGAGAGGAAGTACTTGTTGAATATCTGGCGAATGCCAGTCTAAGGTATGCCACCAGAAGGCATAAGGAACAAGAGGCGTCAGCTGAGCAGCATCGCAGAGGAATAAGGCGAAGACATCATCAAGAGGCTGAAGAAGCCCTGTCACACATAGAGGGAACCCCCACAGAAGGCCTGTGAAGAACAGGCTGGGGCCATCTCTGGAGGAAGGATCTGGTGAGAACATAACCTTTTCAGATCTTAAAGAGATCATATCCAGCAAAAGAAGATCACGAAGGCCATCGGCAGCTTCGCCAGCTAATGAGATCAGGTCTCCCTCCAAATCTCCCTTCACATCTGAGATTGTATCAGCGAAGGTGTCGAGAGAGATACTCCCCTCGACTCTCAAGTTCGAAGGAGAAGGAGATCCATAGGAACATGTAGCAGCTTTTGAAACCAAAATGGAAATGGGTAATTACAATGAAGCCCCATGGTGCATACACTTCCCAGCCACTCTGGTTATGATAGATCAGACTTAGTTCAGAACCATTCCCTAAGGCACGATAGCGAACTTTGATGAACTAAAGAAGAGATTTAAAGAGCATTTCATCAGCGGGATCAAAAAGAACAAGTCCACCCTCGAACTACTGTTGCTGAGGCAGAACTCTAATGAGAGCATGCGAGACTTTATTAGAAGATTCAACAAAGAGCTGGTACACATCCCAGAGCTGGAGCATAAGCTAGCTCTGCAGGCCCTGAGGAACGCTCTGCTACACAATAACAAATTCATGGATGACCTATAATGGGTCACCATGAAAGAGCTCAATGAATACATGGCTCTAGCTGAGAAATACATCGTCATCGAGGACTTGAATAAATCCTCGGCATCGAGAGCAGCCAAGCTTGCCAAACAGGAAACCAGGCAGAACGAGCACCAACTCCGGGGCCGCAATATCAGGGAAGCAGACCCAACTTTGGAGGTGGCAGATCCCATCAGAATAGTGGCAGAGAGAGGCAAAAGGAAGCAAAAAGGGAAGTAGACCGACTGAAGGCCCAGGAGAAGTATAACAGTTACAACAATCTCAAGCTTCCCAGGGCTGAAATCTTTCTAACCCATAGGGATGATAGTAGGTGGCACAGACCACCACCAACAGCAAAGAAGAGTCTAGGCCCAAACATGGCTGAATTTTTTGCTTTCAATGAGGCCCCAGGTCACAACACTGAATACTACATTACTCTGAACAATGACCTTGAAAGCCTGATCAGAAGAGGATACTTCAGAGAATACCTTGCCTGGAACCATGATAAGTGGACTTTAGGTTCACTTATTTGCATTTAGTTTTAGGTCATTTAGATGCATTTTAGGCCATATAGTCTCCTTTTCTTCCCCTTTTTCATCCTTTCTCATAGTCACATGCTTTGCATTTAGTTTTGTTCCATTTGCATGTAGTTATGTTGCATATAGATCATTACATGTGCATTTGCATCCCCCCTCCCCCATCTAACCTCTTCTTGAAGTGTTTAAAGTTAGATTTACAAAGGAAGATGCTGCAAAATAGGGAGCGGGCGCTCCGTCAAAAAAAATTGAAGAAAAAAAGCAGCAACTTGGAGCGGCCCAGGAACGTTCCTGGAGCGGGCGCTCCACAATACAAGGAGCGGGCGCTCCATGCCCAGATTTGCTATTTCAATCAGTTTCGGTTTTGTATCGGTCGATTCCGGTTTTGTATCGGTTTTTTTGGACGGTTTCGGTTTTGTGTTTTATGGCTTTGCCCTTAGTACTTTGGGGTATAAAATCCCATTTTTGTAATAATAACAGAGGAAGCTTTTAATTTCTGATTTTAATCAGCTTTAATGAGAGAGAGGAGATAGAGAACGAGAAGTTAGAGAGAGAAACTAGATCTAAACTTTTGAATGTTGATTATTGAAGCTATTTCAATGGAGTTTAGCAATTGATTTTCATCCATATTTGAGTACTTCTTCTTACTCTTCTCTTTATTTGCTTTTATACTTGCTTTATGTTGGCTTAGCATTCGATTAGTAGTGATTAGTTGATGATTAGCTTATTTAGTATGATTTATACCTTTGTTGGATCATCATTGTTGATTATTGAAGCTTTTTATTTCATTCCTTTCATGACTTGTGAGTAGTTTACTAGCTAGGGGAAGGGGATGACCTAGGTGATCATTAGTTGACCTTAAAAGTCAAGCTTGGGGGTATGACCTAGGTGATCATTAGTTGACCTTAAAAGTTAAGCTTGGGGGTATGACCTAGGTGATCATTAGTTGACCTTAAAAGTTAAGCTTGGGGGTATGACCTAGGTGATCATTAGTTGACCTTAAAAGTCAAGCTTGGGGGTATGACCTAGGTGATCATTAGTTGACCTTAAAAGTTAAGCTTGGGGGTATGACCTAGGTGATCATTAGTTGACCTTAAAAGTCAAGCTTAGGGTATGACCTAGGTGAAATTACGTTGTCTAGCTTATTTTATTGCCTTGTTTAATTGATTGATCACTATTTGAACTTGATTTGGGGATCAAAAGTGAAGGATTGAGAAATGAAGCTTTTGATTGACCTTAGGCTAGTCAATAGGTTGACTTCACCATGAGAATAGATTGACTTCCTAGGACCTTAATTGAATCGCTATGAGTTGTGGAAATACTTGGTTGATCAATTTTACCATGAGAATAGGTAAAATTGGTTGATTAAGTCTTCCTAATTAGCTCGAGAGAGTAATTAGGAAACATTTGAGTGACTTAGTCCCTTATTTGACCCTAATGAATCCCCTTGGCCTGACAAATAGGTTAGCTAATGGTTAACTAGTGATTCCCCTACCCCTAGTGTCTTCCTATTATAGTTTAAACCCATTCATTTAGTTTAATCGCTAGCTAATTCGCTCATAGTTTCTTAATTAATCATTTATATCAAAAACAACTAAAAATAGACTTAGCTCGCTTAATCACTTTCAAATCTTGATTAATCCTTGCTTCCTCGTGGATTCGACCCTTTCTTGCCCTATATTAGGCTAAGTTAGGTTATTAATTTGGCACGTGCAACAACCGTGTCAAATTTTGGCACCGTTGCCGGGGAAGCATTGGATTACATTGATTTGGATGTCGATTTTCGAGTCTAAGTCACCCCTTATCCTTCTTTTCCCTTTTTCTTTTTCCCTCCCCCTCTAATGATGAAATTCTTGTTGTTGCTAACCCCTTGCTTAGTTATGGTTTTGTAAGCAATTGTATCTTGGGGCACATTTTCAAGAATGGCAAGAGAACGAGTCATTTTGGAGGTATTACACTAGGGTGCAAGATTCTCTTCCAATCAACTATAGTTGTGAGCTACGGAAGGTTTGTGAAGTAATCTATGTCGGTTTGAATGATTTCACTCAATGCGTCGTTGAAGATATGCATCATGGAGAATTTCAAGCTCTTTCCTTGAATGAAGATTGGGATTATTACAATTGGCTAGCTCAAGACACGTATGAGTGGGACATGGGCACGAATCTTAGGTTAGTTCAACTGGATCAAGGTATGCCTCCATCTCTTTCTCCTAGTTGTGATGAAATGCATTCTATGAATTATGATTCTTATTTATCTAATGATTGGATTAATCACAATGAAATATCTTTTGCTAGCAATTCAATTTCTTACATGCCAAGTCATGATACCCCCCCTCCTTCTTCTAGTTGTGATGATATGTATTGTCATGTGCTAAAAATTGGGACTTACAATGATGCTTCTCCCGTTGTTGATAACCAAAGCTCTTTACTTGATTCTAAGCCTAAATTGCATGATTTTATTCCTCAAATGCTTGTCGAGTATGATAATCTTATTGAATCTAGTTTTAAGGAGCTCAAGTATTATGAGAAGGGAGGAGAGCAATATTGTGATTTATTTGATCAAATCAAGAAGTTGGTGGTAGAAGTGACTCTCTTGAATCTAGGTGGAAGGAAGATGCCCTAGAGAAGTCTCAAGGATGTGAGGATGAGCGTGAAGAATCCAATAGAGATGAAAAGGAAAAAGAGGGTGAAAATGATGTCTACGAATCTAGGTCTTTGATTGAGGATGATGGTGATTCTTCCTATGAAGAGAATGAAAATGAATATAGGGAGAATCATATACCTTATGTTCATGAATTTTGGAGTAGTGATGATGAGGATGAGTCAAACCTAGGTTGGATTAATCCGATTCATGAGGAGGAAGGTGAGGATTGTGAGGACATTTGTGAATCCCTTGATTCCCTTTTTACCCCTCCTTCCCTTATTAACTGCAATGTTCACTTTTCTTCCGTCCCACCTCAATCATCAAATGACCCAGATTCCCTTGTGAAAGAAGAGCCTTTGCTTGTGGTTGGAGATGTCAATGATGAACAAGGAGAGAAATATGAGGTTAAGGGAGCATGTGAAAGAGTCAATGCGGAGAGATTATGTGATGTGAGTGAGGTTTTAAGTGTGGAAGTTGTTCCTATTCGACCCCCTCACATCCCTTTTTCGAGGAGGCTTGATCTCATTCCTTCTTTCCCTCTTTATTTTCCTTTTGTTCCCAAATCACAACCACTCAAGGAGTCTCCCATCTCTCTTGACCCTCCGGATATTCTTGTTGACTCCATGAGAGCAAATGTGTATAGTAGTAATAGTTTTTCTTCATTTTCTTTTTCTTCTTTTTATTTTGGTTTTGATTCTTCTTATTTTCTTGATTTTTGTTCTCATTCCCCCACCTTTTTGCTTTTCTCCCCATTTAGGCATATAGTAATGTATTACTTTATGCATGCTTGGCTTCTTGCTATTGCCTATTTGGTCTTTTCGGAATTGTGTGCGGTTGCATATGATAAGTCATTGCGGTCTTTGAGGTGTTATTTACTAGAGACCTCAATTCCTCTTTGTAAATAGATTTCCTTTTTTTCTTTCTATTTTCCTTTATTTTCCTTCCCTCCCCCCTTCCCCTTGCCTTTTTGACTTGTTTGAAGCATTAAGGACAACACTTCATTTAAGCTTGGGGGAGAGGGCATTTTAATTTTTTTATTTTCCTTTTAGGTTGCATATAGGGTAATAAGAAAAAAATCAAAACAGAAAAAAAGATTTTGCATCACTTAGTCAAGGAATTACTCTATATGACGAATTTAGAGGTTAGAGGTTGGAAACTTGGCTTTTGGGTAGAGGTGTAGTAGCTTGAATGCCTTATGTGCTCGTTAGGAGTATTAGGGGTGCTTTAAGCTTGGATGCCTAGGTCTTGTTACGAATAGACCCCTCGATTGTCCCTGACTCGCCTTTAGCGTGAATTAGTGTCATTATTTCCCTATAAAAAGTCTTTACTCTCTCCTTTGACCTTGGATAAGCCCTTTAGCGACCTTGAGAACCCTTCTAGCTCAATAAAGTGGAAGGCTAGTAGCCTTTAAAAAAAAAAAGAGGAAACAAAACAAAAACAAAAACAAAAACACATAGAAATTGAAAAAATGAATAGGAAAAGAGCCCTTTGGCCAATTGGATCAAATAAGTGGTGCATAAGAGCCCACAAGGCTAGTATCCTATAGTTATAAAAAAAATCATGCTTTGGCCTCTAGACATGCTCCAATGCCTTTGGTATGAGCTACCTTACCCTTTTATTGCATCTCATACCGAAAGCTTGGTACCGTGCCTCAAAAACATGACTATCGAGAGAGAGGTAGACCGTGTGAGGAGGTAGTCTAGGGCCTTGCAAAAAAAAAAGGAGTTAACTAGTGATTAAATAGGCTAGCTTGGGGGATCTTCTGAGATTGAGGGGCGTGATTGGTACAAGGTTGAGCGAGTTTTTCCATTTTGTAGGGAAAGGTTTCACTTAGGATCAATGAGGGCTTGTGTAATAGTTAAGGGACCTCTAGGACGATCATTTTCTTTGCACACTAGCTTAGACCACTCCTTTGACCCCTAACTTGTGGATAAGGAAGGACGGCTAAAAGCTTCGAAAGTTGGTCGGGATTTCCATTAGCCTTGACACCTCTTATATGATGAGTACCTTGATTGCGTGATGCCCTTTCTAGTTTAATCCGTGCATTTGTTTCCTTGAGATTGTTAATTGCTTGAGGACAAGTAATTGGCAAGCTTGGGGGAATTTGATAAGTGGACTTTAGGTTCACTTATTTGCATTTAGTTTTAGGTCATTTAGATGCATTTGAGGCCATATAGTTTCCTTTTCTTCCCCTTTTTCATCCATTCTCATAGTCACATGCTTTGCATTTAGTTTTGTTTCATTTGCATGTAGTTAGGTTGCATATAGATCATTACATGTGTATTTTCATCCCCCTCCCCCATCTAATCTCTTCTTGAAGTGTTTAAAGTTAGATTTACAAAGTAAGAGGCTGCAAAACAGGGGAACGGGCGCTCCGTCAAAGAAAAAGTGAAGAAAAGAAGCAGCAGCTTGGAGCAGCCCAGGAGCGTTCCTGGAGCGGGCGCTCCATGCCTAGATTTGCTATTTCGGTCGATTTCGATTTTGTATCGGTCGATTTCAGTTTTGTATCGGTTTTTTTGGACGGTTTCGGTTTTGTGTTTTATGGCTTTGTCCTTAGTACTTTAGGGTATAAAAACCCATTTTTGTAATAATAATAGATGAAGCTTTTAATTTCTGATTTTAATTAGCTTTAATGAGAGAGAGGAGAGAGAGAGACTAGATCTATACTTTTGAATGTTGATTATTGAAGCTATTTCAATGGAGTTTAGCAATTGATTTTCAACCATATTTGAGTACTTCTTCTTACTCTTCTCTTTATTTGCTTTTATACTTGCTTTATGTTGGCTTAGCATTCGATTAGTAGTGATTAGTTTATGATTAGCTTTACCTTTGTTGGATCATCATTGTTGATTATTGAAGCTTTTTATTTCATTCCTTTCATTGCTTGTGTGTAGTTTACTAGCTAGGGGAAGGGGATGACCTAGGTGATCTTTAGTTGACCTTAAAAGTCAAGCTTGGGGATATGACCTAGGTGAAATTACGTTGTCTAGCTTATTTTATTACCTTGTTTAATTGATTGATCATCATTTGAACTTGATTTGGGGATCAAAAGTGAAGGATTGAGAAATGAAGCTTTTGATTGACCTTAGGCGAGTCAATAGGTTGACTTCACCATGAGAATAGGTGATTGACTTTCTAGGACCTTAATTGAATCGCTATGAGTTGTGGAAATACTTGGTTGATCGATTTTACCATGAGAATAGGTAAAATTGGTTGATTAAGTCCTCCTAATTAGCTCGAAAGAGTAATTAGGAAACATTTGAGTGACTTAGTCCCTTATTTGACCCTAATGAATCATCTTGGCTTGAAAAATAGGTTAGGTAATGGTTAACTAGTGATTCCCCTACCCCTAGTGTCTTCCTATTATAGTTTAAACCCATTCATTTAGGTTAATCGTTAGCTAATTCACTCATAGTTTCTTAGTTAATCATTTATATCAAAAACAACTAAAAAAACTTAGCTTGCTTAATCACTTTCAAACCTTGATTAATCCTTGCTTCCTCGTGGATTCGACCCTTTCTTGCCCTATATTAGGCTAAGTTAGGTTATTAATTTGGCACATGCAACGACCTTGTCAAACCAGGGAATCAAAGAGAAAGAGAAGCAGAATTAAGGAAAGAAACAGCAGAGCAAGCAAGCTGAGATTAGAGAAGGGAAAAAGAAAACGATCTACGTTATATTCGGCAGCTCGAACTCGATGGGAGGGGAGAGAGACCACCTTAAACAACTCACTCACCCAACCTATATTCCATTGATCAAGCAAAGTAGAGTCTAGACCTGCCGAACATGACATTCACAGCCGAATATTGTAAAGGCGTGAATTTTCCGCACTCTGACCCACTGGTGGTAACTCCGGAGATCTGCCACACAGATGTCCGAAGGATATTATTCGACGGCGGAAGCGTCGTAAACATTATGTACAAGGAAACCTTCGAGAAGATGGAGCTGGACAAATCATTGCTGAAAAGAGGGGGAACACCCTAATATATTGATTTCTTATATAGTTTTTCCCTTCCTTTACAAGCTAAATTGTGCGGTATTGACTCTCTTAGGAGCTATTTATGCTAACTATTTCGATATAGTAGTGGTTTGTCTGTTCCATATCGTTTTGCAGGTTTTTAGGGAAAAGCTCCCTATTTACTTAGCGTTTTGATCACCACACTATAGCGGGAGGCTATGAGGCATATAGGCGGTCTCGAGATGGTATTCGAACCCCCTTGAGGAGAAGAATTATTAAAAGACTTGGCGTCTGAAGCCAAGTATGAAGCAGGCCAAAGACTGTCCCCAGGCCCGATCGGGCGGCCCTGTAGACGACGAACGTGCTCTCTGCATAGAGATCAGAGTTTACAAATAATGAGTGTCATATGGCACAGCAGAATGAAAAATGAAATGAAAATATCAAAGACAGAAAGAACTTACCCGTTGTGTAGTCTGGGGATAGCTTGCTTATCCTCAGAAAGGAATTTTGACACATCACAACATGATGTGGTAGCCAATATTTGGGAATTGTGACCTTCCCATCAGTGGAGCTCTGCGCCCGGAAGTAATAGTAGGCAACCCGCTCGTCCTAATTAAGAACATCGAGGTCCATCCACGTAAAAAAGTTCGGCTTCCCAGGCCGCAGTGGAGCTTTGTACTGATACGGATGCCCTTCCTGCGTCGGCACCCGCACGAAAACAAAACTGTACCTCCAGTACTTTAGAGTGGTGTCGACTGGGTAGACTGTCAGAAATCCAATACGGACCAACCCCAAAAAATAGTCGTATGACCCGCCCTGCCTTTTGAAGTAGAACAGGCATCGAAACAACTTTAAGGTTAGGGGGAAGCCCATGGCCTGGCAGACCCAAATGAACCCCAGAACCTTCGTTAGGGAATGGGGATTCACATGGCAGAGTGTCATCCTATATTCGCAAAGCATCTTCTCCAAGAACCAGTGGATTGGGAACCTCAACCCAAACTCCAGACGCTTCATAGCTCTGGGTTGTTTCGGGGTCACCATCCAATAGCTACGGAACGTCTTAATCTCCGCAGCCAACTCAATATAATAAGCAACATGGCCTTTAGAAAGAGCAGCTGCAGCCTTTTTACTGAGCTAAGACTTGTTTTTGTTGTCATAAAGGCCGCTGAGCCGCATCTTATCCTCAGAGTATTGCCACTCAATGTCACACTGAGGTGTCTTGAATATGTGACCAGGGGCAAGTCTGTTGGTATTTTCGCGCCACACCTCATCCTATAAACCCTCCCAGGGGTTGAATACCTCCCACTCCTCCGGCACCACCTCCTCCTTACAGCGAGGAAGATCCAACTTTAGGAAAGGAGATTAGGTATCCTCCGGAATCAAATGGTCGTCTGTATCAGACCCAGAGGGTGCCTTTGATGAGGAAGGCATAGCCTTTGCTTTAGAGGACCCAGCCTTTGAGGAAGACATTATGTTCATACATCAGATCCAATTCAAATACAAGACAGTCTGACACCTCTGACTTACAGACAAAGCTACAAGACTGGGGGACAAGGATACATATCATGTACAGGAAGACAAGAAACAGGATATTTTTTTGTTTATAATACAACAGCAACACAACAGCAAAGAAGCAATGAAGACCTCATAAAAAGGAAGCAGAGCAGATGAACGGGAAAGGCATTGAAGAGGACAACAGAGAAACACAAAATTAAGGCACCGTAAAAAAGGAAAGAACCCAAACCAGGTAGTACCCAACAAAATTAGGTTTTGTACAACAAACTGAACAATCAGGTCAGAACTTAGCCGAAGAGGCATAGAAGAGTCAAAACAAAGAGGCAGAGTAGAGTTCAGCCGAAGAGGCAGAGCAGAGCCAAGCCCAAAGATACAGAACAAAAGCAAAACATACCAACAAGCAAGAACAACTAAACGAATGGTGGGATATCACCAACAGCACCAACAACATCAACAACAAAGAGCAAACCCTAATCCTTAGGGCACAACGAGAAACATCGCACACAAAGAGAAAAAAAGGGAAAAGTTTGCCCATAACGATATTACCATGCAAAATCATCAAAGAAAACAAGAGAAAAAGAAATAAAAATAAGTTTTTTCAAGAGAATACCTGTTCGTAAGAAGAAATAACTGGAAGACGAAGAGTCAGCAACTGGTAAACGAACGAAAAAGCACAGCAACTTCGAGAACCAAGACGATGTCAAAGAAATCTAATGAAGAATTTGTGAAAATCTCACTGAAAATCGCTGAAATGGAGGTAAATTCACAAGGGAAAGCGAGAGAAACAAGCAATAAGGAGCTCGAAGGAGATGAGAATAGGAAAAGTTTAAGAAGTGGTGAAATTCTTCTATAAATAAACCAGCTACATCCCACCAACATTAATTGCTCATCATTGCTCCCCTTTGGAACCCCAAAAGACATATTAATTCAAACACAATTAATGACTCTTGATCAATACACCACCAAGTGGGCGGGAAAACAGAACCCCTATGGGAGGGAAATGAAAATTAGCAGTGGAACAATCCACGTGCCTATGAAGAGTAGGTGCCAGCTCAGAACGATTAAACCCAGTGTATTTCTATCACCAACACTGGGTCTGGGGGGCAAATTATATGGGGTCTGACTAGCAGACCACAATACTCCGCTAGTTTACGCCAGAGCGCCATGGATGACAAAATAAAAATCAAGACTTATTGTTCACGAATGCAAGTAACATGTAACAAGTCTAACAAAGAAATATAGCAAAGTTCTAAAAAAAATCTAGTTCCAAACCAAACAAAAGAAAAGATGAAGAAAATTAAGTCACTATGTATCCATCCACTCAAAGGGGTTGAGTGAAGATTGAAGTTCTTGAAGTTGCTTCATTTGTCCTTCAAGTAGGCACACCTCCTCAGCACCCAAAGTTGGGGTCGCCTCTAACTCGTCCAAAGCTTCTTGATGACCTTTCATTTGTGCCTCCAGTGACGTCAAAGAGTCTTCTTTGGACTCCAAGATCTTTTTCAGCTCGTCATCTCTTCCACAGACTTTCGCCAACCTAGCTTCGAGCTCAGCTCTCTCGCTTTGGATGGAAGTCTTCTCTCGTATAAGTTCAAGGTGCTCCTTTTTCATCTCATCATATGTGGACTTAGATTGCTTAATCACTTCAGTTTGGTGAAGGATATCCCTTGCCACCTGTTCGGAGTGCTGACGCTTCGCAGCGACTTCTTCCAAAGTAAGGTACGAGCACACAACACTGACATAAGAATTTATTATGCGCTTCGAAGGGTTGGGATCTCCTTTAAGATTTTCTATGCCCTTGTAGATCTTGGCGGCTGTCTCATATTTCTTGGAAACTTCAGAGAAAGGTGCTTCCTTTATTTCCTTCAAATATCGCACACCCATAACTTTAGTTGCCTTAGAGTAAATGTCTTTAACTAAAAGGTTGGGTCCAAATGTCATTGCTGAGACTGCAGGGGTACGAACTTCTTGAACCTGGATGCTAGGGACTCCAACCCCTTTACTTTGAACCGTGTGAGATGAGATCTTGCAGCAACCTCAAGAGAGTTAGGACCCAGAACAGACTGCTCACTGTGAGAGGGGGTGATATATGGATAGTATGATCACCATTCGACGAGTTGGAAGAAGATTTTATGCAAGTCTTCTGTGATTCTCAATTCTTTCCCTTTTCCAGGAGTTGCCCTCAGAGGAAGAGGAGGAACGTTATCCTCATGTAAATCTCCATGTGTCAACATCATCCTAAAGGAAAACGTCCAGATGAGAATACAAAAAAATAACAAAAACAAAAAAGGGTAAACTATATAATAAAGTCTTACCAGATTAAGGTGTGAAGAATTAATGGGGGAGTTGGGCATGTCATCAAAAAACTGGTAAAAGTCCAAGGCATTGTCTAAAGGAAGTGACTTCCATTTGCTCACTCGCTTATGTTTGAAGAGAACCTTACACTCTATATCACTATGGTCTACAATAAGGTCATCCTCTCGTGGAACTCTGAGATTACCCTTCCTAACATGGGTATGCTTGCCCTCAAGTTGCGAGAGTTTATCCTTGGATCTCATGGCACCTCTGTCCACACAATGTCCATGGTCATGCTTAGGTATAGATGAATCAGATATGGTGCTCGAAATAAGGATCGTGATATGAGCTCTCAAATCTCCAATGGTAACTTTGGGCCACCATTTAGCAAACTTAGGTGTCACCAAGTCCCTCCAGTTAAGTGGTTGACTCGGTGTAACTACCCGGGATTGACTCCTGCTAAACAAAAGCCATGACCAATATAGCAAAGCCTCATAATCGATTTTCTACGATACGATGATGCAAACCCACAACGTCTTGACAAAAACCAAACTGCCTAGCAAAACGATGTGGGGCATAAGGCTCGACATGAGAAGTGTCCTGACAACGCAAAGGGAGGTAACATGAACGAAGAGAAACCACATAGCTGAGTTTCTCATGATTTAGTTTACCATCATCATGCAAAAGATCAACTCTATTTTTGCCCTTCATGAGGCAACCAGCGTCAACATCTGCTCCAATATGAATAATAGTATGAGCGTCATTGGGACTGAAGAATTTAGACCTTTAAGCCCCAGAATACTTGACCATCAAGGGGCCTGAAGGAACATGGTCAGCATCATGGTGAGTGTCAAAATGATATGATAACCAAGCATAGAGATAGTGAGCTGGAAACAAAGTTCTTGAATAAGCGGGTTTTGGAGCATCTGAAATCGCATTCAAAGCACTTACATACTACAAAGCACAGGAACTGCAAGGCTGAATGATTGCCCTTAGGCCATCAAGGAAGCAATCTCAAGGTACCTGGTCTGATCAGTCTATCATCAGTTTCAGGAAGCACAAATGTGTATAGCCAACATGAGATGAAGGCACTATTATGTGTCCTTTCTTATCTCGCGCATCCAATTGGCGGTAGCAAGAGATTGTCTCATCAAAAACACGTCCGAGAATTGGTAACCCTCCAAGCTTGAAAAAGTCCCACGGAGATATGCACCACTCCCCAGTCATAGTGTGGAGTGTGTTAGTGATAGGAGACCAACTCTCACATAAGGCACGAATGATGTTTGGATGCTTGTCATATAAATAAAGTGAAGCATAAACTACATAGTGGATCAAACTGGTCTTAAGGATTTCCCCGAAGTGGGATAAAACGTTTGACGTCTACTCCCAATACCCAGACAAATTAGTTTATGCGCCAACTATCCTCAAGTTATTGGACCCCCATTTCGACGAACCTGAAATGATCGATCGACCAAGCATTGGAAATGGAGGTTCCATCTCATATCCGTCACAAATAGTGCCTTTAAGAATGTACAAGGGAATCTCATCTCGTGATCCATGGTTCACCTTCACTAACATTTCACTTGAGAAAGATCCCTGGTCAATATATGTGTTCATGCCCTGTGGGCGAAGTAATGATTGTCGAATGTAAACTCTTTGATGAACACCATTCCCGTTAACCTGCACATGAATAATTCCTGGAACAAACGACCTCGAAAAAAAAATGAAGTCACACAAAGAGAAAAGCAAAATGCAAAACATTAAATTATGTCAAGTCTTCAAACGACCATCTGAAGGTGCCAGGTTCACGGTGCACACACAATGACCTGACACTTCTGATTGGCTCACAATGTATTCCCGAATGGCCAATCACGATGAAGTCCCCTCTTCAAGTCTGCATAAGAACCATCTGATGATGCCAAGTTCACAGTGCACACACGATGACCTGACTGATTGGCTCACAATGTACGCACGAATGGCCAATCACGATGAAGTCCCTTCTTCAAGTCTTCATAAGGACCATCTGAAGATGCCATGTTCACAGTGCACACACGATGACCTGATACCTCTGATTGGCTCATAGTGTATTCACGAATGGCCAATCACGATGGGATCCCCTTCAACATCTCTCATATCCTACAAAACATTATGAAGTAGACAAGGAAAAACAATATATATAAAAGAAAAACGGAAGCATTTATAGGATAAAAGCCAGAATGTGAGGAACATACTTAATATTTGATTCGTCAACTTCCACTTGTCAACAATGAAATAAACCCAAAGTCTTGAATCTGAGTATGAAGTTGAAACAAAAGAAAAGAGTGATAAATTCACAATCTAATTCTCATTGAGATGGATATTGTACATATCAAGATGAACATGTTATATCACACTATTCTCTGAGATGGAAACTGATACACACACGGTGTTTGAGAAAATGCACCAATGAAGTCAGCATACAAAAGATCAAGCATTCTAGAAAACAAAACCATTAAACACAAAAAAACGAAAACACAACTACAATGGTGGGTTCCCTCCAAGCAACTATCCCCCATCATCCAAAGAAAAGCTTCCCATAAAACAAAAGGTCTATGTGAACTTAATTGTTCATAGTTTCTGCATTTCGTGGCCGATTATTTTCCATATTCCTGTCTTTCATCATTAAACTGATCAAATAGAGTGTTGAACCATGTCCATGTCCATACCTATATACACTCATTGCATTTATTAAGTTGTTCAAGCATGGGAGTTTAAGCGGAGAATACTATACTAAGCTAAATTTGGTCCTTGAATTGCACACTAGCTGCCTCGACGTTTTGCCTCAAAAAGCTTTTCCATATTATGACGCGCTTCAAAGGACTTTTTTGTGAACAATCTAGCAGTATTGGGTTCGACCCCATTACAAAATCCATGCCATATGTGCGGAAAACACAAAGAAAATAATGCAAAGAGTTGATTATTGATTATAACGAAAGGATGATCAAACATCAAGGGCTCCACATCTCTATAGATTTAATTTAAAAAGAAAAGTCAAAAAAAGAGGGAAATCAACGAAACATACCATTGAAGAAAGGAAGCAAAAAAGACAAAAAAAATAATAATAAAAATCATACCTTCGATCTTCTAATAATGGAAAAGCGGCAGTGGAACCAAAGATTGCACCGCCAATAACAGTGGAGGCAATGTAACGTTGGGTTGACCTGTTGCAATTCCCTCGTTTACTTATATGCGTTAGCGGCTAACATAATTCCATATTCTGATAGGATTACATTCCTAAGGAAACTGATCAAAAAGATAAAAAAAAAATATCCTTTTAGATCACACAAGTTAAATAAAAGAGAGCAAAAGATAAAGCTGAAAACAAAGATAAAGAAACTCTCATTTACCTGAGCATCGAGTGACACTGGAAGCAAAAGTTAAGGTGGATTGGCTTTTAGGAATCATCTGGTTACTTTTATGTTTTGGTGGTAATTAAATTTCATGTTCCGATAGGATTCAATCCTAAATAAATTCATCATAAGATAAAGGGATATCTTTTGTTGGAGGTGTTTAGTATATGGATTATCAATAAGAAAATAAATTTAAAATTTAAAAACATATTCGTCGAGACCACTTCACAATTAAACACATCAAAACGTGTATGTGACATAGTCTCGAGGGGGCAATTTGTAGATACTAAAAATTTATAAGTGTTTTACATTAAAATTAACTTAATTAGTTGTGAGCTAAAAGAAATACTCCCTCCGTTTTTAATAATATGCACATTTTACCATTTTGGGATGTTTTTTTTTTAATATGTACCTTTCTACCTTTTCCCATAGATGGAAGGTCGGCCCACCTAATTATTACACTTCTCTCCTACTTTTTCTTTCCTTCGCTCTACCTTTTTCACTTTTTCCTTACTTTTACTAACCTTCTCTCTTACTTTTGCACTTTTTCTTTGGTCCGCACGCAAAAGTAAACATACATATGAAAGAAAAACGGAGGTAGTAATAGCCCAATTTAATTAATTTAGCCTACCTAAATGACGCCCAAATTAAATAAACATAATTTTGGTTGTAAAATATTTAGGTCAGTCCATATTACGAGCCCAAAACAATGGTTAAATGGATAAGGTAAAAAGACTACCAAGCCATAAACGGGCCCAAGCCTACACCACCAAAAGTCCAAGAGAGGTTTCCATCCCCTATAAATAGACTCTCCACCTTCAGTTAAAGAGGTCGGAAGATCGTTTATTCTCAAGAGCTCTCAAATTTCTCTTGGAAATCATCTCTAGAGGTAGTCAATAAGCACATCAAATCCGTGCTGACTGTTCAGAGAAACTCAAACACATTCGACTGAGATTCAAGCTGTGGCAGCCCTCATTCGAATAAACCCAAACAAAAACTCAAACTCAGGTTAACATTGACAAATGTCATTCTACACTCAAACTCAGGTTGACGTTGACAAATGTCATCCCGCACTCAGACTCAGACTGACGTTGACAAAACGTCATCCAACACTCAAAAATTCAGGTTGACGTGGACAACACGTCGTCGTACACTCAAGTCAAGGTCGTCATCAACACGTGTCGACATCAAGTTGTGGAACATAATCAGAGGTCTTAATTTATTTTAGATAAACTGTAATACAAAGATTGTACCCAAACACACCTTATCAATATAAATTTATCTTTGTTATATTATTTCTTGGTTTATGTATTTTGACTGCGAAATTTGTTGTATACAAACACAACTCATTCTCTTCCTTTCTTTAGTTGCGCCGCCACGCCGGTGAGCCAGAATCGAGGCCGGAGCTTCGTCACTCCTTCCTTTGTCTTCCCCTTCCTCTTTATCTCTTTCCCGATCTCCCTACTCTCTTTTCCCTTTAATCTTCTTCTTGTCTTTCCTTATCCTGAAGAAAACAAGAGATGTAATTTACTCTCTTTGTTTTTCTTTTCCTTTTCTTTTTTTTTACACTTAAATAATTTACTCCAACTCTTCCTTCCTCCTTCCACTTATTTCTTCCCATCTATTTTTCCTTTTCCTCTTTTTTTCCATCTCTATCTAATTTAATCTAATCTCATCACCCCCTTCTAATCTATTTGACTAGCCAAATATGCACGTGATGCGTGCTTCGTGTTAAGGATATGGAAGAAAGTATATTGTAATTTCTTTAGTGAAGTGTATACATATTTTTCATACTTTTCAAAATAATCGTTAAGTTTTAATCATTTTCTTTTTTGGAAGGTGAAATTGTAATCTTAAAGATTTTAAATAGTTAAACAATTTAAATACATAAAAAGAGTAATAAATATTGGAGAGTAGATTAGAGAAAGTGTTTTAAAAACAAAACGCCTAAAAAAACAAAAATCTTACAAAAGATTAATGGAAGATGTCATTAGCATCATCACTCGTGAGTAAAAAAATACATCAGCCCTCTCCCTCTACCAATTTCTCACTCATCCTAAAATCTTGTATCATGTTTCATGATTAATTTTATCAAACGCACCTTCACTCATGAGCAATCAATTACTCATGTATTTGAAAATAAAAAAATTCGAAAGTATATAAAATTATAGCAAAGTGGGTGTCTATTTATAGATCTCAAGAAAAAATAACAATTGAAAATTTTTAAATATTTTAGTTTAAAGTTTTAACCATATTTTGCTAAAAATATGATAGCTAAGTTTGGAAATAAAACTTAATTACACTTAATAAGTTCCTTAGTTCCTTTTATTTGTTTTTTTCTTTTCTTAATTTTGGTGTCCACCCCCCCTCCCCCATCCCTCTTTCCTTATAGTATAGAGATCTAATTATCTCAAATTCATCTCCTTACACATATATCTAAAGCATATCTATATAACTATTAAAATATCATTTGAATACTACTCCAACTTCGTATAGAACAATAATAACTCATATTCGCGTTAAGAGAATTAAACTCAATATTTCTTGAACTCATTCCATTAAAACGTCAAAACAATTAACTAAGTAAATATAATGAAACTTTCAATAATTCTAAAATCAAATCTAATTTGCTTTAATTAAACTTGAGGACTATTAATATATAGTCAGGCTAATAAATTATATTTAGCTATTAATAAAGTACTCTTTAAAAATAGGGGTATTAAAGTATTTTACTGTTGTACTTTCCGTTTGAAAAATATAAGGCAGCATATTCAGAAAACAAGATACATTAACATCATATATTACTTAAGTGGTTCTTAGCTACTAGTTCATAGTTTAGCTTACAAAGTTGTTTGATTACATAAACGCCTAAGTGGCAAAAGCTAAATACGAAATCATTCCTCACATCTAGGCGATTTGGTAATCCCCATCGGTACCTAAAACATAAAAACAAAACAGTATGAGTCGAGGCTCAGTAACATACTATCCTAGCATCATCATTTCATATCATTTTATTTGCAAATAGAAAGAAGAAAATAACGTAAAATCATTCATTATGGTATCTTGGTGAGTACAACAGAAAGGATGTCTCCCCAAACATATCATCATTGTAGTAAATGAAAGGCAATCACCCAAGAACATTTTCTTCATAACGAAAGGTGGTGTCTGATGCGGTGTCACCCAAGAGCATATGCTTCCACAAACAGATGATGACAACCTGCCAGAAGGTACGTGCACAACCCAAACATAACAAAATACTACCAAGAACCTTCTTTCACTTTTATTTATCATATTCTTATATTTATCATAATTCATAATAACAAAGAATTTACGGAAATCATTTATTACATCAGTAAAAAATAACATTTCATATCCCACAATTTATAAATAACATTAGCATAGATATTACATAAGCATTATCATGAAACATAGTTGGAAGGGAATCGCAGGTGTTAGCAGAAAACGTTACCTCGTTTTTTGCTTGATATTCTTGATAGATGGGGTGGCTATAATGTCCTTTCCTTGTTAATATAGTCATGAATCAATAGAAGACTTACTAACATTCCATTCTAGGTCTCAAGATTTATGATCCATTTCCATCATGTGGTCAAATTAAGAAACATTTTATTTAATGACTTTCCTAATGTATTTTTAGTAATTAATGATTATCTTTATACTTGATGTTTCCAACTATAGTTCAATTCATGTTGAATGACTTGAATTTTTGATAATAAGATCCCATGTCAGCGTCACCATTGTATTATTTTTTTGCTAAGTAAGAATAATTTTATTAGAGCAAACCAAGCCATTACAACCTAACAACCAATCAAAAGAGAAACGAACCAACTAGGTTGGACCCTTCCTTCTTAAGATCAGTTCAAAACAAAGCTAACAAGCTCAAACACAAGCAATATTACAGCTTATAAAATCAATCACAATCCTTTCTACTAGTCTTAATAGGCATCATAATACCTATTCTCATTTTGCACAAGAGCTTAATTTGGCTAACAACATATTTAACACTAGAGACTCACTAATTTCAGTAGCTACCTAGCATTGCCAAATAAAATACACAACAACAGATATACCAGCAAACATCACTTGTTTCTGAAACTTGGACCTCATGGTACAATGAATCCATCTGAATAGCTCAGGGATTTTAAGAGCTTTGGATCTAATACCCAGCCACTCTTTGACAGCTTGTAGACATTGCTCACTAAATTGACATTCAAAAAAAATGAGGGTGACTCTCAGCAGCACCATTACAAATTAAACACATATCAGAAAAAAATGATATGCAATTGAGCCAAATTCTCAGTGGTTTGCAACCTTAGTTGAACTACTAACCACTGAATAAACCTATGTTTAGGTGTAATCAATTTGTTCCAAACCATCTTGTCCCAATGAACAACCTCTTTCTCACCCTTAATATGCTCATAATCAGCTGAGATGGAATACTTTTGTATATCAGAGAATTCAAATTCACTGAAATGCTCTTTTAATTGCTCTTTCACCTGGCATAATCTCTTCCAATACCAACTTGCATTAGTATTGGGTTTATAATTCCACCAGGACCCATTCTTCACATAAACTGAGTTGATCCATTTGATCCACACATTGTCTTTTTTAGCTGCAATGGCCCAGATATACTTGCCTAAACAAGCAGTATTCCAAACCTCAAAATCTCTGAAACCTAAACCGCCCTGAGCTTTACTCCAACACAAATGATCCCAAGCAATAAGACCAGGCCTATGAGTGAAAGCTTGACCACACCATAAAAAAGCTCTGCAGATTTGAATAATATCCTTCAACAAACTTTTAGGTTGTATAAAAATCTAAGCCCAATAGTTATGAATACTAAAAAAACAGAATTAACCAATTGAGTTCTAACTGTATAAGAGAGTTGCCTAGAACTCCAAACTCTAATTCTGGCAGTCATTTTCTCAAGAAGCATTTCACATTGAGCTTTAGAAATCTTCTCTGAGCATATGGGAACCCCTAGATATCTGAAAGGTAATCTACTCCTTCTAAATCAAGAAACAGTTGAAACCCTGAGACCCTCATCTTCATTCATGCCACAAGTACAAAATTCAAATCTGTGAGTGTTTGCTTTAAGGCCAGACGTGTCTGAGAACAACTTAAAAGCCCTTAAAAGAAAATATATGGAAGGGAAATTACCTTTACAACACGATATTAAATCATCTGCAAAGCACAGATGATTCAATTTCAACTCCTTGCACCTAGGATGAAAATTAAACTGATAAGATGAACTCAACTTTGATAGAACCCTAGACAAGTATTCCATGCACACAACATAAAGAAGAGAAGATATTGGATCACCTTGTCTCAAACCTCTTTTTGTCTTGAAATAGCCTTCCATATTACCATTCAACATCAAAGAAAACATAAGAGTTGACACACAAGTCATAACAAAGGAAATAAATCTCTCTAGGAAACCTAAACACCAACATTTCTTGTAGAAAATCCCAATTCACAGTATTATATGCCTTTTGTAAATCAACTTTCAACATACAACTAGGCTGAGCATTATTTCTACCATAGTGCTTCATCATATCCTGTAGCACCATAATATTGTGAACAATATATATCCCATGCACAAAACCACCCTAATTTTCCAAGATGATATCAAGAAGTATCCTCATCAATCTACCACATAAACCTTTAGTAATACACTTATAAAGTGATTTACAGCAAGAAATAGGTCTAAACTCAGTCACATTTTTAGGGCACTCAGTTTTAGTAATAAGAGTAATTACACTATTATTCAATTCCTTAAGAATCTTACCACCTTGCAAAGTATCAAGGGCAGCATCAACGTTATCATCACCAATAATATCCCATCTATCTCTGTAAAAGAAAGTACCAAAACCATCATGCCCTGGAGCTTTGCAACCTGGAACTGAAAACATAACTCTATTAATCTCCTTTCTTGAATAGGGAGCTTCAAGAATAGTTACATGATCAACTGAGAGAATGGGACCTTCTTTAATATCCTCTTGCATCACCTTAGTCCTCTGAACAAAAGTATTACCCAGGAGATTTTCATAATAATCTTAAAAAGCACCAAAAACTCCTTCAGGTCTATCATGCCAAACTCCAACCTCATCATAAATGATGTACACCTGATTCTAAATTTTCCTAGGTTTAATACTCTGATGTAGCAGTCTAGTATTCTCATCACCATCTCTAAGCCAAGCATTTTAGCTTTTTGGCTTAGAAATTCAAAATATGTCTTATGCTTCAATTTGTAGTCTTTAATAGCCTGTAATTCCTCACTCAGCAAATTGCTATCACCAGGATGTTCATGTAACTGGGCTTGAGTTGCTAACATTCTCTGATGAGCTTGAATCTCAGCAGCTTGAAGACCAGTGAACCCTCTTTTATTCAGATCCTTAAGAGCAACTTTCACAAGCTTCAACTTAGCATTACTATAAACATTTTTGTACCATGGAAAACAGTACTCCAAGATTTCTCAACAATCTCCTTATATTGAGGGGAAATTATCCACATTATATAATACTTAAAAGGCTTTTTACCTATTCTAACACTAGGCATAGCAGTAACAAGAGATGGAGAATGATCAAAATCACCCTTATGTTGGAAACAAACCTTAGCATCAACATAACAATCACTCCACCCTTGATTAGACAAGACTCTATCAAAACTTAGAAAAAAACTCTAGCTTCACCTTGCTGTTTATTATTCCAAGTATAAAAGTTACCAGAACACTTGATATCTTCTGCACTAAAAAATCCAAAAGACACCTCCTAAAATCCACCACCTCAGCTTCTCTGACCAAAGATCCCAACCTCTCATCAGTTTTCAAAACACAATTGAAATCACCACAAAGTAACCAAGGATCTCTAGTTCTCAAAGCTCTCAAATCATCCTATAATACCTCCCTATCACTTCTTCCATCAAAAGCATATATAAAAGAACAATAGAAACCGATAACACCACTCTTAGGTTGAACAAAACAATGAAGCGACTGACTTGTTCCTTTAATGATATTTACATCAAACTACTAGATTTTCAGGCTAAAATTACTTTACCACCATTATAAAAAGCATAATTAGTTGTATAACACCATCCCTATTTTTGAACACAATACTAATAAAAAACGTATGCTCTTCTAAAATTTCTTCTTAATATACATGCCTAACCCTACAAGGATGTACAATTATGGACGGAAGGAGTATTTCTTTTGTGATATTCAGTGACTCTCATCTGTTATGATAATATATTTAGCAATGGAGGAGCTTGTATTTCTACGTATTGTCTTCGTTTATAATTCCTGGCATGATATTAATGGTTCCTTGGCCTCCTTTTTGAAGGTTGCTACCCCCTCTATCGTTTTATATACTTCCTCCTTTCTTAAATAACACTTCATTTTTCAAGGTCAATCTGTACATGTTTTGACCATAACTTTTCATAAATATATAAAACCAAACATTATCGTTTGGGACCGTGTTAAATTTGTTTTATTGTATGTATTCAACATTTCAACTTTACATGATTTTTCTAATGCACAATTAAAGATCTTTCACCTTGGTTTTCAAAAGACTAACCATGCCAACAGGATGATTGTGAATATAAAACATCACATCTTTCTATTTTTGAACACAATTAATCCCTCTAACATTCCATCACAAGATTCTATCCATTATGAAGTGGAGAGTCCCCCCTCCCATCAAAAGAAATCAAATGAACACCCTCCTCAACCACAAGAATGATCTCCCCACCAACAACATCAGTTTGCAAATCATTCAAAAATTGAAAAGTATTCTGAGTTGAAATTGATCTCACCTGAGTATCTCTCACTCTGATAGGTTTAAAAACTTTTTGAAAGCCCTCTAGATCCATTTGCACCACAGGCTTCTGAAGTGGTATGATAGGTTGCACTTTTGGAACCCACACTTGCTTCACTTTCTTCTTCCTACATTCCTGATTATCATGTCCATATGCCTGACATCCACTGCACTGCTTAGGCTTCCATTCATATACAAAAGAAACTAAAAATAGTTTCATTATATTCATTAATTAAAGAGATAGTTCAGGCATCTGTTGAGCCACTTTCATCTCCACAAGAACACGAGCAAACTGCAATTTCTCTCTATTCTTAGTGGCACATCATCACGCTTAATTGGAATTCCCAACTGAGAAACAATTTTGTGTAAGGATTTCTCACCCCAGTATTTGAAATTTAATTTCAATTGACACCAGATTGACAGAGTTAGTTCAGGTATGCCTACTAACATGTGGGGAGAAGCTATTCTTTCTGCTTGTCGTATTCTTAACAGAGTTCCTCATAAGAAATTAGAGAAAACACCTTATGAATTGTGGAAGGGTCTCAAGCCAAACTTGAATTATCTCAAAGTGTGGGGGTGTTTGGGTAAGACAGGTATTCCAGACTTTTAAAGGAGTAAAATTGGGCATAAGACAGTAGATGGATTTTTTATTGGCTATGCCTCCGATAGAGCTGCTTATAAATTTATTCTTAAAGAGGCAACTTATTTTGGTGCAATTAGAGAGTCTACGGATGCTGAATTTTTTGAGCATATTTTTCCTATGAAATCAAATGTGCAAACATGTGTTACTACTACACCTTCTTCTGCATTACCTCATGGCATTGCATCACCTAGTGAGACTATAAAACCTAGAAGAAGTAAGAGGACTAGAATGTAATCTAGTTTTGGACCTGACTGTAATACTACCTTCTTAATTAAGAAAAAGTTCCTGAATGAGCAAGAGGTAAATGTTTTTGTGCTAGAAGAAGATCCTAGGACATATGGAGAAGCCATGACATCTATTGACTCTAGCTTTTGGTTGGAGGCCTATAAAAAGTGAGATAGAATCTATAATGGGGAACAATTCTTGGATTTTAACTGAACTTCCTAGAGGTTGTAAACCTTTAAGTAGAAAGTGGGCAATCGGTCGATGCTAGACACGGACTCATAAAGAGGACGCTGCGCACGGATCTCCAATGAACATCATCCAATGAACAATGAACAATTTCCAATGAACATCAGTCGAACATCACTCAATGAACATCACCCAATGAACATCATCCATTGAACAATGAACGTCATCTAATAAACATCAGTTAAACATCACCCAATGAACGTCACCCAATGAACAATCAGTTCTCCAATGAACATACTCCAAAATTGATTTGACATGAAAATTTTTAAAATTTTTAAAATTTGAAAACGTCACGCAATGAACATCAGTTTGTGTTAAAATAACACTAAGTTCTCACACAAAAAACAATAAGTTGAATCAAGAGAACATCAGCTCGATTCATAAACTCGACATGAAAATTGTAAAAATGTTTTTTTGATTTGATTTGATGTTCTTTTAATTGAGATAAATGTTCTTTTAACTGAACTTGATGTTCATTGCTTTAAGGTTATATATTTCGAAATTCAAAAGTTTGAATCATATTAAAAAATTGTAAATGTTCTTTTGATTTGATGTTCTTTTAATTGAAATAGATGTTCTTTTAACTGAAATAAATGTTCTTTTAACTAAACTTAATGTACATTGCTTTATGGTTATATATTTCAAATTTTCAAAAGTTTGAATCATATTTAAAAATTGTAAATGTTCTTTTGATTTCATTTATTGTTCATTTGAGTGAACTTAGTGTTCTTTTTACATAAACTGATGTTCATTGGTTGACAATTTCAAATTTTCAAAAATTTGAAAATTTTCATGCCAAATCAATTTTAAAGTCGTGTTCATTGGGGAACTGATTATTGTCTTTGTGTGTGAACTTAGTGTTCTTTTAACACAAACTGATGTTCATTGAGTGACGTTTTCAAATTTTCAAAAATTTTGAGACTTCTCATGTCAAATCAATTTTGGAGTCTGTTCATTGGAGAACTAATTGTTCGTTGGGTGATGTCCAACTGATGTTCATTGGGTGATGTCCAACTGATGTTCATTGGGTGATGTTCATTGATTGATGTCCAACTGATGTTCATTGAAAATTGTTCATTGTTCATTGAGGGATGTTCATTGGAGATCCGTGCGCAGCTTCCTCTTCATAAGTCGGCGTGCTATAGAATTTGCGGAAAGTGGATGTTCAAAAAGAAACTCAAACCTGATGGGTCCATAGATAAGTACAAAGCTAGATGAGTAGTATGTGGGAATCATCAAAAGAAAAGGTTAGATTTCCTTGACACCTATTCTCCTGTGACTAAGGTTGCCACCATTAGGGCCTTAATAGCTCTTGCATCCATTCATGATCTTGTTATGCATCAAATGGACGTGAAAACGGCCTTTTTGATTGGTGATTTGAACGAAGAAATTTATATGAAACAACCAGAGGGTTATGTGGTTGCCAGACAGGAAAACAAGGTGTGCAAGCTTGTTAGATCTCTTCATGGTCTAAAATAAACTCCCAAGCAATTGTATGAAAATTTTGATCAAACCATCCCTTCTAATGGTTTTGTTGTTAATGATTCTGATGCTTGTGTTTATTCAAAGCTATGTGAGTTTGGATGCGTTATCATATGTCTATATGTGAACGATATGCTTATTTTTGGGACCACTATAGACATAGTTAACACAACCAAAAAAATCTTTAAGTTCATGTTTTGACATGAAAGACTTGGGCGAGGCAAGCGTCATATTGGTAATAAAGATTACTAGCCATACATATGGGTTATCTTTAAATCAATCTCATTACGTGTTAAAGAAATTTAACCAATTTGATTGTACTCCTGTGAAAACCCCATATGATTCTAGGTTTCATTTGATAAAGCATAAAGGTAATAGTGTTTCCCAAGATGAGTATGCCAAATTATTGGGAGCATAATGTTTTTGATGAATTAAACTCGACCTGATATAGCTTATGTTGTTAGTAGATTGAGTAGATACACTCATAATCCTAACCCAGAGCATTAGGATGCCTTGAATAGATTATTGAGGTACTTGAAAGGGATGATCAATTGGGGTCTGCATTATCATAGAACTCATTGCGTTTTAGAAGGATATTGCGACACTAATTGAGTGTTCGATAATGATGAGATTTATTCTACTGGTGGTTATGTTTTTACTCTTTCCAATGTCGACATATCATGAAAATCTTCTAAGAAAACTTGTGTAACTAAATCAATAATGGAATATGAATTTATTGCGTCAGAATTGCAGGACAAGAGGCTGAATGGCTAAGAAGCCTACTAGCAGACATTCCATTGTGGGGGAAATCGACTTTATCAATGTCCATGCACTGCGACTCACAACGTGCAATTAGGGTAGCTCACAACCAAGCTTATAATGGCAAAAGGAGACATATTCGCTTGAGGCATGGGATAGTAAGAAATTTCATCAAAAATAATGTGATATCACTCGAGTTTGTGAAATCTGAGAGGAATAATAGCATATCCTCTCACTAAAGGCCTGCCTAAGAAAATGGTGCTTGAATCAGCACAAGGAATGGGTTTAAAGCTTATTGAGGGGTGAATTATGATGGACACCTATTTTAGGACTTCCTAAGTTCAATAGGTCAAACGAAATCACAAAAAAAATCATAATATGTGTACTACCACCCTTTCCTAAATAATAATAAAGCGATATAGTAACTTCCTTTACTGTCAAATCTTGAAGGTTGAGTTGAATACTCTTAATAAACTAGGTTTTAGACCCGTGTAAAATGCACGGAGAATTTCTGTTCCTCTATATGTATTGGATAATGGTTGCATTAGAAGTAAAAAGGAAAAATTGACAAGAAAGGGCTCAACTATTACCCATTTACTTTTATAAGTCACAACTATTGATTATTCCCTATAGGACCCAACTTTACTATTTTGTTACTTGTATATAGGTCCTTACACGGAATAACAGGTTACTTTCTTGTGAATTTTTTCAAAATAAAAGTCACAAAATAATCAATAATTGGATGGCACAACAAAATCAATAATTGGATGTCACAAAATAATCACAAACTATCCCTGTAAGGACCTATACAAGTAACAAAATAGTAAAGTTGGATGCTACAGGGAATAATCAATAGTTGGGACTTATAAAAGTAAATGGGTAATAGTTGAGCCCTTTCTTGTCAATTTTTCCAAGTAAAAAAGGTATATTACATACATTTCATAATATTTTTTCCTACAACTATGGGCCTATGGTACAAAATAGATAAAAATAATTTATTAACATCCTTTTCATAACATTAATATAATTTACTTTATAAGTATCTCCCTTTTCATATACTTTCCTGTATTTTGTTTTTTTGAAACTTTTCTTAAAGAACTTTGTTGTAATACATTTATTAGCATCCTGAGAATATTTAATATTCTTTCCCATATTTTTGTAGTTAAAATTTTCTTTTTTTAAAAAATGATTTTCATATAATATACTACCTCCGTTTTTTTAATATGCACATTTTTCCATTTTGGAGTGTTTTTTTTAATTGGCATCTTTTTACCTTTTGCCATAAATGGAAGGTTGGTCCACCTAATTATTACACTTCTCTCCTACTTTTTCTTTCCTTCTCTCTACCTTTTTCACTTTTTCCTTACTTTTACTAACCTTCTCTCTTACTTTTGCACTTTTTCCTTGGTTCTTGTGAAAACCCTTAGGTGCATATTAAAAAAAACGGAAAGAGTACTATCTTTGTTTTAAAATTCTTGCAACACTTACTTATGTGGTCAAAGTTTATAAAATTTTACCATGATTTCCGATATTCATCTGGAAAAATATTGTCATACAAAAGTTGTTAGATTCATCACAATGTGCAATTTTTGAATATCAACTTTTCATAATTTTTGCTAATATACAATTATAGATATTAATGGTCAAAGTATATTATGGAATTGTTTGCAAGTATTATGTAACGGAGAAAGTTTTGCTTTATATTTCCTTTTATATATGTTTTTATTTTTTTGAAGTTTTGCTCAAATTAATTTTCATTTTTTCCATAATTTTTCCCATGTATTTTGAATTTATTGATTTTAGATTAAAATGAATATTCGATGCCAAGAGAGACAATGATTATAGTTGAAAAATTATCACACCATAGAAGCAAAACTTTATATACCAAAAGAATGGACCTTCACATGTTGTGGCCCGATGCAATGGGTAACTACCTTAATTTTAATTAACCAATAAGACTATAGTCGTATAAACATCATTTTCAATGACCTTAACCCCTCTCTTTCCTCACTTTACCTCTCAAAGTTATTCCACAATCTATTCCTAAAAATTATATAAATAAAAAGATAATCCTAATTTGGGATGGAAAAAATTATATTCAAAAAAATATAGTAAAATGGGTCTCTTTTGGTAGAGCTAGGAAAAATAAAATCATTGGTTATTCTTTATTATTTTTTGTTTTGTAATTTCTGAAATATAATAGTTTAGAACATACTACTTTCTATTTTTTTTTATTAGAAAGTATAATATATTACGATATCTTTCCTAAACTGTTAAATGCATCTATAAATGACACATAGCACCAACGTTTAGACCTTTGACACGTGGCCCCCTTTTGTTGGTATGATCGACACGTGTACAATTAATTTTGCTTTAGTAATAAGTACTAGTTTTTTTAGACCCGTGCAAAAATGCACGGAAAATTTAATCTAAAAATAGATATTTTGAGTTAATAATTAATGAAGATAAATACGTAGACATATTTAAAGATGAATAATATAGAGTGATAATATAGATTAATTTAATAAGAAAATTAATTTTAGAATATAATTAAACACAAAATATTTTTTTCATTATAGATATACTTCTCTCAATGCATAAAGTAATGTCGCATAATAGAAAACAAAGTCGATTTTATTGAACAAAGGTCAACCAAGGTTAAACAAGCTAAGGTTGAACAAGACCAAATAAGGTGCAATTTTTCATATAATTAGTTCATGCAATATAATTTAAATTTTGCTTTTCAAAGTCATTCAATCTTCGTGAATCATTCAGACATGTTTCATACAACATGCACGAAACCTATAAGTTAGGACCTTCTTTTCTGCAATAAAAAGTAATTATCAGAAGTTAATAGGCAACATGTTCAATGAAAAATCATGGTTTCTTATTCACTTATTTCAAATGCTAACTGTTTTGATAATTCTATTTAGACCAAATTGATTAATACAACATAATGTATGGACTTGCAAAATATTAATGTTACTTCGTCAAATGGAAGATCTCCTTATATACCACATTTGTTGTTTATAGTATTAGCAATGCTTTTATCATTCTTTTTAATAAGGATATTTCGGCCTTTTTTGCTCGTAACTTTAGAAATCGCCACATATAACTGGTCCACGACTAAACACCGGTCTAGACAAATACAAACCCACATGTGCAAGAGACTGCCCTTGACTCTTATTTGTAGTCATTGCAAAACACACTACCAGAGGAAACTCTCTTCTTTGGAATTCAATTGGAAATTTAGTTCCATCAGACGGCGTTAATGCCATTCGAGGAATAAACACCTTTTCTCCAACGCTACTTCCAGAAATAACAATAGCCTCATTGACACGATTAGCAAGATGATTGATAATGAACCTATTGCCATTACAAAGTCCTGAAGACTTATCAATATTCTACAACAACATCACAGGTGTCCCAACCTTCAATGTCAATCTATGATTAGGAAGACTGAACATTTTATGGTGTTAATGAATTCAGTTGAATATGGTTCATGAATGTCCAAATTGCTTTCTTCTTTTCTTATAGAGTTCGAACTTAGGTATATTCTTTTTTCACCGGATGAGTTGTGCTAAAACATGATATATCGTTGATTGTTTCAACTATATCATGAGTTGGCGCAAGGATAACCCTATCTTGAAAATATGTGGTTTCCAATAAGTTGTTTTCTAATTGTGGATATGAGCTATGCACAATATCCGTCATAGGGTCATTTCCGGATCTCCCCTACAGTGTCATCTCCCACACTTAGTTTTTACTCAGAGAACTGTCGTATTCCATCCGCACTTGAGTTCGTACATTGTGCTTACAGACACATGTTTCTTGTCAATTGTAGCACCTTACATGCGTCCAATAACTAAGAAGAACTTATGGATGCAAAGACGACATCTTGTCTACTTTCCTTTTGTATAACCGGTAAGATCTGACAAAAATCTCCACCTAATACAACTACCTTCCCTCCAAACGGACGCTCTGCATTTGAAGGATTAACTAATTACATGATGTCTCTCATACTTTGATCTAGAGCCTCAAAATAATATTTATGCATCATATGAGCTTCATCCAAAATTATCACCTAAGTCTTTATAAGAAGGCCAGCCAAATCAGTACCAGGCTTTATACCAACACAAGTCGAGTTCTCAGTTACATTTGTAGGTAACCCAAATCTAGAGTGAGTTGTTCTTCCTCCTGGAAGAAGCAGAGAAGCAATTCCACTTGAATCTACTGGTAATATTATCTCACCCTTACTTCTAATGGAAGCACACAGAGTTCTCCAAATATATGTTTTACCTATACCTTCATAACCATAGATCAAGAAGACACCACCTTGATCCTTTGATACGACTTACATGATTTCAACATAAATCTTTGCTTGCTCGTACGTCAAACAGGAGAAGAGTTTACTATGCTCATCAATCACTAAATCTATATCATAGGAAAAAACATCTGCTATCAACCTATTTTGACTTTCAGATTTGGTCAAATCATCAGGGAGAGGCATCAGATATCCTTGAATCTTCGAAGAGTGCTTCTATTATTTTGTAGGCTTTTCTCAATTTCCGCTAATCCCAACGCTTGGATTTGATCATCACTGAGATGCTAATCTGCAAAAACTATATATTAAATATCTATTTATACAGGATGAGAGCATGAGTATAGCATTTAAATTACTAATAGATATAGTTGTAGAACACAATACCTTTATCATGCCGAATCTTACGTTGTCGATACAAAATATCATCACAAAGTACATGACAAATTTTTACCCATATTTCTTCAGGTTTCGTCAGACTTCTAGATAATAGAAGCATGGAGAAAAGATTTCTTAAGCAATGAACCGATTCCCTAAAACTGGCTTCTATGATGGCATCTACATACTCTTTATCATTATCGAGTAATCCCCGCATGTAGCAATCTTCTTTAAAAGTATTATAAACGACGCCATTCACTCTTCTTATATCGTCATAACTTGTTGCACCTTTTACAAAATTTTGATAACGTACGTAAATAATACTTTTCACCTGCTCCCGGGGTTACGTGATAAATCCTCCCTATTGCAAATCCTTTAATTTGTTCCTTGGTGCCCACTCACGCTTATCCTTCTTCCACACAAATTTTGTAAGGAACTCTACAGAACTCAATTCTCTTGCTTCAGCATACTTCTTGTTACATTCTATCCATGACAAAAATTTTGTTTTATCAATATTTGGCCTCTCAAGAACGGACTCAACATCCATTTCATCTGTAAATACAACACTTTGCTCATTGGGAAGGTGAAAACTCAATCTTTCCATCGGAGGAGTTCTATAATGGATAGTACATCTTAATCTCGTCAATTGTTTTAGGATTCTCTAGGTTTGCAAAATTCTGATACACCGCCATTGTAACTCTATCATAACCCTTATTTATGTACTTGAACAAATATTTGATAGATCTTGATTGATTGCACCACTAAACGTTAATGTGAGCGCGAATTTAAGGAGTAACGTCGAGTTATATGGTACAACAAACCTATTATCCAATGTAATACCATTTTTATCAACCACCGCTCCATTGTCACGCCTTCTATAAACATGATAACCCTCTTCATCAACTGTTGTCTTCCCATTGAATATAGATGAAAAATATTCTGAATAAATACAATTTTTATACATACCATTAGTAATGTCCATCAATTAGTTACCACTTATATGGATGGCGAAGCATTACTAATATATTCTGAAAAAAAAAGAAGAATTATTATCCAATAATGTATTAGGTATAAAAAGTTGATAGAAATGTATAATACGAAATACTTACCAATAGACGAAGGTGTAGTGAAAACATTGCAAGTGTTTTCTTGGTTTAATAAGTTTCCTAACGATGATCCCCTATTGATGCTAAAAAAAACGACACATGTCAAAAGATAGTCAATCAAATAATTAAACCAAAATTAATTTTCTAATCGTTCGTATGAGGCTAAATTTGACATAATTTTATTAGGTAAATTATTAATTGAATCATACTCTACATGGATTTGAGAACATATTTGAGGCAATTGAGATGATATAAGCTTTTTGCTATAACTATAACGTGTTAATTCAGTTTGTTTTGACAATTGTGAGCATCTTGTTCCAACATGTACTGCACTATATTAAATTAACATACCATTACTTATGCAACTCAATGGCAAAATCGGGGAATTCATATGCAATATGTGATTCTCTTCTATTTGATTAACAGTTGTATCTCGAACATGACTCGGAGTCTGACTCATAACTTGTCTTGATAGAACTGCGTAAATAAAACTTAAAATCATTGTAATTAAAATATTAATTTCAAATAAAATATAACAAATGAACAAAAAATGACAGTTAAAAAATAAAGTTACCATTCAAAATAGGAAAAATTGTCAGAAAATACCAATATTTTAGCACTTTTTCAAAATAAATGCCAAGGAGTTGCGAAATGTAGAATAAATACCAACAAGTTATGTTTTTCTTATAAATCCATACCAAATAACAAATATCCGTCTATTTTTCCGTCTTAGAAATACATACAAACTAACAGAAATCCCTTCAACTTCATCTCTCAACAACATAAAATCTAAGGTGAGTTAAATTTGGGTGAGAAAGTGATGGAAAAATAGACGGAAATTTGTTAGTTGGTATGTATTTCTAAGAAAAACATAACTTGTTGGTATTTATTTCACGTTTCGCAACTCCTTGATATTTGTTTTGAAAAAGTGTTAAAACTTTGGTAT
This sequence comes from Patellifolia procumbens, assembly GCA_947645195.1. Classification (NCBI taxonomy): domain Eukaryota; kingdom Viridiplantae; phylum Streptophyta; class Magnoliopsida; order Caryophyllales; family Amaranthaceae; genus Patellifolia; species Patellifolia procumbens. The sequence continues at coordinate 3,928,209 of CANSGD010000016.1, forward strand.
TTTCTGACAATTTTTCCTTCGAAATATCCAACATTGGAAATATGTTTTGTGTAGGACAATGCATTGTCAATCCTGAGCTTGGGGTCCCTTGTGTATCATTTGTATTTTCTTAAAACATTATTAAATTATCAGCGTACAATTGTAATACTAAAATATAATTACACATAAATAGAATCATACAACTTATTTAAATATTTTTATTATATGTGAACGTGTACGTTATATGTTTAAGCTTTTACACTATATATGTATTATGGTATATCTATTAGAGTTTTCCATTAATTTGGAGTTACTACCTCCGTCCCATATTAGTTACAACAGTTTGACTGACACACATACCAATACACAACTTTGACCATTAATATATCTAACTATCAATTTGTAAAAAATATGAAAAATTGTTATGTCAAATTCATACATTTACAGATCTAAGAACATCAATTTACTAACATTTGGTTTAATATGTTAATTAAAAATCATGGTCAAAGTAAGACATATGAATAATGTAAAAGTTAAACTGTTGCAACTAATATGTTTAATTTATAAAGAATATGTCTACTAGTTATTTCTTCATACATTATGCAATTTGAAACTTATTAAGTACATGTTCAAGAAATTCATTTATTTTCTTCAATAGTGCTATAATCTTCATTAATTTTCGAAATATATTAGTGTTGAATGATGATAATTAAGATTCTATACTTTTTTAATACTTATATATTATAACTAAGTTTCTATATTGATTATTAATAATTTTGATATGTTGCATAGTAAGGCTCACGCGAACTAAGAAAAAAAGTTCTTCATTGAATAAAAATATATTTTATTATTAAAAAAAAATCCTAATTTTATTAAAAGTAAAATTGTGGCAAATATCTTCATAAATTTTCAGATATATTAGGGTTGTTAAAGTGATAACTAAGATTATATATTTATTATAAATAATTAAAGCTCATAAAAACTAAAACTATGGCAAGTAATTTTATAATTTTTGTTTTCAAGAGATTCTAAAAAAAGAAACTTTCATTTTCTACAAAAAATATGAAACAATATTTTGAGTATTATTTTTGCCAAAAAAAAGAAAATTTCTTCATTAATTAAAAGTTTATATTATTTTATAAGAAAATATCAGACTAAATTTTGAATATTATTATTTATAAAAAAGGGGCAAGTTTTTTCATTAATTTTTGAAATAAATAGGGTTGATTGATGCAACCAAGAGTCTATACTCTCTAGATAATTTGTACATATTTAAGGCTATTAAAACTAAGCAAGAAATTACAAAAATAAAAAAAATTGTATTTATTTTTTTTCAAAAATGACAAGTTTCTTATTTAGTTTTCGAAATATATTAGGGTTTATTGATAATACATAATATTCTATGCTATATTAATATTTTGTTTCATAATCAAGGTTGAGGATTAATACAAAATGGCAATAAATTATTATAGTTTATTTCTAAATTATCTATATTTAGACTATTATTATTGCCAAAATATGGAAATATTCTTCATTAATTAACAGTAAATTCTATTCTCTTAAAAAAATTATCAATTATAACGTATTTTAATAGTTTCCAAAAAAAGTATTAGTCGTTAATATATTAGGGTTGATTGGTGATAAATTAAGATTCTTTATTATTTTAATATTCTATATTATAACTAAGATTCTATATTAATTCTAAATAATTCTTCAATTTTGTTCTATATTAAGGCTCATGATAGATAAAACTAACTTGTTATTTCTATACTATAACTAACTTTTATATAATAGACATCACTATTATTTTTGGTAACAAAATTTTTTTCCTATAAAAAGATTAAAATTCCGAATGTTATCAAAATTAACATTATAGAAATTATCTTTATATATTTTCGGGTATTTTTAATCATAATAAAAAACAATTCCTTTTTATATAATCGAATATTATTAATGCAAAAAATGGAAATTTTACTTAGTAATTAAAAGTGTATTTTATATTTTATCATCTAAGAAATCCGGATCCTAATAGAATTCAAAATATGGAAAGTTTATTAATTTTCGATTTTAAAAGTTTTCAATATAATCCTAAAATATTTAATACCATATTCAGTGTTTATTGATATCAAAAGTTGAGGATAAATAAATCTAAGGCAATAAATACTATAGTTTTTGGAAATATAAGTATATTTAGATTATTATTATTGTAAAAAAATGGAAAGTATCTTCATTGGTTAAGAGTAAATTAAGTTTCTTAAAAAACCCAATGTATTTCGGATTTTAATAATTCTTAAAAAATAAAATAATCTTCATTATTTTTTGAAATATTAGGATTGACTGATGATAATTAAGATTCTTTAATATTTTAATATTTCTATACTATAATCAAGATTATATCTTAATTATAAATAATTCAGAGATTTTGTTCCATAATAAGATTCATGATAACTAAAACCATAACTAATTTTCTAAAATTTATCAAAAAAATATTAAAAGAAACTTTTTTTCTATAAATAACGGTAAGTATTATTATTACTTTTGGAAACAATTTAGGTATATTGATGACAACTAACATTATATAATCGAATGTTATTATTGCAAAAAAAATGGTAACTTTCTTCAATAATTATGAGTAAATTTTATTCTCTAACAAATTCGAAACCTAATAAAATTCAAAAAATGGCAAGTATATTTATTTTTGGATTTATAGAGTTTTCAAAAAAAAAAAGCAGAATATATAATCTTAAAATATTTTATACCAAATTCAGATTTATTGATAATACTTAATATTCTATACTATAATATTGTGTTCCATATCCAAGATTGATATAAATAAAATTAAGGCAATACATTACTATAGTTTTGGAAAAATAAGTATATTTAGATTATTATTATTGATAACAAATGGAAATTATCTTCATTATCTAAGAGTAAATTTTATTCTCTTAAAAATCTTATATATTTCTGATTTTAATGATTCCAAACAAAGGAAATAATCTTCATTATTATTTGAAATATATTAGGGTTGATTGATGAGAAATTAAGATTCTATATTATTTTAATATTTCTATACTATAATTAATATTATATATTAATTATAAATAATTCATAGATTGTGTTCCATAATAAGGTTATGACAACTAAAAATATGCCAAATAAATTTATTAAATTTGTCAACAAAATATTAAAAGAAAATTTTTTATATAAAAAATGCAAGTATTGTTATTAATTTTAGAAATAATTTAGCTTAGATTGATGACAATTAAGATTCTAAGTATAATCTTTAAATATTTTATACCATAGTTAAGGTCGAGAATAATTAAATCTAAGGCACTAAATCAATATAAATTTGGGATTATAATAGGGTTAAAAAATGGTAAGTTTCTTAATTAATTTACGAAATAAAATCATGGTTGATTGATTATACTTAAAATTCTTTACTATATTAAAATTGTGTTCCATATTCAAGGCTGAGGATAAATAAAAATAAGGATACAAAATATAATATTTTTAGGAATATAACTTTATGTAGCATATGATTATCTTCAAAAAATGGTAAGTTTTTTCTATAATTAAGAGTAAATTTTATAATAATTAATTGATTAATTGATTATTTAAGATAAGCTAATCAATCTGATAAATATAACCTAATTAATAATTACCATTTATATAATACTTGATTGATTAATTGATTGATTATATAATCAATGTGATTAATATCATTAGATGATTAAGGTAACATAATATTAACATTATCATTAATAAAACATATCAAATAATGCAATTTGACTTTAAAATAATTTTGGTAAGTACTAATTATCAAAAACTAATCAAGGTAAGATAATAATATACTTACCATTCATAAAATCAACGTGGTTGATATCATAAGCTAATCAAGGCAAATCTATATTAAATTTATATTTAGTTTTTGGATTACCATTTATATAACCTAATCAATTATTATCATAATAATTGATTGATTATATAATCAATGTAATCAATATCATTAGATAATTAAGGTAACATAATATAAGCATTACCATTAATAAAATGTCTTAAATAATGAAATTTGAATTTAAAATAATTTTGGTAAGTACTAAGTATCAAATGCTAATCAAGGTAACATAATAGTATATTTATCATTTAGCAAATCAATGTAATTGATGTCGTAAGCTAATCAAGGCAAATCTATATTAAAATTTCATACTTAATTTTTGGATTTTAGTAGATTTATGATAATTATAGTTTAACATATTTATGGTAATACTTTAAATATTTTTTAGTAGTATTTGAACTTTAATAATTATAAAAAAAAAATGAAAATAAATTAATATTATAGTTTTATTTCAAATTTTTATAGTTTTGGTAAGTACTTAAGTTGTTAAGTATCTTGAGTTACTCAAGGTAACATAATAATATCATAAGCTAATCAAGGTAATGTGATATTAGAATTACCATTTCTAAAAACATATGAAATATTAACTTTGAATTACAATTTCTTTAAAGTATTATATATTACTATTTCAATTTATATTTTCGGATTTTTATATTCTATATTATTTTTAAATTCTATATTATAAATGGTAAAAAAATTTAAAATTAGTCTATAAAAATTTAATAAATAATATACGTATAATAATTAATTAACGTATAATCTTTTTATCAATTAGTCTAGAATTTAATAACAAATATATGTATAATATTTATGGATTTTAATTAAATATTGTAAATGGTATATATATTTATATATTAAATGGTTAGAATATTGTAAATTAGGCTATAAATAATTCGAAATAAAATTATTTAATATGAAAGAGAAGAATAAGACTAAAGTTTAATCAAAATATAAGAAGAAGACTAAAATTTACTCAATTGAAGTAGAAGAAGAACATTGTATTAAACATTAGAACATAAACAATCTGTAAAATGTATATTCAATTGGAATAGAAGAACAACAAAATGTGTTATTGATAAACAATCTAAGATGATATTCATAATTTGCGAAGTATAACAACAAATAAAAGTCAAATACAATCCTTAAAAACACTAATAACCTTGCCATCATTAGTTTTAGGGGTGAGCACAACCGGGTACCCGGTCATATTTCTCGGAACCGGTACCGAAACCGGTTGGACCGGGTATCTAGAACCTGGAACCGGAACCGGAACCGGTTGGACCGGTTCCTTAATATTTGGAATTGGAACCGGAATCAACCGGGACCAGTTCCTTGACCGGGTACCTATTCCCGCAAAAGTGATTGTTATTTGGTCTATTTGGCCGGTTCCAATATAGGGTACCCGCTATCCAGTTGCATTCAAAAGCTATATTTTTGTTGTTTAGCTAAATATAAGCATCATATATAACATAATTTGATACTTCCATTGACAAGTTAGTTTTAAAAACCTTCAAGTCTTAAGCATATATTACATTTGCATTAATCTCAAAAAAATTCGGTCTTGGAAACGGTTGAACCGGGTACCCAGTGGGTACCGGGTCTATAATTTCACTACCCGGAATTGGATCCAGTTCCAACCGGTTCCTAATATTTGATACCCAGTCCCGACAGTTCCAGTTCCGGAACCACCGGTTCTGGGTCTGGAACCGGGTACCCAACTTTTCTGCTCACCCCTAATTAGTTGATTAAGACTCTCACAAGAACCTTCATATCAACTGGATCAAGAACAGGGCTTGGTACTTCAAGTTTTTGAAAGAAATCGAAAATTATATTGCTTGAATAATTCTTGCAAACTTGACATACCCCAATTGTAGAATTTGCTTGGCAATTTGAGAAGAAAGATAGGAGAGAAATTAATATCAAAGTATTAAAAAAATGCTTGAGAATTTGAGAAGTAAGAAAGGAGAGAATAGCCTTCACATGAATTAGAGAGGAGAGAAAGATGAGTGAATCTTGAATTAGGGTTGAATGTGAAGGATGATGAATGAAAGTGTGATCTTATACTTCCTCCGTTTCTTTTTAATTGCAACAAACTTAAGTGGGTGGACTCCTAGGCAAAATTTTGGTGTGAATATGAAATGGATGGAGAGAGAAAGTGGGGCATGTGATAAAGAGAGAGATAGAGAGAAATGACTTGTAAAAAAGGAAAGAAAACATTTGTTGCAATAAATTTGATATTTCTATTTTTGGCAAATGTTGCAATTAAAAAGAAACGGAGGAAGTATTTATAATTAGCGATGGTTATTGTGGTGATGACATGTGACATTTTTGATTGATTGATTGACCCCATTTTATGCTTTGAGTGACATGTGGACAATACATTTTACTTTAGTGTATTATATTGATAGATTGATAGATATAGATAGATTACTCTTTCACATAAGACACTCATCGTGTAGATATAAGACTAGTTTCAATTAGTACGGCACAACTCTTGTCCAAAAGAACACGGCCAACGGTGTTGTTAGTCTTTGTTACTAGTTCCTAATTGGGAAATTCTATATGGTGGCTTCGAACTTCCATTTTTTCTATGCGGTGGCAAGCCAAATTTTTAATTATGTGCAGTGACCACAAACTTCCTAAAATTCCACTTAGTGGCCTTATTCAGTACCCTATGGCTAACCCATCATTAAAAGTTAAAATTACTAACCTACCCCTAGTTTTTAAAAAAAGATGAATAATATCACCTCCTTCCTTTATCCCTGGACTCCCTTTCTCTTCTTCCATGGCAGCCATAGCCACCTCACATCATCGCCGACTCAACCACTACTGCCAACTTCTCCAATCGAAACTCCATCATCGTCTTCCCTAAACCAGCTCCAAAGTGCAGCAAAACTGCAGCCATGACAATCGCACCTGCTGCCCCTCCCACGCACCACAAATCAACCCTTAGCCACCCCAATTACTAGCCACAAACGCCACTTAAACTACCACCCAACAGCAGCGTCTCACGCATCCACAACTAGCACTGTAACCAGCACAATGGCCGATTTGGGTTTAGCTCAAACATCTTGCAAGCTAACTGGTTGCGAATTTTGGGTTCGGTGGTGTTTTTGGGCGGAATTAGTGGTGTGTTTGGAGGGTGGCTGGAGTTTAGGTTGGATTGGTGGGTGGTGTTGGTTGCTCTGAGGTTGAGGGGTGGTGGTGCAGTGGATAATTGTGGTGGGTTTGTTGCTGGGGGTGGCCGTGATGGCTGTGGCGGGGTCGTTGGTGGTGCAGACTTTAATGGTGGAGGACAATAGGAAGGGGGAGGGTGAGGGTGAGGGAGGAGAGAGAAACATAAAGTAATTTTTTAGATTAGAAGAGTAGGTTAGTAAAATTAATAACAATAGTTGGTAAACCATGGGTTTAATGATGGGTTAGCCATAAGTTAGTGAAATAAGGCCACTAAGTGGATTTTTAGGAAGCTTGTGGTCACTACATAAAATAAAAAAGGGAAATTCCAAATGGTACCCTTGAAGAATTGGAAATTCCATTTGGTACCCAAAAAATAAGTTTGTTCCAAATGGTACCACTAAACTTTTATATAAGTCTAAACCATAACATTTTGTTAACTTTTCCCTTAATAAACCTTAATTAAACTATTAAACCTTATCTAAACCTTAATTAAAATACCAAAAAACTACCCAAAAAACCACCCACAAAAAAATACAAAAAATTTTAAATAAAATCTGGAATGGTTGGGGGAGGGGGCGACTGTGGTGGGGATGGGGTTGGGGCGTCGTGGGTGGGGGAATTCGGGGGTGGGGGAAATCGTGGGGTGGTAGGGGGGCGGTTTCCGGGGTGGGTGGGGTCGGGGAAAGGGGTTTCGAGGGTAGGTGGGGTAGGGTGTAGGTGGAGGGTTGGTTGGGAGGTGGTTTGGGTGGCTGGGCAGGGGTTGGGGGGTGGTTTGGGTGGCTTGGCAGCTTGGGGGTGGTTTGGGTTGCTGGGCAGGGGGGCTGGGTATTTTTTAAATTTTTTTTTGAATTTTTTTGGTATTTTTTTTGTATTTTTGGGTATTTTTTATAATTAATCATAATTAGCAAACTAATTATATAATTAACAACAAATTATATGAAGGTTAAGAAACTTTATTAAGGGAAAAGTTAACAAAATGTTATGGTTTAGACTTACATAAAAGTTTAGTGGTACCATTTGGAACAAACTTATTTTTTGGGTACCAAATGGAATTTCCAATTCTTCAAGAGTACCATTTGGAATTACCCAATAAAAAATTTAGCTTGTCACAATATAGAAAAAATGGAAGTTCAAGGCCACCATATAGAATTTCCCTTCCTAATTTCCTACCATGATACAGAGGATCGATATCCTCGTTGCTCACAGTGACAATATCTCTATCCTGGTGCGGCAATGGCGGACCCACTAAGGAACAAGGAGGGACAGCTGTCCCCCCACTTTTAAAAAAAAAACTGAAAAAAAAACCTATTACATGCGTTGGTTGTGACTGTAAAGGTTTGCTGGTTGTGGGCCCCACTCTAAGACTTGTTACACGCCTAAAACTAATAAGAGAAAAGAAAGGAGATAAATCAGCGTGGGGCCCACTTGGGGACAGCACAGCCGTCACTTTCAATACTCTCAATACTGCTGAAATTCAGGGTGGGGCCCACGAGGAGAAAGTAAAATAGAAAAACAAAAGCGGCGAGTACGAGTGTGTGAGTGTCGATCACTGTTTTCGCCTGAGACGTGGGGCCCACATTGTTGATTTGTTGTTTGCACTTTGTTGTTCGCCTGTTTGCCGGTTGGGGTCACGGTGGTCTGGTGGCGGCGGCTGACGACGGCATGGTAAATTTTTTTTTTTTAAGTTTTTCATAATTTTTAAAATTCTAGTCTACCAAAATTTGAGTAATTAATTTGTAAATTCATCAATTATTAATGTTTAATGTTTGTGAGTTAGAGCGTGATTATGATTTGTTAATTAGTTTGTGAACTAAATAGATTTGTGTTGCATTAACTAAATTGTCCCCCACTGTCCAATTTCTGGGTCCGCCACTATGGTGCGGTACTGCTACTCCCCTCTCTAACAAATAGCAACTATCATCTCTTTCTCTTTCTCTTTCTACTCTGGTTTCCCTCATTTTCCACCAATATAACACTACTTTCCTACTTCCTCTCTCATTTTAGTGCTTCCTGTCACGTGTACTCAACAGACAACCCAAAGCTAATCTGTCATCCTCCTGCACACCTACGCTGGGTTGCCTCCTCCAATTCTCACCGCTTCTTTTATCTCAAGTTGTAAGTGTGAAGCTTAATTTATTACCCTAAATCATTACTTTTTGTCAATTATATGTTACTCCTTCTTTTGCCTCTGCCCATTTTCGTTTCTGCAGTTTCCCACTTACTATCATTTATTAGGTGCCTCATTTTTGTGGAAATTTCCCTATTATATTTTCTGGGTTTTTACTTGTTAGCTCTCACTCATTGATTGGTAGCCTAGTCTTCTAATCCAAATTGCTTTCTTATTACTAGCTTCTAATTGAAACTACTAATGCATCTATACTCTCTCACATGAATAGTAAAGTCGCCGCTCGTACTCTTTAGAGTATATTCTTTGTTGATGTGAGGAGAATTTAACAGTGGATGTTTAATAAAGCTTTATCGACAATGTGAATTGTGAAATGAACATGAGTGTCTGATGTGAACATTCTTTGCTCATACAATTGAAGCTATAAAGTGGATGTCCATTATTATTGTTGATCATATATTGACAAGAATTGTGAAAAGCTATTTTTTCAAAACTAAACATCGAGACAAATCAAATAACATATTACATGCCGACATTTTGTTTGATATATATCACCGACAGGGTGAATAGTGCAAATGCGAATGTGTTAGTCTCTCTGTCCCATAATTTAGAGCTTGATTCTATTATTTCACGGGATTAAGGTAAATAGAACATTTTATCGTTTGGTTTAATTGATTCAATTGCACGTGAAAGCCGAGACTTTTGTTAGTTACTTTGATCTAGAAAATGGCAAATACTATTTTAATGATGGGAATTAATATATGGCAAGTATTGGTAAATAAGTTCACGATTCCACATCTCAATAAATATGAGTTTAGTTTGCAATGAATAACTAAGGAAATAATGGGAATTAAATATGGCATTGAGGGCATTTCGAGAAGAAATATTAGTATTTAATTAGAAACAAGCAGTGTGTTTTGAGACACATGAAAAGGAAACAAGCATGAGTAACTCTTGGGTGGACCCGGTCCACACTAAAAATAGTGTAGACCCAATTCCTCACTACAACAATATGTAGTTTATCCTATTTTCGGCGAAGATTTCGGGACCAACATCAAATTCCGACGAATTGTCGCTGTAATTGGGTTATCCGATGAATCAACCACCATAGCTAATAGCTTCGGGCTGAAGTTGGGTTTCAGGTGTTGTAATCTCGGGCTTGAAGGTGGGTTCGAATTTGGGGTAGGGTTTGAAAAAAAATTGTCGTTTATTAGGGTTGAATTGGGTTCAGTAGATGGGTTGTTTTCGATTGTGATGGATTAAGGATTTTGGTTGGTTGTTTTGATCTGGCTTGAATTGATTGGGTGGGTTGATTTGTGGGTTGTCCTCTTCATCGTCTCTGATCGTGCAAAGTATCCATTGTAGTAATGGAGAGAGAGAGAGAGGGAGAGTGGAATTAGGGGTTAGCACGGGAAGATAATAAATGAAAGTAGTCAAATTTGGGAAGTGGGAAGTGAAAAATTAGAGAGGGGTTAGCAGGGGAGATTCAAGAGTTGGCACAAGAAGTGAAATGAAAATACTCTATACCCTATCTCTAACTTTTGATTATAAAATCTTAACTTTTGTTAAAAAACTTAAACTTTTGCTAAAAAAACCTTAACTTTTGCTAAAAAGAACCTTAACTTTCATTCATAACACTTAATTTTTTTATTACCAAACCTTAACTTTTGATTGCTAAAAATCTGGAATACTCTTCTGTAGTACTGTCTTAAATTTTTGTAAGTACTAATACTATTTTTTGAAGGGGTTTTATATCTGGATATTAAATCATGAGTTTTGTAGGATATAGGATGAATTTCTAATTCTAGTGATTATAAGTACCTCCTCCATATACTCTTTCTGTTTCAGATTATTTGATGAATTTGGAATGTCTTTAATTTTAAAATATTTACTTGAGATGTTCTCTATCCGTTTCCTCTGATGGAGTTTGCTCCCAAATATCTTCTTTTATATCTATATAGCCGATGGTAAAGTTTCTTTGTTCTCCCTCCATCAATAGCTAGTTTGTCTTCGCATATGCCAATTTTCTGTTTCTTTTTCTATACACTGTCACGAAGTCAAAGTGCAACAAGTATGCGGGCACAACACACACACTGACTCGCACAAGAGGCTGCAAGCCTAGAAATTGTTCATACATCCTGAGCAAATGTTCTTACAGCACTGGAAGCAATTATGTATTTGAAGATGTGATATACTAAAATGGAGTTTTTCTTTGATGTGTAATACTTCCATGACAATTTTTGTGCGTTTAAATATTTGTTTTGGTGCCTGCCATCTTAACTGTAGTACTTGTTATATGCTGCAGAAATAAAAGTATAACCACCTGAGTCTGAAACTGAATAATGAGTGCAGCAAAGGTCAAGCGTGTAGTTGGGAAATATGAGTTGGGAAGGACAATTGGGGAAGGAACATTTGCTAAAGTGAAGTTTGCAAGAAATTCTCAAAATGGGGAGCCAGTGGCTATAAAAGTTCTTGACAAGGAGAAAGTTCTTAAGCACAAGATGGCTGAACAGGTCTTAGTTTGCTTACTTATTTTCTCGTTTCTGTCTCCGTCAATCTCTTACTCTGTGTACTTCTCAAAGTTCCCAAGTTCTGTTCTGGCTAGTTTTTATTTATTTCTGTTTTTCTTTATTTTTCACTTTACTTATAAGTCACACGAGATTTCTGTTGCAATCGGTTTGCTCATCAGTCATCCCTTCCCCCCAAAAATTAAAAGAACATAATGAAATTTGTTTGCAACTGACAAAGGTTTTTGAACTGTTCCTTATTAGTGATCGTCCTTATTTAGTAATACACTTGTCTTAAATAAATACTGCTGCAGTATGATTTACATCTTAAATAGTTGTTTTCCTATCAGTTGCTGTCCTGAAAATGAGAAATAAAGAAAATTTTAAAATTATTTGGATGGCAAAATCAAAAGTAAGTAAAATTTTTCATAGGAAGCTGTAAACCCTACAAGATAGAGGAAGTTGCTTACCTAATAAATGGAACTTTTGTGTACAAACTTATAAGTTTTGGAGTCGAACTGTTGCCGACACTCCCTGAAAATTAGAACTCTAAGGATCAATTCTTCTGAAAGTCTTGCACTCAATCAAATGACTACCTAATGTTTGACCAATAGTAATGTATTGCTGTCCAGATAAGGCGGGAAATAGCAACGATGAAGCGAATAAAGCATCCAAATGTTATTCGCTTGTACGAGGTCTCTCTCTCTCTCTGTGTGTGTGTGTGTGTGTGTGTGTGTGCGCGCGCGCGTGTGTGTGTGTCTATGCCTCTCTCTTCTTACATACGAGTGTCTTTGTGTGTCTTTTGTATGTGCTCCTTGATGTATGGGATGGTTTGGTGGAGAAAAATCTTTGATATGCGCAAATGTTTTTGTGGTATCCCTTTCAAATAGGTTTATACTTTGTCTCATTTTTGATGAAAAGCTAGACAGGAGCTTTGAAGTTTGAACTGAAACTTGTGTATATACGAATGAGCTCTTTAGATTGTTTCAGTTATTTGAGTAATTTGACAGTCAAAATTAAATTCTTGTTCATTTAGGAATTAGGAAAGAGCATTTCGCCAGGATTACCTATCCTAGTATCCCTTTTTTAACTACTTGAGTATTTCTTTGTTCCTTTATCTAAAGGTTGATTTATCTTGTGTTGGTTTGGATCCGTGTTCCTCAAGGAGGCCATGCTATAATATAATAACAGAGTGTGTGAAGTTGCATATTTCAAGAGAATAATGTGTGGAAGTTAATCTAGATTAGGTAGCATGTAATAAAGTATCCTTGCAAGATTAGAAGGGTAACAATATAAGTAATAATAACCAAAACTCTTGCTGTAGAAGTGGATAATTATTAGTTGAATATCTAAAAATAGAAATTTACATTTTATATGCTACCATTGGGTACTTTCTGGTTCTATGTTAGATGATTGTGTCCATCTCTATTTCTGCTTTACGATATTGTAATAGCAACAAAAATTTAGTTCTTCTGACATTTTTCTCTATTATGTATTCTTTTTTTAGGTTATGGGAAGCAAGACAAAGATATACATTGTCTTGGAGTATGTTACAGGAGGAGAACTTTTTGACAAAATTGTAAGTGTTGTACTTAGCTGTGTCCTTGATTCACAATATGATTTAGCACTGAATGACAAAGTAAAGTAGTGATGCTCTAGTTTGGTTAACTTTTCATTTTCCAGTGAACACTTTGGAGTTTATCTTGTAGCTGAATCTGTTGTCCTATCTCATCATCTATTATAACTGAAGATTATAATCAATATTATTTGTTAAAGGTACACCATGGACGAATGAAGGAAGATGAAGCAAGGAAGTATTTTCAGCAGTTAATAAATGCTGTTGACTATTGTCATAGCAGGGGTGTTTACCATAGAGATTTGAAGGTATAGCATATTTATAATTTACTCTGATAATTAGGTGAATAATGCCATTTCCTAACCTTACCAAGCATTTGGTAGTTCAAACTTTGGACCTTTGTAGATTGCTTTGTTCTATAGTGTTCCTGGGTATTTGATATGGATTCACGTAGGCTACAACTATATGATCCATGAGGTGTTGCCCGAACCAATAATATGGATTAAGGCTTTCAAGTTTAGGAAAAAACACTTAAAACTAGTTTATGGATGAAAGAATTTGAGTGATATTTAGATGATTAATGTCACTCTGAATTCACTGTATACACAACTCAAAAGATCAAATTAAAACTTAACTCACAAATTTGATAAACGCAAAACCTAATTTCTTAATACAACGTAGCATATCTTTATAGGAAAAACGCTTACTATTGGACAAGTCCCCGATTCTATTAAAACTTTCCTAATCTAAAGACACTAAAACCCGTCCATAATCTCTCCAAATCCGATTATGGGTAAGAAATTATATGGAAAACTAATGACAACTAATTAACTTGTGAATCTAGTAAATTGGAAAGTTTCCAAAACACATTAACCTTGTAAATTAAGCAAAATAATTCCTAAATCTGTCCAATATATTGGACAAGTAAGGAAGCGTCATCCAAGCTTTGTATCACTTTCCATAATCTCGTTGCCTTGATTCTTGTTTGCTTGAGTGTCAAGTAAGCTTCCTTGAGGACCAAGTAAACCTTGAAAATCAACTCTAAGAAACATGAAACGCACGTTTAAGCATTTATTAAGTAACACATTAGTTGACTACTAGCATGATTAAGGAAAACTTAAGAATTCACACAAAAAATCCTGTCGAGGCAAAAATGTGTGAACACTTCTAGCTAAGATATAAAAAAATCTACTAAGAAAACCTTTAGAAACTTCTAGAAATTTCAAGAAACTTCAAAAATCTCCCAAAGAACTTTCAAAAAGCTTCCAAGAAGGATATTAATGGCCCCATCCATATCAATGTTACTTTTCATTGTATTCCTCCTAAGATAAATGTAATAGCCTGAGATTTCTAATAACAACAATCAGAATATTGAGCACAATAATGGGCACAGAAATAGAGAGGGAATAATAGGAGAATTAGTATTGAACAAAGGAAGGTACACAAGCGAGTAGCTGTACACTCCCACTACAACAATACTAAAGAAATATCTCACTTTTTGAATGACCAAATCACAACAGTATTATTTTCTATTTATAGTCCTAGGTCAGGTTATTGTCCTCTCTCTGATTGGTCCACACCTCAGCATCATTTTTGCATATTCCCTTGAGTGCCTTGCTGTCCTTTTTTGTTTCTACGTGCATAGGTGAAGTGGATCTTGGGTTTCGGCTGGTGTATGACAATACCCCCCTCCCAAAGATCCATCTTGTCCTCAAGATGGAAGGATGGAAAGTGATGATCAATAGCAGCAGCGTCTTCCCAAGTTGCATCAAACTCCGGCAAGCCATTCCATTTGATGAGTACTTCCCTAGTGGCTCCTTGTGGGTGGGGTATGTCTCAAATGCCAAGCAATGATTCAGCCGTAGCTTCAAGTACCAAGTCAGTGTTGATGTGAGGTGGAAGAGCTTGGGGTTGATGAATGGGTCCCAAGGCTGGTTTGAGCTGCGAAATGTGGAAGACCGGGTGGAGCTTGGAGTGGGGTGGTAAGCTGAGTTTGTATGCCACAGACCCTATGCGTTCCAGGACTTGATACGGGCCATAGTACTTGGGAGCTAGCTTCTCGTACGGGCGCTTGGCAAGAGATGATTGTCGATATGGACGTAGCTTGAGATACACAAAGGACCCGACTTCTACTTGGAGATCCCTTCTCTTCCTGTCAGCCATATACTTTTGTTTTTGTTGAGCTCGCAGCAAGTGGACCCTAAGAAGATCGAGGATGGCATCACGTTCTTGGGCTTCAACGGACCCAACCTGCGTAAGGCCATGCCCGCAGCGAATCAGGGAGGGTGGGTCGCGTCCATACACAACCTTAAAAGGGGTCATACGAGTTGAGATGTGTGGGGACGTATTGTATGAATACTCTGCCAAGGGCAGCCAACTCGCCCACTGGTGAAACATCTGAGGTAGGTTTCGACAGCCTTGTTGACACTTTCAGATTGGCTGTCAGTTTGCGGATGATATGCCGTGCTCTTCTTCAGACTAGTCCCGTGAAGGCGAAACAATTCTGACCAAAACTTGCTTAGAAAAACCTTGTCCCTATCCGAGACAATAGAAGAAGGGTAACCATGTAAGCGCACTATTTCTTTAACAAATGCGGCATCCACTGTGACGGCCGTAAATGGATGTCGGAGTCCTATGAAATGGGCATACTTAGGTGAAACGATCGACTACCACGAGAATCGTGTCCAATCCGTGGGACTTAGGTAAGCCCTCAATAAAATCCATAGACACGTCTTCCCAAATGCGAGCCGGAATAGGTAGGGGTTGTAGCAATCCCGCTGGGCTTTGAACAGAAGCTTTGTTTCGCTGACAAGTAGTGCAAGCTTGTACATAATTAGCAATATTCTTCCGCATTCCGTGCCAAAACCATTCCTGGGCTATGCGTAGGTAAGTCTTAAACTCCCCCGAATGCCCTCCCACCGGGCTATCATGATAAGCCCACAATATTTCTTGTATGATCGGAGAACAGGGTGGCAACACCACTCGACCCTTGTACAACAAATGATCCTGCTCAATGGTAAATCCCACCATTTTTTTTGTCCCCCTGATTGATGTCTTGGACCAGCCCCTTGATGTAGTCGTCTTGGGCCAATTGGTCCTGTATTACTCCCCAATCCACCCCGTTATAGAAACCATGCTCATTAACTCTTTTGCTGCCCCTTCCCGCCTAGATAAGGCATCGGCTACTCGATTGGAGCTCCCCGGTTTGTATTGAATTACAAAATCAAAACCCATGAGTTTGGACACCCACCTCGGATATTCAGCACCGACTTCTCTTTGCTCGAGCAGATATTTGAGGCTTTGTTGATCCGTGCGGACTACAAACCTGCGGCCTAACAGATAATGCCTCCAACGCAACACTGCCATCACAATCGCCATTAGTTCCTTCTCATAAATGGACTTGAGCCTCGCCCGTGTGCCCAACGTATGGCTGTAATACGCAATTGGCCGCTGGTTCTGCATCAAGACTGCCCCAAGCCCATATCCCGAAGCATCTGCTTCGATTAAGAATTCCTTGGAAAAATCAGGGAGTGCAAGTATCGGAACGGTGGTCATGGCGGTTTTCAGATGTTGAAAAGTTGCGGCCGCCTCTGGGTTCCACCCAAAGCTGTCCTTTTTCAGTAATTCTGTCAGGGGGCTGCAATTCTGCCGTAACCTTCCACGAATTTGCGGTAGTACCCGGTCAAACCCAAAAACCCACGCAACTCCCTTAAATTGCGAGGTTCCTGCCAAGCTAACATGACCTGCACCTTATCCTCATCCACGACTACACCGTGGGTCGAAATTCGATGCCCCAAGTAGGCCACTTCGCGCTGCCCGAAGTCACACTTCTTCCAATTAGCGTACAATTGATGTTCCGCTAAGGTTTCGGGTACTAATGCTAAGTGTTGCAGATGAATTTTCATTATGTCGTCAAAAAATACCAATACAAACTTACGAAGGAAAGGGCGAAATACCTCGTTCATAAGTGATTGAAAGGTGGCCGGTGCGTTTGTGAGCCCAAATGGCATGACCAAGAACTCGTAATAACCCTCGTGAGTGCGGAACGAGGTCTTTAGAATGTCTTGGGCCTTAACCCGTATTTGGTGGTAACCGGACTTGAGGTCCAATTTAGAGAACACGGCTGCCCCATGTAGCTCGTCAAGTAATTCGTCAATCACCGGAATGGGGTACTTATCGGGCACCGTTTCTCGGTTTAGTGCGCGATAATCAACACAACCTCCACGAGCCATCCTTTTTCTTCACCAACAACACCGGACTCGAAAAAGGACTCGTTGAAGGACGAATGATTCCCACCTCCAACATCTCCTTTATCAAACGTTCTATTTCATCCTTTTGTGACTGTGGGTAACGATAGGGCCTTACGCTCACTGGATCACTCCCTTCTTTCATTAAGATGGCGTGCTCGTGGTTCCTACTGGGGGCAGTCCCTGGGCAGTTCAAACACGCCTTGGAATTGGCTCAGAAGGCCTTTTAAAAACTCTTTTAAAAACTCAGGTGGTTCCTGTCTATCTTCAAGTGATTTCTCCTCTTCCATTTGGCTTAGCTCCACCAACATTCCCCCCTTTTCCCCTCGTATCGCCCTCATCATGGCTTTTAGAGAAATCTGGGTTCGGTTCAGAGATGGGTCGCCATTAATCGTCACTTTCTGCCCACTCACCATAAAACTCATCGACTGTTTTTTCTAGTTGGTAGTAACCTCTGTCCTCTCCTAACTTTTCCAGCCACTGAACACCAAGGATGATGTCTGAGTTACCGAGCTCGAGTGGTAGGAAATCATCCCTTAACACCACCCCTTGTAATTTAAGCTCAATGTTTCTGCAAGCTCCCTTCCCAGCGACGCGTGCCCCATTGCCCAATGAAACTCTGTGACACCACTCACCGGAATTGCCAGTAGCGCGCTACTGTGACCGTAGAGATGAAATTATGTGTTGCCCTAGGGTCGATCATGATTAATACCTTGCTGCCATGGATGCTCCCCTCCAATTTCATGGTTTTCGGGTTAGTGAGCCCGACCATCGAGCAAAGCGAGACCTCTACGGTGTTAACTTGAGGTCCCACTTCTTTGTCTCCTTCGTCGACCTCCTCATATTCCATTTCCTCGGCCTCCCCGCCGGCAATCATTACACTCATCTCCTTGTTTTGACAATTGTGATTTGCTTCCCATTTTCCATCGCATTTAAAGCAAATACCATTTTCACGCCGATATCGGAATTCCTGGTCGGAGAGTCTGCGAACTCCTGCTAGGTTGTAGATGTTTGGGAAGGTGGTGGGAGTATTAATCTGTTGGATCGGTTGTGTTACTGTTTGGGAGGAAGACATTCTGGAATGTGCTGGTGTGGAGGAAGTCAAGTGTTGCTTGTTTTGATAGGGAATGGTACTGGGGTTTGGGTTAGAGTATTGTGGTGTGGGCCGGCCCATAATAGAGTAATTGTTGTTGGGTCGGATGGAGTTATATGGTTTAGTGGATTGTAAATACTTTCCTTTTTCCTCAATTTTAATTGCTAGATCCATGGCCTGCTCCAAACTTTTGGGGCCCAAAAGCCTCAACTCAGCTTGCTTCCCTTTTTGAAGCCTATTTATAAACTGGAAGGCCAAAGGCTCAGCGACATTATCCAGCGGGGCGATTAGTTCAGTGAAGTTTCTCCGGTATTCAGAGACGCTCCCAGTTTGCTGTAACGCTAGCCATTGCTCGTGAAGTGAACCGGCTGAGGTGGTGCGAAAGTGTCCCAGTAAGAGGGCTCTGAGTTCGTCCCACCCCGAATGGGTCGCCGTCGATTCTCCCATTGATACCACGAGAGCACCTCACCATCGAATGCCACCACCGCGGCATCCATTTTTTCTTCCTCTGGCAGTTGGTAGAAAGAAAAAAATCTCTCTGCTCTCAAAATCCATCCGTCTGGATTCTGACCCTCGAATGACGGCAAGTCTAACCTTTTGTTCCTCCACCCTGGCGAACCATGGCCGCCTTGAAAGGGGGGCTGTTGCGTCATTCCAAACCCGCCTCCTTGTGGTCCCATTCCTCCAAGTCCTCCAAAAGGGACACCCCCACCTGGTGGGCGGTGAGACGAGCCTTCAAACCCAGGTGGTTGTGATGGTGAGCGTTCACCTCGGCCAGCTGCTGCTACCAGCATCTTGATTTCTTCTCGGAGTTTGTTCTACCCTTCTGCCATTTGAGTCGCCAGCCGGGTAAGTTCGTCTCTTACTTGTCGGTTAGCTTCCTCCACCCTTTGCCGGACTTTTTCACCTACTTCAGTGTGAAGGAGCTGTCTAAGGTTGGCATTTTCATTTCTTATCTCTTCTCTGATCTCATTCAACTCAAGTTCCAAGGTTTCCATCGTCGGCGCCATGGTTTCCCAAGATTAGGGCTCTGATACCAAGTTTGTAATAGCCTGAGATTTCTAATAAAAACAATCAGAATACTGAGCACAATAATGGGCACAGAAATAGAGAGGGAATAATAGGAGAATTAGTATTGAACAAAGGAAGGTACACAAGCAGCTTTTCGAGTAGCTGTACACTCCCACTACAACAATACTAAAGAAATATCTCACTTTTTGAATGACCAAATCACAACAGTAGTATTTCCTATTTATAGTCCTAGGTCAGGTTATTGTCCTCTCTCTGATTGGTCCACACCTCAGCATCATTTTTGCATATTCCCTTGAGTGCCTTGCTGTCCTTTTTTGTTTCTACGTGCATAGGTGAAGTGGATCTTGGGTTTGGGCTAGTGTATGACAATAAAACATTGCCAAAGGATGAAAATTATCAATCTTTAGAAAGTAGGGGTTGAAAATTTTACGGCGAAAACATCCATCTATTTCATTGTCACTAGATCACTGCTTTTCTAAGCCGACAGCCCAAGCCTATCACCCAACCATAATGTCTCAGCCTATTACCCTCTGCTTCCCTATGGCTCGTCGTTTCTAATGTGGAAAAGCTTCGTTGCTACCGTACCCTTAATGTCTGTCCATTGTAGCCATGGTTCGAAAATACGGTTTAGTTTTCGGAAACGGGAACGGTCGCGGTTACAAGGTAATGGAACGGATACGTTGGTCGCGGACCGCATAGCGATTGTCGCGGCAGGAAATACGTTTTAATCTTTTATTTTTTGGTCTTTTTTCTTCAATCAATACTTAAATCTTAGTGTAGTTATAAAGGGTTTAGTAGTGCGGTGATGCCTCTTCTCTTTCTTTTCTCTTGTCTTTGAGTCACTATTGGAGGTAGATTGGTGCTATTGTACAAGTAAAGATAAGAAATCTCTAAAAAAAAAATCGCAAACAACCAAAGTGACATTTTGTAGCAAAAAAAGGGCGAACCCTTGTCGGCACGAGTGATACGGCCGAAACGGCCAAAATATCGGGTTTTTTAAATCCACCTTGTTGAAACGGTCGAATTCGGTTCGCCAAAGTTGAAAACTGTTCCAATTCGGGCGAACCGTTCCGATACGGCCGTATCTTTGCACCATGATTGTAGCCTTTTCACCTTCCCCTTCTCCCATCCATTGCCCTCGAATTTTTTTCCGAGTCCACGCAGCACAACTAGGGCAAAGCAAAGCGACAACGAGGTTCGTTGTCCGATGGGCTACGTTCACCGGAGACTATCGCCGACCGTCGGGCAGCCTTCACCGACGTTTGCTCTGTTTTCTTTCTTCTAACAAATGTTCTTCGTGGTCATTCATCTTGTTCTTCTAAAATATTTATGTTATCGTCTTTGGGTTATTCTGTGATGCTCGGACTCGGGTATGAGGATCAGTACGGAAAAATCTAATATCAAGGACACGGTGACACGTTTAAGAAGTGTTCGAATTCCGGATATGGACTCGGGGACACGGGTGATTGAAAAAATATATATATTATTTTAAACACTTTTATTTAATTATTTTATAAAATATTTATTTTTACAAAGAAAATTGGTAATATTGAAGTTGCGACTTGGTTCGATCATAGGCTAACTTCTAAAAAAAAGATTTTTTGAGGCGCGCCTAGGCGGCAGGCGAGGCACCAGTGGTGGCGCTTTTCAAACCTCGGGCGAGGCGTTTTCATGTAGGCACGGGTAGGCGCGCTTTTTTATGCGCTTTTCAAGAGGCCCAAGGCGCAGCGCCTTTACCGCTTCTTGTAGAAACAGGAGAGAGAGGTGAAGATTCGAGTTTAGGAGTTAAAAAATCGCAAAATTAAAACTTACCCAGGCCTTTTTAGATAAATTCGACCACAATCCCTTTTCTAATTTCATAAAATTGCTGCAATTTGAACCCTAATTTAAAAGCCCCAAATTATTGAAACCCTAATTTGAGAATGATGCAAAATTGATGAACGCCACCCACTTGAACACTGACAGAAACCTCCGACTAGAGAGGGGCAGTGGTCTCCGCCGGTCATCGACGGCCTCCTTGGCTGGTGGTTGCTGTTTTCTTACAGAAGGGCGACTGTTCTTCGGTTCTTCCCCCTTTTCTTCTCTTTTTGCTTGTTTACAGCATCACATGGGAAACTTTAGTGCTGACTCGACATTTAATAACTCTGACTTTCCTTTGCTTTCTTTATATTTGACCCAGTCGTATTTTTTGGCTTTTTTAATATTCTTTATTCATTTGTTAAATTTTTTTTACCACTACTTGAGTTTAGTTTTTAAATATATCAAAAAGAGTATAGTAAAATAAAATATTTTATACCACAATAACCAAAAATTTAAAATAAATTTTAAAAATAAAAAGTAAATAAAGATGCGCCTCGCCTACAAGAAGCGTGCGCCTTCGCCTTGCGCCTAGGCTCCAGAGACCCTTTGCGCCTCGGTGCGTCTCGCGCCTTTTAAAACTAAGTTTCAAGGAGTGAAACTACTAGTCTAGCTACAGCTACTAGTATTAGGGGGGTGGTTATTTTAAACTTTCAAGTCAGTAAAGATAAAAGAGGAAAAAAAACAAAAAACTTGCAAACCATCGTACGTCGCACAAGAGGAAAAAGGGAAGATGGGGAGACTTCGCCTGAAGACCCTACACCACCGCCTCCCACCGGCAGCTTTCAAGGTAGAAACAACCGCCGGAATTATCTGCCGCAATATCTGCCGTCACCGGCCGTTGCTCGGCCGTCAAATGTTTCTCACAAAAGTAGGGTTTTTTCGAATTAAACCCTAGATCTAGGGTTCCAACTTCCAAGATGCCGAGTCCACTTTCTCTCCCCCGGGTCGGACCCATATTCCATGTTGTGTCGACACGGGTACGTGGGGGGTGGTTTGTCGAGTCCGAGCATCACAGGGATTATTAGTGTATGCTCTTTTAATTATTCTTGTATCCACTTAAATTGACATCAGGGTGCACAAAAACGGCCGTTCCGGAACGGTTCGACCGTTTTGGAACGGTTTTCAAGTTTACCGAACTGTTTTTGTTCGGTTCAGTACGCTGGGTGTAAAAACCCCGTTTTTTTGTCGTAACAGTCGTATCGACCCGTGACAACACGGCTTGCGCGCATTTTCCGCATCAAAAAGTGAGATTACAAACAGGTTTGAAGACTTTGTAGCGAAGAAAATCTCTAGTTGAACAAGTTCGATCGGAGTTTCGTTGAGCTTGATTAGACCTCTATGTGTGACTGTTGCGACCGAAGCACTGTACTGCGAGGATTGGTGCTTTGTTTGATTCCATTGTTGATTGCAGAAATTTCTCTCTCGCGAGGAGGAAGATGTGAAAATGGAGAAGGAGAGAAAGTGATTAGGGTTAGGGTTTTGTTGGGCGAGGAGAGAGGACAGAGGAGGCGATGAGATTAAGGTTTTGTATGACGAAGGTGAAGGGTAGTTTGGGCTTGGAAAATAAATGAGGTTTAGAGGTTGGGCCATGAAGTGAAACGTCGAAAGAATGAACAACTGCCCAGTTGTACTCGTGTAGTCCAGGAAAACAAAACTCGGCCGTTTATGTAACGGCCGTTATGTAACGAATTTTGAACTTGCCGTTACGCGAAATGTCGTTGCATAACATCGCGATGAAATTCACGTCCAACTCGCCGCGTTGTCCGTTACGTAACGGTGACTCGTCGTGTTAGAGCGTTTATTTACCCGTTACATCCGTTACTATATGAAAATTGGTTAAAAAAAAAGAAAGGGAATATACGCACAGTAGCACAAAAACAATAGGGACACACCAACGAATGGAGAAAAACTTGCCATAGGCTTCCAAGTTGAGTAATATATATGATTTAGCATCAATTTATATATATAATGTGATATGAATCTCATGTTTAGAGTAATTTTAAATTCATCATATGCAAGGAAGAAAATCGCGGATGCGATCACGGTCGCGATGACGCGGGAGCGGCTTGTAACGGTCGAATAAAGACAAATCGCAGTTGACGCGACATGATTTTTTAAAAAATTCACACAAATAGACTTTCAACCTCAAAATGACATTTTTGAAATTTTATAAGTATTCTTATAACTTAATTTGACCAAAGCAATCATATGAGTTATGATGAATAATTAATTACTTCAAAAATGAAATTCATGTCCTACTATATATATATATATATAGATTGATACTAAATCATACTTCCTCCGTTCCAAGTGTATTGCAACCTTTACCTTATTTGACAATGTCATATTAATTGCAACCTTTCTATTTTAATTACCAAAAAGATCACATGATGCAAGTGGAGAAGATGACCCTCTTTTTTGCTCCTTAATAAATGTGTCAACCCCCTATATTGCAAATATGCAATAAACTTGGAACGAAGGTAGTATATATTATTCAACTTGAAAGCCCATGGCAAGTCCTTCGCCTTTCGTTGGTGTGTCCTGATTGTTTTTGTGCTATTATGCATATTTTCCCTTTCTGTTTTTTTACCAATTCTATATAGTAACAGATGTAACGGGTACAAAAGCCCTCTAACGCGGCGACTGGCGAGTCACCGTTACATGACGGACAACGCGGCGAGTTGGACGTAAATTTCATCGCGGCGTTACGTAACGGCATTTCGCGTAATGACAAGTTCAAAATCCGTTACATAACGGCTGTTATGTAACGTAATGGCCGAGTTTTGTTTACATGTTGATATGTGTAACCCACCCATATGATTGCTTTGGTCAAATTAAGTAATAAGAATACTTATAAAACTTCAAAAATGCCATTTTGAGGTTAAAATTTTGATTGTGTGAATTTTTTTGAAAACATTCACGCCGCGTCAACTGCGATTTATCTCTTTCTCCCTCGTCATCGCGACCGTTACCGCGAACGCGACCATATCCGCGATTTTCTTCCCTGGTGTAGTTAGAGAAAGAGATAGGGAAAAAGAAGTGCATGTGATTAATACTAATACATGTCAGTGTTTTTAGTACTCCAATATTTAATTTATATTATAATTTTTGTTTTGAAGTTTTGTAACTATGTTAGACAGTTAGAGAGTATTAATAGATGCTTAATGTAATGGGTCTAATGTTTAAGTATAATGCCAAGTTAATTTTGTATGATTTTTGTTTTAATTTTTGTAATTTAATTAAAGAGTATGTTTACTATGCTAACTTAATTGATTAAAGGATGTTTAATATAATAAATCCAAAAAGTAGTATGTATCTGGCTCTCTGCTGTGTTATTTAATAAAATAGGAAAGTAGTATTAGATTAACATATATGACTAGTTAATATTGTACAAAAGTACTAAAGTGTATATAAATTATTGCTCAATTTCAATTTTTGATCATATTATCATATGAATTTTTGAGGAAAAATCATTAAAAACACCAAAAAAGGCTTTAAAACATAATGATAACCGTATTACGGACTTTGCGATCCGCGACAAACGTATCCGTTCCATTACACCGATACCCGAATCGTTTCCGTATTTTCGAACCATGATTGACACCTATTTTTTACTACCTCCGTGCCATATGCATTGCAACGTTGGACATTTTGCACTATTCATACACTACCCTTTGACCTTCTTTTGTGATTTATACACAAGGATAAATATAGCCATGTGGGATCTTGTTAGATTTGTCTCGATATTTGCTTAATTAATACCAATTTTTCATAATATTTACTTAAATAAAATTAGAGATATTAGCGTCTAAAGTAGTGCATTGGGAGACGTAAAACTCCCTATGTTGCAATACATATGGAACGAAGGTAGTACTTTTTAACGTTCCTTTAAATAATGCATCATGTTCTTTTGATGTAAAAAAGTATTTGTTCTTTGAATTTTCGTATTTGCACTTTATATTTCGAGGAAATGTTCTTTTAAAATTGACAGTTTTAATTTTTTTTGTAAGGAAATATTTTTTGAAGTTTCGTATTTTGTTCTTTGTAAATAAAGTATTACTATGTTATTTGAAATTTCGTATTTTGTTCTTTTTGTTTTAAGTAAATGTTAAGTCAAAATTTTATATTTTGTATGTTATTTGAAATTTCCTATTTTTTTTCTTTACAAAAAAAGTATGTTGTTCTTTGAAGTTCCGGATTTTGTTCTTTAAAAAAAATATGTTGTTCTTTTGAAATTTCGTACTTTGTTCTTTTTGTTTCAAGTAAATGTTCTTTTCATGTTTTGTTCTCCCAATTTTCACGATATGTTCTTTCTAATAGCTTAGAATTTTTTTTGCGCCAATTTTGTAGCGATGATGATGTCAGCTTTGAAACGCGAGACGCTGTCAACGCATCAACACCAGGTGTCCGTGCACTACCTTTGCCCACCCCTCTCTTTGATCTAATTAGTTAGATTCCCCAATTTCTTCTTCCTCTCTTTCACTTCCCTAACCTTCTTCCCTTCTTGCTCCTCTATTTCTGTCCTGTTTTTAGCTTATATCGGTAAGAGTCAAGACAGCAACAACAGAGTCATTGTATTTAGTCGGAGGAAAGGGGAAGCAGGGAAGGAGGAAGCAGAGGATGTTGGGAGGATCAGGGGGGATCCAGTGGGGTCTTCCTTGTTTTCTTCTAATTAAAATAACTTGCTAATATCTTCTTACCATTTTCAAAAATCTTTATTGTAATGTTTTGTGAATATTGTGACACTGCTGAATACTTTAATGTACAAATATGTCACAACTTTAGACTCTTCAATTTATTTGTTTGGATCACATTATGTGTACCGGCAACATTTGGAGATGTTTCACTTTGTTTACAGTTATCTCTATCAATTTCTAATGTGTTATGCCTTAATATCATTGACTTTTGGTATTTGAATTTCTTTTTGTTTGTCCCCGCAGCCAGAAAACTTGCTGTTAGATACGACTGGGAATCTTAAAGTTTCCGACTTTGGGTTGAGTGCAATCTCCCAGCAAGCCCAGGTAGTCATATTGAATTTACTATTCATCAATATATAGATTACAAATATGATGTCAAAGGTGCTCCTTAATATCAATCAGAAGCACAGGGATACAGAAGTTATGGGTTACTGACTTTTGCCTGTAACTTCAGGATATTACTGTTATTAAGTTGGAGATTTTTGGGGGTATTGTCTTAGCGGTGCTATTTGAATAAACTAGAACTGCCAATTGAATAACCAATTTTCGTTTTCCCCAAACATGTTATTGGCCCCCAAAATAAAATCTTCGTATTCCATCTATAGGATGTGGGGTTTAAGTGGTTGCATGGGGAGCTTCCTAGTTAGCACGTGCAATGGTCTTCCCAGTTCCTTTGTAATAAAAGCGGGATATAAATTAATTGATGACGCTATCCTTGTTGAAGATATTTACGTACGTTGTTGCGTAGCACCCATACCTGCCGGTGACATGTCGATTTTCAATGTGCCAGTCTGGCAACAGTGAAGTAAACTGACCTTCAATATTCTTCTTTCCAAAGATCTCTCTCTTCAAACAGTCTTTCTGAGAATCTTAAGTTACAGTGCAAAATGTCGGAAAGAATTCTATTTTGTAATTAAGGGTTCAAGACAGAGCGAGGTCAAAGTGGACCTCTACTTAATGGCTATATATTTTGGGAAAATATCCTCGATCTTGTTAACAGCTAGGACTAAAAGTTATACAAACCTTATCCTTGTAGTTGTAGTCATTGATAGCCATTAAATAATATCGTTATCTTTTGGGGGACTTCTGATGCTCATCCTTATGGAGCAGCTGTTTTGGAACAGGATACTTCTAAGTGCCACATATTGAGCTTCCTTGAGAGACAGCCTGTCTGGTTAGCCGCACATGTACATACCTTTTACAAGATGGTAAGTTGGTAACCACAGTTGTCCTGACAAAACTCTTATTAGCTAGAGTGGAGAAGTGGAAGGTTATATTAGGCTGCTTGATTGCTGCATTCTGACCCAGGATACATCTGGGTTTGTGTCCTAGAAAAATGCGTAAGTAGGTGCTTGTTGCTAAATGTAGAAGGGAGCTGATGTAATTGATTAACTTCCATTGAGCCAATTATTTGCCTAGGATTTTGGGGTATATAGCCCTAAGATGGATCTTCATATCCGAACTGTTTATTTTACAATTACCTGATGATAGCTGTGACTTTGATAAGCCACAATCACATTATTTTCTCTGGAACTTATCCATTAGATTCCTCTACTGAGTTGAGCATTGGAGGAGAAAATCACCAACATATTTGAATATTTGTATTTGAGTAGGCAAGTAAGCGTGCCTGCCTTATTATACTTTGTTTGCTATATTTTCAAGTTACGTACAATTACGCTTTTTATTTCTGCACTTTCAGCATTTTTATACCATATTAACATCTTTCAAAGGCTTTCTACAGTAAGGCTTGTCCGCCATTAACCTGTTATCAAACCTTGAGGAGTGTATCAAAGAATGGGAAGCCTAAGATACCTCTCCACAGTTTCTGGGCCCCCTTTTCCTGACTTACATCTTGGGAAATGAGACTTTCCAGTTTCCCCTCTTGATAATAAAACATCTTTCTTTGTCTTAGGGGAAATTGCCCTTGCCATGGTCGATTTTCCTTAGGGAAACCTCATATGAAGTGCTAGAAAGCTCAAAGTTGATTGATTATACCATTCAAATATTTGGGTATGTTCATTTAAAAAGAGACTATGAAACCAAATTCGTGCCATAACAACCGTGATAGGTCCGGGATTAACATTTCCATCCCGTTCCCATGACACAGTGATCATGACCGAATCCGCATTTTCGAACCATGGTGGGTGTTGAGATTTCTTATTATTTAGTGTAATAAAGGTGTGTGTGTAATCTGTGTATAGTTTAACATTGTGCTTTCAGTTAAAACTGTCCAAGTTTTGTGGGAATATCTTGATCCTTTCAGACTCTCGTCAACAAAACCATAAATACTGACATTGAATAACAGGTCTTACTTCATCTTTATCTTTTGGTTACTTTCATTGCGTCATATATGTGTCAAGACACCGTCCTGATTCCTCATTTGAGACTGGAGAGCTTTGCGTTCCAGAGTAATGCTTGCTTCCTACTCTCCATAATTGCCACTCAACGCTTGTACCACGGATAGGTTTCTTGTTCAAACTTCCTGACACCATTAAAGCTTAAACGTTTCTCTCGAATTGATTGGGCAAGACTACATGCCTGGGTTACGGCTGGTGGGATCATACTTTAAAAGACATTAGAGCAAAATTCTGAGCTAATGGATTAGCTGAGCTAGAATTCTGAAGCTACTATAGATGCCTCCTGGGAAGTTATGCAGAGAAAACCTAATTGGAATTGGCATATAATTTGCATCTAATTTTACACTGTATTGTGTGTCTATCTTTATTGCTTAGCTGCTACCACTCCAATGTGTCAGCAAACTTGAGAAAAGCCCCATCTCCTGAAGAACCAACATTGTTGAGTATGGCTGCAGCTATAATGTGTTGCTTAAGAGATGGAAGAAAAAGATGCTGTTGGGTCTTTGCTAATGTAGATGCCCCAGTCACATGGTGATGCTGTCCATTCTCCTAGCTTCTTTTAATCTGATGGATCCTGGGTTCCATTCTTGATGAAAATGAAGTAGGTCAATTGACCCAAGGCTGGATTGTTTTGCATGTGAACTGGGCTCGAATCTGACTGCAAGCCCTGGCATGGGTGCCACAGATTAGAGTTTGAGCTGACGCAAATTAAGCTGCTGAAGAGTAAACTGGGTGCTGCTGCCTTTCTGTGAACATTGGGGGTCAGGGAGAGTGAATGTAATTAGCTATCAGATACCGTTCCTTTTTGTATTGGATCCTTGTCTAATAATTGCCTTATTTGCATAAGTTTGATCCTATAAAAAAGGAATGAAATAAAGAAAAAACTCATTAAATTTTTGTAAATCATTATTGACTAATTAGAGGTATACAAACATGTAATATACTGCAGTAATCCCTCAAAACCATTTTTTTTGGCAGGGTGATGGACTTCTTCATACAACGTGTGGAACTCCCAACTACGTTGCTCCAGAGGTGACTTGCATATTGTGCCAACCTATTTCTGTTTGCTGACATATATACATATATATTGGTTCTGGTGAGAACACTCCTTGTGTAAAAACGTTAAGATGGTAAGTAGTAATCCATTTTGGCCAAAATACAATTCTTTTTTCGTCCCCTGACGGGGCCAAAATGTATAAAACAAACAGTTAATCCGTTTTTGGTTAAATGTGACCTTTTTAGTAAAAGGGTTACTGTTCCAGAAAAAAGGATTATATGTTCGCTATAATTGTTACTTTTCTACCGTTCGCACGTTTCACATGTAAGGAGTGTTCTCATCTGAACTAGATTCGACCTATATGTGTTAATATGTGTCCATACTCCATAAATGCTTTTTTAGCTGCTTACTGCTCTTTGTCTATACCTATGTATTCTAGGTCCTTGATGACAGAGGGTATGATGGAGCGACAGCAGACTTGTGGTCGTGTGGCGTAATCCTATTTGTATTGCTCTCAGGTTACTTGCCTTTTGATGATTCCAATCTTATGAACCTATATAAAAAAGTGAGCAAGTTTATTAAATTATTTTCTTGGCCTCCCATGTACTTTCAAGATTATACCTTAGATCCTGTGAAGAAAAGGTCTATTGCTTAGAAAGCTTTTTCAATATGCAGATTTCAGTAGCTGAATTTACCTGTCCCCCATGGATGTCCTTCAGTGTGAAGAAATTTATCACACGGATCTTAGATCCCAACCCTAGAACAGTGAGCTCTAGCCTCTATTGCTTTATGTGTCTTCCTTATTCCTATGAACTTGTGGTCTTCTTTGAGTTTCTTCATTGCACTTCTGAAATGTTGCCGTTTGTTAATGTGTTTCTAAAGTTGTGTCTTGCGGATACCCTTTTATCTGTATGTTAAGTTTTCCAGAAGAAGCTGAAAGAAACGAGTTCATGTATTATCTTCTGTTGAATGGGTACTCTTCCATCATTGTCGTCCTTGTTGCGAACTGTAATCAAACTGACTGCAAAAGTTGCTACGAAGGGATCCGTGTTTTTCTTCTGGCCCAAACTTCATAATTAAATTGATGCTGACTATCACATCAGTATGAATTATAATAATACGAAAAGGCACTTAATTAATAATAATCCAGGGCCTACATGCCCTCTCTAATGAACAAGGACAGATCAAATACAAAGTGTTCTTCGTCTATGCCTAACCACCGCACTGATCATTTGGGGGAAGGCGGGACATTGCAAGGTGGTACTTTGTTTGGAAGTCCCGCATTTAAGTGTCTTATTGCCGAGAATTTTGCTTGTGGGTGAGTCTTGGGGAACACATTTTATTCTCTTCAAAAGTTTTCTGCTGGAAAATTCAGTCATTTGCTTCAATCAGATTAGGACAGCCACCAATGCTACATAGAGAGGACATTGAAGTTGGGAATTGGACGGTAGCTTCCAGGAACTTGCAACAAGTTGAGGTAATGGTTCTGGTCTTAAGGTTCTTTCTTTGGTATATAAACACAGACATGAGGGGGTGGCACCTGTGTACAAAAGAATGGCCAAGGAAAAGTCTCACGCCCTCAAGCAGTCAAGCTGTATTGCAACATTTCGACTATGAAGAAGAGAAAAACTGGCAAGGCTCATTGGAAGTAAGAAAGGCAAACTTATATCATGAGAAACCTCCAGCAACATTTCACCTGTGAACATGAGAAAAGTGGCAGATGTCGTTCAAAGAAAGAAAGGAAAATTGCTACCACGCACAATCTCCACTCTAAACATCTGTTTGTCTGCTTTGGGTTCCCTTAACCCATTCCTGAGGTTTCAGTCACTGACCTTTTTTACATTCTCATTTGATCTGAGTTTTCTTTCTAACTGCATCACCAGTGACCAGTCCTCGAAATTTTGACTACTCAACTTCATCCTTTTTTCAATCCCTCAAGAACATCTTTAAGTTGATGAGGTTGAGCCCAACTCGTCTCTGGGAAAGACAACTGTTAGTCCCAAAGATTTGAAGCTCAAATACGATGAACTTCCTCTTGGCATAAGCTACAATGGCTTGCAAGATTAAGTACAGCATGGGGATGTTCTCCTAAACTGTTGCCCTTGCAAAGAGTATATTGCTGAAATTAAGCTGCCTCATTTGTATGGCTGAGGAATTTATCACGCTCTCATTTGCATTCTACCAAGTATTGATATATGCCTTGAGATCGCAATAAAATATCTAAAATAGCCTATATGTTTTTTATTGGATTATGGCAAGGTTGAAAATCTGAATCAAACAAATGGGAGTCTCATTTAAACGAAAAAGGTTTTAAATATGAGGATATGAGGATGAGAAATTAACAATTGGTTTTCCCTAAAATGACCATGCCAAAGGAAGCATAAAACAGAAACTAGACAAGGGCATGTACATCAATCTAAGCTACTATCGAGACAATAGGTTTTTGCTTTGTTAGGATAAAGAAAGACCATTCGATCAAAGACTAACTTGTTGATATCCTATTTTGTTGTTTTTAAATACATAAACACCTAAAACTTAAGAAGATTAGGTTGATTCCTGTATAAGTGTATCTCCAATATCTATTAAAGTAGTATTTGGTTTAACATCCCACTGTTTCAGTTTCTATTGTTACATTCTAGAAAATGAATTTGTTCATAGAGCTCAGCAGGTCTCTTTTTCAAGTGAAAGTGCAGAAACATATTGAAGAAAATGGACTAAAAGTGGCTATTATATATTTATATCACACCATAAAAACCCATTAATTATGCTTGAAAAAGTTGGATAAACAGGTATACCTGATCTGTAGTTGCTTCTCAAGTTTCAACTCTATAATTGTTCCAAGTTTTGAATACTACGACACTACGGCTGTGGAAGGTGTGTATATACTCATGCAAGCACTCAAATATTTTTCTTTTCATTATAGCGTCCTAGTCAGTCTACATGCTGTATTATGTCCGTAGAATAATGAAAACAGGTGCTTATAGTTTAATTATTTTCTGTTAGATGTGGAGAGTCTTGCATATGAGCTAGCCACTAGTCTGTTTTACGATGTAAGGTTCAGATGTGGAGAGTCTTACATATGGCTGTGGAAGGTGTGTGTATACCCTTGTGCGATGGCTGATTGTTTGGCTTGCCCTAGTGGTTTTGGAGACCTGAGTTATCCAATTCCACCAGAATATTTTCCGGCTTCTTGTGCTGTTGGATGTTTTAGATAGAGAGTACCACCAAATTGAAGGGGTATCTTCTTTGTTCTGAGTCTCACCACTTTGGCGATATCACCTAGGGGATGGCTTTGGTTTTATGGGCTGTATACCATGGGCGCCAAGGGGGTGCTTTGGGGTACATACTGAAGGAGACGCTTAGGAGGGACATACTGAAGAATTCCAGAAAC
Organism: Patellifolia procumbens; assembly: GCA_947645195.1. Taxonomy (NCBI): domain Eukaryota; kingdom Viridiplantae; phylum Streptophyta; class Magnoliopsida; order Caryophyllales; family Amaranthaceae; genus Patellifolia; species Patellifolia procumbens. Next base: position 3,961,142 of record CANSGD010000016.1, read on the forward strand.
CTCTGATTTGGGGAGAGAACAAAAAGAAAGAAGACGCTTAGGAGGGACATACTGAAGAAGAGCAACATAGCTTGCAACTTTATTGCTCATAAGTCCAAGAATTGCTCCAAAAGTTCAATTCATTTCCATCGAAGACAGTAGCTTCATTTTTGAAAATATTTTGCACGGTTTTTTAGAGGGAAATTGGCTTTAAAAAATGAACTTTCACCATCCTATGCAAAATATACCAACTGGGTTAATTTTTATGAATAATGAGAATTTCACTTTTACTTGGATTAATATGGGGCTAAGTGTCAAAAGTTTTCAAGTATATTATGAGGGAAAACCTGTAAGTCAGAAAGGAAATCACATACGTTAACATATTTTAAAGTTGTAATATGATCTTTTTCTGAAGTTTTTCAGCATGATTTGTCATTGTTGCGCCCCATATTATTTTGTAATGCTAAAAGTAAAGTATATATATTTTATAGAAAGTAGCTTAGTTTGTGTCATTTTGAACCTATTAGTGAAGTTCATATAATGATTAGGAATTTTTCCTTCTAAATTTGTAAGCATGTGATATTATCATACTTATTTGATGCTTTTGATGTATTTGAATTGAAATTAGTCCATTGAAAATGTATTTAGGTGAATATTAGGGTTGTTTATTCTTGATGAGATTGTAAAGTCATGAATTTAGGATGCCACCTCTTTATTTGAACTAGAATTTGTTAGTTGACTAACTCTATTTGTTATGGATGTAATTTTGGAATTAGGGAAATTTTGAATTGTGGTATTGGAATACCAAATATGAATCACTTAGTTTATTAAGATTTGTTATACTAGAGTACGAGTTCTCTATTTGTGGGTAAGTTGCAATTGCTAGATTTGGAAGATGAAAATTTGAAATTTTAGGATTCGTTTTTGGAAAGGGGGTGGAGGGAAGTCACAAAAATCTTGCCCCCCTTGAATAATTTAATTCAAATGGTTTATTGAATGTTCTTATTGGCTTTCGTGTTATTCAATTGGATATTTAATTCAATTCGTACCTTAATAACTGAAATCCTGGATCGGCCATTGCTGTATATAAGTATATAACCCTCTCAAAGTCTAGATTTTGGTGAGGTTGGTTAATTCTCCTCTTAATATAAGAAATAAAACCTATGGAGATGCATTTCTTCTCACCTCGGATAATGAAATAGTCTATTACCTATCCCTGAAGTCGTGGTATTGTATGTCTTATTCAAAAATGATCTTTTTCTTAGACATGACATACATATATGATTTACTGTTGCCCGATTTGTAGTAGATAGCAACCGGCGTTCGCTTTTTCCAAGCCAGAAACCCGAGCCCAGCTTCCTGCTCTTGTACCCTGTATAAAATCAAATTTTGTACCATGTAGGATTCGTGTAGAACTTTTTCTGTTTTTTTTTTCTTTTTACATTCATTTGTAGGTGCTTACTCAATGAATAACGAACCAGCTGTTTATGATATATACTTGGCAGCGCATAACTATCCCTGAAATACTCGATGATGAGTGGTTTAAAATAGATTATAAACCTCCTGTGTTTGATGATGAAGATGAGACTGACTTGGATGATGTAGATGCAGTTTTCCAGGACTCGGAAGTAAGTTTCAACTTTCAGTACATCTTCTGGATCTTGATATTCTATGTGCACGTGGATGGAGTGACTGGTACTTACATGTTACTGAATTTTTGACAGGAACATCATGTGACTGAGAAGAGAGAAGAACAGCCTGCAGCCATGAATGCATTTGAATTGATTAATATGTCAAAAGGGCTAAACCTAGGAAATCTTTTTGATACAGATCAGGTTTTCCTTTCCCTTGTCTTGTCATAAAAATTTACCCAGACAACTGATCTCTGATACTTTATTCATATGCTTATTCTCATTCTCCTGTGAAAAAAAGGTTTAGTTTGTTTTGGGCCAGGGGGGGTGGACTGGGAGAAATGCCGTGTAGCTAAAGACGAGGAAGAGGATTTGTACGTTAATTTCTCAATATACCTTACTGTAAGACATACAAGTAATGTTTTCACAGTTGGCCGCCGTTGGTGGGTCGTTGTTGGTTTTAATTTTGTAGTATTAGTTTGTTTATTCGTGGTTGATTCTAGTTTCACTTTGAAGGAGAGCACTGTTATTGGAATGATATGTTGGTTTATGTTTCTTTGAGATCTTAGGGGAGTTGAATTTATTGTGTTAAGAGTCCTTGGTGACTGCCTACAATCTTCAGTGAAGTATCCTTATTTTATGTATGGCTCCATGAATGCAGGATCGACTTTTAAGTTAATTACTCATTTGTTTCTCCAAACTGACCTCAAGAAATTGATTTTTGTTTTGTATACTTGGATCTGTGACATCTGTGTGCTTTCATGCATCACAATGATTGGTGGTACAGAGGGTTTGCTGGCCCTTGCAATTTGGAGGTATCTTGCTGTGTAATGCTATTTTTTTCGATTTTCAATCAGGTTTTCAAAAGAGAAACAAGATTCACATCCAAGTGCCCTCCCAATGAAATAATAAAAAAGATTGAAGAAGCAGCAAAACCTCTTGGTTATGACGTGCATAAGAAAAATTATAAGGTAACAGATTGTGCATATTTTCATGACATATGAATGGTCTAGTTCTAGCAGCACTTGGATGAATGTTGGTTTTCAAAAGTTTAATGTGACCATGATTTCCTAACTGTCATAGATGAGGCTTGAAAATGTGAAAGCTGGACGAAAGGGAAACCTCAATGTCGCTACAGAGGTAGTGAAATTTGAGTATGCTTACATCAGAAAATCATTTATGCATGTTATGCTCAATTATGTATTATTCTCTCGTGTAGGTACTGCAAGTCGCCCCATCTCTTCATCTGGTCGAGGTTAGAAAAGCCAAAGGAGATACTTTGGAATTTCACAAGGTTTGCTTTATGTACTATTTATTTTATCATTCACTCCGGCCTAAATTTGTTGTCGTCACGTTGTTGCCACCTGTTTTAGTTAAGGATATAACATGAATTTACAAAGATACGCTTGAAAATTGAAATTGCTGTGTTAACCTCTCCTTATTTCATGTATTGGGTATATTAGAAAGACTCAGTCAGACATGTTACCATAAGGAAATGTGACATGTATATGACGAATAATTTTGTATGGGCTGGACTAAACTTATTTCCTTATTCATACCATCATGAAACTTCTGTAAACTACTGGTATGTTACTTGGACTCTTGTACTCATGCTCCATGATTCTGGCCTAAAAAGGGTTGTTGGGGATGTCCATACGATGCCAGAGTAGATCGGTGATTGTGGTGAATTGAAGAGTCCGAGTAACATAAAATTAAAATAACTCAAAGATTTAAAGTATTTGTCATACATTTGGCCAGAAGATGCATGTTGGTTGTTCACCATAATTTTCTTCTGCAGTTCTATAAGAAACTTTCTAGCTCATTGGAGGATGTAGTTTGGAAAACGGAAGAACAGATGCAAGAAACGGAAGGGGAGTATAAGCAATTTCATGCTTAAGCTTGGCTAGTCATATTACAACGGTCACAATCCGTTGCCCATGCTGCTCCCACGGCACTGTTTCTAAAAGCACTCTGGTGTGTAAATTATTTCTTGCAGTTTAGCGTTGTTGCCATGTTGTATTCAAATCTTTGTGCAAGCAATTTTTAGTTGTTTAGGTCAAAAAATAGTAATTTCAATCGATGTATAGTTTGGTTGGTTCACTCCACCTCGACATGTATGTAAGGGTAGCCGTGCATTGTTGTACCCAGGAGTTAAATAAATAAATAAACTGAGCCGTTTAAAATAGCACTCTCAGTTACTGATTATTGTCTGCCTTCGATGAATGAATGAGAAAATGGTTAGTCCCCATCCACAGGCCACACTGGTGAGGTTAGTTCACCCTCCCTCCCCTTTGTCACTCGTTTCCTCCTCCTTATTCTTCTAATTCCACCTATTTTGCCTCGACCATCTTCACCTAGTTATCTCTCCTACCTTAACTATATCTCACCAAAAGAAAACTTTATATTCTACATTTTGAATATTTAATGTTGCTATATTTGAAAATTTAAAAGATTTTTTTAATAGTAATTTTAGTAATTAAAAACTGTTGAGCTAAAAATCGCGAAATAAAAAATGAGTAATTAATTTCGTTAAATTTGTAGTCTTGTAGTTTAGGTGTACAATCGTTATTCTTCCATGATGAAGGTTAGCATATTCATTTATCTCATCATTTACCATAAATATGGTACCAGATTTTAGTCTCTCTTCGGAAAATAATAACGTCGAGCTTCATGATTAATCGCTAAAGTCATGTAAGATATCTTTTCATAAAGTATATCTCTATTATATAAGGGAAGAGGTGGGGGTGGACACCAAAAATAGAATAAAGGAAAAAAAGAATCTCTTAAATGCTTTATCAATTCGATAATTAATTACTTCACTGATTAAGTTTTCAACCGTTGCACGCGATGCGTGCATATAAGACTAGTTTTCAAGTAAGTTATCAAAGTTCTTAGGGAACGTGACCACTTATATTTTTATCTAAAATTCTAGTAAAACTACATGGAATGATGGAATCCCATTGCTTTTTTGTATTTTTATAGTTTATTATCTAATGGAATATTATTTCAGAGCAAGTTTTTAAAATTTTTCCTATGAACTTGAGATAGTCTGTCTATTCATATGAAGAGACCATGGTAAAATCAAACGGTTTAACTTAAAACAATAAAGTTTTAACGTAAATCTTTGTATTGGGTTTTAACTTAGAAATGTAAGATGCTAAAATTATAAAACTTTAAACTTTTAGAATATAGTCTTACAATATAAACTAAATTTCCATACGTGATCTATACATATGCTCATAAATAGATAGACGATGTAACACAAGCCTTTATATTTTCCTATTTGTAGCATTTTTTCATTGTTTGTTCATATGTTCATCTATTTATATTTGCTTGGTAGATTATATGAAAATCAAAATTTTAAAATACATAATATGAGAAGATTCCAATAAAATACATAATTTTAAAAATATTTTTTAAATAATTTTTTCCCAGAAAACGGGACATGGGAAAGATGATGTGAAATTATATGGAAAGATACTTATAAATATACTATCGGGAAATCAAAATTTCATGAGAAAAACATAAGGGAAGATACTAATGAAAATATATTGTATGAAAATGGTAACTTTAAGCATAAGTTTGATAAATCGAATACGGGAAAGAGTTTGAGAAAATACTGTTAAGTAAATTTTCAATATGTATCATGTCTAAAACTGAATAAAATTAGTATTATTGAAATACAAATATTAAGAGATTGCAATCAGTTATTTTGGTTACCACATTAGCGAAATAATAAATGAAATCAGAATATTGGAATTTTGTTAATGTCTACAAGAAAGTGATAACACTTTATCCTTTCTTAATATTTGAATTTCAATGTAAATTAAACTTTTTAAAAATCCTGCTGTAATTAGTTCTTGAAACTCACTAGTCAAATCAATAGAATTGTTTGAGATAACTTATAATTGGTGTTATTGTAGCCAATTTTGTCTAAAAACACAATTCAAAAGTTAAAACAAACTTTATATAGGTGTGTGGTAGTAGTCAAATATTACTGGGGTAACTTTTGAACAAATTAAATTTTATTCACCTAAATACATGCATGAATTAAAACAATAGAATAACGAGTTTGAAAATCCCGAGTGACAACAATAACACTGTTAGGGATATCAATCTAATACATATAAATCACAAAACTAAGTACTAAACTATGTAACTTTTATATTGTGGACTTACCTTAAAATGGCCCAAAATACAAAAATCAATTTTTTTTTGTTTTTTCTTGAGTTTTATTGGATACGATTATTCAAAAAAATTCAATAAGTTTTTGTATCCCGTGAACTTTTGTCCAATAATTAAAAATTTTCGTGCATTTTTACACGGGTCTAAAGACTAGTTATGCATGATAATACATGCCATGACTATTTTCCATAAAAATGTGTTTATCTTAAGCGAGAGTCGGAATGTGTTGGATTTGCACCCTATATACACGTTCAAAATTTTTTCCTCAAGGCTTCTTGATGTTGCTTGAATAATCTTTACTTGGGGGGGGAGGGTGTGGGATCCTTACTGCAGGGAGGAACGTTGCCCATCTTGGATGATTCCATCAAGGAAATAGTAGCCCATGTTAGAAATTGTGTCATTGACAAAAAAGTTGACTTTCTTGAGGACTTCCTTATAAAACATCATTGAAGACATGAGATCTTTGTAATACATTGTTGCATTACCTTGGAGTGCCAAAAAAAAGCACGCCATCATATCCACAAGTCTCTCGAAGCAGCTGCTTCTAAAATAATAGTTGTTGTTTTACTTCTACATTGAAACATTCCTTTCTCTTAGGGCCCAGTCCAGTCATGGCCCACTTTACTACTGAGATTACCAAAATACCCTTGCGGTGTAAAATCACCATTTTACCTATGGGGCTTCACAGGCCAGAAAGTACAGGCTTCTAGTCAAGCCCATTGACAAAAGGCCTTCATGTCGTCGTCACCTTCACCAGGTTACATCACATCAATACTACCTATAAATCGTACTTTCACCTGATCATTCAGGTACGTTGTTACATGTATTCCAACGCATTTACTTGTACCACTCTCTGACTATATGAGATTAGCTCTAACTTAAGCATCGGAGGGACGATCTCGGGTACAACCCTCGGGGTAGCTCACCGTACTGGTTTTTGCAGGCACTCGGACCGAAGAGCTCGGACTGTCGTTTTTTACTACCCTTACCTGGATTTGGACTCCCCCAAATTACAAATCTCTATTGTGTTTTTTCGACCCGAAACAGTTGGCGCCGTCTGTGGGGACGTAACATAACAACTACATTTTCAAAGACCATGACACGAGGACAGACTACTCGAGGAGCTAGCACTCGAAAAGCCACCTCTGAGAACAGGCTGGCCAATCTGCTGAACCGAGGGGGTGCGGTTGTTGAAGATGAAACCGACCTTCCCCCAGGTGGGAGCCCGATCACTACACCTTTCGATCAGCCTCCACCATCAGTTACTTACATTGACCTAAGGGAGTTAGAACTTCGAACGGAAAGACACATGACAACTGTCATGCAACAACTCGTTTTGTAGGGTTGAAGCTCAAAATATTACTCCCTTGACCGAGTCCTGGATCAGCCTCAGGCTCACCGAAGACCAACACCTGCAAAGTGCGCCCTAACCGAGCACGCTGTTGGTCTGGCGAAGAATTCCCAGGCTACTTGGAAAGGAAAATTTATCATGTCACCAAACCGTGATGACGCTCGCCTTATCATTACGGGGAAGCAAACGAGAAACAAAAACTTCGATGCTCGTTTGATCAACGAAAAGAAAAGAGAGAAATCTCAAGTTGGAGACTCGAAGTACCAAGGGATGACTCGAACTTCCGGACTGCCAAGGCCGCAGACTAATAGAGTCGAGATATCGAGCTGGTTCAGCGGTCCCTTATTAGTCACCATTCAGTCGGCTTATTATGGAAACCCCGAACCCGGGTAAAGTAAAGATTCTATGATCGAGCACTACTCCGGCACAACCGATCCTGCTGATCATCTGATAGCATATAAGGCACAAATGAGTGTCCAAACCTTTTGCGAAGCAACCCGGTGTAGGTATTTCACTACCACACTTAAGGGCTTGGCCCTCAATTGGTTCACAAGCCTTCCTTCAGGGATTATCACTAGTTTTGCGGCTCTCGAGGCTTATTCTCACAACATTTCATCGCGGCGAAGCGCCATGAGAAGATCAACATGCACCTAATGTCAGTCTCACAACAGAAAGGAGAGGGTCTTGGCAGCTATATCAAGAGGTTCAACGAAGAATCTCTCAAGGTGTCCAACCTCCAAGATGGGGTTGCTGTTACTGCCTCGATGAATGACCTCGACCCAGGTCGGTTCAAGTTCGAGTTGGCCATGAGGGAAACTTTAACCTTGGCAGACGCGATGAGACAAGCGCAGAAATATATCCAAGCATCGGATATCTGCAAATATGGGCAAGACGAAGGAAGCAGCAAGAGGAAGAGTGATCCCTCGAACCAAAAGGACAGCATGTCATAAAGATTAAAAAGACATTGACCTTCAGATGGAGGTCATGACCCTCGTTTCAATGTCAATCGAAGGGAGATATACTTGTACTTGAAATAAAAATATGTCCTCCCTCGACCGGCTCCTATTAAGACCTCAAGTTACAGGAGGGATAAGAAGTTATGGTTTGAATATCACAAAGAATGCGGTCGTACGACCAAGGACTGCAAAGAACTAAACAAAGCCCTTGATAAGCTTGCAGATGAGGTCAAGTTGAACAAATACTTGAAAGAACCTAGAGAGGACCGTCGAAATGAGAAGAAGAAGGAAAAGCAATCCATAAGCGACGATACCGAAGGGTACGTCAGCGTCATTGCTAGAGGCTTCGCTTCGGGAGACTTAACCGGCCATTCGAGGAAGAACATTTTATATCACCTGAGAAATGGTGATGTGCTGAAGAATCCCGAGACACCTACTATGGTGTTCGGTGAGAGTTCGAAGGAGATCCATGTAACACCCTGACAATTCTCTCTTATAAAACATATATTTTTCCAACTAAAACACAGAATTATCAAGGCATTATCGCCCGTGTTAAAACGTACCGGCTTACTCAGAGTATTGAAGCGTAAACTATTAAATAAAACTTTATTAAATACTTAAGACATAAATAATTCTCAAATCATAATCCAAATCTCGAAAGTAATTCAAACCAACTTAAAACATTTAAAATAAATAATCCATACTTCAACTCAGAAAAATTAACATAAATGCAAGAAACAATAGAAGTAATAAACGATCTCTCAACAACGCTCCCCAAGTCCCATATGAGTAATTGAGACGATGCATCGTGCCTTCAAAAACTGTAGGCAAATACTCAATTGAAAACTGCTCGCCAATAGGGTCATCACAGGATCAATAGGCACAGCCATGATGACACACAGAAAAGCACGTAATCAGCAAAGCTGATAAATAAAATAAAACACGAAACCTAATCATGATACTACTAAGCAATAAAACATGATCAATAAAAATACCTCAAGACTTCAACTCGTAAAATAAGACTTGACTCCACCAGACATACAACATGATAAATATTTAATAAATTGAATAGACAATGGATCGAGTTGTCCAACCAAAACCAGTCTTCAAAATAAAAGACCGAGTTACGGGCGCGACTCCGTAACCCCTTGACCAACGATATCGAGGAACCTTTAGAAAATAAAAATAGGGTACGGTGATCAATCCGACCCCAAGAAAAGCCATGAGCTACCACCATGTACTCCAACTCATACTAGTCCAGAACTTCAGACGTGCACAAGTCTAAAGCTATTGCTATTCACTTCCACTTTAAGTATTAGTAAGTTATTCGATGTTGGACTCTAAACAGACAACCAACACATAACATGAATACAACAAATACTTCTCTTTAATCTTAGGATTAAATAAGTGATCAAACATTTCCAATTGACCAAGAATTAATCCTCCAAATTTATTTGTTGACTTAAATCAACAATTAAATGTCCAAAGACAAAACATATACAAATTTATATGTTGACTTAAATCAACAATCGAATGTCCAATGAAAATAATATACATACCCTACAAAGCCTTCGGTCTTTGCAGAGTAGTAATATAATAATATCCAATAATAATCCAACTTTCACAAAGTCCTCGGCCTTCGAGAAGTAATAAAAATATACAATAAGGGAAATAATACCAAAATCCATAATCCAATAGTAAAATAATATTAATCCACATCACACGATGGATCAAAATACAAACATTCCCATAACAACATGCTTGAATCAAACATCCATTCAATCATGTAATAAATCATAAAGACGATTAACATGCCCAACAACACGTAATTCCAATTCAATAGCTACGTATGAGCCATAAAATGGTTCCCTAAACATGATACTATTAATAATCCTAATCCTTAGGACATGATACTAGTCTAACACATAAGGACATGTACGTACCTTGTGTAGACAAAGTGAGAGGCCACTTTAGAATTCTAGAAATATTCTAGAAATCGCCTAAAGTAAATTCTCCGCCGACCAAAACAATAATACAATAATGAATTAATATACTAATTAATTCACAGCAATATTATTTATTTTAAAACGCTTCAAAACTCGTTTTAAAATACTTTAAAAAATGTTAAAGTTCCAACCTTTAACAACCTTTAATATAATATTCATAAACCTAGGCTTTAAAACCTCAAAAATTAATTCTTTTATACTTAAAACTCACTTTAAACCATAAATAATAAATCTGAATTTATACTTCATATTCACAATAAATAAAAATCAGATTTTTAATAATTTGAATAATAAAGTTTTCAACTTTATTCATAAAACATATGAAACTCATAAAAATTATAACTTTAACATCAAAACCATAATTAAACATTAAAGTAAAGGATAAGGGTTAAGAAATAACCAAAGAAAATCACGAAAAACCGAAAACACGAAGAGGACAAGCACGCGGGAGGCGCGTGGCTGTGCAGTCGGCCTCCCCACGCGCGGCTGCTGGCTGCGCTGTTGTTGTGTGAAGGGGGTGCGTGTGGTGCGCGGCTGGTGGCAGCTGTACGCACGATAAAGGGGGAAACAAGAGAATTGAGTGTGGTGTGCGGTGGCCGGAGAGACGAGTGAGGTGAGGAGTGTGGTGGTCTGGCCGGTGGCACGAAAACGAGGGAGAGGAGAGGGAGACAGGGAGTATGGGGCGCTGGTTTTTGAGGGAGAGAGGAGAGAAAATAAAAAGTGTACAACTATGGCAATTAGGTTAGGCTTAGGTTTGGGATCAAATTGATCATCAAATTTAAACAAATGGTTTGGGCTCCTCAACCCAACATTAAAATCTTTTTAAACACGGCCCAAAACCTTTAATAAATTATTCAATACTTCAAATTCAACCCAATAGATATTAATGACTATTTAAAACGTTTAAACAATCATTTGACTTTCAAAATAGTCAACACTTAAATAATTAAATGAAATAAATATGAAAATGATTATAAATATACTTTAAATATCTTTGTAAAATTCATAAAATTACGGGGGATTACAATCCAAACCCCATAATCATCGAATTAAAAGTAGCCAACCACAGGGTTGGTCGAGTTTTAATAGATAGTGGAAGTTCTGCTGACATCATCACCTGGAAATGCCTTCAAAAGTTGAAGTATGAGAATAAGGATGTGCAACCTATCGACCAGCCTCTGGTGGGGTTCGGAGGACAATTAGTCCACCCCCTTGGGGTAATCAAGCTTCCAAGTCGTTTTGGCGACAAGGGAAAAGGAAGATGTGTTCCTCTAAACTTCTTGGTTGTAGACATCGACCTCCCATAAAAATCATCATTGGTCGACCGACCCTCAATGAGATAAAGACGACCATCTCAACCTACCAACTACTACTGCAATTCTAATCTGACAATGGCACAATTGGTAGGCTGCATGGGGACTAGAGGTCGGCAGATAATGTTATGTGAATAGGTTAAAGAGCAAAAACCAGGAGGCCGTCGAACTTGGCTTTAATAAGAGGAAAAGAAAAGATGAGGGTACCTTAAATTCTTCTCCTCCCCCTCTTGGACTGTTCTACAATGAGAACCCCATCAATTTCAATCGACATAAACCGATTGATGAAGACGAATAAGTACCACTCGGACCTGATCCTAGCTAGACAGTCCGAGTAGGTAAAGGCTTAATCACGCAGTTAGCGAAGAATTGATCGAGGTACTTTGGGACTTAAAAAATGTCTTTGCCTTCTCTTCCGATGAGATGTCAGGGATAGACCCCTCAGTCACAAAGCATCAGCTGAACATCACAAAAGATTTCAAGCCCATCAAACAAAAGTTGAGGCACCAGGGGCTCGACAGGAACAAAGCGGCAGCAGAAGAGGTGAAGAAATTGTTAAATGTTGGGCTCATCAAGGAGTGCTAGTACACAGAAAGGTTGTCGAACGTTGTACTGGTTTGTAAGCCTAACGATACGTGGAGAATGTGCGTTGATTTCACTGATCTGAATAAAGCTTGCCCAAAACACGACTTCCCCTTACCTAAAATTGACAAACTCGTCGATTAGACTGCCTGACATGCCTTGTTCAGCTTCATGGAAGCAAATTCGGGGTACCATCAAATCCCTCTAGCGAGGAAGATCAAGTTCATACAACATTCATCACAAGCTCTAGTGTTCATTGTTATGTTTTCCCTTCGGGCTTAAGAATGCGGGGGCTACATACCAATGGCTAGTCAAAGTTCGAAAACCAGCTGGGGCGCAACGTTAAAGTTTATGATGATGAAATGATCGTGAAAAGTAAGCTGGCCGAGGAACATGTTCAAGATTTGAAAGAAGCCCAAGCCACCCTCTGCAAATACAACATGAAGTTAAACCCAAAGAAGTGTGTCTTTGGTGTTCGAGGGGGGAAATGCATAGGCTTCCTCGTCGATGAAAGAGGAATTAAAGCCAACCCAGACAATGTCGAGGCAATCATGAAAATGAAATCCCCTCGAACCGTTAAAGAAGTTCAGCGGCTGACTGGATGCATGGCAGCCTTGGGTCGTTTTTTTATCACGTTGGGCGGATAAGAGTTTATGGAGAAGCCACATTTGAAGCTACAAACGGCCACATACACGTCCAAGGAGCATTTAGACACTATTTAGGACATGTTCTCATGTACTTAGCGTAGTGTATTAGTAGTAGTTATTTTAGTTTTATTTTCCGAAAATAGGACCTAAGGACATGTATTTAAAGGACTTCGAGCTTAATGAAAAACATATGACTTTTGATCCAAAACTTTGAGTTTTATATTTTCTTTGATTAATAATCTAATTAATCTAAGTGCCTTTGCTAGCTTAATTCTATAGGTTGAATTAAGTGGTGTTCTTAGGAACCTTATTTTAACTTAGTGGTGCATCTGTATCTAAGTTGAACTAAGCTAAGCTAACCTATCATAATACTTCTTATATTTCGACTAACCTATAGTTGGAATATAACAGTAAGCATCTTTTGATTGGATATGAACAAAAGTTTTACGAGCAAAATCCAAGTTTCCATGATAAATTAATGAGCCTAGTGCAAACATAGATACTCTTAAGTTGTTCCAGAGACCATAAGAAGGGCATGACTCTTAACAACTGGTGCAGTAAACTACAACAAAAATGTCTAACTACAACGATTTTTCCCTATATATTACAAAAGCGTTGTAGAATAGGGGCGCTATAAAAACTTCAATAGCGCTTCCACAAAGCGTTGTCAATTGATTACTTTTTCAACAAAACTTCAACAAGTGTTGTCAATTGCTGATAGGCTAAAGTCGTATCACCTAATCAAAGATAAACCTAAGCCCTCTAACAATGGTAGTCAAGGGAAGTAGGGTCGAATCCACAGAGAGACGGAGTTCTAAGTTAATATTCAGCTAAAAAGCTACTTCAGACAAAAATCAGATAGAATTCAGCTGAACTAAAAATTAACTACTAGAAAGCAATATAAAGATCGGAATTTAACTATGAATTAAAGATCTAGGGAATTAGTTCGGTCCACCATGCTTATACCAATCAAAGGATCAAACAACTATCAGAACCTAGGTCGAGAATCGATAGATTAGAACACGTGTCAAGCTATAATTAAGTATCAACGTCCATAATTCAACATATGCAGCATGTTCACAAACATAATCAGAATTACTGGTGTGTACTAGGCCTCTAAAAGTAAGACGGATCTGTGCAAACGATTATTAACCTCAAGTAATCAAAGAAACTGAGCAATAACGTTAATTACTCAATAAGAACAAATCACACCATAACCTATCTCATCAAACCCTAGAAACTAATAGCAATTCAAGTAATCATGGTATAAACATGGTTTCCCTCTCTAAATCCCTAGAAATTGAACTACTCACTCATAATTGAGTCAATAATAAACAATCTAATATGAAACCCTAATGATTGCATCATGAATGAATAAATAATTAAGCTAAGAAATTAGGAATAATAAAAGAGATTAGAGTAGAGAAGAATACCAATTGACGGAAAGCAAGAACTTTTATTGAAATTGAATAGGTTCAATCACCTTTAATCTAATCTAAGTGTTTAAACTAAGCTAAGAACAATGAAGAATAAAACTAGAGTCTAAAGCTAGAATGAAAGATGAATAAAAGGTGTTAAAAGATGTCTCTAAATAATGAGGAACAAGGTACTTATAATACCCCCTCAAGTCCAATTAAAAACGGAAACAAACGACGAAATTTAGCAAATAAATGTGCCAGACCCGATCGGGCCCGAGGCATCCACCCGATCGGGCCGACACCCAACTCAGCAAACTTTGTCTCTTGGCGTCTTGTGGCGCAGCAGCAGCAGTTATGCGATTATTGTAGCCCACCCGATCGGGCCTTAGGCATCCACCCGATCGGGCCTGGGAGCAAAATGGGCCAGCGAAGTCGCCTCCTCAGCAGCTCCAAAACAAGACCTATGAGCATCCGACCCGATCGGGTCGGGCAGGAGACACCGGATCGGGTCTGGGCACATGTGTGCTCGCCCGATCGGATCGGGCATGCCTTTCCCGATCGGGTCCGCAACATCTATACCCGATCAATATTTCTTCGCCCGATCAGGCCATTTTTGCCCGATCAGAGTACGGAAACCTTCTTTTTGACTCTTTGGCTCTCTAAACTTCACGTTTAGGGGTCTTGGGACCTCCTAAACTACCCATAAAGCTCGTGAGTCATCCTACGTGCCTCGTAACTTCTCGTAAAGTCGTGGTTGCTTCCAAATGGCTCGGAAATAAGGAGAAAACTCCCTAAAACCTGTTATTCAACACTAAAACACGAAACCACAACTATATACAATAGTTAGCACAAAATAGCTCCCAAAAGCTCCAATGACGCACAAATTAGCTTGTAAATAAGGGAGAAAACTCTATATAAATACGTGATATAAATTGCTCAAATAAGGCGCCAAGCTAAATGCCCATATCCCCCCTCCCCCCCATTATTTTTACTAATTTTGAATATTGACGTTTCTTAGCTATGTAATTGTTTTGAATTTTTTTTAATTGATGATTTTTTTAATCCAATGTAACATCCATTTCAATGAAATATACATGGTAATTGATAAAATATGCACTAATTATCCAAATTGACTATGAAACTTGTTGTAGCATAGCAGAGCACGACACGTGGACCCTTCAAAGAATGCCACATGGACCAGTGGCTCAATCAGAGCACGCCACATGGCTAACTTCAGGATTGACATGTGGTCTTGATAACATATTTATTTGTAGACTTTTTCCCCTTATTTATGAGCTAAAATGTGCGTCATTGGAGCTCTTTGGAGCTCTTTTATACTCATTATCGTATATAGTCGTGGTTTTGTGTTTTCGTGTTGAATTGCAGGTTTTAGGGAGTTTTCTCCCTTTTGCCAAGCCATATTGAAGGAACCACATCTTTACGAGTTGTTATGAGACACGTAAAAGTCATCACTAACATTATGGATGAATAACGAGTTCCCGAGACCTCTAAACTTAAAGATTGAGTGCCAAAGAGAGACAAGAAGGATTAAAGACGTGTTCTAATCAGGCTGAATGTGGCCCGATCGGGCGAAGATTGTTGGATCGGGTGCCAGGGTGTCGGGCTCGATCGGGCAGCCCTTGCCCGACCCGATTGGGCGAGAGACAAGAGGTGTGTTGCTATTAACCCATGAAGAATTAGAGTCATGGGTTGATTTGGCTCTACCAGATGGGCTTGGGCAAGAGTGGCCAGATCGGGCAGGTGTAGAAAGGAGTCTCTACATGCTGCTGCTGCGTTACATGGAAGAAAAGATTAGCTGGGCTCCTTTTGTCGCACACGGCCCGATCGGGTGAAATAGTAGCACGATCCAGTCAGGCAGACCATTAAATGATGCTCATGCGTTGCGCGTTGCGGAGGAAGATTTTGCTGGCCCCAGTTTCACGCGGCCCACTTGGTCATTTAACTTCCGTTTTCTAAAAGCTTTTGGAGATTCTTAATAAATAGAAAAAAGCGAATGATTAGTGGGGGGCTTTTCTTTTTAGTTTTAGTTAGGCACCATTTAAAGGCGGACGCTTTATACCATTCATTAGGATTAGATTGAATTGTTTTTAGCAGATTAAACACTTGGATCATTAATTTAGCATTCAATAGTTTTAGTTTAGAATTTCTTTTAGATTAAATACTCTAGAATAGATTCAAATGTGATTTAACCTTGGATTATTTTCAATAAAGGTTATTGCTTTTCGTCAATTGGTACTATTTTTTACTCTTAATTGTTCTCTTTCATTCTAAATTGCTTAGTTTGATTATTTAATTAATTCATGATGCAAAGATTAGGGTTTTATATTAGTTTTGTTATTGTTGATTCAATTATGTCTGAGTAGTCATATTTCTAGGGTTTTTAGGGAGGAAAACCATGTTATACCATTATTCATATTTGAATTGCTATTAGTTTCTAGGGCTTGATTAGATTGGTTATGGTGTGATTTATTCTTAACGAGTAATTAATGTTATTGTGCAGTTTCATTGATTGCTTGTGGTTAATAATTGTTTGCACAGATCCGTCTTACTTTTAGAGGCCTAGTACACATCAGTAATTCTAATTATGTTAGTGAACATGCGGCATATGTTGAATTATGAGCGTTAAGTCTTAACTATAGCTTAACACGTGCTCTAATCTATCAATTCTTGACCTAGGTTCTGATAGTTATTTGATCCTTTTGATTGGTATAAGCATGGTGGACCGAACTAATACACTAGACCTTTATTTCGTAGTTTAAATCCCATTTTTATATTGCGTTCTTTAGTCTAAATAGTAGCTCAGCTGATTTCTATCTGATCTTGTATGAAGTAGTTGTTTGGATGAATATTAACTTTAAAACTCTGTCTCTCTGTGGATTTGACCCTACTTCCCTTGACTATCATTGTTAGAGGACTTATGATTATCTATCATTAATTAGGTAATACGACTTTAGCCTGTCAAAATTTTGCGCTGTTGCTAGGGAGACGACTAGTTTTCTAAGTTTTGATTTGGTGGTCTACTTCTCTGGGCCTCATTGGAACTTCATCGTTCCAATTGAGGTACTTTTTACTACTTCTTTTTGTTTCTTTTATTGCCCAGGTCTCAAAGAAATGGTACTCCCATCCTAGAGAATCCCAATCTTACAAAGACTCAGGAAGCTTCAAAAGAAAATTCAGAGCGAAAAACAATCTATTCGCTGAACACCTCTGAAGCAGACACTTCGGGTTCAGCTATGGACAAATCGTTGAATTCATATGGGGTGCCAAATCATGACGGCATTCCCACTCGCCCACCAATGCCCACCATCTCCCCTAACAATTTCGAGATTAAGCCTAGACTCATCTATATGGTTCAGCAAAATCAGTTTGGTGGGCATCCCACTGAAGATCCGGCCAATCATCTGCAGAGATTTCAACAACTCTACAAAACTGTTAATCATCAAGGAGTCACACCTGAGCAATTGAAGGTCATGCTATTCGAGTTTTCACTCCGCGATAGAGCTCAGAAGTGGTTCAATGATATCAAAGAATCTGAATGGTCGCAAATTTTTGCTGTCTTCGTGAGAGAGTATTATCCACCTACAAAGACAGCAGAAATCAGAAACAAACTAGCCACGTTCTCCCAAGAGCCTGATGAAACACTTCGGGAAGAGTGGGCTAGGTTCTGAGATTTGCAGAGAGAGTGTCCACATTACAACATGGACAAATGGTTCTTGACGCATACATTATACAATGATGTGCAGCCTCAAACGAAGAGTATTGTTGACTCGTCTGCGGGAGGAGTTTTTCTAGATAAGGAAGTTGATGTAGGCTATGATTTCTTGTAAAACCTTTCAGCAAATGATCATTCCACTTCCTGAAGCCTCACAAGGAAGGTACTGGATGTAGAGGCCCTTTCATTATTGACTTCGCAAGTGGCGAAACTGAATATGAAGTTTGACATCTTGAAATTCGCTACCTTGGCAACCCCTGCTTTGAGCATTAATGCCATGTCTGTCGTTGCACCCATTACCTTATCTTACTGCGAGGTATGTGGTGTTTAGGGTCATTTTGGGCATGATAATCAGTTCAGTCAACATCAGATGGAGTAGGTAAATGCTTTCCAACAGAGACCACAAAATTTTCCCCCTCCACATAACTATCAAAACCCACAAAATTTCCCCCATCCACATAACTATCAAAACCCACAAAACTACCCCAAATCATCATTCTACCAAAACCCCCTAGTTTTCAGAGACCCCCACCACAAAATTTCCATCACCCTAATAACTTCCGAACCGCACAAAAATTTAAAACCCCACCTACACAAATAGCTCCACAAGATCCTACTACATCTGAATTGATGAAGCTAATGTTAGCCATGCAGAAAACTAATGAGGAGGCACAAAGAAATCAAGAAAGGCATATGCTTGCTCAAGAGAAGCACATCAAACTTCTCGAGACGCAGATTGCCCAATTGGCAAGCAATAATGCTTAGAGGCGGCCAGGGGAATTGCCTGGGCAACCCATTCAGAGGGAGCAAGTGAATGCCATTACTCTTCGTAGTGGCATTGCTTACGACGCTCATCCATTGCCCAGTGATGATGCTGCCCCGACTAAGGGGAAGGAGGTGGTAAATGAAGGAAAAGAGAAGAGTTCGACGTCTGAGCTCGAATTCTCTGAGGAAGCTGAACAAACAGGGAAGAAAAAGGAAATGGTTTCTAAAGCGCCTTTCACACCAAGGCTACCTTATCTTCACATGATGCAAAAATCAAAGGTCGATCAGCAGTTTGGTAAGTTCTGGGCTATGGTCAAGAACCTTGAGGCAACGATCCCCTTTACTCAATTAATCACTCAAGTCTCTCTGTATGCCAAATTTCTGAAAGACATGATAACTAAGAAGAGAGACTTTGGTGGGGTAGAATGCATCGCTCTTACTGCAGAGTGTATGGCTTTTTTATACAAAATAAAACCCCACCTAAGATGAAAGATCCCAGTAGTTTTTCTATTCATTGCCATCTTGGACCTATTTTTATTGATAAGCCTTTGTGTGATTTAGGTGCTTCTGTTTCGGTTATGCCTTTATCTGTTTATAAGAAACTGAATATGGGAGCACTTAAATGCACACAAATCACTTTACAGATGACTGATCATTCTATAAAATACCCCTAGGTGTTTTAAAGGACGTTCCCGTTAGGATCGGGAAATTCTACATTCTTGTTGATTTTGTGGTATTTGATATGGATGAGGACGCCCAAATTCCCATTTATTCTAGGTAGACCATTTTTGTGTAGTGCCAGTGCTATTATTAATGTTAAGTCTGGGTCTTTAACTCTGAGTGTTGGTGATGATAAAGTGTTTTTTAAACTAACCAATGTTGTTAAGGGACCTATACTTGAGGAATCATGTTGCAGGGTTGATATTTTGGATGAGGTAGGTGTAGAGAAGGTTAAAAATGCACCTAAGGTTGCCTCACAGTTTAGAGGTATGATCAAGAACATTTGGAGAAGGAAGATGTTTGATGAGGGTGGCACTCACCGCCAAGCCCCTCCAATTTAAGACATGGAGGTATTATGTTCGTGCGGGACCTTTATAAACCAGCGTTGTGCGGGAGGCGACCCGTAATTTTCCCTTATTCCTTTTTTTTTGTTTAGAGTGAGCGAGAGTGAGAGAACACTAATGTTGTTTTTCCTCTTAGCATCGTCCTTTTGTTCACCTTTTGGCATTGAGGACACTGCCAAGTTTAGCTTGGGGGAGGATTTCTGTTTGTATTCTCTATCTCTTTTACTTCTTTTTAGGATACATTTATTACTTTCGAAAAATGCTGAAAAAATCAAAAAATTATGATTCACATGACTGGTTTAGTTGCCTCCCTGTGCCCCTTGTTGTGCTCTTATTGAAAATAATTTGACTCTATTTTATGGATAGCTGGACATTTGTGATCCTAAGGGTATGATTTGAAGTTTGATTGTTATGATTTTGAGCGAATTTTGATTACACTACATTGTGCTGCATGCCTGAATTGGTTAGACTATGAGGCCTTTTTGTAGCCTATTGGATTCATATTATTATCCAGTCTATCTTTGTGTGTTAGTTCCTAATTAGTTGATTGATCTTGACTTTGACTTCATACTTGTCTGATATTCGATGACTTATAGCATTTGTTGTGATAGAGGCGTTCTTTTGTCTGATTCATGAGCCTCAGAGTGAATTTTTGATATATACTTTTATCCCCCTTAGCCCTGCTGAGCCTAATGACATGTTTGTGTTACTAAAACCTTATCATGAGCTCATGGCCTTTATTTCGATACTATCTCCAAGCCTAGCTTGGGGGAGCGTTTGTTGGGTTGAGTTATGAGATTGGTTTTATGGTTTGGTTTGGTTTTTGGGGAATTAAAGTGTATTTGATGTGGTTCTAAGTGTAAGAAAAAGAAAAGAAAAAGCAAAGTTAGATCGCGTGAATGTTTGGTTCTTAAAATGAAAGAAAAAAAGAAGAAGAAAAAAGTTTAAAAGAGTTGAAAGTTCCTTCATTCACGTTGTTTATAAAGAAAAATGTGCTACATTGCTTGAAAATTAGGTTTGTTGTGAGTTTTCATTGTTTCATAAGAGTTGGGATGTATTCTATGGTTATATGGTATTGTTAGGAGACGTTTCGGCCTTGTTTGAGTGATCTTTGCTCCCCCATTCTCGGTTTTCCACCACATTTCCTAAAAGTATTCCCTACCGCTTTCCTAAGCCCTATTACAACCCTATAAAGTCCTCTAGAGCTCATGTTTGCATTGTTTATTGGATTGATTTCGAGTCAGTTTGTCAAAGTTAAAGAGTATGTCTGCTACTTGAGTTGACTTGATTAGGATGAGCGATATTTAACCTTCTTAAACACATGAGAGTATGAGGGGGTAGGGCATCTATGGTCGGGTTGGTGAGTGCTCGGGCATATTCTTTGCCTGCCACAAAATTGAGAGGAGTGACACCTTTGTGAGAGCCTTTTCAGGATTTGTATGCCATGTAGATGAGTTGAATTTGATGGTTTACTTGGATGATTGGTAGTTGGATGGATCTGAATAGTTGAACTTGAATTTTTCCTGCTTGAACGATTCTTGGTCTTGAAAATGTTTTTGAGCTTTGAATCTTTTATCTATGGGGTGAGGCAATTTATTCGATGTTCATATTTTATTTGCTCGAGGGCAAGCAAAGGTCTAGCTTGGGGGAGTTTGATAACATGATTATTTATAGAGTTTTTCGCCTTATTTATGAGCTAAATCATGCGTCATTGGAGTTCTTTTGAGCTATTTTATACTAATTATCGTATATAGTCGTGGTTTTGTGTTTTCGTGTTGAATTGCAGGTTTTAGTGACTTTTATCCCTTTTTCCAAGCCATATTGAAGGAACCATGGCTTTACGAGTTGTTATGAGGCACGTAGAAGTCATCACGAGCATTATGGATGAATAACGAGTTCCCGAGACCTCTAAACTTAAAGATTAAGTGCCAAAGAGAGCCAAGAAGGATTAAAGACGTGTTCTGATCGGGCTGAATATGGCCTGATCGGCGAAGATTATTGGATCGGGTGCTAGGGTGTCGGGCCCGATCGGGAAGCCCTTGCCCGACCCGATCAGGCTAGAGCCAAGAGGTGTGTTACTGTTGACCCATGAAGAATTAGAGTGTTGGGTTGATTTGGCTCTACCCGATGGGCTCGGGCAAGAGTGGCCCTATCGGGCAGGCCTAAAAAGGAGTCCCTATATGTTGTTGCTGCGTTACATGGAAGAAAAAATGAGTTGGGCTTCTTTTGTTGCACGCGGCCTGATCGGGTGAAGCAGGCGGACGTTTTATTTTTCCCATTCATTAGGATTAGATTGAATTGTATTTAGCAGATTAAACACTTGGATCATTAATTTAGCATTCAATATTTTTAGTTTAGAATTTCTTTTAGATTAAACACTCTAGATTAGTTTCAAAGGTGATTGAACCTTGCATTATTTTTGATAAAGGTTATTGCTTTCCGTCAATTGGTACTATTCTTTACTCTTAATTATTCTCTTTCAGTCTTAATTGCTTAGTTTGATTATTTAATTAATTCATGATGCAAAGCTTAGGGTTTTGTATTAGTTTTGTTATTGTTGATTTAATTATGTCTGAGTAGTCATATTTCTAAGGTTTTTAGGGAGGAAAACCATGTTTATACCATGATTCATATTTGAATTGCTATTAGTTTCTAGGGCTTGATTAGATTGGTTATTGTGTAATTTGTTCTTAATGAGTAATTAATGTCATTGCGCAGTTTCATTGATTGCTTATGGTTAATAATTGTTTGCACATATTTGTCTCACTTTTAGAGGCCCAATACACATCAGTAATTCTGATTATGTTAGTGAACATGCGGCATATGTTGAATTATGAGCGTTAAATCTTAACCATAGCTTAACACGTGCTCGAATATATCGATTCTTGACCTAGGTTCTGATAGTTATTTGATCATTTGATTGGTATAAGGATGGTGGACCGAACTAATACCCTAGACCTTTAATTCTTAGTCAAAATCCCATTTTTATATTGTTTTCTTTAGTCTGAAGGAAAACTTGTCAGAAAATACCAAGGTTTTAGCACTTTTTCAAAATAAATACCAAGGAGTTGCGAAATGTAAAATAAATACCAACAAGTTATATTTTTCTTAGAAGTCCAACTAACAAATATCCGTCTATTTTTTCGTCTTAGAAATCCATACCAACTAACAAAATTACATTCAACTTCATCTCTGAACAACTGAAAATCTAAGGTGAGTTAAATTTGGGTGAGAAAGTGACGGAAAAATAGACAGACATCAGTTAGTTGGTATGGATTTTCAAGAAAAATATAACTTGTTGGTATTTATTTTACATTTCGCATTTCCTTGGTATTTATTTGGAAAAAATGTTCAAACTTTGGTATTTTCTGACAATTTTTCCTAGTCTAAATAGTAGTTCAGCTGATTTCTATCTGGACTTGTCTGAAGTAGCTTTTTTGCTGAATATTAACTTAGAAACTCTTTTTCTCTGTGGATTCGACCCTACTTCCCTTTACTATCATTGTTAGAGGAATTACCTTTGACTAAGTGATATGACTTTAGCCTGTCAGGTCTACACGTAGGGAGGATTTCTGAAATCCTTACGAAGGAATGTGGCCCATTTATTCCCCTTGAAGGGAATAATCAGAGCCCAAATCCCAAGAAAAAGGCAACAACTGATTGGCTAAACCTACCTAGATAATCAGACGATGCCAAGTGTCACTAAGTGATTGCCTAGCCAATCATATCTTCCCATTTAGGTTGATCCTTTCTATTTCCAAACACTATAAATAGTCCTTCAAAATCAGGTAAAAGGTAGAATCTCACTTACTTCCAAACTTACTCTGTTAAAATATTGTCAGATCTTCTCTCTCTTACATCATACTGACTTAAGCATCGCAGGGGGAACCACCAACCAAACCTCCGGGTTGGTTCCCTTGCTTTTTCAGGTTTGGATCTGAAGCTACTATCATCTCCGCACAAGTCTCAAGGAAGAAATCATTAAAGAGTTGGAAGACCAGCTTAGCCGTTCACGCTAACAACATTTGGCGCCGTCTTTGGGGAGATGACTGACTGTTATTCGTCCAACCGAGTCCAAAATCAGAGTCAGCAGTATCGTGTTGAGGAAACTATAGAGGACGAGCGTCCAGCAAGGGGGAGAGATGGGCCTTGTCTGGAAAGAGTGGATGTGGTATTGGAAGAAAACATGGATCACCTAGTGACAGCACGTCATTTGGAGAATTCTCTAAACGACTTTCAGTCGAAAGTCGCGGCAGTTTTGCAAGAGCAAATTAAGAGCAATATGTTATTCTTTCAGGCTAATGGAGCCACTGCCGCTCAAAATGCACCTCTATTTGGCTGCTCACAAGTGAATGTGGCAGGACCAAGTCGGCCCTCCTGTCCAGCAAGGAATGATAAAGGAAAACATCTAGCATGAAATGAGAAGCCGAGGAGGCTGGATTGGAACTTGGTGGTGAGGTCTCAAGAAGATCGTTCAGTGGATGAACGTCGCAATGGACAGATGCATGATATTATCTTGAAGCAAAAAGAGCGGTAGCCCTACAACGGTCGCCTACGGGTTCTACTTCCTACCTTAAGGATCCTCCTCTGAGGGTTCTCTGCCAGACGGAAGTAGGAGTCCCAGTACCATCGCTTTGCCGTCATCAAGAGAAAATTGTTGGTCAGCCGAATGTATACCAACGAGAAGTTTCGGCCAATACTTCTACAAATCCCGTGATTAGCGAATACCGCAGGGAGGGTATTCCAATTGATAGGAGGATGGGAGCTTTGCGCTTTGAATGGCTGACACCATTCTCAGCCAGGATAATGGAGACTCCCCCCATATCCAAAGGTTAAGTTCCCGACGATTGAGGCTTTTATTAGTACGACATACCCTGATGATCACATGTCAGCATATAAGCACCAAATGTATGTTCAGACTATAGACAATGCTACATGGTGTAGAATTTCCAGGCCACTTTGGAAGGAGTGGCTCAGAAATCGTTTAATAACCTCCTGATCGGCCTCAAAACTGTCGTTAGATTCTAAAGCCGATGCAAAAGCAATTTAAGTTTCCTAACTCTCCTACTAACATATAGCAAGGGTATGTCAGGGTCAAATCCTCAGGGAAGTGAACGTAGTACTTACGTTTGTCCAATTAATCCTAGTTCTAAAGCTTTTTGTTTTTGGTTGAGTGGAGAGAATAATGACTAAAAATACTCTAAATTAAACTAAATGCACAAATGACTCGATTAAAAGGTAGTTCTAAGAATATGAGAATAAAGACACTAGGACTGCAGCTACACATGGCATTGGGGAGTCAAACGAGAAACCAACTCAAGAGAAATTGGGATGAACATGCTTCACAATCGAATGGGAAAATACTCTTTTCATAAATTCTCACTACCTCTCTCGAATAGTAGCAAATTAGAGAAAATAAGCAACAATAGACCTCCTTCGAATAGCCTATAATCACTTAAAAACTCACGAATAAACTAGAGTCCTTCAATGGCTTTCCTTCTTAATTTAAGCCAATCTCTTGGTCTTAAATTAAAATACAAATTGAGTTTAGGAATGAATTTTGAAATAAACATAGACAATGATAATCAAAATCCACAATACAAGTTCATAATCATGGCCAACGATTAGTAACAAGCTCTAAAACATCGATCCACACAAACAATTGATAGACAATCCCCTAACAATTCAAGAACAATAATTTAACTCCCCTTTACGATGTTTCACTACATTCCTAGCATAAAAGACTACTCACTAGACATTATGCAAGGAAATTGAATATAAAATTGATTTAGAATAACAAAAGAAAACATGGTGATTAGATTAGAGATGAGAAATACTTGAGGAAAAGTAGATGAAAACAATACCAAAAGATGGAGAATCCAATTTCGGAAACAAAATATAAAAACTTGTAAGTAATCCGAGCTATAATTCTTGATCAACAATGGAGTTTCTCAATATGGAAGAAGAAGAGAACTCAATAATCTCACTCTAATCTCTTAAAAGCTTACAAAAACTAAGTGTCTCTACAAAAATAGGGCTTAAAAGTATTTATACCCTCTAAAAATAACGGAAAATGAGTCTAACAAAGCCTTAGATCGAATAGGAAAAATCGGAAATCCGCGTTGCGGACGCTCCAAAATGCTCAAAAATCCCTGCCAACAAAACCATGGAAATAAGCGGACACTTATAGCATAAGCGGACGCTAACAATAGCTCAAGCAGACGCTTATGGGTTAAGATGTAGCTTCTATGAACCCTTGGCAAGTCCAAAGCTTCACTCCATGCATGCACAACCATCATATGTCTTCCTTGGCATAGAAACAATTCCATTTTACATTCAGCGTCACGCCATCAAATATACAAAGCTCTAAAATCATCAAATGACTATTCATGGCCTCTTCCATTTCCGCACTCGATCCAAAAGCTTTATCTCCTCTCTTCAAGAGCTCCAAAATCATCAAAGTATCTTCAACCTACACACATGAACAAAAGATACAAGAGGAGACACCAAGGCACGTCGCAAAACACAAGATTTAGCTTTAAATCATGGTAAAATACCAAAAATCACGTGAGTGCACCAAAATAAGAAGAAAAGAGAAAAGAAGAGAAGAATGGTGTGAAATGAGAGGAAAGAAGGTGGAAATGAGGGTAAACATGAGTAAAAAGAGCTCTAAAAGTGGATATAAAATCCACTTGTCAAACTCCCCCAAGCTTAGCATCTTGCTCGTCCTCGAGCAACACTATAGACACACATAGACTCAACATTAATTAAACTAAACCTAGGGTGTATGCACGACTCTTACTCATTACACTAGCATGAACTATATACATGAAACACCGATCGACCGGACCCTTTGGGAACTCAGGTTTCTTGGAGTAATTTCTTACCCCATGCACTAACCTCCCAAATTATGCTCAACCATTTTGCTCTACCTCGATTCCATTTTGATGATCCTTGTCAGGGCTTGCACAAAATCTAACCCTATGCCAAAAGGGGACAAAACAACTCAAGAGATCGAGGAGGTCTTTCGGGCTTGTAACGTTGGCTCTGGTTCAAGGTAGGGACAAATGTTTTGGGCTATGCGGTGCTATAAAAAGGATGATAGTGGAGCATACACTCAAATATAACCCTCCCCCAAGCTTGAAATTTTCAATACCGAACCCACAAAAACTCTGAATAAATCGAATTCAAGCCAACTAAAGATGAGTTGACCTAAATTCCTATCCCATTCACCAAGAAATTCCTTATTAGACACAACGTTAACACTTCTTTCTTTTTTTTCTTCTTTTTTTCACTTTTTTTTTTTCAATTCATTTTCTCTTTCACAAATCTCGAATATGATATTTCACACACTAATGATCATAAATCTTAAAATAAACATGTGAATTCTTCTTTATTCCTCCAACAACACAATGAATAATCCATGAAAAGCTACCAAGAATAACCTGCACTAAACCCTTTGAACCCACCCACACTCGTCAATCTACAAATGCTCCACCAATGAATAAAATTTGGCCATGTGACTCAAGATATGTGTGCTAAGATAAAGGGAAAATTAGGCTCAGATTTGGTTCAGACAAGGGAGAGTGATAACACAAAATTGATGCAGGAGTGGGCTTTTTAGACATGTAGCTATAATCATAATTCACCTAAAACTAGCCAAGTGAACGCCTCCTTTCATCTCTCCTAAGATGCTCAGTCAAGGCCTTGGGAAGCTAAAGTGCAAGTCCCAACTTGAACGATCAAGAATGAGGGTTCAAAAATGAGTCTTACGAGGTTCGTGGCCCTCTCTCGGGAAACAACCAATCTTAACAACTCCCCAAGTGCCGCCAGGTCCACCAAAAGTCACCAATACCATGTCTACCCAACAATGCAGTCCTAAAGTCTAGACTCTTTTTTTTTCGACTCTGAGAATGTACATGATGGAGGGAAGGGAGACTCGACAAAAATAAAATAAAAGGAAAAACTCAACTAGACTAACTCAACCTAGCATGCCCCTAAACACTCAAGGACGACGACACGAAGCTAAGGATTTTTGACCACTCATGAGATAAGAAAGAAAACAGAGGAGAAGTTTGTTTTTTTTTTCATTTTTTTCAGAAAGTGAGGGATGAAGAGAATATACACCATCTAATCACAATAAGACACAACCAAGTGTCTTCCAAGAAACCACAACAACATCCCCCATCATGATACTCCATCCCAAAGGTACCTGCATAACAAGAGAAATAGCAAGGGGAAAGGGAAACCAGCAGTCCCAAATCGGGTGTTCATAAGCCGTGCATCAAGAAAAGGCAAACACCCTAAAACTATAATCTCAAATGCATGATCATGAAATAGGAACAATGAATCATCACATGTGTACCCGCCCCCTTTACACCAAAATAATCCAAGAATCGCCCCCCCAAGCTTAAGATGGACTCCGTCCTCGGAGTAAAGGAGAAACACACAAGGGAGGGAAGGGGGGGGAAGAAGTGCTAAGCATTACTACCGTCCTCATTATTGCGCCCACGAGGAAGGCAATAATGAGAATAGTAAGGGTAAAGTTGGGGGTTCTCATAATAAGCAAGATTAGAGGGATCCATGTCAAGTGCAGGAGGGTAGATCGGGTGGTTAGGAAAACCTGGGGATTCCTCCCGATCTACCATCGAAAGATGTGTGCACCAAGAAATGCGACGCATGATGTCCAATTCAATTGAGGAGGCTTGACTATCGCTAAGATGAATGCGATGCATGCACAATGAAGGGCTCACGCCCTTAAGATCCTCAATACTATACCCAATTGCACTACGATATATTCTCAAAACATCCAACAAATTTTCATGCTCGTAGCCATTGAGTTTAGAGTTAACAATCACAGGATATGTCTCATTTGCATCTAAGAAAGCATATTTAGGGGAAGAAGGAAGGGGTTTCAAATCTACCTGCGGAGGAGGCGTGGTTCTATCCTCCTTTTCCTTATCAATGTCCCTTACTACATATGTAAGCTCTTCAAATTCTTCTTCCTCTTCCTCCGGACTCATCACCGAAGCAGAATCAGGCACATTGGAAATTGCTCGTATCTCATGAATTTCATCGACCAAAGTCAAACAATCATGCAGAGGGTCCTGAGTTGTACACCTACCCTCAAATGCTTCAATGTCATCTTCTATTACATCTATCCTCCTCACGTGCTCCATCATAGGCTTTTTGACTGTTTTGGAGAATTGAAAGTTCATCTTCTCCTCGGCTACCTCAAGTGTGATGGTGTCCGTCTTCCGATGAATGGTCCTGCCTAGGGTTTTCAGATTTTCCCAACCCAAGATGAGCGGTGTTTGCAGATCTTCTTCCATGTCCATAATCACAAAATCACATGGTACTATAACATGCCCAATCTGGATAGGAATGTCTTCAAACTCTCCATGAGGAATCCGCACCGACCTATCTGCTAGAAGAATAGTTTTCCTGGTCGATTTCATCTCAAAAGATAACTTTCTTGCAATAGAAAGGGGCATAGGACTAACACTCGCCCCTAAATCCACTAAAGCTCCCACAGCTTCCATATCTCAAAGTTTTATAGGCAAAGTGAAGCAAGTATGATCTCTAGGCTTTTTCGGAATCGTCTTAGAGATATAAGCACTAACTTGGTATGGAAGGGCCACATTTTCCTCCAACTTCTTCTTGTTGGTCAACAAATCCTTGAGAAACTTTGCATAAGTAGGCATTTGGCTCATAGCTTCCAAGAATGGAATGTTCACCTGGAGCCCTTTCATCACTTCGAGAAACTTAACAAATTTATCATTTAGGATTCTATGAGCAACCCTAGGAGGGTAAGAAATAGGAGGAATATAGTCTTTCACTGGAGGTTGATCTTTGTCTTTCTTTGTCGTGCCATCCAAGTCTTCCACGACCTCTACTTCTGCATTTTATTTTTCGATTCTCACTTCACTTAAAACATTTGTAGATACATCACCTACAATTTGAACACTTTGGTCAGGAGGTGCAACATAAGAAGTTCCAGATCTCAATGTGATTGCCTTAACTTGATGTTGAGCTGGATTAGGCAAGGGTTGTCCAGGAAGCTGAGTTGCAGGTGCATTATTAGGATTGGATGCAATTTGTGAAAGTTGGGTTTCCAACATCTTATTATGTGCATGCATCTCATTATATTTGTGTTCCTGTTGTTGAAGTTGTTGACCTTGCTGATTGAGCTGCTGAGTGAGGATCTAAAGTTGTTATAAGATTTGAGATGATTCATTACTATGAGGCTTTGAAGAATTCTTATAGGGAGGTTGATTAGTTGATAGCTTCTTTGCATTTGTTGTTTCCTTGAAAGTTTCCCCTATTATTGGCATTGGGATGCTGATAAGCATTAGGAGGTGGTGGAGCTTGATTGAATGTTTGACCTTGCCGTTGACCAAAATTCCCATAGTTACCACTATTGCTTCCTTGTCCATAAGAGTTGCTTCCATAAGGACCTTGTGAATTACCAAAAGAACTTTGCCCAAACCCTTGATTCCTCAGTGAATTATTTCTGTTGGATTGAAATTGATCCCTAGAACTCACAGCAGCAACATGTTCTGAATCTCGACCTCCACAATAGGATCTTGCATGGTCTGTGCCACCACATAAGTCACATGACAATTGCATAACTGGTGTAGAATTCACATTGTTTTGTTGCCCTTCTTTCACTAGCTTTGCTAACATATCAAACTTGGCATTTATCTAGTCTATGCTTTCAACTCCAAACTTGCCACTACTCTTGGCTTGTTGATTTCTTCTTTGACCACCCCAAGAATCATTTTTCACCACCTTATCAATTTTCGCTTCAATTTGGTCAACGGGAATGCTAGATAACTGACCTCCAGATCCGGCATCAAGGTTGGCTCTAGAGAAGTGATCTAAACCATCGTAGAAGAACCGATTAAGCATAATTGGATCAAACTCATGATGAGGACATGCTCGCACTAGAGACCAGAATCTTTCTCAAGCTTCATATAATGTTTCTCCACTTTCTTGTTCGAAATGGAAACCTTTCTTCTCATATCAGCTGTTTTCCATTCAGGGAAGTATTTGTGAAGAAAAGCATCAGTAACTTCTTCCCATGTTATCAATGAATGGGACGGAAGTGACTTGAACCACTTCTTTGCATCCCCCGAGAGAGAAACTCTGAAAAGGTGGAGCTTGATGTATTCTAGAGAAACAAGATTTGTGGTCACCATAGAGCATATCACAAGAAATCAATCCAAGTGTTCATATGGACACTAATTCATCCTCCCACTGAATGCCTCAGCCTGCACCATATTTGGAAATTGCGGATGCATTACAAAGTTGGTGGTGGTGGTTGGAAGAACAATGGGACCTGGGGAATTATAGCTTCATGGTGTCCTAAAATCCCTGAATAACCTTTGTGGGGGTGGTGGTACCTCTTCGTCATCCATTGTGCTAGTACAATCTGTTTCACTGTCACTGCTTGGGTAAAGTATTCTTCTACGAGCCCTGAGAGTTCGCGCAAGCTCAAGATCCAAGGGTAATAAAGGCTTCCCTTACGATCTAGTGTGCATGTAAAACCAAAGCTAAGAGACACATTAACATTGACAAGGATGAGGGAAGTAAAAAGGAAAAAGAAAATGAAAGCAACTTAAATAGAACTAAAATAATTCGACTACACAAGTTCTAAACCGTACCTTCCCCGGCAACGACGCCAAATTTTGATCGGCCTCAAAAGTGTCGTTAGATTCTAAAACCGATGCAAAAGTAATTTAAGTTTCCTAACTCTCCTACTAACATATAGCAAGGGTATGTCAGGGTTGAATCCTCAGGGAAGTGAACGTAGTACTTACGTTTGTCCAATTAATCCTAGTTCTAAAGCTTTTTGTTTTTGGTTGAGTGGAGAGAATAATGACTAAAAGTACTCTAAATTAAACTAAATGCACAAATGACTCGATTAAAAGGTAGTTCTAAGAATATGAGAATAAAGACACTAGGACTGCAGCTACACATGGCATTGGGGAGTCAAACGAGAAACCAACTCAAGAGAAATTGGGATGAACATGCTTCACAATCGAATGGGAAAATACTCTTTTCATAAATTCTCACTACCTCTCTCGAATAGTAGAAAATTAGAGAAAATAAGCAACAATAGACCTCCTTCGAATAGCCTATAATCTTAAAAACTCACGAATAAACTAGAGTCCTTCAATGGCTTTCCTTCTTAATTTAAGCCAATCTCTTGGTCTTAAATTAAAATACAAAATGAGTTTAGGAATGAATTTTGAAATAAACATAGACAATGATAATCAAAATCCACAATACAAGTTCATAATCATGGCCAACGATTAGTAACAAGCTCTAAAACATCGATCCACACAAACAATTGATAGACAATACCCTAACAATTCAAGAACAATAATTTAACTCCCCTTTACTATGTTTCACTACATTCCTAGCATAAAAGACTACTCACTAGACATTATGCAAGGAAATTTAATATAAAATTGATTTAGAATAACAAAAGAAAACATGGTGATTAGATTAGAGATGAGAAATACTTGAGGAAAAGTAGATGAAAACAATACCAAAAGATGGAGAATCCAATTCCGGAAACAAAATATAAAAACTTGCAAGTAATCCGAGCTATAATTCTTGATCAACAATGGAGTTTCTCAATATGGAAGAAGAAGAGAACTCAATAATCTCACTCTAATCTCTTAAAAAGCTTACAAAAACTAAGTGTCTCTACAAAAATAGGGCTTAAAAGTATTTATACCCTCTAAAAATAACGGAAAATGAGTCTAACAAAGCGTTAGATCGAATAGGAAAAGTCGGAAATCCGCGTTGCAGGCCTTAAGCGGATGCTTAAGCGCACCCTTACATAGCTTAAGCGGACGCTCCAAAATGCTCAAAAATCCCTGCCAACAAAACCATGGAAATAAGCGGACACTTGAGTCCGCTTAAGCGAACACTAACAATAGCTCAAGCGGACGCTTATGGGTTAAGATGTAGCTTCTATGAACTCTTGGCAAGTCCAAAGCTTCACTCCATGCGTACACAACCATCATAAGTCTTCCTTGGCATAGAAACAATTCCATTTTACATTCACAAGCATTAAGTAGCGTCACTCCATCAAATATACAAAGCTCTAAAATCATCAAATGACTATTCATGGCCTCTTCCATTTCCGCACTCGATCCAAAAGCTTTATCTCCTCTTTTCAAGAGCTCCAAAATCATCAAAGTATCTTCCAACCTACACACATGAACAAAAGACACAAGAGGAGACACCAAGGCACGTCGCAAAACACAAGATTTAGCTTAAAATCATGGTAAATGCCAACAATCACGCGAGTGCACCAAAATGAGAAGAAAAGAGAAAAGAGAAGAATGGTGTGAAATGAGAGGAAAGAAGGTGGAATGAGGGGAAACATGAGTAAAAAGAGCTCTAAAAGTGGATATAAAATCCACTTATCACGTCCCAGCCAACTCTGTGAATAACTTCACGGAGCTCAGCCTCTTGTTTACACGCCAACTTTGTAGCGAACTGGCTAGAACAGAAGACCAGCATACATTTGGGGAAGGTCATTCAAGGACCGAAGGAGGCTTTGCGTAGCTTTGTCAAGAGATTCAATCTCAATGCTCTTCAAATACAAGATATGAATTCAGGGGTAGCCTTTGATGCCTTCATCAGGGGTTCACGCCCAGGAAGTTTGACTTAGTGAAGAAGAAAATAACCTCCGTATCAGAAGCTCTAAAGAAGGCCGAAGCTTTTATACATGCAAAGGAGGTTTGTGCTGAAGCCAAACATCCGGAGTCTAAAAAGCCTGAGGAGTCTGTTCCTATCAAAAAGAACAACCCTAAGAACGCTGAAACCTGGACGATGGCTTCAAAAACAACCTCGTTCAAGAAAGGAAAAAGAAGAGAAAGAGAAGTCGTAGTGTCAGTTGACCCTATAAAGTTCAACAAGGATCATTAGTCTATCCTCATGGAAATCAAGGATCAGCATGATCTTAAGACTCCAGCTGACATGAAGACACCCTACCGAAATCGAGACAAGAGCAAGTATTGTCATTTCCATAAAGATTATGGTCATGAGACCAACGAATGTAAGCATCTGAAGAAAGCCCTAGAAGAATTAGCCCGTCTGGGAAAAATGAACGCTTACCTTCTTCATGGAGGGAAGAAGTTTCAAAGGAGAAACGATCGTTATGGTAAGAAGAAAGAAACTCAGAGTACAGATGAATATGTTGTTTTGGTAATCTCAGGAGGACTCGTCACGGGAGGGCCAAAAAACAGTGGACATAAGAATTATCTACGAGAACTCGGCCAAGTTATACTAACTAACAACACCAAGGTTGAGCCTTTTCCCAAGGTGGTGTTTAGCAAAAGTGATCAAGGAGAATTAAGGACTCCCCATGACGACCCTCTGGTAGTGGAAATGAAGATTGCTAACTTGAAAGTAAGAAGGATTCTGATTAACACTGGTAGCTCAACAGATATAATCAGCACTGATTGCTTATCTCGGCTGAAGTTTGATGAGAGCCAACTCCTCCCTATTCACCATCCTATCATCGGATTTGGGGGAGGGGTCATACATCCGATGGGAACAGTGTCATTTCCAATCCGAGTTGGAGAGAAGGAAAAGTCCAAGACGCTATTTGTTAAGTTCCTAGTGGTTAAAGATCTTACAGCCTACAATGTCATCCTAGGACGACCTACTCTGAATCACATCAAGGTGGTAGTGGTTACTCACTTGATGCTGATGAAGTTTGAGTGTGACGACGGCCAAGTAGGAGCATTATATGGCGACCAGAGAACGGCCAAAGAGTGTTACTCGACTACATTGCGGCCCTCGTCATGGAAACTGGAAGATAAGAATGATGAGCCAATGGGTAAGACAGAGAAGATGTTTGAGGTCATGATTCCCTCTTCTTCCACCAGGAGAGGATTGGATAAACCCCAGACGCGGATTGCTTCCTTAAGGAAGGCGGGTGGAGATCTGCCGAGCAAGAAGAGAAAGTTCACTCCGGCTAAAGAGGAACATGTGTCATCAGCTGAAGTAATGGCGATCATGGGTGTACCCAATGAGCGTATGGAGCCAGTAGATGAGCCAATCACAATTTTCCTAGACGAAGCTCGTTTGGAGAGAACTCTTTAGTTGGGTTCATCTCTTAGCCCTGAATTAAAATAGGCTTTGATCAAATTACTTCAAGAATTTCAAGATGTTTTTTTATAACACAGAGGATGCATGGGATTGACCCAGAAGTGACCTTCCATCGGTTGAATGTAGATCCATCCAAGAAGCCTATTCGTTAGAAAAAGAGACATCTAGGCCCAGCAAGGAACCAAACAGTAGACAAAGAGGTGAAAAGGTTGATGGACATTGGATTCATCAGAGAGACCCAGTACCCTGACTGGATAGCCAATGTGGTAATGGTACCCAAGCCTAATGGTACTTGGACGATGTGTGTGGACTATACTGACCTCATTAAGGCTTGTCCCAAATATAGCTTCTGTTTGCCCAAGCTAGACCAACTAGTGGACTCTACAGTCGGACATGCTCTGGTGAGTTTCATAGATGCTTATACTAGTTTCCATCAAATCCCAATGTGGCATGTTGATCAAGACAAGACTTCCTTTATTATTGAGAAAGGGCTATAGGGTTGACTGATGATAAGAAATGTCCCAACCACCTTCCAAAGGCTCATCAACATCATTTTCCAGCCTCGGTTGGGGAGGAACATGGAAGCCTACATTGATGACATGATCTTCAAGAGCCAAATGGGGAGTGGCCATGAAGACGATTTGAGAGAAACCTTTGAAACTCTCAGGAAGTACAAGCTGAAGTTAAATCCCAAAAATTGCGTCTTTGGAGTCTCAGCAGGGAAGTTCTTGGGATTTTTGATGGATCAAAGGGGCACACACGCTAATCCAGAACAAATTCAGGCGATACTAGATATGAAGTCTCCGTCAAAGATAAGGGAAATGCAACGGCTGACAGGGTGTCTGGCTATATTGGGAAGGTTCCTGTCAAAGTCTAGAGACAAATGCCATCACTTTTTTGCCACGATCAAGAAGAAATCTAGATTTGAGTGGACGACCGAAGCAGAGCACTTTTTACAGCAAGTGAAGGATCACTTGCGTCAGTTACCACGTTAGTCAGCCCCATGGAAGGAGAAAAACTCTTTGTTTATTTGGTTGTTTCACCGGATGATGTCAGTGCGGTACTTCTTGCTAGGAAGGAGAGTGTGCAGGTGCGCGTATACTTTGTGAGTCATTTCTTAAAAGACACAGAAAGCAGGTACAACTGACAGGCTAAAGTCGTATCACCTTATCAAAGATAAATCCTAAGTCCTCTAACAATGATAGTCCAGGGAAGTAGGGTCGAATCCACAGAGAGACGGAGTTCTAAGTTAATATTAAGCTAAACAGCTACTTCAGAGAAAATCAGGGAAGAATCAGCTGAACTACTAATCAAACACTAGAAAGTAATATAAATAGAGAATATAATCTATGAAATAAAGGTCTAGGGAATTAGTTTGGTCCACCATGCTTATACCAATCATGGGATCAAACAACTATCAGAACCTAGGTCAAGAATCGATATATTAGAGCATGTGTCAAGCTATGGTTAAGTCTCAACGTCCATAATTCAACATATGCAGCATGTTCACAAACATAATCAGAAAAACTAATGTGTACCAGGCCTCTAAAAGTAGGACGGGTCTGGGCAAAATATTATTAACCTCAAGCAACAATGAAACTGCGCAATAACATTAATTACTCATCAAAGAACATATCACACCATAACCAATCTAATCAAGCCCTATAAATCAATAACAATTCAAAGTAATCAAGGTATACACATGGCTTGCCTCCTCAAATCCCTAGAAATTAGACTACTCAAACATGATTGAAATAACAGTAATAAAACTAATATAAAATCCTAATCCTAACATAATAATCAAAATAATAATTAAACTAGGCAATCAGAAAGTAATTAAAGAGATTAAGAGAGAAGAACAATACCGAATGACGAAAAGTAATAACCTTTATTGAAATCAAATCGGAGGTTCAATCACCCCTTCAACTAATCTAAAGTGTTTAATATAATAAAACTCTCTAAAAACTAAACTAAGAGCAATGGAAATAAATTAGAATAAAAGCTGTCTCTAAAATAATGAGAAAAAGCTATTTATAATAGCCCAAAAATCTAATTAAAAATGGAATAATAAAGATAGATTTTTGCGAAAACGAGTGCGGGACCCGATTGGGCAATGGGCCACCCAATCGGGCCCACACAAAAATTGGCCAATACATCTTCTTGTCTCACGCAGCCAGCAGCAACAAAATGAGACCTTTGGGCCTCCCACCCGATGGGTTCGGGCACACCTTGCCCGATCGGTCTGGTAGTAATATGGCCCAGCAGCACCTCTTATTCTCTTGGACGCACGAAAGCAGCGCACATGACTTGCCAGGCCTGCCCAATCGGGCCGCGAGCACCTTGGCCCAGCACACTTCACCCTTGAACGCACAAGAATAACTTTTTGGGCCAGCCCGATCACCCAACCGTTCAGGCCTTGTGTGCCCGATCGGTTTGGGCTTAAATTGCCAACCATATTTTCTTTGTTTTTCCACCCGATTGGGTCGGGTGATGACCACCCGATCGGGTGTGAACTTTACCACCCCATCAATAAATCTTCGCCCGATCGGGTCATTTTCTGCCCGATCAGAGTACGAGGAACCTCCTTTTGACTCTTTGATCTCAATTCTTCACATTTAGAGGTCTTGGGACCTCCTAAACCATCCATAAAGTTCGTGATCATTCCTACAAGCCTCGTAACAACTCGTAAAGCCGTGGTTTCCATAAGGAGAAAACTCCTTAAAACCTGCAATTCAACACTAAAACACAAAGCCACGACTATATACGATAATTAGTATAAATTAGCTCCGAAGAGCTCAAGTGACGCACGAATTAGCTTATAAATAGGGGAGAAAACTCTATATAAATATGTGATATCAAATTCCCCCAAGCTAAACCTTTGCTTGTCCTCAAGCAAACAAAACATGAACATGGAATATATTGCCTGACCCCATAGATAAAAACCAATAAAAGCTCAAGAACGTTTTCAAGACTAAGAATTGTTCAAGCAAGCAAAATTCAAGTTTGTCTAATCAAATCCATCCAACTACCAATCATCCAAGCAATTCATCAAATTCAAGCATCCATAAGGCATACAAATCCTGAAAAGGCTCTCACAAAAGGTGTCACTCCTCTCAATTTGGTGGCAGGCAAAGAATATGCCCGAACACTCACCGACCCGACCATGATTTCCCTTCCCACTCATACTCTCATGTGTTTAAGAAGGTTAAATGACGCTCATCTTAGCCAAGTCGACTCAATTAGCAGACATATACTCTTTGAGTTTGAAAAACTGACTTGAAATCAATCCAATAAACAATGCAGACACGAGCTCAAGAGGACTTTATAGGGTTGTAATGGGGCTTAGGCAAGAGGTAGGGGATATTTTTAGGAAATGTGGTGGAAAAACCGAGAAAGGGGGAGCATAAATCACTCAAAACAGGCCGAAGATGGCCTAAACAATTCCCAACAACACCATAAAACCATAAAACATAACCCAACTCTTACAAAACAATGAAAACTCAAAACAAACCCACTTTTCAAGCAATGTAGCATATTTTTCTTTATAAACATACGTGAATGAATGAACTTTGAATTATTTTTAAGTTTTATTTCTTTCTCTTTCATTTTTCGAACCAAGCATTCATGCAACTCAAACTTTGCTTTTTCTTTTCTTTTTCTCACACTCAAACCACATCAAATACACTTCAATTCCCCAAAACCAAACCACACCATGTAACCAATCTCAAATCAACCCATACAAAAGTTCCCCCAAGCTTGGCTTGGAAATAGTATCGAAATAAAGGCCATGGGCTCATAATAAGGGTCTTAGTAACACGAAACAGGTCATTAGGCTTAGTGGGGCTAAGGAGGATAAAAGTATATCAAAAATTCACTCTAGGGCTCAAGAATCAGACAGAAGAACGCCTCTATCACTGCAAATGCTACAAGTCATTGAATATTAGACAAGTACGAAGTCAAAGTTAAGATCAATCAACTAAGAGGAACTAACACACAAAAATAGACTGAATATCATATGAATCCAATACGCTACAAAGAGGCCTCACAGTCTAACCAATTCAGGCATGCAGCATAATGTAGTGTAATATAATCAAAACTCGCTCGAAATCATAGCAATCAAACATCAAATCATAGCCTCAAGATCACAAAAGCCAGCTATCCAGAAACCATAGTCAAATCATTTTCAATAAGAGCACAACAGGGGGCACAGGGAGGCAACTAAACCAGTCATGGGAACCATATTTTTTCGATTTTTTCAGTATTTTTCGAAAGCAATAAATCTATCCTAAAAAGCAGTAAAAGAGATAGAGAATACAAACAGAAATCCTCCCCCATGCTGAGCTTGGCCGTGTCCTCGATGCCAAAAGGTAACAAAGGACGATGCTAAGAGGAAAAATAACGTTAGTACCCTCACTCTCGCTCACGAAAAAAAGGGTTAAGAGGGAAATTACAAGTTGCCTCTCACACAGCGCTGGTTTATAAAGGTCCCGCACGACCATAATATCTCCACTTCTCAGATTGGAGGGGCTTGGCAGTGAGTGTCGCGCTCATCAAACATCTTCCTTCTCTAAATGTTCTTGATAATACCTTCAGACGGTAAGGCAACCTTAGGTGCTTTTTGAACCTTCTCTACACCTGCCTCATCTAAAACCTCAGCCCTGCAACAAGAATGTTCAAACATAGGTGTCTTAACAACATTAGTTAGTTTAAAAATCACTTTATCATCACCAACACTCAGAGTTAAAGACCTAGACTTAACATCAATGACAGCACCAGCAGTACACATAAACGGTCTACCCAGAATAATGGGAATCTGAGCATCCTCATCCATATCTAACACCCCAAAATCAACAGGAATATAGAATTTCCCGGCCCTAACATGAACGTCCTCTAAAACACCTAGGGGGTATTTTATAGAACGATCAACCATCTGTAAAGTGATTTGTGTGCATTTAAGTGCTCCCATGTTCAGTTTCTTATAAACAGATAATGGCATAACAGAAACAGAAGCACCTAAATCACACAAAGCTTTATCAATAAAAATAAGTCCAAGATGGCAGGGAATAGAAAAACTACCAGGATCTTTTAACTTAGGTGGGGTTTTATTCTGAATAAAAGCATTGCACTCTTCAGTAAGTGCGACCCGTTCTACCCCACCAAAGTCTCTTTTCTTGGTGATCATGTGTTTCAAAATTTTGGCATACACAGGGACTTGGGTAATTAAATCTGTGAATGGAATCGTTACCTCAAGGTTCTTGACCATAGCCAAGAACTTATCAAATTGATGATCGACCTTTGATTGCTGCATCCTGTGAGGAAAAGGTAGCCTTGGTGTGAAAGGTGCTTCAGAAACCTTCTTCTTTTTCTTCCCTGTCTGTTCAGCTTCCTCAGATAAGTCGACTTCAGACGTTGAACTTTTCCGTTTTCCTTCCTCTACCACTTTCTTTTTCCTTGTAGTCGGGGCACCCTCATGAATGGGCAATGGAGGAGCATCATAAGCAACGCCACTACGAAGAGTAATGGCATTAACGTGCTCCCTCTGAATGGGTTGCCCTGGCAATTCCCCTTGCCGCCTCTGAGCATTATTGCTTGCTAATTGTGCAATCTGAGTCTCGAGAAGTTTCATGTGCTTCTCATGAGCTCTTTCCGCCTCCCCTTGAGCCTGTATATGCTTTTGAGTTTCCTCATTGGTCTTTTGCATAGACAACATCAACTTCATCAATTCATACATGGTAGGCTCTTGTGGGTTTATTTGTGGAGGTGGGGTTTGGAAATTTTGTGGGGATGTGAAGTTATTAGGGTGATGGAAATTTTGTGGTGGAGGTCTCTGAAAACCAGGGGGATTTTGGTATAATGAAGGTTTATGATGGTTTTGAGGTGGGGAATGAAAGTTTTATGGATTTTGGTAGTTATGTGAAGGGGGAAAGTTTTGTAGTCTTTGTTGAAAGGCGTTTGCCTGCTCCATCTGATGTTGACTGAACTGACAATCATGCCAAAATGACTCTGAACACCACATACCTCGCAGTAAGATGATGTAATGGGTGTCACAGCGGACATAGCATCAATACTTAAGGGAGGGGGTGTCAAGGTAGAGGATCTCAATGTGTCCATCTTCTGGCTTAGCTTCGCTATTTGCGAAGTCAGCAATGCAATGGCATCTACCTTCAATACTTTCTTTGTGAGGCTCCGAGACGTGGAATGATCATTGGCTGCAAGGTTGGACAAAAAATCCTAGCCTACATCCACTTCCTTATCCAGAAAAACTCCTCCCGCAGACGAGTCAACAATATTCCTCGTCTGAGGCTGCAGACCATTGTAAAATGTCTGCGTCAAGAACCATTTGTCCATGTTGTGATGTGGACACTCTCTATGCAAATCTCTAAACCTAGCCCACGCTTCCCGAAGTTTTTCATCAGGCTCTTGGGAAAACGTGGCTAGTTTGTTTCTGATTTATGTTGTTTTTATAGATGGGCAATACTCTCTCCGACCATTCAGACACTTTGATGTCGTTGAACAACTTCTGAGCTCTGTCTCGGAGTGAAAACTCGAATAACATGACCTTCAATTTCTCAGGTGTGACTCCTTGATGCTTTACAGTTCGACAGAGTTGTTGAAATCTCTGCAAATGATTGGCCGGATCTTCAATTGATGCCCACCAAACTGATTTTGCTGAACTATGCTGATGAGTCCAGGCTTAATCTCGAAATTGTTAGCGGCGATGGTCGGCATTGATGGGCCAGTAGGAATGTCGTCAGGATTGGGCACCCCATATGAATTCAACAATTTGGCCATAGCTAAACTCGAAGTGTCTGCTTTAGAGGTGTTCAGCTGAACATACTTCTTTTCTCTCTGAATTTTCTTTCGAAGTTGTCTGAGTGTCTTAGTAAGATTGGGATCCGCTGGGATAGGGGAACCGTTTCTTTGAGACCTAGGCATACAATAGAAACAAAAAGAACCAGTAAAACGCACCTCAATTAGAACAATGAAGTTCTAATGAGGCATATAGAAGTAGACCAAATAACCAAACAAAAACTTAAAAAACTAACCGTCTCCTCCGCAATGGCGCCAAAATTTGACAGACTAAAGTCGTATCACCTTATCAAAGATAAATCCTAATTCCTCTAACAATGATAATCAAGGGAAGTAGGGTCGAATCCACAGAAAGACGGAGTTCTAAGTTAATATTCAGCTAAACAGCTACTTCAGACAAAATCAGGGAAGAATCAGTTCAACTACTAATTAAACACTAGAAAGCAATATAAATAGAGAATATAATCTATGAAATAAAGGTCTAGGGAATTAGTTCGGTTCACCATGCTTATACCAATCAAGGGATCAAACAACTATCAGAACCTAGGTCAAGAATCGATATATTAGAGCATGTGTCAAGCTATGGTTAAGTCTCAACGTCCATAATTCAACATATGCAGCATGTTCACAAACACAATCATAATTACTGATGTGTACCAGGCCTCTAAAAGTAGGACGGGTCTGTGAAAACAATTATTAACCTCAAGCAACAATGAAATTGCGCAATAACATTAATTACTCATCAAAGAACAAATCACACCATAACCAATCTAATCAAGCCCTAGAAATCAATAGCAATTCAAAGTAATCAAGGCATAAACATGGCTTCCCTAATCCCTAGAAATTAGACTACTTAGACATGATTGAAACAATAGTAATGAAACTAATATAAAATCCTAATCCTAACATCATGAATCAAAGCAATAATTAAAACTAGGCAATCAAAAAGTAATTAAAGAGATTAAGAGAGAAGAACAATAACGAATGACGAAAAGTAATAACCTTTATTGAAATCAAATCCAAGGTTCAATCACCCATTCAACTAATCTAATGTGTTTAATCTAATAAAACTCTCTAAAAACTAAACTAACAACAATGGAAATAAATTACAATAAAAGCTGTCTCTAAAATAATGAGGAAAAACTATTTATAATAGCCCCAAAATCCAATTAAAAACAAAATAATATAGATAGATTTTCGCGGAAACGAGTGCGGGATCCGATCGGGCAATGGGCCACCCGATCGGGCCCACACAAAAATTGGCTAACACATCTTCTTGTCTCATGCAGCCAGCAGCAACAAAATGAGACCTTTGGGCCTCCCACCCGATGGGTTCGCCCACACCTTGCCCGATCGGTCTGGTAGTAATATGGCCCAACAGCACCTCTTATTCTCTTAGATGCACGAAAGCAGCGCACATGACTTGCCAAGCCTGCCCGATGTGGATCGGGCCACATCTGCCCGATTGGGCCGCGAGCACCTTGGCCCAGCACAATTCACTCTTGAACGCACAAGCAGCCAAGCAACATTGAATAACTTTTTGGGCCAGCCCGATCACCCAACCGTTCAGGCCTTGTGTGCTCGATCGGTTTGGGCTTGAATTGCCAACCATATTTTCTTTGTTTTTCCACCCGATTGGGTCGGGTGATGTCCGCCTGATCGGGTGCGAAACTTTACCACCCGATCAATAAATCTTCGCTCGATCGTGTCATTTTCTGCCCGATCAGACTACGGTGAAGCTCCTTTGACTCTTTGATCTCAATTCTTCACGTTAGAGGTCTTGGGACCTCCTAAACCATCCATAAAGCTCGTGATCATTCCTACGAGTCTCGTAACAACTCGTAAAGCCATGGTTGCTTCCAAAAAGCTCGGAAATAAGGAGAAAACTCCCTAAAACCTGCAATTCAACACTAAAACACAAAACCACCACTATATACGATAATTAGTATAAAATAGCTCCGAAGAGCTCAAGTGACGCACGAATTAGCTTATAAATAGGGGAGAAAACTCTATATAAATAAGTTATATCAACAACATGGTAGAAAAGTTTGGTTTGGCTGTGGTCATGGCTAGCCGGAAGCTACAACCATACTTTTCAGCCCATAGTATGGTGGTCTATACAAACCAGCCACTTAAGCAAGTTTTACAAAAGATGGATGCAGTAGGAAGGATGTTAAAATGGGCGGTAGAGCTCAAGTGTTTGATATAGTGTTCGAGCCCTGTAAAGCCATGAAGTGCCAAGCCT
The DNA here is from genome assembly GCA_947645195.1 of Patellifolia procumbens. NCBI lineage: Eukaryota > Viridiplantae > Streptophyta > Magnoliopsida > Caryophyllales > Amaranthaceae > Patellifolia > Patellifolia procumbens. Next base: position 4,004,965 of record CANSGD010000016.1, read on the forward strand.
TCACCGACTTTATTGTTGAGCTAACCCGGCAAGACATGGAAAAGGTGTTTGCTCCAGCTGAAGGAAAGACTCATTGGACGGTGATGGTTCAACAACGTCCAATGGGTGTGGGGCAGAAATTATCAGCCAATCACCTGAAGTAGACAAGTTTGAGGCATCTCTCTATCTAGGCTACTACCGTCTTTTCCTAGCTTATCTATCTAGTCAATGTTTACAGCCACATAAGAGGGGTCAGAAAGAGGCCCCAGACGCTGCCTAATTTTAGCGGAAGTAGTGGAAGGACTTGTAGATCTTTTTTCCTCTACTTCTACTTCTTTCTCTTCATCGTCTGAAAATCTTCCAGACGGACCAGCTTCGTCCAGGTCAGTGAAGAGCATCTCTTCGCCTGCATCCTCTAGTGAAACATAGCCAAGGGCACAACTTCATGTGGCTGAATCTCCCCTGCAACATCAGTCACCTCTCTTTTTGGCCCTCTACCAGTTGACTCTTCCATTTCAGAACTGGAGGCCGGCAGAATTAGTGAATGTCTCAGACGTGTCGTTTGCTTGACGCACGCCAGATTACCCTGCAAAGGCAGAGACTGGGTCGTCCAAAACGGGTCTTTCATTCTATAAAAACAAGGGTATTGATGTCTAGCCAGGATGGGCCCAACTCTAGAAGAAGCCGAAGAAGAAATAAAATCGATTGTAGGGTTAGCACACTCCATGGGTCGGCCAGAATTAATGGACGAGGTGAAAGAAACCATTTTATTTTTTTAAAAAAAATGAATAAGGCGGAAAAACGAAAGGGGGAAAAAAAATGCTTGACTAAAGGTGGACCTTTTCTTCTCTCTCTAAAAGTCAAGACGCCATTGGTCTCCTCAAAGTCAACTTTCTCCCTCCAGAAAGTCCTCTCCAAGAAAAAAAAATTTCTCTCTTTCTCTCAAAAATTAGAAATGTGAAAATGGGAAATGAGGGAATAGGGGGTATACATAGGGGGTAAAAAAACTCCCCGTCCCCAAAAAGTCACACAACACGTGTCACTTGAGGGAAGTGACACGTCACTCCTACCATCTCTGATTGGAGGGAAAATTTGTTAAAAGTTTAAAAAAGGTATAGTAATTTGAAGCAGTTACTTTTTGTAAAAGAGTATTAATTAGTTTGAACAAAAGATCAACCCCCTTTTAGGGTCAAATGTTGTAGCATAGCCAGAGCACGACACATGGACCCTTCAAAGAATGCCACGTGGACCAATCAGTGCATGCCACGTGGCTCAATCATAGCACGCCACGTGGCTAACTTCAGGATTGACATGTGGTTTACAAGTAGGGATGATTTCTGAAATCCTTAGGAAGGAGTGTGGCCCATTTATTCCCCTTGAAGGGAATAATCAGAGCCCAAATCTCAAGAAAAGGCAACAACTGATTGGCTAAACCTACCTAGACAATCAGATGATGCCAAGTGTCACTAAGTGATTGCTTGGCCAATCATATCTTCCCAGTTTAGGGTGATCCTTTCTATTTTCAAACGTTATAAATAGTCCATCAAAATCAGGTAAAGGGTAGGTTCGCACCTACTCCTAAACTTACTCTGTTAAAATATTGTCAGAGCTTCTCTCTCTTACATCATACTGATTTAAGCATCGGAGGGGAACCAACCACCAAACCTCCGGGTTGTTGGTTTCCTTGATTTTCAGGTTTGGATCTGAAGCTACTATCATCTCTGCACAAGTCTTAAGGAAGAACTTAACAAAGAGTTGGAAGATCAGCTTAGCCGTTCACACGCTAACAACAATACTTATGTTCAATTCACTATGATCAACGATGTACATATTCAATTACTAACATTAATATAACCACTGCTCCATGTTTCCATCCAAAACCATGACGCACAAAATGTTTGAAATGCCACAATGATTATTAGTTGAGTTGGAATATCCACCAATGTAATTCTCACTTCACCAATTTGTCCCAGGATGAAACATTGCAAAGTACAATAAATAAATTATAATTAGTGACAGTTGAAAAAATGGATTATACGATCTACTAAAGTCAAATACCGTGCTGAATAATAGACCTTTGCTTCATTTTTTTGCCAAAATTTCAGATTACATTCAATTTGTTCTATGTCTGTTCAATGCTCATTTGGTCCAACATTGTATAACATGATCTAGAAACATGCCCTTGATTCGATTATCATGGTTGGAGAAAGAGTAGACTTCCGATATCTTGGTGTAGGCTGTAAAGTGGGTCAAAATATAATCAAGTAGTAGAAAGAGCATTAATTTGATGACTAAGGTATGGACAGGCACACTGTTAAAGATTGAATTAATAATATACAAGCTGAAATGAGTTTAATGAGAAGAATTCTAATGAGAAGAGCTTTAATACAGATAACCAAATGATAAGTTGATACAAGTAATACTCTTCAGTACATTCTAATATAATCGAAACATAAAACAATTAGCAACTAGGAACAATCTGATTTAGAATTAAATCAATTGAATTCAGAAATGTAATACTTTGTATAACAAATTATTGAAGATGAATATTACCTCAAAATTTGAAATCCTCAAAACTGGGAGATAGTGCTTGAATAGCCTAAATTGTAATCACACAAAATTATTCCACTCATGTTCTATTTCCAAAACATACTTTACTAAATGAACTCAAAATCAACCTCATTACCGTTGTAAATCATGACGAGAGACAAACACGATAGAGAGCTCTAATTTGCAATATAGTTTAACAAGTTTTGCCTGCACAATGTCCATAAAACAAGACCACATTATAGGAAGCATCAACTACAAGAACATCTTATCACTTCTTTTGGATGCTAACCTATAACCAGATTACAATAGAGTAGAAGAACAGGAAGTCATTGACCAAATTCCATCTTTACATGTAAGAAGTTTCCTTCTCTTCACTGACTCCTGCCAATTATCATATTCAAAACAACATGCAAAAATCGAGAGAAGAAAGAGACAATTACCTTTGCAAGAGAGTGCAGGGGTCTTCTTCAGTGATTGTAGCAATATTCTACACCTTCCCTTACAAGTCAACCATGGCCTTCAAAATCAATATTAATTGAAAAAGCCCTAAATAAACTTCGATACACCTAATACATCGAGAAAACAAATCGCATATAATCCTACGTAAATTTCGAGTCATGAATCAAACAAATACTAAAATGAGGAAAAATGAAATCGAAAGTGATCATCTAAAGAAACAGATGAACGTAGGATCGAGTAAAGATCATCAAAATTGAAGAAAATAAAATAAGAAGCGATTGAAAATCATTGCCAGATCTGAAACAATAAAAAATGGACGAGGAACTTACGATGATGAGAGTGTAAATGAGGAAGGAGAGGGCAAGATCTCAGAAAGCTAAAGCTCTAACTCTTGGAGTAATCAGCTGCGAAAACCTCTCTAGAACCTGATAAATGTATGTTCAGGATCCATTTCTCGAAATTTCTGACACTTTTCCCTCAAGTTGGTGATGGAAATCGCGAAATTCTCAGTTAAGTTTTCGAGAAATTTGTTGAGGATATTGATGATCGATTCGCGAAACTCGTTGAATTTGAATTACATTTTCTGATCAGAAATGAAAGAGTGAGAGAAGAAGATGTTAACGGTGGAATTTCGGGAGAGAATCAAGGAGTTTATGGGAGAGAAAGAAAACGGAAGAGGGAGAGAGGGACGGCGAGGTCAGGGAAGGGTCTGGAGACTGGAGAGGAAATGGCCTGTGAGTCCGATTTTTTTTAAAAAAAATCAAATGCAAAAAATTGTATTCACATTTTCAGCCGCGCTTCTAATGCACCACTGATACAAGAGCAATTTTACAACACAATCTATTGAAGTGATATAATTTTATAGTTTTTACATCATTTTTGTAAAATCGTTGTTAATAAGGCGTTGTCTTATTTTTATCTTTTGGCGCATATATATAATAGTTGCTCAATGTCCACCCTTTCATCCTCACGCTCTAAGCCATTTAAAGAAGCCTACAATTGACTTGAAATTGTTGATATTGTCAGGCAACGGTGCCAAACCCTTAGCCAAGTTCTAGCCTGGCATGGTGAGGATCTGCATTCAAGCTAATTAGGACTCAGCTCAACAATGTAAATATTTAGTAATTTTGAAATAGAATTAACAGATGTGCCTAACATGTATGGCATTTCTCACACAAAATTGTAAGAGATATAATCTACAATTTTACTAAAAAGGATAAGTTTTACCTACAAGCAACAAAATGGTTACTAGTAATGAATAAAGGGCTACAATAGAGTAAAAGAAGTTCTTACGAATAATTTATTAATCAACCTATGTCGGATTCGAACATACATGATTTGTGTAATTGCACTTTGCTCTACTAATTGAGCTAATAGGTTTTGAACAAAGAGGAGGGAGATAAATGACTAATAGTAAACTGTACATTATAGGAATATCCCCAACTATTAAAAGCAATACATGGAGAATTAATAGGTTGAAAGTTTGAATAATGATCTTCAACTCATCAAAAAGAAGAAGTTACACTCACGGTTTACTTATTAATCAACCTACGTGGATTTTTCAAACCTACATCTATAGTGCATATGCACATTGCTCTACCAATTGAGTTAATAGGTTTTGAACAAGAAAGGAGGAGATAAAAGAGTAACAATAAATGGTACGTTATATGAAAATCCCCTACTATTACTCTAAAAGGGATACGAGGAGAATAAGTGGAAACTCTAAACAATGAATCTTAAATAACGGTTAATCAGTGCTCACTGCTCACAACTAGTTTTAATGAACCTTTCATTTATGTTGTATTGTTGCTGCGATGTGCTGCTTCTTTTGTGAAGTGAAATGTGAGTCTTATGCTTGAATGAATAGAGACCAACATATAAGCGTTGATATCATTGAGACGATTTCTCATAATGTTATGAATATACAAATAACTACTCCAAATACTCCAAATCCTCTGTGCTAAAGAGCTGCTAATGGGCTGCAACACCTTAAATCTTATGCTTGGATTTTGGTGATCTAACCTTTCAGTTAGCTCTCAAATATCTATTAATTCTGATGCCGAACTTCTAACTAAGTTATGAATATACAAATAACTACTCCAAATACTCCAAATCCTCTGTGCTAAAGAGCTGCTAATGGGCTGCAACACCTTAAATCTTATGCTTGGATTTTGGTGATCTAACCTTTCAGTTAGCTCTCAAATATCTATTAATTCTGATGCCGAACTTCTAACTAAGTAAATGAAAACTAATATAAACACTTAAAAAAGTATGCGAAATTGGACTTAAATTAACACATTCAAAATAAAAATGCAAAAACTAACAAGCGAGAGAGCCAATCGATGAGATACAAAAGGAAGAAAAACCAAACAAAATAAAATTAACTTGGTAGGAAGCCTAATTGGTCTGCTTAAAATGTAAGAGAAGGAAGAAAAACCAAACAAAATAAATTTAACCTGAAGGAAGCCTAATTGGTCTTCCCAAAACGTAGTCTCTCAAAATTCTGTTAAATAATCTGAAACGTAATTTCACTAAAAGAAATATTAGCAAGCAATTTATCATTGTATAAGGAAAAAGTTAGAAATTTGACTCATCAACAACCTTAGCCATGGTAAATTAGAGGAGAATGTAGAAGAATCCAGGAAAAATGGTATCTCATGGCATTAATCTGGTTCTAAACCTGATATTGGAGGTCGAGGATTTACGTGAGAGAGAGCGGACCTGTTTCAGAAATATAGAGAGGACTAGGAGAGAGATGAGGAAACTTTCAGTCGAGTAACCTCATTAAGGTTCGTAAAGCTGCTGCTAGATCATACATTAATGGATAGAATATCACGAGCCCTGATGAATGACCCAGATAAGTTGCTTTCAGTTTTCAGCTTAGTAAGTGGTTTTCAGTAGATCCAATCCCTATATATATAGATTTATTGTACAAGTCATATGACTTTGGTTTTCAGGACTTCCTTGAAAAAGGCACTAGTAGAAAAAACATAAGATCTAAAATTATTTACCTATTGAACGTACTTGCCACTTGATTAGATGGTTTAAGACCAAATCCAACATGGCACTTTAGATATTCATGTTTTAGGCTTTTAGGACATGTTAGATTCGATTGGAAACAATTGAATTAAATTAAGTTGAATTGAATTGATTACAACCGAAAAATTGGAAATAAATTGAGAAAGAACAAATCACTTTTTTTGAGATAATTTTGGTGGGACTCCTTAAAAATCAAAACATCTGAATTGAAAGCCAGAAGACAAGGAAGAGACGGCAAAAAAGGTGTGAAGACTCTCAAAGTCTCAACGCTCTAACTTTAGCTTGCAAAATAACAATCCTCTTCCTTCTTGGTTTTCTTCTTCTCTCTAAGTCTCTAGGGTTGTCTCGTAATAAAGCGAGCGACGATGATTCAGCTGTTGTTCTCAGTGATATTGATGGAAATGGGAGTAATTCTGCTACTTCTGTTCAGAACTCCACTTAGAAAGCTAGTTATAATGGGTTTAGATCGGATGAAGCGAGGAAGAGGACCTGTTGTGATCACAACAGTAGGAGGAACTATACTGGTATTGCTGGTTTCAAGCATCTCAAACATCATTAGCATTCAGCAGCGTGAAGTTGAGCCCGGTACTATCAACCCCACCGACCAGGTTTTGTTTACACGCAGTCTTCTCGATGCTTCACTCATGGGTACCTTCCTTTTCCAAACCCATCTTCTCTTTTCTTTTTCTTTTTTATTTTTTCTTTTTTATTTTTTTTATTTCTAATCTTATTTTAGGAACTTCTAATCTAGTTCATTCATTGTACTAAATTGCTTGTTACCTGTGTTCCAATGTCCATCCGGGTCAAAAACAATGATCTACTAGGGTTTTGTCGAATGGAATCAAATCTTAGACCCTATTTTTGTTTTGTTAAATTTAAGCTTGATATTGTCACAAGCCCTGCCAAGAATGTCCCTTTTCTTGGAGTAGAATCGAATCATTTATGCTAAATATGCACATATTAGCCTCCACTTAGTTTGCACCTTTGCCGCTTAAAAGGCAAGCTTGTGCTCACAACGGTGACACCATGCCTTGTGGAGCAAATGCAAATGAGCCATCTATTTCAAGTTATATTTTGTTTTTATACTACAATTGGACTCCAATTGGACTCGAATGGTTTCAAGTCGTACTCAAGCTCTAATTTCTTTCTTCACTTGTTTATTTACCATGGAACCAAACCAATTGGTACTTGATTGTGCTTCAAGCAAATAATCATTAACATGGAATGTATGTGAATGGCAATGATAAAGAATACAATGATTTTCTAAACTATTAGCAATCATGGATTTGTATAATCAAATTATTGAGAGATTTCATATTTTAATAAAACCTTACTTATCATACATAAAAATTGATGTGAGTTGTGTGAGGCATTACAATATTCGATCTTGGAACATCTTTACAACGAGCTTGGAATTTCTTTTGTTGCTTAGACTCTTAGTTTTAAAAAGATGGGCACATGACCTACTACAAGCGCAAGCGCAATGAGGCAGGTGCCTCAAGCCACCTTTAGCGAGGAGCACCACTCACTTTGTAGGTCACTTTTGTTGAGCTTGGGTTGGTCTGAGTTGAATTGTTTTAACAAATTCAAAATTGATTTAAAGTTATAGCTTAGGCTATATATGAATCAATTTTGAGTAAACCCTAATATAATTGCATAATATTAGTTAAATAGCAATCTAGTAACAATTGATGGCGACCTTGCTAGATATGATATAAAAGGTTGTTGAGCCATTTCATCTTTAGTAAGTGCATGCTCCTTTGTGCTCCCACTTGTATGTTGTCTTCTTTTTTTCCCCCCTTCTTCTCCACCTCTTTTTTTTCTCTTTCTCTTTCTCTTTCTCTTTCTCTTTCTTCTCTTTCTCATTCTTATCTTCTACTTCTTTCCGCTCTTCTCCACCTCGCTTCTTCTCTTCTCTTTGGCATTCTTCTTCAATCCCCCTCTCTTTGATTTGAAGTCCCCTCTTTTTCCTCTTTGTATTCGAGATTTTGGCGGGAAATCGTGGTTGATCGCCTCCCTTTGTATATAGTGAGTGAGAAAGTAAAGTTAACCTAGTTACGTGCCATTAGGTTTAGTTTATCAATTTGCCTAGCCTATGGGATGTGCACGCCTTTGCCTTTTGCTTTGGTGTGCCTTTCTTATTTTGAAAATAAGGTTTGACTATGTGTTTCTTTGATGGAGAAGCTGTTTTCAATCTTGAACCTACTTATTAATGGTTAATCCTTATCAATGGTTAATGAGCATAATGGCTCGTTGGAGCCTTTGGCATAATGTTTGTGCTAGGTAGAAAAAAAACTGATATCAAAGATTGTGGATAAATTTTTTGATTTGATGATGGGCCTTGGGAAGATGTCGACATGGACTTCAATTGAATCATGAATGCGACTAATTAGGTATGGTGGTGAGTATATAGTTTTACGAGATTTGCAAGCTGATATTGTAACATATTTGTAAGGTTGAATTATGGTGGAGAAAAAACAATTAACCTTGAAAATGAAATTAAACAACTTCTTTTGTAACAACGATTGAGGCACACGCTTAGTTTTAAAAAGCGCGCCTGATGCGCGCCTAGGCGGCAAGCGAGGCGAGGCGCGTGGAAAAATGCCTCCGGCCACCGAGGCGTTTTTCCAGAGGCGCATGAAGGCGCGCACTTTTGGCCGCCTTACAGGAGGCGCAAGGCGGTGCGCCTTGCGCGCTTTCAGGAGCGAGGCACGGGTGAAAGTTATTGAGGGTAGATCTGAGTTGAAAATGAAAAAAAACCTAAATTTCTTCAAATTAAACTTACAATGACTTTAATTTACCTCTTGCGAGCAAAAACCCTTTATTAATTGCTATAGGTTTCATCAAATTTGAACAGCAAATCAACAGATTTGCTAATTTGGGGGAAAAAACCCTAAATCTTAGCACTCTGGTTGCTGTCGAAGGCCGTGTATCAGTCAGTTGGTGTCTCTTGATCTTTCTTCTCTTTCTTCAGTCTTTGTTGTCGGGGCTGGTGTTCTTTTTTTTCATTTTCTTTAAATTTTGATTGGAAGTATTACTGTATTGTAAGAAAAGTAAGTGGAGGATTATCTGCTGTCACTATCCCATTACAGAGAGCATGTGAGTGGACTTCTATTTTCCTTTTTCTTTCTTGAAGAATTATGTTCTACTTCATATTACTTCATATTTCCGGAGTAGTTTTATTATTCCAGTTTTAAGGTGCTATTATTTAACCTTTTTTAGGTGACGTATTAATTTTAACGCATGGGCTCATTCGTTGGAAAAAAAGCAAAAATAGTAATAACCCCTCAAAAAAAATTACTCCCTCCGTCCCCCAAAGGATTTCCCATTTGCTTTTTGCACGGTCTCCAATGCAAATCTTTGACCGGTTATATCTCCTATTATTTATTAATAAAAATGATTAAATGTTGATATTTTGAATTTACATATTAATACAAATTTAACAAGATCACCTATGACAATTATTTATATTATATATTAGTTATAATTTATGGTCAAAGTTTACAAAGTTTGACTTCAAGAAAAGCAAATGGGAAATCCTTTGGGGGACGGAGGGAGTATAAAAATATAATAATACAAAATGCGCCTCGCCTACAAGAGGCGTGCGCCTTCGCCTTGCGCCTTGCGCCTAGGCTCCAGAGACCATTTGCGCCTCGGTGCGCCTCGCGCATTTTAAAACTAAGGGCACACGGGAGGATGAAAGGCATGCTTCATCATCTTCGATAGAGAAAAAGAAGAAAGTAACCCTTGATTTTTGTTGAAGGAGGTGTGATGAGAATTCAAACTACAACAGTTGCAACATTGTGCCCATCCAAGCCGCTTGAATAGATGCATTCTGTCGAGTAGTTACTCTTGGAAAAGTGCATTTTGCGAAGGAGAATCTAACTAGAATCTAATTGTGCTTGAAGAGTGGAAAGGAGATGCATCATTGGTTAAGGATATGAATTCATATGTTGCTTATACTAATGGTGGTAGACCGGTAGTGGACTAGTACTCGAAATCATCCGATTAGGGTGGACGTTTTAGTGAGAAGTTGCTTTAACATGGCTATGTTAAACAAAATTGAAGTTGTGAAAATGACATAGAGATAGGCCCTTGTCATAGTCATGTAGATTTTTGGAACGATTGTCGACTTCTCGACATTTCTTATAATTTTCAACTCATAAACCAGAATGGGATTTGGTTTTATGCTTCAACTTTACTTTTATGATGTTTGTTATCGAGTTTGGTACAAGTGGTTTGGTATTATTAATCCAATTCCTTTCAGAGCCTAATATCCCTACTTTAGTAACAACTCCTCAAGGATGATGCATGGTGGAGCATGGAATCATTATGACCGTTATGTAACATATTTTGTACTTATTGTTACGCAAAATGGCATTATGTGAGGCTCGCGATGAAATTTACGGCTATCTCGCCATGTTGTGTGCTACATAACACTGACTTGTTGCATTAGAGCATTTTTTTACCCGTTTCATCCGTTACTGAGGTAGAGTTGTCCAAAAAAAGAGGAGAGGAAAATTCACATAATAACACAAAAAGTTAGGCATACACCAACAAACTGAGTAAAACTTACGTAGACTTTTAAGTTGTATGATATATATGAGTTAGTATCTATCTATATTTATAATAAGATATGGCTCGCGTGTTTAAAGTAACTTTTTGTTCACTATATGTATAATCCAACGATGGCTTTGGTCATATGAAATAGTAGGATTAATATTAAAACTTCAAAAATTCAGATTAGAGGCTAAAAGCCTAAAAGTGTGAGTTTTATAAAATTTCACGCCTTGTTAACCACCCGTTGTTCTATTGGACCGTTACAAGTTACATCTGCTTCATAGCAATCATCACCCTATCACATCTGCCTCATAGCGATCGTCACCCTATCATAACTGCATCGGCGATTTTTTTTTCGTGGGTGGAGGATGATCATCCAGTAAGTCAAAAGACAACGAAGAAACACCTTACTATTCCATTGTTGTTGCTGACTACACATTATCTACTCTTTCAATTTGGTGATATTATTTAGATGTTACTATCGAGATTGTTGAAGAAGTGAGTGGTGTTGCACCTTAGAGTGATAGTAAATGAGCCTTATTTACTTAATGTTTGATATGCTTGTGGAACATTAAGGCTATTAATGATCCCATCTTAATGAAGGAATCAAGGAACTGAAGCACTATGCACTAGACATAAAATATCTATAATCGGTATCATGGAAAATTGGGTCAAGGAGCATAATAGGTGGTTTCAAAATCATACTTCTAAAGGAAGAAATGGATAGGGTGAAAGCCTTAAGATTTCAAGATTGCAATGATGAAGTGTCATGAAGAGCTCATTCATGTTGAGATTGTTGGTGGCTTTATGTTGATGACATATTTGTGGTCTCCGTGCTATTGAGATAAGGATTCTTTTGTGGCGTATGATTGAAAAACTTGCTCTTGTAGTAATCTTACAAGGTAAGGCCAGAGATTTTAATGCAATTATATATCCTCATGCTAGGTTAAATGAAAGTAGGATTGATTGGGTTATACGCAATGAAGTTTGGAAAGTTCAATATGCCTCCCTGTCACGTCCAAAGATGTAGTTGGGATCACTTTAAGGTCACACTCTAGGTGTATTAAATTGTGCTAATTCTTCTATGCGAGGAGGTCGTGCGCTTCAATTATGATTTCTAATTCAACCAATAAAGAGGCATGTGATCATGAGGTCATAAGGATTGCAAGGAAGCAACTATAGCTAAAACTCAAAAGAGTGAAAAACTAACTTAAAGAGTTGCATAATTGGAATTTGTAGTATTCATCAAGCAAGCTAGGGGTTTACTTAAAACTTGCTCGAAGAGCTGATGATCCTCTCTTGCATCAACATGAACTAGATTGTATTAATAACCTTAAAATGGTTCTCTGTTTAAGAGAATGCTGTAAAGATAAAGGCTAAGATTCACTAACAACATATAGGTGACACAAAATGCTGAGACCGTGAAAATACTCTTGAGATGTATTGCCTATATTACCTCTCCGTATAGATTTGGTATTATTGAACTTGACTAGATTGAAGAATTTGTTTAGTTATTTCTCTTATGGGATTTGCCACTACTCTTTCTAAAAGTGAGATGTGTGCTGTTATATTATTGGAATAAATTGATAATGTTCTTCAAAGGATCAAGGATTTGAAAGCTCTTGGAATTAATGTGCTTAATTCTATCTTTTTCAAATACTTAGAGCACTACTTGTCATGGGGTTTATGAAGTTGTTATGGACTTCTTCCATTCTTAATCTATGGCTCGTCGGTTTAATTGTACCACCCTTTATGCTAGTGATTATAGGCTCATAGTCGGCTTTACTCTTAAGTTCTTACTTTAAGAATGTAATAATTGATCTTGCGTTTTAGTGATAATGTAGTGATAACAAAATGAATTTTAATATTGGCACCGAGCTACTTAAAGCCGACTATTGGAACACCTATCTCCTAGGTTGATGTTGAATACAATCATGTTAATTTTTGTCATTTAGTAGTTTCTCTTTTTTCGTATCTAGATTAGGGATTTTGCTTGTCTCTCTTTTTCACCTTTGTTTAGAAAAATACAAAAAGATTTTCTTTAGTAAAGTTTCTTTTTTTTAGTATAGAAAAAACTCTGATTTCTTTTCTTCCTTTTTTCATTCTCTTTTCTATTTCTCTATCACCTTTTCTCTCTTCTTTTCCCTTCTCTTTTCTTCTTGAACTTTCACGAGCCTTAGGAGGATTGATGAAGGATCATGCTAGCGTTCTTAGTTTACCTTAGATGCATATGAAAATAGGTTTTCTTGAAGTAAAAATGCACTATGGAAAATTTTGAAAGATTTTCTTTCTTTTTATACATTTAGGATAGATTAGTTGCCCTCATGATAGATTTTGTAAGAGCTTGCACGTCCTCATCAGGAGTTAGTTGCATTTTTTATAATGGCTAGAAGCCTTTCGACGACGATAGATAATTTTCACATGTAGGGTACAACCTCTTTAGGGAGGAGGGTGAGTTGGCTTGTTTGGTTTTCCCATCTTCTCTACCAGGATGCTTTAAAGAAAGGAGGGAACAAATCTAGTAAGAGTACTTGATACACCCTTTTTGATCTCATAAGTAGGGACTAGCATTTATTTCCCTCAGTTTACAAGATAAATTGGTCAGAAGCTTTAGGGTGTTTTTTTAAATTTAGATTTAGGAGTCCTTATGAGCCAGAATCTTGGCTTTTCCTCACATTGATTCGCTTCTTATCCCTTCTCAGCCTTTGTGTCTCGTTGTGGCTAAACCTCCACCCTCATTGGAAGTCTAAACATATGAGCAATAACAATATTTACGCAGAAGGCGAGGTAAGAGGAGGTTTGTACATCTGTTGAATAGACAAAGAGGCTGTTTCCAAATGACCCAAATATAAAAATTGCATAAAAAATGCATTTACCATCTCCGACTTTGTTGTATATAGTATAACAAGCGTAGCTAGTTTAAGAAGGCATTTTGCTTTGTTCCATCATATTCCAAAACCAAAGAATTGAAAGTCTTTGGCTCCATTGGAAAATGGACTTATGGGAGGATTGTCGAATTGTCTAGATAAGTTTCACATATGGAAATTTTCAAAGTTTGTACACTTTTTACCTTTTTTAAGGCATGTGATTTACGCATTTCATACTCCAATATATGAACATATTAACAACTAAAAGATTTAAGAAGTCGGAGTGCGGAATCAATTTTAACAATCCTTAAATTACCCCTTTTTAGGCCATATTCCTAAATGATAGTCCATATATCGTTGATACCAACCGAATAAGTCCCCTTTGACTTTCAATGGTCTTTCATGGTAGCGGTTGATGAAATTTTATTTCAAGCCAAAGAGGTGTGCAATATGGTTGAGCTGAGCCTCCCTAAAGAGGAATAAGCCTCGACTGTGATGCTCGGACTCGGCCTTTCACCCAGCCGTACCCGTGTCGACACGACCCGACTCGGGTGCCGACACGGAATACGGGTCGGACATGGGAGGGAGAAAACGGACTCGCGATTTCAAACCCTAGATCTAAAATTAGTGTTTCGATACACCATAATTTGAAACACGACATTAGGGCTCCTCTTTAGCTTGTCAGGGCGACCTGATTTGTATAGTTTTCAGCCACTGGGCTACTCCGGCCACCTTCTCCGGCGACGGTTGCTTCTTTAGGGCTGCTGAAATCTCTTTCTCGTCCCCTTTTGTGAAAGAAAGAAGTAAAAGAAAGCAGTGGCCAGTGGACAGTGGGTCTGGACTGAATCACGTGGGGAATAGGGTAAATTAATGAGAGTGAGTGGTGGACAGCCTGGCAGCAGAGATATTCCTACTAAAAAGAAGTATATTAAAATGATTTTTTACTTCTTTACTAAAGTACTTACATGTCTTATCTTTGGAAAGTAAATATACAAATCTGATTCAACCACAAATTTGAATGATTTAAATAAAAGTTAAATATTTTTTCCATAATAAAATATTTTAATAAAAATAAATTATTATCATTAACTGCCGTGTCCCCTAGTCCAAATATGAATTTTGGACCCTTCGAAAACGTGTCCCCGAGTCCCCAATTTTGAGAAATGCAGGATCCGAGACAGTGTCGGATCCTCGTATCCGAGTCCGAGCATCACAGAGCCTCGAGATTTTGAAGTGGAAAAAGGTGAAAAATTGAGAAAACCAATTTCCTAAAAGGCTTTTGTTGACTCACCTTCTTTCTTTAATGCCATCCCTTCTCTTTGCGTTGTTTTATCTTGCTTTGTAGTCATTTTGAATAGGGCGCTAACCAATTATTCAATTTGCGTTTTTGTTTATTTCCTTTTCCTTATGTTTTACTCGAGGACAAGTAAACTATTAAGCTTAGGGAAGTACCATAAGTGTGTTTTTGAAACACCGATGTATCGTTAAGTCATTTTTTACTCCTTTAGCCCTTTTTTGTCCTTACCCTTATTTCTTACTATAATTTCGTCTTCTAGGGTCATTTTAGTACTTCTGTAGTTTCAGGTATTGGTTGCTCTTGAATATTTCACTCCTCTCCTTGCTTTGAGTCCATCACAGCGCCCTCCAACCAGAAACCTTCATGCTTTGAGAAAGAGCGGACTTCTACGAAGAAAATGTGTGGTTGACTAAATGGTACTTTTCCCACAGTGACTTGGAGAAGGCTCATTTGTAATAACATTTCTTTTGGGGTGTTCATAGACTTGGATGGCACATGAAAATCGCGTGCCTTCCTAGTGCTACTAGGTGTGGTTGGTGGTGTTGTGATACTACAACAACAACAACATTACCCCAAGGCTAGGTGTGCAGGTGAGATGTACGCAACCTTAGCCTTGTGCTTAATACAAAGAGGCTGTTTCGGATGACCCAAAAATGAAAATTGCAAATGCGTTGACCACCTGCAACTTTATAGTATAACAAGTGCAACTAGTTTAGGAAGCCATTTTGCTTTGTTCCATCATATTTCAAAACCAAAGAATAGAGAGTCTTTGGCTCCATTGGTGGTGTTGTGATACAACAACAACAACTACTAAGCCTTATTCCCAAATTGTGTCGTTATATGCCTATAAAAACGTGTTGTCAGAATGATCAAGACTGCACTCAATATTTGTGCTCTAAGTTCAAGTGTTGAATTTGGCGCAGCAAGTTACCTCAGAAGTAGTCGAGGATCTAAGGTGCTGGAGAAGGCACTCTACAGCTCATCATCTTTCTGTTGTTTCCTTTATAGAGACTTCATATAGTGTATGGTCAGCAAGAAATCGCTAAGTTTTCCATATTGGTAAGGCTTCTGCTGTTGTAGCGCAGGAAAGTTTGTATCATATAGCTCGGAGGGAGTCCAAACCTGAGGAGCTTTTCTTGCCATAAATCCTTCCTAGAATGTGTGATGGCCAGATTATGATTCTAGGTAGTGTATATGTGGATTAGTAATTTGTTTTCACTGATGGGCAGCTAGACTGAATTAGCTCTTTGGCGTTATATAATTAATCGTAAAAGAAAAGTATTGGGAGAGATGGTTGGACTTGATAAATAGCGCAAAATAAATATCTCTATTAGGGACTTAGAGGGCAAGTCATTACCCCTGAAGAACTCTTTGGAAGTGACAGGAGACAGGGGCTCTTAGTACCATGACATGCTGCATCTAACCTTGTGGTTTGCATGAGGGGAAGTAAACATAGAAGGATGAGGATTATCACTGATATATTTGTAGAGGCAGCCTATGGGTTTTGTTAGACTGTAGGCTCAACGCTGAAGCTGAAGAGAATGTCAAGAAAATCCAGAAGTTCCTTGCTAATTATAGGCTTTATTTGAGTTTTGTGGTCGAAGTTATTGCAAGTTGCCTTTATTTTAGAGCTGCAGAATGTTTTCCTTGTTTTCGTTTTTTTGGGAGAGAGGGGGGGGGGGGGGGGTTGGGGGGTCATAGGAAGGTTGAATGTGACATCCTTGTTGTATAGCTTAGTTAAGTACTTCCATAAGGGCAATTTAATTTACAAAAACCTTATAGGAAAAAAGAGTCACTGCCCCTTGCCATCAAGAGTAAAGGTGAGAGAGAATCATTGAAGAGGAGAGAAAAATTAAGAGAGAAAACCACATGTACGGTGTAGACCAGATACTGGATACAAAATACTAGTGGGCGGATATAGACACTTCGTTAACACGGAGACGAGTATGGGGACGTAAAATGGAAAACGCCAAAATATTCGGGTATGACATGGATACACCCAAAAGAAAATCAAAAATCAAAGAAAAATTAAAGTCCATGCATAAGTCATCATAATAAAACTATGACAAACTTAATATAATGTCTTAAACTTCAAGGAAAAAAAGGTAGCACATCAATGATCAATCCTCAAATATTTATGTCTTATTCTCATCCTGATATTGATGGGCTTTCCTTGATAAAATGCAAATGTGGATGTAAACCAAATCTTGGGGATGACTCGTATTCAACTTGTTCCTCGTAGGTGAGTGAAAGCATATGTACTCACATTTTGCTCACAATAAGGAACCGATATTATCACATTGTTGCTGAGATTGGGAGGCCATAAGTAATTGATAGACCTCTTTAATACGAAAAATTAATGAACAAACAAATACAAGAATGTCTCCACTGCTTAACTAACATATAATTTTATTTATATATACTGATTTAGCATTAAGAAGAACAAGGAAAATATAGTCAAAATTATTGCGAAAAAAAGAAGAGAGAATGATAGAGACATATTAGAACGAAGAAGAAAGAAGAGACCACCGCGAGGGCAGACAAGGAGGCACGAGACATGGAGCCGTGTAA
Organism: Patellifolia procumbens; assembly: GCA_947645195.1. NCBI lineage: Eukaryota > Viridiplantae > Streptophyta > Magnoliopsida > Caryophyllales > Amaranthaceae > Patellifolia > Patellifolia procumbens. The sequence continues at coordinate 4,022,287 of CANSGD010000016.1, forward strand.
ACGGTGGCGGTTCAAACAAAGTGGGGGTGGGGGTGGAGGAAAAGCAGCGAGTGAAGAACACGATATAAGAGAGAAGCCCTATCCCTACATTATAAACACCAAGTCTTTTTTTCATCTATATTTCATTAATATGCCTAGGGTTGCCCGAATCATCACATCCGTCACCAACATGTCCCCATATGTGACCTACCGAGTTGGTATCCACCAACGAGGGATGAATTGGGCATACCCTTTTTAACGCATCCCTGCGTCGGGACTTACCGAGTACACATTTGATTCTATGGTACCCATCAACCCCGAGATGGTTTGGGGGCGTATTTGGGCCGCATGGGCTGTGCAAAACCCATGCTTCATGGACAGACACGATGAGGCAGCCGTGGCCAGCCCAAAAACGACTTATGGGGCAATGAAAAGAGAGGAAGATATGAAGGCTGACGAGACCTACCCTTCTTCCTTTCCTCAATAGCACTTGGAAGAACCTCATAGCAACTGATTGATGATTGGTGCATTAGGCCTGGTTTAATGGAGAAAGTGATGGTTCTGTGGGGGAAGGTGTTGGTCTTATGGAGAGTGGTGGTTGTGGTTTAACAGAGACAATGGTAGTTTGGTGAGGTGGATGGTGGTTTAATGGAGAGAATGGTGGTTCAGTGGGAACAAGAGAGATAGAGAGAAAGACATGCCCAAAAACAATGTATCACAACCAAATAAAAATTTCCCCATATGGAAAGTGTCTCTAACTAAAATAAACCAGAGGAAGTACAATTTTTTGAGCTTTATATCAATGATGAATATGCTAGATATTCACAAGTGACTGAAAGAGAAACGGGGTGATCAGGCACCTAGTATATTGGGGATTAAATTGCTGCCTTGGTTGCTAATAGCATTTATCTAAGACTGTGACTAGAAGTAATTAACAATCAATAATCTGAAGGCATTAAGATGGAGCATAATTTACAGTATACATGCTTGAGCATGGCCAATAAAAATATCATAATTGTTGCATGCTTGATGTCACTTCATGTGCTTCCTAATTTTCAGTTTCTCACCTGTCTTCTTCCTTGGTATTATTGCTCAATGTAATATATATCCCATGTTTGCAGCTGCACAAATACAAATGGGTTATTGGCCTTGTGTATGAAGAAAGTTTATTGTTGGTCATTGACAGATTTGAACTAACTGATATTGTGCAGGATTTATCTTATTTCTGGGGCTGATGATGGACAGATTGCACCATTACATCAGAGAACTCCGTTTACTTAGAAAGACAATGGAGGCTGTAAAGAAACAAAGCCGAAGTTTTGATGATGCCAAGAATGGAAGTTCGGAGGAGCTTAAAGCCATGGAGGAGGAGATTGCTATCCTGAAGTCTAGGATCAAGACTCTGGAATCTGAATGTGCAGCCCAAACTGATGAGTTAAAGGTTTCTGAATCTAAATCTGAGGCATTGAAAAAGCAATCTGAAGGCCTACTTCTTGAATATGATAGGTTACTCGAGGACAACCAGAGCCTTCGTAGCCAGTTACAGGAAATTGGTCATGGCCTGGCAAATTCTGATGGCAAGAAAAACATGTAAAGCAAATGGCCCAAAAATTTTAAAACTTTTTCACCCTTTTAATCTTGTTTCTTGGTGTAAATTGGTGTCTTTTCTGGGGAGGTCCCTGCGTTGACACACTCATTGTGTCACTGCTGCGTTAGTTACTTTTACATTACCTAGTCCATATGTTATATTATACCTGCTACCTTCTATCAAAACGTTTTTGAATTTTCGGTTTTTTACTAGTGACATGTTAGATATTCGTCTCATTTTCCCTCCGTTTTCTTCTGATTGGTTAAAGTACCTCTGTTTCTTCTAATTGGTTAAATGGTACTTTTTTCATGCATGTCAATGCAAATATTTTAAACATAGATATACTAAAAATTCTACCGTAAAAATTATAGAAAGTTTGTAGTTATGATAAAATTATATTATTACCTATGTTTTCAAAAGGTTGTAACAATTTCTAAAAACGATAATTTTCAAAAGGTTGCAACACTTTTTTTTTCATTTCTAATATAGCAAAAAAATATCATATAAAATGACAAGTATACTCTTACTAAATATTATTAACATCACTTATTGAAATATAATAATGTATTGTTAACAACTAATCTTAAACTCATTAAATAATTATCCCACCAAAGTAACTTACCCCCCCCCCTCATTCATTTCTCCTCACCTGCCATCTTCATCTTCTTCTTCTCACCTCCCATTCATCTTCTTTACCTGCCACCAAATTAAAACCACCACCATCACCAATAACATCTTCTTCCTCTCCTCCCTTTCTCTGTAAAACCACCGCAACCACCGCCATTGGCTCAACCCTTTGACGAATCCACCACAACCCAACCCACTGAAAATTGCCACACCCATTGGAACTTTTGAGATCTATAAAGGAAAGGGCGGTGATTTTACATTTCGTTTCTTTCTACAGAGGAAATGTCGGTGGCTCTACAGAGGAAATCGCCACACCACAACCTCCGTTTCTCTAAGATCTGTTTTGTTTAAGTAAATTTTCTTTATGACCTTCTTATCCCTCCAAATTTTCTTTCTTTCTTCTCCTTCTTAAACTTGTTAATGGCGGTGATTTTCCTTGTAAATCTTATTTGCTAATTTAATTCTTATTTGTTGGTTTTAGATCTACAGTTGTGCTGGGTTTCGGGTGGGGGTATTACAGTTATGGTGGTTTGAAGTGCTTTTAAATCTTACTTGGTGGTCAATTTGGTGGTGGTAGTGAAGGTGGTGGCTGGTGGTGTTCTCCACACTTAATTACATGGTTAACCATGGTCCCCACTCCTTTAATTACATACCTTTACAATCACTTAATACCAATTACAAAAAATTGCATTGGGAACCGCAATTTCAAAAAGTACTGCAACCTGTTGAATACGGAGTAGTATAATTTTTCTACTAAATAAACTTTTTATTGTCTTTTGGCCGAAGACTTTAGCATGGGTGTCGCGTGGATGCCTTGTGCTGCTGCAAAAGTGGCACGAGCTTGTGGCACATCTCTTCTGCGGGCCCAATCCACTTTGTTGTTTTTTTGTCTTTAGGGGGCCACGTGGCAGATCGTCACCGGTGTTGTGTCTTATGTTACATGTTGTCTGTAGTGTAATAACAACTATTATTGTTTTTGAGCAGTTCAAATTTGGTTGCGTGAACGGTTGCGTTTTATTAGGCACATTGGATGTTGTGAGTTATCACCCTCAATCATACACTGGAAGGCGTCAAATCATGTTCAAGTCGACTGATGATGAGTGGATTGTGCTGATGCTCCAAAGAAGGAGATGGCTAGAGCTTATGACGATACGAGTTATTCCAGGCTTGGTAGATAAGAAGACCTAACATACATTACCCACATCGTTTACCGCCTGTCGAGCCGTCAATCCCTATATAAGTAGATAAATCTGTAGTTTCAGTTGTAACGCATTGGGACAATTATTGGAGTAAGTTGCATAAGTGGGAAACCGCCTGTTGAGACGTCGGTCCCTAAGTAGATAGATCTAAAGTTTTCTGTTGCAACGCATTGGGACAACTATTGGAGTAAGTTGCATAAGTGGAGCTTTCCCAAGCAGTATGGATCTCAGACGTTTCCCACTACTTATAAAGACTAAATGCTGATGCAGAGCGGGATGGAGCTCGGAAAATGGAGCTGGAAGACTTAAGACATATGACAAAGTCTTAAGTCAAGAAGGTCAAGAAAGGAAAGAGTGGAGCTATGGGAGGCAAAGGTGAGCCTTCTAGTTTAAACAAAAGCGTGAGGTGTTCACTGTTGAAAACGAGGCCTAGAGAGGAAGCACTTCTTGGAATCCAATTTCACGCCCCTTAGTAGGAGAAGTTAAAGCCTATCCTACTTGCAAAGGAAACGAAAGATGGTGTAGACACGTTAGGAGCTGAAAGGACAAAGATGCAGGGACGTGAAGGGACGTCTAAGGATTTTGAGGCTGCTACTATGGAGGCTGATTTTGTCTCCAAATAAAGGAAGATTCCTATAGAGAAACCCGAGAAGCGTGTTATTTTTTATTTTATTGTTTTCAATAAAGTTCAGTTCAGTTCAATTCTTTGCAGGCCAAAAGAATGGGGCCTTAGTTTATTCTCTAGGAACGTGATCGACACTATCTTGCAATTATTTTATTAGTTAGTTTTGGCGATAAATAGGTGTTGACAATTTTTAGTAATATTTGGTTATTTTTACATGAATGTGTTTGCGCCTTGTTTATTTACATTTTTTTTGGCTTAACAGAAGTTTTCAATGTATCCAAATAATAGAATCAAGCGTGCATAGTTCTAGGAATCGAGAAATAAGAATTAAATGAGTCTTTGACTGTGGTTTTTAGTTGTTATTTATCTACTAAGTAAAAAGACGCAAGTAAAATTGCAAAAAAAAAAAATGCAACTTTTGGAGAAACTGGCTTATATGAATTGAAATGGACCAACACATGCATCAGATGGGCTTTTTGGCCTACTGGGACCCACACGCTACTCTAGAGGCGCACAACGGGGTTGTGCGCTTCTCTTGACCGGCTGCTGCGTATCCCTTACACCAGTGTTGGGCTAACATGTGTTGGCCCAATATAAGACTAAGGTCCTGTTGGCGGTTGTGCCTTTCCCAAACTCCCATCTACGAAGAAAATAGGATTAAGGAAACACGTCACTAACCCCAGGGGTTCTCGCCTTGAGGTGCTAAGGTCATAAACGTGTCCTTTAGGTGGGGAGAAACTGATATAGGATTTTCGTGTCACTAGACAAAAGCACTAATTCAAAAACTAATTAAACAAAATATAAGTATATGACAAGAAAGAGTCAATATCCTCATAGACTAGACTAGATACTAGCTACGTTAAACCTCTTAACTTCACCTTGAATAATTCCTCAATTAATTGACTAATCCAACCCATTAAACATGCAAGCTTAAGGTATCATACTAGAAAACTATCCCATTACACCTTCACCCAAATTCCCTAACTAAGCAAGTACTCATGACTCATATATAAATTATACAAAATAGTTCATATTCCATGCATTTTATCTAGAAAATTGAAACTCATTCTCTAAATTAATGGATGAGGGGTTGGTTTCAACAAAACAAAATGACTTCTCATATTAACAAACCCAACTCTATTAATCAAATAAGAAACTAATAGCATAAAATTTGATTTCCATCACCCATTGCAATTTTTTAAGGAAACATAGATGAGAGATGGTGAAGGAAAGTGCAAAGCAAGTGATGGATATTATCGAGACCAAAACAACTAGCAAACCAAAAACAAAGATAAATATACGTAAACAAAAAGTAAATGAGAATAAAGTACAGGAATGTTACTAAAGCTTCATTAAATGACCAAAAATCAGAAATTTCTTCAATCTTCCATTAAGGCTTCTTGATATACCCACAAAATCGAGAGAGATTGGATCTAAAGCAAAGGCTACCAAACGTTCTAAAATGGAATTATGAATGATGCGCAAAAATTAGGTCAAAAAGATCTTTATACAACCAATACTAATGGAAAAAGAGCCTAGATTTTTTTCTTGACAAATCGCAGTGTTAGGGCGATCGCACAGTATGATCGTGAGACTGCACAAATGAGAGAGCAACACTAACCCTAGAGCAAAAGTGATTGGCCGATTAGCGGTGCTGAGTAGATGGATTTATCGAGCTTTCAACATTGTTCCCTCAGCCGATCATCTCGGTCAGGAACTCCGTTTGATTTGGCTTCTTGTCCTTCTTCTGGGATGGGCTTTCTCTTCTTTTCTCTTTTTCCTTCCTTTTGTTGGGCTTCATTATTTTCCTCTTTATTCTTCCTCTCATTTTTCTTAGGTTAGGCTTCTCTCTTTCCTTTTGTTTTGGGTTGGGTGATAAGTGAGGGGTAGCCTCACTTATTAGGTTTAGTTTAGCTCTCATTTAGGTAGATTTTAAATCAGTTTGCATCCCTTTTCTTTCCTTTTTCCATCTTTTCATTCATGATATCTTTTGCATGTAGTTTTAGTGCATTTGCATATTAGATAGTGCCATTTGCATCTCAGTTGTTTTTGGCATGTCATATAACTGCATTGATCCCCCTCCCCTCTTCTAACATATCTCATGGAGTGTCTTAACATGAATCAAAAGAAGTTTGGCATGAAAACAGAGGAACGGTCCTTCTAAATGAAAAGGAGCGATCACTCCATATGGTGCTTCTGGATGCTGCACTTACAAGAAGTTAGAGCGACCCTAGAGCAAAGCTAGAGCTATGAGCTGAAGTGATTAGTCCACATAACAAAGAGCAATCACTCTACCCCGGTGATGTTGTCTCCCTGTTTTCTTATTACGACTTTACCCTCATGAATTTTTTTTGGCAAATAAGTAGATATATAGCACAAGGGGAAAACCCCACCGCAAGAACACAAAGACTAGCAAGGAAGCTCCACACCTTCTAGGAAGGGTTTGAGCCCCCAAGAAAGCTAGACAATTACATCAAAATATTTCTCATGCTAGGAGTACACCTAACAACTATTTTGAAGATCACTTCCCTATACATATGATTGATAGATTTAGTAGAGCTATTAAAGACTTTATCATTCCTATACAACGAGAGACTATAAACTATTTCAGCCAAGGATACATAGTACAATTTTGCGTTAACATTCTTCAGTTTACACATATTATACAAGTTCAACAACAAAGGTTAGAACATGCATGTGCACACCCAGTAAAATCTGAATATGGCTCCATAAATCAGCTGAAACTTAACATTCAAAAAAGAGGTGAATGTGGGACTCATTGCAGCTGTTACACAACTTGCAGATGGGATCACAATGGATGTTCCACTTGATAAGCCTATCTGCAGTAGCCAATCTACCATAAATAACCAACCAAGTGATGAAAATGCTTCTAGGAGAGGCCATATTGTTGCAAATCAGTTTTCTCCAAGGGACTTTGAGATGATCTCCTATTAAGAGTTTATACATCTTACGGATGTTAAAACCATGAGGAGTTTGAAGTCTGTTCCAGCCACCAAACCTCTGCACCATCTCCCTACATTGTAATATCTTCTTGAAATTCCAACAACAAGTCTGAGGGGTGTGCACAATATCAATACACCCTCTTTTCACATAATAACTATCAACCCACCTAACCGAAAGCTTATCTTTCTTAAAAGAAAGAGCCTATAAGATCTTTATTATAACAGCCTTATTCCAAGAACATGTATCTCTGAGATTCAAATCCCTAGTTGATCTAGGAAGACACAAAGAGTCCCAAGCAACAAGAGGTTTAGAAGATTTCTTAGCATCACCAGTCCAAAGAAAAGTTCTACAACAAGTGTATTTCCTTTAGAATTTTCTTTGGAAGAATAAAAATCTGACACCAATAAGTCTACGTGCTAGCAAGCACAAATTTCACCAACTGCAACCTACCAACATAGTTTAGGAATTTGGAATTCCAAGTTTTAACTCTAGCTAGCATATGGTCTATAATAGGTCTATATTGATTAAAATTAAGCTTCTTGGTTGACAAAGGAACACCAAGATATCTGAAAGGGAAATAACCTTAAGGAATACCAATTAATTAGCTCACTCAAACTAACTTTAACCTCATCTCTGATACCTCCAAAGTGGATATTGCTTTTCTCCATATTCGCCTGCAAACCAGAAGCTTTTCAGAACTTCTCAAAAGCTTGAAGCCAAAGTTTAATAGAACGCTCATCAGCTCTAGCAAACATCAATAAATTATCAGCAAACATAAGATTTGTGATCCCAATCCTTTTACATTTTGGATGAAAATGAAATTGAGAGTTAGCAACCATTGTTTTCATACACCTTGTTAAATATTACATACCAATTGCAAACAAGAAGGGTGAAAGTGATCACCTTGCCTAAGCCCTTTCTTAGCTTTCAAAGGAGCATAGGGTTTACTATTAATAAGAATTAAATAAGACACAGAAGTGACACAATCCTTAATCCAGACAACAAATTTACTAGGAAAGCCAAGCTCAACTAGCATAACGTGCAGAAAAGGCCACTCAATAGAATCATAAGCTTTCGTATGGTCAACCTTAATTACACACCTACAGTAGACGTGAGAGCTAGTATAACCTTTGATAAGATCAATAGACAAAATAATGTTATCTGCAATGTGTCTACCACGAATAAAACCAGTCTAAAACTAACTAACAACCTCAGCAACTCATTTTTAAAGCCTATTAGTGAGATTTTTCTTTATGATCATATAAAGAAGATTACAACAAGAAATAGGCCTAAAGCGAGCAGCTTTGAAAGGAGTGGAAATTTTAGGAACAAGAGTGATGGAGGTAATGTTTACCTGAGTAGACATTTCACCAGTGTCAAAAACTGAGAAACAACTTTACACAAATCATACTTGATAGCATACCAGTTTTTTTTTAAAAAAGACTTCATTATATCCATCAAGTCCTGGAGCTTTAGTATCATCAATTGAGAAGAGAGCATTCTAAATTCCGCCATCTGAAACAGAAGCGGTGAGAGCAAAACAGGACTCAAGAGAAACTTTAAGACCATATTCGATGATGTCAAGGTCAACATCAGGTAACACTGAAGCAGCACATTACAATGAAGAAGTATAGAAGCTGATGATAGCTTCCTGTATCCTTTGAGGGTTAGTAATGCTATCATTATTATCATCAAATAAAATAGAAATTTTGTTTCTATCCTTCTTTCCATCAAAGTAGAGAAGAAAATTTTAGAGCTTGAATCCCCTAATTTAAGCCACTAAGTTCTAGCTTTCTATTTGAATGCTTTTTCCTCAATGGACAATCATTTCTTTAGAGCAGTAATAGCAACAACTTCTCTAATGTGAAGAATAGAACTAGAAGGAGGAGTTTGGAGTTTAGATGGCACATCTTGCAACTCACTCCTAGCAGAATCAATCCTATCATAAATCCGAGGGAAATCTTGAGAATGAAGCTATTTTAGCTGGTTTTAAGCCTTCTTAGCCAGGTTTGATGTAGAAGGTTGCCTCTACCTCCACCTTGCCAGTGATCTTGAACAACTTTCAAGAAATCTTCATGATCATCTAGATGATTAAAAAAATTGAATGGTGTGTCTCCCCTCTGCATCCTCTAAACACACTCAATGATGAGAGCAATGTGGTAAAAAATGGAGCTATTAAGATAGCAACACTCAATATACCCATACTTTAACATCCAACAATCATTATCAAAACACCTATCAATTATGCTAGCAACCCTTTGATCACCCAGGTGACCCAGAATAAAAATGACCAGAACTTTTAAACTCAGCTAAATGCCAGGTTGTCACAAAGCTATCAAAGTCGATAGTTTCATTTAAATTGATAGGAGCACCATTTAGCCTATCATGGATTGTGAGCACGACGTTGAAATCACCAACAATCATCCAAGGGGAATATTAACTATTTAAGCCCGTATTTGTAATTAACATTAACTTAATTTTATTATCCAGAGATATTATTAGTTAGTTGGAGAGAATTATAAAGAGAGAGAGAGAAGTGGAATATTTAGAGCAAGAAAGAGAATCTTGAGATTGAAACTTGAAATTTGAAGGTTGATTTTGTTGAAGAATCATTTGGATCATTATATCAATGAACATTTTTCTTCTTCCTTTAGTTTATCATTTTTTTTTCTTTCGTTTTCTACTGATTTTGCTTAACTACTTCATGGTTAATATTGAAACATTCATTGTTGATCTAATTATGTTGATTAAAGCTTTCTCTCTCATATTTTCCATGCTTAGGGAGTAGTTTCTTAGCTAGGGGAAGGGAATGAACCTAATGATCATGTTTTGACCACAAGTCAAGTTTGTAGGGGCGTTTGATTTAGGTGAGACTATATTGACTAACTTGTTTAATTAGGATGTCTAAGGGAAATTCCCAATAGTGGCCCTTAGATCTCAGGAATTCCTAGTGGCGGAAATTCCAAAAAAAAATTCTCGTTGGTAGCCATACTTTATAAATTATTCCCAAACATAGCCTTAATGAAAAATATTCCATTAATAATAAAGCATATTCTGTTAGTTAACATTTAAGGCGGTCACTCGCAAATAAAATGAGGCATTTTGGGTCGTTTTTTATGTCAATTGCGACCTCAAAATCAACCCTTAAGGGCTAAAACTGGCCCACTAAAATCATCACTTAAGAGCAAAAAACGACCCAAAATACCTTGTTTTACGTGCGAGTAACTACCTTAACTATTAAATAATATAATATGCTTTATAATTAATAAAATATTCTTCATTAAGTTTATGTTTGGAAATAATTTGTAAAGTTAGTTGATAGGTTGACTTGGCCATGAGAATGAGACTTTGACAATCTAGGACTCCTGTTATTTCATTATGAGTTATGGAAATACTAGATTCATTGATCTTACCATGAGAATAGGTAGATTGGTTGATTGATTCTTCCTAATTAGCTTGAGAAAGTAATTAGGTTACTAAGAATGAATTGTCCCCTAATTAACCCTAATGACTCCCTTATACTTGACAATTGGTTGAGACTTGATTGGTGATTCCCCCTACCCTATTGTTTCTCTCTTGAATCTCTTATTTGATTCTAGCTGATTAGTTAGTTTTAGTTATAGACTTTGAAACACCACATCACATGACTTAGCTCATTGCAATCGTTAGGCAATTCGTAGTCGAACCCTTGCTTCCTCGTGGATTTTACCCTATTCTTCCCCTATATTGGCTAAGTTAGGTTCTAATTTGGCACATATACAACGAGTGTGTCATTGGGCTTCATCTCTTGTCTTTCTTTTCTTCAACTTTTTTTGTTTTCTTCCTTCTTTTCGACAAGTTAGTCCAACACACAAGGAAAACTACCAACCAAAAGCATATAATATTGAAAATGAAAGCAGAAACTATGACAAGGGGACAAAAATCAAAAGGAATACAAAAATCCCGAAAAAAATAGAAGGAGTAGAAATAGGTTTAAGAAGGGGATAAAATACCAAATATGAATAAATCAGCTGAAACACTATTCCATGAGTGTGACAAATTTCACTCATTAGAAACTACTTGCGAATTCCTCGATTAAGGGACAAAGTATGAAGTTTCCAGTGAATCTTTAAGATGACCCGAAACTGGTTTCATGCCAAAGATGGATTTGGGGGACGATGATACTATTATGATGGAGTACACCATAATAGTTATATGACGACCTTTACTTTATTGATTTACTTTCATTAATGTATGTTCGATTCAAATAAACAAGATCTCAAAATATTACTTCAAATAATAATTAAAGGTCGGGTTTTAGACAAATATAATTATACTTGAAGTCAAATGAGCAAAATAATTTCCAAAAATTTATATGAACTAGTGAAAAAGTTTTTTTTAACCCTTTAAATTGTGAGGTGATGATTTCAAAGAATTAATTATTAAATAGTGTCAAATAGTAAAGTTCAACAATATCAAAGACACTTCCAATGTAGAATTTTGGCCCTCAGAAACTTACTACTTGTGAAACAACCTGTTCTTAAACAGGCTAGAGATGTTAGCGGAAAGAGCATCTTGGACGAAATTGCCACTAAAGAGATAAAACTAAAATAGAATAAATGTGTCAAAAACTAATTTATTCTCATCAAAGTGAACCAAGTCTTATAACCATATTAAAACTAAACCAAATCCATAAAGTCTTGGAGGAAAAACAACCTCCGTTAAGATCGCCAAAAAATGGTTTAAATAATTTAAAGGACTATTGCATGCAAAGTCTCTCTTAATCCGTCTTTATAACAATCCCAAAGAGCCGAAATAACAGGATAGATTCCTAAGCCAAATCTCATATGCCTGACCATAATGTTATAATGCAACAATCACTCAACATCGGTAAAATATATCAACAATTCCAAAGTCAGCGGACAGAAACTAGCAGTTCTCCCATAAATAGTCAATGCTAGCTTAAAAACAAGAAATGACAATTAGAAAAATAGCAGCATAACAAATTAGACAATAACAACCTCATTACAGAAAATGAAAGAACAAAATAACTAAGTACTACCCCCGTCCCATATTGCAACAGTTTGACCGACACAGTTGCCAATACAACACTTTGACCATTAGTATATCTACCAGTGAGACTCTATCCAGATCTAACGAATTTTTCAAAGAAGCCTCTTCTAACTAGGAGAGTCAGCAAGCTACCGGAAGCGAAGCTTCTGTCCCCCCCACCCTCCAATTTTTCTTAATTAGTAAAAATTTGAAAAAATGATACATTGAGACAAATCTAAGAACGTATTTTTTACTAACATTTAGTTTTATATATTAGTTAAAAATCATGGTCAAAGTAAGACATATGAACAGTTTAAAAGTCAAACTATTGCAACTAATATGGGACGCAGGGAGTACCTTTTAACTCACTCAATAATGAAACCAAGAATGACATGTATAAATAATTCATAAATCACGAAACCTCCAAATCTTTATTCAAATATTCTTAAATAAACTCATGGAAATGGTAGAAGTGTAAAACAAATAATAAAAATGATCAATCTAATTGAAGTAGGGACAAATACCATTGGAAATGCACAACTCCATTTCCTAAGGTTTGCTCGGATAGCCTATAATCTACGCACAACCAAATTTGTCTAAGAATACCAGACTCTCGGTTTTGGATTGATACTCGACGACCTTAAACAACCAAATTATTGGACAAAATTAACCAAGGTATAACATATAAATGTCCTAATTGTAAGGCGCAAACCAAGTAGCTCGCATTGTCCAAACATTGAGACGTCAGATAACCTCACACTCAAAGGCTCCTAACTCGCAATCAAAATTGATAAAAACCAGTAACATACTCGATTCATTCAAAACTCATTTGAGATGCCAGACGACCTTACACTCAAATTTCTATCTAAATTCATTTGAGATGCCAAATGACCTAACGCACAAAATTAAAAAGGAAATCAGTATTTCAACTCTAAATCAAACCAATTTTTCATGTCGAGAATGCAAGATCATTTCCAAAGCAATCATAAAGTAACTATCGATTCAAAAATACCAATAACAACATAAGAATTTCAACATGCTTAAAGACAAGCATCAACTATGCATATAATACGTAAACATGGTTAGCAGTATCATAGGGGAGGTCTAAAACGATAAAACATATTCTGAAGCATACATGCAACAGCACAGAAAATCAAAAAGCCAAAAGTAGGAACTGGCTCGCGGTCCAAGATCTAGGTCTCGGGCCACAACGATCCAGTTCTCTCGCTTCGTGACAAGTCCCTCTCGTCGCGACCAATGATGGAGTTCGTGATTGCAAACTTACTAGCAACATATAGCAAAACGAAATATATACGAAAATAAAACCAAATTCCTATCATGATACTAACTTCAAAATTCATCATAATTCGAACTCAAACTAGCTATTTCGTAATGATGCTCATGTGAATGAAAATTTGTAAATAACTTCAATAAATCAAAAAATTGAGATTTTAACATGTTCCAAAATTTAGCGGCTACCACTGAAATCATGAACGAGAATTCCATAGAAAGCATACGTAAAACTCAAGGAAAAACTAGTTCTAACGAAAATGACAACAACACTAATTTAACATTGTAGGAAAACTCATGTTAAATATTCAAAACATCAAGCATAGATAAAGTTTCTAGACTAGCAAATAACGTGATAATCATGGATAGTATAAATAGAAAATTCAATAAGGCTAATAACAATACATGAAGATAATAATTCATAAGAACCAAACATAAAAGCATGCATATTTCTAAGTAATGACAAAATAAGGAAATATTCTAGCTAAAACATATAGAAGCTACTCAATTCCAACTGTTTTTCCTAACCTCTAATCTAAGTGAAAACTAAGGGATAATGCTAACCTTTAGAATAAGGTGATCTTGAAACGCTAAGAAAACTATGGGAAGAGGTGCAAGAATTCGGCCAAGAAAACTCAGTGGAACCACTTCGAATAACACCCGAATATAACTTGGTAAGAGCTTGAAAACTTGCTTGAAATCCTTAATCAAAAATTGATTTTATGTCTGCAAAAAGGAAGAGAAACTTCCTATCTCTTTTGTGTATATTAAGCATGGGACATTGGGGAGAACGAGAGCAATGAAATCAGAATTTTTCTGATGAAATTTCAGGTAAAAAGTAAAGTCAAAGGGGAGGTTTAAATGATGAGGGATGATGGAGGGGCAAGAGAAAGGCCATTGGCATCACAATGTTACAAATCTTCAAAGATCAGTCGTAGATTAAGTTATACAATCCCCTAGAAGCAACTAGATTTTCGGCCCCTATAGTTTAAGTGCTGGGCTTAAGCATCGTTATATTACCAATCCAAAAACGCGACAAGTAAGTTGGAAAATAAAATAACACTAATCAAATATAAAGCATAAATATATATGCTTAATAATAATGTAAACATACAATTCTCCAAATAATAAAATGTACTTTCACGTTTTAGTTTATACATTAGAGATAGTTTAAACATTTATTTAACAAAAGTGTAGTTCAAAATCTAAGTAATACTGAATATAAAATATTTTACGAAAAATTTAGCTTGAAAAATTCGAGATGTTACAACTTGGCCTTCAAAGTTTCTTACTAACGCGTCCTCGGACTTCAATGGAAGTATGTGCCAGTTTAAAACAACACAAGAAAGACGATTAGAAGTAGAGAGTAATTAGAACATAATGGGAAAATAAGATGTATTGAACCCGAACAATAGTTCTAAACAAACTAATAGATAGAGTTGAACCAAAAATACAAAATAAAAGCCGAACTGTTAAGGAATATTTTCGAACAATATCTGATGTATCAGTGGATGATAGGCATGTGACACCTCTACTCAATCGCTAGAGCATGGGTTATATGCGCTGGCATGCGAATGTCACTGTCACATGTTATCTTTTTGGCAGATTGATGTGTATCATTCTACCAAAAGATAATGTGTGGTTTTAATCTATCCTCTGATTTTAAAGGATTTGAATTGATTTTTCTTTTAAATACTTATAATAAATGGCATATTTTTATTTAATAAATTATATTTTTAAATATATGATTAAACTTTATTTAATTACCTATAAAATGAAATATATTTAAAATAATTGAATCATTTATTAAAAATAGTTTGAACTTTTAAAGTGAGTATCGGAAATAGAACATAATGGTGGGCTTTCCAAAGATAGATCTTGATAGTTCATTTTATTCGATCTCGTACTTCAATTCTTTGATAATGGGCTTGCTTTGGCCATTAGCTAGTAAATTATAAGTAATTCATCATTGGGGCTAGGTGGGACAAAGGTCAAACTTAGGCGTCTACAATTAGCTCCGACTTAGATCGAGTTTGACTATGATAAAAATTCTCTCGAGAAGATTTCTAAGGCATTAGTAGATTGAAATGAAGGTGATTCCATTCTTAGAAAGGGAAATGAATAAGGCCCAACGATATCATTTTTTTTACTTAAAGGACAACCGCCAAAATTGTTTAGGTATTCCTTTCATTTGGTTATTGGAAACCAGCAAAAAGCTAGAATAAGGTATTTCGAATGTTTTTGAAATAGGCAAATAATTTTGATATAGTCACGATCTAAATTTTTGAAAAAGGTGAATTTGAAATAGTGGTCAAAATCTTTTCAAGCACTCTAAATATAGTCATAAGGAGACGCCATAAATATTTTAAATATACTTACAAAAAATAGTGAAATTGAAAAGAATCATCAAAGTTGTTTTACGCTCTTCAAAAAGAGAAGAGGCCAAAAATATTTTCAAACATAGTCGTAAGAAAGTAGGGTGATTTTGCTCGTCGATCAAAATTGTTTGACGCTCTTCTAAAGAGAAAACATCAGATATAACTTTCAAACATAGGCGTAAGAAAATAGGTTGATTTTTCAATGGTCGATCAAAATCCTTGTACGCTCTTCGAAAGAGAGGACGCCATAAATTTTTTCAAAAATAGGCGTAAGAAAATAGGTTGACTTTGTAATGATGAATCAAAATCATGTTACGCTTTTCTAAAACAAGATGCCAAAAATAATTTTCAAACGTAGGCGTAAGCAAATTGTGAAAATAGTTTACGCTTTTTCAAAAAGAACATGTCAGGAAATAATTTTTAAATAAATGCTAGAAAATTGCTCAACAAGTAAGGTTTTTTATCAGTTCATCATAAAACAATCAGATAAACTTGCAAATATATGTTGAAGAGACATTTTAATGACAACATTGGAAATGATGAAAGGCTGAGATGGAGCCTTTGGACAATGCGTAGAAGAGAAACCCTGAACGTGTCTATCTCGTATTGGCGCGTGTGATGCATGCGCTTTTAACTTATTGCGCACTATAGACTCGCGCGTGAAGCTTTGACTAAATTTTTAAATTTTCATCTTAATCGGCTCTTTCACTTTGTCTATTAGTTAGCCCTCTTCTTTTTTTAGCCGAAAAAAGGCTCTTCATTCGTGCTCTATCTTCCTCCTTTTTCACTTCTACATTAAAGAACTCTTTGAAGCATGAAGACCCGATTTTGTTGCCATTTTTCCTCCGATACATAAAGCCAGTAAGTCATTTTTTCATTTTGAAGTAGAAAATAACTTAGTATCATGCTTTACAAGAACTTAGAAATTGTTTGTATTTCCGCCTATTTGCCTAGAGGTCTTGGAAATTCATGTTTTGAGCTCATTTTTCATGAATTACAACGTAGAAATGCTCCTTGTAGCATATTATATAAATATATATATATGTTTAAAAGTCCATTTTTGGAGAAAAATCATGCTTAGGGATGATTTAGACCTCTTAATCATGCCTAAAAATGGTGTATGAGTTTATCTCATAGTCCTTCCATGTTTGAAATGTTGAATTTTTTGTTGTAATGACAATAATCTAGGATAGTTTGATTGTACTTGGGTGTTACTATTTATGGCCCGTATTTACCAGGACACAACCCGTATTTTAAAATGACATGCCTTATCTACCCTTACTAAAACCCACCTCCTCTTTCCTTCTACCATTCTCTAACTGCCATTCCACCTCTCTAACTTCCACCTTTCTCTTCAACCTTCCACCAATCCTCCACACACCACCAACATCCCTCCAAGAACGAAGAAGTCGAAGGCCGGACCACTTTTGCTGCCACCCCTTCTACCTTCACCCTCAATAGTGTCGCCAACTCATCCGGCTACTTTAAAAAAAAAACTATATTATTGGAATTTTAAGGTTGTGAATTTTTTTATTTTTTTTGGAAATTGTTTTTGTGTAATGAATTCCTACTTAAATCGTCATAGAACTCGTAATTTTTTTTATAAAAATTACAAAAACACGGAATCGAAAACTGGGTCCGGTTCCATGTTCTTGGTTAAAAAAAATATTTTATTAAAATCGTTGTTGTAGGTCAATGTAAGTTGGTTGGGTAAATTAAATCTTAGAAACGCATCTAATCCATCAAAATAGGTCTTATTTGCCCAGAAAATCGAAAAAACGCGAAACACGAAATATGGGTCCAGTTCCCTGTTTTTCCAGAATATTTTTTTTTAAACTTGGGTTCACGGAACCGGAATCAGGGTCCGGTTCCGTCAATTTCCGGAAAACAAAGTTTTTTTTTGAAAAAAAATAGAAATTGACTGAACTTTTATATTTTTTTTTCTTGAAATTTCAAATATACGGAACCGGATAAGGATCCGGTTTCCGCCATGGTGGTAAAAGATACAAATTCCTTTGCCACCGTGGCGGAAACCAGAAGCCTATCCGGTTCCTTCACTTATGATTTTTTTTTCAATTTTGTTTTACTTTTTATTAACTGCTTGATTTTATATTTTTATTCAAAATTTTAAATTAATTTTCGGTTATATTAGTTATATTTTTTTGTTATTTTTATTCATGTTTTAATTATTAATCACGTTCATTAGTGATAATATTTGTTAATAAATGATAATAATTAGTTTATTACTATAATGGTTAGTTTGTAATTTTTAATTATTTTAATATATGTAATGTCGTTGTTAATTACTTCATGATTATTACTATATGTAATTAGTTCATTACTATATATAATTTAGTTTAGAACTTTTAATTTGTTAATAAATAATAATAATTAGTTAATGTTTTCATTCCTAGTTTTAGAATTTGTTTATTATGAAAGAAGATAAATTAAATCTTATTTATGTTATGGAATTACTATACACATGGCGGGAAATCAATAATTATTGTTTATGGTCGTTATGATGATCAATCGGGTCTCAGCATACTCGATCTCGAGGCGTGGACGCCTCCATTAGGAGGTCCTAAGACATGGCACAGGCCAATGAGTCTCTCCAATCAAAGCACTCTGATTGGTACGTGTTCAGATGGCGAGTGCGATACTGACGACGAGATGGATCGTTCAGAGAAGGATCGTAGTGTTAGAGTGAAGAAGGGTAAAGGTGGTAGGTTTGTCGGGGGGTCTTCTAGCACGGGTTAAAGTAGAAGGAGGGTGTTGAAGAATGCAGAAAAATGATGGTTGGTTCAGGGACCTATGCCGGAAGGTCCTATTGATGGTAGTGTGATTCCAAGTTTTCCGGGCCACATCGCTTCGAGTTTTTGGTTATGAAAGGATGGTGATGTCCTTAAATGTGATACTAGGGGAGTGACTTGTACATCTTTAGGGATTGGGATAGATCTATGCCTTCTGACCTGGCATATCACGTATTGATGCCACGGGTTTGAGTGCTTTACCGGACCTTATGTATATGCACAATGATATGCCTTTGATTTCCGCATCTGTTGAGCGTTGACAACCTGATATAAACACATTTCCACCTGCCTTGTGGAGAGATGACTATCATGTTGCACGATGTGTATCAGATTCTAGGGATACCGGTTAAGGGTAGTACAATTAGTTCTACTATGGATAACTCAGAGCTGAAGGTTTATACACCAAGTTGTTGCACGTGCACGTTCTTGACCTTGTTTAGAAGCCATTGCCGATATGGTGCAATGGACGAGTTTTCATTTCTTGCATTCTATCAAAATGCAGAGATTCATCTCGAGCTCCTTGTGCGGCCAAACCGGCTATATGTTGTTGGTTTTAGGATGTTCATTGTTTGTGGACAAGAGCGCCACTCTGGTTCCATCAGCAAACCTTTTGGAGTTACGTGATTTTGGTTCATTTGCCGGCTACTCGTGAGGTTCAACTACTCTTGCGTACTTGTATCGCCAGCTCGGGATGTCTTCTAGGAGCAGTTATACGGGGATCGGTAGTTGTCTCAAACTTATACAAGTGTGGATTCATGAGTATGTTTCATGTTTTCAGCCCCTACGAGGGTCGTTATTTGTTGCTCCGCATGAACCCAGAGCTCGTAGGTGGGGTTACAGGCTCGAGAGCAAGGATCACATTCGTCTTTCCACCTTTCGGAAGCGCTTGACATTATTCAGCCATACGACGTATTTATGATATTGTATGTGTAAATATTTACTATATATATAATAATTTTTATTTTATTAACGTTTGTAAACATATATGCAGGTTGACTGGTTGCCTTATGGTCCAGATCCACCACGTGTTGTGCCTAGGACTACGTATATTGGTTGCATACTTTATCAAGATATTGTGGAGCCTTACAGTCCTGATCGAGTGTTACGATAGTTAGGTTACATACAGTGTAGTCCCTTTCATGTTCCTATGCCCGATAGTGAATACAAACCAGGCAACATTATGCAATGTGAGGTTAAGTTTTCTGCTGAATCAGCCGAGCCCTCATGGCGACGGTTCTCGCCAATGTGTGGAGGTTCCACTGTTGGTGTCTTGGAGCCTCCTTTAGAGAGATCTACATGTTCACCCGACTATATGGAATGGTTTACTCGGGTTTCTCATGTTCGGATTTTGAACTACGACGCTATCAGAATACCCCCTCATCCAGAGACGACGAATACTGATTATGTATGTTACTTATTATTAATAATTGCATATAATTAATTTTTATTTATTAATGTCGATACTAACTTGGATATTTTGTAGTGGATGGGTCGGTGGATGACTGCTACACAACCTTTGACGGATCAACGTGCTAATGATCAGCGACCTACCACCAGAGCTGCTTATACTATGATTGAAGATGTTGTAGCTGATTGGGATCATGATATGAATGCAACTCCAAGAACAAGTAACACTCAAGTAATCCAAAGCAAATGTTCTTAAAACTAACGCTAAGTCCGAAATTGTCAAAGTAACTTAGATATGAAAATTAAAACTAACACTCCTGAAAGTTTTAATCAACTCTTAACCTCACTTAAACCACTCCTGGAATTAAGTAGATTAAACACTAAATTAATTAACACTCCTGAAAATCAATTTAATGGCCGAAATTAATAGAGCAACTATTAAGTTCTTAAACACAAGTTTTTTGATAAATTACACTTACCATTGTATTGAGGCATGTCGTGTATTTATATAATAATATGACAAGAATTAACTTGTCCTCCAAGCACCTACATAGCCGAAAATCAGCCAAGAATCTTAAGAGATTACAATCTTAACAACTTGCTAAATAATCCCTAAAATCTAGGAAAAAATAAAGGAGAAGATAAGGAAATATTCCAATAAGATAGGATCTCCAAATTAGCCCATATTTCCATCCACTTGCCTAGTATGAACACAAGGTGTGAACATATCTCTAGAGAATATTACAACTCAACTACAACTTGCATACTTGGAGTACCAGGACTCAATACTACTACTTAATTCCTAATATGGCCGAATATAACAAGGGAATTTCGGCCCTTTATTAAACTGAAAATAAAATACTTAATTAAATTAACTAAGACTCTTAATGGACTCAATGATAATTCAAGCCATCTTGGACCATTCTTGGACTCTTCTTGGACAGGATCTTAAATCCACCTTAATATTGATGCAAAGGTTGTGTTGAGCTTAAATTCGTAGCTCCAATGGCCTTGCTATGAAAAATTAACCATACCCAAAAATTGCGAAGGTCATAAATAGTGATATCTTGGAGTAGCCTCTTCACTCTCGCATCAGATCAGGCTTTACGTTTTTCAAGGGTTGACGTCAAAGATGATGAGCAATGAATGATTGATTTATGTAATAGTTTAGTAGTTATTATAAGCCATTAATCGTTTAATTTAGTAGATTGTCAGAGACCTAGTACTAGTTTATTTTATGAAACAATATTTGAAGTTTGTTCTATGTTTGTGTTTGTTTTGTGATAGTATTTGCTTGAATGCATAACAAAACACAATGTCAATTTGATGTCGATTGTCAATACAAGACCATAAAAAGAATATAATGTCAATTTAATGTCAATATTGATGTCAATACAAAACCATAAACTACAAGTTAGAGGATTCTATTAATCTGTTCCAATGACGTTGCCTTCTAACATATTGATGATCCCATCCAATAATTGTACCATAAACACATGAGAAAAAGAGTTTCTTGATTCATCACCTAATTCTCAATGATTGTACTTCTCCTCCTTCGCCATGTGAAGAAATTAATTCATGAAACTTCTCCCTTCCGCATTATCCTCCCTAATTGAAGATTTGTAGTTGTATATGTGTCTGATAGTTTGATGATCTTTTGGGAAATTCTTTGTTACAGTAACCATAATGTTCGTCGGCTTCACTTGAGTAGTTGTCATCTCCCAACAAGTTCTCTAGCACCAACGCTTAGACTGCTTAATGAATGGTGACCCTCGAGGTATACAATGAACTCATGGTTTTGCATACCACTATGCCCCATTCTGACAACAATCTGCCATCCACTCCCATCTTTAAGTTGTTTGCTCTTAAATTTAAAGGGACGTTGACAAAATTTAGGTTTCGTATTTTTGCGTTGTGCGGTTTCCAGATTTCGCCCTTTTTCTGAATAGGGTATAGCATGTGTGCAATGCATTTGGACATTTACAACTCCATCCTTTAACGGTTTATAGAGGCCGTAACTAATATGAATCTTATGCTCACGAGAACTTCTTTACACCTTTCTTTTGCCTCATTAAGCTCATTGAACATAAAGTAGGACTGAAAACGACCACTATAATTTATGTCGTCACCACCATAATCTGGAGGTGGAACCTGCGAATTTATGATATATGTCAATCACTAAATATCGTAAACCTTAAATAACTAAATTCATTAATTATTAATCTTAAAGAAAATTTAAACTAACAATATACAATAAATTAATTATTAACTAACATGCAATTTAACCTATTTAACTTACGTGTAATTTAAATTGATTAACTAACATGCATTTTAAAATAAGTAAAGACAATTGAAAAATATTAATTAATTAAATACAATATTAGATGTCGCAATAAAAAAAACTATTAATTAACATGCATTGTAAATTAATTAACATGCTGTATAATATAACAAAAACATGTAAATTAAATTAACAAGATTAGATGTCGAAATTTTCGTGAAATTTTTGAATTTCACGGAACCGAATGAGGTTTCGGGTACTGGGAACCTCATCGGGTTGAGTGAAATTCAAATTTTTTTCAAAACAATTTTGGCATAATTACGATAATGGATGAGATTTTTGGTTCATGGAACCGGAAATCGCATCCGGTATCGTTAAATTCAATTTTTTTCTAAAAAAAGCTTATCTGTTGCCTTGGCGGTAGCGTCCACTCCACGTCGGCCATATAAAACCAAGAAAATCCGGAAAAATTGGTGGTTGATATATTGATTTCTTATAGAGTTTTTCCCTTTCTTTACAAGCTAAATTGTGCGATATTGACGCTCTTAGGAGCTATTTATGCTAACTATTTCGATATAGTTGTGGTTTGTGTGTTCCATATCATTTTGCAGGTTTTTAGGGAAAAACTCCCTATTTACTTGATGTTTTGAGCACCACGCTATAGCAGAAGGTTATGAGGCATCTTGGCGGTCTCGAGATGGTATTCGGACCCCGTTGTGAACAAGAAATATGCCAAAGACTTGGCGTCTGAAGCCAAGTAGAGGCAAGAAAGAAGCTTCGCCCGATCGGGTCGGGCAACCACTGCCCAATCGGGTACGAGTATTTTATGCCAAATCTTCAGATTTTCCGCCCGATCGGGCGGACTTATACTTGGCCAAATTTGCTGTTTTTCTGGGAGCTGAAGAAGACAACCACCCGACGCCATCGGGTGGTCCTGCCCGATCGGGTGCTAGGGTTGCGGCCCCGATCGGGTGACTGTTGCACGATCTGATCGGGTGCGTGCATTCTCCTTGGTGATGAAAGAAGGTTCCCAGGCCCGATCGGGCGGCCCTTTGCCCGATCGGGTGGACGACACGGGGACGCGATTTTTCGTTTTCTCCCCACTCTATCTTATTGTTTTCTTAGGAACTATAAATATTTTTTAGGTTGTTTTTATTTGTATCTTTTATTCTATTGAACAATTAGAGAGCTCTTAGCCTAGTTTTGATAGTTTTCCATTGTAGAAGAGATTCGAATGCTATTTCAATTCAATTAAAGTTCCCGCTTTCCGTCAATTCGGTAATCATCGTTCTTATTGCTTTATTCTTATCTCTTAATTGCTTTAGTTTAATTGTTTATTATTCAATTAGTTCATGATGCAATTCTTAGGGTTTCCAATTAGCTTTGTTATTGCCAATTTAATCATGTCTGAGTAGTTCTCTTTCTAGGGTGTTAGATAGGGAAGCCATGTTTATACCATGATTGTTATTTAGACTTCTATTGATTCTTAGGGCTTGATTTGAGTGATTGTGGTGGGGTTTGTTCTTAATTAGTGATTGATGTTAGTGGCCAATTTCATTGATTGCTTGTGGTTAATAGTTGTTTGCACAGATCCGTCTTACAACTAGATGCCTAGGACACATCAGTAGTTCTGATTACGTTAGTGAACATGCGGCGTATGTTGAACTATGAGCATTGAGTCTTAACCATAGCTCAACACATGCTCTAATCCCTCGACTCTTGACTTAGGTTTTGATAGTAGTTGACCTTGTTTGATTGGTATAAACATGGTGGACCGACCTAATACCCTAGACTTTTATTCCATAGTTAAATCCTCAGTTTAATTCGTATTTCTTAGCTTAATTATTAGTTCAGATAAATTCTCTCTGATTTCACCTGAAGTAGTTAGTTAATTGAATATTAATATAGAAACTCTGTCTCCCTGCTGATTCGACCCTGCTTCCACTAACTACCTTAGTTAGAGGGCTGTAGGTTTATCTTTGAATAGGTGATACGACTAAATCCTATCAAATTTTGGCGCCGTTGCCGGGGAGACGGCTAGTTTTCTAGTTTTATTCGATTAATTAGCGTACTTCTTTTTGCCTCATTGGAACCTCCCATTCCAATTGAGGCCGTTCCTACGGTTATCTTGTCGTTTTCTCTTATATGTCCAGGTATCAAAAGAAAACTCATATTATTCCTGGAGATCCCGACACGGAAGCAATACTTCGGGATCTTAGACCAGAATTTGATCAAGAGAAGCCAGATTCAGATATTTCTACATTACCAATGGCGAAGTCACTGAAATCTTATGGGGTGCCTAATCCTGAAGGCATACCCACAGGTCCACAGATGCCCACTATTGCTGCGAACAATTTTGAAATCAAACCTGCACTAATTAATATGGTGCAGTAGAATCAGTTTAGTGGGCATCCTTCTGAAGATCTGGCTAACCATCTGCATAGATTCCAACAACTCTGCAGAACTGTTAAACATTAAGGAGTCACACCTGAGCAGCTGAAAGTTATGTTATTTGAGCTCTCACTCAGAGACAAGGCTCAGAGGTGGTTCAGCGATATCACTGAGACAGAATGGCCGGCGATTTTTGCTGCATTTCTTCATGAGTATTACCCTCCCACAAAAACAGCAGAAATCAGACACAAGTTAGCCACGTTTTTCCAAGAGCCAGATGAGACATTGAGGGAAGCGTGGACTAGATTCAGAGACCTACAGAGGGAATGTCCACATCATAATATGGACAAGTGGTTTCTGACGCAGACTTTTTATAATGGTCTGCAACTTCAGACGAAGAGTACTGTTGATTCGTCTGCAGGAGGAGTCTTTTTGGACAAGGCCGTTGATGAGGGTTATGACTTCCTAGCAAATCTTGCAGCCAATGACCACTCATCATCTAGGAGTTTGACTAAGAAGGTACTTGAAGTTGACGCTATTTCATTGCTTACATCTCTGATGGCGCAACTAACTCAGCAACTACAAACAATGAAGTCCTCTAGTTCAACACCTCCGCCTATGAGCATCAACGCTATGTCAGCAGTTGCACCCATCACCTCATCTTACTGCGAGGTTTGTGGTATTCAGGGTCACTTCGGCCATGATTGTCAGCTCAGTCAGAATCAGATGGAGCAGGCAAATGCTTTTCAGCACAGACAACCAAATAACCCCTACTCCATCACATTCAATCCTGGTTGGAAAGACAACCCACTTCTTTCCTATAGAAGCAACAACGTTCAAAACCCACAGCCACGAAATTCCTACCATCCCCCACAAAATTCCTATCAACCTTCACATAACAACCCAAAACCCAACTACTACCGAAACCAAGGGAATTCTCATAATCCCCCTGGTTTCCAAAGACCTGCTCATCAGAATTATCAACCAGCACCACAAAATGCAACCTCACAAGAGCCTAGCAATTCTGAACTGATGAAACTAATATTGTCTATGCAAAAGACAAATGAGGAAGCACAGAGGGCCCAAGAGAAGCACATAAAACTTCTTGAGACTCAGATTGCTCAATTGGCAGAAAATAATGCACAGAGGAAGCAGGGACAATTGCCAGGGCAACCTACACATAGGGAGCAAGCAAACGTCGTTACTCTTCGTAGTGGCACTGCTTATGCTGCTCCTCCTATGCCCGTTGATGATGATATTGTCCCCAGCAAGGAGAAGGAGGTAGTAGAGAAGGAATTGGAGAAGAATTCGACGTCTGATGTCGAACTATCTGAAACAGCTGAACAGGCAGAAAAGAAGAAGGAAAAGGAGAAGGTTTGTGATACACCTTTTACACCAAGGTTGCCTTTTCCTCATCGAATGCAAAAGTCCAAGGTGGATCAACAACTTGGTAAGTTCTTGACTATGGTCAAGAACCTTGAGGTAACGGTTCCTTTCACTGAACTTATTTCTCAAGTGCCTGTCTATGCTAAGTTTTTGAAGGAGATGATCACTAAAAAGAGAGATTTTGGTGGGGTAGATAGAGTCGCACTTACTGAAGAGTGTAGTGCCATTTTGCAAAATAGATCTCCACCTAAATTGAAAGATCCTGGTAGCTTTTCCATCCCTTGTCATGTAGGTGCACTTTTTATCGATAAAGCTTTATGTGATTTAGGTGCATCTGTGTCTGTCATGCCATTGTCTGTCTGTAATAAACTGAATATGGGGGCACTTAAGTGCACTCAAATTACTTTGCAGATGGCTGACCGTTCTATAAAATACCCTTTAGGTGTTTTAGAAGACGTCCCTGTTAGAGTGGGAAAGTTTTACATTCCTGTGGATTTTGTTGTATTGGATATGGAGGAGGATGCCCAAATTCCTATTATTTTGGGCAGACCATTTTTGTGCACTGCAGGTGCTGTTATTGAAGTCAAGCCAGGATCTTTGACTTTGAGTGTTGGTGATGATACTGTCACTTTTAAACTAACCAATGCTATGAAGTCTCCTATGCTTGAAGAATCTTGTTGCAGGATAGATGTGATAGACAAAGCTGTGATGTCTGCATTTTAGCAGATACGTGATGCTGACCCATTGGAGGTAGCATTGACTGAGAGTGACTCCTTAGGCATCGATACTGATGTTGATGCCTGTCTTGTTGATTTAGAGGGTCATGGAGCTGAACAGAAATAGGAAACTGTGGTACTTGAAAGTGTATGCTCCAGTTCTACTCCTCAGGTAACTAAGGTGGACCTCAAACCACTACCCTCTCATTTGAAGTATGCATTTTTAGATGATAAGGAAGAGTGTCCTGTGATTGTCAGTACTAAACTCACAGATAGCCAATTGAAAAGCTTGCTTACTGTGCTTCGTATACACAAGAAGGCTATTGGGTATAGTATTGATGATCTTAAGGGAATTAGTCCTGATATTTGTATGCATCGTATTAATCTGGAATAGGATCACCGCCCTTGCATTCAACCTCAGAGACGTTTGAATCCTAATATGCAAGAGGTGGTGAAGAAAGAAATTATGAAACTGTTAGATACAGGGATCATTTATCCCATTGCTGATTCAAAGTGGGTCAGTCCTGTGCAAGTGGTTCCCAAGAAGGGGGGACCACTGTTGTTGAAAATGAAAAGGGTGATTTTATTCCCACTAGGACTGTCACAGGGTGGCGTATGTGCATTGATTATCGTAGAATTATTAATGCCACTCTGAAAGACCATTCCCCCCCCTTATTGATCAGATGTTGAAAAGGCTAGCCAAACATAGCTATTTCTGTTATCTAGATGGATATTCTGGTTTTTTCCAAATCCCCATACATCCAGATGATCAGGAAAAGACTACGTTTACATGTCCTTATGGCACTTTTGCATATCGCAGGATGCCATTTGGATTGTGTAACGCTCCCGCTATTTTCCAACGCTGCATGATGGCCATATTCTCTGATTTTATTGAAAATATCATGGAAGTGTTTATGGATGATTTCAGTGTTTATGGTTCTGATTTTGATGTTTGCCTGCATAATTTGTCCAAAGTGCTTAAAAGATGTGTTGAGGCAAACCTCGTGCTTAATTGGGAAAAATGTCACTTCATGGTGAATGAAGGTGTCGTTTTAGGTCACTTGATTTCTGAGCGTGGCATCCAAGTGGATAGAGCAAAGATTGAGGTGATCGAGAAACTTCCCCCTCCAATGAATGTCAAAGGAGTGAGGAGTTTCCTTGTTCATGCGGGGTTTTATCGCAGGTTTATCAAACATTTTTCGAAAAAACTCAATTGTTGCTAAAGGGTGCCACATTCGATTTAATGATTGTTTGAAGTCTTTTGACAGGATAAAGACAACTTTGATCACTGCCCCTATTATACAACCTCTAGATTGGAATCTCCCTTTCGAGATCATGTGTGATGCTAGTGATTATGCAATAGGGGCAGTACTTGGTCAGCGGAAGGATAATCTACTCCATGTTATTCACTATGCTAGCAAAACTTTGGATCCAGCCCAGGTTGATTATGCCACGACAGAGAAGGAGTTGCTAGCCATAGTCTATGCATTGGAAAAATTTTGAACCTATCTGATAGGTTCAAAAGTTATAGTACATACTGATCATGCTGCTTTGAAGTACTTGATGGCCAAGAAGGAGGCCAAACCTAGACTCATCAGATGGATTCTTTTGCTGCAAGAGTTCGACTTGGAAATCAAAGATAAGAAGGGTGCTGAGAATGTGGTCGCCGACCACCTTTCTAGGTTGAGGTTTGGATCACCTTCTGACCCTCCTATAGATGACTCTTTTCCTGATGATCATTTGTTTTCTGTGTTCTCTAAATCTCCTTGGTATGCTGATTTTGCTAACTACTGTGTTAGTGGTTCTCATCCTCCCAATCTTACATATCAGCAGCGCAAAAAGTTTTATCATGACGCTAGAATGTATTTTTGGGAGGATCCTTTCCTATATAAGAAGTGCTCCGACGGGATGTTTCGTCGTTGCATTCCTGATTGGGAAATAGAGGGTGTTTTGCTACATTGTCATAGTATGCCTTCTAGTGGTCATCTAGGCTCCCAAGCGACTGGTTTTAGAATCTTACATAGTGGTTTTTTTGGGCCTTCGATTTTCAAAGATGCCTGTGCCTTTTGCCTGTCTTGTGATGCTTGTCAAAGGACGGGTAATATTTCGAAAAGGCAAGAGATGCCATAGAGTGGGATTTTAGAGGTCGAACCTTTTGATGTGTGGGGGATTGATTTTATGGGACCCTTTCCTACCTCTTGTGGGAATAGGTATATTTTAGTGGCCATCGACTATGTGACTAAATGGGTAGAAGCTATAGCATCACCAACCAATGATTCCAAGGTTGTGATGAAGATGTTTAAGAAAATAATCTTTCCCCGTTTTGGTGTCCCCCATGTTGTAATTAGTGATGGAGGTTCTCAATTTCATAAAAGTACCTTCAAGGCCCTATTGACAAAACATGGAGTCACCCACAAAGTCGGTCTTGCCTATCACCCTCAGACTAGTGGCCTAGTAGAAGTGTCTAATAGGCAAATTAAGAGGATCCTTGAGAAAGTTGTCACTAACGCTAGAAAAGATTGGTCTTTGAAACTTGATGATACTCTTTGGGCGCTCCGCAATGCTTTTAAGACTCCTTTGGGTACCACACCCTATCGACTGGCTTATGGCAAAGCTTTCCATCTACCAGTTGAGATGGAGTATCTTTCTGCGTGGGCGGTCAAAGATATAGACAATTAGTAAAGGGAGGGGGGTAATATAGACAATTCTACCATGTATTTATACGAATACGGGTTGTGAGCTGGTAAATACGGGTTGTGTTTAGGTGCACACTTTTCTTTACCACCTTGCGAAGTGGTATTGGGATATCACAGGCACTTTTCTTTTCTCGTTGGGGAAAATTACTATCACCCTGTGGAAGAACAAGGTGAGCTCTAGGCTTTCGATAATTGAGCATCGGGTTTTGGAAGACTCAGATATCAAGGGTAAGAGAAACATTGCTATAAAACTGCTTGGGCTTGAAGTGGCTTGCCTACTTCCTAAGTCAGTACATAGGATGTGTTTGTTATTCAGTCCGGACATACTTCTTAGTGAATGGTCCTTTAATTGTTCCTACGACTATCGAGCAACACGACGTTAAGTTTTTGACGACCCGAGGAATCGACGAGTGCACCCGGGTTTCCATCAGCGTGTTGCACTGTTGTGGCGCGTGATCAAGCTATGAACTTGCCTTTTGTCTCTTTATTTTTTGCATAAGTGTCACAAGCTTAACTTATAGGAATGAAATTTCAGGATTTAAATTCCAATCAAAGGAACATAATACAACCTAATATTATGATTTTATATACAGTCCTTCCCTTGGTTTATAAACTAAATCGTTCGTAATTGACGCTCTTAGGAGCTATTTGTGCTAACTATCTCAATATAGTTGTGGTTTTTGGGTGTTTGATAATGTTTAATAGGTTTTAGGGAATGATATCACGTATTTATATAGACTTTTCTCCCTTATTTACAAGCTAATTTGTGTGTCATTGGAGCTCTTGGGAGCTATTTTGTGCTAACTATCGTATATAGTTGTGGTTTTGTGTTTTAGTGTTGAATTGCAGGTTTTAGGGAGTTTTCTCCTTATTCCCGAGCCATTCGGAAGCAACCATGGCTTTACGAGATGTTACGAGGCACGTAGGATGGCTCACGAGCTTTATGGGTAGTTTAGGAGGTCCCAAGACCTCTAAACGTGAAGAATTGAGAGCCAAAGAGTCAAAAAGGACGTTTCCGTACTCTGATCGGGCAAAAATAGCCCGATCGGGCGAAAATATTATGATCGGGTAGAGAAGTTGCGGACCCGATCGGGCTAGGCATGCCCGACCCGATCGGGCGAGCACCCATGTACCCAGACCCGATCGGGTGCTGACCGCCCGACCCGATCGGGTGGCTGACCCAAATCTCACTCGCTGCTGCGCGACGCCACAAGAGCTTGGCTGGCCCTATTGTCGCCAGGCCCGATCGGGTTGTGTTGCTGGGCCCGATCGCGTGAGCCCACTTCATCCATGCTGCGCTGCTGCTACGCTGAGCCCAAGAAACGAAGCTAAAAATCTTACTATGGGCCCGATCGGGTGGCCTTTGGCCCGATCGGGTCCCGGGCATATCTTCGCGATTTTCATCTTTTAATTTCCGTTTTTAGCTAGGCTTGAGGGGGTATTATAAATACCTTTTTCTCATTATTTTAGAGACATCTTTTATCATCTTTTAACAGCTCTAGACTCTAGTTTATTTCTGATAGTCCTTAGCTTAGTTTAAACACTTTAGGTTAGATTAAAGGTGATTGAACCTATTCGATTTCAATAAAAGTTCCTGCTTTTTGTCAATTGGTATTCTTCTTTACCCTAATCTCTTTTGTTATTATTAATTGCTTAGCCTAATTATTTATTCATTCATGATGCAATTACTAAGGTTTTCAATTAGTTTTGTTATTGTCAATTCAATTGTGAGTGAGTAGTTCTCTTTCTAGGGTGTTAGATAGGGAAGCCATGTTTATACCATAATTGTTATTTAGATTCCTTTCAATTTCTAGGGATTGATTAGGGTGATTGTGATGTGGTTTGTTCTTAATTAGTGATTAATGTCAGTGTACAATTTCATTGATTGCTTGTGGTTAATAGTTGTTTGCACAGATCCGTCTTACGACTAGAGGCCTAGGACACGTCAGTATTTCTGATTACGTTAGTGAACATGCGGCGTATGTTGAACTATGAGCGTTGAGTCTTAACCATAGCTCAACACATGCTCTAATCCCTCGACTCTTGACTTAGGTTTTGATAGTAGTTGACCTTATTTGATTGGTATAAGCATGGTGGACCGACCTAATACCCTAGACTTTTATTCCATAGTTAAATCCTCGGTTTAATTAGTCTTCCTTAGTTTAATCTTTAGTTCAGTTAATTCTTCTCTGATTTGATCTGAAGTAGCCGATTGATTGAATATTAATTTAGAGATTCTGTCTCCCTGTGGATTCGACCCTGCTTCCATTGACTACCATAGTTAGAGGACCGTAGGTTTATTTTTGATTAGGTGATACGACTAAATTCTATCAGGGAACAACTTCATGTTTTCAGTTGATATAAACAACCACATTGTGTGAGAGTTGTGTCGAGGCATGTTTGAAGATTCGACGTTGTTTTCCGAGGGCCTAGAAAAGCAGATTGATGAAAACTTGGCATCTGAAGCCAAGTCAATGAAGCATGCAAGACTTGGCCCTCCCCGACAGCATCGGGAGAGACAGACTGATCGTGCGAACTTTCCACACGTTTTTGGTTTTGTCTCGGTGTCGTTCGGGCGGCTTGGTGATAAGAGGTTTTTAGCGTGTCGTTAAGGCACTAAGAACCGCTTAGCAAACACAATTTATAAACCTACCTAGCAACTACTAAGCACGTAGTAACGGCAACTCAAGGGTCGAACCACAAGGAAATTGGGATTGAGTTCAGTCCACTAAGTCCAAAACTGCCTAAGCGAAGGGTTTTTTTTTGGGGGGGGGGGTTTAAGATTGAGTAAGTTACCGACTAATTAACTAGATAATGAATACCGAATAATAAACAAATAGGAGGATTAATATGATAAGGAAGACACTAGAGCTTTGGTTACTCGCATGAACTCGGGCAAGGCACGACATAAATGCAACTACGAAGTTATAGAGAATAACATGCAAGGTTAAGTTTCCCTCTAAGGTCCTTGAGTCCTCTCTCGAATGGTCCTCAAGAGTAATCAATTAATCAATCGACTAAATCCTCTCTCGAATGGTCTTTAGCCAATTGATTAATGGATTCAATTTTATTGGAAAACCCCTAAATAGGTTCCTCTTAATTTCTACCCAATCTTTTGGTCTAGAAATTAAGTTGATTCATGGGAATGACTAGACAACAACAATCAATTAAGAGTAATTGAAATCTAAGCCCTAGCATAAACTTGATCAAGGTCTACCCTAAGGTGTCAAAACACCAAGAACAATGCATATTAGACATGAATAAAGTAATTACAAGAACATCTACATTAAGCCCCTAATTCATGATTTCACCCAAACCCTAGATTAGAAACTACTCACTAATCATGGATTCTAAGCAATTAAAATTCAATAAATTAAACATCATAAACAAACAATAAGATTAAAGGACAGAGATTGAAGAGAAATTACTTGAATTAATTGATGAATTCGATCTTCAATAATGAAACAAAGGAGTGAACTAGTGTTTGAGAGAGTTTACGGCTAAGAGAGAGTTATTTAGAAACTAAGTATGAAGTAATGTCGAAAACTAAGCTAAGAAAACTAATTAATAGACTCATTAATGTTTGACGGACAAAACGGGTCAAAGCCCGAAAGCAGGTCCACACGGTCGTGTCAAAAACGACACGACCGTGTAGACCTGTTACACAAATTCCTCAGCGCCCTTACAAAGTTACTGCTTCAGTGTAGAAACTACTACACGGTCGTGTCCAAATCGACACGACCGTGTAGCCTTGGCGTCCAAATCTTCCACAAAGTCTTCACAAGTTATTCATTGTGTGCTCAAAACACTACACGGTCGTGTCCAATGTGA
Organism: Patellifolia procumbens; assembly: GCA_947645195.1. Taxonomy (NCBI): domain Eukaryota; kingdom Viridiplantae; phylum Streptophyta; class Magnoliopsida; order Caryophyllales; family Amaranthaceae; genus Patellifolia; species Patellifolia procumbens. The sequence goes on from CANSGD010000016.1 coordinate 4,055,486, forward strand.
CACGACCGTGTAGACCTGATGCTCCATACTTTCTCAGGGTGACCAAACCCACTGCCTGCGTACCCAAATGACTACACGGTCGTGTCCAAAGTGACACGACCGCGTAGACCTGACGTTCAACATCCTTTGCTTGGCATTTGGAAACTGCTTCCCCAAATGAAAAGCTACACTGTCGTGGCCAATTCCACACGACCGTGTAGAGCTGCTTCAATGTCTTCCAAGCTATAGCTTCCATCCACGGGTCTCTAAATATCCAAAGTGCTCCAAATACCTGTTAGTTAGTCTGAAAATCATCCAAAACAACTAAAGGAGTAGTGAAGCAATCATTAAGCTCAAAGTAACCAAAACCATGCAATGCAAGACTAAAATGCTCTAAATCTATATGTATCGACACTAAAAATGCAGCATGGATAAGCACAATAAAGTGCTTATCAAACTCCCCCAAGCTAGTCCAATTGCTTGTCCTCAAGCGAACAAACAATAGACATAGGATGATACGCATGCCAAGATGTATAATATAGACCTTCAAACGTTTCCAACATCAAATGCAAAACACTATCAAGCCTCAAAGTTTATGGCACAAGGAAAAGCAACCGATCTTACCACAAGTTCTCCCCCAAGCTTGGCTATGTCATATAGATAGTAGCTCTCACTTTAGTCGTGCGCACTTCTCTCGTGTGTTTAAATAGGTCAAAAGAACGCTCAAGGCTCAATTCCATCGACTATATCCTACCATAAGCTTGCATATCATCTCACTCTCCATCGCATAAGGACCAAAGTTTGCATCAAGAATCAAGAGGACTTAGCCAAGGTTGTAATGTAGGCTTAAGGTGAGGGTGTGGTAGCATTTGGGATCGTGGTGTTAAAGAGGGGAATGTGAAACTTCCAACTCGGCACCGTTCCAATAGAACAAAACCAACCTTACTCAATTATAGACACTCAACACAACCTATTTCAAACACTCCTTCAATTATAGCATCCCAATCTCCCTTATTGCAAATTTTGAACACACCACCAATCCTTTTTCTTTGATTTTTCAATTTCTTTTGCATGAGGGATTTTTTAAATTTTCCCCCTTTGTTTTATTTTTTTTTATTTTTGTGGATTGTGGTGATTAAAGAAGGAAGGAGAAAATGGGAACTCCAATAGTATGGGAAGGAGGCGAACTCAAACAGCACATGAGTTCTAGCTAAAACAAAGCCGAACAAATCACAACAAGTCACAACAAAGCCGAACACCAACACCAAGTCATCTCTCATAACACCCATCAACATGTATTACCTCATCTAAGTAGCTTCACAATCCCCTAGGTAAGGAAATGAGTAATAGGCTAAAGATGTGGTTAACAAAGAAAACAGGCTTAGGCTCACAGGGGCTTCAAAGAAGGATAAGTAGGTGTGGGTGGCCTTTGGCAATGTAGCTCAAGTAACAAGAAAGCCTCAATCATATTCAAGATTCACACAAGTCAAGCAAATTCAAGGAGAATCAATGCAAGTTCTAGAGGATATTCATCAAGGAAAAGCAACACACAACAAGCAGATAAGACTGAAAAGATGCCAGTCTGTAAGGCTATAAAACATGCTCTCACAAAGGATACAGCTACCAACATCAGTCGTGCCGTACAAGAGGGAGACCAATCATACCACAACCCGACAATTCCTTGGCCTACTAGAGACTATCAAAGCATTTCCTTTTTTTTATTATTGTTTTCAGGTCATCAAAAAGAACACATGCGTAATCAAGGGCAGGGTCCAGTCCTAAATGCAATCTATATGCTCATGCAATGCTAGAGAAATAATCTACATGCACCCTAAACATGATACTAAAAATGCAACTAATGTAAGCTATATATACATCCTCCCCCAAGCTAAACTACACAGTGTCCTCACTGTGAAAAGTCTAATGAAATCATAAGCAAGGGGGGGAAATAATCCTGACTCACTGGTCGGGAGGGGGGTGGGAGCTTAGAGCTACCGGGGTACCAACCACTATGCCTACCCCAGTCCTGCAGATCAGAGCGAAGTCCTCGGAACTCCAAGGTCATCGCAGAGACACTGTCCTGCAAGGACAGGTAGTACTGCTGGGTGGTGGTCTGAGACTCCTGTAGAGAATGGACCTCTGACCTGAGGGACTGAAAGTCCATGCGTAAACCGCTCATTCCCTGTTGAAGGTCAGCCAGCTGCTGCTCCATAGAAACAAACGCCCCTTGTGGGGCCTGAGCACCATGTGCTCTCTCTCCTGCTTCTTCTCCTTCTTCTCTTCTTCCATCAACTTCCATCTCGGCCTCACCACCCTCTATGCCCCGTGGAGGCCACTCATAGTCAGGCTCAAAGATCCAGTTCGCCTGAACATAGATGGGGGTTTTGGAAGGATCCGGAAGGATAGCATAATTATGATGATTGACCATCCAAATATACCCTCCATTCGGGCCCAATGACGAGATCCACCCTATAGTCTGGAATGAACTGAGGTCAAGAAAAGTGGATCCTGGGACAGGCTGAAGACCTGCACAATCAATGCCACGGGAAAGAGCAATCAAAGTAATCATCCCCCCCACCAAGATGTCGCCGAGGGCGACATCCTCAAGGTGCTCCATCAACCAAGCCCCGAGGTTCAACCTAGTGTCTCCTATAGTCATGTCGTAGAGGAAGTACAGCTCACGTCCGGTAACTACACCCATGCTATCCCCCCTGGCGAAGATGGTGGTGCTAATCACCCTATGGGACACCCTAAACCCCGGACTCACAACATGGGAGACCTTGGCCGAGCTAGGGATGTAAGGAGAATGGGCGGTCAATTATTGCCAAAAGAACTGCTCATTGTAGGAAGACACCCACGCACTCTTGGGACCTATTACCCTACCCTTAGGCCACCCAAATGCGTCATTTACCGCCCCTATGTTCATGGTATAGGTCCGGCCAAGAAGGTTGAATATCATGGTCCTAGGGTTTCGGCTCCCTTCCGCTCTACGGACGGAAAGAGTGGAGAGGAACTCCAAGGTGAGATTTTTGTAGGTGTAGGCGTGTAAGTTGAGCCAATTCGTCCACCCCACCCCATAGAAAAGTTGTTGAATGTCACCTTGAACCCATAGGGCCGCGGTGGCGTTCGCATCATAAAACTTGGTTGGGCGAATGTTCCTCCTAGTAAGTCTCATGAAATCTCTTAAGTGGTCGGGGTTTGTGAAGTTAATCCCGAGGGTGTCAATTTGTGGAGGGTGAATAGGGGGTGGAGGTGGTGGTGGTGATTGGTTGCGGAGATTTGATGTGCTAGTTTGCCTTGCCGGGTTTCTATGGCTGCTAGAGGCCATTATGTGAATGCAATGTCAAGCAAGTGGTCAAACAATCACACAAAGCACAACAAATCTCAACAAGTCACAACAAACCCCAACAAGTCACAACAACAACCCACAATAAGATAAACTTCACCAAAGAGCAAACAACACAACTCAATTCAACCCTAATCTAATGTCAACTAGCAACAAACCACAATTCACAACCAATCTTCAATAAATTTCAAACAAAGAGTAAGAAATCGAGAGAGGAAAGTGTATACCGATCTAAAGGTGGGAGTAAATCCCGCAAATGAACTTCCGACAGTGGTAGATGATGGGGTTGAGTGTAGATTTTCCTCCAATTACAAAGAAACCACTAATCAAGCACTCTCCCCAAATTGGAGAAGTTAGGGTTTGTGAAATTTTGGTTTGTGGAGGAGAAAAGAATGAATGTAGGTAAGTGATGAAGGATTGAGAAGGTATGAGTGATTTTAATGGTCGATTGGAGGTGAGTGAGTGAGTAATGAGGGAGATTAGAGTAGAGAGGGAGAGGTTTTGAGTGAGAGAGAGAGGGGGTTCGAAAATATAGTAGGTAGAGATATGAAGAACATTGCCCTCTCCCCGTGTTTAGTACCCGCAGCATCAGGGCTACACGGTTGTGTAGATATGGACACGACCGTGTCGCTCAATTTTTCACTAGGCAGTAACTATTGAACTGCAGAGCTACACGGTTGTGTCAATTTCGAAACGGTCGTGTAGACCTGCAGTTCCCATTTCTCTCGTTCATTTTTTTTTTTGCTTTGCCTCCCCCCTTTTTTCTTCTTTTTTCTTTTCTATTTTTTTTTCTATTTTTTTAAAGCAGTAAACTAAACTAAAAAAAAATAATATAAAATAAAAAAATAGAAAAATAAATAAAATGAAAGAAAAGAAAATAAAATTACCTAGTCCTAAAAGAAATGCTTGGGTTGCCTCCCAACAAGCGCTTCTTTAAAGTCATTAGCTTGACTAAGAGGACTCACCTCTCAATGATGGTTCTCGGGTGAGCCAAGTATCAAACATCCCAAGAAACCAATGACATGGTTGTCGTGGTAGAGCTTCAAGCGTTGGCCGTTAACCAAAAATGGTCGATCATCCCCCACAATCTCATATGCTCCATAGCGGGTAGTCTTCACTACTTCAAATGGCCCCGACCACTTTGATTTAAGTTTTCCGGGGAAGAGCTTAAGCCCTGAGTTAAACAACAAGACTTTGTCCCCAACCCGAAATTCCCTTTGTTGTATCCTTTGGTCGTGCCACTTTTTTGTTCGCTCCTTGTACAAACGCGAACTCTCATAAGCATCAAAGCGAAGCTCCTCTAGTTCAACCAACTTCTCCTTTCGAGCCTCCCCTGCCAAAGTAAGATCCATGTTGAGCTCTTTGATTGCCCACCAAGCCTGATGTTCAAGTTCGACGGGCAAGTGACAACCCTTACCATACACAAGTCGATAGGGGGTGGTGCCTATAGGGGTTTTGAAAGCGGTGCGAAGAGCCCAAAGTGTATCATCTAGCTTCAAAGACCAATCATTCCTAGTCTTGTTCACCACTCTCTCAAGCACATTCTTCACCTCACGATTCGACACCTCAACTTCGCCTTGAGTTTGGGGATGGTATGGAAGTCCCACCTTATGATTGACCCCATATTTCTTCAAAAGAGCTTGCAATTGCTTCTTAGCAAAGTGCGAACCTCCATCACTTATCAACACACGAGGCACCCCAAATCTAGGAAAAATTATCTTCTTCAAGAGCTTCATGACGACCTTGTGATCGTTGGTGGGGGAAGCGGTCGCTTCATGTAATAGCTCTGTTTTAAGAGAACCTTTATTAATTATTAATTATAATGTTAGTTTAATTAATTGCTAAAACCCTTGTGTTTTAAATGAAAACTTATATTTGATTTTATTATTATTATTAAAAAGCTGTGTTGTATTTATTAACGTAATTATATTAAATTATTTTAGTGGAATTACTTTTAACAGTATCGAGTTCTATATTAATTTAAGAAACGTGTTTGAGCTATCGTTTTAATGACATGTATATTTTACAATAGTAAATTAAAATATACTTATGTATATTTATATTAGAGTGGGTATTTTATTTATAAAAAGAAAAAAAAAAGGAGAGATGGAAAGTGAAGGGTGGCGTGGCTATTGAATAAGAGGCTAGGGGGATATGTGTGAGAAGGGAAATAAGAGTAGAATGACTCATCAGATTTCCTTTTAAAAAAAAGGAAAACAATAAGGGAAGGGGGGTCTGTTTCCACGGCAAAGAGGAAACAGAACCAGGAAGGAAAAAGAGAACAGAGGGAGAAGGAAGAGGCGAGAAGAAGAGAGGAAGAGAGAGAGAGAGAGAGAGAGCTCGGTGGAGGAGGAGAGACGGAGGCGCTGCTCCAGTGGGAACGACGGTTGGGCGAAGGAAAGAAGAAAGAGGGAGAAGAAGCGTGCGACAGAGCCGCAAGACCTCATGCCAATTCCGGCCATTTTCGGCCGATTTTCCGGCGAATAGAGGGGGAATTGGGTAGAGCAACTTCCAAAACACCAAATCCTTTTACCTATTTTAGAGATTAAGCTCAAAATTAAGGGTTCTTTGAGAAATTTGAAGGAGAATGGGTGGGGCAGTCGTATCACCCGCGAACCACCACACCACCGCCACCCATACTCACCTTGAAACCCTAACTGAGGTACTAAACACTTTCAAATGAAATTGCTAATTCCTGATTTACTTAAATTATATAATTTGCCTTGTTAGATTTCTCAATTATTCATGAATTGAATTATATGAGGTCCGTTGTGGTGTTATTACTGAATTCAGAATGATAATGGAGTATTGATTGTATACTTATGGAAATCAGTAGTATATTCGTATTGATGTGAAGTATGAAATTGTCTGATAATTTGAGATTCAACTAGAGTACGTAATTGTTGATGTTGGTGACTTCGTTGTTAGAATCTGATTTATGAGGTGGATTAATTTTAGGTCTGAATATTTGTTAAGATTAGAATAAATGACTCAAGCTAGTGTTGGTTGGATGTTTGGATGTTGTGAATCTGGGAGTTGGAAGAGGAGTGGGAGATTTGCATTTTGTTTGATTAGTAACGAGGATCAGAAGTGGGAATCGGAAAGAATGAGTTGTTAGGCTACACTACATGTTATACGATTTCAATATTGTTATTCTTTCCCATTCATTTCTCTTATAAATAAATTGGTGATACTAGCTCAATGAGTTCCATAAATGTTATCTAAATATACTTGTTAGTAAATAATCTAAGTTACCATGTATAACAGGAATCGGGTCAATAATCAAATTTAATGATCAATAGGTTGTTGGAATAAGATAGATTGAAACTGAAGAACTGAATAAGACATTGGGCAACCAGATTGCAAAACGACCTAACTTGGTTTATCAAATTAGTTAACTGGGTCAAGTATAAAGGAGTTGAGTGAGTTAATTTTAAACTAAAAGAAATAGAAGTTGGTTTAACGATTTCAATTAGCTAATAAGAGAACTTAAGATAGGAACCATATGTCAGTTGTAAGAGATTTCCACGTAGATGTATGTATAAATATTATAACATTGAAACTCCATGGCCACTAGTGCGTGATTTGGGCTTAAGAATAAAGATAACTAAAGTTATTAATTTAACCAGGAAAAGGATGAATTGGTCTCTTTAGAGTCTGCTAGGAAACTTTTAAATAACATTAATGATCTTGAGATTAGTTCTAAATGGTTTAAAAGCTAATGCGACCAAAGTTAATCGGTTAGTGAACGAGCTAAGGTCTATCATGATAGTAAATCAACAACTTCATTAATTGTGATAAGGTTGTAATTTAGAGTTGGAATATGAAAGCTCAAAGAATAAGAATAGTTGTTGTCTAGAATAACTTGATATTGGTCTTAAAAACTGCCACTAGCAATAATAGTTAATGTTAGTAAGGGTTACATGAACTCGGAAATAAAATACTGGTGATTTGGTAAAGAATGGTAGTTATATAAATATAGCTTTTTGAGAGATAAATCGAGACATGGGAACATCCTATTGGTATTTAGAATCCAGTAATTGAGGATTAGTTATCAAAGGATATGGGAAAGATTTTACATAGGAGTCTAATTAGAAGAGGGTATGTAAGATATTGTTCTAGGTTATATTGAGATTGCTCGTTTATCGTTGAAGTCTAAGGTAGATGGAAATAGCTATGTGTGTGAGTGATTGTTGAACAGTTATGTTGAGGTTATTAAGATTAAGGTAACTATCTCGATCAATTTGGGAAAGACATTTGTTATGAAGGTCTTAGAGGCTGCGGATCAAGTTGAGGATATTAATATTGAAGTAACATGTATGCTAAAAATATATATTTTGAGATTGTGTGAAATGATTTCCAAATTGATTATTTTTATATGAAACTTGATTTACGAGTATTAAAGTGTGATATTTATGAGAATGTGTTACAAGGTTAAATGTGATATGTGATATGTGAAATAAGGTGAATGAGTCGCAACATACTATGTTGAATATATATAATATAAATAAGAATGGTGAAATGAGGTTGTGAACATGCACCCGGGTTAGGGCGGGTAGTCCCTAGTTGTTACCCAATCAGGAGGGGCTAAATCCTGACGTTGAAGGACATGTCCAGTTAAGTCTTGCAAGCAGAACATAAAAGGTGGGGTGACGACCCTCAACAGTTTGGAGACAGCCGGTACGTTGTACCCCTCTCCACTCGCGTTCACACCGAGATAAGAAATGGAAATGAATGTTTCTTGTAAGAAACTTAAATGTTTTGAAAATAAGCCGAGTTTTCAAATAAATATTATATCGCTATTACCTTTTCTTATGAACTACGATTTCAATAAGAGTTGTATACTGTTGTATATTGTTGGGTAAGTGATTTGAAGTATATATGGAGTTTATGTGAATTGCATTGAATATATGTGACGAGTGTTTTGAACAAAAGCCACCAAAGCATGTTTTATTTGTTTTACGGGTTTAGTACTCAGCGCGTTGCTGATGTGAGTCAAATGTTTTGTTTTGTCAATTCTGTGGCCTGTCACTTGGGTGGGTGGCAGCCCCTAATTAGTTACAGGTGGATGCAATGAAGTTGTGGAAGCTTGGAGCAGGAATTCTTATTGCAATAATCTTTATATGTATTGAGGCGAGGACGATCGGTTTTGTAACAACGTAGTTATTTGTTTTGTTGTAAATAGTTCTAAAATAGGAATTTGTAAAGTAGAAGCTGGAAATAGTTGCTGGAAATATATTAAAATGTTATACAGGTTTATAATTTGGACGCGAGTCCTAAGTTAAATTTTAGGCGGTCTGTATTTCAAACAGAACTCTGCCGAATTTTCTGTAAACTTTTATTATTTAATTAATACTATTCAGATCACTTAGATAAGTTCTTTTAGTGTTAATGTTTTATAGTTAAACTTTTAAAAAGTTCAGGTTTTTAGGGTTCCATACTCGTCGTTTTAGGACGATGAGTGTGATGGTAATAGTCCGGATTAAGGTATCCGCTGTGTTTAGCTCTAATTAAGTTGGTCGGTAAATCCGGGCTATTACAAATGGTATCAGAGCGGGATTGTTTTTAGGTACGCACGGATCTTCATATCCGAGCGTAAGAGTTAAGTAAGTTTAAAAAGAGTTCAGGATTAAAATGAATCAAGCCGTTGAGAGTAGTTACGCCTTTTAAGTATTATGTGTTGCTCATTGAGCATTATATGGAATTATATGTCTCTTATGTGCTAATATGTGATACTATGTGTTTACTTGAACCCATAATATCCTTAGGAAGTAGTAATCAAAGTGCGCAGTGGAAGCGTGGATTGGAGTTTTGAGGACAAAACTCATTTTTAGGGGGGAAGAGTGTAATAGTCTTGATTAGGACTAGAGTAATGATTGATGATTAGGTTACCACGATTAATATTATATATTATTTATATTATTATTATAACTATTTATTATCGTTCGTTGGATTTAAAAGGAAGGGTTTTCTTTTGTAAAGTTTGGTTTAGTTTGAAAATAGCTATGATGGTTTTCAAACGAGATCTCTTGAAACGGAATGACTTAAGTTCAATGCCAACAAGGTTATCATTTTGATATTTTAGCTCCTCGATGAACCTAGGCATCGGGTAGCCGAGACACAAAAATGTTAATGAATGGAGGCTGAACTTTTGTCGCGAAGTTATGTGATCTTGGCTTTTCTTATTAAATCAAATAGTATTATAATATTTCGTTATTGATTTTGATAAGCCTTTTTATATTCAAATCTTATTGTTTTAAGTTTCGAGGACGAAACTTTTTATAAGGGTGGTAGAGTGTAATAGCTCTGTTTTAAGAGCACCTTTATTAATTATTTATTATAATATTAGTTTAATTGATTGCTGAAACCCTTGTGTTTTAAATGAAAACTTATATTTGATTTTATTATTATTATTAAAAAGCTGTGTTGTATTTATTAACGTAATTATATTAAATTATTTTAGTGGAATTACTTTTAACGGTATCGAGTTCTATATTAATTTAAGAAACGTGTTTGAGCTATCGTTTTAATGACATGTATATTTTACAATAGTAAATTAAAATATACTTATGTATATTTATATTAGAGTGGGTATTTTATTTATAAAAAGAAAAAAAAAAGGAGAGATGGAAAGTGAAGGGTGGCGTGGCTATTGAATAAGAGGCTAGGGGGATATGTGTGAGAAGGGAAATAAGAGTAGAATGACTCATCAGATTTCCTTTTAAAAAAAAGGAAAACAATAAGGGAAGGGGGGTCTGTTTCCACGGCAAAGAGGAAACAGAACCAGGAAGGAAAAAGAGAACAGAGGGAGAAGGAAGAGGCGAGAAGAAGAGAGGAAGAGAGAGAGAGAGAGAGAGCTCGGTGGAGGAGGAGAGACGGAGGCGCTGCTCCGGTGGGAACGACGGTTGGGCGAAGGAAAGAAGAAAGAGGGAGAAGAAGCGTGCGACAGAGCCGCAAGACCTCAGGCCAATTCCGGCCATTTTCGGCCGATTTTCCGGCGAATAGAGGGGGAATTGGGTAGAGCAACTTCCAAAACACCAAATCCTTTTACCTATTTTAGAGATTAAGCTCAAAATTAAGGGTTCTTTGAGAAATTTGAAGGAGAATGGGTGGGGCAGTCGTATCACCCGCGAACCACCACACCACCGCCACCCATACTCACCTTGAAACCCTAACTGAGGTACTAAACACTTTCAAATGAAATTGCTAATTCCTGATTTACTTGGTATGGAATCATTTATCGAGTTGATTCTCAAGTCACTATCGTATCGGGGCAATTTGCCTTGTTAGATTTCTCAATTATTCATGTATTGAATTATATGAGGTCCGTTGTGGTGTTATTACTGAATTCAGAATGATAATGGAGTATTGATTTTATACTTATGGAAATCAGTAGTATATTCGTATTGATGTGAAGTATGAAATTGTCTGATAATTTGAGATTCAACTAGAGTACGTAATTGTTGATGTTGGTGACTTCGTTGTTAGAATCTGATTTATGAGGTGGATTAATTTTAGGTCTGAATATTTGTTAAGATTAGAATAAATGACTCAAGCTAGTGTTGGTTGGATGTTTGGATGTTGTGAATCTGGGAGTTGGAAGAGGAGTGGGAGATTTGCATTTTGTTTGATTAGTAACGAGGATCAGAAGTGGGAATCGGAAAGAATGAGTTGTTAGGCTACACTACATGTTATACGATTTCAATATTGTTATTCTTTCCCATTCATTTCTCTTATAAATAAATTGGTGATACTAGCTCAATGAGTTCCATAAATGTTATCTAAATATACTTGTTAGTAAATAATCTAAGTTACCATGTATAACAGGAATCGGGTCAATAATCAAATTTAATGATCAATAGGTTGTTGGAATAAGATAGATTGAAACTGAAGAACTGAATAAGACATTGGGCAACCAGATTGCAAAACGACCTAACTTGGTTTATCAAATTAGTTAACTGGGTCAAGTATAAAGGAGTTGAGTGAGTTAATTTTAAACTAAAAGAAATAGAAGTTGGTTTAACGATTTCAATTAGCTAATAAGAGAACTTAAGATAGGAACCATATGTCAGTTGTAAGAGATTTCCACGTAGATGTATGTATAAATATTATAACATTGAAACTCCATGGCCACTAGTGCGTGATTTGGGCTTAAGAATAAAGATAACTAAAGTTATTAATTTAACCAGGAAAAGGATGAATTGGTCTCTTTAGAATCTGCTAGGAAACTTTTAAATAACATTAATGATCTTGAGATTAGTTCTAAATGGTTTAAAAGCTAATGCGACCAAAGTTAATCGGTTAGTGAACGAGATAAGGTCTATCATGATAGTAAATCAACAACTTCATTAATTGTGATAAGGTTGTAATTTAGAGTTGGAATATGAAAGCTCAAAGAATAAGAATAGTTGTTGTCTAGAATAACTTGATATTGGTCTTAAAAACTGCCACTAGCAATAATAGTTAATGTTAGTAAGGGTTACATGAACTCGGAAATAAAATACTGGTGATTTGGTAAAGAATGGTAGTTATATAAATATAGCTTTTTGAGAGATAAATCGAGACATGGGAACATCCTATTGGTATTTAGAATCCAGTAATTGAGGATTAGTTATCAAAGGATATGGGAAAGATTTTACATAGGAGTCTAATTAGAAGAGGGTATGTAAGATATTGTTCTAGGTTATATTGAGGTTGCTCGTTTATCGTTGAAGTCTAAGGTAGATGGAAATAGCTATGTGTGTGAGTGATTGTTGAACAGTTATGTTGAGGTTATTAAGATTAAGGTAACTATCTCGATCAATTTGGGAAAGACATTTGTTATGAAGGTCTTAGAGGCTGCGGATCAAGTTGAGGATATTAATATTGAAGTAACATGTATGCTAAAAATATATATTTTGAGATTGTGTGAAATGATTTCCAAATTGATTATTTTTATATGAAACTTGATTTACGAGTATTAAAGTGTGATATTTATGAGAATGTGTTACAAGGTTAAATGTGATATGTGATATGTGAAATAAGGTGAATGAGTCGCAACATACTATGTTGAATATATATAATATAAATAAGAATGGTGAAATGAGGTTGTGAACATGCACCCGGGTTAGGGCGGGTAGTCCCTAGTTGTTACCCAATCAGGAGGGGCTAAATCCTGACGTTGAAGGACATGTCCAGTTAAGTCTTGCAAGCAGAACATAAAAGGTGGGGTGACGACCCTCAACAGTTTGGAGACAGCCGGTACGTTGTACCCCTCTCCACTCGCGTTCACACCGAGATAAGAAATGGAAATGAATGTTTCTTGTAAGAAACTTAAATGTTTTGAAAATAAGCCGAGTTTTCAAATAAATATTATATCGCTATTACCTTTTCTTATGAACTACGATTTCAATAAGAGTTGTATACTGTTGTATATTGTTGGGTAAGTGATTTGAAGTATATATGGAGTTTATGTGAATTGCATTGAATATATGTGACGAGTGTTTTGAACAAAAGCCACCAAAGCATGTTTTATTTGTCATACGGGTTTAGTACTCAGCGCGTTGCTGATGTGAGTCAAATGTTTTGTTTTGTCAATTCTGTGGCCTGTCACTTGGGTGGGTGGCAGCCCCTAATTAGTTACAGGTGGATGCAATGAAGTTGTGGAAGCTTGGAGCAGGAATTCTTATTGCAATTATCTTTATATGTATTGAGGCGAGGACGATCGGTTTTGTGAAAACGTAGTTATTTGTTTTGTTGTAAATAGTTCTAAAATAGGAATTTGTAAAGTAGAAGCTGGAAATATTTGCTGGAAATATATTAAAATGTTATACAGGTTTATAATTTGGACGCGAGTCCTAAGTTAAATTTTAGGCGGTCTGTATTTCAAACGGAACTCTGCCGAATTTTCTGTAAACTTTTATTATTTAATTAATACTATTCAGATCACTTAGATAAGTGCTTTTAGTGTTAATGTTTTATAGTTAAACTTTTAAAAAGTTCAGGTTTTTAGAGTTCCATACTCGTCGTTTTAGGACGATGAGTGTGATGGTAATAGTCCGGATTAAGGTTTCCGCTGTGTTTAGCTCTAATTAAGTTGGTCGGTAAATCCGGGCTATTACACTTCAACCCACTTGGTATTGTAGTCCACCGCTACAAGAATGTACATATTCCCCGTAGATGGCACGAAGGGTCCCATGAAGTCAACTCCCCACACATCAAAGGGCTCAACCTCAAGAATATTTTGTTGCGGCATCTCGTTCCTCTTGGTGATCCCACCGCTTCGTTGACACCTATCACAACTCAAGACAAATCCCCTAGCATCCTTTTTCATGTGAGCCCAAAACAAGCCACTTTGGAGAGCCTTAGCAACAGTTTTGCCCGCTCCACCATGTCCTCCACATGCCAAAGTATGGCAATGATTCAAAACAGAATGAATCTCATAATTGGGCACACACCTCCTAAAAACCGAGTCAGCACATCTCTTGAACAATAGAGGGTCGTCCCAATAATATCTACATACCTCCTTGAAGAACCTCTTCCTTTGCTGAGAAGTAAGACCATGAGGTTCAATCCCACAAGCCAAGTAGTTCGCAAAATCCGCGAACCATGGGACCTCATTATTTATGATAGCAAAGAGGTGTTCTTCCTTCAAATCATCATTGATGGGGCCTCCTTTAGATCCACATCTCTCTCATCAAAGGAGAGGCGAGAGAGATGGTCAGCAACCAAATTTTCTGTCCCCTTCTTCTCCTTCATCTCAAAATCAAATTCCTGAAGAAGTAGGACCCACCTAATGAGCCTTGGCTTTGCATCCTTTTTGCTCATCAAGTATCGGACCGCAGAATGGTCCGTGTAGACAATAGCCTTATTGCAAGTCAAGTACGAACGGAACTTATCAAATGCAAACACTACGGCCAACATCTCCTTTTCCATAGTGGCATAGTTCCGTTGTGCGTCATCCAAAGTCCTACTTGCATAGGCTATCACATGGAGCTTTCCTTCCTGTCGTTGCCCAAGTACAACTCCCACTGCAAAGTCACTAGCATCACACATTAGTTCAAAAGGCAAGCTCCAATTAGGAGCTCGCACAATAGGAGCAGAAGTAAGGGCTCTTTTTAGAGTTTGAAAAGCCTCCATGCAAGACTCATCAAATCGAAATTCAACTTCCTTTTGAAGTAGATTTGTCAATGGTTTGGCAATTTTAGAGAAATCCTTAATAAAAAGCCGGTAAAAACCTGCATGTCCAAGGAAAGCACGAACTCCCGTCAACGAATTTGGTGGCGGGAGTTTCTCTATTACCGAAACCTTTGCCGGATCTACCTCAATGCCCTTACTAGAAACTTTATGACCAAGCACAATACCATCTTCAACCATGAAATGACACTTTTCCCAATTCAATACTAGGTTCGTCTCTTGACACCTTTTCAACACAAGTTAAAGATTAGCAAGACATGTGTCAAAAGAGGAACCACACACACTCAAATCATCCATGAAAACCTCAATAGAGTCCTCCAACATGTCGGAAAAGATCGCCGTCATACACCTTTGAAAAGTAGATGGGGCATTACACAAACCGAAAGCCATCTTTCGATAAGCGAAAGTCCCATATGGACAAGTAAAGGTGGTTTTCTCTTGGTCATCCGGATGAATCGGAATTTGAAAGAATCCGGAATAACCATCAAGAAAACAAAAGTGTGAATGACGGGCAAGCCTTTTCAACATTTGGTCAATAAAAGGGAGGGGGAAATGATCTTTTTGGGTGGACTTATTCAATTTTCTGTAATCAATACAAACTCTCCACCCAATCACAGTTCTAGTAGAAATAGTTTCCCCTTTCTCATTCTCAACAATAGTCATGCCTCCTTTCTTAGGAACCACGTGAATCGGGCTCACCCATTTTCTATCGGAAATAGCATAGATGATTCCCGCGTCACGCAATTTCATGATCTTCTTTTTCACCACCTCTTTGAGGTTGGGATTAAGTCTTCTTTGAGGCTCAATAGAGGAGGCATTACTATCGGTGAGATGGATACGGTGCATAGCAAGAGAAGGACTTATCCCCTTAAGGTCATCAATCGAGTACCCAATGACATCCCTATATTTTCTCAATATCTCAATCAAGTTAGATACGGAGATGTGATCAAGTGCCGAATTGACAATAACGGGATAAGCACATTCATCATCAAGGAAAACATATTTAAGGGAGGGGGGAAGGGGTTTGAACTCTACCTTGTGAGGAGGCTTAGAACTCTCCTCCTTAACAACGGAAGTGGCTAGGACCTCAAATCCCGATCCAAGTGTGTCCTCAACGGTAGCACCATCGAGGAGCATAGAGAACTCGTTCACCTCTTCCATATCTAAGCTCGGCTCCTTAGTGATAGATGCATAGAGCTCATCCTCAATGTGTACTTCCCTCTCAAATCCCTCCAACTCACTCTCCACATGACTAACTCGGAAAACCCTCTCAATCATAGGTTTCCTCAATGTCTTGGAGAACTCAAAGACAACCTTCTCATTGGCGACCTCAACAGTGATGGTGTCATTCCTACAATTTATCACGGCGCCCAATGTCTTAAGAGCCTCCCTTCCAAGAATGAGAGGAGTTTCGGGATCCTCCTCCATATCCATGACCACAAAATCACAAGGCACAAACACATGCCCAACTTGGATTGGAACATCTTCCAACTCCCCATGCGGGACCCTAACAGTTCGGTCCGCCAATTGAATCGTCTTCCTCGAAGGAAGAAGAGGGAAATGAAGGTGCTTGGCTATGGAGAGAGGCATCAAACTCACACTTGCCCCCAAATCGGCCAACGCACCCTTAGGCTCAAAGTCTCCTATCTTCACGGGCAATGTAAAACTTCCCCGGATCTCTTTACTTCTTGGGCATAGCACGTTGCACAAGAGCACTCACTTGGTATGGAAACGTAATGAGCTCATCCTCTAGCTTCCGCTTGTTGGAGAGGATCTCCTTCAAGAACTTTGCATAGGCCGGCATTTGAGACATGGCCTCAAGGAATGGGATGTTGATTTGAAGGATCTTTATGACGTTGAGGAACTTAATGAACTTGTCGCTCAACTTCCTCTCCACTAACCTTTGAGGATATGGGACCGGTGGCACATAGGTCTTAGGTGGAGGAGGTGTTGCCAATGGAGCTTTGTCAACATCTTGCTCATGAGTCTCCTCCGTCTCCTTGTCCTCTTCTCTTCTTTCTACATCAACTTCTCTCTCCATTTCATCCCCTTGAGCATCATTCTCAACCTCCTCAACTTCATTTCTCTCACACTCATCGGGCATCTTGGGGCCGTCATAGTTCATCCCCGACCTCAAATGGATGCCTTTGGCTTGATGAAGGTTAGGGTTGGGAATGGTTTGGCTTGGAAGTTGGTGTGTGGGGTTAGAAGGGTTCTTCTCGGCCACTTGAGCTAATTGGGTTTCAAGCATTTTGTTGTGAGCTTGTAACTCTTGAAACCTTTGGTCATGGCCTTGAAGAGCTTGGCTTTGTAGAGCAAGGGTTTGGGTGATGGTTTGGAGTTGTTGGAGGATTAGGGAGGTAGGGTCAGAGGATGTAGTAGGTTCGGGATTTGGTTTAGGAAATGGTGGGTTTTGAGGGGCCTTTTGGAAGTTGGATATTTGATGAGGGGCTTGGTAAGTGTTAGAGTTTTGAGAGGAGGATCCACCTTGATTATAGCTTTGAGTAAACCCTTGTTGAGGTTGACCTAAGCCTTGTTGAGGTTGATTCCACCCTAATTGAGGTTGGTTGTAGCCCTTGTTGTAGCTTTGTTGAGGTTGTCTCCACCCTCCTTGTTGATTGCTCCTATAACCTTGGTTACCTTGGTACCCCTCTCCTCTACTATTCATTGCCGCCACATGCTCCGACTGAGATCCTCCACAATAAGAGTTATCGTGGTTTGTACCACCACAAATGTCACAAGAGAAAGCATTCACTTGTGAGGGACTAGACGATCCAAGGGTGATCTTCGAGAGCTTCTTGTCAAGTTGATCCATCTTCGCTTGAATTTGGTCCATTGGGTCCAACTCAAATTTTCCACCCTTCTTCTGTTGAGCACCTCTCCTTCTTCCACCCCATGAGTAATTCTTGATCACTTCTTCTATGGTGGCCTCTAATTGGTCTTGCGGGATCTTAGAAAGTTGACCTCCCGCTCCAGCATCGAGATTAGCACGTGACATAGGGTCAAGGCCATCATAGAAGAACCTCATCAGTAGGTTTTGATTGAACTCATGGTGAGGGCACGAACGAATCAATTCCCTAAACCTTTCCCAAGCCTCCGCAAGTGTCTCATCACAATCTTGCTCAAAAGTGGAGATTTGCCTCCTAATATCTGCGGTCTTTGACTCTGGGAAATACTTCTTCAGAAAAGCCAATGTAACCTGCTCCCATGTGGTGAGGGAGTTAGCAGGCAAACTCTTGAGCCAAGACTTCGCCTTTCCGGAAAGAGAAGACCGAAAGAGATGCATCTTGATGTAATCTGGAGAGACATCATTTGTTGTTATCATAGCACAAATCTCCAGATATCGATCAAGATGATCAAGGGGATCTTCATCCGACCCTCCACAAAATTGCTCTGCTTTCACCATCCGTGTGAATTGAGGGTGAATGCTGAAATTTGTAGTGGTTGTGGGGAGTCGAATTCCACCCTGTAAAACATAGGACCCCGGATTTCCGAAATCCCTGAAAAGTTGTCCATTTTTCTCACCCATGTCTGATTCACTTTCACTTGTAGAACTTGAGATTGGTGAAGCTGGCGCAGAACTCAAAGTTAACCATTTCAAATCTCCCCGAAGTTTTCGCAAGGTGCGATTGATTTCCGGATCTAAAGGTAAGAAGGGTGAACCGTGATCTCTCCTTCTCATGTAACACAACAAAGCTAAGCAGAGGGTTAGCAAATAACAACACAGTCTAAACAAAAGAAAAAAAATCACTCAAGCAATACTAAACTCAAGTAAACTTCAATCAATAACACAAATTTCCCCGGCAACGGCGCCATTTTGATAAGAGGTTTTTAGCGTGTCGTTAAGGCACTAAGAACCGCTTAGCAAACACAATTTATAAACCTACCTAGCAACTACTAAGCACGTAGTAATGGCAAGTCAAGGGTCGAACCACAAGGAAATTGAGATTGAGTTCAGTCCACTAAGTCCAAAACTGCCTAAGCGAAGGATTTTTTGGGGGGGTTTAAGATTGAGTAAGTTACCGACTAATTAACTAGCTGATGAATACCGACTAATAAACAAATAGGAGGATTAATATGATAAGGAAGACACTAGAGCTTGGGTTACTCGCATGAACTCGGGCAAGGCACGACATAAATGCAACTACGAAGTTATAGAGAATAACATGCAAGGTTAAGTTTCCCTCTAAGGTCCTTGAGTCCTCTCTCGAATGGTCCTCAAGATTAATCAATTAATCAATCGACTAAATCCTCTCTCGAATGGTCTTTAACCAATTGATTAATGGATTCAATTTGATTGGAAAACCTCTAAATAGGTTCCTCTTAATTTCTACCCAATCTCTTGGTCTAGAAATTAAGTTGATTCATGGGAATTGACAGACACCAACAATCAATTAAGAGTAATTGAAATCTAAGCCCTAGCATAAACTTGATTAAGGTCTACCCTAAGGTGTCAAAACACCAAGAACAATGCATATTAGACATGAATAAAGCAATTACTAGAACATCCACATTTAGCCCCTAATTCATGCTTTCACCCAAACCCTAGATTAGAAACTACTCACTAATCATGGATTCTAAGCAATTAAAATTCAATAAATTAAACATCATAAACAAACAATAAGATCAAAGGAAAGATATTGGAGAGAAATTACTTGAATTAATTGATGAATTCGATCTTCAATAATGAAACAAAGGAGTGAACTATTGTTTGAGAGAGTTTAGGGCTAAGAGAGAGTTAATTAGAAACTAAGTATGAAGTAATGTCGAAAACTAAGCTAAGAAAACTAATTAATAGACTCATTAATGTTTGACGGACAAAACGGGTCAAAGCCCGAAAGCAGGTCCACACGGTCGTGTCAAAAACGACACGACCGTGTAGACCTGTTACACAAATTCCTCAGCGCCCTTACAAAGTTACTGCTTCAGTGTAGAAACTACTACACGGTCATGTCCAAATCGACACGCCCGTGTAGCCTTGGCGTCCAAATCTTCCACAAAGTCTTCACAAGTTACTGATTGTGTGCTCAAAACACTACACGGTCGTGTCCAATGTGACACGACCTTGTAGACCTAATGCTCCATACTTTCTCAGGGTGACCAAACCCACTGCCTGCGTACCCAAATGACTACACGGTCGTGTCCAAAGTGACACGACCGTGTAGACCTGACGTTCAACATCCTTTGCTTGGCAGTTGCAAACTGCTTCCCCAAATGAAAAGCTACACGGTCGTGGCCAATTCCACACGACCGTGTAGAGCTGCTTCAATGTCTTCCAAGTTCTAGCTTCCATCCACGGGTCTCTAAATATCCAAAGTGCTCCAAATACCTGATAGTTAGTCTGAAAATCATCCAAAACAACTAAACGAGTAGTGAAGCAATCATTAAGCTCAAAGTAACCAAAACCATGCAATGCAAGACTAAAATGCTCTAAATCTATATGTATCGACACTAAAAATGCAGCATGGATAAGCACAATAAAGTGCTTATCTCTTAGCCTTGTAAAAAGTACAAAGACCCATTTCATGGCTTACCTGATCGAGCGGCCATCCATTTAATGTTGCTGCGGTGTTTTACAAAGAAGCGAAGAGTTATAGAGTTTGGTTGAGCCTGATCAGACCGGGCGGGTGCATGGAGGATCTAATTTCTTTAGGTTTTTCCAATTTATCTTATGGCTTTCCTAGGGTATTATAAATACTTTAGAGTTATTTCTAAGAGACACTTTTTATTATGTAGGTTATTGTTTAGAGCTTTTAGAGAGAATTTGTACTTTTTACTTCTAAGGAGACCGGACCTTCAGATCGCTTTCAATAAAGTTTATTAATTTCCGTCAATTGGTATTCCCCGTTGTTTTTAATTTCTTTAATTTCTTAATCTCTGATTGTTTCAATATACTCCCTCCATCGCGTATTAATTGCAACACTTACCATATGTGGTTGCGCCACATTAATTACAACACTTCTATTTTGGGCATGGAACCACTAACATTGTATTGTATATCACCTAACTAATATACCTCATTCATTTATTGATTTATGTGAAAATATTAAAATATTGCTCCAATGTGCACATATTAATACCACATCATTTTTTATCACATCAACCATTGCAATAAATTAATACAAACTACACCCGACTCTATTAACTTTCTAAAACTATGTGTGCAAGCTAGTGTTGCAATTAATATGCGACACAGTGAGTAGTTAATTGCTTATTCATCATGCAAAGTTTAGATTTATTTTTATATTAGAATTGTTATTTTTTGTCTGATCATAAGTGAGTTGTCGTCTTTCTAAGATTTTAGGGAGGGAAGTCATGTTTATACCTTGAATACTCTTTGAATTTCTATTAGTTTCTAGGTTGTGATTAAAGCAACTATTGTGTGATTCGTTCTTGAATCCGTGATTTATGTTAGTGGCCAATTTCATGAATTACGTTTGGTTAATAATTGTTCGTATATATCAGTCTTACTTTTAGAGGCCTAGAACACACTAGTAATTCTGTGTATGTTTGTGATCGTATTGCTTATGTTGAACTATGAGTGTTAAATGTTGACCACAGGATTAACACTTTCTCCAACTGCTCAACACTAGACCTAGGTATTGATAGTCATTTGAACCCCTTTGATTGGTATAAGCATGGTGGATCGAACTAATTGTCCTATATCCTTTTATTAATTGATTCTCATTTTAATCCTTCTTCCAATAGTTTATTTAGTACTTCAGTAAATTCTCCCTGATTTCGTCTTAAGTTGTTTAGTTGAACATTAAATGTGAAAACTTGTCTCCTTGTGGATTCTACCCGTACTTGCAAGGCTCTAGATCTTCTAACAACAGACACTGTGCACTTGCAATATTATATATTTAAAATACATCAAGAACCCTAAAATTGCTATCAAAAAAAAAAATTGGATTGAAAATTAGCACGAATTTGATAGATTTTGCTTTATGACTACTTTTCTCTACTGGCATCGGGACGTTGCGGCTCAGTTTATACCCGATTAGGGTAATATTGAAGGGTTGTGCCTCTCCATAGTTTAGCTCAGTACCTCGGTGGAGGCAAGCTTTAACCCAGTATCGACCAGAGAAGGTGCTTATTTCTTTCTTGTTCTATGAGGACAAAGTAATTAGTATAGATAATGTGATCTAGTACATAAAACCTTAGGGGGAAAATGAATAGTAATGATAAAAGGTGGATTACTAGTTCATAGTTTATAATGTTTTGTTGTTCTTTTCTCTATTTTGAGTATTTACGGTCCTTCATGGAAGGTTCTTTTATACTCACTAGTTGTTGGACCGCGCGCTAACGCGCGCGGCCCCCCAATATGGTCATGTAATAAGCGAGGTTATATTAATTGTCATTTAATTAGTCGTTTCTAGGTTGAGTAAATAGTTTTTGTTAGAGATAGCAAATGCAATATGCAAGAACGTATCAGTAGATATATTGATGAAGCTCTGGAAAATGTTACATAGCTAGAGTAATATACTAATATCTAATGTTACATTAGAATGACCAAAGTATTAATTTCTATGGTGAACAATGATGAATTACAAGACTTCATATTTAAAGAGTAATATCTGAATTACATTAGAGAGTAATATCTTTGTCTGATATCCAAATAGATCATGGATCAACTAAGCACTCTCAAGAGTTGCTTAGAATAAAATTGAAGCTACATGAATCTCATAAAATAGCTTGTTGATCAAAAGACTATCCCAAGTACTATTATGCACACATTCTTACAAAGCGGACATAGCACCCAATGATCCTGCAAAAAGAAAAGAATGTGAGAGCACTTAAGCTATAAGTTCTAACAAATTATGACGAAGTGCTTCATAAGACTTCGAAACAAAAATGATGCGTTCGCATGCATGTTTTAGATATTAAGCTAAACCATTCCTCTACAAGACCAAGACTTCTTAGCCTTGGTCCTAAAACTAAATGCCTCACTTAAGTATGACCTACAAAATCAGCCTACATGAAACTTTATCTTATTAATGATTTTAAAAAAAAGATTATGAAGAAAGAGACATCCAGAAACGGCGACAAGAATATTTTGATTTTGTTCTAGCGTAATATTTTTTGGCTTTGACGTGCTCACCTTCCAAATATGATATACAAACATAACAAGCTTATTAATAGTCTTAAACTGATAATAAAAGAGCAAAAAAAAAAGAAACCTACGTGGGATTTGAACCCACGTATGTTTGCATTTGCGTAATACTCTACCCAATTGAGCTATTAGGCTACTGAGAAACAACAAGCGCCGAAAAGGGAAAAACATACGACTTTGCATCATAGTAATATATGTAAAAAAAGAACTCACAAGCTTTCGAAATCATGGATGATAATGTAGCGGAGGCCAGGGTTGTTCAAGAGAGTACTAAAACATATTCGTAGATGGGTACTTGTATAATAATCTACCCAATTAAGTTCCTTTTCCAAGAACTTGACAAACTCTTCACATACTTCCTGTATCACATAATGATAGCCATATTTAGCCCCTTCAACCTACTGCATTGAGCACAATATCAAGCTGAAAAAGGCTAATTGGAGAACAGTTATCCAATGAACAAGCGAGAGGAATTGGGGTCGAGTCCACTTCAAGTGACTTCACCAACCTCTCACCTGTTTTCTAGAGAACTCTTCTTATACAAAATTTTTAAAAAAACATGATAAGAAATTTAGGCTTACAGCTCACTCTTCCCACAAGCTCTTTGGTTTCCCTTGTGACGATGCATTTGCTTCCTAGTTTTGAAATTCTTCCTGTAAATCTTGAAAGAAATCACCTGCAACACTCAACAAACAGAAATTGAGCAGAGATAAAGAAAAAAAAGAAGTTTTTTAATGAACACTAGTTTAAAAAGAAGCGAAAGAAAAACATCCCATGTTGGCCCAACAAAAGAAATGGCACAAAATTATCACTTTTACCTTATAAAGAAAATAAAAACTACCTACTGTAATTTGGACATTCCTCAAACAAGTTACTTGCAACAGAAAGTTCAGTATAAGAACATATTCCTACGACAGCGCTGCACACACAGACACACAACAGATCAGGAACAATAGGATGGTTTTTCTTGACAATTTTTTTAGCACTAAGTCATAAACGCTACAAGTTCGCAGGTGTTCGAGGCACACATATCTCTAGTTGTACCATAATAGACACGTAAGCATGCAATTTGGGTTTGCTATGAAAACTCAACCAAACATCAGCAAAAGTCTACCAAGAATCAGAACAGCAATAACTACAACCATATCAATATGTTTTCATTTTTCCTAAGATATCTATATTTCTAATCACACAAAAAGAACTATCAAAAAAATTGGTCCACCACAACAAACGAAGAAATTTCATCAGAAGAAGCCCCTATGTACTTATTTGGGATGTTGGGTTTATCAAACCGTTCTGAATATATTTTCTGATAATAACACAAACAGCACTGCAAGATAAAAACAAAAAGAAACTCAATATAATGATTTATAAAAAAAATTGTTACAAACTACACAATTACAAGGAAAAATCTAATCCCGACAAAAAGAAATCGCCTTAACATGCATATTTAATCACATTATGATAATTATAATGACATCATTAAGACACTAATCATAAGCTATGGAGAATAGAGACGTACCTAATCCATAGAAATATTCCTCTTCTTGGGTACTCCAACTTCTAGAAGATGAATACGAGAAATCAGATTTACGAATTCCAACATCATATCTACTTCCTCAGTCTGAGTTCATCAACGTATTATATGCATGCTTTACTCTCATAAATGTCTCTTATAGCAGTTGTTTGTACATAGAGCGTAAACTTAGGGCTACACTTACAGGTTGAATATTGAATTTGCACAATTAAGATTTCCATGATTGAAGGAAATAATGATTCTTTGTTATCACAAATATGCAAACGCTCAAAATTACAACCTACAATGCAACAACTAACACATAAAAGGTGCAATCACGTAAAAGCACACATGCTTCTCTAATACCATACCAAATTCACCATTTGACTCAACCATCCTACCCGATATAGCATAGTGTCCTTTAGGTGTGGTTGGCCCAATCAGCTACATAGATTTTTCATTCCAATACATTAAAAGCATCAGGAACTCATGCGAGAAATGGATGCCCATGGCCCTTTCACACCGACTACCATGTAGTTCATGTTAAAGGCGAGAGGTGGGAAATAGGAAACAAATTCTCATGTTACATGGAGAGCATTGACATATTGAAGTGCAATGATAGTTTAAAGGACCATAGTCTATACCTATCAGCTACGTCTTTCGAAAGCTTCACTCACTGCAAGTACCCATCTCGGATCCTCGAAATCATGGTTGAGAATGTAGAGGAGGAATTGTTCAAGCCACTACTAAAATACATTCCTATTAGCAAAAAAGCTGCAGAAGTTATTATTCTGATTATTGTTCCTAAATGAGAGTAGCGTATTCTCTATTATGATATAAGAGCAAGGAAAAGCAAAGTTAAGTCAACAAAACATAGGATACCAGTGACTGAGCTATTATCCTGTTTGGCTCACATAAAGCATTTCATAAAAATTGATTAAGCTTTCTTGCCTCTAGGTCATCACCAAATGGGGTATCTTCTGCTGCTTACCCATCAAAATAGCTTTATAATGTTGTCCATTTGATCGCTAGGTACTCAGTGTAAGGCAAATCAGGGGCAACTGAGTCAGAAAATCTTCCCACTTGTTGAGGTGTCTCCACAACATGTGGTAAACAATAAGGAGGGGAATAACTCGTTTGCTTTTGTAAACATAAAGAGAAACTTTTGCTTTAAAAACATGTATAACGAGTACTTACAGTATCACACTAATTCGTAGACCTTACAAAAATTAAAACATGAAAGAGCCGAAAAATGATTCACATTCATAAGAAAATGCTTGAACATCCATTAATTTATACTTTATAGGGTGAACAACCTATTTTCGACTGAAAAATCACTTTAAGCAATCACCTAAGCCCTAAGGAACCTATAAGCTTAACCTAACCCGATCATTAAAATCACTATCGTAGACTGATTAGGGGAGATGTATATACTTTTTTCTAAATTAATAAATTAAACTCATTACAAAAGGTAAATTTTATCAACCAACAGAAGGACATTAATATTAAGGTTAAATAGAGCTACCTACCTCACCATGTCTGCAAGAAGAAGCTCACTCTCAACCTCTTGCTCTAATGCAACATCTGGCAAAAGTTTACAGAAAGTAAAATAAAGAAGTTTATTATGTGAAGAAAAAAAGAAAAGAGAAGCATACAACTTTGGGAAAAGTTCAGAAAATTGAAATGAAAACCAAATAATAAGTATAAGGTCATTACCTCGCCTGTGGATTGATTCAAGCAGTAAAATACCTAAACTTTCAAAACTTCGAGTAATAAGTACATCTAAATTTCGATCAATTCAATTTCAAAACAAACTTAAATACCAAAAAGAAATAGTATTTTGAAATTGTAAAGTGCTAATGCTCATTTTAGTACCCATAACCAGAATCAGGAAAGAAAATATCAATAATATTTTGTAAAAATTACCCAAAAAAACGCTCAAGATGCTTTGAAGTTGAATCAATATCTGCAAAATAAAAAAAAGTCAGAAAAGAAGAAGAAACGTAGAATAAATCAAACAAAACATATATGAAAGAAAGAATAAAAGTAGTTTACAAGGAAACTTGAGCTGTCCAAATACAAAAAAAATTCCTTGCTTGTACCTCAAGATCAGTGTTATAGCTATACTCGATTTTCAAGCCCGAGAAGATGACGAGGTCTCGAAGTTCGACATCAGCATTGGCAGCAAGAGGAATCAAAGGGGAGTTTTATTTTGGTAGAATGAAAGGGGAGCTTGACAACACCCTCGAAAGCTTTAAAGAACATAACCATGACCATCATATGTCTCAATGGATACAAAGTCATGCTTATCAACAAAGGCATTTTCATCAAGTAGATGACCATGACCATTGTTGTGAACCCCATTTCCAAACACAATCTAAAATTTCACTCATACCAAAAAAAATATTTGTAGATGCTACAAAATATATGACCTATGCAGCACAGCAGCAGAAAAGGCAGAATTCAACAATTCATTCTGATTAGAATTCCTCAATATTAAGAAATTATCCACAAATTTACACAGTAGAGAAATTGATTATCTCAAAGGCAAATCCCTGCCTCCCTCACCTCCGTCCTACACCCTTATCCAAATCATTCCCATCATCACCCAATGACCAACATGTACAACCACCACCCACAACCAAAAGTGTGTAAATCTTCATAATATTAAACCCAAAAGTGTTCAAACTACAAATCAGAATATATACACCAAAAATCAACACCATTGATCTTAACAAAACTTAGACCTAGAAAGAGGTTTGTCGTTGTACATCAAATGGCTCAATATTTCTTAATCAAAATGAATGACAATATCAATAAATTGCTGATTGTTACTGCTCAATGAAGAACAAAGTAATAAGAAGATCTAAACAAAAACAGAAAAAGGATTTAACCTCTTGGAGAAATTGGAGTCAGAGTTAACAGTGATGTCCATGATTTTGTCTTCAACAGGTTTCGCACAGTCTATGGTGAATGAAGCACCTTTCTTTTTGCCCTTGGCACCTCCTGTCGCTGCTCCTCAGCTCATTTTGAAGGGAAGGGGATGGAGCTACGGCGAAAATGGCGACTGGTGAAAGTGGGAGAAACAAAAATGAGAGTTAGGAGAAAAATGTTAGACCTCTTGGAGAATTTGGCGTAAAATAAACAACAATACATAACACCAAAATCTTTACGGTAAACAGATGAATTGGTAGTATATCTGAGCCATGAAGGAAGAAAGGAAGGAAGGAAGATAACAGTGAAGAGGAAGCTTGAGTCTGGACTCTGGAGTGATTTTAGGGTTTTGAAAGAGTGAAATGATTTAAGACCGTCAGATGAGATCAATTATGAGCCGTTCAATGTCTTGCTGTTTAACAAAGGGAAGCAAGCCTTCTCTTATGAACAGTGAATTGCAGCCAAATGTGACTCAAAACACTGTTCATAAGAACAGTAGAGGCATTCCTTACTTTTAAAAGAGTAAGGATTAGAGATGGTTAGGTTGTAGATCGGTGGTTATTCCTTTTGAGTTGATACAACTTTGTTGCTTACAAAAAAAAATACTCAATA
This sequence comes from Patellifolia procumbens, assembly GCA_947645195.1. Taxonomy (NCBI): domain Eukaryota; kingdom Viridiplantae; phylum Streptophyta; class Magnoliopsida; order Caryophyllales; family Amaranthaceae; genus Patellifolia; species Patellifolia procumbens. Next base: position 4,083,161 of record CANSGD010000016.1, read on the forward strand.
TATATCGTTCTTTTGTTAATGCACCCTCTCACAAATTTATAGTTTCACATGGTAGTTGGGAGGACCTACTTTTCATGTGTCTTTACTTTTCCCATTTCCATAGCGAGTATGCTCAAATGATATATACTTATGAAACTTGAACGGAGAAATCATATACGAGTTTAGGTATTTCCCTTTTTCAATTCGCATTAACACTTCTGTGACCTAGCTAGTATCCCAAATTTATACTCCCTCCGTCCCATATTAGTTGCAACACATTCGATATATGGTTGTCCCATATTAATTATTTTAGGCATGGATCCACCAATATTTTATTATATATCACCCAACCAATATACCTCACTCATTCATTGAGGTATGTGAAAAACATTAAAATATTACTCCCCTACTCTATTAACTTCCCAAAAGTACTACATCAATTTTCTATCACATCAACTTTTACAATAAAATATAACCTACACCATACTCTTTTAACTTCCTAAAACTATGTGCACAATTATTGTTGCGATTAATATGAGACAGTGAGAGTAGTAGAATTCTAAGGTGATCATGTTTTAAAAACGACAACCAATAAAGTAGGGTCAAAACTAGTGTCAGCCATTCAAAATTGCTTACTCATAATCTACTCATTTTGTACATAAAACAATTACATTTATATTATGAAATTTCAATAATAATGGCAAAAAAATTTCCATTAATGGGTGTGGTGGCTGACCTAAAGTCATTTTGAAGGACAATTCTCTATTAAAAAATGTATGGTGTTCTCACATCGCAAGCCCCAAAAGTTTCATGGAGGAGACAAAATTGTGACAATTGATTAAATACAAAATGCTATGATAGATAGAGATGGTTTGGGGGTTAGAACATGATATTTCTTAAGATTGTCAGAATTCCAAGCCCTCAAAATTAGTCGGCCTTCCATATCCTAAAGACGATAAGTTCCACTTCTTATCCCCTCTACTATAACATATGGACCTTCCTAATTAGTCATCAGCTTACCATGCACTTTCACTCATCCCACTGCTTCCATCTTTCTCAAGACCAGATCTCCTAGTTTCAGTGAACGACGAGTGACCCGTTTATTAAATTCTCGCGCCATCCTGAGCTTGTACAATTGCATTCTCAGATGGCTTGCCTCTGATTTCGTTAACTATTCCAAAGTTGTTCGCATAGCTTCCCAATTGGCCTCCTTCGAGTAGAGCATAACCCTAAGAGTGGGCTCTTCCACTTCAATTGGGAGCATAGCTCCTGTTCCATAAACCAACATGTCACAACCCGAATTTACAACCAACCTAATTAAGAACTAAACACAGCGGAAATTCTAATCCGGGCTATTACCATCACATTCACCACGAGTGTGTACTTAAAAAACCTTCAACTTATTAAAAGTTTTAAACTTTTTAACTCATTAAAACCTCTAAACTCTAATAAACTACACTAAGTGAATGATCCTAAACATTTTAGACAACTAGATTTGTTATTAAAATTCTACAGAAAATTCGGCTGAAATCCGTTTGTAATATGGACCACCTAAAACTTAATTTAGGACTCACGTCCGATTCGTAAACCTGTATCCTCAAAATCCAGCAACCAAAACTAGTCTAGTCATTACAAACTCAAAACCCTTTTAATTTGATTACAAATTAACTATTAACTATAATATTACAAAGTCTATCGTCCTCGCCGCGATACGTATAATATATCTCCGAACCTTCTCTAATACTATTACTACCTTCATGTACCTGCATATATCGGGAATGTAGTATCAGCCAAACTGGTTGAGAAAGATTCCATAATATAAAGCCACATATATATATGCAGGTAAAATATATTAAACATATCCTACAAATCTTTTTCTTTCGAAACCAAATAATAAATAACTTTATAAAACCTTTGCTGTATTTTTTTTCTCAAGCAAATCCTTTCTTTTCTGTTTCTAAATCAAATCCTTTCTATTTCCTTCTTTAAATCAAATGCTTTCTCTTTCCTTTTTGAAAACAACTCCTTTCTTTCTTTCCCTTTTCCTTTTCTAAAGAAATCCTTTCTTTCTTTTTCTTTCACGGAGAAAGAGTTATAAACCTATGGAATGGAACGAACTTTCCTTTCCTTTGGGCTAGCTAGGCCCTCCGGATAACTATAGACAAAGACCCCTAGTGTGCACACCCTACATACAGCCAAACCGCAATAGAAGATCAAACTCTGAGGTACTAATCAACGTACCCCCAAAACTATTCTATATCTGTAAAGTCGAGACAAACTCGATGAAATTCCAATTCCTTGAGATACCACTCGGGTAATCCTCACAACTTTGAAAACACAAAACTATTCTTAGAGATACCACATAGGCAATCCAATAACTTTGTAAACACAAAAACAATCAAAAAACCTTCTTGAAATCTTGCAACTTTTCTATTACTTTATGTACTATGGTTCGGAAACCAAACATTCTATCTTTGGAGGAACATCCTCCCATTTAAACCAATCTCAACAAAAATTTAGATGAAAATCCTTGTTAAAATTGTTCTCGTAAACTATAAAAGATCCTTTTAAAATTAAAATTCTATCTTTCAAAACAAACTCACCAAAATGAGTTTATAACCTTTTCAAAACTCTTCTCGTAACTATAAAAGTTTTAGTAAGAAATCTTACCTTTTAAATTTTGCTTGTAAACTTAAAAAATAATTAAGTAAGAAATCTTACCTTTTATGGATCATAGCTAGACAACCACCTTTGTCCAAAGCGGCTCCTCAGTTAAACCAAAATCTACAACATAACATGTGTACTTTGTAAATAACAAAAGACTTGGCTTTAACTAACTTAGTTTTATAAAACAATCAACCTTTCATTTAAAGTTCACTATTCTAACTTGAACACAAACCATATAAATGACGTCACTATTCTAACTTGAACTTTCATTTAACATTAACAACCATCTAACTAAAACTTTTACCAAATTATTTAAAATCATCTTACTTTATATAAAATCAACATTTAAGAATCATATATACGTTTGGATACTCAAAAGTTCATTATGAAACAATAATACGAATTGTTGAGTTTTGAAATCAACTATATAAAATATAAAGTTTGGGCAGAAACTTTAAATGAGCATAACTTCCTCCTACAAAGTCCAAATCAAGCATTTCTTGAGCGTAACTTGATTAAAATTTTGATACGAACAACGGTTATGAAATAGTGTTTTTGCTAAAAATGCTTAGAAATTGTCGAAAAACGCATTACGAAACTAACAATAATTCTTTCGAATTACAGATAACTTCAATCCATCCTCATTCATAATAACAAGTTTAATTATCCTTCTTCCAATCTAAACTAACTACTCTACTCAATCAACTCATAAACAAACCCTTTAAATAAAAAAACCCCCTATTCAATTTCACTCACAAACCCTAGCTTCTTAAACTTAGGAAAGACTGAAAATAAATTAAGAATTAAACTTACACACTACTATGGAAGATTAGGCATGAACAAAGCTTGAGAAATCGCCCCAGAACGTGCTCTTAAACACCGAAAATGAACCACTGTTTAGATGAGGTAAGATTGGTAACTAATATACTATGTTCTATCCGCTTCCATTTTACGCTGTATAAATGTACATCTTTGACTATGAATATATTCATTTACATATTATCAATAATCAATAATCATGAAATTTTGATATTATGTAAATACACAACGACTTGAACAAGGTCCCACATGATGATAATTAGGGCTAAGTCGAACTTGGGTCGGACTGCATCAAACCGTTTTGGCGTAGTTTGGTTTATGAACTCAAAAAAATGGGTTGTGTCGTGCTTTTGATTAAATTGGTTGGTTTACTATTTTTTAAACCCAAACCACCCATAAACCGCTAAATTCATGATTATGTATTAGTTTATTTAGTTACGTCATATAACATACTTCCACCGTTTCGCAATACTCGCAACATTAGCATAGTAACCACAATTCATCTATTAATCTTATGTTATATTTTATCATAAGTGTACGTATAAGGAAAAAAAATATAGTCAAGTGAGGTCTTATTTGATTCGTCTTAATGCATGCTATCATAATATCAACTTTTTATAATTTTTACTTATCAATAATTAGGGATATTAAAGTTCAAAGTATTGCATTGGATAGTATGGAAACAAGAAACGTTGCGAGTATTGCGAAACGGAGAAAGTATATGTATTCGATGTAACAACAATTTCGCACCTTTAATAGTGTAATATTTTTAGCAACTTCATAATTTTTTTGTATAATCTAGCGGTTATGTGCTCATTTATATGTTTTTGATAGAGAGCTTGTAGTCGATAACATAAAACAATAATTTCAAGTTAGAAAATACATTTTGAGATAATTTATAGGAAAATCGCACTGCACCAAACCGTTTTATGTGGCGCAGTTTGGGTTGGTTTGGCGCAAGGTGCGGTTTTGGTTGATTTGAAAAACCTCAAACCGTTTTTGTGTGGGTTGGTTTTGGTTAAATCCCAAACCACCGCAACTGCTCAGCCTAATGATAATATATGTAGCTGGTTAGAAACCATTTTTTTAAAAATTTCATATATGTAAATAAAAAAGGAAAAATTACTTCTAATAATGCAACCTTTTGGCGATTCGAAAATAATAAATCAACATTTCCATTATTCTGGAATAAAGCAACCTTTACACACCATTAATTTTGAGTAAGTCAAGTTGACCGATAACCTGAAGGTACGATAACTTTTTAATTAAAACTCCTAATTCTAATTAATAATATTAAATAAAAATTAAAAAAATAAACTAACTAAACCCCTCCTTCCCCACACACTAACCCCACCCCCCCCCCCACCCCCACACCCATAGCCACCCCCTCCTTCCCCGGCCACTAACCCAACTCCAACTGCGGACATCCGTCCCCTTCTTTCCCCTTCCCAACCACGAACCCACCTTCAACTACCCAAAACTAACCCCCACGATTCACGAAACCCACCTCCAGTTGAAACCACCTCGCTAAAAGCCCGTCCACCCCTTGAAACCAACTCCCAACCACCCAATGCTATCTCCCTTCCATGAAATACAGAGGAGGAAAGGAGGTCCTATGCAGGTGAAGTTAATAAGCGGTCCATAAGCAGCGGCCGGTGAAAGAGGAGACGGAGAGCAACGAGATTAGGAAGGCAAGGGTGGCGTTTTCTAAGCAGCAGAACAAATCTAGGAGAGGAGGTCGCGACCATGGAGGTGTTTTTCGGTGGTGTGGATGCAGGGTTTGGAGGTGGTTTCTGGTGGTGTCGCTCCTACGATGGTGCCGTGGTGGTGTACCGTGTGGTAGCAGCAAACAGAGGGGGGAAGGAGAGGAGAGAGTGACATAGCAGCGACAAGGGACAATAGGGGATGCGGGTTGCGGCAGGGGTTGCAGCGTGGTGGTTGAGGGGACAAGGTGACCTCCATGGATGAGAGAGGAGAAGAAGGTAGAGAAGGTGGGTGGCAAGGTGGTAAGAGGGTGAGTCATTTATTTTAATTTTTTAAAAATAAATGTAGAAGAATGGAAGAGTGACACGTAGAGGTGCCTCCTATATAAGGTGCCTCCTGTTTGACCTACTTAAAATTAATGGGGTATAAAAGTTGCTTTATTTCAGAATAATCGAACGTTGCTTTATTATTTGCGAATCGCCAAAAGATTGCATTATTAAAAGGAATTTTTCCAATAAAAAATATGGTAAAAGTTTCAAAAGTTCGACCATTTGAATAGTATATGGTGAGAAGTTAAGAAAACATAGAGTGTATAATCTAAGCTATCATTTTTTTTTGCAAATAAGTAAGTATATAGCACAAGGGGAATGAAAAACCCCACACCACAAAACACAAAGTCTAACCAAGAGGCCCCCCACATATTAGGAAGGGTTAGAGCCCCATAAAAGCCTATACAATAACATCAACAAAGTTATCATCTTAGGAGTATGCCTAACAGCTATTTTGAAGATAACTTCCCTATACAACTGATTGCTAGGCTTAGTAGAGCTATAAAAACTTTATCATTCCGGTACAACCAGAGATTATAGATGGTTTCAACAAAAGCAATTGAATACAACTTAGCATTGACATTCTTCCTTTTACTCATATTCAAAGGATGATCAAGCTCAACAGCAAGCAATATAGGCGTGTGAATTCCCAGCAGCAGCAACAACTTGCTCCATAGATTAGCGGATACAACACAATCAAAAAAGATATATATGGTTGTGTTATTCAAGACAGATGTTACACAATTTACATATAGGGTCACAGGGGATATTCTATTTGTGAAGTCTATTTGTAGTTGCTAATCTGTCATAGATAGCCAACCAAGCTATGAAAATTCTTCTAGGAGAAGCCATACTATTGCAGATAAGTTTCCTCCAAGGCACCTTAAGCTGATCACCAATGAGGAGTTTATACATCTTACTGATGCTAAATCCCTTAGGTGTTTGTAATCTGCTCCAACCACCAAGCCTCAGCACCATCTCTCTACATTGTAGAATTTTCTTGAAATTCCAAGAGCAACATTGAGGGATGCACATAGTATCAATACACCCTTTCTTCACATAACAGCTATCAACCCACCTAACAAAAAGCTTGTCTTTCTTAAAGGAAAAAGCCCATAAAATCTTTGTTATAGCAGCCTTGTTCCAAGAACAAGTGTCTCTAAGATTCAAACCACCAGAAGCCTTAGGGAGGCATAATGTTTCCCAAGCAACAGGAAATATAGAGGATTTCTTTGCATCACCAGTCCAAAGAAAGGTTCTACAACATGTATGAATTTTATTTCAGGATTTTCTTTGGAAGAATAAAATCTGACACCCAAAGGTCTGCATACTAGCAAGAACATATTTCACCAACTGAAGCCTCCCAGCATAATGTAGGAATTTAGAATTCCAATTTTTAACTCTAGCAAGCATATGCTCTATAACTGGCCTACATTTAGTGTAGTTAGTTTCTTAGTAGATAAAGGAACACCAAGATATCTGAAGGGGAAAGACCCTTGGGGAACACCAATTAAACCACTTAAGAAACCCTTTACCTCATCTCTAATACCTCCAAAATAGATATTGCTTTTCTCTATATTAGCCTCCACACCAGAAGCTTTAGAGAATTTCTCAAAAGATTGAAAGCAAAGTCTAATAGAGGGTTCATCAGCTCTAGCAAACATCAACAAATATAAGGTGTGTAATTCCAACTCTTTTACATTTAGGGTGAAAATGAAAGGAGGGGTTACCACTCATTGTTTTCATACATCTTGTCAGATATTCTATACCAATGGCAAACAAGAAAGAAGATAATGGATCACCTTGCCTAAAAACTTGCCTAGCTTTGAAAGGAATACATGGCTTACCATTGATAAGAATAGAGTAAGATACAGATGTGACACAGGCCAATCCAGGCAATAAATTTACTAGGAAACCCTGCTAGTTCAACAAGAATGGTATGAAGGAAAGGCCACTTAATAAAATCATAAGCTTTTGTAAGGTCAACTTTAATAACACACATAGGGGAGATGTGAGACCTATTATACCCTTTAATAAACTCATATGATAAAAGAATATTATCAGCAATGTGTCTACCATGAATAAAACCAGTCTGGAACTCGCTCACAACCTCAACAACACATTTTTGAAGCCTACTAGTGAGAATTTTCCCTATGATTTCATAAAGAAGATCGCAACAGGTAATAAGTGTAAAATGAGAAGCTTTGGAGGGGTTGGAAATTTTAGGAACAAGAGTAATAGAGGTAATATTTACCTGAGTAGGCATCTCACCGGTGTCAAAGAATTGCAAAATAACTTTACACACATCATGTTTGATAATAGGCCGAGCCTTTTTGAAAAAGACAACATTATACCTATCAACACCTGAGGCCTTAGAATCATCAACTGAGAAAAGAGAAGTGTGAAATTCCTCATATGAAACGGAGGCAGTAAGAGCATAATGGAATTAAGAGAAACTCTATCACCAGATATGCTAATATCAACATCAACTAGAGGAAAAACTGAAGCAGCATAACCCAATAAAAGATATATAGTGTTTCTGTCCAAGACAGCTACAGTGTATGTGGTGGTGGGTACTTGGTGGAACGTGGCTCCCAAACTTCCTTCGTGGTGGTGGTTACCTGCAAAACAAGGAGAAACCTCGGGGGTGGTTCCGAGGATCGCCTCTCCGATGCCTAAGTCAGTCCAAGTTGAGCACAAGATCTCTAATAGAGGGAAAACGAGTATCAAGTGCAAGTATTTTGTCAGTGTTTGATTGAACGTACCTTACCCATGCATGGGCATGGGTATTTATATGAGACATGGACTTGTAACTGACCTAGAAAAGTAATTGGGCCTCTTTGGAAGTGGGTCAAGGTGAAACAAGGCCTTCATTAAAATCCAGCCTAGAGGTTATATCCGGAGCGGTCTTCCTGAGGAGGTCTGCTCTGCTCCTGGTGCTCTGACGTGGAGTGGCAGGGCCAGTGGTCTGCTGCCAGCTGGAGGTCTGCTGGGCAGACCCCATACAATTTGCCCCCCGGACCCAGTATTTGCAGATTGCAATATGCTGGGTACGTTTGTTTTTGGTCTGGCGTTCTGCTCTCTGCAGACTGATACGTGATTCTCTGGGAGTTGCTCTTCACAGACTCCAGAGTGCTTCCATTTTTCCCGCCCATTTGGTTGGGGTGTTGAGCAAGGGTCATTAATTCATTTTGAATTGAATTGAATTGATGTGACTCTTTGGGTTCCCAAGGAATGTAATGATGGCAAATTAAAGCTGAGTGGATGAATTTTGCCTATTTAAAGGCTGAATCGACCTTTTGTGAAACTTTTCATTCCCTTCTCTTTCGAACCTCTTGCCCACAGATTTTCCTGTTGCTTACTAAAAATCTCCTCTTGCCCTAGCCGTTTTTGAGTGAAAGTTCTTGATTTTCCTGGGATTTGGCTGTGTTTGGAACTCAATTTGAAGTGTTGATACTTTTGCGTTTGTGGTTTTCGTCTTCTCTTTTCTCATCGTCTTCCGTTCTCCATTCAGGTAAACTCTTTTTCCCAGATATGCTATTGATTTTTCCTTCTTGGATGGCTTGGATGTGATCCTCTCTGTGTTTATGGGTTTCTCCCCTTTTTTCCTCTGTACGCACTTATTTGCCTGTGTTTTGGAAATTAGGGTTTTCTTTCCTTTGGTCTTCACATGCGATTGTTTATTTCCTTGTTTCATAGATCTGTTTGGTGTTGTTTCATTTCCGCTCTGTTGTTCTGGATGGTAGGCTATGCTCTGCTTCTTCAGCTGAGCTCTGCTCTGCCTACCTGCTTGGCTGTTGTCTGTGGGATTTTTAGGGTTTGCTTTGTTTACCCTGTTATCCTCTTTATTTGATGGGCTGTAGATCTGTGATGTGCCTTCATTGTTTTGTTTGTGCCATTTGCAAGAAAATATCATATTTCTTGGCTATCTCGGGTCTTCACCTACCACACATATCCTTGCCCCCCAGTCTGGTGGCTCAGTCTGTAGGTTTGAGGTGCCAGACTACTTTGCATGTATCTTTTTGCCAGAAAAGCAAGAAAATATCCTATTTCTTGGCTATCTCTGATCTTCACATACCACACATATCCTTGCCCCCCAGTCCGATAGCTCATTCTGCAGGTCTGAGGTGCCAGACTGTTTTGTGTTGTGACTTTAAGTCTGATGTGTTGTCTTCTGCTTCTTGTGTTGTGCAGAATGTCTACTTCTCAGTCTGCCGCCTCCCGTGGAAAAGGCGTGGTGTCTACCTCTTCATCTGAGCCGGATGAGCCTTACCCGATGGATACTTAGTCTCCGTTTCTGAAATTGGATCTGCCTCGGTGTAAGGACGAGGTGGTTCCAGAGGAATAGGAGATCTTTGACCCCTGGGACGGCTTACGCCGGGAGCTGTTGGGTCCTGAGACCAACAGGTTCCCTCCCAACTATAAGTTCAAGCCTACTCTGCCTAGAATCAAGTGGACCTACAGTGATTATGAGATGCGACTCACTGCCCTTTATGACAGCAAGGGCAAGCCTTACTTGGCGAAGAAATCTGCAGATGCGTTCAAACGGGCGCATGCTGCTTATTACCTTGAGATTGCTGCGGAGATCAAGCCGCTTCGTGGGTCTTGGGTGGTAGTTCCCAAGGAAGGTCAGAGCTTGGCAGATGTACTAGAGGGGTACACTGCCGTTTATCTCAAGCAGTTGGAGTTTGGGCTTAGGTTCCTAATCCATTGGTTTCTGGAGTGGGTTCTCTACGAGTATAGGATGGCGCTCTGCCAGGTTAATCCCCAGTCTTTGAAGAAGATTCTGGGGTTCATTTGGGTCTGTGAATCTCTGAACTTCCCCCTGACCATGGACCTTTTCAAGTGTTTGTTTTTCTTTAAGAGGCAGGAGGGAGTATGGCTACTTCACAGGTTCGGTACGAGCCAACCATCTGACGGTCTATCCTGTTGATCTCACTCTGAAGGATTGGCGGGATAATTTTGTCTTTGTTAGGGTACTGACAGAAGCGGGACACCCTTATCAATTTAGGGCTCCTCTGCGCCCTGTGGTGCCTGACTTTCATAAGCAGAAGGACCCTCATGTGCTGAACTGGGACGAGAGGGTAGCCTACTACTACTTCAAGTCCAAATCCAAGGCTGCTGATGGGAAGCAGTTTCTTCCCAAGTATTGGCTGCCGCATCACTATGTGATGTGTCAGAATGCCTTCCTGAGGATAGGCAAACTGTCACCCGACTACACTACCAGTAAGTGCTCTGCCAGCCCTTGTCTTTGACATTTTCATTTTCCGTTCTGCTGTGCCCCATGGCACTCATTGTTTGTGCTGTTCCGCAGCTCCGTGCAGAAAGATAGTTCGTGCTCTAATTAAGGGTGGGTCTTGAGCTCATGAACATGCTCTGCCCCTTTCCATTATTTTCTATCTGTTGTCTGATTAGTAGTTGCTGATGAATATTCTGATTTTTGCAGAGACTCTGGGGTCTGCCATCCCCTGGGAGCTGGGTCTGAGTCAGTCCTCGGTGTGTCGGAGGTATCGTCCGATAACAGATCCAGGGACCTACATCGTCCCTGATTTTATCAAGGAGATTAACACTACTCCCCTGGACCATCCTTCCCTCCGGACCAAGCGTCCGGAGCTTGTGGATAGGTATACAGGGGTGTCTCGGCCGCCGACTGGCCCTTCTGCCACTGTCACCGAGATTGAGTCTGGTGATGAGGAGGAGGCGGCGCCTGTTCCTCTGCAGACTCGACGTCCCCGGCTAGCTGTGAATCTGCCGGAGGACGACGACGATGATGATGATGCAGGGGGAGCCAGCACTCTGCGAGGGACCGTTCTAGTTGTTGAACCCCTGCAACATGTTCCTCCTGTGCAACCAGGTACTATTTACGATGATCAATCTGTTCTTTCTGCTTGTGTGCATTCTGTTGTAGACTTCTCATCTGTTCTGCTTATTTTCAGATCCACCTGTGGTGGAGGATGTGCCCATGGGAGAGCCTGACCAAGCGATGACTGAGTTGGACAAGGCTGAGAAAGAACCCACTCCAAGGGATGGTTCTGCCCAGTCTGATGAAGCTGGTCAGGAGTCTCACCAAGCGATGACGGAGTTTGACAGGACTGAGGCAAGGACTGCTCAGACTGTCACGACTCAGGTTGTCGAGGGCCAGAGTGAGGGTCAGGTTGCATCAGGTATGTGTCTTCTTCAGACCCAGACCACTCTTTCTTACAGATTTCTCTTCATTTGAATCTTCTTGAATTTTTCTGCTTTGTTTTTGATTTGATAGGTCCCGCTGGGCAGGCCAACCAGGAGGAGGTGTTTGAGCCTCTTCAACATGAGAAGGTGGAGCAGCAGAGTTCTGCTTCTGTCCCAGTGGTGGAGACCATCGTGTCTCCCCCTGTTCAGCAGTCTACTCCTTCTGCTCAGAAGCCTACTCCTCCTGGAAGGAAGGCTGCTCCTCCTCCCAGGGGTTTCAAGCAGACTCTTGCTCCAACCCCTGAGCAGCTAGCGCGCCTGGTTAGTGTTTTCCTCTCTTTTCTTTTATCTTTACACTTTCAGTTTGATGTGCGTTCTGCTTTGATGATAACTTTGCTATCTTTTGCCTTTTTCAGCAGCAGTTGCGAGCTAAGAAGACGCAGTCTGCTGAGGTTCCTCAGATCCCTGTTCCAGTTGCAGGTCAGACTGAGGTTCCTGTTGAGACTGCTCAGAAGGTCATAGTGGAGTCTGAGGTCTCTTCACATTCCCAGAAGAGACCAGCAGAGAGGCAGAGTGAGGAAGGAGCTCCCCCTCAGAAGAAGACTCGTCTCCCTGCTGACTCCCCTCGGATCATCGATGTTGAGCATGACGTCGTCACCAAAGGTGCCTATCCTCTACCCGGCCTCAATTCCGGCCCTTTCCCTTCTGTGGAACTTACTGGTCTTTCTTTTGGCTCAGGTTCTCTGCAGAGGGGATCGGCGGATGACCAGCATGAGGCTCAGGGGCAGGAGCAGATGTCCGTGGCCTTCCCTGACCCCAGTGAGTGGTTGAAGCTTCTGGCTAGTCGCTTCTCACCGGACTATGCTGTCCAGGATGTCCCTTTGGTGAGTTGTCTGTCCCTTTTATAGTTATCTGCTTCTAACATTTTGAATTTCTTCTGATATGCTTTTTCCTTGATTACAGGCTGCGCGGGCCGGTGCTTTCATCGGGGAGTTCTGCCATGCTCTAGGGTTGGGCAGACAGGAGGCAGATATCCCTGAATTGCACCAGCTCAGAGCTCAAGTGGTACGGCAGAACCAGGAATACGCCAAACTGAAGGCTCATAATGCTCTGGTTGTGTCTACCTGCCGTGAGACTGAGGAGGAGAGGGATGCTCTGATTGTGGAGCGCGACACCCTGCGAACTACCAACCAGCGCATGGAGGGTATGGCGCTGCAAGCAGAGGCTATCGCGGCCGAACATTCGAAGCTCTCTTCCCAGCTGAGTGAGGCATATCTCGCGCTTCGGTGGCGGAGACCAAGCTGAAGACCTTCGAGGCCAGGCTGCAGGCAGTGTTGAAGGAGCAAGAGCAGCTCAAGGGTCAGCTCTCTGCTGTGCAGGCTGCTCTGCTAAGTTGGCTCAGCAGGCCAAGGAGGCTGAGGAGGCTCTGAGACTGAGGGAGGAGGAGCTTGGGGCAGAGTTCTCCAAGCTGCTTTCTGAGAGGGAGGCTCAGCAGGCTAAGGAGGCCGAGGAAGCTCTGAAGCAGAAGGAGGCCCAGCTGCTTGCTGAAGAGACGGCCCGGGCTGCACAGATGGAGGAGGCGTTCGGGAACAAGTACTGGGAGGATTGCAAAGTTGCGGTCCGCAGAGTCCTCTGGCATCTGCAACCTCTTTCAACTGGGATGCTTTTGAGGAGGCCTACGCCCGTGAGGTGAACATGTGACCTCCTGCTACCCAGGAGCTCAGAGACCTGGAGCTGCTCTACTCTTTGCCTCCAGAGGGAGAGTCCTCAGAACAACAAGCTGATGGAAGCTCTGCGAGAGATGGCAGCTCTGTTCCTAAGCTATAGGAACTCGGACGGCTATCTCACGCTTCGCCTCAGTCTTCTTGTGACTCCTGTCTGAGCTGCTGAGGTAGATGAGCTGGGAGCCTGTGCTGAACTGACTGCAGTCCTCCGTTTTTGCCCTCCGATGATATCCTAATTGACTTGTCTTGTAAAATTTGTAATTAAATAGTCAAACATTTCCTTTTCATCTGTATTTGCTCCCTTCTTTTGGTTAGGTAGCCGCCATTGTTGTAGTAGCGTTGTAGCATTCTGATCCGGTTCATAGTCAGACCCTTTATGTAAGATACAAATATTTTTCAGAAATGCAAGTTGTAATCTTATGTTGACTTTTGTCTCCTCTATCTTGTGCATGCTAAGTCTTGTTATTTTTGCTAAGTGCTTGTGCTCTGCTGCCTTTTTTGCCCGGCATGTCTTGCAGAACCAAGGGAATTCTGCTCTGATGCTGAGTTTGCTGTGCAACCACATAGCATATCTGAGCGTTTTCGTTTACTCGGCTCGGTGGCGGGTGAAATTTGCTAAGAGCTGTGACTTTAGGGGGCCTTTACTCTTCTGCTCTGCCTTATGCGTGACAAAAATCCAACAATAAGCAGGGCAAAGGAGGTATTTTGACGCCCTAAGTTATGATGGTTCTGGGAGTTTTTGGGGTTTGCCCTTTAACTCCTTCTGCCATCCTTTTCGTGTCGGGGTACATTTGGTTCTTTAGAACTCTGGCGTCCCCATTAACCTTAGGTGTCTATGACTTATCCTTGCTGCTTTTCGGGCCTTTGGCCCTGCAGGTTTAGACGTAGAGGTCTGTGACATCGCTAAGTCGAGCCGGCATCCGATCACTCTGCGGTCCTCATGGGCTCTGGACAGAGTTGGCCTTTCGGCTGGCTCCCTTTCTTCATTATATAGTTTTCTTTTGTGTCTGATGGGCCTCTTCAGCCTTCAGTCTGACTCAGACCCTGTTTTCTTTTGCCAGACTGTAGTATTTTTCTCAGTCTGCTAATGGTCTGTCTGATTTTGGCATTTTGTTTTTTTATAGAGAATAGATAAGGGGATGGGGGTTTAATGCGAAATGGAGAGTGTATAGTTTGCAAAGGGTGGCTCAAAGGCCTTTCATTCATAGGAGTTTTTTTGATACAATCTGGGTTACACGAAGTATTTTTTCAGTATTCGGGCGTTCCAGTTGCTTTTTAGTTCGCTCCCATCCATCCTTTTCAATCTGTAGGTTCAAGGGTGTAGCTCTTCACTAACCTGGTAGGGTCCTTCCCACTTAGGCGACAGCTTTCCATGTATTTTGTCTTTCTGCACAGCTGCTGCATTTCTGAGCACCAGATCCCCTACCTCAAGAGGCCTAGCCCTCACTTTCCGGTTATAGTATCTGCTGATTCTGGCTTTGTAGGTTTCCATTCTGAGCCTAGCTTCATTTCTGTATTCATCCAGCAGATCTAGATTTGTTCTCAGAGCTTCATCGTTCAGACCTGGCTCAAATAGGCTGATCCTCAGACTTTCAAATCCGATCTCAACAGGCATGACGGCCTCGGAGCCATACACCAGGTGGAAGGGGGTCTGCCCAGTTGACTCTTTGACTGTAGTTCTGATTGACAACAAAGTGTTAGGCAGTTCCTCTAACCACTTGCTTTTCTGCGCCTCCAGCTTCTTTTGCAGACCTATCAGGATTTGCTTGTTAGCGGCTTCGGCTTGACCATTGCACTGGGGGTTGCAGACTGAAGATAGAGCATATTTGATCCCAAACTGCTCCAGCCACCCTGACAGGGGCATATTGTCAAACTGTCTCCCGTGATCGAAGACGAAAGCCATCGGAATCCCGTATCTGGTGATGATGCTCTGCCATAGGAACTTTCTGACGGCTGCTTCTGTGATGGTGGATAGGGCTTCTGCCTCTATCCACTTAGTGAAGTAATCTACCCCCACAATTAACCATCTCTTCTGATATTGGGTCGTTGTAAAGGTACTCAGAATGTCTAGCCCCCATTGGGCGAATGGGATAGGGTTGTAGATCGGCATGAGGTCGTTTGCTGGCAGCTTGATGTTTGGCGCGAACTTCTGGCAGCTGTCACACTTTTTCACCAGAGTCTCAGAGTAAGCTTTCATTGTGGGCCAATAATAACCAGCTCTGGGAGCTTTATGGGCCAGAGCTCTTGGCCCGATGTGGTGCCCGCAGAGACCTTCGTGGATCTCTCTCAGTATGTAGTCTGCGTCTCTCTGCCCTACGCATTTGAGTAGGGGCAGAGAGAAAGACTTCCTATATAGCTCGTCCCCGATCAGGCAGTATCTGCATGCTATCAGCTTGAGCTTTCTTGCTTTCATCTTTCCCTCTGGTAGTTTACCAGTCTGTTTATACTCAGCGATCTCCCTGATCCACTCTGGCATATCCTCCAACTCTAAAACTCGCTCTGCATCCTCGCAGATTGCACTGGTGGGTCTGACTTCCACCAGTACAGGCCTGTTCAGCTCCTGCTGACTGCTGCTTCCTAATTTGGACAGAGCATCTGCTTGGGCGTTCTGTGCTCTAGGAACTTGTTCAATTCTAAAACTTTCAAAATTTGAAATCAGAGACCTCATTCTGGCCAAGTAGCTCTGCATCGTCGGCTCCTTAGCCTTATACTCCCCCTTGACTTGGTTGGTTACCAACTGAGAGTCAATTTTGAGGTGGACGTGCTTGGCTTCCAGAGTCTGGCAGAGCTGTAGTCCAGCGATGGCCGCTTCGTACTCTGATTCATTATTGGTTGCTGAAAACATGAATTTCAAGGCGTATTCAATGATTTTCCCTTCCGGGGTTCTGATAACCACGCCTGCCCCAGAGCCATTGATGGTTGCAGACCCATCTGTAAAGACTTCCCAGGCTCTGGGCTCTCCAACTGCTTCCTGATAGGCACACTCTGCTAGGAAATCTGCCAGAGCTTGTGCTTTAATGGCGGTCCGTGGGGCGAATTTGATGCCGAACCCTGTCAGCTCCAGGGCCCAGTTCATGATTCTCCCCGATTTGTCTACCTTCTCCATTGCCTTTTCCAGAGGCATATTTGTCAGCACAGTGACGGGATGTGCGTCAAAATATGGCCTCAGCTTTCTGGTGGCCAGCACTACTGCGTAGGCTGCCTTTTCTATCAATGGGTAGCGTGTTTCTGCACCCGTGAGGGTGTGGCTCACAAAGTACACTGGCTGCTGCTTCTTGTTCTCTTCCTTCAACAGGACTACACTCACAGTTGCAGCAATAACAGCAATGTACAGGAAGAGAGCTACCCCTGTCCTGGGTCTGGCCAGTGTTGGCAGACCAGAGAGGTGTGACTTCAGCTTCTGGAATGCCTCCCTCTGCTCTACTTCCCACTTGAACTCTTTGTTTCCCTTCGATATCTTGAAGAACGGGAGAGCTTTCTCTGCAGACTGAGCTATGAATCTGGACAGGGCTGTCATTCTGCCTGTCAGCCTCTGGATGTCTCTGATACTTTTAGGCTCTGGCAGATCCATAGCTGCTTTCACTTTGTCGGGATTCGCGTCGATCCTCCTTTCACTGACCAGATAGCCCAGAAATTTCCCTAACCGTACTCCGAACACGCATTTTTTAGGATTTAGTTTCATGCTGTGTTTGCGGAGGTTAGTGAAGGTCTCCTTCAGGTCTGCTATATGGTCAGTCTCAGTTTTGCTCTTGGTGATGACGTCATCCACGTACACCTCCAGATTCCTTCCTCTCTGACCTGCAAAGACCTGATCCATCAGCCTTTGATAGGTGGCGCCTGCATTCTTTAGCCCGAAGGGCATCATGACATAGCAAAATACCCCGATAGGGGTGATAAATGTCGTCTTCTCTTTATCTGCAGGATCCATGAAGATCTGATGGTATCCGCTGAATGCGTCCATGAAGCTGAGCAGAGCATGACCACTGGTGGAGTCTACCAGCTGGTCGATTCTTGGCAAGGGGTAGCAGTCCTTGGGGCAGGCCTTATTGAGGTCTGTGAAGTCGACACACATCCTCCAGCTCCCGTTCGCCTTTTTTACCATCACCACGTTGGCCATCCATTCTGGATACTTGTAGGGTTCTATGAACCCTGCCTCGAGCAGCTTCTGAAATTCTTCCTCGATGGCTTTGTTTTTCTCCGCAGAGTAGTTCCTTCTCTTCTGCTTTACAGGTCTGTACCCTGCAGCAGTGTTCAACTTGTGGTTGATGGTGGCGGGGTCTACCCCAGGCATCTCAGCTGCTGAGAAGGCGAACACATCTGCATTCTCCTTCAGCAGACTGATTAGGTTGACTCTGGTTTCAGGATCCAGGTCTTTACCTATTCTGACTGTCCTGCCTTCTTCCGGTCCCAAGAGTACCTCTTCGGTCTCTTCCCCCGATTCAGGCTTATTTGCTTCCTGTTCTGCTTCCGGCCGAGCATCGGCCTTACTGATAGCGGCACATTCTTCCTTTCTTTCCTCGGCCTCTTCGGCTTTTCCTTCCTTTCTTTCCTTCCTGGCTTCTTCAGCCTGGTCCTTCTTGGCTTCTTCAGCCTCTTTCTTCTTTCATTCCTTCTTTTCCTTTCTCCTCTTTCTCCTGGACCCAGAGTGGTCAGGGGGAGGAGGTCTTTTATCCTTCTTCAGAGCGGTCAGATTGCATGACCTAGCTGCTCTCTAGTCTCCCCTCAGTTTGCCCACCTCACCAGTGTTGCTCAGGAAAAGCATGGTCTGGTGATGGGTTGACGGGATTCCCTGTACTGCCTCAATAAACTTCCTCCCCATCAGAGCGTTGTACGGTGATGGGAGGTCTACTACCAGGAACTCTTGCACTACAGTTCTTTTCACCCCATTCTGCCCCTCTGTGGTTACAGTCAGATGTATTTTCCCCTCTGGGATGATGGAGTTCCCTGTGAATCCGACGATTGGAGTTCCTTCTCGTTTCAGCATTGAACGGTCCAGCTCCATTTTATCGAAGGTATCCTTATAAAGGATATTCACGGCGCTCCCGCCATCTAATAGTATTCTTCGTACATCTGTGCTGCTAATCTCCAGAGTGACCACTAGAGGGTCAGAGTGTGGAAAACTGATGTCTTTGCAGTCCTCTGCTGTAAAAGTCATGTTTGGAAGATCTGGGCTCAGCTCTTCTTGGTCGATGGAGTAGAGGTTGGGGTGGGTGAGCTACCTCAGATGAGCCCTCTCTCCCCCCATCGAACTAGAACTGCCAAATATGACGTATATCGTCTTCTTTTTTCCTTCCTTGATCTCCGCCCGCTTGTCCTGCAGTTTCTGCCCTTCGCTCTGTTGCTCCTTCTCCTTGATCCCCTGATTCCAGGCCAGGTAATCTTTAAAGTAGCCTCTTCTGATCAGGCTTTCCAGATCATTTTTCAGACTTATGCAGTCTTCTGTACTGTGGCCTGGCGCCTCATGGAAAGTGCAGAACTCTGCCATGTTGGGGCCTAGGCTTCTTTTCTTGGTGGGAGGTGGTCTGTGCCACTTGCTGTCATCTCTGTTGGTCAGAAAGATCTCAGCCCTTGGCATGCTGAGGTTGTTGTAGTTGTTATACTTTTCCTGGGCCCTCAGCCGGTCCACCTCCCTCTCTGCTTCTTTTTGCTTTTCTCTTCCTCTGTTCTGATGGGGCCTGGGGCCTCCAAAGTTCAGTCTGCCTCCCATGAACTGGTGCTCATTCTGCCTGGTATCTTGCCTGGCAGGTCTGCCTGCTCCCGCTCCGGGTGTCGAGGCTTTGTTGAAGTCCTCGACAGCTATGTACTTTTCTGCCAGGGCAGGGCTTCGCTGAGTTCCGTCATGGTGACCCATTTAAGGTCATCTCTGAACTTACTGGTGTGGGGTAAGGCGTTCCTCAGAGCGTGCAGAGCGAGCTTCTGCTCCAGCTCTGTGATGTGCACCAGCTCTTTGTTGAACCTCCCTATGAAATCCCGTAAGCTCTCATTCTGAGTCTGCTTCAACAATAGCAGCTCATGGGTGGACTTGTTTCTCCTGCTTCCACTGACGAAATGCTCTTTGAATCTCTTCTTCAGTTCATCAAAGTTAGCAATCGCCCCCTGGCGAATAGTTCTGAACCAGGTCTGAGCTATCCCTGACAGAGTGGCAGGGAAGTGTCTGCACCAGGTGGCCTCATTGTAGTTTCCTAGCTCCATGTGGGTCTCAAAGGCTGCCACATGCTCCTTTGGGTCTCCCTCCCCTTCAAACTTGAGATTTGGTGGGAGCTTCGCTTTCGACACTCTGGCCGCAATGATTTCAGGTGTGAAGGGAGATTTGGAAGGAGACCTAATCTCCTCTGCTGGTGATACCACAATGGGTCTGGAGTTGACTCTGTGGGTTATGAGTCCTCTGAGATATGTGGGGGCTCCATTATCGCCAGAGCCCTCTTCTGGTATTGTTCCCAATCTCTGGCTGACATGTCTTCTGACCGATCCGCCACCAGGCGTAAACAGGGCCTCTTCAGCTCCTGAGTTACGCCTGATCCTGTGCCGGGGCTGGACATTCTGGGCTACACCTCCTGGGTTTCCTCTGTGGACAGACCTCCTGCTTGAGCCTGTTGTATACCATGTGGGTGTCAGCTCCTCGAACATGCTGGGATGTTCCTCCTGCTTCATCTCAGTATCCCATTCTGCTTCCTGCCAACCCCTCTTGATGTACCCAGGTCCAGAGCGGCTAGACAGGTCATACTCTGACGTTGGGGTGGGGGTGATGTTTGTCATGTTGTACCCGCATAGGGGTTCTGCTGTGGCTGCCTCCTCTTCAGATGACAGCTGCAGGTGTCTTCGAACTGAGCCATGTGCTCTAGTTCTCCTCCTCTTTCGAGCAGGTTGGCCTCCAATAGTTTGCATAAACTGCTGGGCAGATTGCAGCACGTGGATGGCTGCTTGGAGTTGTTCAGGCGTGGGCATGACCACTAAGCTGCTTGGCTGCTGGGTCTGCCTAGTTTCTTGATGAGGGGTAGCAGTGCTATCCCTCCTTCCTGATCTGGTGGTAGCAGCACTACCCCTTCTAGTTGATCTCGTGGTTGTTTCTCTCAGTGGAGGGTTGCTCTCTCCTCCTGAACTGTCGGAACCGAGTGTTTCTAAGGTTGGAACTACCATTGCGAAGTTGTAGATTGGGCTTTTCTACTCTTCCCCTCCTTCTAGCGCCAAATTGTTTCTGTCCAAGACAGCTACAGTGTATGTGGTGGTGGGTACTTGGTGGAACGTGGCTCCCAAACGTCCTTCGTGGTGGTGTTCACCTGCAAAACAAGGAGAAACCTCGGGGGTGGTTCCGAGGATCGCCTCTCCGATGCCTAAGTCAGTCCAAGTTGAGCACAAGATCTCTAATAGAGATAAAACGAGTATCAAGTGCAAGTATTTTGTCAGTGTTTGATTGAACGTACCTTGCCCATGCATGGGCATGGGTATTTATATGAGACATGGACTTGTAACTGACTTAGCAAAGTAAGTGGGCCTCTTTGGAAGTGGGCCAAGGTGAAACAAGGCCTTCATCAAACTCCAGCCTAGAGGTTATATCCGGAGCGGTCTGCCTGAGGAGGTCTGCTCTGCTCCTGGTGCTCTGACGTGGAGTGGCAGGGCCAGTGGTCTGCTGCCCGCTGGAGGTCGTTGGGCAGACCCCATACATATAGAAACTGACAATAGCCTCTTGTACACTGTTAGGGTGAGTAATGTTTTCATCATTTTCATCAAAGAGTATAAAAATTATGTTTCTATTCCTTCTCTCTTTCATAGCAGAAGAGAAGAATTTTGAGCTAGAATCCCCAAGCTTGAGCCAATGAAGCCTAACTTTCTGTTTAAGAACCTTTTCCTCAACCGACAACAATTTGTTCAATGTAACAACAGCAACAGCTTCTCTAGTGTGAAGATTAGCATTAGTAGGAGAAATTTGAAGCTCAGGTTGAATAGCTTGCAAATCACTCCTCAAAACCTTCAACTCATCAACAATGGCGTGAACCAAGTAACACGGACACCACATCACCGTCCTCTTATACCGAGTTGGCGTTGCAATTTTTAGAATGGAAACATTCAACAATTGTAATGTCGTTGTTACAAATTGCAGTTGAGACTTCATAACGAAGTATGTACTCTGTACATTCGTCGGATCGTACTCGCAAATATGTTTCATCCACTGGTGAACTAAAGAATTAAGTCTCATAGTTTTCGACCGGTGTAAGAGAAATTTGATGAGCTAATTTTGTCACCCACCATTTTAGATGTCCTTGCTGTCAAGTTTGATTTTTTCACAATGTTAGCCCAAATTCACTATAAATCACAAATCAAACAAAATCCATAAAAGAAAACAAAGAAACATGAAAAGGGTAAGCGAAAAATCAAGCAATAGAGAGAACAAATCAAAGTCTCAATTCCACCTTCAATCATTTCTATTTTCCATGATTATACGAAGAGAGTAAATGAGGGAATGTTGGATGCAATCGATGAGGTAGTAGGTGGTTAGTGTGGGTTTGCAGAGAAAACATAAATGAAGATGGAGTTGAAGATGGGAGTTGAATCAACAGACAATAAGAACCGAGAAGAAGAAAAAGAAAGTAACTACAAGATATGAAAGGAAAATAACGTATAACAATAGGAGATTATACATCATACACCCGAGTGTACCATGAGCATGGTACACTCAAGGATATTTTGAGAAAAAAAAATAGTCTTAGGTATACCATTAGAGATGGTAATATCCAATGGATGATCCATCACCAGCTCCACCCGAAAAAAATAAAAGGGTGAAAAACCGAGTTAAATGGATGATGGACGGGTGACGGGTGAATGTGTAACGGGTGATGGATGGATTAGGGTGAGAAAGTTTCATCCATCACCCTTTTATCACCCGCTTATCACCCACTCCATCACCCATTTCTTACATTTTCTTAAATATTTATCATTTTATCTACATTAGTATAATAATTTTCTCTTTTGATTACTATCGACATGTTTCCATAAACTTAACTAAACTTAATTTGACATAAAGTTAATATATAAATTGTGATTTTACAAGTTTGATTTAACTTTTCTCATACAATTATCTTAAATGGATGATCACCCTGTCCACCCGGTTCACCCGCGGGTGGTGGATGGATGGATGCGGGTGATGGTCTAACCGGGTGACGGATGGATGGATGAGAGTTGATCTAACAGGGTGATGGATGCGGGTGATGGCTCACCCGACCCAAATCCCACCCGTTGCCATCCCTATATACCATGCTCATCGTACACCCAAAACTATTTGAGCAAAAAATAGCATTGGGTGTACCATACTCATGGTACACCCGGGCATATAATAAAAATTGTACAGTATTTATCAGGTATTATTATGTTACAATCTTTATTTCACCTTCTATTGAAAAAAATGTAGTATTTTTAATTTAAGGGTTTAATGTCACCTTTTTCTAAAGTTATGGGATTTAAATATTACAGTTAAAAGTTAAGGGGCCTAATCTCACTTTTGGGCAAAGTTAAAGGGCTAAATTTAACACTTTCGCGATTCTAATAGTGATATAACTCTGTAGTTGATCAAAATGGATAAACATGTGAATCCAACAATGAAAAAGTAGTTCATCTCAACCATTGGTCAAATTTAATCAATGGCTGATAGCTTACTAATACAAGCACAAATAGATTGTCATTATAATAATCAACTCGAATCAACAGCCTAAAACTACTCCCTCTTTGGTCATATATAAAGCCCACTCTCTTCCTAAACCTTAAACTCACCAACTCATTTTCACTTCCATCAACCTCTCCTCCTCTGTTTCTAGCTTTTTCTTTCTTTGGTTCTCTTCAATTGAAGAACTTTCACTCTTTCTATGTTTTTAACTATATATTATTTTTCTAAACCTTAAACTCACTAGGGCTATGACAGAATATGAAAATTTTAAGACTACAACTACGACTCCAACAATGCTGAACCATAAGGAGGATCATAATTTCCCCGGGTTTTCTGCTTGCAAATTTAGGTAGGTAAAGATAGGATCACCCTCAAATTACCGTCATGGCGAATAGTTCATGAAAAACACTAAAGTGGCAGGGATGGCTTGGGTGGTAAACTCTGACAACACTGAAGAGTGAAGACTGCACTCACATTACTAATAAGATCAAGGGAGGAGGATGCATAGAACTAACTATTAATGTGCTGCACGCCAAAGCAAAAGCATGTTTGTATGCAATTGAACGGGCTCTGGATAATGATATTCAGGAACTCCAAATTCTAATCGATTCCTCCGAAGTAGTCATGACAATGCGAGGGAAGAGCCAACGACATATCGATAGCCAATGGACATTCCAAGCGCTTATGGAGAAGGCCAGTTCCATTTAATGGTGTACGATCCTCAAAGTTTCCTGTCAGCAGGTGCAACGAGCACATAATATAGCAACCTCTTATAGGTAAATTTTCATTTCGTTTTCTACCCAATATAGTGTACAGTTTTCTAGATGTAACAAGATCATAAAGACTAATCTCTTTTCTTTAATTGAAGAGGTGGGGGTCACCAAAAATCCATAATATTCTTTTATTTAATAACTAATTTAATGGAACAAATATCTCTTTATAACTAACTTTTCATTTTGAAAAATACATCTTGAACAAATTATCAAAATTTTCTTTCTACTTTTTATATTATATGCTTTTGTACGTATCGCGTGTATTTAATACTAGTTTACTCATATTAAAAGTCCAATCGTGGCCTTTAGAGCAACTACACTCATGATCAATTTGATCATAAGAATAGATCATAAGGCATAAACAAAAAAAAAAGTGGCTTACACTCATGAGTGAAAGTAGATCACATTGTGATCAATCATGAAATAGATCACATTGTGATCAACTAGTTCATGAGAAAAGCAAAAACTGGCCCAATCACACTGTGACATGTGGCAACAGTTTTTTGTCTAAAACTTCAAAAATAAAATATCTGACAATCTACAAAGTAAAAAACTTTATAAAAAATACCAACGGTTATATTTTCTTGAGATCTACAAATAGACACCCACTTTGCTATATTTTTATATATTTTTGAATTTTTTCAATTTTTAAATACATAAGTAATTTATGGATCATGAGTGGGGTGCCTTTGATCAAATTGATCATAAAACATGATAAAAATTTTGGGATGAGTGAGAAAGTGGTAGAGAGAGAGGGATGATGTGTTTTTTTGTTATATGGATGGTGATGCTCTTAAGGCTCTAAAATAACTCCTAGATTCCGAGCTTCTCACATGCCGAGACTACTAAGCAGTAGCGTATTTGATAAAGGGCTGCCTAGTACATATCAGATAGGTGGGAGCTAGGCACATATCAAACTATTTTTTAAAAAATGTAGTACACTTATATATTTATGTAGTATATTTTTCACGTAATGTAGTATATTTATATATAGTTTGGAATAGTATAGTTTCTGAAAATTATAGTACAAGAAAAGTATATTTTTTTAAAAATGTAGTACAGACCTATCTGATAGATGTTACTGTTCACATCTATCAGATAGGTCTTTGGCTTTTCCCTATTTGATATTGATATTGATATTGATAT
This sequence comes from Patellifolia procumbens, assembly GCA_947645195.1. Lineage (NCBI taxonomy): Eukaryota > Viridiplantae > Streptophyta > Magnoliopsida > Caryophyllales > Amaranthaceae > Patellifolia > Patellifolia procumbens. The sequence goes on from CANSGD010000016.1 coordinate 4,108,125, forward strand.
TAAATGTACCGAAGAACAACAATAACATTCACCCCCTCCCGTCTAAAGTCTAAAGAGAGAAAGAAGTAGAAATTCAGTTTTGTAATTCACTCATTTCCATCTCCGTCTGAAATCTATTCTATCAGTGTCGGTGACGCTACCTCCTTCGAGATCTACTCAGGCAAGCTCCTCTTCCCCCCTCTCTCCCTAATTCACTCATTTCACTCTTTTTTTTTTAAAAAAAAAGTTTATGTCTAGATCTGACTTAGTTCCTAACGTCTCTTTTTGTACATTCTTTTTTTATTATTATTATTCTTTTTGCGCATCGAAATGCATTACTACTTTGCACCCTTGTGTATATTCCATTGATTATGTTTTGTTTATTTCTTGATTTCTTGTTGTGCAAAATTAATTAATCTTATTCTAGGGTTTTGGCCATATATGGGTATGATTCTATTGTAATATTGAGAATATCTGTTACCAGATCTGTTTTTGTTTCCCTGTAATAATGGGTGCTAAATATTAATCTTTTTAAATGATATTGTAGATTGGATTGGATTGGATGCTGGGTGAGTGTTGGAGTTAGGTTAATAATTGAAGATCAAGTTGTTTTTGGTTGGTTTCATATAGATAGCAATGGCTTCTTCTAAGAAGAAAGCGCTGCAAATCGACCGCGTTTTATTGTGCTTGTTCCTCCTCTTCTCATATGTTTGTGATGGGTTTTACTTGCCTGGGACTTACATGCACACATATTCAAATGGTGAGATAATTAATGCTAAAGTCAATTCACTCACCTCCATTGAGACTGAGCTTCCCTTTGGCTATTACACTCTTCCTTATTGTCGCCCTCATGATGGCGTCAAGAAAAGTGCTGAGAATCTTGGTGAGCTTCTCATGGGTGATCAGATTGATAATTCCCCTTACCGTTTCCAGATGAATGTTAATGAGACTGTTTTCTTGTGCATTACTAGTCCTCTTAATGAGAAGGAGGTCAAACTTTTGAAACAAAGAACTCGCGATCTCTACCAGGTTAACATGATGTTGGATAATCTCCCTGTCATGAGATTTGCAAACCAAAATGGTGTCAAGATTCAATGGACTGGCTTTCCAATTGGTTACTCTCCAGCCAACAGCAATGATGATTACATCATTAATCATCTTAAGTTCAGGGTTTTGATTCATGAGTATGAAGGCAATACTGTCGAGATCATTGGTACCGGGGAGGAAGGTATGGGAGTCATCTCCGAAGCTGACAAGAAAAAAACATCTGGTTTTGAGATTGTTGGTTTTGAGGTTGTTCCTTGTAGTGTCAAGCATGATCCTGAATTGATGTCCAAACTTCACATGCATGAAAATATTAGTTCTATCAACTGCCCCATGGATCTTGAAAATTCTCAAATCATACGAGAGCAAGAGAAAGTTGCTTTTACTTATGAGGTTGAGTTTGTGAAAAGTTCTACGAGATGGCCTTCTCGATGGGATGCTTACCTCAAAATGGAAGGTGCGCGGGTCCATTGGTTCTCCATTTTAAATTCTCTCATGGTGATCTTCTTCTTGGCTGGCATTGTGTTTGTAATTTTTTTGAGGACTGTTAGAAGGGATCTAACCAGGTATGAGGAATTAGACAAAGAAGCTCAAGCGCAAATGAATGAGGAGCTATCAGGATGGAAGCTTGTTGTCGGTGATGTGTTCAGAGAACCAGACCATGCTAAGCTATTGTGTGTAATGGTGGGAGATGGTGTTCAGATTACCGGAATGGCTTGTGTGACTATTGTTTTTGCTGCTCTTGGTTTCATGTCACCAGCATCCAGGGGAATGCTATTAACAGGGATGATAATTCTCTACCTTTTATTGGGGACTCTTGCTGGCTATGCTGGTGTATATCTATGGAGAACTATTAAAGGAACATCAGATGGTTGGAGGTCAGTTGCCTGGTGGAATGCTTGCTTTTTCCCTGGGATTGTCTTCGTCATCCTTACCATATTGAATTTCCTTCTTTGGGGGAGCAAGAGTACTGGTGCTATTCCCATATCTTTGTATTTCATCCTCCTCTCCCTCTGGTTCTGCATTTCAGTACCCCTCACTCTGTTTGGAGGTTTCCTTGGAACTAGAGCTGAGCCTATCCAGTATCCTGTGAGAACTAATCAGATACCTAGAGAAATTCCTGCAAGAAAGTACCCTTCATGGATGCTCGTTCTTGGTGCTGGTACCCTTCCATTTGGGACCCTGTTTATTGAGCTTTTCTTCATCTTGTCCAGCATTTGGCTTGGAAGGTTCTATTATGTTTTTGGTTTCTTATTCGTTGTCCTCATGTTGCTGGTGATTGTTTGTGCTGAAGTCTCTGTTGTCTTGACTTACATGCATCTTTGTGTTGAAGATTGGCGATGGTGGTGGAAAGCATTTTTCGCTTCCGGTTCTGTTTCTCTTTATGTCTTCCTTTACTCCATTAATTACTTGGTTTTCGATCTTCAGAGCCTCAGTGGGCCAGTTTCGGCCATTCTCTATCTGGGCTACTCCTTGGTTATGGCAGTTGCAATTATGTTGTCTACCGGCACCATTGGATTCCTCATGTCATTCTATTTTGTCCATTATCTGTTCTCATCAGTAAAGATTGATTGAGGTTCATATATGATGATTGCTACTCTAGTTTCTATCTGGAATCATCGGGAGAACCCAAGAGGAAATTTTGTTGGCCGGTTTGCTCACATTCGTCAAATATTTACTTCACTGGATGGGCCAAACATTACACAAGCTGGAAGATAAAGCATTTAGCAGCACCGAAAGACCTGATCAAGCAAGGTCGCTCTCTTTTAAATTGGCCTGTATTCTCTTTTTCCTTTCTCTTTCTCCTCTCTTTCAATTCGTAGGATGATGCACTGGAATTTTTTCTTTCAGTTGAGTTGCATTCTCAACCAAATGTCCTCGTTTAAATGCGAGTTTCATTGATTAAATATGTTAGGTCAAATGGTCGTTTCATTCATTTACTTGCTTTCTCTTCAATGCATTGTTAGTAATTTGAGCTTTTATGCGAAATTGAGCACTTGTCATTTCATTGATCTCACCTGATAACATGCACTTGTGATCATAATTCCCACCCCACCCCCCTTTGATGACATTCATTTCCGAAGGGACAAACACAACACATGCTGCAATGTGTATGAGTAGATCGAAATAAAAGCACCCTAGACGTCTAAGTTGTAAACAGTGTAAACCAAAAAAAAGGCTTTATCTCACGAACCAAGCTTCAAAAAATTTCAATCTCTCCGCCCTCTGCTTGTTCATTCCTTTCATAATTGTTCGCGGAACCATGATATGAGAAAAGGGAACGGTGCAGGGTGGGTTTATATTTTCCTACCAACATTATACAACATTGGAAGTGTTTAGGTTGTTGAGCGGGGAAGGAAAACAAGTCATTCCAGTTTTCTCTTCTCACTTTGTATCCAAATAAAGGGGAAACAGTTGCCTCCCGTTCCTTTCTCTACATTTCCCTCCATACATCCCTATCTAAACAAAATTATAGATACCTTGTTTGGTTAGCAATAATGGAGAAAAAGGGGTGGAAGGAGAGGGAAGGAAAAGGACAAAAGAGTAACCTCTTGTTCCACATCCATTGGGTTGGTTACGTTCGTGCTACATCTCTTCCTATCGTCTGTATGCTCAAAAGCTAACCCACCCGGTTTACGAGTTAGGCTACCCTTCTTGAAGAAACTAGACTACTAGAGATATACTTGTCATGCTCTGATTTTTTATTAATAAATTGATTTATCAAAAAAAGAAAATTGGACATTAGATGATTTACCTTGCGTAACTTTAGCATGAGAAATCATTGTCATTAGAATCGCGATTCTTGTGTAGAATCGTATAATTCTATGATTCAAAGACGGATATACAATTCTACTTATTATTCTATAACTTTGTTCAATTAGCGAAAACTTTACAAATTTATATTAGATATAAGCATACCAATAAATCTATTAATAACATACTCCCTCCATTGCCATTTGATGTTCTCATTTGAAACAGCGGCGAAAACAATGCAAATTGAGGTGGATGAAAATCTTTTTAATTTTATATTTTACTAAGTGTATTTTAGTACCTTTTTGCTTTTGAAACAGTAGAGAGAAAGAAAAGTGGGTAATGGAGGAATAAATGATTCTAAAGTGGTTCATGTGTAGCACAAAAAGTAATAAAGTGTACTAAATATTATGTTGTTGGAGGATAAGATAGGAAAATAAATATTCTTAAAATAGAAATCCCAAAAAAGAAAAGGGTGGTGCTAAATACCGTCCTGTATTTTCTTACTAACGCCCTGTATTTTATACATTTATAATACTAACTATGTATTTATTACATTTAACTACTAACAACTTTATTTTTTTTTATAAAATGTGGTCCACCTCTTCCACATACTCCACACCACTCTCAATCTTCACCCACAACAACCACCCCTTCACCATTTTTTTCGGCGGGACCTCCGGCAGCACCTCCGGCGGCGGCTCCACCACCCTTGGCGGCCGACCTTCCGGCAACCGGCTCAACACCGGCGAGTTTTTGCCACCACCGGAGACCACCGCCGGCGAGATTCTGGCAACCACCGCCGGCTTCTTCCACCACCAGAGATCGGTCAACGCCGGCGAGATCATCCACCACCGGCGACTCATTCACCACCGGCAACAATATCTCTGGCGCTCTTCATGGAGGTTAGTCTAAGGAAAACAAAAAAAATTTGAAAAAGGGCCGAGCCTTGTGCTACACAAGGCTGACCACATGGTGAGCCTTGTGTTGCACAAGGCTCGGCCATTTTTCAAATTTTTTTTTTGTCGATTTTTTTTATATTTAATTATGTATGTAGTATTTAATTTTATTTATAATTATTTAAAATAAATACTTTGTAATGTGAAATTAATTATTTTTTAGTTAGTGAATTATGTTATTTGTATTGTAGTAAAATTTATATATGCATGGTAAATTCTTTGTAATAATTAGATGCATAATTATGTATTTTCGTAGTTAGTAATTAATAATTACTTAATGTTTATTTGTTTTATGAATGAAATAATATTGTATGTTAAATGAAAAGAAATATTGATTAATGTTATAATAAATATTTATAAATAAAATCATAATGTAGAAATTGTATATAGGAAATTTTCATGTATAGTAATTAATGAGAGTGTATATATGCATGAAAAATTTGTTCAAAAAATAAATAAAATGACATAATAATTAATACATAGTTAGTATTATAAACTTTTCCGGTAAGAAAGTGCCTTCTTGACTTCCGGCTGGAGGCTCCGGCTCCGTTTCCGGCGAGGGTGAGGGTGAGTGGGGAAGGTGAGTGAGGGTGAAGGTGAGAGGGAGAGTGAGGAGAGAGAATGAGAAGGATGGAAAGAGGGGTTAAAATAGTGTATAATTTTTTTTTAACTTTATACGTATTAGGGCGTTACCCAAAGTATTTAGGGCGGTGTTTAGTCACCCACAAAGAAAATGAGAACATCAAATGGGAACGGATGGAGTTATCATTAATTTAATGGTTAAACACTTATAATTTATATATTTGGCATTTCAAACCTATGATAAAAGGTTAATATTTGGATTATGCGTGATTATGGAATGGTACGATTCTACGATTCGATTACTCAATATGATTCCGAGAGGCCCTTCCGATCCAAAGTAGAATTCGTGTTCTGACAACCTTGTGAGAAATTAATACTTTTATTGCAATGCACTTTTTTTTTCAATGTTACATAAAGGGACATTGACCAAATCTTAGTCTTCAAAATGTTCTGAGCATACCGTAAGCGGGCATGCATTTGGGAGTAGCGGAAAAGTAGGGAATCATCACCTCTAAATATCCTTACTTAATACTATTAAGACCTCATATTTCATACCGATATAATTTGAGGCAAAACTCTTAGACCCTGTTATTTTAGACTACATTATTAAGAACATAATTCAGTTTGGTGCATATCAAACGCAAAATAGATTTTCTTAATTGAGCAAACTCTACAAACAACATAAGGTAGTATCGTAGTACTCCCTCCGTCCCCTAACAGATTTCCCAATATTTCAAATTTGTTTGTCCCAATAATATTTTTGATTTCCTTATTTCGGTATGGTTCACATATTATAATATTATTTTCCTTACAAAAAAGCACTTGACTCCACTCTCTATCTCTCTTTAAATAATTCTAAAAAAAAGCTACTCCCTTCGTCCCATATTAGTTGCAACACTTCCATATATGGTTGTCCCATATTAACTGGAACACTTCTATTTTAAGCATGGACTTACCAGTATTTTATTATATATCACCCAACTAATATACTCCACTCATTCATTGGTTTATGTGAAAAACATTAAAATATTACTCCCCTACTATATTAACTTCATAAAAGCACCACATCACTTTCTATCACATTAATTTTTACAATAAATTAATATAACTTACACCCTACTCTATTAACTTCCTAAAACTATGTGCACAAGCTATTATTGCGATTAATACGGGAAGGAGGGAGTACTACCTTAATTTTTAAGGGAAATTCTACATGGTAACCCTTAACTCTCTAAAATTTTATGTGGTAGCCAATCTTTTTTTTCTTTCTATTTGGTAACCCTCTACTTTATATTTTGTATTTTCAATAACCTTATTGCATTAAATATGATTTTTTAATTAAAATTGATTTCTTAAAATTAGAAACTGATTTTAATTACAAAAATGATTTTCAAGTGAAAGAAACTAAAACCTGTAACCCTCCCCCTACCCCCACCAAGTTGAGCATCATCCCCACCACCCCTCCCCTAGCCCATGACCACCCTCACCTGACGGCCACCATTGCTCGCCTCTACCGGAGCCCGCAAACTAAACGAGCGAGTGGTGCTTCAGGCGAGAGAAAACAGGGGAGGGTGCTTGTCAGGCATAGGAAACAGGGAGGGTACTTTTCAGTCTTCAGGCCATGCCTAGTGGCAGCGGTGCTCGTCTAGCTGTGAATGACCGGCGTCAGCTAATGGGCGGCATGGCAGCCGCGATGTTGATGTGTCGGAGGGCAGCAGCAAAGGGAGAGGAAGAGATAGAGCCGCGACAGAATTAGGGGGTTAATGGGAGCTATTCTCCGGGTGGTTCTGGCAGTGGGGGGCGGCGGTGGTTCTCGGGTGAAGGCGGCCATGGACTAGGATGGGTGGGGAAGGGGTTGGGCAAGGGGAAAGCTTGGTGGTCGACATGGTTGGGGCCTTGGGGGAAGGTTTATGTTTTGTTTAACCTTTTCATTTTAAAATCATTTTTTTGATTAAAATTTTAGTTTGTAAATTAAAAAGTCATTTTTTAATTAAAAAAAATCATTTTTAATGCAATAAGGTTAAAGAATATGCAAAATATAAAGTAGAGGGTTACCAAATAGAAGAAAAAAAAGATTGGTTAACACATAGACTTTTAGAGAGTTGAGGGCTACCACGTAGAATTTCCCAATTTTTAATTATAAAATGAAAATTTAGGGGTACACCAATCTCACTCATTAAACTTTGTGCCCAAAAGAAACGAGAAATCCTTTTGACAACGAAGGGAGTATTATTAAAAGTTTTTAATCTTTTAAAGTGGTTTTTTATTTATCTTAGAAGATAAGTATTTACAAAAATGGTCACTTCAATCACATAGCCACGTGATATGCTTTGAAATGCTATAGTAATCACCAAGAAGTAAAAGGTACACCTTGGTGTACGTACCTTTACGTATACCCAAAATATCTTAGCCAAATGAGTATAAGTTAGCCAAATGAGTATTACTTTTCCGAATTATTAGAGATGACAATATCCAATGGATGATCAAGCACCCGCTCCACCCGAAAAACAAAAAAGGGTGAAATATCGAGTTTTAAATGGATGATGGACGGGTGGTGGGTGAACGTGTGACGGGTGATGGATGGATTAGAGTGAGAAAGTTTCATCCATCACCCATTTATCACCTTCTCCATCACCCATTTCTTACATTTTCTTAAATGTCTATCATTTTATTGACATTAGTATAATATTTTTCCCTCTTGATTATTATCGACATGTTTCGCTAAACTTAACTTATCTTAATTTGACATGAAGTTACGATATAAATTGTGATGTTGCAAGTTTGATTTAACTTTTCCCGTTCAATTATCTTAAATAGATGGTCACAGTGTCCACCCGGTTCACCCGCGGGTGGTGGATGGACGGAATACATGTGATGGTCTTACCGGGTGACGAACGGATGGATGAGAGTTGACCTAATTGGGTAATAGATGCGGGTGATGGCTCACCCGACCCAAATCCCACCCGTTGCCATCCCTATAAATGAGTATGAGTTTTTCAAATGACTTTTGAGTTATCGAAATGAGCATGAAGCCAAACGAGTATGGAGCCAAATGGTATGAATTTTCCAAATGAGTATGAGCTACCTAAACGAGTATGAAGCCAAATGAATATGAGTTCGTCAAATGAGTATGGATGGCAATTGGTTTCGGACCCGACCTGGGTCTGGGTCCAAATTTTCTAGACCCAATGAGTTTGGGTAGGGTCTGGATCGTATGGCATGGGTCAAATATGGGTCCGGGTCCCATATGCCAGATAGACTAAGATTAACATATTGATGATATCTCTTAAACTTGCTCACGTTAAATATGGTTAAAACTGAAGTTGCAACCATATTATTATACGTAAAATCTCACATATTATTTTCCCTCATAAATAAATAAAAATGACAACAAAAGAGTTTGAAAGGAAGACATCACTTTGTGTGAACCTTTTAGTGTACAAAGGTTTGGAATACGAAAATCAAAGCAGTAAATGAAAAGCAAGAACAATAGTATATGGGTATCTAATAACAACTAATACGTAATTAATTAGATTCTACTATTGCACCTATCTCTTTTCTACCTTCAATTTTTTGTATCATTTAATAAAAAGAAAATCAAAACTCATGATAACCATCACAGAGTTTGTTGTCCTTCTCAATTGATGCTTCCCAAAACCTAAGAGAAACATGGAAATACCAAAAGTAAGATGGAATCGTACTAATAGAAAATTAAACTCATAAATGTATGAGTATAAGGGGAACCATGAAGTAGAGAGGAGGTCAACTAATACATGATCTAATCAGTTTAGTAAGTGAAATATTGGCTATAAAATAGACATTATGCTTAATTGATAATGGAAGGTGTTCCTTAAGCTAAGGGACTTAGGCCCTGTTCTTTTGGTCTGCAAAGAACTTAAATTAAGTTCAGTTCAGTTCAGTTCCATCAATTTCAGTTCAGTTCAGTTCAACTTTGTTTTAACACTTTTATGTCATTTATTATTATTAAGTATTAGTATTGTTGTTTTTATTATTATTATTATTATTATTATTATTATTATTATTATTATTATTATTATTATTATTATTATTACTATTATTATTATTATTATTATTATTATTCTTATTATTATTATTATTATTATCATTATTATTATACTAATTAAATTTTGTTTGCAAATTACCATGAAAAAATATAATTTTAATATTAGTTTAAGTATATTACATTCTTCCACAAAAATAAATCGTCTTATCCTAATTATCTTCTTCCATACACGTCTTCTTAATATTATTCTGGACCATCTTCACATGCATTTGACAGTTTCACGTAAGGTTTCACATGTTTCCACATTATCTTAGCTAAGGTTCTTCTTCTTTCGAGCATGGAATCCTTCCGATCGTCATCAAACATGTCTACATCAACGCTTCCTTGAATATTTGCTTCGTTTTACTCAATTGGTATTCCAGGCTTATGCATTCTGATGAATTTATGAAGAGTGCAAGTGGCAACAATGATAGACATTTGATATTTTTCCGACATTTGTGGCATATTATAAAGCACCTTCCACCTTTTCTTTAACTGAATAATGTACATTCAATGGCCATCCTCAATGATGAACGTCGATAGTTGAAATGTTCTTCCATTCCTTCAGGTGCTTTCTTCTGATACCCGGGGACGTGATATCTAACTGATTTAATCGCGGCCGAATACCCAACAGTATTCGGGTACCCCGAATCAACCAAATAATATTTTCCTATACATTTTAACAAGAAATACATTATAATTTATTTATTCATGTAAACTATGAAAGAGAAAACGTATTCACATACCTTGTGGTGGATGCGGAAAAACGTATTTTGAATTTGTTAAAGCATCTCTCTACACGGTAAGATCATGAGCACTTCCTTTCCATCCCACTTGGATAAATGTGAAGATTTTATCAAATGAACAAGCCGCCATGACATTCCAAGTTTTTTCTCCCTCGCGATTTCTAAATGGCACGTCATCTGCATCACTTATGCAAGCGTCTTTACAGTTTTTTCTTACTTGCGATTTCTAAATGGCACGCCATTTGGTGATGTTTTGCTTTATAATTTTTGGAGGGGATTTACTTTCATCACCAGAAATCAAAAGTTTTTTTAATCCCAATTTGATGTTCATCAATATCTCTAGATCCCTCCTTTATGAGAGTCAAGTCTTCCACCTATTTAGCCAAATAGCTTGGTCCTCTAGCCATTGCAGGAGCAAAGCAACCACCAACCCCTTGTGCTGACATACCACCAATTATAACTTCCAAGAGCGTGATATTGGCTAACCCTTTCCTAGCTATAGTCAAACCATACCTAGGATGTTTCTGCAATTATTATAAGTTATGAGTATAGAGTAAACAACAAGAGCATTAATAATGTTTAATAATATAGGGGATAATTCTTACCGCTAAGAATGCCTCCGACCTCTCTAGACTTGCTTCTGCCGCATCCACTTCTTTACTTATAGGATCAATTGATATGCCACTCAAATTTTGTAACTCCGTCCAAGCCTTAAATTGTGTTTTCAACTCAACATGATGATTTTGGAATGGTTTTCAAGAAACACTTAACCCTGATTGCAAATTAAAAATCTTTGCAACATGTCCCTAATTACACTTGGTTGCTCCTTTTTTCTCCTCAGCTAAAACAGTCAACAATTGTTCCTTTGTCTTGTCCGTTCATGTTACTCTTGCCATTATCCTTAATTAATGAACCCAAACTTAACAAGTTCTTACAAAAATTCACTCAAAAATTCACATTGTAGTAATCTCTATGCCATAAAAGTCTTTGAAGAACAATCATATAAAGCATTACAACTTCACTAAATATGTATACTCATACATATATGTAACCCCCAACAAGGAGACTTTTAACTGACTATAGGATTACTCAGTACCACATCAATGCCCCCAAGAAAAATAGGTCCATACGTGTAATGATATATGTTTGGGGATCATATGTTTGACAAGGTCAAGAATAATCTAACTTAAATGTCTCACCTTAAACAAGCAACACAATTCACAACCCAAAAAATGCTCTGGAAAAACTCTGCTTATCTAGCCAAAAGACCCACGTCATGGTCAAGCAGGATGACACCCAAAAACATTTTCCAGTTCCTCACTTACTGAGTCATCTCCTATCTAGCATATCAATGTGCAAAAAGGAAATCACTGTATTCAGAAGCTACTGTACAACAAAGTTATTAATCACACAAGATTAACATCAAGTCCGTAACACAAGGAAATCACTGAATAGGAATTTAAACAATGGCAGAAGTTAAACAAGCATATTTACAAAGTGCATAACACAAGAAATGAAATAACAAATAGAATGATAAATTACCTCAAGAAAGCAAATTGTTGAATTTAGAAGAGAGCTTGAACCATGATAAAACTTGAATATGAGAGGGAGGAGCAATGGAGTACAAGAAGCAAAGCAATCTTTTTATCAAGTGGGAGTATTAAAGAGCAGTGGAGTTAGAGTACAATAAAGTGGGAGCATTGAAGAGAATATAATTATTTCTCTAACAACCAACATAACTTCAAGAAAAAATTTGTATACTCTTTTATCTTTTATCTTAATTATGAGAAAACAAAGAGTTATTGACAGAGCAATCCCCCAACGAATTTTTGTGAGCATATTTCCAAATAGTTAATAAAAAGGTCATTGATACTTTAGTATTATCATAAATAAAATATATATTTTTTGAAAATATATAATGATAATATTAATAGTTATTATTATATTTATATTGTATTATAATAATAGCATCCACCAAAAATAAGTTAAGTTATGTTAAGTTCAGTTCAGTTCCAATAATTTTAGTTCAGTTCAGTTCAGTTCTTTGCCGGCCAAAAGAACAGGGCCTAACTAAAACATGATCTAATCACTTTATTAAGCTAAGGGACTTAGTGGAGATAACAATAATCTAACGCATGATCTTTTTTTTGACAATAGCTCACTAGAATAATAAACATTAAAACTAAATCCTAAATAAGAGAGTCCCCTTTGAACCAAGGAGGGTGATCAAATGTCTGCTCATAATCATGTTTTTCAGGCGGATGTAGAAAGTGTAAATATTCAGAGCCAGGTTTGTATTTGAAATAAGTATATTAGGGTTGAAAGGGGTTTCCTTGAATATAACTTCATTCCTAGAAACCCAAATGCCCCGTAGTGTAGCAACAAAGAGTGATAATAGGTTTCCATGGAGACCATTGTAAGAAGAATCTTGTTTATGAAAAAACAAGATATAATGATGCAGCCATTGCGTAAAGGTCGAGGAAGCATCTGAAGTTGAGTCAAGATCGAGTTGACTTATCCACTAGCACCTTGAGGTAAGGGGAAAAAACGAAATGTGTGATTGCTATCTTCATCATAAGAATTACAGAAGGAACAAGTTTAGGAAAGATCAATGCCCCTAAAAAAGATTTGATTTAAGGGCAAGTCAATTAGTGCATAACTTTCATAGGAAAACATTCCATTTTAGAGGTAACTTGAGATGCCATAGCTTCTTCCTAAAAGAGGGGGGATATCTGTACTAGGACCATTATATTGTTCTGAAGCTAGGAGTGCATATGTTGTCTTAATAGTGAGATTGCCAGTGGCATGATGAGGCCAATACATCTGGTCCCGTGTTTGATAAGAAGGTCGTTCAATAGCTAGTATATCTTTAGCATCTTGTTGTTCAAAACAAGTCCAAACAATCGAGGGTTTCCGTTGTAGCGTAGTTGAATCAATGAATTGAGAAACCCTCCATGACATAGCTTCTCTGAGGGTAATACGAGAGGCAAATTTAGGAATTCTATCGCAGACCCATTTATCTTTTGGTAATGAGACAATGTTTCGATCTCCTACTTTCCAAGCACCATGGGATAAAATAAGGTTATCCACCATTCTTAATCCCCTCATACCCCAAGAAAACTTTTTTCCTTTGAGTAAATTAGGAGTGCCTCTTGAGATTGCAAAAGCATCCTTATCCCTGTAAATGGTAGAGATACGCAGCTGTGGATTACTAGCCATTCGCCAAACTTGTTTCATAAGCATATCTTTATTCATGACAAGGATGGATCTGATACCCAAACCTCCCAACCCATTTGGAAGAGTAAGACATGTTTTAATCATCCAGTGAATAACGTGAAGATCCATTACTCCACCAAAAATTGAGATAATGGAGTCAAGCTTATTTGCAATGGAGGTGGGAATAAGAAACAATGACATGACGTGAGAGGTCATAGAAACAAGTATAAATTAATAATAATTAACTTCATTGAGGGCCTTAAGTAAGAGTTGTTCCAGGATAAAATCTTCTTTAGAAATTTGTCCACTAGAAAAGTGACATAAAGCCCTTTTTTTCCTTTGTAGGTCAATAGGAACCCCAAGATGAACACCCATATTATCAGTCCTTGGAACCCTTCAGATTCTTTTGTAGTTTCTCTGAGGTTAATTGGTGTATTTGGACTGAATTTGACAAAGGATTTGTTTAGATTAAGTTGCTGATCTGAAATTCTAGAAAACCGCGTCACTGCATTGGTAATAGCCTCACAAGAAGCTGGAGTAGCATGAAAAAATAATATGGCATCATCTGCAAAGAAAAGGTGAGTGATGGGAACTGGTCTCCTACACAATTTAATGCCCTTAATAAGCTTAATGTATTGAGCCATTCCCAGCATTCTAGAGAAGATATCCATACGTAGAAGAATTAGGTATGGTGAAAGTGGATCACCTTATCTTAGAACACATTTTGGAAAGAAACTTTGAGAAACTTTGCCATTGTGCAACACTTTGTAGGAGACCGTAGATATACACTTATGGATAAGGTGAATGAAGTGAGGTGGAAAACCATAATGTTGCATTATCTTGATGAGAAAAGTCCAGTTGACTCGGTCGTAAGCTTTGCTCATGTCCATTTTTAAGGAAGCAAGGTGAGTAGTGCTTGTTTTCCGGTGATTGATGCAGTTAATCATCTCATGAGACAGTAAGGTGCTATACGACATATATCTTCCTGATAAGAAGGCAAATTGCTATATTGAGATGAGGGTTGGTAGAACTAATTTCTGTCTTGAAGCAAGGCATTTAGCCACACACTTATATATTGTATTGCACAACCTGATGGCCCGTAGCTGACCAGCTTCCTCTAGCGAATCTACCTTTGGGAGCATAACGAGGAGAGATTGGTTCCATTGTTTCAGTAAGTATCCTCTTGAGAAGAAGCTACTAACGGCTTCTATAAGATTAGGACCTGTAGTTGGCGAAGTAGACTTAAAAAATTCCACGATGAACCCATCGGGCCCCAGAGATTTATTGTTGTTGACAGATAAAAGAGCGTCCTTTATTTTATCACCAGTGATGGGATGAGTCAACCATTGCATGTTATCCATGTCTAGCTATGGAAGGGTTAGTTCTAGCAGAACTACGTTGATTTCTTCCCCCTGATTTGGGTCAGTGTAAGGAGTGAAAATATCTTTTTGAAAATCCAACACACGATGACACACAAGATCATGCCCCTGTACCCAATTACCATTACTGTCTTTCAACGTAGTGATGTGATTTCTTTTTTTGTCTTTGTTTAACTTTGGAGTAGAGAAGCTTGGTAGGCAGTTCTTCTTTTTTGATCCAACAATCTTTCTTCCTTTGTTGCCAAAAGATGTGAGCTAGCATTGACTGGATTTGGGAGTCATTAATATTATCAACATAGTCAATGCCTGAACTATGGACTTACACATGGTCTGCGGAGTTGCTAAGACTTGTAATAATCTTTTTCCCAATTGATTCCCGAAGCAGTTTTATTAGAGATACACCATTTCTGAAGCAAATCCCTCAAGACTGCTAATTTCTTGGAGAGAGTAAACATTGGGGATCCATGCATTATTGTCAACCATGCCTCCGTAATTAGAGATTGTACCCGACGGTAACCATGGCACCAAGATTCGAGTTGGTAAGGCATGTTCTTTTCTATCGTTATGGTACTAGTGTCAAGGATGATAACAACATGATCAGAGTTTACAATCGGTAGGTGTTGTAGACAACTATTTAGGTGGGCAGTAAACCAATTGTTATCCATGTAGGCTTTGTCAATCCTTTCAAAAGGTAGGTCACCATTTCTTCTTTTGTTGCACCATGTAAACCTAGGACCATAAAAAGGTACTGCTAAGAGGTTTGAGTGCATTCTCCAATTTGTGAAATCTTCCCACCCTTTTATTGAAGAAGAACCTCCTAATTTATGTTCGAAAAATTCCACTTGGTTAAAATCCCCTATCAGTAGTACATTCCTCATAGGGTTTAGTAGTATTTGAAGTTGATTCCATACATAGGGTCTTTCTTCAATTACAGGAGAGCCATAAAAAAAATAAAATATACCGTTGAGCTCCATTAGGTTTAGTGATAAAACAAAGTACATAGTTCTTGGAGCGTGCTATGCATCGGACAAGGGCAGTTTTCCATGTTAGAACTAATAAACCTCCACTGAAACCAACAGAATCAAACCCAAAAATGTTGATTGGACAATTACGATATTTAATTTTGAAGGTTATTACAAAACCTTATTAACCTAGCTGCTTCATTAACAGATGTTTTAGTTTCAGAAAGGAAAATAAAGGTAGGTAATTTGGTAGCAATTAACCACTTTAGGTAAGGAATTTTAGGAGTAGTGGTTGATTCGACTCCTCTACATTTCCATGAGATTATCTTCTAATGAATTTGGTGCCTGAGACGGGTCAGCCACTACCCTATTTTCTATAAGTGAAAGTGATGGAGCCATAGTGTTTTCTGGAACTCTGAGAGATGTGATGGTTGTCCTTTCCGTGTAATGAGAGACAGTTTTGGTGACATTAATGCTGGAGGAGCAGAGGTTATGACATTTCCTGGTGCTACACCAATATAGTCTACCATAGTAATGTCAGTGATGGGTTTTGAGGTTAGTGTCACTACATCATGAGTTTTGGAGCCGAGATTGAATTCTCCCGTTGATCAATATATCATTTTGTATTTTCCTTTTCCAATCTTTGTATGCAACATCTCTGATAGGTAAGGGTTCTATAAGATTTGATTGGCTCAAACTCCCGTGTCTAAATATGTGTATTGATTGGAAATCCACAAAAGTTTCGTGATTGGTAATGGAGTTAGTATTCACTGGAAGAATTGGTGGTTTATGCTGCATTCTTGCATACATCATCGCTCCTACTGTATCATTGGAAGGGATGAATCCATTTTTTTTCTGGGTGTATGATTGCAATAAAGACAGGGTATGGGGAATTGGTGTTGGCCTGAGATTTATTAACGGCGATAATATAACCAATTTTGAATTGGCTTCATCAGGATCCCTGTTTCTATTTCTGTTTCTGCGAGTTTTAGAAGTGATGTGAGTAGGGACATTATAACTGAGGATCTTTCTATAGGTTTTTTGTTGCTGGCATTGATAGATCTCTTATGGTATGAGACTAGTAAGTGGATATTAATAGTTGGCATTTCTCTCTGCAGAGGTGATATGAATGGAGTGAAATATGGATGGGTGTGAAAGGCCAGCATTTACATGGTCTTGTACGGAATTTTTAAGAGGATAACCATGTTGATGGCCCCATTCATTTGTGGTCTGGGTATGAAATATAGCATTATGCTCCTTAGAAAGAGAGTTTATTGTAGCGGCAGAGCATAACAATTGCCTTTCAACTAGCTTTTGCAGGTTAACAACACAATTAGATGGATCAGTGACATGAGCATCACTAGTTGTGGAGGTATTAATATTGGTAGAGAAGCTTGAGGTTCCTAATTATTAGAAGTAGTCGTCGGGTTCTCATAACTCTTCCTTTCAGGAAAACGCCCATTCGGCTCAAAATTTGTAGCTGACTTATCAACATCACGTACATAATCATCCATAGGCCCCTTTCCAAACAAAGGCTTATCCAGATTATACAAATCCACCATAGTATTGTAATATGCATAAACGTCAGGAAGGCCTGGGATCAAATTTGTATAATAAGGTGCAGAAGTAGGATCACATAAGGTTTGTAAACCCCTTTGTTCAATTTCAACAATGCGACTTTGAATTCGCCTAGTTGCTACATTTGGTGCGTAAGGACATTTGCAAGTATAATGACCAATGCAACCACATTGTTTGCAGAATTTAAAAACACCTTCATAGCGAAAATACACCTATACAACATTATTTTAAGAAAGGGGAAGGAAACAACCTGAATTAGGGGTCGAGTTAGTTCTGTAAGGACTGAAACCCAAATTTATGGTTCCGTTGGAAGGTTTGGAACCTCGTGGTCAACATATTCAACAAATCCTACGAGATTTAAAGCTTGCCTAGCCCATTCTGGTAATAAGAACCCATATAGTAGGCCATAAATACGAACCCATAATCGTCCGATGTTGAAATTAATATTATGGAGCAAATCAGTGCAATGGAGGCTTCTAAAAGTGATGAGACGCCCATCAAACACCGTTGTATGCTGTTGCAAAATTGCTTCTCTGTCAAGTGGGTGCTGGCAGTCAAACAAATAGAAAGCCCTAGTTCGTTGAACATTTATACGCGCCCTTGTGGTCCATTGAGATTTAGATATATGTTGTATAATTTGAACTGATGGTGGTTGGGGACCATAGAAACGTCCCACAACTGTAGTATCATCGATAATTGGGCGTCACTGTGGCGTGGGGGGTAACTAATGCTCCCATTCGCTTCAAAGGGATGCTGTAATTTTGTGATATTCGATTTGTTAGATTCATTGTGATATAATATGATGGCAGATTATGAGATGGAAATTAACAAGTAAGGATTGCAGTAGGTGCTTACCGATTTTTTTTCAATTTTTGAGTGAATAGATGAAAGAAATAGAGGTTATAGGTTTGGAAATTTTACTTTTATATAGCAAATCTTCGTCGCCTAAATCCATATTGGCGATGTGGCTTATGCCTCCTAGCAATTGCGCACCTGATTCTTGAAGTTTTTATTGCAAATCTGTACTAGGATTGGTTAGATTGAATAACATGGGTAATTGGGGATTGGATATGGGGTTTTTGCATGTAACAGTAGCTTTCAAGTTGTTAGAGGGGAGAATGGTGTGGGTGGAGCAGCCGTTGACTCACTTTGTTTAGCAAGATAAGCTCTCTAGTTTAGAGAGAGAAAATATGTTTTTGGTAGATAACAATAAACTAACACACATTTACTGGACGATGTATTTTCGTGGGAGCAATTTTTTTTGATGTGTGAGTAGTTATTATTTTTTATTTTTTATTTTTGGTGTCCCTCTAAAATTTGATTCCCCCTATTTTGCAATTTTCGTGGTAGCTGTTTTAAATGTGAGAGCAGTTATTAATTTGTAATTTTTTATTTTTACTTTTTCTATTCTTGGTGTCCCACGCGTTGCCTTATATAATAGAAATACTATCTCCATCCTATTATAATTACAACATTGAAAACTTTTATACTATTCATAAATCCTTCTTTGACCTTCTATTATGATTAATACATAACAACAAAAATAGTCACGTGGAATATTATAGATTTGTCTCGATATATACTTAACTAATATCCATTTTTTGTAAATTTTTCTTAAAACATAATCAAAGATATAAACGTTTAAAATTAGTATGTTTAATTAATTGATCACCATTTGAACTTAATTTGGTAGTCCAAGGTGAAGGATTGAGAAATGAAGTCTTTGATTGACCTTAGGCTAGTCATTAGTTTGACTTCACCATGTGAATAGGTGATTGACTTCATTGGACATTACCTGAATCATTATGAGTTGTGCAAATACTTGATTCATTGATTTTACCATGAGAATAGGTAAAATTGGTTGATTAGGTCCTCCTAATTAGCTTGAGAAAGTAATTAGAAAACATTTGAGTGACTTAGTCCCCATTGAATAATCCCCTTGGCTTGACAAATTGGTTAATACTTGGTTATCTTGTGATTCCACTATCCCTAGCGCCTCTTTTATATAGTCTAAATCCAATCACTTAGTTTATTTGCTAGTTAATTAGTTCATAATTTTCTTAGTCAATCGTTAATAGCCAAAACACACCAAAAATAGATTTAGCTCGTTTAATCGCATTCCAACTTTGCTTAATCCTTGCTTCCTCGTGTATTCGACCCTTTGTTACCCTATATTGGTTAGGTTAGGTTATTAATTTGGCACGTGCAACGACCGTGTCAAGATCATGCCCCAATTTATGGTAATTGGAGCAAAAACTAGGTTTCCATTCATAAGCAATATGAGCATGTTGCTTCTCACCATACTCATTCAGAAAGGGAAGAGAATTAGGAAATTATTGCTTCAGTTTCACCTCAATGAGAACTATAGCATACTGCATTTTCTCTCCTCTCCTATTAGCATCATCTCTTCGCAAAGGCTTCCCAAGCTGAGCAACATTCTTGAATAAAAATTTCTCTCCTCAATACTTAAATTCGAACTTTCACTTGAATCCAAATAGGCAAAGTAAGAATTTGATCTTTCTTAAAATCCATATCCTGAGACCAAGGTTTCATGATCAAAGGTTTGCTATCAACAAAATAAGTGCCAGCAACAACCGGATCTCTAGTATCCATAGCACAAAATCGCACAATAAAACCCCCTTTCTTCACAACCACCACCTTCGCAACATTATATTGTTTCCAAATCCTCCTTATAAATCCCTCCATCACTTGCAAATATGGATTTGCACCCACCACATAGAAAACAATTGACCAATTCCACTAATCAATTTCATCACTGTTGCAAATTTGGAAGACCAGGCATACGTTCATTCACCATAACAGATTTGTTTTTAGATTTCTTGTGCAAGAATACAACCATTCATTGAAAGAGTGACGAATCTCATATTGTTGAACCAAGCTCCTAATCGAAGATTTTGGCTTCAAAACGTTATCAAAACCAAAATCAATTGCTTCAACCCCCATTATTTCATCCACTGATCGAGTTTTTAACGCCTGAGACTCCGACGATGGACCTCTAGCCTTCTTTCCCCCTCCAGATTTCCTGGGCATGGCTACTACGCACGAGAAATCTCATACGAAGAGAGAAAAAAAGGAGGGATAGTTCTCCCCACCAAATCCTTGCGATGGAGGTTCTCATTTTCACAAGAGTACCTTCGAAGCTCTTCTTAAAAAACATGGGGTCACACATAGAGTTGGTCTATCCTATCATCCCCACACTAGTGGTCAGGTAGAACTGTCGAACATACATATAAAAAGAATTTTACAAAAAGTGGTCACTAAAGCTAGGAAGGATTGGTCTTTAAAGCTTGATGATGCTCTTTAGACGCTATCCACTACTTTTAAGACTCCATCGTCTGAAGCTAGAACATGAAGGTGATTTCATAGGTTGGTTTAAGGAAATTCAATTTGAGTCTCTTCTTGTTAACGATGTGATTGAGGAGGTAATGTAATCATGCAGAGACCATTATAAACCAGCGTTGTGCGGGCGGCAACCCGTACTCTTTATTTTTCTCTTTTTGTTTGTTTTATTTTGGGTGAGAGAGATATGAGAGCACTGACATTTAACTGATCAAGTAATTGTGCAGGAGCCCCATGTTCAAAAAGTGCACCATGGATTGCAAAGGAAATGAAAAAAATGAGAAAATGAAGTGAGAAGTAGCTCCCTGACCACTCGGCCGTGGCCGCCCGGTCGGGCGCGAGAGTAGTTTGAGGGCTTTTGGAAACTTGTCTAAGTTTCAGGCCTCAGAGCTTTTTGGCTAAGAATTCGAAAAAAGTTAAAGTTTTGACAGCTTGGGCAAAGCCCGCTTGACCGCTCGGAATTTCGAGAGCCCTAATTCCAACCATATACCTGTTTCTTTCCCTCCTTCTCCCTTCACTTTTCCTACCCCTACTCAAACAAACACCCTACCATCTCCCTCTTCCTCTCCATCTTCCTCTCAACCTCCATTAAACCTTTCACCACCAAATTTCCACCTTTCTCACTCTTTTCTTCTTGGAAAATAGTCATAAAAAAGTCAATAAAAATAAATTAATCTTGTGATTATCCCTGAATAAGTTTACCTTTAATAATAATCTATTTTTAACAATCACTACCTGTTGCTAACCTATCAAACCAATTAGATATACTAGGTGTAACTCCTTTATTGGTTGTTATTATAATTTCTATATTTTTTTCAATAAAACCCTAATCTCCTTCTCTTTCCCCTTCTTCCCTATCTTCTATTTTCAGTTTTTCCTCCATTAATACCAACTTCATTGTTCTCCCTTCCATGGATGCTTCCCTAAACTACCACAACAACTAAAACCTTGCCCCTGTACGCACCATTATAGCACCGCCTACAAACGCTCTTGCCTTCCCTTTCTTTTCTCTTGCCCCCCTCTGTTTTCCCTCCCTCGCTTCGTGCTCTCTATCTCTCCCCCAATAGCAGCAGCAACACAACCCCACCTGCACATTATTTTGTGTACGGTATGCGCCACCAAAAACAAAAAACTCAAATAACAGATTATTAATTTAAGCTACACCAATAATCAAAACTGATCTCAGAATGAGTACAGAGCCAACTTTATACTCAAGTCATCACTTAGTATTATATTGTATATATCAACCAATAAGACTATGAGAACCAACCCTAGCCTCTTTAGTAAAAGCTTATTAGTTGATCAATATATTACCCAGACAATTGAATAGTCTCTGCATAATCAAGATAGTCTTACCAATAAGAAACAGTAAAATAGAAAGATGGTACAATCGATAGCCAAGCTATTTGCCATCCAACTTATAGATGCAATAAGTATAAAGTTTCTAAATCCTCATTGGACATGAATTTTCTCAACCTCTTTGGAGGTCTTTGTTAGAATCATTATAATATCTTGGTAATATCTTGATATTATTACGATTATGTACATATATAGATTTCTATACTTGGAAGTTTAGTCCTATAATAGTTGCTAGAATCTCTCAGTTGCTTAATTTCTTCTAGGCTCTATTGTATATATAGTTCATGTATTAGTGCTAATGAATACAAGAAATATACACAATTCTTTCTCTCTATTTTCTCTCTATCATATTAACATGGTATCAGAGAATTTATAATTTTATTTTAAAAAAAAAATTAGAAGAAATAGAGAAAGAGTCTAAGCGTACATCTTTCTACAGACTTCTATAATTCCATCTTCTTTACTCTTCATTTTGTCTCCTCCACAAACAAAGTCACTTTTTTTACTCATGGAAATGAATTACTCATGAAATTCAATCCTGCTTCAACAATTTCCCTTTCTTATCCAATTCTAGTAGTACTTAATTTGGATCTGGAATTAAGTATTTATCCAATTTCCAGATTTTTTTTCTTACCCCATTAACGGGTTGCCCAGAGCATTTTTTACCCATTAACGGGTTGCTTGCAATTCTTCTTATTCCACCATTGCTGGGCTCGTTCGTGTTGGTCAATTTCGTCTCACCATTGTTGGAATTGCTCACAACCTTCTATCAGTTTGGTGAGTTTGTTTGTGGCTCTCTTTGGTGAATTTACATCTCATTCTTTCCATTCACCTTGTATTGATTGTACTTCAGTAAGTTATCAGTATAATTGCATTCTGAATTTCATTAAAAGGTGTTTTGTTGGTTTTGATTTCCTCTAAATTTGGTACCCTTGCTAACTATGGAGAAATCTGAGGTTAGTCAACCTATTAAGACCATTTTAGATGGTTCAAATTTTGTGTCTTGGTCTCAAGAGATGTCTAAGTTTTTTGAAAGGAAGGAAACTATGGCGTTATGTTATTGGTACTTTGGCCAAACCCGTTAAGCAGACGGATGAGGATGATCCAAAATATGGTGACAGACTAGAAGATTGGGATAGCAAAAATCATCAAATTTTTACATGGATTAGGAACACTACGATTCCATCCATTAAGATTCAATTCGGCCGATTTGAAACTACCAAACAGGTTTGGGACCTCTTATCAACACGATACTCCATCACTGATGTTGCCCATCAATATCAGCTTTTTGAGACTCTTTGTACCTTGAAGCAAGCTCCTGGACAATCTATCAATGACTTTCTTGCGCTTATGCACTCTATTTGGGATCAACTAACCTTGTCGGAGCCTCAGTGGGAGAGTGCAAAGGATGCTGCAAATTTCTATGGATATCGTGATAAACAACGAGTTATGCAATTCTTGATGGCTTTAGAAAGTGATTATGAAAATTTGTGTGGCTCGTTGTTGCATAGAGAGACATTTCTGACGCTTGAAAGTGTTGTTGCAGAGTTGTTATCGGAAGAGACCCGTCTTAGTATGCTGAAATGTCACAAGACGGAATACCTTATGCCCAATACTGCCATGGCAGCATCTTTTTCAAAGAAACCTGAAGCGGTCTGTCGCTATTGCAAACGTCCTGGTCATGTCATCTCCGAATGTCGCAAGTTGCAAAATAAACATGGCAAGGACAAAGGCTATACTCGTCAATCTCAACCTCGCTCACACACATCTGCTGCTGTAACAGATGCTTCTACTGAGTTGCCAACATCGATCACTTTGAATGATCTACAGGCCTTTATCAACCAAATCAATGGAACTCCAACCACATGTGTTCTCTCATCAACTCCAGGTATATCGTCCTCTTGGTACTTTGATTCTTGTTGCTGCAATCATATGACTTCTCATACTAGCTCTCTCTTTAACAAGAGACAACCATATTGCAATTCTTCAATCAAAACTGGCAATAACTCATCGATGCATATCACTGATGTTGGGGATGTTTCAACAATGAACTTGTCATTGTGTGATGCCTTTCTTGTCCCTGAACTTGCATTAAATCTTATCTCCGTAGGACAACTATGTGAACTTGGCTTGGATGTCTGTTTTTCGAATAGTGTTGTCGTGTGCAGGATCCTAAAAGTGGTGAAATACTAGGGACGGGGCGCAAAGTTGGTCGTCTCTTTGAAGCCATCTCTCTTTCCGTTTCTCCAAAGGTCTCATCAAAGGTTTCAGAGTCTTATGTTGCTGCAGTTGTGTCTCAAGATATTTGGTATTCTAGATTGGGTCAAATTTCTTCATCTAGTTTAAATTCATTAATTTCTAGGGGTGTTTTAGGCTCTGTCAAACAAGAAAAACTACATTGTGTTCCTTGTCAACTTGCAAAGCATCATGCTTTACCATTTAATAATAATAACTCCATTTCTGCTGCTCCTTTTGATCTTATTCACTCGAATATTTGGGGTCCTTCTCCCAATTCCACTCTTGATGGTTTACAATATTTTGTTATCTTTGTCGATGACTATTCCAGATACACATGGCTTTATCTTCTTAAAAACGCTCTGAGTTGAAACAAATTTACTTCAACTTTGCTGCTATGGTTGAAACACAATTTTCTTGCAAAATTAAGACTTTTCGGTCTGATAATGCCATGGAATACAGGGAAAAGAGTTTTTTGAGCTTTCTGCCCAGCCATGGAACTACCCTTCAGCACTAGTGTCCCGGCACCTTGATATCACGTATTTATATAGACTTTTCTCCCTTATTTACGAGCTAAATTGTGCGTCATTTGAGCTCTTCGGAGCTATTTTGTGCTAACTATCGTATATAGTTGTGTTTTTGTGTTTTGTGTTTTAGTGTTGAATTGCAGGTTTTAAGGAGTTTTCTTTTTATTTCCGAGTTATTTGGAAGCAACCACGGCTTTACGAGATGTTACTAGGCACATAGGATGGCTCACGAGCTTTATGGATAATTTAGGAGGTCCCAAGACCTCTAAACGTGAAGAATTGAGAGCCAAAGAGTCAAAAAGAGCTTCCCGTATTCTGATCGGGCAAGAAATGCCCAATCGAGCGAAGAATTATTGATCAGGCGGTAAAGTTTCGTACCCGATCGGGCGCACATCACCCGATCCAATCGGGTGGAAAAATCTAAAACGTGCCAAGAACTTTTACTACTAACCCGATCGGGCAAGGCCCACCCGATCGGGCTGGCCCAAAATCAAATTGTGAATATTGCCATGAGCGTGCTGCTGTGCGCTGAGGAGATAGGCGTTTCTGGGCCAAAAAGTCAGCCCACCCGATCGGGTACTAGTGCCCGAAGCCCATCGGGTGGAGGCCTGCTGCGTGTCAAACATTGCTGCTGGGCTTTGCAAGCCATCCATATGTTGCTGCTGTGCTGCGCTACAAGACAAAAGCTGCTGGGCCACGACCAAGCTTCAAGACTGCTGCTGTTGTGTGTGTACACCAAAAGGAATGCAAGCTGGGCCGCTTTCGTGGGAGCCTGATCTGCTGCCCGATCGGGTCAGCGATCGGGTGGGCCCAAAAGGCCTGATTCTTGCTTAGCTGTGCAGGTGGCTGCGTGGATCTCAAAGAGCATTCTTGGCATATTTTCACTATGGGCCCGATCGGGTGACCCATTGCTCGATCGGGTCCCGTGCTCGACTTCGCGAAAATTCTATCTTAGTTTCCGTTTTTAATTAAACTTTGAGGGGTATTATAAATACCTTTTCCTCATCTTTTTAGAGACATCTTTTTATTCTGTTTTTATTCTCATAGTTCTTAGCTTAGTTTTATTTAGTTTAAACACTTTAGATTAGATTAAAGGGGATTGAACCTTAGATTTGATTTCAATAAAATATCTTGCTTTCCGTCAATTGGTATTCTTCTCTACTTTAATCTTTTTAATTATTTTGATTGCTAAGTTTAAATATTTAATTTATTCATGATGTTGAAATTAGGGTTTCTTGTTAGAATTGTTATTGTTGATTTAATTATGTCTAAGTAGTTTAATTTCTAGGGATTTAGTGAGGGAAGCCATGTTTATACCTTGATTATTTGAATTGCTATTAGTTTCTAGGGTTTGATGAGATAGGTTATGGTGTGATTTGTTCTTATTGAGTATTAACGTTCTTGCGCAGTTTCTTTGATTACTTGAGGTTAATAATTGTTTGCACAGATTTGTCTTACTTTTAGAGGCCTAGTACACATCTGTAATTCTGATTATGTTTGTGAACATGCTGCATATGTTGAATTATGGGCGTTGAGACTTAACCATAGCTTGACACTGCTCTAATCTATCTATTCTCGACCTAGTTTTTGATAGTTGTTTGATCCTTTGATTGGTATAAGCATGGTGGACCGAACCAATTCCCTAGACCTATATTTCATAGAGTAAAAATCCTTTTTATATTGCTTTCTAGTGCCTAATTATTAGTTCAGCTGATTTCCATCTGATCTTGTCTGAAGTAGCTTTTTTTTGCTGAATATTAACTTAGAACTCCGTCTCTCTGTGGATTTGACCCTACTTCCATTGACTACCATTGCTAGAGGACTGTAGGAATTATCTTTGAATAGGTGATACGACTTTATCCCATCAAATTTTGGCGCCGTTGCCGGGGAGACGGCTAGATTTCTAAGTTATTGTTTGGTTATTTGGTCTACTTCTTTGTACCTCATTGGAACTTCATTGTTCCAATTGAGGTACGTTTTATTGTTTCTTTTGTTTGCCCAGGTCTCAAAGAAACGGTTCCCCCATCCTAGCGGATCCCAATCTTACGAGGACAATCAGGCAGATTCGAAAGAAAATTCAGAGAGAAAAGCAGTATGTTCAGCTGAACACCTCTGGATCAGACACCTCGAGTTCAATTATGTCTAAATCACAGAAGTCGTCTGGGGTGCCCAACCCAGATGGTCTTTCTACTGGACCACCAATGCCCACCATCGCCACTAACAATTTCGAGATTAAGCCTAGACTCATCAGCATGGTTCAGCAAAATCAGTTTGGTGGGCATCCTACTGAAGACCCGGCAAATCATCTGCAGCGGTTTCAACAGCTTTGTCGAACCGTCAAACATGCCGACGTCATTCCAGATCAACTAAAGGTCATGTTGTTCGAGTTTTCATTGAGAGATAGAGCCCAGAAATGGTTGAACGACGTGAAGGAATCTGAATGGAGTGAGATATCTGTTGCGTTTTTGAGAGAGTACTATCCACCTACAAAGACAGCAGGAATCAGAAACAAACTAGCCACGTTTTCCCAAGAGCCTGATGAAACATTACGGGAAGCGTGGGCTAGGTTCAGAGATTTACAGAGAGAGTGTCCACATCACAACATGGACAAATGGTTCTTGATGCAGACATTCTACAATGGTCTGCAGCCTCAGACGAAGAGTATAGTTGACTCGTCTGCGGGAGGAGTTTTTCTTGATAAGGAAGTGGATGTAGGCTATGATTTTCTATCAAACCTTGCAGCCAATGATCATTCCACTTCCCGCACCCTCACGAGGAAAGTATTGGAGGTAGATGCCATTTCATTATTGACTTCGCAGATAGCGAAGCTGAGCCAACAGATTGACACCTTTAAATCCTCTTCCTCGACAACATCTGCCTTGAGTATTAATGATTGTTTGCACAGATCCGTCTTACTTTTAGAGGCCTAGTACACACCAGTATTCTGATTATGTTTGTGAACGTGCTGCATATGTTGAATTATGGGCGTTGAGACTTAACCATAGCTTGACATTGCTCTAATCTATCGATTCTCGACCTAGGTTCTGATAATTGTTTGCTCCTTTGATTGGTATAAGCATGGTGGACCGAACTAATTCCCTAGACCTTTATTTTATAGAGTAAAAATCCTTTTTATATTGTTTTCTAGTAGTTAATTATTAGTTCAGCTGATTTCTATCTGATCTTGTCTGAAGTAGCTATTTGGCTGGATATTAACTTAGAACTCCGTCTCTCTGTGGATTCGACCCTGCTTCCCTTGACTACTATTGTTAGAGGACTGTAGGAATTATCTTTGATTAGGTGATACGACTTTAGCATGTCAATGATATGTCTGTCGTAGTACCGATTACCTCATCTTACTGCGAGGTATGTGGTGTTCAGGGTCATTTTGGGCATGATTGTCAGTTCAATCAACTTCAGATGGAGCAGGCAAACGCCTTTTAACAGAGACAACCAAACTTCCCCCCTCCACATAACTACCAAAATCCACAAAACCATCAACCTCCACCTCCACAAAACCATCCTAAACCCTCATACTATCAAACCCCACAAAAATTTCAGAGACCCCCACCACAAAACTTCCATAACCCCAATAACTTCCAAGCTCCACAAAATTTTCACAGCCCACCTCCACAAAACAATAACCCACAAGAGCCTTCCATGTCTGAAGTGATGAAGCTGATGTTGAGCATACAAAAGACTAATGAGGAAGCACAAAGAGCCCAAGAGAAGAACATCAAACTTCTCGAGACTCAAATTGCACAATTAGCAAGCACTAGCGCTCAGAGGCGTCAAGGGGAATTGCCAGGGCAACCCATTCAGAGAGAGCACGTGAATGCCATCACTCTTCGTAGTGGCATTGCTTATGATGCCCCTCCAATGCCCATTGATGATGTTGCCCCAACTGCGGGGAAGAAGAGGGTGGTAGAGGAAGGAAAAAAGGAAGAGTTCGACGTCTGAAGTCGATTTATCTGAGGAAGCTGAACAGACAGGGAAGAAAAAGGAGAAGGTTTCTACGACGCTTTTCACACCAAGGCTACCTTTTCCTCACAAGATACAGCAATCAAAGGTCGATCAGCAGTTTGGTAAGTTCTTGGCTATGGTCAAGAACCATGAGGTAACGATTCCATTCACAGATTTAATTACCCAAGTCCCTGTTTATGCCAAATTTCTGAAAGATATGATAACTAAGAAAAGAGACTTTGGTGGGGTAGAACGTGTCGCTCTTACTGAAGAGTGTAGTGCTTTTATTCAAAATAAAACCCCACCAAAGTTGAAAGATCCTGGTAATTTTTCTATTCCCTGCCATCTTGGACCGATTTTCTTTGATAAAGCTTTGTGTGATTTAGGTGCTTCTGTTTCTGTTATGCCATTATCTGTTTATAAGAAACTGAACATGGGAGCACTTAAATGCACACAAATCACTTTACAGATGGCTGATCGTTCTATAAAATACCCCCTCGGTGTTTTAGAGACGTTCCTGTGAGGGTCGGGAAATTCTACATTCCTGTTGATTTTGTGGTGTTAGATATGGATGAGGATGCCCAGATTCCCATTATTCTGGGTCGACTTTTTTGTGTACTGATGGTGCTGTTATTGATGTTAAGTCTGGTCTTTAACTCTGAGTGTTAGTTATGATAAAGTGATTTTTAAACTAACCAATGTTGTTAAGGCACCTATGCTTGAACAATCTTGTTGCAGGGCTGAGGTTGTAGATGAGGTAGGTGTGGAGAAGGTTCCAATTCCACCTAAGGTTGTCTCATCATCTGGAGGTATCATAAAGAACATTTGGAGAAGGAAAGTGTTTGATGAGGGTGGCTCTCACTGCTTAGCCCCTCCTATTTGAGAGATGGAGGATTATGGTCGTGCGGGACCTTTATAAACCAGCGCTGTGCGAGAGGCAACTCGTATTTTCCCCCTTTTTCCTTTTTTTTTATTTTTCTTCTTTTTAGTGAGCGACGGTGAGGGTACTAACGTTGTTTTTCCTCTTAGCATCGTCCTTTGTTACCTTTTGGCATTGAGGACACTGCCAAGTTTAGCTTGGGGGAGGATTTCTGTTTGTATTCTCTATCTCCTTTACTGCTTTCTATGATAGATTTATTGCTTTTGAAAAATACTGAAAAAATTAAAAAAAATATGGTTCCCATGACTGGTTTAGTTGCCTCCCTGTGCCCCTTGTTGTGCTCTTATTGAAAATGATTTGACTTTGTTTTCTGGATAGCTGGGCATTTGTGATCTTGAGGCTATGATCTGATGTTTGATTGCTATGATTTCGAGCGAGTTTTGATTATATTAGACTACATTGTGCTGCATGCCTGAATTGGTTAGACTGTGAGACCTCTTTGTAGCCTATTGGATTCATATCTTTATCCAGTCTGTTTTTGTGTGTTAGTTCCTCTTTAGTGGATTGAACTTGACTTTGACTTCGTACTTGTCTGATTTTCGATAACTTGTAGCATTTGCTATGATAGAGGCGTTCTTTTGTCTATTCTTGAGCCTTAGAGTGAATTTTTGATATACTTTTATCCTCCTTAGCCCCGCTGAGCCTAATTACTTGTTTCATGTTACTAAAGCCCTTATTATGAGCCCATGGCCTTTATTTTGATACTATTTCCAAGCCTAGCTTGGGGGAGCTTTTGTATGGGTTGAGTTTGAAATTAGTTTCATGGTTTGGTTTGGTTTTTGAGGAATTAAAAGTGTATTTGTTGTGGTATTTGAGTATGAGAAAAAGAAAAGAAAAAGAAAAGATAGAGTTGCGTGAATGAAGTTCAAAAAAATTGAAAGAAAAATGAAATAAAAGTTCAAAGGAATTCAAAGTCCTTCATTCACGTACGTTCATAAAGAAAAATTTGCTTCATTGCTTGAAAATTGGGTTTGCTGTGAATTTTCATTGATTTATGGAGTTGGGTTATATTTCGTGGTTATATGGTGTTGTTGGGAGTTGTTTAGGCCATCTTAGGCCTTGTTTGAGTGATTCATGCTCCCCCTTTCTCGGTTTTTCCACCACATCTCCTAAAAATATCCCTACCTCATACCTAAGCCCCATTACAGCCCTATAAAGTCCTCTTGAGTTCGTGTCTGCATTGTTAATTGGATTGATTTCGAGTCAGTTTGTCAAAGTTAAAGAGTATGTCTGCTAATTTAGTCGACTTGGCTAGGATGAGCGTCGTTTAACCTTCTTAAACACATGAGAATGTGAGTCGGAAGGGTATTTATGGTTGGGTTGGTAAGCGTTCGGGCATATTCTTTGCCTGCCACAAAATTGAGAGGAGTGACACCTTTGTGAGAGCCTTTTCAGGATTTGTATGCCTTGTGGATGCTTGAATTTGATGAATTGCTTGGATGATTGGTAGTTGGATGGATTTGATTGGCTGAACTTGAATTTTGCCTACTTGAACGATTCTTAGTCTTGAAAACGTTTTGAGCTTTGATTGATTTTTATCTATGGGGTGAGGCATTCTATTCCATGTTCATGTTCTGTTTGCTTGAGGACAAGCAAAGGTTTAGCTTGGGGGAGTTTGATATCACGTATTTATATAGATTTTTCTCCCTTATTTAAGAGCTAAATTGTGCGTCATTTGAGCTCTTCGGAGCTATTTTGTGCTAACTATCGTATATAGTTGTGGTTTTGTGTTTTAGAGTTGAATTGAAGGTTTTAGGGAGTTTTCTCCTTATTTCTGAGTTATTTAGAAGCAACCACGACTTTACGAGATGTTACGAGGCATATAGGATGGCTCACGAGCTTTATGGATAATTTAGGAGGTCCCAAGACCTCTAAACGTGAAGAATTGAGAGCCAAAGAGTAAAAAAAGTGCTTCCCGTATTCTGATCGGGCAAGAAATGCCCGATCGAGCGAAGAATTATTGATCGGGCGGTAAAGTTTCGTACCCGATCGGGCGGACATCACCCGATCCAATCGGGTGGAAAAATCTAAGAAAACGTGCCAAGAACTTTTACTACCAACCCGATCGGGCAAGGCCCACCCAATCGGGCTGGCCCAAAATCAAATTGTGAATATTGCCATGAGCGTGCTGCTGCGCGCTGAGGAGATAGGCGTTTCTGGGCCAAAAAGTCAGCCCACCCGATCGGGTACTGCTGCCCGAAGCCCATCGGGTGGAGGCCTGCTGCGTGTCAAACATTGCTGCTGGGCTTCGCAAGCCATCCACATGTTGCTGTTGTGCTGCGCTACAAGACAAAAGTTGTTGGGCCATAACCAAGCTTCAAGACTGCTGCTGCTGTGTTTGTACGCCAAAAGGAATGCAAGCTGGGCCGCTTTTGTGGGAGCCTGATCTGCTGCCTGATCGGGTCAGCGATCGGGTGGGCCAAAAAAGCCTGATTCTTGCTTTGCTGTGCTGGTGCCTGCGTGGATTTCAAAGAGCATTCTTGGCATATTTTCACTATGGGCCCGATCGGGTCCCGTGCTCGACTTCGCAAAAATTCTATCTTAGTTTCCGTTTTTAATTAGACTTTGAGGGGTATTATAAATACCTTTTCCTCATATTTATAGAGACATCTTTTTATTCTGTTTTTATTCCCATAGTTCTTAGCTTAGTTTTATTTAGTTTAAACACTTTAGATTAGATTAAAGGTGATTGAACCTCGGATTTGATTTCAATAGAAGTTCTTGTTTTCCGTCAATTGGTATTCTTCTCTACTTTAATCTTTTTAATTATTTTGATTGCTTAGTATAAATATTCAATTTATTCATGATGTTGAAATTAGGGTTTCTTGTTAGAATTGTTATTGTTGATTTAATTATGTCTGAGTAGTTTAATTTCTAGGGATTTAGTGAGGGAAGCCATGTTTATACCTTGAAGATTTGAATTGCTATTAGTTTCTAGGGTTTGATGAGATAGGGTATGGTGTGATTTGTTCTTATTGAGTATTAACGTTATTGCGCAGTTTTTTTGATTACTTGAGGTTAATAATTGTTTGCACAGACCCGTCTTACTTTTAGAGGCCTAGTACACATTAGTAATTCTGATTATGTTTGTGAACATGCTGCATATGTTGAATTACGGGCGTTGAGACTTAACCATAGCTTGACACTGCTCTAATCTATCGATTCTCGACCTAGGTTCTGATAGTTGTTTGATCCTTTGATTGATATAAGCATGGTTGACCAAACCAATTCCCTAGACCTTTATTTCATAGAGTAAAAATCCTTTTTATATTGCTTTCTAGTGCCTAATTATTAGTTCAGCTGATTTCCATCTGTTCTTGTCTGAAGTAGCTTTTTTTTGCTGAATATTAACTTAGAACTCCGTCTCTCTGTGGATTCGACCCTACTTCCATTGACTACCATTGTTAGAGGGCTGTAGGAATTATCTTTGAATAGGTGATACGACTTTAGCCTATCACACCTCCCAACAGAATGGGCATGCCGAATGCAAACATCGACATATCTTAGATACAGTACGTGCATTGTTAATCTCTGGCTCGTGTCCTGAATATTTTTGGGGAGAGGCTGCTCTCACTTCTGTATACACTATCCATCTGATTCCATCACCTGTTATTGAAAAAAAGTCTCCTTACGAACGTCTACATGGTACCACCCCTAAATATGATTCACTTTGTGTGTTTGTTCGTGCGTGTTTTGTTCTTCTTCAACCTTATGAGCATACAAAATTAGAAACTCGGGCAAGATTATGTTGTTATCTTGGCTATGGTGTTGCACACAAAGGTTATAAGTGTTGGGATCCTATCTCTCAACGTATCAGAATTTCTCGACATGTTGTATTCTGGGAGCATAAGATGTTCGCATCACTTTCCAGCTTTAAAATTGCACATACCACCTCATATTTTACTGATGCTTCCATTGATCTGTTTCCTGATGATAATCCAGACCAAGGATTTACAGTTACAGTGCCTGAACTTGAAGTTGTAGTGCCTGCACATGAAGTTGCAGTGCCTGAACTTGAAGTTGCAGCATCTCCTTCGATGCAATCAGTGGACATCCAAGATATATCTTCTCCTACAAGTTCATTTTCTACAAGCTCAACTAATGTGGATGTCAGCAACAACAGATTTCCAGTCAGAGAAAATACAGATTTATCATTTTCAATCACAGAGCCTCGTGATTCACTTACTTTTGAGCCCTGACATTCCTCTCGTGAAAGTAAGTTCCCTGCTTATCTTCACCAAAATTATCATTGTTATGCTGCCATTGAATCCTTGTACGAGCCGAAAACTTATCGTGAGGCCAGTTTTGATCCTCTTTGGCAAGAAGCCATTTTTGCAGAACTCCAAGCATTACATAAGGCACAGACATGGGATTTGGTCAACCCACCTGTTGGAAAGTCACTTGTAGGTTGCAAATGGGTTTTTAAAATTAAAACTCGTTCTGACGGCTCTGTTGAAAGGTACAAAGCTCGTATGGTGGCACAAGGTTTTAAGCAAGAGTATGGGGTTGACTACGAAGAAACATTTGCCCCCGTTGCTCGTCTTACCTCTGTTGGAAGTCTTATCGCGGTTGCTGCCAGTAAAAAGTGGGAACTTTTCCAGATGGATGTCAAAAACACCTTCCTTAATGGCGATCTCATAAGAAGAAGTGTATATGCGACCACCTCAGGGATATGCTCATCCCCCCAATAAGGTGTGTCGTCTTCGCCGAGCATTATATGGGTTAAAACAAGCTCCAAGAGCTTGGTTTGAGAAATTTAGTTCCACTATTCATCGTCTTGGATTTGCCTCGAGTTCATATGATCAAGCTATTTTCCTTCGTCGTTCGAGTCAAGGATGCATTCTCTTATTACTTTAGGTTGATGATATGATTATTACCGGTGACGACTTAGATGGCATTAATGATTGAAATCCTTTCTCAATCAAAATTTTGAAATGAAAGATCTTGGACATCTTAGTTAATTTTTAGGCTTGGAAGTATCGAGTGACTCCCAAGGGTACTATCTTACACAAGCCAAATATGCCGGTGACCTCTTGTCTAAAGCGGGTTTAACTGACAGTAAGACCGCATCTACTCCTATTGAAGCTAATGTGAGATTCACACCCACAGATGGTGTAGACAGACCCTACACTATATCGACAACTTGTGGAAAGTCTTATTTATCTCACTGTCACACGTCCAAATCTTGCATATGCAGTCCATATTGTGAGTCAATTTATGTCCTCCCCACGCACAATCCACTATGTTGTTGTTCTGCGTATTCTGCGCTATGTTAAAGGCACAATGTTTCATGGGCTTCGTTTCCGCTTTGATTCTCCTCTCATCTTACGCGCCTACACTGATTCTGACTGGGCAGGTGACCCCACTGATCGTCGCTCTACCACTGGTAATTGTTTCTTTATTGGAGATTCTCTCATCTCATGGAATAGCAAAAGGCAAACAGTTGTTGCACATTCCAACACTGAAGCTGAATATCGTGCTCTTGCTGACACAACTTCTGAACTTGTATGGTTGCGTTGGCTTCTAGAGGATATGGGGGTTCGACAAAAGTCTCCAACTGCTATTTATTGTGACAATCACATCGCTATCCAAATTGCCCATAATGATGTTTTTCGTGAGAGAACGAAACACATTGAAGTCGATTGCCATTTTATTCGACAACATTTGCTGCAAAATGACCTTCGTCTTCTCGCTGTATCTTCTAAAGAGCAAAAGGTCGACTTCTTTACCAAAGCACATCTTCCTGGTCGTTTTGTTGACTTATTATCCAAGCTCCAACTAGGTTCCATTCACCCACCTTGAGCTTGAGGGGGAGGGGGGGTGGGTGTTAGAATCATTATAATATCTTGGTAATATCTTGATATTATTACGATTATGTACATATATAGATTTCTATACTTGGAAGTTTAGTCCTATAATAGTTGCTAGAATCTCTCAATTGCTTAATTTATTCTAGGCTCTATTGTATATATAGTTCATGTATTAGTGCTAATGAATACAAGAAATATACACAATTCTTTCTCTCTTTTTTCTCTCTATCATATTAACATTCTTAAATGTTGCGTTAACTTAATTGGCCAGAATCACGTTGCCAATGGAAAAGTAGAGCAAGCCTTTGTAAAGAATAGTTAGAATTCTTAGAAAGAAGGTATAATGACAAGTTTCAATATTAATGCGGAGGAGCGTGTTCACAAGGGGTGCAGGAGGGAGTTCACTAGCAAAGGCACAGGGGAAGAGGTGTTCGCTGGGATGCGTTGGGTTTGGTGTTTGTGGGAAGAAAGAGAATATGGAGAGGGTGCGTGGTACAGCTGGTGCTAGAGAAGGAAGGAGGAAGGAGGAAGGAGATGAGAGAGAAGAGAGAGATGTGAGAGAGAGGAAGAAAAAGATTTTTTTAAAAAAATTAAATAAATAAGAAAAAATCAAAATTTTTAACCAGTAAAACAGGTTTCATGTTATTTGACTTGTTTAAAGTTGATACCTCTACAAGTTTGACTTATTCTACGATAATCCAAAGTTTGACTTAATATTCGCTGACGGCTCAAAGGTTAACTTAATCTTGACAATTTTTCCTTTCTTCTTAAATCTTCCTTATTTATTCACCAAACTTCATCACTTACCTTCTTCTTCCACAAAAAGCTTTCTTCACTCACCACGGCTATAATAGCCCATATTTTAAGGAGGTTTAATTAACCCCAAATAAAGCTTAATAGATTGCCTAAGTTGTATTTATTAGGCTATAACTTCAAAGTGATCGTGTAAGTTTTTAAATATTTGGGGTTATCCTAAACTTTATTAGTTTGTTTGACCCCAACGATTAATTTGATATGAGTCTGTTGGATAGATATTGTATTTTTGGGTTTTACCATTCTTAATACTAAGTGGATGGGTGTTTAATGGACAAAGGAGTAGAAAGAAATTAATGAAAAAGGAAAAAGAAAAAAAAAGGGAAAAAAGAGATAAAATGACAAAAAGAAAAAGAAAGGTGAAAAAGAGTCAGAAGGACTCCAAACGCAGGAAACAAAGAAAGAGAAAGGAAGAAGGAAGAAAGCAGGAAAGAAAGAAGAGAAGGAAAGAGAGAGAAAGGAAGGAGCCAGTGGCTCGGTGGCGTCGGCAAGGTGCACGATCCAACCACCACGTAAAGGGACTGACGGAGTGCAAAGGGGGCGTAAAGGACAACAGTCGCGCGGCCTTAAAGGCCATTTCCGGCGAGCTTCCGGTGGTTATCTGGTAATCTTAGTTGGGGATTGGGTGAGTTCAAAATAAGTATCAAAAATCCTAAGTTAATTTCTGATTTCGGTGACTAATTTAAGAACCCTAATTTAGACTAATCTTCATGAATGTAAGGAATTAGGGGAAATTGGTGAAGGTAATGCATTTGGGAAGTCTTAAGAGCTAATACTAAAGCCAAATAAGGTACTACATAGGATATCCCTTCCCTTGCTTACAATTTACATATGATTAGTTTGTGAATGAATTTCATGTTTATGGGTTTTGTGTAGTATATTTGAGTATAAATTGACTATGATAATATATATATTCTGGAAAATGTGTTTCATATTATGAATGAACTGGCATTGAGTTCATGCACTCGTATGGATGGATTTTTAGGAGAATTTACACTATTTTGTTAAAAGAATCGATGTATAGTTTACGGTTGAACTCAAAGGCTCTCACGAATGGTTTAACTATTGTTTTAAATATCGTATAAGTTTACTTAGTTATTTTAAATGATTTGGTTAAAGTATTGTGGGTTTTAATGATTGAAATGAGGTGTTTCGTGCCAAGTGACATTTAGTATTAACAATGGCGTTGAATTTTGACGCTCGAAATAAATTGTTTTAATTAAAGTAATGTGTTAAATAGTATTTGAACCTTAGTATGGTTTTTATGATCTATTTAGTAATTTCGTTTAGCTATAAATTAGTAGTTTTCCCCAAACGATTGTGGAATATAATTTTTATGTTTTAAAAAAATTGCTTTGGATAAAGTTTTTGAGATTTAATTCACCATAATTATGTTGAAATACTTATTTTACTTAGCTTTAAAGATTAACTGTTATTAATTTATTTTGGGATTGAATATTTAGTTCGAAAACCAAAGCTAAGTACTTTAGGTTGTTTTGCTAATTAAATCATTAAAGATTAGTAAGCTATTTACTTTGATAAAAGAAAACCTCGTTGATAAGATTCCATTTGTATCCCATTTTGTATCTTGATATTGAATTCACAACAAATCTTACGAGCTTTATTGTTATTCCTCTTTCTTTCTAATTATTTCCCCAAAAGTGATTTTATCTAGTTCGCTATCTAACCTACCTTTCATTCCAAAATTTATATGCTTACACTAGTGAGATTTTAAGTCTCATCTTTGAGTTCAAATCTTGTTCAATTTGTTCTTGGAGGGTTAAATTTCCAAAAAGACCATTTTACACTTAGTTCCCTATTTTGATTTACTACTCGAAGCCTTTCGAGTTATAACTTATTTACTCTTACTCTTTAATTGTGGAAGCATGCTTCTAAATCTAAGATTTAAGTGGAGTTCGAAGATCTGAATTAATTATTTGAAATGATATTCCTCGATTATTTTAGGTACACTATAATGTTACCATTGAGTAAAATCTCTATAATTTTTATTGTTATTGTGATTCTCTTAAAGAAAGGCTTTGATATGAAAGTTAAGACTTACTCAAAGTATGTGAAATGTTTCACTTGAAGACTCGTGATTGGACAATTCTTTTCATTTCAAATAAAGTGTTAAAAATATAATTTTGATTTAATTAAGTACTACTTGATTTAGAAGAGTATTCTTGTTTTGTGAAAGAAAAATGAATTCTTTACATAATAGTTATAGTAAGTTTACAAAAATGTCGTTTTTATGCGGTGAACTATCTTAAAATCCATATGGTCGAAATTGATTGATCCATGCTGTGATGCTCATGTCTAATTGCAGGACTTGAAAGTTGTCTATATTTTATAAATACTTTGGGAAGATGCCCAAGTGAATGCATTCAAATATGGAATTTTACTCCTTGAGTTTATTAACGTATTTATCATATCTTGAAAATTAGAATAAGACAATGGATAGCAAAGTGTATGAACTATATTCAAATGTGGTTTTACTGTACTCCTAAGGAAGAAAATTCTTGTGCTATTTTCCAAATATTTTGGAAAAACATAATGCTTAAAAGAATATTTCGCGAGACAAATTGTGGAAATGTGCAATTGAATTATTGCAAAATAATGTTTGTTTTTAAGGGTAGTTGTGGTTCATAACATATGAACCTTGGAATTGTCAATATAATTTAGTTGTATCGGTACTGAATAGCGGTAAGCGACGGCTCTCCTTAAACATCCCAACGGATAACGTATGGGTTTTAAGACAGTAACTACCGTGGTTTTTGAAGTAAACCTAAGAATTGTTTGGTACTTAGTAAAGGACTTGAAATGTTATATGATTTATAAATTGAGTGTCTAACTCATAATTTGGAAAATATTTATAAATGGTGTATTGACATTAAAAAGAGTTTTAAGCCTAACTCCAATGCACGTTTTGCTCTATTAGTTTGCTTAATGGTCTTTATATTATGGTTTTGTACTTATATAATTGTGTTGAAAGTATCGTTAAAGGAAGCTATTTTTCCTTAATAAACTCCCACCTAAAAATGAGTTTACAAGAGCGTATGTGTAGTACTCAGCGTTTTCGTGCTGATATTGTTCTTTGAACCCGTTCTCGGTGGGAAGCAGATGATAATTGGTGCAGGTTCTTAAGATACAAGCTATGTGTTTTCAAGTATCGAATCAATTCATGTGGAGCTAATTTCATACATTGTGTTTTTGTTCCAATTATGTAATTATTAGGAAAATTATCATTTTGGGTACCTGAGGTTTGACAAAATATCATTTTGGGTACCCAAGTTTTCAATACTATCGATTTGGGTACCTGAGGTTTGACAATAGGTTCAATTTAGGTACCTTCATACTAACGGTGTTAACTTACCATTAAGTGTGACCCACATTTAAGATCTAATCTATTTCAAAGATCTAATGACTGTTATTATTTTCAAAAAAAGTGGCAAATCCAATACCACTCTTGAAATAGATTAAGGTCATTGATCATTTTAAGAAGTGAGTCTACACCTGTCAAAATTTGACTCGAAACCCAATCCAAAATAATGCGTTTTGAACACAAAATTTTGGACTCGAACCCGGGAAAACCGTTTTTTACTCAACCGACCGAAAAATAATTATATTTATTGCAATAGTATGAAATTATGGGAATTTTTACATATATGACCCAAAAACTAAATGAAAGAAAGAGCAAATTCAAATCCCTTAACCCGTTGGGTCTACTCGAAACTGACCATGCTGGGTCTTAAACAAGGTTTATTGGACCCGAAGTCGAAAACATCTTATTCTAACCGACCTGTTTGACAAATTCACATCCCTTAACCCGTTGGGTCTACCTAAAACCGAACACCTGGGGTCTTAAACAAGGTTTATTCGGTCCAAACCCAAAAAAATTTACTTTAACCGACCCATTTGACCAGTCTAAGTGGGTCACACTTAATGGCAAGTTAACACCGTTAGTATGAAGGTACCTAAATTGAACTTATTAGCAAACCTTAGGTACCCAAATTGATAATATTGAAAACTCAAGTACCCAAAATGATATTTTGTCAAACCTCAGGTACCCAAAATGATAATTTTTCTAATTATTAAGTCTAAGAATATGTGTTGGTAATTGTAATATAAGTTTGAAACTTGGACAAAACTATCTCAGATATTACTGTGATTTATTTGTTTTTTCGAAGTTGGTTTTAAGCTGTGCTTGAGCATCATGAGATGACTCAAGAGACATATTTAAATGACGCTTGTTACGAACACAAGCTGATTGTTCATTTTATTGTTTCAGGTTTTTGGTCGATGACCTTGTTGCTCACTTTACAATGAAACTCTGCCGAAATTTCTGCAAATTTTATATTCATTTTTTTTTCTTTTCTTCTGAAAATAACATTGTTTTTAAGAATAACATTTTTACTAGAATTGTTATTTAAAAGTTTAATTTAAATACCAATGGAGCTTCTACTTATAGGGATCAGTAGGAACCCAAAATTGCTCCAGATCTGGTCTCCCGCGCATCATTTTCAGAGATCATACTCAAAAGGACCGCTTTGGTAAGCTTAAATATCGTCCCGTTGCCCCTACTCATTTTGTTGGTCATAACACATTGCAATCTCTAGGATGTATATCAAGAAGTTCGCACTATTTTTTGAGAAATTAGGTCTAAGTGAAATGTATTCTGCATTCCATTTTACATATGAAGACTTGACCTTAGAGTTTTTGTCTTCCCTTGCTGTCGGGAAGAACAATAGCTGCGGACTTATGGCCGCCTCTTCTGAGCACCCATCTTGTTTCACCCCACCTCACCCTCCCACTGCATCTCATGGCTTTCATGACCCGGCCATGCATTATAGGGAGTCATAAGTGCCTAGTTTTTCAGTCCTATGATGCAGGTATGTCTAGTGTTGACGCTACAAGTGGAGGTGAGGACGATGAGGAGGGTGATGATGAGGATGATGAGGTGGAGAAGGATGGAGATGATGAGGATTATTGGGAGGATACTGATTAGTTGCCCCGTGTTGTGTGGGCTATTCCCTTCTTTCGCTGCAATAAGGCCATTGCCGAGTTCAGCTTAGGGGGAGGGGAGTTCTATCAGTACTACCTTCTCTCCCCCTTTTATTGCTTTCTAGTGTAGAGTGGATAGATTTATTGCTTTGATATGATAGATTTACCGATTTGATAGGATAGATTTATTGCTTTGAAAAAAAATAATATATATATATATATATATTGAGCTGTTTTGAGCATGTTGAGCTATTTGATTGTCTCCCTCTGCGCCATCGATGTTTTGGAAATGTTTTCGATTCATTATTTATGATGGTTTAGCATGAGGATTTAGTAGTCTTGATTTGATTTCCGATCTACTATGACACCTGTTTGCATGATGCTTGTGACATTTGCAATGAATGTAGAACTAAGTTGGTTAGACTGTGAGTTTTGAGCCCTTGGATGCCTATTTTCATCTAGTCCTTCCTTCTATTGTGTGATAATTCGATCTTGGCGTTGGTTCATTACTCTTTAATGCCTAGCATGCATGCATATTGATATGATTAAGGCATTCTCTTTGAATGTTTGAGCCGTAGAGCCACGTATAAAACATTATAATGCCATTAGACCTTTTGTGCTTATTACCTACATTACAAGCCCTAGCCTTACATGATCTTGTCTAAAGCCTAGCTGGGGGAACATTAGTAGTGATTTGGGTTGGTTTTGGATGAGATTTGGTCTTTTATGGGTTCTTGGTTATATCTTATTTCGGAGCTTATGTGATATAGAAGCTCATAGTAACAAAATTTGAAACGATTGTCATTGAAAAAGAAATGAAAAGTGAGCAAAGAAGTTCATTGAAAAATCAAATAGTAAAAAACAGAACGAATTTGGAAATAAAAGAAAAAAAATATGGTTTACTATAGTTTTATTGAGTTGGTTTGCTTTTAGGTGATGATTTGTGGATCTGAAAGGTCACGTTGACCTCAAGTTTTGTCTAGTATATGCTCCTCTAGGATGGCTTTACCACCAAATCTCCTAAAGTTTTCCACACCATTCACCTAAGCCACGTTACAACCTTGAAAAAGACCTCATGATATTTGTTGCATCGCATTAGTAGGGTTGATATTGAGTTTTGTCCCAATCCCGTAGAGTATTTGATATATTTGAGTCGACTGAACTAGGTTGAGTGGCGCATATCACCCTCTAAACACATGTGTATCGTGGGTTTGGAAGGGACATTTGGGTTGGGTCAGGCGAAAGATCGGGCACATCTTTTGCCTGCCACAAACATTGAGAGATGAGCATCTCTTATATGAGTACCCTCTTAGTATTTACGAGATGCGCATATGGCCTTGTTTGATTTCTATGCATACTGATTGGTTATTGGTTTGATATGATTGACTGATGATGATACTTGCCTGTCAGATTGGTCTTGGATCCGGTTGATTATTTTGACCTAAATTATTTTTATCTGATTGGGGTAAGACATTCATATGTTAGTTCGCATGATGTTGTTGCTTGAGGACAAGCAAGAGTTTATCTTGGGAGAGTTTGTTATGTTCATTTTATATAAGCTTTTAGCCTCATTTCCCCGTGTTATCTTGACTCTTGTGGAGCTCTTTATTGTGAGATTTGATGTGTTTGGGCATGTTTTGTGTTTCTTGAGCTTTAATTGTGCAGATTAGGTGTCTTATACCTTTATCTGGCATTTGGGAGCGTTGCCTAGTTCACATGAGCGTTTGGACTATCCCAAGAGCAATTTTGGAGCTCTCAGGATGAAAAGACATAATAAAGAGCCCATCGTTAGCTCGCCCGGCCGCCCAGGCGAATCCGCCCTATCGGGCCCACAAGCACTTTGGGAGTAGATTTGAAGAATTGGCTAAGTATAGTTCGCTCGCTTAGGCGAGGTCACCCGATGGGGCGGGGATGCCCGAATACCTGGGAAATGA
This sequence comes from Patellifolia procumbens, assembly GCA_947645195.1. Taxonomy (NCBI): domain Eukaryota; kingdom Viridiplantae; phylum Streptophyta; class Magnoliopsida; order Caryophyllales; family Amaranthaceae; genus Patellifolia; species Patellifolia procumbens. Next base: position 4,151,326 of record CANSGD010000016.1, read on the forward strand.
TTACGAGTTTACTGCTGAACACCATTTTAGTTTATCGCCGCCCCGTTGTGAGGTACTCGCCTGGTCAACCGAGCAGTTTTTCGGAGCATCTGTTTTCTCTTTTTTTGGTCTTAAAACTTTATCTACATGTTGTTTAAGGATTTTTTCGATTAAACCAACTTAGTTTTATGATTATTTGCGAACTTACTCTTAGTATTCTCTCTAGTTAGTTTTGTTCGAACACCTTATTGCTTTCAATAAAGTTGAATTCTTTACGTAAATCTGGTAATTTCTCTTTCTTTGTTCTTTGTTATTTCAATTCTTGTTTTCATAGATTTCAATTATGTCTTCCTTAATTACTATTGCTTTTATTCCCATAGTCATGTGTGAGTAGTTTCCTTTTCTAGGGTTCTAGGGAGGGAAACCATGTTTATACCTTGATCTGAATTGAATGCCACTGTAGTACTTATGTTGTGATTAGGGCAATATAGTGTGATTTGTTCTTGAGTCATGATTTATGTAAGTGACCAATTTCATGAATTGCGTCTGGCAATATTAGTTTGACTCGACCATAGTCTTACTTTTAGAGGATTAGAACACACTATTGCTTCTGATTATGTGAGCAGTCGTGCTGCATATGTTGAATTATGAGTGTGATGACCAGATCGTAGGCTTAACACCTGCTCTAATTGCTCGACTCTAGACCTAGGTTTTGCTAGTCATTTGACCTCTTTTGATTGGTATAAGCATGGTGAACTAAACTAGTGGCCTAGAATTGTTATTATCTGATCAATTATCAATTTATTCCTGCTCTCTTTAGTTTGATAGAAGTTAATCAGTTCTTCCCTATTTTAGTCTGAAGTAGCTTTATAGTTGGACATTAACTGTGAAAACTTTTCGTCCTATGGATTCAACTCGTACTTGCAAAATCTCTGCTAATAACAACACCATGCACTAGCAGTATATATTTTGAAACACATCAGTTGCCCAGATCTGATGAACATCAGCCTGCTACACCACCAGAATTGCGGTGATGGTTGTGCCTCCTTGCAACCTTTCCTCCTCATGGAGGAAAGTTCCTAATTGGCTGATTTTTGGCAGGCACCTCCTTCCATATGTCTTCTAAGATGGGAAACAAAAATATCCCAAAAATATCACCATTTCTGTCCTTAAAAGTATGCATTACTTCAGATAGTTTTGTCGACCAAAAACTGGATGAATCAACCTCACTTCTAAGCTTATTTAAGAGTTAATCTAAGATACATTGGTATGGTCTTTTCTTTTTTCATGTTTATTCGATTTTAACATTCCTTCTTGTTTCATTACATGATAAATTCTCTTTGTTTACCGTGAAATATTCGACAAGTACGAGATAATTAGTGTGTTGGATATGGATAATGCTAGGTTATTTGTTAGTGTCTTATACCTTTATACTCTAATGAATTTTATTCGCTTGATTTTGCATCTGATTTTGGAATCAAATTTTGGTATTAGTTTGTTAATAGCGCATTATATGTAATAAGGTTGCTACTTATTCTATTTATTTACCGCTGTGCTAATGTTTTGGCCCTTAAATAAGTCAAGAACTTGCCAATTATAAAACCTGCTTCTTGTTTGCTTCTTGTTGTTGTGTTGTTCTTGTTGCTTCCTACACCTTCTCCTAGTCCATTTTTCATTTTTTCATGAATCAAGTTTGCTTGTTGCCTTGTTGTTTGTGTTGTTCTTGTTGCTACCTACTACTCCTTGTTCTTCTTGCTGCTTACTACTCCCTATGTTGTTCTTGCTGCCTACTCCCACGTATAGCCACACTTAATGCCTGTTTTCTTCTTGCTCATTATTTTTCGATTTTTCTTTGTTTGTTGTGACTCATTATGCTTCTTGTGTCTCCTTTTTTATCCTAGCCTTCTCTAAGATTGATGAATTAGTACAAAGCGTAATAAGGCCTCGATCAAATGACTGTGAATTGCAATATAATGGATGAAGTGCAAGAGCTTATGTCCAGTATTAGATGGAATTGATTGTGGCTAGTTTTAAATACAAGTTATCATTTGTTCATAATAATTTGGGAGTCCATTTTGCAAATAGAACTCTGCCAAATTTTGCCAGAATTTTATCTTTTATCGCTATTAACATATGCTACATTACTAATTTTATTCGTAAATATTGTAGATGCTTTTGAATGAGGGGCTTGAAGATAATGACTAACGTTATGGATCTGTCACTTGCTCATGTATGATGGTCGATCTTTTATGGGCTTATATGTTTTTCGTATAAACAGATTTTTGGATATTAGGATGTTTTGATCAATCATTAGGTATTGGAGACAAGTGGCTTATGCTCGCTTTAGTTTCTATTCTAAGTTAAACTTTAGGTTAGTTTAAGTTTTAATTTTATGTGCAAGTTGATGAAATTATGTAATATATTTTAATTTGTATTGAATATGATTATGCAATATATTTATTTTTGGTTGGTTACTTGTATTTGTGAAAATTTTCATAATATATATGTACTAAAAATTGCTACAATGATAGATTATATATATGATCGTACAATCCGACTAGCTAGTGGAGGCAGGCATAATTATACCAGTATATAAGAAACGCCGCATTTGCTTCGTCTATTAAGCGTTGCAACTTGATAAAACGTTGCTTTCGTCATGTGAAAATAAGCGTTAAAATTGTCTATCAAACGCAACACTTTAAGACCTATTGCGACACTTCTATGGATTATCACACCAGCGTTGCATTTGAAGGGACAAAGCGTTGCATTTTATCAAATGCAGCGAAAGCGTATGCAGCGCTTTCAAAGCGTTGCATTTGATTTATTGCAACGCTTATAGCCACATAATGCAACGCTTTCGGGTTGCATTAGCCCTTAAATGTAGTAGTGATGAATGTAAACCCAAGAACCTTTTAAGTTCGAGTGAGTTGAATGAGGTGAATTGGCCTCTGATTTTTTGTACAACGTCATGGTGGCTTTGAAGATGGCGCAATCCGGTGGTATTTGGATGAACTCAAGAGATTCCGGTCATCAGGTTTTCACAGACTTGAGTTAATTAGGTATCTCATGCTTTGCAATCCCAACCATTATTTGAAGGTGTGAAATAATATGAAACATCTAAAATATTTATAGGATGGGAGGCTCCCCCGGATAGACGGGTCTGCATTAACACTAACGGGGCAGCGTATGGCTCACCGGGCAAGGCACTTGGTGGTAGGGATGGCAATGGATCCTGGCCCCGCGGGTCCAGATTTACAAGGATCTGGATCTCATAAATTTGGCACCGACGGATATGGGCCGGATCCACTTCCTAAAATGTTGATCTGGATATGAGATCTCATAGTGAGGATCCAGATCCGACCTGTAGATCCGTACTTTAAACTCTAGTTTGAAAATTGAATCAACTTCAGTAACAACTAGACAACTAAAGTAAACCCTAATCAACCTCATTTCCGCAATAATATGTTATACGCTGCTTCCTGCTGTTGTTCACTCTCTCCTTCTCCACGGCTTCAACGCACAGTGTCAGTCTCCTTCTTCCGGTCAACTACAATTGCCTTGTTCCGACCAACTCGCCACTCACCTAATGCCAAGACAAATGGTTCATTTTTTTCATTATTATTTTTGGTTTATTTTTAATATTCAACGAGAAAACTATTATTAATCAGTAAATTGTAAGTAATCATGAATCATGATTCATGACTCTTCTCTGTTTTTCCATTAAAACACAATTTCAACCATCAGCAAATCAATTCTTTAATAGAAACTTGTGGGGGTAACTCTTTAGGCCTCTCTGGTGGGTGTTTTAGTGAAAGAACAACACTTTTTGAATTCTTGGGAGGTTAAAGCGCAAAGCCTTGCATTTCAGAGCATTTCCATTATTCAGTTGTTTACTTTATTTACTTAGAATCTTTGTGACATTATGTGTTGGCAACCCAATCTAGAGTTGGTGTATAAGCAAGCAAGATGGGTTCTTTTGGTTTTCCATAACCCATTTCAGGCCATATTTTTGATTTCATTGCATCCCATTTTTGGATTTTCATTTCTTCGAAAAATAGTAAAGAACAGGATCCAGAACGCGGTTCTAATGGATCTGGGTCTTTTTTAGACCCATCGGATCCGGTCCGGATATGGGTTTAGTACCATCCTGGAATCGCTCCAGATCCGGCCCGTGGACATCCCTAGTTGGTGGTGGTGTCTTGCTTAACAACATGAGAGATTTTATGTTAACGTTATCAATTCGTTTGAGGGTATATTCAGCCTTGCGAGTCGAATTACGAGCACTAGAGATGGGTTTTATCGCTGCAATGGAGATATGAGTTGGTAAACTTATTGTGCAGATGGATAGCAAGGCATGTGTACAATTCTTCAATTCTCAACACACATATTGTGGAGAGTATGTGCATTTGATAGGAGTTCGTATGACTCATTGCTATTGGGAATCAAAGTGGGAAGTGGGAAGTTCGTATGACTCATTGCTATTGGGAATCAAATAAAGTAGCTGATTGGCTTGTAAACTATGGAGTCGAACAACTTAACTCGTTGAGTATTTTTTTCACGAGATTCCTCATGAACTAGGTTACTTAATGGCGGATGATATTTGTGGTGTGGCTTAGGGATGGCAACGGGCGGATTTGGGTCGAGTAAGCCATCATCCGCATCAATCACCGGCTTAGACCCACCCTCATCCATCCATCCGTCACCCGATAAGACTATGACCCCTATTCCATCCATCCACAATCCATTTAAGATAATAAAACATAAACTATAAATCAAACTTGCAAAATGACAATCTATACATTAAATTCATGTCAAATTAAGATAAGTCAAGTTCATGAAAACATGTCGATAATAATCAAAAGGGAAAAAATATATACTAATTTACGTAAAATAATAGACATTTAAAAAAATGTAAGAAATGGGTGATGGAACGGGTGATAAACGGCTGATGGATCGAGTGATAGATGAAAACTCACCCTAATTCATCCATCAGCCGTCACCCATTCACCCGCCACTCATCCATCATCCATCATCCATTTAATTTGATTTCTCACTTTTTTTGTTTTTTGGATGGAGCAGGTGATATATCATTCATTTGATATTGTCATTTCTAATGTGCACGTTTAGTGCCTTTTTAATCTTTTGTTTAGTTTGTTTGTTATGAGGTTTTCACCCTCACCTTAGCGCAAAAAAAAATAAAATAAAAGAATGTCATGTCACTGTCGAGTGCCTACTGCCTACTGCCTAGTAAAGTCTATTCTCTGATGAATCTCTGATGCTGTATCACCGACGAAGTGAGGACTGGTGTGGTGGGTTTTTGAAGTAAAAGAGAATCGCAGAGGAGTTAGCAAAAGGAGTAGAGAGAGAGAGAGAGAAGAGAGAGAGAGAAGAGAGAGAGAGATGGGTGTGAACCAGCAGAGATTTTGTAATGCAAAGGTGTTGAAGTTTACTCTTTCCTTCATCGCTCTCTCAATAGCTGCCTACATTATTGGACCCCCTCTTTATTGGCATTTCTTAGAGGGCTCTGGCTCACCGCCTGCTTCTCTCTCTTCATCTTCTTCATCATCTTCTTCTTCAACCTCCTCTAATTGTCCTCCATGCTCTTGTAATTGCAATTCTTCACCTCTCATCACTATTCCCGAAGGTATCCTCTTCAGATCTCACTTCCACTTTTATACTACTACTTCTATTGCTACCCCCTTTTTTATTCATACTAATCAGCTTACAGATCATTGATTGGATCATAGGAAAGGAAACCCTTTTTTTCTTTTTCTTTTTTACTCTTTTTGATTTCTATGTGAGGCAAAAATTTAGGATCTTTAGTAATCGGTACGAAATGGCGGTATTGGTAATGACTTTTTGTAGCCTAAACCTATATGAATCGCTACAAATTGGCCCGTTCTGTATCACTGTCATTTTTGTTGATTTTGGTTTTGATAATCTTAGAATCATATGGTATAAGCTGTGAAAGAATTTGAATAAGTTACGCAGATAAACTCATGTTTATTGTGAAAACTGACAACAAAAAACTAGAAACCACTTTTTCCTGGTTTGTACTAAAAACAAAAAACGATAACGAATAGGTCAAAAGGATCTCTTTACTGAGAAATGATTATATTCTCGAATGTTTGGGTTCACTATTTTTCTATCATGATTCTGTGGTTTGAAAACACAGGAAGCTTATTATCTTGCATATGCTAATGTATGCATTTTGTTTGTTGTTCAAATGCTCTTTAGTGAGACTTTGGTTAACTCGTTTTATCTTTGTTTCATATCGCAGGGTTGAGCAATATCTCATTTACAGGTTAGTCTCTCTTCATTGTTATGGCTTTGTATAGTCTTGCATGAGAATACAATACAAGTGATTACCTTGTGACCTGGTACTGGTAGCAATGGCATATTGCTTCAGCTGGCTACTACCTGATTTTACACGACAATCCATGTTTTTAGCCAAGTTTTGATCTTGTCTCTGTGTAGTCTAGACTATAAGGGCTTTTCAGTAGAATCAATACCTCTTTACAAATTTATCGGCCACAGTTCACTGCTTCACGTTGATGGCGAAAACTAGCTAACTTGACCACTATTCATATATATGTGTATATATATTAAATCCACGAAGTATGTTTATATGTTTGTTGCCATCTCAACAAAGAGGTGACTGCATCATTTTGTTTAGGTTGTTGTAGAGTTTTGCCTTACCCCACTTATTATCTTAGACGAAGGGCCACCAAGGCGTAGATATGCATTGTAATTAACAAAAGAGGGGATAAACCAACTTTTCTTCTTCAATCTCATACAAGTTCTTGGAACACTTACAATCTTATCCATTTATCCATCCTCAACTTACTCTTTGTATTTGGCTCCATGATAAAGCCATCCATTGGATAAATGCTGCTGTATGGTCAGATGACTTTAAATGTAAATACTGTTTGGGAAATCAGAGTTTAGTGTGTTAAATGATCCACACTGGATACTTTCAATGATCTCCAGATCATGTGAAAAACAAGGCAATTTTTGTGTGGGTTTTCTATCTGATATCAAATCTGATCAATAAGCCCTTTAATCTTAGAACTAGTCGCAATAGTTAAACATAGCAAGAGAGATCAAGGAGCAAAGAAATATTCCTTTTTTTCCAATTTGTATGCCCTATTGTAGCAGACACAAATATTTATTTTTGGTTGAATGGTGTTTGTGAAAGTGTAAAATGGTGGGATCATCCATACTTGAAGAGAGAGTAAAGTAGAGGGTGAGTCATGTAGCCAAATCTGTTATGGGGCATACATTTAGGGACATCCCTAGATGGATAATGGTCATACAAATAGAGATGGAGGGAGTAATGCACAAAGGATAAACATATTCTCCACCAAGGAAGCATGACAAAGTTCCTAAATGAGTTGTAAGCCACCCAGTATACTGAAACCATTAAAAAATTCAACTTCAAATTTAGGCCTTAACTTTACAAAATTAAGGACTAAGATGGAAACATAAAAATCTCAGTAATTGAAGAAAACCCAAGATTGCAACTTGATAAACCCGTACGTGCTATCGCATGACCTGCATCACGTCCTCTTTGGTTCTTTGTGTATGCATCTTTTTGCTATCCTCAAAACCAATCAGGCTTCCTCACAAGTTGTCACTTCACTAGTTCCTTGATACATGCCTCAAGCACGATCCTGTTGCTAGAGTGGAACTCCACCCAAGGTTATGTCACAGCGTAGGGAGTTATGCATAAGCTAGCTTCGTTAGCCCCGCCCCTGTGCACGTGCACTCGCCTAACACACCCTTGTCCCTAGCTTCAACATTCACCTTTAGATTGGAGCTGTATGGGAATGTGTGTGGACTTTGGCATGACAATAGGAGGCACTCGAGTGATGTAATTCATGTCTAACTTCTTACCAATGTTTTTTTACAAATGAGCCTCGGATGGGTCTATGTAGACCGTAGTACATTTTAGAGAATAAATCTTCTAGATGTGTACATCCTAGAAGTAGAATGTCCTATGTATATGTAAGACCACTCTTTTAGTGTTCTAGATCCTTTACCTCTACAACCTCTATGCACCCATGGGTGTTTCCACAGACCATTTTGTAGAGGCTTCCCGTGTCGTGCCTTGAACTCTTATATGTCCAAGGCCTTCCTTGCTTTCCATATTTCGCTTGATGTGGCCCAGGGAGCATCATCATGGAAGCTTGGCTTTTCATGAATAAGCCTTTATATAGGGAAGAAGTGTTGCTTGAGGGTAGCACTTAGGCACCCTTATAGGGATGGGCTCAATTCATAGTGATGTCCGGGATTCGGGACTGTCTACTCCCTAGTTGATCCGTAGACTGCAAGTCTAGCCTTCCTTTAGGCTTGGACCTCGTTTGGTTCAAGTAGTGGAATGGAAACAAAGAAAGGAGTGGAATGGAAACAAGAATCATTGATTATTTAACTTGTTTGGTTCAACCAATAAATGGAATGGAATCATTATAATAAAAATGTCAAAGAAAAACAAACCCCAACCTCCCAACCAAACTCTTTCACTGGAACCTCTCACTTTCCTTCTCTCCCTTCCATAACCTTTCACTTTCCTTCCCAATCTTCTAATTCTATCTCTTTATTCTGTTCAACCACTATTATTCAACAACTATTCAACACTATGGGACATCAGATTGAGGTTGGAGAGAGAAGGGAGGCATTTGTTTGGGGAGGGAAACAAGTTGTTATCGGTGGTCTATGAGCAGAAATGATTGGGTGGATTGAGTATCCCATGAGTAACGGTAATTGTTATCCTCTCTCCTCAAACAAACAATCAATAACGGAAAGGATTTACCGATTCCGTTTCCAGCCCCTCAAATTTCCATATCAAACATGCCCTTAGTAGACTAAACTAATCTTAAGCCCCCTCTAAGTTGCAACTGTCAGCCACTCTTTTTATGTTTATTTATTTGGAATGTCAACCACTAACCTTAATAATTTTGTTGAGCTACGCCAAAAGCATGGAAGAAATATTTTACTAGTAGATTTGGATTAGAATTAAAAACCGTGTTAAACCTGAGATATGAGATTCAACTTCCAAACTGAGGCACCGAACCTAAGTAAGATCTCGTGCTCACGCATTATTAGTGCTGATTTTTATTTCCTTCTTTTATTGGGTATAACCTAGCGATGTCAGTGGGGTGAGGTTCATGGAGACCCGTCTCGCATTCGTCCCAGTTAGGCGGGGATGGGGATGAAAATTATCCCCTCCGTGGGTGATGGAGCTGGTGACGGAGTTTAGAATGTACCTGTCCCATCCCCGTCCCCCCCCCCACCCCATCTTAGCCCACCCCGCTTCTTTCCCACCTCCTAAGTACTTATTAATTATTCTCTAGTATTTAAGAAAAACTATATTGAATAAACTAATTTTATTTAACATACTTTGTTTGAAAAAATTAACACATACTCTAATAAACTTCTGATATATGTTAGAGTGGGTATGGCATATGTCGGGGCGGGTATTGAGGGTGTGAGACGGGCGCGGAGACCCATGGGGGTGATGGGGTAGGTATAGTTTTTAGTTCGTATTCGTTGGGGTGGAGATGGGAATAAAATTTTCCCCCGTCATGAGTGATGAGGTGGGGATGAGGATGAGATCTTTAGGCGGGTATAGGTATGGAGGACCATCCTCTGCACCTACCCCGCCCCATTGACATCCTTAATAACCACATTTGCTTCCATAACCGTAACACTTCTCCTTATGCTCAAGTCCTAGATGTTCAAAGTTCGGCTTTTGAAGTGTTTAGCTGCTTTTTAAGTGCTCTAAGTGTCTACTATTTGTTTAAGGGTGGTTTTGTGTCTTTTAATTCATAGTACTCTTTTGAACCACTTCTTGTTGTACTTTGAATTTGTAAAGATATGAACGAGATTGTTGCTATAGCATTATCCCTCATGGTCAGGTCGTACCCGTGGTTTTGAATTTATTGTTTTGGAGTTAGGGATGTCAATGGGGTGGGGCGGGGGCGGGTGGCAGAATGGTTCCTCCCATACCGCCATCCCTGCCTAAAATTCTCATCCCCATCCCCGCTGGGGAAAATCTTATTCCCAATTCCGCCCCATCACCCACATGGGTCCTCACATCCGCCCTAACGTCCGCCAAACCTGCCCAAGCCCTTCCCATTTTATTTAAAGTATGTGTTAATTTTTTTTGTAAAAGATTATTATGTTAAAATAAATTAGTTTGTTCACTACGATTGTATATTAAATACATGGCTAGGACTTACGAGAGAGGAAAGAAGCAGGGCGTGAGGGATGGGGCTGGTACATCCTAAAACCCACACCCGCCCCCCATGGCGGATACAATTTTCATTTCCATCAGGCCATCACCCGTGAACCCTCTCCCCATCCCCACCTTACTATGGCGGATGCGGGCCGGGTCTCTACTCTCCACGAAACCCGCCCCACTCACATACCTTCAAAAGTAAAGTTTTTTTCTAGTGGTTTTCTGACTTCGTAATCCCCTACTCTTTCAAACCACTTGGGTTCTGCGTTGCACTTTGAATTTATGAATAAACTAGTTTAAAATCTTAGAGATCAGTCCAATACCTGCTGCACCTTTTTGGTGAGAGAGTGTCATTGGCTAAAGACTTAAAATAACATCTAATTTAAAGTAGTGTACCTAGTGAAAGTTTGGAAAATTCCTATTTAGAGTAGTTGGTTATCAAGTCTGCATATTAGTCATAGAGTATGCTGGACAAGCTCTTTATTAAGTCTTGCCATGTGAAACTTGCCTGCAATGATTTTTTCCTGATGAGCTGATGTATTTTATTTCATAATTATCAGATTGTTCAAAGCATGATCCAGGGGTCAGTGAAGACACTGAAAAGAATTTCGCTGAACTGTTAGCTGAGGAATTGAAATTGCGGGAAGCTGACGCTGCAGAAAATCAGAAGCGTGCTGACATGGCTTTGCTTGAAGCTAAAAAAATTACTTCCCAGTACCAAAAGGAGGCAGACAAGTGCAATTCTGGAATGGAAACCTGCGAAGAAGCCAGGGAGAAGGCTGAAGCATCTTTGGTGGCACAGAAGAAATTGACTTCAATTTGGGAACAGCGGGCTCGCCAGAAAGGATGGAAGGATGGAATTACTAAGACCGGTGCTCAGTTGCAGGGAAATGTGCAATCTGCATAATATAGGAGTCCCCATATTAGGTTATCAGAATATTACACCTGAACCTGCTGTCAGAATACAAACTTTCGGTCAAAAATACAGCCTCATTCATCAAATACCAATGTTCAGTCAAAAGTACTCGCTCATTCATTGCTCATGTGCCCATCAGAATTTGCTAGCTTGTTGTTGCTTACAAGTTACAATCATCAACCATTGAGAAGCAGACATTCATTGCTGGAGTTTGGATGACGGTCTACACGTTCAGCAAAACTAGATGTGCATGAGTGCTTTAAAGCTTTTGAATTTAGCCCGTTGAAAGATACAATTTTGGTACATTTCAAAGTAAAATTTCCTTTTCTGTTATTTTCGTCCAGTAATTATAATCAAGGTGCAGATTAGTTTCGGTTTTGCTTTCTGTGAGTGTCATTGGTAGCTGATTTTTTTTTTATTGGAAAAGATTGATATAAAAACCTACTTTTACCCGATCTTCCCATAGTCCCGTTTTGGGACCAATTTTACCTTTTTGCACTATCTTCTTGAAATGGGTTAAAACGACAAGAAACAGGGAGCACCGATTAACAAAGCCAATATGTTGTTCCTAAACTAATGACAATGCACCAGCACCATCATATGTTATTTCTAAGCTAATAATTACTTTGTTACCTAGTACTAAAGTTGTAAGTATATAATAAGTCAAGCTTCGGAAAATTAAATGGGGGATCAAGAAATTTCGGTAAACTACCCAATCCAAGTCTCAAAGTTGTGACAAACTCTTGGGTGAACCCGGTCCACACTAAAAATAGTATAGACCCAATACTAATCACTGATTCCTTCAATAAATTAAAAATCATTGGTACCCGCACTCGCAACTCATTTCTCCCTCAAATGGCGCACTCTTACCCTCTGCGGCGACATATGAGACCTTCTATTCCATCAGTAACCTCGTCTCTCTCACCATGGGGTCTCTCTCTTTCTTCCCCAATCACTCTTTCTTTTCATATTAATGACCCTTCTTTTATCCTTGCTCATTGTCTTCATCTTCTGTTACTTCCTTGTCATCGGTGGTTGTTGTGGTGGTGGTTGCCGTTGGAGGTGGGTGGAGGAGTGGTGGTGTGTTTATGAGATGGGACGATGACGGCGGATGGTATGCTGTTGCGGCGTTTGAGACGTGGTTCAGTGTTGTCTTCCACCATGGTTGTGGAGTTATGAAGGTGGTGAATTGATGATAATGGTGGTTGGAGAAGATGGTGAGGAGAGACAGAGAGAGAAGTGAGAGGAGGGGGAGAGCCCTAGCTAGTCAATAATCATAAAATGCTACTACTTATTAATTGGAAAATTCTAATTGAATTGTATAGGGAAAGTGGATTTTGTTATAATAATTGACGTAACCATTTCACTAATCACAATATAATTTAATTTTGATTGCAAAACCTTAACTTTTGGTTACGAGCGCTTAACTTTTAGTCACTAAATCTTAACTTTTAATTTTCTGTGGCTATAGTTTTAGTTAATATATAAACCTTAATTTTTAGTTACTAAACCTTAACTTTTAGTTACCAAATGTTAACTTTTAGTTACCAAATGTTAACTTTTAGTCACTATAGGGTAACTTTTAGTTACTTAATTTTAACTTTTAGTTATAAAATACAAACTTTTGTCATCTTAGCCTTAACTTTTAGTTACAACACATGTTGGATAATCCCAAAATAAAATTGAGAAGAAAAAAAATTAATAAAAAGTATAATTTAAATAAACTTTAACTTTTAGTTTCTAATCCTTAACTAGGAATTTGGCATAAAACTATAAATAAGCAAGAAAAGGAAGAAAAAGAGATGGAACACAGGAATTTTAATAATGAACCCATAATTTTTGAAACAAAGATATAACTTTTGATAATAAAACATTAACTTTTCATTCATAACACTTAACTTTTGATTACAAAACCTTAACTTTTGATCGGCAAAACTTAACTTTTAAAAAAATCTTAAATTTTGCTAAAAAATCTTAAATTTTAATGAGCTACATTTAACTTTTGATTATTAAACTTAAACTTTTAATAACAAAACTTTAACTTTTAATAAAAAAAACCTTAACTTTTGATGAGCTACATTTAACTTTTGATTATTAAATTTTAACTTTTAATAACAGAACTTTTACATATTGAACTTTAACTTTACAATAGAAATACTTAACGTTCACGATAGAAATAAACACAATCCCCAAAGCCCACGAATACGTAATTACAAAACCCTATAATGACCCAACCATAAGCAGCAGAAAGCACACTCACAAGAAAAAGCAACGTAGCAACATCACGTCGGCCCAATTCCAAACCCACCAAAAAGAATCGCAAACCCACAACATTTATGTTAATATGAGTTTGAGAAATAAAGTATTCATAATACTACCCAATTATCTCTTATAAAGTTTAAAAATAGACTTGACGGAGTTAATTAATAGGAGTTTCATTTATATTACATGTTTAGTTCCTAATAGATGGTCCTTAGGGTGCAAATCTTCTTCAACCTATCAGTCATTTTTAAGAATATGACCAACAAAACTTATCTGAAGTTATTTTGAGAGTTCAATTCAACAACATCTAGTCATCCACATTCTTACCTAAAAAATCCCTTTTGTAATAATAGAAAGACATATATACAATCTACTTACCTCTATACTTTGTCCATATATTGTTAATGTTATGTAACCCAAATGGTGAACCGGGTGCAAACACCCAAAAAAAAAGTTTTGTTAATGTTATTGGGAATATTGTGAGAGTAAGGGAGCACAAAGTACAATATATTCAATCCTTTATCATTTTGTATCGTATTTAATAATGTAATACTTTTTGTACTAAGCAGTATTGATAAAACCACATGCCCACCTCCATAACAACTTATTTCTTCCATCAAATTTCCACCTTTCAACTCTTTCTCTCTATCATACATTCATACCCTGCTTCCACATCCTTACTACTTCTATAACAACTCTAGAAAGATAGTACTGAGAAACATCAGACAATCAAGGCCATTTACAAACAACACTAGCAGCAGCAGGAACGAGCAACAAAAGGAGCAGGACCTATCTTTGTTAATTGTTGATTTTCTCTCTCCTCACAATTCCAAACCCGCAAAAACTAATCGCAAAACCCACAATATTTTCTCTCTCCTCCAGAATCGCAAATTCACCACTATCATTGTTGATTTTCTTGTTGTGATCGAATTCGATCTTGGAAACCCAAAAATTGGGGTTGAAATCGAAATCCGAGAGTTAAGGTGTGCTAATCCCGGTGTGCTAAAATGGTGAAATTTGAAGGGAGGAAAGTAATGGTGGAAGGGAATGAGTTGTGAGGGTGTGAGCGACGGAGTGCGAAGGTTTTTAGATGAATTGGCCGCCGAATTTGAAGCCCAATGATTTGTTGTTATAATGGTCTACAATAAATTTAGTGTTGACCGGGTCCATACTAGACTTAAGTCAAAGTTGTAGACCATAAATTCATAAAGAGATGGAAGTCACACAAAACCAATAGAATGCACTTCATTTTTTCTATCTATGGAATTATACGTTAATTTCTAAGTAAGGAACGAGTAAAAGTAGTAAGGAGTTGAAGTTGAAATAAGAGAATGTTAGTCTGTTTCTGGTATAGAAACACACATGTTGGCACAACTAAAATAAACCAAAGGGACACACTAGCAGTCGACGGAACAAAACAACTAATAAGTTGCAAGAAACTGAATACACGTTTCTAATCAGTTAAGCATTAAGTGGCTTAAATTTAGGAAAAAATTTGGACTTGAAAAAACAGTATTAAAGAAGATATTTTCGGTTTTGAAATGATTTTATTTGGTTCTAAAATTAAATATTTTAACATTTTAAGAAAATCTTCTTCGATTTTATTTGTTGAAACGATTTAAAATCAGAATTTTTAAATCAACTAATAAGTGATTTTGTCAAAGATTATGCTTCACAAGTAGCTTGTTTTTAGGAAATGGTTGAGTTAGTTGCAACGTTCACATTAAACATGTTGTTAGTGGGATAATGTCGCTTGTTCCTAAAGCTTAGGAACAGACGTGGTCTAACACCAGTAATCCACTATCACATGTTTTAATCCCACATTTATTTTAATGATTGCTATAAAAGAACATGATTAATCAAGTTCCGATTTGTAATTGACTAGGTGAATTTAAGTAATTAAAGTGCTAGTGCCTACATTCTCCTATTAAGCCAAAAGAACCTATTACCAACTTACTCTATTTCCACTAAGTTCAATAGTGATTGTAATCTTGGTTTTAGGTTCTAAGTGAAATCTTGTACAAAAGAAGTTTTGAGTGAAGCAAGTGATCGAAAAAGAGAGAACTTCGAGTGAAGTTTAGAGGAACATCTGTTACGGGAACAATTGTTCAGAAACGTGAGTTCAGTTGTGGCCCTGAATATAGTTAGGTAGTAAAAAAGGTGCCTGGTGTAATTAGGAAAAGAGTTAAAATAAAATCCCTTGTGTTGGAGGTCGTTTTTTCCTATTAGGCCAAGGAAGTTTTTCGTCGTAAAATATGTCTTGTTCCATTAGCTTGCTTTCAATTTAAGTTTTACAATTCCGCAAATAGTACTTCATTTCCACACATATAATTCACCCCCTTTATAATATTCCTAGAGAAATATCAATTAGTATTAAGAAAACGAGGAAGTACATATATATATAGGGAGAGGATCTGATGAAAATGTTTTCGCCATGAAAATCAAATCTTAGCAATTGGAGTCCTTCTTCCAAAGCTCCGCGATGCTCCCGTGTCACGAAATACAATTTTGTAATTATGGACAACTTTGATTTTTTAGATGGAAGAAAAATACCCCTACCTTTTATTAAAATGTGCCCCTTTTTACTCATACGTAGAGTTGTCCAAACCTGGCAGAAATCCAACTGAAATCAACCCTTGAAATGAAACACCTAAATCCGACTCGCATCCGAACTCATATTTTGTGGAATGTAGTTAACATGCAAACCATATTTGGCTCTTGCATAATAAATTATATTCATAGACTCAAAATGAGAGTCATTTTATACTCTCTTGAGCAAGCAAATATATCAAGTGGTAGTGATTATCTCAAAATAAAACAAAACCTGTGCCTTCTTCCTCATATTACGTCCACCAGTATATGCTTTCATTTCACCAACAATTGGAACCTAAAATATTTAGAAAAAACATTATTATTTATTTCATTCTTGGCTCCATATTAATTTAACATGACCAATAATGCACAATTTTACTCTTCCTATTATCCTTAACTTCTTGCTTTTGAACTACCAGTTGATTTCAGTAACCGAGTCAATATTCACTCGGTGCTTTTTATCTTCACTTCCATTAGTGCTTTCATATATGACTGTACTCACTACCGCTTTCAGCTTCAATTTTCCTCTATTTTTTCAATGCACGGCGATGACTTCTTTGCCCGCACGGTACCGGCTGAGGACTTCTCCACTCTAATCTAACGTTTCGTAAATAACAAATTTATTAAAGAAAACAATGCATGGAAGAATCGGACTATCACTACTAAATATGTACTCTCTGTCCCAAAATAGTATGACTATTTCAGTAGTTTAAACATTTCTATTTTTGACATGGTCTTACTATTACTTATTTTATACTCCTTTGCCACACACTTTACCTTTACAATAAAAAATACCCTTACTTTCTTTTACGATATGAAAATTATAAAAATGTAGTTATTTTTGTCTCTCCTCTTTCCCCCGTTTCACCTCTCCTTAATGTCTTCTTGTAAAACTCCATCCACAGAGTTCAATTAACTTCTGACATGGTATTTCTTGATATGATTTTCTTCCGCATTTATCTTGTTTAAATTTGTTTGTCGAACTTAAAATTAGCTCAACCTCAATTATTCGTTTCCTTCTCATTTATTCATATCCTCCTTCTTTCTTCATTCGTCTCTTTTCGTGACATTGCTCAATTGCTTTCTATATCTCAATTCTTGCGCATCTCTTGCGAATTTCATTGTTTCTTAGATCCTGATTGTTCACTTTCGCAATTATCATTCATTTTTTGCCCAAGATTTTGAATTTCCATCAAAATGTAGTGGCTATTTGATTGGTCATTTGATTTTTCTAGTTTAATTCACTTCACTTTCATCTCGTTTGTTCTGGATTTGTTCAAATTTGTTGATAAATGCTGAATATATATCGATGGATTTTGGAACTTTGCAGGAGTTTGCCACATTTTTTCATGTACTTGGGTGTTATTGACAGGCTAAAGTCGTATCATCTAATCAAAGATAAAGCCTACGTCCTCTAACAATGGTAGTCAAGGGAAGTAGGGTCGAATCCGCAGGGAGACAGTGTTTCTAAGTTAATATCCAGCTAAACAGCTACTCTAGATAAAATCAGAGAGAAATCAATTGAACTACTAATTAAACACTAGAAAGTAATATAAAGAGAGATTTAATCTATGAATTAAAGGTCCTGGGAATAAGTTCGGTCCACCATGCTTATACCAATCAAAGGATCAAACAAATATCAGAACCTAGGTCAAGAATCGATAGATTAGAGCACGTGTTAAGCTATGGTTAAGTCTCAACACCCATAATTCAACATACGCCGCACGTTCACTAACGTAATCATAATTACTAATGTGTACTAGACCTCTAAAAGTAAGACAGGTTAGTGCAAACAATTATTAACCTCAAGCAATCAATGAAACTGCGCAATAAACATTAATTACTGAATAAGAACAAATCACACCATGACCAATCTAATCAAACCCTAGAAACTAATAGCAATTCAAAGTAATTAAAGTATAAACATGGTTTCCCTCCCTAAATCCCTAGAAATTAGACTACTCAGACATAATCGAATGAACAATAATAAAACTAATATGAAACCCTAACAATTGCATCATGGACGAATTAAATAATCAAACTAAGAAACAAAGATTAAATAAAGAGATTGAACAATACCGAATGATGGAAGGCAATAGCCTTTATTGAAATGAATCCAAGGTTCAATCACCTTTAGAACTATTCTAAGTGTTTAAACTAATAAAACTCTCTAAAAACAAAACTAATGAACAATGGAAAATAAATGAATAAAAAATGTCTCTAAAATAACAGAGTTTAGCTATTTATAATAACCTCTCAAATCTAATTAAAACCAAATACAATAAGATAGAAATTCAGATCTGCGAACTCGCAACTCGATTGGGCGATGGTTGCCCTATGCCATCGGGTTGGTACAAAATATCACACTTCACCATTTTTTGGCCAGCATTCAAAACGCAGCAACAACATTAATCAAAATGAGGCCCACCCAATCGGGCCAGGTGCACAACAACCCATTCCTTGTACGCAAACCAAAAGCAGCAGTATTCAGAAGAAATTGGGCCTACCCGATTGGGCCATCACCACCCGATCGGGCCAGGTGCACAACAGCCCATTCCTTATACGTAAACCAAAAGCAGTAGCATTTGGAAGAAACTGGGCCTACCCGATTGGGCCATCACCACCCGATCGGACCGTGGGCACAAATGGCCCAGCTGCCTCTTGGCGTACGGACAGCATGCAGCTACAATATTCAAAGAATTGGGCCTCCATCCGATCGGGTCCGTGTTGCCCAATTGGATCGGGTGGAGCCAAAGCCTAATCTTCTTTATTTGACACCCAAATACAGCAACAACCAAGTTAGGTTCTCACCCGATCTGGTCGGGCAAGGTTCGCCCGATCGGATCCGAAACCCTATCACCCGATCACAATATTCTCTGCTCGATCGGGCCATAATCTGACTGATCCAAATACGGGTCAACTCCATTAGCTTGTTTCTTGAACGTTTTGGCACTAAATCTTCAAGCTTAGAGGTTTCGGGACTTCGTAAACCGTTTACGATGCTCGTGATGACTTATACGTGCCTCGTAACAACTCGTAAAGCTGTGGTTGCTTCCAAATACCTTTGAAATAAGGAGAAAACTCCCTAAAACCTGCAATTCAACACTAAAACACAACACCACGATTATATACGATAATTATTATAAAATAGCTCCGAAGAGCTTCATTGACGCACGATTTAGCTCAGAATAAGGGGGAAAACTCTATAAATACGTCATATCAAACTCCCCCAAGTTAAACCTTTGCTTGTCCTCAAGCAAATAGAACATGAACATAGAATAAATTGCCTCACCCCATAGATAAACAATCAAAGTTCAAAAACGTTTTCAAGACTAAGAATCGTTCAAGCAGGCAAAATTCAAGTTTAGCTATTCAAATCCATCCAATCAGCAATCATCCAAGCAAACCATCAAAAAACTCATCTATAAGGCATACAAATCCTGAAAAGGTTCTCACAAAGGTTTCACTCCTCTCAATTTTGTGGCAAGAAAAAGAATGTGCCCGAACACTCACCAACCCGACCATAAACGCCCTTCCCACTCACACTCTCATGTGTTTAAGAAGGTTAAATGACGCTCATCCTAGCCAAGTCGTCTCATTTAGCAAACACACTCTTTAACTTTGACAAACTGACTCGAAATCAATCCAATAAACAATGCAGACACGAGCTCAAGAGGACTTTGTAGGATTGTAATGGGGCTTAGGCAAGAGGTAGGGGATATTTTTAGGAAATGTGGTGGAAAAACCAAGAATGGGGGAGCATAGATCACTTAAACCTGGCGGAAGATGGCCGAAACAACTCCCAGCAACACAATATAACCGCGAAACATAACCAAACTCTTATAAATCGATGAAAACTCACAACAAACCCAATGTTCAAGCAAAGTAGCACACTCTTCTTTATAAACAACGTGAATGAAGGAACATTGAACTCTTTTGAGCTTTTATTTCTTTTCTTTCATTTTACGAACCAAGCATTCACGCAATCTAGCTTTGCCTTTTCTTTTCTTTTTCTTACACTTAAACCACATCAAATACACTTTAAATCCCAAAAACCAAACCAAACCATAAAACCAATCTCAAAACTCAACCCAACAAACGCTCTCCCAATCTAGCCTTGGAAATAGACTCGAAATGAAGGCCATGGGCTCATAATGAGGGTTTTAGTAACACGAAATAGGTCATTAGGCTCAGCGGGGCTAAGGATAAAAGTATATCAGAAATTCACTCTGAGGCTCAAGAAAATCAGACAAGTACGACGTTAAAGTCAGGATCAATCGACTAAAGAGGAACTAACACAGAAAAATAGACTAGATAATCATATGAATCCAATAGGCTACAAAAAGACATCACAGTCTAACCAATTCAGACATGCAGCACAATGTAGTGTATAATAATTAAAACACGCTCGAAATCATAGCAATCAAACATCAAATCATAGCCTCGAGATCACAAATTCCCAGCTATCCAGAAAACAAAAAATCATTTTCAATAAGAGCACAACAAGGGGCACAGAGATGCAACTAAACCAGTCATGTGAACCATAATTTTTTTTGTTTTTTCAGTATTTTTCAAAAGCAATAAATCTATCCTAAAAAGAAGTAAAAGAGAGAGGAAATACAAACAGAAATCCTCCCCAAAACTAAACTTGGCAGTGTCCTCAATGCCAAAAGGTGAATGAAGGACGATGCTAAGAGGAAAAACAACGTTAGCTCTCTCACTCTCTCTCACTCTAAAAATAAGAAAAAGAAAAAGAAAAAGGAATAAGGGGAAATTACGGGTTGCCTCCCACACAGCGCTGGTTTATAAAGGTCCCGCACGACCATAATACCTCCATGTCTCAAACTGGAGGGGCTTGGCAGTGAGTGTCACCCTCATCAAACATCTTCCTTCTCGAAATGTTCTTGATCAGACCTCCAGAATGTGAGGCAACCTTAGGTGCATTTTGAACCTTCTCTACACCCACCTCATTTAAAATCTCATCCCTGCAACAAGATTGTTCAAGCATAGGTGCCTTAACAGCATTGGTTAGTTTAAAAATCACTTTATCATCACCAACACTCATAGTTAAAGACCCGGGCTTATAATCAATAACAACACCAACAGTACACAAAAACGGTCTACATAGAATAATGGCAATTTTGGCATCCTCATCCATATCAAGCACCATAAAATCAACAGGATTGTAGAATTTCCCGACCCTAACAGAAACATCATCCTCTAAAACACCTAGGGGTATTTTATAGAACGATCAGCCATCTGTAAAGTGATTTGCGTGCATTTAAGTGCTTCCATATCCAGTTTCTTATAGACAGATAAAGGCATAACAGAAACAGAATCTCCTAAATCGCACAAGGCCTTATCAATAAAAATACATGGCAGGGAATAAAAAAAACTACCAGGTTTTTTAACTTAGGTGGGGTTTTATTTTGTATAAAAGCACTACACTTTGCATTAAGAGCGACACATTCTACCCCACCAAAGTCTCTTTTCTTAGTGATTATATATTTCAGAAATTTGGCATACAAAAAGAATTGGGTAATTAAATCAGTGAATGGAATCGTTACCACAAGGTTCTTGACCATAGCCAAGAACTTACCAAATTGTTAATCGACCTTTGATTGCTGCATCCTGTGAGGAAAAGGTAGGCTTGGTGTAAAAGGCGCTTCAGAAACCTTTTCCTTTTTCTTCCCATTCTGTTGAGCTTCCTCAGATAATTCGACCTCAAACGTCGAACTCATCCCTTTTCCTTTCTCTACCACCTTCTTCCCCTTAGTCGGGGCAGCATCATCAGTGGGAAATGGAGGAGCGTCATAAGCAATGCCACAATGAAGAGTAATGGCATTAACTTGCTCCCTTTGAATGTGTTGCCCAGGCAATTGTCCCTGCTGCCTCTGAGCATTGTTTCCTGCCAATTGGGCAATATGATTTTCGAGAAGTTTAATGTGCTTCTCTTGAGCCAGATTATGCCTCTCTTGAGCTCTTTGAGCATCCTCATTAGTTTTCTGCATGGCCAGCATCAGCTTCATCAATTCAGATGTAGTTAGCTCTTGTGGATTTATTTGTGGAGGTGGGGTTTGAAAATTTTGTTGAGGTTGGAAGTTATTAGGGTGATGGAAGTTTTGTGGTGGGGGTCTCTGAAAACCAAGTGGTGTTGATAGAATGATGGTTTAGAATGGTTTTGTGGAGGTGGGGGTTGAAAGTTTTGTTTATTTTGGTAGGCATGTGGAGGGGGAAAGTTTTGTGGTCTCTGTTGGAAGGCATTTGCCTGCTCCATCTGATGTTGACTGAACTCACAATCGTGCCCAAAATGACCCTGAACACCACATACCTCGCAGTAAGATGAGGTAATGGGTGCCACGGCAGACATAGCATTTATGCTTAAAGGAGGAGGTGTCGAGGTAGAGGATCTCAAGGTGTCCATCTTCTAGTTCAGCTTCGCCATTTGCGAAGTTAGCAATACAAGAGCGTCTACCTCCAATACCTTCTTCGTGAGGCTTTGGGAAGTGGAATGATCATTGGCTGCAAGGTTTGACAGGAAATCATAGCCCACGTCCACTTCCTTATCTAGAAAAACTCCTCCCGCTGACAAGTCGACAATACTCCTCCTCTGAGTCTGCAGACTATTGTAAAATGTCTGCGTCAAGAACCATTTGTCCATGTTGTGAGGTGGACACTCTCTTTGCAAGTCTCTAAACCTAGCCCACACTTCCTGAAGTGTTTCACCAGGCTCTTGGGAAAATGTGGCTAGTTTGTTTCTGATTTCTGCTGTCTTTGTAGGTGGATAATACTCTTTCAGGAATGCAACAGAAATCTCCGACCATTCAGACACTTTTATGTCGTTGAACCACTTCTGAGCTCTGTCTCGGAGTGAAAACTCGAATAACATGACCTTCAATTTCTTCGGTGTGACTCCTTGATGCTTTACAGTTCGGTAGAGTTTTTGAAATCTCTGCAAATGATTGGTCGGATTTTCAGTGGGATGCCCACCAAACTGATTTTGCTGAACCATGTTGATGAGCCAAGTCCTAATCTCGAAGTTGTTAGCGACGATGGTGGGCATGAGTGGGCCAGTGGGAATGCCGTCAGGATTAGGCACCCCATATGGATTCAAGGATTTGGCCATAGCTGAACTCTAAGTGTCTTCTTCAGAGATGTTTAGCTGAACAAACTGCTTTTCTTTCTGAATTTTCTTTCGAAGTTCTCTGATTGTCTTTGTAAAATTGGGATCCTTTGGGATGGGGGGACCGTTTCTTTGAAACCTGGGCATACAAAATAAACAAAAAGAAGCAGTAAAACGTACCTCAATTGGAACAATGAAGTTCCAATTAGGCACAGAGAAATAGACCAAATAGCCAAATAAAAACTTAGCAAACTAGCCGTCTCCCCGGCAACGGCGCCAAAATTTGATAGGATAAAGTCGTATCACCTAATCAAAGATAAAGCCTAAGTCCTCTAACAATGGTAGTCAAGGAAAGTAGGGTCGAATCCACAGAGAGACAACATTTCTAAGTTAATATTCAGCTAAACAGCTACTCCAGATAAAATCACAGAGAATTCAACTGAACTACTAATTAAACACTAGAAAGAAATATAAAGATAGATTTAATCTATGAATTAAAGGTCCAGAGAATTAGTTCGGTCCACCATGCTTATACCAATCAAAGGATCAAACAAGTATCAAAACCTAGCTCAAGAATCGATAGATTAGAGCACGTGTCAAGCTATGGTTAAGTCTCAACGCCCATAATTCAACATACACCGCATGTTCACTAACGTAATCAGAATTATTGATGTGCACTAGGCCTCTAAAAGTAAGACTGATATGTGCAAACAATTATTAACCTCAAGCAATCAATGAACTGCGCAATAACATTAAATACTTAATAAGAACAAATCACACCATAACCAATCTAATCAAACTCTAGAAACTAATAG
This sequence comes from Patellifolia procumbens, assembly GCA_947645195.1. NCBI lineage: Eukaryota > Viridiplantae > Streptophyta > Magnoliopsida > Caryophyllales > Amaranthaceae > Patellifolia > Patellifolia procumbens. The sequence goes on from CANSGD010000016.1 coordinate 4,175,253, forward strand.
CATTTCAAAGTAATCTAGGTATAAACATGGTTTCCCTCCCTAAATCCCTAGAAATTAGGCTACTCAGACATAATAAAATGAACAATAATAAAACTAATATGGAACCCTAACAATTGCATCATGGATGAATTAAATAATCAAACTAAGCAACAAAGATTAAATAAAAAGATTAAAAGAGAAGAACAATACCGAACGACGGAAAGCAATAACCTTTATTGAAATGAATCCAAGGTTCAATCACCTTTAGAACTAATCTATGTGTTTAAACTAATAAAACTCTCTAAAAACTAAACTAATGAACAATGGAAAATAAATGAATAAAATATGTCTTTAAAATAAAAGAGTTTAGCTATTTATAATAACCTCTCAAATGTAATTAAAACCGAATATAATAAGATAGAAATTCGGATCCGCAAACTCGTAACTCGATCGGGCGATGGTTGCCCTATGCCATCGGGTTGGTACAAAATATCACACTTCACAATTTTTTGGCCACCATTCAAAATGCAGCAACAACATTAATCAAAGTAAGGCCCACCCAATCGGGCCAGCACCACCTGATCGGGCCAGGTGCACAACAGCCCATTCCTTGTACGCAAACCAAAAGTAGCAGCATCTGGAAGAAAATGGGCCTACCCGATCAGGCCAGGTGCACATCAGCCCAGGTGCACATCAGCCCATTTCTTGTACGCAAACCAAAAGCAACATCATTTGGAAGAAACTAGGCCTACCCGTTCGAGCCGCTTGCACAAATGGCCCAGCTCTCCCTCTTTGGCGTACGGACAACAAGCAGCAACAATATTCAAGGAATTGGCCCTCCACCCGATCGGTCCATGTTGCCCGATTGGATCGGGTGGAGCCAAAGCCCAATTTTGTACGGAAACCAAAAGCAACATCATTTGGAAGAAACTAGGCCTACTCGTTAAAGCCGCAGACACAAATGGCCCAGCGCTCCCTCTTGGCGTATGGACAGCAAGCAGCAACAATATTCAAGGAATTGGCCCACCACCCCATCGGGTCCATGTTGCCCGATTGGATCGGGTGGAGCCATAGCCCAATCTTCTTTATTTGATGCCCAAAAACAACAACAACCAAGTTGGGTTCTCACCCGATCGGGTCGGGCAATGTTCGCCGATCGGGTCCGAAACCCTATCACCCGATCACATTATTCTCTGCCCGATCGGGCCATAATCTGCCCGATCTAAGTACGGGTCAACTCAATTAGCTTGTTTCTTGAACGTTTTGGCACTAAACTTTCAAGTTTAGAGGTTTAGGGACATCGTAAACCATTTACGATGCTCATGATGACTTGTACGTGCCTCGTAACAACTCGTAAAGCCGTGGTTGATTCCGAAAATAAGGAGAAAACTTCCTAAAACCTGAAATTCAACACTAAAACATAAAACCACGACTATATACGAAAATTTGTATAAAATAGCTCCGAAGAGCTTCATTGACGCACGATTTAGCTCATAATTTTTTGTTGAATGATTTTTTTCTCTTCTAATTACACTTTCTGGAATAATAATTCTTCGTTTTTTTGAAATTTCTCGAGGTCATGTGTACGGCAATCCTCTATAGTGAAATTTCTGTTACAAACGTAAAGTTGGATGTTCTTATCTTGAAGGTTATTGAGAAGACACAAACAGAATCGTATTTGCAACCCTTATTGTTCGTAAATTCCCTCCAATCCCCATTGTTAAATGAAGTACATATTATGGTTGGTACTTCGTACTATAATCAAGGACATTCTTTTCTCTCTTATTATCAGACATCGTTGTGTTTGGTAACATTAAACCGTCATACTTCTTTACCTGCTTAATTTTGTGAATGTGCCACATGAGAACCTTTCCTTACATTGTCCAGATCCAAGAAAAAATTAAGATTGAGGCTAAACAAATTTAGTTCAATTAATTTCTATTTTAAAATCATTTGAAACACATTTCAATAGCTTGATGTTCTAAAATCCATATCCTAAAATCATTTTGTAAAACCCCATTTGTGATAAATGAAATTAATTAATTTTGAAATATGATAATTTTAAAATTTGATTTTAGCTTAGGATTAAAAAAAACAAAATAATACTGAATTGATCAAATCAAAATTTATCCAACAAAGATAAAATTTGAAAGATTAGTAGTTGAGTTGGATCATGGATTGAGACGTTCGCTAGACTTGTTCAGTAATCAAAAACATGTGAACACACCTCGTGAGACTGTCAGCAAAACAATGAAAACAAAACCACTCTCCCTGATACCCAAGGAAGTAGTGACAAGCGCATGTGATAATCATAGCCTATAAATACTTGGCTAATTTTCCAGATCACGGACAACTTTGATCACCCTGATTCCTAGCCTATTAAACCTAATCTCAACACTATATGCTTCGTTTTCCATACTATATATAAACATTTCCGTATTAATCTACTTCAACTCCCACATTAACTCTAAATAAATAGTTGAACACAGTTTTATCAAATTCAATTTAATCAACACACTTTTTTTAATAAGACTTGTTCAGATATCAATTTAAGTTCGTACAATCAACGAGCTAGAGAGTAAAATACAAGCTCAAATTTATGGTTATTACGAATTTTCTACTTTTCATGATGTAGATATTAAAAGCGTTCAATTTGTACGTATATGTAGCTATTTTAATTTCTATTATTTCAATTAAAAAGCATGGTGTACTTCAATACTATCCTTCTGAATTCTTATAAAGTTATAACTCTCGCAACTTTATAATTTTCTAATTAGACAAATAATTAAAATAACTCATATGTTAGATGACCTACAGAACCTGATAGTTCATAAAAAATTGATGTTAATTCAAGTTTTAAGGTAAAATAATTTTTTTAATGCTAAAATAAACTAATTTTTTTTATTATATTCAATTGCAATCAATATTTGTGGGAAATTCTATTGTCCCATAAATGTCATAGAAGTTATTGTAGAGACCATATATGTGTGCATATACAATTGTTTTAGCAAAAATTGTCATAAAATATGTATCTTTTGTCTGAGTCTAATTAGTTATTGATTCAGTATGGTTTGAGCATTTCTTTGAAAAACTTGTCGATAATTTCTATCGACTTTTTAAAACCTTGTGTTAGCTAAAAAAAACCATTCAAAGTTATATATGCTCTTGGGAATGGGTTATTTTTTTAATGAACAACTTGAAAGGCATTTGTTTGTAACTTTTAGTTACAATTTAATTTGGGAAATTCTATACGGTAACCTCTAAGTTTTACAAATTCTACATGGTGGACATGAAAAGTTGGAATTCTATAAAATAACCCTCAACTTATTGTTTCTATATTTTATGACCATTTTTCATCTAAAAGTGATTTTTGAATAAAAAAACTGATAAATTGATTACAAAATAATCATTAAAATACAAAAAAGCCACCGAAAATCAGCAAAAACTCTGTAATTGATAAGACTCTATATCAATCAGGCCATTGAACTTGGAAAACTCAACCTCAGCGTGCTCTTCAACTGATGAAAAGGTCACAACACAAGCAATTACAGTACAGAATGCTACCATCCTACAAAAATGCAATTTTAGAATTCTAAGGATCAAAGTGATGAGGTAAAAGGGATATTCATGATTGAATCATGATGTCAGAAAGAAAACCAAGAATTCAAGAGTTGAGAATGTATCTAATTCTAATTGAATAGCGAATAATCCAAATTTGCGAAATTGGAGCACGATGAGTTTTGCTGCACAGGTTACTAAGCTTGAGATTTGATTTGTTGACATTATTATAAATCTTCAAATTTGCTGTACGATTTGATTTTATAAGTGGGACGGTGTTGACGACAATGGAGCTGCTGGGAGTTGTGTCATTGTGTGCGTTCCTTTCGCCGGCTCTAATTTGAGAGCAGTGCTGGGCTTGGGTAAGTGGTGGCGGGGTGATGGTGGGAGGGTTTTGAATTTTTTTTGTTTTAATTTTAAAATTATTTTTTCTACAAAAAATCAAATTTTTATTAAAAATTTAGTTTTGTATTAAAAAATTATTTTTTACTCCCTCCGTAACACATTACTTGCAATGATTTGACATAAAGTGTGAGTAGAAAATATCTAATCGTTGCAAATAATTCGTTACGGAGGGAGTAGATTAAAAATGGTCATAAAATATAGAATTAATAAGTTAAGGGTTATTTGGTAGGATTCCAAATTTTCATGTCCACCGTGTAGAATTTGTAAAACCTAAGGGTCACCATATAGAATTTCCCATTTAATTTTTTTAATGATATGATTAGTTCCTCTAGAGGGTCGTTGAACTCTAAGTTTAGTCCCTTTACCTTATTAAATTTTTTTTATACTTAACGTATCCCTTGGGATTTGTGCATTATTGACCCATAAATCTCATTCTGCTATAATAGTCCATCTTGGTTACAAATCTCTCATTTGGGTTAAGCCATGGAGGAAGTTCACATTGGGATCCCATCTCAAAGAGAGAGTGATAAGTCGTTGATCACCCTCTTATTCATTCTTAAACATTAAAGTTCTTCATCTTTTTCAATTTTAGAAATTATAATAAAGGGTGTTTTAATTTCAAAAACAGTTCAAAAAAGGAAAAGTTTGATGCATCAAAGTCTAATTCATATAAGTTTGTCCATTTAAATTCATGTAAGCCCAAACTATTTAGTTCACCGAAATTATGTGCCCTTTAATTCATATAGTACAATTCATTGAATTCATCTAAGTCTGGTCCATTTACATCATTTATGTCAAGTCTATTCCCAGATTATTGGTCCTAACATCTATACTCCCATTAATCCCACGCCTCATGTACTATACAGGCACGTTCATCTCAAGTCCATAGTCTATCAATGTCGAATCCATATGCTCATGTGTCTCTAGTCGATCCTTCATGTCTACTCTATAATCGCATATCCTTCCACCTAGGATAATTGATACAGGAGCATCTACCTTAGCCCCGAGTCTTCTTGGAATCAAAGAAGAAAGGATGGAAGTCCAGTTTTTGAGTTTGATTAACACTAACATCCCGAAAGTGTTAATTAAACAAGTCTAGATTAAGCAACGAGCCTTAATCAGCTATCAACATGATTATTTATATATAATGGTACCTCAAAAAATCATTAAATATGTCTAATTATGTTAAACATCATGTAAAGTAGCTTAATTAGTTCACAAACCATGCTTAAGTACCATTTACGATTTTTGTTAGTGCTTAAACGTTTTTGCAAAGCTGCTTAAGGGGGCTTAAACCTGATGTTTCAATGCCACCTCATGCTTCAACAGCTTCACATGGATGTCTTGCAGTCCCATATGAAATCACATGGCCATTGGAACGTGGAGCAATGAGATATAAGAGCTTCATGGTGAAGATAGGCGATTCTGCCCAGTTCGGCGAGTTGCAGGGCCCTCTTTCTCTGTTCTGGGTTTCTGAATGTACTCCTACAATTGAGGCCATCTTTTGAAGATATTTTACTTAGCTTATGTAGAATAATCTCCTATTGGTAGTTTCTCTATATAGGATCAACCAATGGCCTTAGTTTACTATTTTCTTGGAAGCTGCTGAAAACAGCTACGTTTTTCGGCATTTGCATTTTATTTTCCTTTTTTGTCTAGGAAAATGACAACCAAATGACGTCAATTTTTGGTATGTTGTAGCCTTATATGTCTAGTTTGTAACCATGTATCATAAGCAGAATTTGGACAACATTAAGACCTTGAAAACGTTCTTACACTAGAGATGTGTGCTTGTGTATTTCTAGATCAGTTTTGATCTTTTATGAAATCTTTACTTTCTTTCAATATAAACGTGGATTTAGTTGATAGAACTTAAAGTATGTTGGTATTAGAGACTAATTGTCATAATACAACCTTTAGATTGGTGGTTAATTGGGTTAGTGTTAGTGGTGGTTGTTCGCTCATTCGAACAAGGATAGTGATCAAAATCGTTCTTGATTGTTTTGTTTGTTCTTTTCCAATCTTAATGCTCTCATTGACTTAATCAATATGTATCATTTGGTGCCAGAGCTAAGATTGTTATGAGAGCATTTTAATTACCTTTTAAACATCCTAAACATAAGTCTTAATCCTAAACACAGTCCCCTACCAAAACTGTACCTTGTCTAAGCCCAAACACACTTCTTTTCTTTCTTGTTTTGAATGAAGCGAGGATGGTTGCGTTGGAGAATCAAATGGCCTTGTTGGGTGAGCAAATGGCCAATATTATGAATGCTCTCCGAGATATGAATGTAGGAGGTCGAAGGGGAGCACAAATAAAGAGAGAAGACATACAGGATAAGGAGGTAGCCTACTAGTGAGGAGGTTATCTCGGAAGAACCAAGGATAAGAAGGCAGCTACGAAAGGTAGATGATTTTAGAGACATCAAGCTCGATGTCCTTGAATTCGATGGAGATCTTAATCTCGATGTTTACTTGGAGTGGGTGACAAGATATGATCGAATTTTTGAGCTTAAGGAGTATGATGATGCCAAGGCTTTCAAGGTTGCAGTAGTTAAGTTAAAGGGGTATGCATCCCTTTGGTGGGAGAATGTATTCCTAGCTAGGGCAAGGAAGCACAAACCAAAAATCAAGAGCTGGAAGAAGCTTAAGAAGAAGATGAAAGAAAAGTTTCTACCTTCTACTTATACTCTTGATTTATATAACCAATTGTCTGAATTATCTCAAGAACATAAAGGAGTGGAAAATTATATTCATGAGTGGAATACCCCTATTTTAAAGAGTATTTTATTAATAGCTAAGTATGATTTATTAGCCTGATTATATATTAATAGTCCTCAAGCTTAATTATTTGATTATAGAATTATTGAAAAGTTAGTTATATTTCTTTAGTTAATTAATTTGACGTTAATGACTTCAAGAAATATTGAGTTTAATTCTTTTAACGAGTATGAGTTACTATTGTTTTATATGAAGTTGTATTAGTATTTAAAATATATTTTTAAAGTTAAATAGATATGATTATTATATATATATATATATATATATATATATATATATATATATATATATATATATATATATATATATATATGGAGTGGAGTTTAAGATAATTGGATCAAATAGATTAAAAGGGGGAGATTATATTAAATTAGACAAAAAAAAAAGAAAATTGAAGGGGTGATATGTGGAAGGTATCAAGAGATATGGGTTGTATGACTTATAAAATTGGGAATAAAAGAGAAGGAAAGAAAATAAAATAAAGAAAACAAAAGGCAGTAAGAAGGAGAGAAAAGGGGGCAAGAAGGTAATGGAGGAGGAACAGGAAAACAAATAGGGAGATGAAAGGAGAAGAGGGAGAAGAGGGAGCTCGAGAAAGGGAAAGGTGAGGAAGAAAGAGATGCGTGAGGTCTCTGGCGGAGCTCCGGCAGCTCATGAAGTCGGCCAAAGAAGGTGAAGGCAAAGGAGAACGAGGGAAAAAAAGGAGAAAGATAAAAGAGAAGAGTGTTGTTTGTTTTGGGGGCGTCTAGGGCTTGTTTAGGGGGCGATTTGCAAGCTATTTTTCATCCCCAACCTTCCTTCATTAATGGGTAAGTTAAATTCATCATTTAAGTTCAGTTTTTCTTTAAGTTTATAAAGTTAGGGTTTTGAGTTTGAAATTGAATTGGGGGTTTTTGTTTTAAAGGGTTTGTGTATGAATTGATTGAGTAGAATAGTTAATTTAGATTGTTAAAATGATGATTAAACTTGTTAGTGTGAGTTTGGCATGGCTTGAGGTTTGATTCAATGGAAAATTTGTATTTTAATGCTATGTAGAACAAATAGAGTGTTGTAATTCGTGAGCAAAACAGGTCATTTTTCTAAATTGCGTTTTTTGACAGTTTTTGGGCATTTTTAGCAAAAATACTATTTTAACAAAAGTTGTTCATATCGAAGTTTTACTCAAGATAGGATCAAGAAACGCTTGATTTGCACTTCTTAGGAGGAAGTTATGCTCATTTTAAGTTTCTGCTCAAATTTCATATTTTATATAGTTAATTTTAAAACTCTACATTTTCATATAATGTTTTGTAATGAACTTTTAAGTATCCAAATGAATATATATGATTCTTAAATGTCAATTTTATATATTAATGTTAACTAGAAGTTCAAGTTAGAACACGAAAGTCATTTATATGATTTATGATATGTTTGTTTACATGATTTATATGGAGTTAGAAGAAGTCGATTGCTTCTAAACTAGAGTTACTTAAAGCTCATTAGTAGTTAGCCAAGTCTATTATTATTTATTGAATACATATATGTTATTATGTAGCTTTCGAGTTCACTAAAGAGTCGTTTTGGAGGTGGTTATTTTTCTATGATTCGTAAATTGTAAGGTTTCATATTCAAAACTTTTATATTTTACATTATAAGTCCAAAGAGGTAATATTTCTTACTTAAACGTTTTGTAAGTTTAAAAGGTAAGATTTCTTATTAAGACGTTTATAGTTATGAGAAGAGTTCTATAAAAGTTTTAAACTCATTTTGATTGAGTTTGTTTTAAAAGATGGCAGTTTAGCTTGAAAAGTATCTTTTATAGTTTACAAGAAGAGCTTTAAAAGGGTTTTTATCTAATCTTTGTTGAGATTGGTTTGAATGGGAGGATGTTCCTCCAAAAGATGGAAAGTTGGTTTCCTAACCGCAATTAAAGGAAAGATTATAGAAAGATATTTCGAATAGTTTTTATGTTTGCAAATTTATTGGATTGCCTTTGTGGACTCCAAGAATAGTTTCGTGTTTTTAAAGTTGTAGGGATTGCCTATGTGGCATCTCAAAGAATGGAACTTTGTCAAGTTTGTCTCGACATTACAGATATAGAATAATTGGGGTACATTGATCAGAACCTCAGACTTATATCTTCTGCTACGGTTTGGCCGTATGTAGGGTGTGCACACTGGGGGTCTTTGTCTATAGTTATCTGGAGGGCCTAGCTAGCCCAAAGGCAAGGAAAGTTCATTCCATTCCCTAGGTTTATAACTTTTCTATGTGAAAGAAAAGAAAGAAAAGGAGTTGTTTTGAAAAAGGAAATAGAAAGGATTTGATTTAGAAATAGAAAAGAAAGGTTTTGTTTTAGAAAAGAAAGAAAGAAATGATTTATAAAGTTTGTGGTTTTATTTTTATTTTTGGAAAGAAAATGATTTGTAGGATATGATTAATGTAACCTACCTGCATATATGTTTGGCTTCATGATATGAAATCTTGCTCAGCCACTTTGGTTGATACTACGTGTCCGGTATATGCAGGTACATGAAGGTAATAATATTGAAGAAGGTTCGATATGTGTTACTCCTATTATTTGTATTGCGGCGAGGACGACCAACTTTGTAACCGTATAGTTAATAGTTAACTTGTAATTAAGTTTAAAGAGTTTGAGTTTATTAAGTTTAAACTATAATGGTTGGTGGTTGATAAATACAGGTTTATAAATGGACGCGAGTCCTAAATTAAGTTTTAGGCGGTCCGTTTTACAAACGAAACTCTGCCGGACTTGTAGTAGAATTTTAATAACAAATCTAGTTGTTAAAAGAGTTTTAGGATCACTTAATATAGTTTATTATAGTTAAAGTTATTAATATAGTTATTACAGTCAAAAACTTTTAATAAGTTAAGGGTTTTTGAAGTCCACACTCGTGGTAAGTGTGATGGTAATAGCCCGGACTAGGATTTCCATTGTGTTTAGTTCTTAATTAGGTTGGTTGTAGATCCTAGTTTTTACAATGAGTTTGAAAAACTTATGAAGAAATTAGATATCCAAGAAAGGGAGGAGCAGACTATGGCTCGTTTCTTAGGCGGATTAGAGAAAGAGATTCAAAGAAAAGTCGGAATTGCAGCCTTACACCACTTTGGATGAACTTTTCAAGCTAGCATTGAAGGTGGAAAAACACCAAAAGGAGAAGAAGAAGAAGGCGTTTGTCAAGGGGACTTCTTACACTAAGGGAAGTTCGAATGTGAAGCCACCTTACACATCTTCTTTCACTCCAAAAGGGGATAGTTCAAAATTCCTTGATAAGGGGAAGAAAGTTGTTGAATCTTCTCCTAAAACAGATGATGTTAAATGCTTTAATGTCATGCCTATGGTCATTATCAATCACAATGTCCTAATAGGAGGGTGATGACCTTAGTTGATATTAAAAGTGTTGATGATGCATTTCGGTTGAAGGAACAAAATGAAGAGATTGATGAAGCTGTGGAGACTGAATTGAAGAAGAGGAGATGGGCGAAAGTGTTCTTGGACCAGTTGAAGGAGAGCATGAACATCTTTCACTTGTTCTTAGAAGATTCTTGCATGCTAAGGAGGCCGAAACCATCCCCTCCCGAAGAGATCAACTTTTTCAAACCAAGTGTTTGATTGGAGGCAAAATATGTTTGATGATTATTGATGGAGGAAGTTGTACTAATGTGGCTTCTTCAGCTATGGTGGAGAAACTTAATCATCCAACATTCAAACATCTAAAACCATATAAGCTTCATCGGCTTAATGATGGTAATATGTGGAGGTAACAAAGCAAGCTTTAATTATCTTTTCTTTTGGAGATTCATATACAGATGAAGTAGTTTGTGATGTATTACCTATGGATGCATGTCATTTATTATTAGGTAGACCTTGGCAATCTGATAAAGAAACTGTTCATAATGTAAGGACTAACACTTATTCGTTTAAACACAATCAAAAGAAAATAGTCCTTAGCCCGAGAAAGCCAAACACAAACTACACAAAAAAGAATCAACCTTCCCCAGATCCGAAATCCACAAACAATATAAAGAACTTGTTTTTATCTCAAAATCAAGTAGAAAAGGCGGTTGAAAAAGGAAAAATAATGTACATACTTATTATTGTTAGTGGCCGAAAATGGTGTTAATGAACATGTAATTCCTGATTTGGTTAAACCTTTGGTTAGGAAATTTGGTGATGTATTTCCTAATGACCTTCCATCTAGTTTACCTCCAATTGGGGGAATAGAACACCAAATGGATTTAATTCTAGGGGCGCCACTTCCTAACAAAGCAGCATATAGATGTAACCCGGAAGAAGCTAAAGAGCTTCAAAAACAAATTGGTGAATTGTTATCTAAAAGATTTGTGCATGATAGTCTTAGTCCTTGTACCGTGCCTGTTATTTTGGTTCCAAAGGACGATGGTTCGATGAGAATATGTGTAGATTGCAAAGCTATCAACAATAGGTATCCTATACCTAGACTTGATAATTTGCTCGATGAGTTACATGGTTCCACTCTATTTTCAAAGATCGATTTAAGAAGTGGCTACATCAGATTCGAATTAAAGAAGGTGATGAATGGAAGACATCCTTTAAAACTAAAGGAGGTCTTTATGAATGGCGTGTGATGCCATTTGGTTTGACAAATGCTCCTAGTACTTTTATGAGACTTATGCATGAAGTACTTAGGCCTTTCACTGGAATTTTTATTGTTGTTTACTTTGACGATATTTTGGTGTATAGTAAAAGTGAACAAGAACACCTAATTCATCTTAGAAGAGTTTTCCTTCAACTGAGGGAAAAAAAGTTGTATGCAAATATGGAGTAGTGTGAATTTTTCACACCAAGCGTGATCTTTTTGGGTTTTATTGTCTCAAACAATGTAATCTCGATGGATGAATCAAAAGTGGAAGCTATTAGATCGTGGCCAGTTCCAAAAAGCATCAATGAAGTACAGAGTTTCCATGGTCTAGCTTCTTTGTACAGGAGATTCATCAGGAACTTTAACACCATCTTGGCGCCACTCATTGAATGTATCAAGAAGGGGTCTTTTACTTGGACTCCAGCAGCACAAGAAGCATTCGAACTGTTAAAAAGCAAGCTTAGTGAGGCTCCTGTTCTAGCCTTACCTGATTTCAAGCAAGTGTTCGAGGTTGAATGTGATGCTAGTGGCGTGGGGATTGGAGCACTTTTGCAGCAAGGAGGACGGCCGATTGCATTTTTCAGTGAAAAGCTTAATCATTCTAAGCTTAATTACAACACCTATGACAAAGAGTTCTATGCTATTGTTCGTGCCTTGACTCATTAGACTCATTATCTTAGGCCGGCTCAGTTCGTCCTTCATTCAGATCATCAGGCCTTGAAATATATCAATGGCTAACATAAGCTCAATCCAAGACATGCAAAATGGGTGGAATTCCTTCAGTCTTTTAATTTTTTTCAAAATATGAAACTGGAGTTTCTAACGTTATTGCAAATGCTTTATCACGAAGACATGCTATGCTTTATTTAATAAAGGCACAAGTTCTTGGCTTCAGTCATCTTAAAAGCCTTTATTATGAAGATCTTGATTTCTCTTCATTAATGGAGGCATGCAAGAATGGCGTCCATGGAGCTTATTCAGTCCAAGATGGATTTTTGTTTTGAAACAACAAGCATTGAATCCCTAAATGTCCATTAAGGAAATTGTTGATTAAGGAGGTACATGGTGGTGGTCATTTTGGCATTAACAAAATTATTGATGTATCACAGGAACACTTTTATTAGCCGAAACTTGCTGGTGATGTTCATACAGTTTTAGCTTGATGTTCTATATGTCAAAAGGCCAAAAGTACGTTCCATCAAGGACTATATACGTCCCTTCCTGTTCTAGCTCAGCCATGGGAAGATGTGAGCATGGATCTCATAGTAGCCCTTCCAAGGACTCAACACCAGAAAGATGCCATTATGGTGGTGGTGGACATATTTTCGAAGATTGCTCACTTTGTTGCTTGCAATAAGACCAATGATGCAATTCATGTAGCTAATTTGTTTTTCAAAGAAATCATCCGTCTCCATGGAGTACCGAAGTCTGTTGTGTCAGATAAAGATGAAAAGTTTCTCAGTTACTTCTGTAAAACTTTATGGAAGCTACTTGGTACTAAATTGATGTTTAGTACCGTTGCTCATCCACCGATGGCCAGACCGTGGTGACTAATAGGACATTGACTACGCTGCTTAGAACATTAATCAACAAATCACAAAGAGATTGGGATGTCAAATTGGCGCATGCTGAGTTCGCCTACAATAGATCACCTACCTATGCTACTAAACGCTCACCATTCGAGGTAAATTATGGGATTAATCCTTTAAGTCCTATTGATTTACTTCCTATTCCTGTTTAAGTTCACAATAGCAAAGAGGCCAAGGAGAAAACAAAGGAAATCAAAAAGCTTCATCAACAAATTGGAGACAGAATTGAACGACTTAATGAAGCCTACAAAGTTCGTGCCAATAAGCATGAAAGTAAGTTCTATACAAGCCCGGGAATCTAGTATGATTACATTTGAGAAAAAAAAGAACGGTTTCCAACCAGGAGGAAGAACAAATTGATGCCACGAAGTGATAGACCGTTCAAGGTGCTAGAAAAGATCAATAATAATGCCTGTAAGATCGAGATACCAAATGAAATGGGGAACATCTCCGCTACATTCAATGTTGGTGATTTGGCCCCGTATCTTGAAGAAGCCTTTGAGAAACAAGAAGAATCTTCTGAACTCAGAGAGAATGATGCATGAGCATCTACCTTAGCCCAGAGTCTTCTTGGAATCAAGGAAGAAATAATGGAAGCCTAGTTTTTTAGTTTGATTAACACTAACATCCCGAAAGTGTTAATTAAACAAGCCTAGATTAAGCTACGAGCCTTAATCAACTATCAACATGATTATTTATATATAATGGTACCTTAAAAAATCATTAAATATGTCTAATTATGTTAAACATCATGTAAAGTAGCTTAATTAGTTCACAAACCATGCTTAAAATGCTTAAGTATTGTTTACGGTCTTTGTTAGTGCTTAAACGTTTTCGCAAGGGTGCTTAAGGAAGCTTAAATCTAATGTATCAAGGCCACCTCATGCTTCAACAAATTCACATGGATGTCTTGCAGTCCCATATGTAAGGACATGGCCATTTGAACGTGGAGCAATGAGATATAAGAGTTTCATGGTGATGAGAGGCAATTCTGCCCAGTTCTGGCGAGCTGCAGGGCCCTCCTTCTCTGTTCTGGGTTTCTGAATGTACTCCTGCAATTGCGGCCATCTTTTGAAGATATTTTCCTTAATCTCCCCATTGATAGTTTCTCTGTATATAATCAACCAATGGCCTTATTTTACTATTTTCTTGGAAGCTGCTGAAAACAACTACGTTTTTTGGCATTTGCATTTTATTTTCCTTTTTTAGCTGGGAAAATAACAACCAAATGACGTAAATTTTTGGTATGTTGTAGCCTTATATGTCTAGTTTCTAACCATGTATCATAAGTAGAATTTGGACAACATTAAGACCTTGAAAACATTCTTACACTAGAGCTGTGTGGTTATGTCTTTCTGGATCAGTTTTGATCTTTTATGAAATATTTACTTTCTTTCAATTTAAATGTGGATTTAGTTGACAGAAATTAAAGTAGGTTGATATGAAATTAATGTGGATTTACTAATTGTCATTATAGAACCTTTAGATTGGTGGTTAATTGGGTTGGTGTTAGTGGTGGTTGTTCGTTCATTCGAGCAATGATAGTGATCAAAATCGTTCTTGATTGTTTTGTTTGTTCTTTTCCAATCTTAATGCTCTCATTGCCTTAATCAATATGTATCAATAATCCTTTTAGGTCCAAGTCAAAGTTCTACATGTAGGCCCATGTCTCTTTAATTCTATTTCTATCTCTAGCATGCATCCGTGTAGGGCCATTTCTAATTATAATGTCCAATTCCGCTCCAACCATTCATTCGTGGAACCACAAATTCAGGCATATATTCAACTTGATGTCTCTTAATTATCTATTCCATTCAAAAGTAATCTTTTCCAAAAACCTTACAAATGGATTCCAACGATATGTCGCGAGGTTGTAAATTTGGAACACCTTAGAGGAGGAGAAAAATATCTATCTACTCTTAGATTAGTAATGCATACCATCATCGCCTCCTATGACTCCCCACATTTAAGAACTTGACGGGCTGGCATTTCTCAAATTTTAAGAGCCAGCATTTCAAGTACAATTACAAAATTGAGTTTTCTTAATTATGGAGCAATTTAAACACATGAATTCAGCCTTGAGTGCCAAGATATGGAACTGAAGGAGATGGTCAGAACCATCTCTTGAGGAAGAAGAAGAGATCCATGATGATGAAACACTTCGTCCATCTCTTGTTGTGAAGTCAAAAACTGAGAAGAGGTTGAATAATCTTGAAGCGATTATCATGTCAGCCCCTTCACTCGAGAATGTGGCCCATGATCATGATATAATTTTTTTATACATCAAAAGAATATATATATATATATATATAAAGTGGTTTCGGGTTACCATCCAAATTTTAAGGGGGTCAAAGACATAGGGGACTACTTAAGGACCCTCTCGATTTCTATTGTCTTCATTGCTCTATTGCACATTTCATTTAAGTTAGAATAAAATACCAGGAAATTAATATGTGCTTATTAAGTGATAAATATTAAAATGTGATTTGAAAATGGACAAACATAATCAGGTGTCGTCGAATTCTGATCAATGACACGACCAACGTTCGTCGTATGTTATAGTGATGAGTTAATAATCAATGGATGAGAAAGGACACGATACCACTGCACATACTGTGGAATTCATGCCACCAAGTCCAACGCCACAACGTATCCCCCTAGAATAAGAGCGAAAGTGCGCGGAACCCCCACACACATTCTCACATGTAATAAAATTCCACTCAACCTTGAATGTCTCTCCATATACTGGGTGAAATGCACGGGTGTCTTGCCTGATGATGCAGTTTGGCACAATCTGAACAAAACCAAGTTGAAGCAAGCAAAGATCAGCCAGCTCTACAAAATCAAAACATTCGATAGTATCGAGGTATATGGTAATGCATGCGAAGGCCAAGATATCCGTATCAAACAGTACCCACTAAACCTTCAAACAACCAAGTAATGTGTTAACATGCAAATTAAGTTCAAATTAATCATAAACTAATATAATAAATATACCTGGACCTCTATTAGTGCAACACCCTGAAATTCCGCTACTTTAAAACATAATATGATAAATAATTTAAGGAAATTCAAAAGGTGCTACGCTGCGATAATTAACAATAATCACCGCAAGGCAAAAGGTTCTAACTAAAATAAATAGTCAACGAAGTTTAAATAATTAAACTAGCTAGAAACTAAATAATTATTACAGACTGAAACAAAATACTAAAATCAAATGAATAACAGCGAAAGTCTTACCAAACCTACTAAAGCATAAATAAATACATCGCATTCTTTAACCCAACCTTGAGCTAACCTACTTCAAGTCCCTGCACATTGAACACTATAGTATCAGCCAAAAGGCAGAGCAAGATTTCATACTGTAATAAAACAACACTATCCAATGTGCAGGTTAGATATATAGGAATATCTTACAAATTCATTTCAAACATGTACAAATTAAATATATAAAATAAAATAACTTTCCAACAATTTCAACTTTCAATTTTCTTTCTTTCTAAAACAATTTTGTAAATACATTTAAAATGTAACTGTTTTGAAACCTGTGAGTAGGAAGTATTAAAGTCCAATGAGCTAGCTAGGCTCACGAGACAGGTAAACACCAAAGCCCCTAGTATGCATACCCCTAACTTGTTAACGAACCAAGAAGGAAGACAAATGGCAAGTGTATTGATCAACATACACCCAACTACTAAATAATGGTTGAGACAAAACTCAACCTACTTCCAAACCCGAGGAATACCGCTTACCGGCAACCCCAGAAAAACATTCTTATAAAACATGATAAATCATAATTAAGTAAACATAGAAACATTCTAGTTTACTCAAAACCTGTAACAATGAGGAACATCCTCCTTTTAAATCTCAACTTGGCATATGAGGAACTTCCTCCCTTTTGAATCTCATAAATAATCTCATAATTTTCTTTCACAATAAATATCGTTAAAACGATTTAAATCTCATTATATTAACAATGTAAAACCTTTTAAATTTAAATATATAAATAACGTAAAACTCTTTTTAAATCTCAATATATAACCACACAAAACCTATTTAAATCTCATTCTTGGGACTTTCCCATTCTACAACGGCTTTAATCTTGGAAGGGTCACCATAACACCATCTTTGTTGATGACATGGCCTAAAAACGACACCTCCTTAAGCCAGAACTCACACTTGGAGAACTTTGCGAACCACTTCTGTTTCCTCAAAATATCCAAGATCAACCTCAGATGTTTCTCATGCTCTTCTTCGTTCTTAGAGTACACAAGGATATCATCAATGAAGACAACCACACACATATCCAAGAACTCATGGAAGGAGAAGTTCATCTGGTCCATGAATACAGCAGGAGCATTTGTAAGACCAAAGGGCATAACTATGAATTCATAATGTCCATATCTTGTACGGAATGCGGTCTTAGGGATATCTTTCTTCTTCACCGGAATTTGATGATAACCCGACCTTAGATCTATCTTAGAGAAAACTCCAGCACCCTTCAATTGGTCAAACAGATCTTCAATGCGGGGCAAGGGATATCTATTCTTGATCGTCACTTTGTTCAGTTCACGGTAATCAATACAAAGCCGCATACTCCCATCTTTCTTCTTGACAAACAGAACAGGAGCACCCCACGGTGAGACACTTGGTCTAATGAATCCCTTATCTATCAGTACTTGCAACTTAGTCTTCAACTCTTGCAATTCAGCAGTCGCCAGTCTATACGGGGCCTTAGATAGAGGAGAAGTACTAGGAATGAGGTCAATGCTAAACTCTACATCTCTTTCAGGAGGGATACCTGGTAACTCATCAGGAAAGACGTCCAGATACTCACGGACAATAGGAATGTCTTCTAACTTTGTTTCTTGAGTCAAATCTTTGACCATACAAAGGGATACTTGTTCCCCTTCCCGACGAAGCTTTTGCATTTTAAGAGCAGACACAATCTTTACCCCTTTCTTCAATACCTCTCCACTATAGGAGATGCACTTGCCACACGGACTACGAAGAGTCACCTTTTGATCACGGCAATGAATATGGGCATGATATTTAGATAACAAATCCATACCCAAAATAACATCGAACTCGGTCATGGATAATTCCTTAAGATCAGCAGGATGATTGGTACCCAACAAGGAAATAGTCACACCACGGTACTCGACATGACAACGGTAATTCTCACCAGAAGGAAGAGATATAAGAGTTCGAAGATGAGAACTCGAAGACAAGTTAGCTTTCTTGGCAAAAGAATTGGAAACAAACGACACTGTAGCACCCGAATCAAACAACACGTAAGCAGGGACAGAATTAACAAGAAAGGTACCAGTGATGACGTCGGCATGAACATCAGCGTCAGAATGAGTCATGCTGTAAACTCGATTCTTCGGTGGAGCAGAAGAACTAGGAGGAACAGAAGGACTAGCTGTAGCTCTCGGATTCTTAGGGCACTCATAAGTCTTGTGACCGACCTCTCTACAATAGAAGCAAACAATGGTAGCTCCGTTACAGTCCTTCCCCAGATGATGAGGCTTCTCACACTTCTGGCACTTGGACGGATCAAAACTCGGCCTAGAACTGGAACCTTGATACCCACCACGGTGATTCGGTTTAAACTTCAGCTTCTTAGCCGGACTAGGAGTAAAAGAAGGGTCAGGCTTCCTCACAGATGCAGCCTTAGCAGTTTCTTCCTCCTTTATAGAAGCATGGACACTTAGGGCCATCTCATAAGCACCCTGGAAAGTAGTAGCTCCCGAACTCAGCACAAGGGTCCTTACCCTAGGGTCCATCTTCTTTATGTACCTCTTAAATCTCTCAGCTTCAGTGGGAATGACGGTACAGGCAAACTTAGACAGCTCCGTAAAGCGGTCCGTATACTCTTGGATATTCATGTTCCCTTGAGTCAAAAGATAGGAACTCTACTTGTTTCTGCCAACGAAACTCATCGGGATAAAACCTCTCCTTCAGCTTGGCGGAAAACTGAGTCCACCCAAATCCAACAATAGCCATACAAGTAGTCTTTACCGTACCCCACCAATTATCAGCCTCTTTCTTCAAGTAATAAGTCCCAATAGGTACCATCTCAGCAACAGGGCAATTAGTTGCCGTAAAGAGCTTCTCCATTTCCATTAACAAATCTTCCAGAGCTACAGGATCAGCTGCGCCATCATAAGTAGATGGCCTATGACGGTCAAATCGATCAAACACTGACTGCCCAACAACGGGGGTAGTAGCTCTGTTAGCCAAGGATATGAACGCATTTTTGAGGTTTTGACGGCGACGACGCGCGGCTTCCTTTCTAGCAGCCATTTGTTGTCGTGGAGGCATTCTACAAAACAGAAATTTATAAATTAGTCGACTAAATTCACATAAGTAAACATTTAATCGACAAATAACGCAAACAAAAGGGTTCCCATGGTTTCTTTCCTACCCAAGTAACTCTCAATAAGCACTAAACTTGAAGCCTAATACACTAGTAATCCTAGTTACAAGTCTACATATTTCTCGTGAAATAAGTAGCAACTCAAAGAGAGTTTTTGGAACGTTTGGCTCTGATATCAACTGTAACATCCCGTCCGATACGAAAAGCAAAGGAGACAAAGATAAATAAGATAAAGCACTAGTGGTAGCGGAAATACCACTAAGACGGAGATGCTACTCTAAGGAGTAGAATTAAACTATAAAATAAACGTAAATCCTCCAAATAAGATAGTTAACTTCCGATAATCATATATAAAAGGAAATGAGGTCCCATACCCTCATTCCAACCAAAGTTCCAAAATTACTATGAAAATTCCAAAAGGACTTCAAATAAAGTGATCCAAATCCAAAGACAATACTAGTAATCCATGGTTCAAAACATGCGACAAAACAATAAAGGAAACTACTTAAGGCTTACTAAGTAGCTAGTCCTAATTCCCGACTCATAGTGCTCATCTACTATGACAAGCACCACCTTCTTGCTCACAAGGCCAAAACGCACTTTCCCGGTCTAAACCGTAACAGTCCTAAACAGCATCGTCATCTGCATAATAAATCAACAACTTCCACAATCAGTGGGGAGTAACTAGCAGTTCTCCCAGCACAAACAGGAACAAATAATAAACTTAAAGAAAATAGAAGCACGCCAAAGACATACATTACAATCGACATAATCAAAACATGCCAAACATGCTACGACAAAGCATAAGCACCAAACATGCATAAAGAGAAGGCTAAGTACCAATACCCAATCAACACACACAATCAAGCACACATCAATTCAAAGACAACAGAACATACCGCCTGTGAGTAGACTCATTGGACCATACCGCCCAAGGCCTACTTTGCATATTCGAGGACCATACCGCCCTATCGAATAGCTGCATATCCGAGGACCATACCGCCCATTCCGGATAGCAAAACTCAACGGATCATACCACCCGTGAGTGAACCAATGGACCATACCGCCCATGGTTAAGTAACCAAATCCTAGGACTATACCGCTCTCAGGATAATCAAACAAATTCCTAGGACCATGCCGCCCTTAGGAAAATCAAACAAAAGCAATGTATACACGACAAGGCATACAAGGAACTCAACAACCAACATACTTATACACGCCAAGGTATACAAATCAACTCAAATAACTAACATACGTATACACGCCAAGGTATACATGCATAACTAATCCCGTAGACAAGAAAACAAACATGTTGATGCGTATAACACAAAAACGTTATCTGAGTTTGGGTACGAAGTCTATTACGACTAAATCACAATATTTCCCGTACATAACTCTTGGCGAAGAGATGCTAAGGACAATATTATCCTCCCCTAAGCATTTCAACGTCGACAACTCAAAGCATAGGCCCACAACAACAACAAACCGACAACTACCAAAACTACCCAACCAACTAGGGTACGTTCCCTTAATAAAAACAACTCCAACGTACTCTAACATGCTCAAAATACTTACATAAGTCCAACACTTAACATATAAACATGATGTAAGCTTAAAAGAAAAACAAACATCAAAACGCAAACGTAGAAGGCAGCAGTTGGTCGCGACCAGCGACAACGGTCGCGAGGTGCGACCAGACGGTCGCGAGTCGCGAGCTGCCACTGCTCCTGGCTTGTAGGAAGCACTCGTATGCTCACGTCTCGCCCCTTTGGTGCACGTCTAGTCTCCAACAACGACTAAACACACAAAGCATAACCATACACAACCAAGGCACATCCTAGCATGATACTACACATCAACAACATCCCAAAGTCAATTCCATGAATAAATCAAATTACTCCAATCCACATAACAACAAGAACATCACACTTGACAACATTCAACAATCAAAACTAACATCGGAATCACAACAACATGCTCGATACATAGAAAGAACCATGAACCACGTCCTAAACATGATACTACGCTAAACTACGAGCAAACAATCACCTAAATTCCACCTAGCATGATTCTAAGTTCTCTAACGCGATTCTAACAACCTAAGTTCAAAATCTATTCCCTATCGAACTAGAAAAACGCTAGTTACCTTGATCTTCGCGTGGAAAGCAATAGAACGCTCGATTGAAGTCTAGACCCCTTGAGAAATGTCACCACCTTCGTCTCCTACGATCGCAATTACAAGGAACTCAACAAAGGCTTGAAAACCGGTGTGGAAATAGCTTGAAACCCACTAGGAAAAACTGATTTTTGTGTGAGAATTGTGTAGGAAAAACAAGAGAACTCTTTCCTCTCTTTTTCTTGAGTGGTCGTGTGAATTGGAGGTGATGGAGAGGAGTAAAATGCTGATTTTATTTACAGCAATAGGTGAGTGAAGAGATGGTGAATTAAAGGAGTGTTAATGGCCATGATGGCAAGGAATTATGAGGGTGAGTGAAGGGATTAACTCATAATCATATTAACGTTACAAAAGAAAGTCATGGCTGTCCAAAACTCTTCGTAAACCAAAGTAAACCAGATTTTCGGACCCCCTTAAGTGAAGTAGCAATATATGCGCAACCTCAAGTACAATGTACGTTTCCAAGAGTAAAGTACATCGCTTAAAATAAATATTATAAATAAATATTTTTATAAATAAACGTAATATAAATATGTATTTACCAAGCTATTACATTATACATAATGCACATAAACGAGCGCTACATTGCCCGTTAAAAATAATTGATGCAAATATGAGCATTGCTCGTATACTTCACAATGCTACATTTAAATTCACATATAAAAATATAAATATTATCGAAATAAAAATTAGGTATAAAATATAAGTGCTTAACGGAAAATATATTAACGAAACATAATTAACCGTCCAAAATAGTAATAATTAACGCGCGAAATTTTCATAGAAATTTGGGGTGTTACATATGTACTAGTCTTAATAAGAAAATCATACCTTATCAACAACCATAATCAACCAATCTAATCTCAAGTCAATAAGGTTCTTGTACGAACCCACAATCTACAACATAATATAGTATAGTATAAATCACTTGACTATACTTCACGTAATTCACATACAAATAACCTAACATAGTTAATGAGCTTTGACTAATTTTGAAAACGACTCAACGTCAATAGAACACAAAGTCAACAAAAGTCAAACTGATTTTGACTCTAATATCATCCATATTATTTTCCACTAACTAACCACTTATCATTCACCCTATACCAACAACAATGACATACAACCATGACGACGACAACAACAACAACAACAACACCAACAACAACACCAACACCACCACCAACACCAACAACACTAAACAATAAGCTCATTATATATACAATCACTCAACTATAATTCGATTTAGGATTAAAACTAACAACTAACAACTAACAATTAATCCAATATGCTCAAGAATTTCAAAATAACATTTGAACTCGTTCTAACCAAAATAATCTAAACTATATTTTAACTAGTAACTCAAAATAAGAAACCAATCATTAATCTAATATAACAAGATTTCATAGTAATTTCAAAAGTATTAATTTTTGCAAACTAAACGCATTAATTAACTCGAATTACACATAAAACATAAGCCAATTAAACAAATTGAGTATAGTATAAATTTTCCCCCAAATCAATTTTCTCAAGAACCCTAATTTAACAATAACCCCAATTCGAAAATCAACACGTAAACTAAAAATAAAACATGGGAATAAATCTTACTTGGTTAATAGAGTAATTGGAATGTAGAAGAGTATAAAAAGACCCGAAAATTTCCACCTTTGACCCGGTATCCGACCCAGCAAAAGCCCCTAAAAATTCTTTTAATTGCCAAAAATAAAGCCAAGAGATTATTATGGTGATAGGTAGTAGGCATTTGATGATGGTTGTTGATGATGGTTGATTGTTTTGTTTTGATTTTGGTAAAATAATCAACCAAAGCTTTGGATATTAATGGAGGCACAATCTGTGAAGTAAAGTAGTGAAGAAATAGTGGAGGGTGTCGAAGGAACTCTCGCCTATGTATATCAAGTACGTTTTTATGACTTTATTTTGTTTTTCCTTTTTTTCTCTTCTTTATTTATAGTTTAGTTTACTAACCCTAATGAATACTTAACCTAATCACACTAGGAATAGGTTTTGGGCTACTTCTTTGATAAAGTCAAAGTATGGAAGAAAAATAATTTAATAAAAACTAATTTCAAATTTTTTTCGTAAAACAATTTAATATAAATATTTATTAACAATATATAAAAATACGGGGTGTTACAATTAGAGAATAAATCAGTCAGCGGTAAGACATCAACTTGTCTTTCTCTTTGCCCATCACAACAGAAGTTTCCCAAACTATTGCTCGCGTAGTACCCTGTGCAACACGCTTCCGAATACGATTCGAGCGAAATTATGGAAAGTACTCACTAATCCAAGTCTGCAACATTTGTCAAGCATCCACATATCTGTTAGTATCAGCACGACTCGCTACTCCTAAGTTGTTGGTAAAGGTAGGCCAAAGCAGTTGTGCCCCAAGCATAGGTAGAAATCTCCTCAAATGACTCCAATTGTGGAAGAGTGACTAGACGAATTTTGTTGCCACCCTTGTCAATAAAAAGAGTGGAACCAAGAAGAGTGAGGTGAAAGCCCCGAGTTTGTGAAGTGGTTCGAAGCACCTCGTCAACAAATCTGTAAATGATTTTATCTGACCAAATTCGCTCTCCTTTCCAATGCTGGTCCACAAACGCCTTTTTCTCCATCCTAAACATCTCTAAGACATTGATATCCAAGGAGTCCCATGCGTTGTAATCCCCAATAATCTCCCCCTCGGTCGGAATACGAAGAATGTCCTCAACATCGTGCAACATGATTGTCATCTCACCAAACGGTAAGTGGAAAGTGTTCGTATATGGCTGCCATCACTAAACAAAAGTCAATATCAACGTCATATCAAACTTCTCAAACATGACCTCAGACAAATGAGTGAACCCGCTATCATCTACCAAGTCCCTAACTGTGTCACTCATGCCCGAGTATCAATCTCGAAGCCACACACAATCCTTATATCGGTTATGATACTTTAAAACCCCCTAACATGTCCAGCCCAAATATGTGCAACCACATGTCCCCCATAATTCGGTATCACGGTATCATTGATGGGACCATCGAGCATTGGCTCATTCACCTTCCAAGAACTACCGTCTACTACCGCGTTCCTCTTACCCCTACTACTAGCAGAGGTAGTGCATCCTCGATGATGCAAATGACGCCTACCAGATTTGTCCATGGGCAAGGCGATCTCTTTCCCCTTTAAATATAAAATATTTAATGTATTAAACAATGATCTTCTTTTTAATAAGACGTATTTAAGCAAACTTCCTTAATCTATAACTATCATCATATGAAACTTGCTATATATTTTTACTATAACTAACATATCTTCACATGAAATGTAGACTAAATATGCATTGTATGATAAAATATTAATTAATTAACCATAATCTGCATTGTATAACATATTTATAATGAAAAAAAATTTAAAATTCATTATTCATTAATTTTTTTTCATAAGAAACTAATTTTCAACAAATAAATTAGTATCTTTTATATGTTAGTTTATTCTAATACTACATAAAATATTAATATAATTTCTATCAATACATAGAATGTTACAAATTATGTTATTATGAACTATGTATTTATTCTATGTGAATTAACATAATTTAACAAGTAATTCATACTAAATAAATTTCCATGCATACACAATATTAATTAACAAGTAATTTATACTAAATAAATTCCCATGCATACACAATGTTAACATGGGAAATTAATATATATATATATATATATATATATACACGCAATGTTTGAAATAAAATCACAACATTAATATTGAAATAATATTTCAAATAATGTCACAATATTTCAAATAATATTAATTAATTAACTAAATAGCATTTCATTTAATTAAACATGAGAAATTATCACAAGTAAATTAATTAATTAATATTGAAAAATAAGGCCACAACAAAAGACGGCCACGAGGCCGGCCGGTTGAGAGAAAAGGCCAATTGTTTGTCACAACCGGCCTACCTTATGGGCAACCGTTTGTGACTTACGATTGACCTTAAGGCTGACCATTTGTAACAAACAACTGACCTTAAGGCTAGCTTTTGTCATAAACAACCGTCCACAAGGCCGACCGTTGTGAAAACGGTTAGCCTTAAGACCGACCTTTTGGCATAAATAATCGTCCATGAGGCCGGCCCGCTGTGGTCGGCTGCCTTCTTGGTTTCTGGCGATACTTCAAATGTAACGTGCCTTGACCACTTTGGCAATGAAATATGGTGCGACAACGTGGCGACTAAGGGTGATTATTGAACGAACCGAACCCGAACTCTACTTAGCTCGGCTCGTGTCCGTTTAAGTTTAATCGAATTCGAACCGAGCTCAAAACTTATTGAACCGAGCCGTTATCGAGCCAAATTTTGACTAAACATTGACCGAGCCGTTGTCGAGCTTACTCGAACAAGCTTGACCTACTATTATCCTTAGTTTATTTGTCTACTCTATTATTTATTAATGAATATTATTTTTTAGCAAATATTGTCAAGAATAAGTTAACCTTTGCGTTGACCGCTTTTAACAGGTCAACCTTAAGATCTTCCACGAACAAGTAAACCTTGTATACCCCTCCGCTTTTAATAAGTTTTTTTACAAGTTACCTAAACCTGTAAATTGACTTTTTAATTCTCCTCCCATTAGACTTTTTGACTTGTAAAAATGTCTTCCCCTCCTAATTTTCCGTATCCACCCCGTGAAAACAAGCCTCAGCTGCCTCACCCTTGAAAATCAACCCCACCCTTTTCCCACCCCGGAAAACCAGCCCCACAGTCCCAAGCCCCTCCCCTTTCCCATCCCCAAAATCCACCTCTCACCCCTAAAAACCACTCTCTCCTTTCCAATCCCTGAAAACTAGCCTCTAGCCTATATCCACCACTCCAACCACCAAAAACACCGCCAAATCCAACAAAATATCAATTAACCGACACCGCGAACTAAACCCCAACAAATTAGAGAGAGAAAAAGAGAGGAAAAATTGAAAATGGCGTCCATATCAAAGAAACAACATATCATAAACTATTTGTTTGAATTAAAGAATCTATTTTGCCCATTCTTTCCATTCATTTCTTATCAATCCAAATTGTAAACATAGCCCCAAACACTGATAATTCATTAAAATTTCAAAAATTCATCCGCAAAATTGGATTACTTAAACGCTAATCAAAAGAATCAGAATATCATAAAAACTAACCCAAACAAAATTAAATCAAAGAAATCAATGATGCTCCATCTAGAAAATAAAAATAAAAAGAGCATACAAATAACATGTATACACACACGATTTGGAGGGGCAAGAAAGAGAGAAGTTAAAGCAGATACCCTCGCCTTTCCCCCCTTCTCAAAGCTCAAAAATACATAGAATCAATGGAGGGTATGTAAAGCAGCTACGAAGTTCATTCAAAGTAACACCTCATAAGGTGTCAATTTGTATTCTTGTACAAATCTATGCTACTCTTGGTCCCTTTTTTCTCCCTGACCCTTATTTGAGGCAATAGGTAGATGTTGCACTCGAGAGTATGATGCGCATCATACTCTCGACCCAAAACGCATCCTCCACCAAATAAAACGCGTGACAATAAAATGGGCGGGGTGAGAAATGTACATGGGCTTTAATATAGTGTACATAACAAAATTCAAAATAATAACTGACATGACAGTTACTGTAGATGATGTATAAGAAGGTTTAATGGAAAGTGAACCGCCTTTTTTTCATTTCACTGTTCCCAAAACCTTTTCTCTCTCAACTGCAACTCTCTCTCTCTCTCTTATTTCCGGTGCAACGTCCCTTCATCTTCTTCATCTTCTTCATCTTCATCCCATATTTTCAACCATAATTCTTCAAAATTCTGGGCTTCTCTTTAGAATTTCAAGTTTCAACCAGTTTCATCATCTTCATAATCCCTCACAAACTCAAAAAAATATCATTTTTATACCCTAAAAAACAAAGAAGAAGAAAGACATGGCCAAGGAAGCAAGCGAAAAACAACAAACCCAGAAACTAAGGTATACACCAATGAATAAAGTTCATTTTTTTAACTATTAGGAAAACTATATGTACATTATTTTGCCCTAGTTTTTGTTTAACGAAAAGACAATATACATTCTCTAACCCTAGTTTTTTTTTTTGGAAGCATTGATGATGAAAATAGACCACTTTCAACCTTTATTCAATTTCGTAGGAAGAGGGATGCAACAAATCCACCCATTGTGGACCCCCTGATTTTGAAGGAACTAGAAGCTGAACATGGACATCAAACTGAACAGTAAGTACACTTTTGAACTTGTTCCTATCTTTTAGTTATGACATGCAAGTTTTGTCATTTTTGTGTAAACATGTTAATTTTATTACCAAACTTGTACATTGTATGAAACATGCTATTAAATATATGAAATAATGTGTAAAATGGTGGGTCTCTTTGCATAAATTTTATAAGGAAGATGTACATTATCAACTTAAACATGTATATTATGAGATAAGGTATGTACATTAAATGTGTACATTTTATGTAGTTTGGTATCAAATATATAAATGAAGGATGTTGCTTCTTTTAGCCATTGATTTTGAAAGGAACATGTACATTCTCACATTAAACATGTATATTATGAGATAAGGTATGTACATTATAAATTTATGAATTGACGAAATGTTTTGTTCATATATCTTAAATGAAAGTACAAATGTACATAAAATGTACACATTTTATGTAGTTTGGTATCAACTGAAAATGAAAGTGCATTATTTAACATATAATTTAAAGGAACATGTACACTATATAAAGAAGCCTGTCCATTAAGGAGTTCAGCGTGTATATATGGTTTGTTAGATTTCAAGCAGTGTACATTTTTGTTTGGGGCATGTACAATATTTGCATAGAAATGTACAATGATTGCAAATCCTCAGGTTTTATGCTTTAGGGTTGAATTCTTCTATGAAGTATGTACATTAATATTAACTGTATGTACACTAAATTGGGGAAACATGTACATAATTTTTATGACCTTATGATAAACTACTTGGGGTGGTTTGTTGGAGGCATATACATTTATCTAAACTACGTGTACAGTACTTATGATAACCCATAATCTTTATTCCATCAGTGTTCCCTCTCCTTAAGGAAATGTACATGCTGTTTAGATATTTTTTATTTTGAAAATGAATACTTATTGTTACCTAATGTAACAGGGGCTCAGGAGACAACCCTGGTAATATAATCTCCTATATACATATTTAATATAATGATGGTCTAATAAATAATTGGCAAACCCAACAGCATCCTGAACAGCAGGAGGAGGAGCAGGGACATATATTGTACCAGCTACAGCACCATCAACAACAACAACAAGAATAATACCTCCAGCAACAGCAACAACAGCAACAACAGCAACAGCAACAACAGCAACAACATCAACAGCAACAACAGCAACAGCAACAGCAACAACAACAACATCAGCAGCAGCAACAGGTAATTTCTGCAAGTTGTATCATTTTCATCAGCATGTACAATTTAATATACATAATGAACATAAGCATGTTTATTGTGTACATTCAAATATAAATATTGTTTTTACTATGTACATAATTATGATGAACATGTACATAATCGTGATAACTATGTACATTCAATTGTGACGACTATGTACATACATATTGAGAAAGTAGATAATGTACATTGTTTTTGTTATTATGTAGATTCACTTGTTTATAATGTACATTGTGTTCAGTTTCATGAATCTGTACATAATTGTTTTGATTGTGAACATGAATGTCATGAATATATACATTTCAGTGTGCAGAATGTACATAGTTTTACCCAACATGTTCATGTTTTCTGTATATAATTGTATTGACCATGTACATAATTGTGATGACTATGTACCCAGCATGTGCAGTCTACAAATACATACTAGACAATGTACATTTTTTTATGCTATTCTGTACATTCAATTGTTTATAATGTTATGTTCCATGAATCTTTTATGTATATAATTGTTTTCATTGTGAACATGAATGTGATGACTATGTACATTTCAGTGTGTTGTGTGTACATATTTTTACCCAATATGTTCATGCTTTCTGTACATAATTGTTTTGACAATGTACATAATTATTTCAACTTTGTACATATGAGTATGCAGTGAGTACATAATTTTACTAAATATATTCATGCTTCTTTATGTACATAGTTGCACATTCCAATGTACATTCCAACATGGTCTTACTTCCTATAATATTGGGAATGTACATTCTAATGTACACTGTGTACACTCTCTTGGCTTAAATGTTCATTCTTTTGAACTTTATCAACTGTGTAATCATTCTTTACTATTGCATTGTATTTTACAGTCCATCACAGTTCCCCCTCAACATCATGACCACATCCCACAACCTCCGCGCGACCTAGAGGTATATAATTTCAATAAGGACATTTAATCATTAATTTCTAGCCAAATACTAATTACATTCTTTCTTAGGCTTGGAAGTCTAGGTTCACGGAGGTTTGTTCAAGGTTAACAACGAACTTGGTGGAGTTGACAACTCTACTAAGCCAGGGGCCCCAGCTCAATTTGGAGCAGCTGAACATCGACCCCAGTGTTGACAACATTACTTCTTCAATTTTACAACACATATGGGCACAGTTCGAGACCACCGGTCATGCTGTTCCCCAAACTCAGCATGAAGAGGAAGGGTTCTCAGTGAACCAAGATGAGGCTTTCTTCCTGACTTCCCAACTTTGGGCCATGGTGGACCTGGCTGTTAACACCCACCTTGGAGTTGATCAACCAACAACAACACCCGCTGCTGCCCGAAGATTGGACTTGAACTTGGGGCTTGATATGGGCACGGGTTCTAGCCCACCATGGTCAGAGAGCCAGGTTATCAACGCTCTCTTCCAATCAAGTGCAGAGTTTTCAGGGTAAACATAGTAGCATGGCCCATTAAGCCCATATTCATTTCATTTATCAAACAATGTACCATTGACCAATATGGCCTGATTTGAATTATCAAACAACCAAATATTAAGAAATAAAATCAGTGCCAAATTGGCCTGGCATTGTGTATCATTTGTGGATTTATTATCATTCCATTAACTTATGGTTCATGTTCCCCAGTTACAAAGACATTGTTCGTAAAGGTGCACAGCTCACCCCGAAAGATACAGAAGAGAGGTTCCTTCTATGATATCTTACATTTATTATCTCAATTGTCTTATGGGTCATTGTCTCATATTTGCTTTAGAATGTACATTGTTTCATATTACATGTGCATATATGGTTTATTGTACATTCTATTATATTGATTATACATTCTGTCGTATTAGATGTACATGGTATATTATATGATATTGAGTGGAGATTATCTGCTGTTGAATGTTCATTCTCTGGTGATGATAGTACACTCTATGACATTGAGTGTACATTACAGGTCATTTCTGTCATATTGAGTACATTGTGTGATGTTGCATGTTCAGTCTCCCATGATGATTGTACATTCAATGAAATTGAGTGGACATGTTGGGCTCATGATTGTTCATTCTTTCATTATCTCATATTTGATTTAGAATGTACATTGTTTCATATTACATGTCCACATTTTAATATTGAAATGTTCATCCTTTTTGTTATTGTACATTTTATTATATTGATTGTACATTCTGTGGTATTAGATGTACATTTTATTATAATGTCTGTACATTTTTCCATATTAACTGTTCACACTTAAATATTGAATGTTCATCCTTTTATAATGAATGTACATTTTATTATATTGTCTGTACATTTTCCATATTAAATGTTCACACTTAAATATTGAGTGTTCATCCTTTTATAATGAATGTACATTCTATTATATTGATTGTACATTCTTTAATAAATATATATTTTTTATGGCTTAGTCCACTACGTAATGTGGAAACTTATGATCACATTGGAAGCCCACCAACACACAACCAGGAACAAGAACAAGAAGACAAGAGGTCCTACCAAATAATGTTCATACTTTTATGTTATATGTTCTTCCTTTACCATTTAATGTTCATACCTTAATAATTATATTATTGGGGGTTTAGTCCACTCCACAGTGCGGAAGGTTACGGATCTGATGATCAGCTTACCAAACGCCAAGAAGACCAAAAACAAGACAAGGGGTACTTGGTCTAAAAAACCAACAAATAAACTTTTTTATCCGTACGTAATATGATTTACTAATTTCAAACCTTATATCTTATGCAGGAAACAAAAGGTTGTACCGAACTCCCCGCAAAGACGGCCAGCACGTCGAATTCAAAAGACAACAATTTTCAAGTCCCCGTTCTTGGTGCAGTACTCCCATCTAATTGAAAAGAAGAGAACAAGGAAATCAGTTGACCTCAGCTACATTGCCGATTATGCTTTTGGAGCACCGGATGATGAGTAATTAGTCTACCACACTTGCTATTTAAATAACTCTTCTAATGTTGGGACTTACATTGAATCAATGTCATTGGCAGTGAATTGTTGTACGACGACGGATTCTCCTTCATTAACAGAGAATCTTTCCGCGTGCTTGGTGATGATAAGGAAATCTTCAACTGCTTCCTTGATGCATGGTCATGCGTCCTGAATTATAAGATGAAAACAAGTGTTTCATCTTCTCCAAAACGACTATTCTTCTCAACAACTGCACATGTAAACAGTCTTCCACCCTATCTATTTATTATATGTAAATGCTATCCTTTGATTGGGGGACAGACACATTTCTTCTTTCATTTGAAGCACCTACTCCAACCTTATGCAGCAAATCCACCATCATCAAAAACTGAAGAAGAACTAAAACAAGACTTGAAGATGACAGAGGCATCAAGGCTCGACGACTTTTTCAACCGTTTGACGTACGAGTTAGGGGATCAGGGTATCTCAGACATCGATCAGTATGACTTGGTACTTTCCTAATTCATCACCCATAAATATTACATTTAATTTTTTATTGTGTTTATTAACTTAATCATAAATGTACATCTATATACCATGTTTGTACATTTGGAAACCATGTATGCACATTATTCACATTCATGTCATCTATACATATCCATGTCATATAAATGTACATCCATGTCATATTAATGTATATCCATGTGATATAAATGCACATATTTATTGTATAAATGTGTTATATATACTACATAAATGTATATAAGTACCATAAAAGGTTATATCAATGTACATCTGTGTTATATAATTGTACATCACAATACCTTAAATGTACATCTATGTTATATAATTGTACATCCATGACATGTAAATGTACAATATACTTATAAATGTACATTTAATGTTCATAAATCCTATATTAATTTAAATCTTTACAGAAAACATAAAGTTCATATAAATGTATATCCATGTTATATTAATGTACATTGATGTTATATAAGTGTACATCGATCTTATATAATTGTACATCTTATATATATGCACATCCTTGTTATATAAATGTACACCCATCTTATGTAATTGTACATCACAATACCTTAAATGTGCATCCATCCAGGTCTTCTTTCCAATTGTTGCCAACGAGCATTTCTATGTCTTCTGCATCAACTTCCTCAAAGGAACACTGGACATACTAGACAATAGAATCCTGCCGGCAAACATCCCCCTAGCCAACAAATATCGGGACTACCCCCGTAAACTAGTAAGTATAATACTGACTTCTCTCTATTTTTTGACGTGCCACATTTGACGTGCCACATTGACAAACATTTCCTATAGACTATGTTTTTCGGGAGGTTTTTGGTGCAGCAAGGGATCAGCAATAGAGTCGCGCTGATTCGTGATATGGAGGAACGCGTTGTTCATATGCCATGGAGAAACAATCTGAACATCACAGATTGTGGTATTTATGCCATGCGTCACATGGAAAAATACATGGGAAATTGGGAAGAGGATTTCGATACAGGACTGCTATCTACTAACGTAAGTATTTGTTTAATCATAATACTCTCCCTTCAATAGATAGGACTATATGTACATCCACATGCATTGTATGTACATTATGCTCCTATATATGTACACTCTGATGTCATACATGTACATTATTCTTTAGTATATGTACATTTTTTTAAAACTGTAGTCCTCATATATTATCTCTTTTGTTTACCAGTTTGACATGATCAAGGAGCTGAGGATTCAGTACTGCATTGAGCTTTTAACAAGCGCTACCAATACCCTAGCATCAGAAGTTGAGCAGGGGGCCAAGGAGTTTGCCGCACAAAAGCATTAACAGTTTCGTAGTTGTAATCCATTTTAATCCACATACAATTTACATATACTTCCTCCGTTTCGCAATACTCGCAACATTAGCATAGTAACCACTATTCATATATCCATCTTATATTATATTTTTCTCCAAATGTGTAAGACAAAATATAGCCTTGTGGGGTCTTATTTGATTCGTCTTAATGCATACTATTATAATAACAACCTTTTATAATTTTTACTTATCAATAATTAGAGATATTAAAGCTCAAGATATTGCATGGGATTGTGTGCAAACAAGAAACGTTGCGAGTATTGCGAAACGGAGGAAGTATAATTTAGTCTATAGGTAACTTTTAAATGTATCTATTCACTGTATTGATGTACATACTAGGAAAAATCCATCAACACATACTTACAAATTATAAATTTGCAATGTCCAACAAAAAGACAAAACAAAACTAGAAGATCCACCCTAAGACACATGTTCCCTTTGTTCCCACATACTGACATAGATGTACATTCACCTTAACCTAAATGTTCCCTTTTTACCAACATGTCTTCATTCTACTTAAAAAATCAAAACACATGAACCAATAATCTAACAAAAAAAAACATTTCATGAACATAAGTCATGCTTAAATGTACCTAATTATTATATTAATGTACATGCTACTACATACCCAATAATCTAACAAAAAAAAACAATTCATAAACATAAGTCATGCTTAGATGTACCATATTATTATATTGATGTACATGCTACTACATACACATGTTCACACAAGTAATTCCAAATACCCACCAAAATGACAAAAAAATCATACAAAAACATAATGACACAGGTGTCTCTCTGTCCCCTCAAAGGTGTACATCTAGCTTAACAAAGATGTACATTTTTCACCAACATATGTTCATTGTAACAAAACAGCTTATTAATTTTTACACCAAATCCTAGGATTTTTACACATTACCAGATGTTTCATCTGGATTTGCACCTTCAATAGGATGATTTACACCATCATCCAATTGTTCATTCAAAAAGTATTATCAAAATCACTACAAGCATCACCAACATTTATATCTCCACCATTAACAACACCATTTACATCTAAATCTTCCATATCTACTACAAGCTCAAGAGTTTACTTGCATTAAACAAAAAAACCAAAATAAAAATATTTTACGAATTTTACTTGCATTAAATGAAGAATTTATTACTAAATTGTGGGAAAGAAAAATCTGAAAGAGAAAACAAGGGAAAAGAATGAATATAGATAGAGTTTAATAAGAGAGAGAAGCTGAGGAGAGAGAAAAAAAAGGATATATAGTACAAGCTGAGGAGAGAGAAACTATAAGCTAAAAGTGAGCTGAGAGAAAATATCAGCTTTTCAAAATTTTGGGGAGGCGCCAAAAATGAAACTCAAAAGTCAGACAAAACTTTTTGGCCCACTTGCAATTACTAAAACATGGGACCACATGCAAATTGCTAAACGTTGCCGTTTTCATTCAAGAGTATGATGCTCATCATACTCTTGAGTGTATAATCTAATTTGCGTATTTGAGGTGATGGTGATGGTTTTCATTAGACATGAATTGCATATGTTGGGTTTAGAGAGAGAGAAGTAAGAAAGAAGGAAGAGGTGATGGTGGTGAAAGACAATCGAAGCAGGGGTAGTGGATGTAGAGGATGGTAGACAGACGTGAGATGCAAAAGGTAAATGAGGGTAGGGGAGGGGGATTTGTCTTTTTTATTTTATTTTTAATATAAATTTTATATTTTAAAATGTCAAATAAAAAAAATGATATGTGTCACTTTAATCTGTTAAACAGGTTAACAAGAGGTGATAGCCGGTTTTGACTTGTTAAAAGTGGAGGGGTATAGAAGGTTTACTTGTTCCTAGAATATCTTAAGGTTGACTTATTAAAAGCGGTCAACACAAAAGTTAACTTATTCTTGACAATTTTTCCTATTTTTTATGAATTTATTTTGAAACACTAAAGTTATTACCTTATTATTGTGTAATATCTGGAACAAACATATTTTTAGATTTATACATAATATAGTATTTCAATATATAAAAGAATAATCGAGCCTGTTCACGAGTTTTCTGAACCGAGCTTAGCATAACTCAACTCGGCTTGTTAAGGTCTCAAGACGAACTCAAACTCAAGGCGAGCCACAACGAGCCGACCTTTGACCGAGTCGAGTCTGAACTGTTTGCGAACAAGACAAACTCATTCTCACCTCTAGTGGCGACGCTTGGTGGCCAGCGAGGTGGCTTCGACTCTGGTAAGGTGGCGACGACTATAACTTCAGGTGGACGGCCTGGAGGGAAGGTGAGGGAAGGTGAGGGACGAAAAGTAAGGAGAGAGAGTGAGTCAAAGATGTATATGGATGGGGGGGTTTTGTAGGAAATTCAACGATACTAATCCGTATGTTTTGGTGGAAAACAATTTTCTTGGAAAAGCATTTTTCAAGGAAAACAATATTCAATGGAAAATATGATTTTAGAAAAAGTTTTCATTTTTTTGTTTGAGTAGAGGAAAACTTAGGGAGAAAAGTAAATGAAGCAAAAGAGAAGGAAAGATGGGAAAGAGAGAATCAAGAGAAGTAAGGAGTGGAGAGGAAAATGTGGCATACCTTGTTTACAAAATGAAATTGGTTTTCCTCTTCTAAGAGCTTTTCACCTTTAGGAAAATTATTTTCTACTCCTTATCAAAACAAATAAAGGAAAATGAAAGATAAACAAAAAAATGATTTTCCACCAAAATAAACGGAACCTAAAACGTTGAATAAAGTATCTACGGTGGTATTTAGCACAACCTTTCCTAATTCCTATACCGTCTATTCAATTTTCAAATGCTCGTTAACTCCCTAAATCGTACGGCACAAGTTTATATATATATAAAAAGAAGTAATAAAAAATCCGAGGTGGGGGGGAAGGGGCAGAGTTTCGCTCCCCTTTCTTCTCCACGACAAGTCTTGTTCCGTCTTTGCCTCCATTTTTTGACGTGCGTTAACTCGCCAGACGCCATACATCACTCTCTCTCTTCCATACTCGGTTCTCTCTCATCAGTCCTCTGCATCCTACTTGCTACTCCTACTTATCTGTATATTGTGGGGGTATTCAATCCACTTTTTCAGAGGTAATTTTCACAATTTTGATATTTTTCCATTCCATTTCTGCTGTCAATATGTAATTTTTACCTTCTCCTGCATTTTTCGAATTCGGCTGGACTATAATGTTGGCTGTAAGTTGAAATCATGTGATGTTTTTTTTATCCAAATTGCATTATTGGTTTGAATAAGCTCGAAAATTTCGCTACGGGAATTAGTATAGAACTGTAACTGCATTGTTGGTATAGATTTCTTTTTTAGGTTAAGAAAACTTGGCTAGTCGTTGCATTCTGCTCAAGGGCGAAAATCGAAATATCCTCTGTGTTATTTTGGATAAATTGGGGTTATGTTGATGTCAATGTTGATAATGAACAAGCTCAAGAAGTTTGAGAACATTCCATGATTTATTAATGAAGTTATCTTCTTCAGTTGAGCTGTAGGTAAATGTGACATTACAAATTGTGTTTATTTCTCCATTAGATTTCAGTCAATCGTGTAGGAGGCTGGAGCTTTGTGTAATTCTGCACTTCGCGCAACATGTTTTGTTCTGAACAAGATATACGAATGTTGTATATACATAAACTGTTGCCAATTCATTAGCTACATATCTATTAGCTATGTTTAAGGCGATATTTACTCTATACTGACCCTTAAGTTTATGGCGAGAATTTAACACTAAGCCTAGCAGAAAGTGTTAGTCTCAGCGTTTGCTACTAGTGATGAAGACAGAAGAGCTGGAGCCCCTCTCCCCTCTCTCGCACTCTGGTTCTTCCTCTTGTCTCTACTACCCTGTCAATGACTTTATGATGGTCTCTAATATAACCTTGTTGGTGGTTACTGACTCCAGGTAACATAAGTTAGCACGCAGAACTGAAACTTATACAAAGTACAGAAATTTGGAGTTTTGAATAGTATTTCTTTTGTTCTCCAAACAATCATAAAGTAGTTTCCAGGTAACTGGTATCTTAAGAGGTGTGGGTTGTGAGCTCTTCATGGTCACTATAGGGTTGGAGTATGAAGGTGGCTGCGTTATTAGATGTTTTACTGTTCTAAAAGGGTATATGTTGGTTTGTTCTGCCCTGCTTATTTTAATGCTTCAACTGTCAACTATTAGAATACCGTGCCAGTGTCTTCCCTTCATTCACACTTTTATTGGAAGTTTATTCTTTTGTATTTCTCTGGCCACTAACAACAACGAACAAGGAGAAGCACTCCTTTTGTATATAACTGCTCCTATATTGAAATTTCTTTAGCTATTTGTCTAGATGTGTCTCTGTTCAGTTGAGTTGAACCTTTGTTACCCCAATACTGATTTTCATATGTGATTTCGTAATGAATCTATATTTCTCTTGCATATTTTAGGTTTTATTTGACCTAGGGAACAAATGAGTGCTCGATCAAGTAAGCTCTCTAGTCAGGGGTCGGATGTAAAGCACCATTTTTCGTTGGATTTTCAGAACCAGGAAACTTCTTGTTTGAAGTGCCGCAAAACTGGTGATGTGTTGGTTTGCAGTAATTGGGACTGTCCAATCATTGTTCATCAGAGTTGTATGCCTGCTGCTGCTCGCTTTGATGACACAGGGAACTTCTATTGTCCATATTGTCTGTATAAACAATCGCTTCTTGAATGTCACCAAGCACAGGAAAAGGCTTTGTCGGCGAACAAGGTTCTTGTTAATTTTCTGAAGACAAGGACTTGGAATGATGCTGAGCTTTCAAAATATTTTAAGACAAGGGATAATTCTAGTTGGATTAAGATAGAATGTAAAGGAGTTCTTCAATCTTTGCAGGTGGGAGGTGGTCAACAATGTAAGAGCTATTTTCTTGAGACGCACTCTGGTAATCAACAGCAAGCAGGGTCAACTAGAAGTCACAATTTGGGAAAGGAATCTGCTGCCAATGATGATGGAATTTTGACCAAAAAATGTGGAGTTTCTGAACGAGAGGTGGAAGGATATAAGAGTGGAATGTTAGAAGAGATTCAAACACAAGAGGACAACACAAAAGGGATTTATGAAAAATCAGACAATAGAAGTGAGAGAATGTTGCATAATGGCTATTGTATGAAAAACCCAATGATGAAGAAGTTAGCAAATGCTGGACAGCTTCATGAAACTGGAGATTGTGGAATCACATCTGGAGACAAATTACACTTGCAATTACCAAAAGAAGATTTTCTTTTAACAGGAGGGGATACTGCGTTGGTGACACAATATTCTAGAAATTCAACCAATGAGCACAAGGAAACTGCAAAGAAAGTAGAAGAATATCTCAATGAAGGAGTTGGAAAAGAGAAGATGCAGACGGGTCCTTCAGAAACTCCTTGGTGTATTACAGGAAAGAACATATTGGAGACGAATGAGGAATTATACAAGGGAAATCATTTTGCACCTATTGATGAGTGTTTTTTGAGAACTCAAATGGTGGAGAATTTTGATCAACCTGCTGAAATTGGAAAAGATGTTAGTGAAAGGACAGATGAAAGGGTACGAAAGGAAAAAGTGGTTGTCCATCCCGCGAGGAATAACGGGGCATCATTGCCATATGGAAAATTTGAAAATTCGACCATCAATTATACAGATTTCAAACAGACAGTGGATATATATAATACAGTGGTGGAAAAGGCCCAGATACAGGAAGAGCGTAAAGAAACCTCTGTTTTCTGTGTAGGAGTGGACAATGCAACTGTGATTGATAAACCTTGTGGATTAATTGACAGTGCTTGTCAAGATGATTGCTTGATTACAAGAGATACTGAAAATGACGAGGGGCCAACAAACTTAATAACAATAAAGGCTGCCTATCCTACAAGTGAGGATAATGATTTCACTGAAAGTGGATGAAATGGGAAATCCAATCAAAGTGATACAGAAAACTTCAAACCTAGTGGGGCATTACTACAATGGACGAGTAGGAAAGGAGCAGACACTAAAAGATTCTCAAGTGGGTTATGTTTGCTTGACAAAGGAAAATCCAACAGCAACAACTGAACTATTAGATAAGGTGAAGGATAGTGTGATTCTAGATGACTGCTTTCTTTTGGGTGAAGCGATTGAAAATGAAGGGAATGGCAATCAATCTGCTGATGTTCGAACCGATTTCTATGGAAGTGCAAATGGATCGAAAAGCCAGGTAAAGGCACCACAAGATGCTGTGTGTCCGACAAAGAAAAACATTGTGATAGTAAGACATGAATCAGGGAGTCTGACTAGGACATATCCTAAAACTGAAACGACATTGGAAGGATATCATGACAGCGTGGAAGAAATTGAGCAGATGCGCACAGAGCTTAAAAGCACTAGAGATGATGACAATATAGAGATAGCTGAAGAATTTGATACAGAAAATCACATATCATTGCAAGATGCTTGCTTGAGAAGTGAGATAATTAAAGATAGCAAGGATTCCGATCGAATTTCTTCTATTGGAGAAGATCATTGTGGAACGACAGATGAAGGGAAAACATGGGTGGAGTCACCAAAATATGCACCCCAAGTTGCAAGGAATGAAAGTGCATCTGTGTCACATGAAGAATTTGGCTCTGCAGAGGATAGTGAATCATCTAATACTGATTATCTAGAGCATGAGCTTCACGTTGGGCAGAAGAGGCAATTGGAAAAGAGCTTAAATAATATACATCATTGGGAAATTTCTGGCTGTGCTGAAAATGAAATTGAAGAATATAAGCGTGTTAGATCAAGACCCAAAGTGGACTCCATAAAACAAATGTGAGTTATTGTGAGGCAACTTGCTCATATAACATTTTAAAATATATGGCTTATTGGGTAAAATATTTAAAAATACTAGTCGCTTGCTTTATTTTACATTTCTACATTTTAAAGATATTGATTTTTATTTCATTGCAATACATTTATTTTTCAAGCATAATGCATTTGAAAAATGAAGGATACATTATAATGCATTTGTAATTTCACCATGAAGCATTGCATGGACTTAAGCTTTTGCAGTTTATATGCAGCAAGCGGTCAACTATTTTGCCTGTTGCGAGACGTAGGAAACTACCATGGACAGTACAAGAAGTAGAAATGCTAAAGGTACGAGATTTACTTGACCAGTGTAAATGCTATGATGAGGAGGTACTTATATCCGATTAGTGAAATATGTTTCCTGAGTACTTCAATGCATGTCCTATATCTTCTTGTCTGTCCAATTTTACAAGCTCGTTTGATGATACTGCCGTTGACACTAATAACAAAGGATGAGCAAGATATACTGGGGGGGGGGGGGTTACTTCCACACAACATTTGGGTTCGGTATGTCAGATTAGTAAAACTATGTTTCTGACGGAGAGAGTACTTTTAATGCATGACCTATCTTTTTATTCCCCAATATTGCCAAGCTTTTCATGTGCTTATGTGACCACCTCTTGTATTTTAGAGAAATCAGGTTTCTTCTATACTAGCTTCCACAACAAGTTTATGAGTTGTACAAAAGAAGTTCGTTACATTCGCAGATTTCTCTCTAAGAATAGTCAGAGTTGCAATCCTGATATTGAACGTGGAATAGAATACAGGAAGAAACCAACTCTTCAAAGCCAAACACAGCATTATTCTGTCCAAACTTCAGATTTATTTTGTCACCATAATAAAGAAAGCCTTAACAAATAATTTCTACTAGTATGTGTTAGAAAAAAAGAACTCATGTTTCACTCAAATGTTTTTCTTGCTTAAGTTTATATAATATAACTAAAAGCATCAAGGTTACTTTGCTAAGAATCTTAAGCAAAGTACATGAATAATACAAACAACTTACAACCTAATCAATTACAACTCCTCAAGCATTCGAGAGGTTGAGGTCTCTCCCAACTCCCAAGTCCCAGGTGTACACCTTTTCTGTGTGTACTTTTCTCAATCCCTTCCCTTGCCACAACTTGGTTAATCCTATGCCTTCTCGAGCATGGAAACAAAACTCGGCTGTTACGTTACGTAACTGCCGTTATGTAACGGATTTTGAACCTGCCGTAGCGCGAAATGCCATTACGTAACCCCGCGTTGAAATTCACGTCCATCTCGCCGCGTTGTCCGTTATGTAACAATGACTCGCCGCATTTGACCGATTTTTTACCCGTTACGTCCTTTACTTAATCGGAATTAGTTAAAAAGAGAAGGGGAAGATACATAT
This sequence comes from Patellifolia procumbens, assembly GCA_947645195.1. Lineage (NCBI taxonomy): Eukaryota > Viridiplantae > Streptophyta > Magnoliopsida > Caryophyllales > Amaranthaceae > Patellifolia > Patellifolia procumbens. Next base: position 4,217,239 of record CANSGD010000016.1, read on the forward strand.
TGTAGTTCAAAAACAATAGGCAAACATCAATGAAAGGAGAAAAACTTACCATACGCGTTCAAGTTGGATAGTATATAGGAGTTAGTAACAATTTATATACTACCTCCGTTCCTTAATAAGTAACACACTTCTTTTCACGCTTGTCAATGCATTATTTAAACATCAATATCTATAATTATCAATAAGTAAAAATTATAAAAAGTTGATATTTAAATAATGTACGTTCAGACGAAACTAACAAGATCCCATATGACTATCTTTTTCCTAAAAGATAAATCACCAAAGCTAGTTAAAGTCTAAACGCCGAATAGTAAACACTTGCAAATGTGTCACTTATTAGAGAATGGAGGAAGTATATAATAGGAAATGAATCTCAAGTTTTAATTAATTTTTTTATTCAATATATGTGTAACCCAAACATACGATAGATTTGGTTAAATTAAATTTAATGAATACTTTTTTTTTTTTGAGATGAAATTTAATGAATACTTATGAAGCTAATAAAATGCAAAATTGAGGTTAAGAATCTAAAAGGGTGAATTTATTGAAAAAATTCATGTCGTGTCAACCGCGATTTGTTTCTATTCAACCGTTACAAGCATGGTTAAAAAATACGGTTTAGGTTTCGGAAACGGGAACGTTCGCGGTTACGGGGCAACGGAATGGATACGTTGGTCGCGGACCGCGTTGCGGTTGTCGCGACAGGAATTTTGTTTTAGACTTTTTTTTTTTGGGTCTTTTTGCTCCAATTAATCTTAGATGTTAGTGGAGTTATATAGGGTTACAACAATACGATGTGCCTATTCTCTTTCGTTTCTCTTGTCTTTGAGTCATTATTGGAGGTATATCAGTGCTGCTGTATAAGCAAAGATAAGAAATCACTAAAAAGATTTGGAAAAAACATCCAAAATGACATTTTGTAGCAGAAAAAACGGGCGAACCCTTGCTGTCACGGGTAATACAGCCAAAACAGCCAAAATATCGGGCTTTTTAAATCCACCTTATTGAACTGGTCGAATTTCAGTTCGCCAAAGTTGAAAAACGTTCCAACTTGGGCGTACCGTTCCGATACGGCCGTATTTTTGACCAATATTGGAGGTTTAGCTAGGTTCATAGAATCACCCCCCACCCAAACACTCATGTTGTTCTCAAGGTGAAAAGATGAAAATATGTGGTTCCTGGGGTGAAAGATTCCGCCTTTGTGTTAGCACCTCATCACACTTGCATCTCCTTTGGTACTTGTGTGACCCCTTAGGACTTCCTCCTAGTACGTTCACATCAACAGTGCGCTGTCGAATGGTAGGCTAAGTAAGATGTGTTTAGGATGGTGTAACACAGAGTTCCTACGCAATATCTCCCACTCTTTGAATTACTTCATAAGGCCGATAAACTTTGGCTGCAAGCTGAAAGCTCTAAAGGCCAAAGGAGTTCTATAGGGCCTACATAATCACAACTCCATCTTCATGTCTCTCTTTCTTGCACCTTCATGTTTTGCAAAATTGCATCTCTTTCCTTAAACTGTTCTTCCAATGATGCTGCAACTATACTTCCTTTTTGGTACCTAATTAGACAAAGGGGCTCGCTTCCATACAAAGCCTTGGATAGAGAACATTGAGTAGAAGCATGTATGATGTGCTATACCAGTATAGTGCGCTAGATATCCATTTTTCCCATCACCATGGTTGGCCATTGATGAAGCATTTCAAATAACCTTCAACACTCATATTGACCACCTCAATTTTTACCATTTGAATGAAGCTCCTATGTAAACGAGTCCCTTAACACTTATACAACTCCTTCCTGAAAATGCTCATGAAAATCCTGCAACATGATAATCCTTAAGCAAAACAACAACCACACTGCATCAAAAGGGCACCTCAAGAGTAGGAAAAGGCTATACTTTGTGAGCCTGTCCACGACCACCAAGATTGTCTCTGATGCACCGGTTGATTGCGGGCAAATGCTGGAGTCTTCTTGTTTCTTGTAGAATCTCTATCGACGCTGGGCGAACTTTCTCATAAGGCTTGTTGAAAATTGCTTCCTTGAGGTTGTGGTGTGGGGCACTCGACTTGGGCTGATGTTTCTTTGGAGTCCAACTCTGCGGTACTTGCTTGGGCATCTACTTTGTCCGAGGATTCACCTGTTTCTATCTCTGTCTCTATCATGGATTTAGGAGGTGTCTCTTTGGAGTAGCTCTTGGATTCTTAATCGACGGAAGCTGCTTCGAGCAAGACCCTTGTTTCTGGTTTCTGTTGCAAGAGGGCGTCTTTGATGATGCTTTCTTTGTGGCCTCATCTCTTGTAAAGTGTTGTCCCAAATGCAAGCTTGTCTCTTTGATGTGGCCTTTACGTGAGGTTCCATCACCCGCATTGCCAATCACTGTTGAACTTCTTCTTGGGGCATATATCTCATTGCACCCATTCTATAGATGGTCCCTATCAGTCTAGGCGGCTCATCATCACTGTCGGACTCGGCCGTCTCATTGGGTGCTTCTTTGACATACATCGCGGCTACTCTACACTAAATCTCGTCGAGCTCCCCTTTGTGTTTGCACTCCCACCGCCGATGAGGGCCTTGACATAATATGCAACTCAATAGTATTTACCGCGAGGGTATGCTCATTCTGGATTCTCTTGTGTTTTGGGGAGAGGGCGATCCTTGCTTTTGGGAGTCTGCCCCACTTGTTCTCTTGAATCCCCTAATAGAGTTGGACGTCCCATGCGACCCACTTCTTGGGTTCCTTGGAAAGCTCGGAGTCGGGACCTCCGAGTAAGGGCTTTTGCGTTCTTTCTCTGTGCGGGTGTCCATCCAATATGAGCAGGGAAGAAAATCGCGGATATGGTCGCGTTCGCGGTAACGGTCGCGATGACGCGGGAGCGGCTTGTAACGGTCGGAAAAAAACAAATCGCGGTTGACGCGGCGTGAATTTTTTGAAAAAATTCACACAATTAGAATTTTAAGCTCAAAATGGCATTTTTGAAGTTTTATAAGTATTCTTATAACTTAATTTGACCAAAGCAATCATATGGGTGGGTTACACATATGGTGAATTAAAAATTACTTTAAACATGAGATTCATATCATATTATATATAAAAATTGATACTAAATCATATATATTACTCAACTTGGAACCCTACGGCAAGTTTTTCTCCTTTCGTTGGTGTGTCCCTATTGTTTTTGTGCTACTATGCGTATATTCCCTTTCTTTTTTTTTGACCAATTTTCATATAGTAATGGATGTAACGGGTAAAAAAACGCTCTAACGCGGCGAGTCACCGTTACGTAACGGACAACGCGGCGAGTTGGACGTGAATTTCATCGCTAAACAAGCAAGGTACTCAACCTTAATTTATAAGTATAAACTCACGAAATTTTAATAACTCAAAATCTGATTTTATTAATGAGAAACTGGTCCTATATATACTAGGCTATTCCTAGTACAATAAGGAAACCAAAATCCTATCTAGAAAGCATTTAAAACTAATCCCTAGAATTTAGGAAAAGATACCCTAAAGATAAGGAAGATAATCTAATAAGATAGGATAGGGATTTTCGGCTCTCCTATCTTATTTCACACGCCTACTATCAACCTTATCCCTTAGCTAATTTGATCTTATCTTTAAGGGATTACAACTCAAGTAGACCTAAACATAACCGAAATTACATCATATATTTTCGGCCATTTAACAGAAAATAATATGCTGAATAAAAGTCTAAATTAAATTAACTAAAGTCTAAAATAAATTAATCTAAGACTCTATAGACTAAGCCGAAAATAGGAAAAACCCTTTCAAGTGAAAGGTAAAAACCTATAGGCAAAACTATACTACGGAAATACATCATTCTCCCCCTCTTGAAAGCACACTTGTCCTCAAGTGTCTTCAAAACAAGGAGCTAAATCTGCGGAAGTCAAGGTAGCACACACACCATTCCCTAGCAGGACCTTGAATGTCTCATAGCCTAGCTTGTCCACCACTTCAAAAGGGCCTTCATCTAAAGGTTCGTCATTCTTGTGATTAACATGGAGTTTTTGAGCAGCAAGGGACAACCAAACTCTATCTCCCACAACCAGATTAGAGCCTTTTCGCATATGCACCACTTGATTTCGTCTTTGCTTCTTTGTAGATGCAGTGTCAAGCAATTCTTGATGACAAGAACTCAAACAAACATGAGCAGCCACTTGTGTGTCTTGAACTGTCGCCACTTTGGGTGGTAAGGATTGAAGAGCTAGCCGTTTTGATCCCATTAGGACTGAATAAACATTGCTCTTACCATTGTGTATCACCTCTATCAAACTGCCATGGACGACCAAGTAAGAGAGAACAAACAGTCATAGGAATAGCATCACACCACAATTGGTCCATGTATTCACCTACACGAAACCCTACAAGTGCTTGTTTCTTTACCCACACACCACCATCATCATTCAACCAACTCAATTTATAAGGGGATGGGTGTTTTCTTGTAGGCAGTTTTAAGTTATCAACTAATGTTAAAGCACAAGCATTCGTACAAGAACCACTATCAATAATAAAAGAACAAAGAGTACCACCAATTAAGCACTTAGAGTGAAAAAGATTAGACCTTTGCACATCCTCTTGCACTTCATGAGTTGATGAGAGTAAAGAACGTCGCAAGATCATGGTTTTTGGTGCTTGTTCTGGTCCACAAACTATTTGAGAGTCCCAAAATGATGAATCAAACGCATCATTGGACGGTTCTAGAAGGTCTTTGGACCTTATTTCCTCCTCATGTTGCGCCAAGAACAAGTAGTAGTCTTCCCTAGACACCAGAATTTTGTTAGTGCATTGTTTGGCGACATGTCCTAGGCCTTGGCACTTGAAACAAACCGTTTGCTTCATCTTCTGCTGTCCTAGATTCAAAGGGCCTTGTTTGCGTTGGAGATCAGCAGCAAGCTTGTCCTCCTTGTCTTTATCAGTAAGCACATGATCCGTAGGTTGATGGGAAGAAGAGGGCTCGGTTTTGGGGTAAAAACCACGAAAGGAACCAGATTTTTGTTCGTGTCTTTGCCGCTCTAATTTGCAAGCGAGGTTACAAACATCATCAAACGAAGTAAGGGTTTGTAATTCAACTTGGAATTTGATTGAAGAGTGCAGCCCTAAAACAAATTTTGCTATTTTTTGTTCCTCCTCATCCTTACAATCACACGCTATGTATAATCTTTTGAATTCTTTAACGTAATTCTCAACAGTCATGTGTTCTTGGTTTAAAGAGTTCAACTTTAAAAATAAATCTTGCTTATAGGAGCGTGGTACAAACTTCTTTTTCATCTTAAGTTTTAAATCAGTCCAAGTGGAGATCGTTGCATTACCTTCTCGTTCACGTTGCGCTTGCATGGAATCATACCAAAGGGATGCATGTCGTGTGAGTTTGAGGATGGCATAAGAAAACCTCCGCGAATCATCCAGGTTTTTATGCTGGAATAGGCGAGTCATGCGCCTCTCCCAATCAAGATAGGCCTCGGGGTCAAGATCACCATCAAAGGAGGGTAGGTCAACAAGGCGAATGTCCTCCTCTTGCGGCTTCTTAGACGCCTTAATAGCACCAATTTCGTGATGTAATTGCACAAGATGTAAACCATATTGATGGTTCTTCTCTTCAGTGACAAGCAATCTAGCAAGTAAGTCCTCAATCTTCATTGCTTCGTCGTTGTTGGGCATGGTCGAAAAATCCCAGCAGCCACACCAATTGATATGATTTTGGGCTCAAAAGATAGTTATTTTGGAGGTCTATATGGTGGATGAGAGTTTTATGGCTCAAGGAGCGATTTTGTGTGATATTTAGTTAATAGATTGATGGTTGTGTAGTTTAACAAGTCACAAATAGGGATAGTAACCTTTGAATCTCGGTTCAAAGGGGTAGAAGATCGATCTCAGTCTTTCTTCAGTGCTAAACAAGCAAGGTACTCAACCTTAATTCATAAGTATAAACTCACGAAATTTTAATAACTCAAAATCTGATTTTATTAATGAGAAACCGGTCCTATATATACTAGGCTATTCCTAGTACAATAAGGAAACCAAAATCCTATCTAGAAAGCATTTAAAACTAATCCCTAGAATTTAGGAAAAGATACCCTAAAGATAAGGAAGATAATCTAATAAGATAGGATAGAGATTTTCGGCTCTCCTATCTTATTTCACACGCCTACTATCAACCTTATCCCTTAGCTAATCTGATCTTATCTTTAAGGGATTACAACTCAACTAGACCTAAACATAACCGAAATTACATCATATATTTTCGGCCATTTAACAGAAAATAATATGCTGAATAAAAGTCTAAATTAAATTAACTAAAGTCTAAAATAAATTAATCTAAGACTCTATAGCCTAAGCCAAAAATAGGAAAAACCCTTTCAAGTGAAAGGTAAAAACCTATAGGCAAAACTATACTACGGAAATACATCATTCTCCCCCTCTTGAAAGCACACTTGTCCTCAAGTGTCTTCAAAACAAGGAACTAAATCTGCGGAAGTCAAGGTAGCACACACACCATTCCCTAGCAGGACCTTGAATGTCTCATAGCCTAGCTTGTCCACCACTTCAAAAGGGCCTTCATCTAAAGGTTCGTCATTCTTGTGATTAACATGGAGTTTTTGAGCAGCAAGGGACAACCAAACTCTATCTCCCACAACCAGATTAGAGCCTTTTCGCATATGCACCACTTGATTCCGTCTTTCCTTCTTTGTAGATGCAGTGTCAAGCAATTCTTGATGACAAGAACTCAAACAAACATGAGCAGCCACTTGTGTGTCTTGAACTGTCGCCACTTTGGGTGGTAAGGATTGAAGAGCTAGCCGTTTTGATCCCATTAGGACTGAATAAACATTGCTCTTACCATTGTGTATCACCTCTCTATCAAACTGCCATGGACGACCAAGTAAGAGAGAACAAACAGTCATAGGAATAGCATCACACCACAATTGGTCCATGTATTCACCTATACGAAACCCTACAAGTGCTTGTTTCTTTACCCACACACCACCATCATCATTCAACCAACTCAATTTATAAGGGGAGGGGTGTTTTCTTAGGCAGTTTTAGGAAAAATTGACAAGAATAGACCAAACTATTGGCCATCTTCTATAAACAGTCCAGACTATTGATAATCCATGAATAGTCCAAACTATCACCACCATCTTCCATAAACAGGCCAAGTGACTGCTACAACAGGTAAAACTGAGTTTATTTTTATTTCTCTTTTTCTTTTTGGTTTTAATAACCTTTTTAATTAACTTAAAAAACAATTAAAAAATAAAAAATAAAAAAACCTTCACCACCCCAGTCCCTGCCACTGCGAGTGCCAGCCACCATCACCCCTTCCCACCCCCACACCGCCACCACCACTCACCCCATTTCTCAACCTTTCTTCAACCCAAACCCACCTATGCTTACAAAACTACAGTCCCCCCTTGTTAAGCTAAACACATTCAGATAACCCAACTAGAGTTAGAATACAATCGGTTCACTAGGTAAGTTAGGGCCGTGTCCTTGCATTGTCTCCTCAGTTTGACATGAGAGACTTTAAAAGATACGAGATGTCGCTTGAATCGACCTAAAACACATTTTTTTTACACGTGTACGGTGTGGATGGTACCGGTTTGGTAGATTAGAAAACCTTTACAACACGGCCAATAAGATACGAAACAGCCTTCTTATAACACCATGGTTTAAGGCAGTGGATTGAAGGGAGCTGGATGTGGATGGGTTTTAACATGTTTGGGTTGTATGTGGTGTTGTGGGCTGGGTTGACGTTTGGGCTATGCGTGGTGTATGAAAAGGATTTTTGGCTGAATGAGTTTGAAGTTTGGGCTGTAGTTATTTCCTCAACAACAGCCCTTTATGTTCCTCCCAATGGCGTGCACCATACGCTGGTCATTCTCCCAATGGAACCAAAAGAGGTCATTGTCTTCCAGCCCTACAACCGCACCACAGCATCCACTTTGTCTTACTCATCCAGCTCGTAAAAATGGAAGAATCATTCAGCTCGAATTATCTAACTATGGGGATTCAGGCCATAAAGAAGAAGTAGGTCTAAATTTTTAAACCTCCATACTGGTGTTACCTTTTGGGGATCCGCTGACTCAGGAACCTGTGCGGAATCCATCACCAAAGTTCTCCTCAGCCCTTTCCTCCACTTCTTCCCGGTTTATCAACCTTCAGCCTCTCTAGAGATCTACCCTTTGGGCTCTCAATTGCTCCTTTTGTGCTCTCGTCACTTTTTGAAATTTGTTCAATTCTTCTCTCACCCCGCTCACGTGCACGAGTTACGCGAGATCGAGCGACTCGTCCCTCCATTTTCACAGAGTGTCATTCCAGCTCTTCTGTGTGTTTGGTTAAGGCCATCACCATCTTCATTAGAGCATGCTACATCGGTTCATTTGCACGCGGCAGTGCCATAACCACCTCCTGCAAGATTCCAGCTCTAAATGCTGAGAACTGATCCAGTTGCTCAATCCTCTGAGTTTTGTGCATCACACTCACCTTTTTTGTCGATTGCTCCAGTCATGAGCTTGCTGTGATAGCAATTTGTTAGAATCAGAGTTGGTCTGCCAAGATCTTAAGCAAATTGGATAAAAAACACAGGATAGCTAGCTATATTGATCCAAATAGTGTAACCTAATCAATTACAGCTCCTCAGGCATTCAAGGGCTCAGGTCTCTCAAATGGTGTTCCTTTTCTCTCTCTACTTTTCTCAATCCCTTCTTTTGCCAATTTGGCTATTTATTACCATCTAAGGAGATTTGGTCCATCCCACTAGTGCTAACAAACTTTGAGTTAGTAGCTAACTTGCAAAAATATAAAGAAAGCATAAATAAAAGCATAAAGACTCTCTTGCCCTCTGATGTATCTTATATCTCAGCTTCAGCCCTCTGCCCGAGTAACAGTTCAAAGAGTCGAGCTGTTATGAGATTTTGCCCTAATGCCAATAGGTCCTATAGTAACTTCATGTTTCAAAAGTTTCGTCAGTTGACTACCCTGGAACTCAAAATGGAACTCAAAAGTTTCCTGGTACAACATGGTTTCCAGCCCCTTCCATAATCATTTGTTGTCTTTTGCTTTTTGCTGCAAAGCGTCCTGAATGAATTTGATGAAGTGTTGCTAAAATTTTGTGAGAGATATATGACTTTGAACCGTAATTGGTTGATTCTACATGTAATTGGAAAGCAAAACATGCCAAATACTCATTTGTAATACTGTATAATTACAGGAAGGCGTGCAGAAATTTTTGTTGACAGCTAATAAGAATCTTCCATGGATGAAAATAATGGAATTTGGACGTCATATCTTCGATGGGACCCGCACTCCAGTGGATCTTAAGGACAAGTGGAAGAACATAAAGGGTAAAGGACATTACAAGTTTTGATGCAAGTAAGTCCGATACTGTACCATGCCCATTTTTAATACGAACCAGACATTTTGGGCTCTTATAGAAACATTTCTTCAGTATATATCGCTGTATATATACATGGTAAGTAGGCTAGCTTGTTATGTTTCTCCATTTCATCTTTGACTGAGATGAATTTATAATCTATTTGGATAGGGGGATTTGGAGGGAGATGGGAGAAGGAAAAGGGGGAGATACACTTTCCCTTGTTTGGATGCAACTTGGGAGAAGGGAAGGGAATTGGAAGGATCTAATCCCCCCCCCCCCTCTTCCGAACCCTTCCTTTCCTCCCCTTTGCCTTCCCTCCATCATTGCTATCCATATAAAGTGTTAAACCTGTGTATATGTATTATAGAACCTAATTATGTTTTTGATGGGGAAAATTTAGGGGGGGGGGAGGATTTATATTCTCTTGTTCGGATACAACATAGTAGAATGGGAAGGAAGGGAGGCAGGGAGGGAGGGAGTAAGCTCACCTTGTTTGGATACAACATGAGAGAAGGGTAGGGAATTAGAACTATTTTCAGTTCCTATTATTAAAAGAATCTTTAGAATGTTGAAAACATATGGAATAAAAATACATGCTCACTCTTGTTTGGATACAACATTAGCGAAGGCTAGGGAATTAGAATAATTTATTTTCTTTTCCTATTATTAAAAGAATCTTTAGAGTGTTGAAAACATATGGAAGAAAAATAGATGCTCACTCTTTCTTCACTTACCTTTGCTTATCATTGTGATCTAACCAAAAGGTAAATGTCATATGTATGTTTCATACTTCCATGACTCCATGGTCTCTCTTTGACAGTAGCCAACGACTTAAAATCCTTTTTTGTATGATTTTACTCGTTGGCCTACTTTTGACAATGTTGCCCGGTTGCCTCTCCCTTCTCTCACAAATGCTCCTCCCTAGTTCCTTCTTCCTTCTCCCCATCAACCATTCACCTTATACCCTAATAATACTCCCACACCCAGCAAAAACTTGAGGCCAACTACAACTCATATCGGGTCATCACCCCTTGTCGTTGATGACAAAGATGGTTGGCGATTTGGAAATTGGGTTGAGCAAGTAGGACACTCAACCTCCACTTTTTTCCCCACCGAAAAGGGGCAAGGCGTATGACAATTATGCCTAATGGATGTGTGAAGACACACCCAACCCCTTCTCATGAGGTAAAACGAAGTGGATATATGTATGTCTGCTCGGTCGCCATTTTCAATTCACCCCCTACCTGCCCCGATAACGGAATGAAGTAAGTTTTGTGTTCGAGTATACTTGTCGCGCTTATATATTTGGTAGCGGGTGAGTCATTGGTCCATGTGAGGGAAGAGTGATAGGAGGAGAGAAAGATAATGGGGGGGGAGAGACAATTAGGCACCGTTTGGTTGGACGGAAAATCACTTTCCACGAAGAACAAATTTCCATGAAAACCATTTTTCAAGGGAAATTTAATTTTAGATCAACTTCACTTTGATTGGTTCCTTACATAAAAGTAAAAGGAAAAAAAAGAATGGAAAAAAAAAAACGGGAGGATAGAAGGGAGAAAGGAAAGAAAAAGGTGAAGAGTTGGGAGGAATGTGTTTCCCCTTCTTATAGAAAGGAAAATGTTATCAACTCAATGGAAAATGTTATCAACGGAAAACTAAGTTCAATCACAAGGAAAACTATTTTCCACTCTTTGCAAATCAAACAAAGAAACGTTAAGTAACTAGTTTTCCGGAGTTTTCCGGAGTGATGGGTCATAAAGGCGTGGTTAGCGCAAATTGGAAGGTGGTTACGCAAGTGTGCACTGTACTCACAAAGGCAAAATGGACCGTGTTTCTAAATGGTTGTATAAATTATCTTGCCCTTGTATCATTAAATCCTTTAGGCAACACATGCAACACATGCAACACATACTTTTTATACTTTTTATAGTATTCACGTAGTTGATATATGTCATATGGGAAACTAATCATTTTTTGGAAAACTAAGCAATCTAAAAAAATGAAATTTCTTAATTAGCCCATCCAAATATGTTTTTTCTACCCGTAAAAGTAAAACCCTATAATTAGAAGTTGATCATCCCTATCTCCTAGTCTACCTTCTTTATCAAGCTAGTGGGAGCTTTTGACGAGAGTTCTAGATGTCAATGAGTTCTTCATATCGGTTAATCTCTGTAATGGAGTACTAGAACTCTAGAAGTACTTGTTGTCACATACTCCTCCTTTTGCCTCTTTTTCTTTGTGTCTTGTAATTGCACGTGTTTTTGCATGTAAACACCAAAAACTGGGGCACTAGAACGAATCATCCCATGATTAAATTTTCGATTAATCTTATTAGATAAAGATTAAAATTTTGCATAATAAAGATTTTTCTTTCCGGCCAACATGAATTTCGAGTCGGTTGGCTACATCATTAATTATGGTATGACGGTTCTATTTAATAGCTATACATTACTCTTTCATTAATTAATGGTATGACAGTTCTATTTAGTAGCTATACATTACTCTTTCGCTCCCCAAACTCACTCAAAACAGTCAATAACTTCTCCCCTTAATAGTTAGTAACCCCGTCCAAAATAGGCAGTAACCCCTGTTCAAAAAATCAATAACCCCCTAACAATTAACCCCCCAAACAGTGCGTAATCCCTAGACGGTTAATAACCCCCTCTAAAAACCCCCTCAAAACAATCAATAACCCCCAAAACACTCGGTAATCCCCTAGAATTGTTGGTATCCCCTTTAAAATTGTCATTATATGCGCCCCACACGGTTTGTTAATCGTGCGGCAAGCCACATACAAGACTTGCTGATAAAGATTTGATCTTTAAATATTTACGTTAGGTAAAGCAATTTTGGGTTGGAGTGTTTAGCCAGTTGGACTAGATAGAGAGGTTGTTTGGTCAGCCACATTAAAGAGAGAACTTGAATCTATGTGCAGATGGGGAGTGAATTTTTGGCGTTGCAATATTCGGTAATCGTATTTTTGAAGAAAAATATAGTGTTGAACTAAGAAGGAGAACATGAGAAACAACCAAAAAATAAAAACCAGGTTTGAATTTGCCAAATTAAATCGAGCACCATGAAGTTACTTATTTTCGCAATTGCGCTTATTTGCGCACCATGAAGATCTGAATCGACTGCCAAAATTCTGGTATATCTAAAAGGAAAATTTGAAAAGCTTTGCATTAGGTTTAAAATGGCATATGTATTCTTAAAGTATTGCATTTTCTCTGTAGCATTAACCCTAGAATGTAATAGTGATTCCTACTTAATAGTTGGTCCTACGGAAGAATTTGCGAAATTTAAATGGGATGTATCCATCAGATCTTTGAAATTCAAATAAATCCCATTGTGTTTTGAGATTTTATCTCTCTAATAAGAAATTTTCTCTCTAAATTTTGAAAGAGTAAAAAATGAAAATAATTTGTAATTCAGTTAGAGAAGAAGTCTTCCACCATACAAATGAAACGATGATCATTCGAACAAACCATAAAGTTTAGCTCTAAGCATACTTACACTCACTGAAATTCAATATTAACATTGGATGAAGCCCACGGAACACCCACCATCTGGGTAATGAGTTTATCTCGTCGAAGGGATTCTCTCGCAGTATAATGACGGGAGCATAAGACTAGCTGCTGCAATGCTCTTCCATGTTTGAGTAGAAATTTAACTAAGCTACTTTCGTTCTCGCTTTCTGAAAAACCATGGACTTTTACCACCGTGAGGTGACGAAGGAAGGAATTCAATGCTAGCATTTGAGATTCCCAGTATTGTTCTTGAATTTCTGTATCTCGTTGCTGCAAAATACGATGCCCTTATTACAATTTACACTACTTTTGTATATGGAAAATAATTCAATATATGCCCCTGTTCTGAATAGCCTTTAAGAACTTTAGGAGTGTCTTGCGAAATGTGAGTTGTGACCTGTAAACTTGTTCATTTGGGCTTATTTGCAGCTTTTCGTTCCAGTTTGATTCAGTTTAGTTTCAATTTAGATTCACGGTATGACAACAAAGGTTAAGACAAGTAACGACAAGATAGGTCATAAAGGACACAAACAAGTTATTTGACTAAATGCATTTCTTTTACATGTATCACAAGTTTTAAGCCATGCGACACTGCTTTTGGAGAGACGTCTAGAGTTTCACAAAGGAACTAATACGAAGAGTTAAGACATGAATGAAGGAAGCAATAATTGGGAATCTTGTAATATATATTTGGCATTGTTGGTGCAAAATTTTAATTTTGATTTGATTAATGGTGCAAAAGTAGAAAACTTACTCTTATATCTGTAAGGGGGTCCTTAATAATCTTGAGAATGAGTGTATGGACTAATGGTGAATGGCTGAATATGCGTGCTAGTCCACACAAATGATTTCTGCTGAATTCAGTGTGTAACTCTAAGAACTTCAGACGAATATAAGAATCAGGAAGTGTGATTCGGAACTTGTTGGGCTTGGAGAGAATCTGCAATTGGTAACTAAAGGTTATTATCATCAACTTTATATGTAATGCCAAAATTTCCAGGAATGACAATCATAGTATAACAAATTCTAGAACAACTGCTTCGAAATAAATAAAATGAAAACCAACCTTTTTTGTTTGGTCAGGAGGATTTACTTGTGTATTTAGTACATTTGAATGGAGACTTTTTTTAATTGTTATTAGTATGAGCATAACCTACCAATTTTTTTAATTTTTTTTTTTGAAACGAACCACTTTTCTTACATGCATTAACATAACCGAACAGAAAGTGACATGGAATTGATACATAGATTAATGTATAAATATAAAAATTGACACTTAGGATGAGAAAAGCTAAACATCTAACTGTTAGAAGCCACATTTGGACTCGAACAAAGGGACACATAGCCTCCTCGAAAGGGGGAACAAGTAAAGTTAATACTTCATGGTTTTATGATAGCACTTTTTGGAAATGCCAATTGAAACAAATTAAAAACAACTTTAGTGGTCTGTTAGAAATTTCAAGAATTGTGTTTTAGCAATTGGCAAATAAGTACCTTAACACAATGGCTATGAAGTGTCAAGGAATAGGCATGAGATAGTGAAGACATGAAATTGGAAACACCAAAAAGTTTATCAGCAGAAGCATCTTCCTTAACCAACAACAAACTGATCGATGCCTTATCCAATGATTTCATTTCCTCAACACTACATGTATCCGTTAGAGCATTATACTCCCATTCAATAACCCTTACTTTTGGGCAACATATTCTTATCCAACTCTTACTACTGCGACCATCAAATGAACTTCCTACTCTTAACTTCTCTAGCTTCCCACAACTTACATCTAACCCGGCGAGCTGCGAACACCTTTCCAAAGACAAATCTTGCAAATGTTTGCACCTGATCTTAAGGCTTCGCAGTCCGAAAAAAGCATCTAAACTTAGTTTTTTTAGCGAAGGGAAAGACGATTCCGTGAATAAGTCAAGCAAGGTAGGTTCCTCATTTGAATGGACTCGTGAAAGAGATAGCGTATCAAGCATGCTAAACCCAGTCGCCATTAGTGATTGAGGGGGTAATCTGAACCCAAGGCAGTGTGATTTTAGCCTTAAAACCCTCAAAGATCCGCATGTCATAATACACCTTGGGAGGCTGAAATAATCATTGGTTGCAACTTCTATTTCTAGTGCTTGTACGTTTAATTTCAATGCCAAACGGATTAACTTGTTGAGGCATGTGAGACTCAAGTGAGCATGGAAGCGGAGAATTCGAACATCAGATAATCGCTTATCTTTTAGAGACAAAGCATTGTAGATAAACTCTGTCTCCTTTGTAGAATGTTGTGCATGCAACCGTTTCCTACCTTTATTTGAATGTACTTCTCTGAATGTGTTCCAAAGCGGGTTTATGGTGGTGAAATCAAGATCAGGATAGGACGACCATATGTCCCTCCATTTCTTGGATAATATACTTGTTTGGGCAACAGTTTTAATGGGTAAGAGGGATAGAATTTGATGGAGGATTGCATCCGGGAGATCGGAGATTCTATCGTTGCCAACTTCAAATTCTAAGGGGATGTCACTGCATTGATTTTGTAATTGTTGCCTGCGTTTACAAGATCTTGTTTCTATCATTGCTGTGTTAATGGAGGTGGTTTGATGCGGATGAATTTCAGTTACATGAGTGATCTTAGCTGAGGGTTGAATAAGTCACTATATCATGATCAAGTTGTTCACTCAAAATTCTAATATGAACGGTTGCCTATTATTACTCCATTTATTACTCATCTTGTCAAGCGTGAAAGATGGGGATGAAATACATACGTTTCTGAATATATTTGTGTAAAATTTTTTTAGAAAACTGACCTTATTGCAAATTGTTTCATTTTTAAATTGGCGGATTTAAAAAAATTTATGGACGATATTAGTCAACATGCATATGTTAGTTTGTGGATTATAGTTCAAACGCAAGGCCAGGATGCTCAAGTGGGCGGTAGTGTGGTTTGAGCTACCCTGAGACGCAGCGGACAAGAAGCAGCAATACATGAGTGCTCGAACGGGCATCTGAAGGTCCAAAGTTACCGAGTCTTGTAGCCAAGTGTGCTCCATTCTCCTCGATTTTCATCTAGTTGATGACTAAATCTTTCCCCCGTATTTGTAGTGATTCCATATTGCTATTATATGCACACGCTGTTAACAAACACATAAAAAACAAACACATAAAAAAAATTTATTGTTAAATCAACTTTTAGCACAAAGTTAACAATGTAAGTATAAGTTGGATTCATTCGATTAAAATCATAGAAATAGAATCATACAACTTTACAATTGAACAATAGCGATATGATTTTCTGGAAATTTATTATATATATATACCTGGGAGTTTGTGTACTCCCAATGGTAATCTGTGTAATTATGGTGAACAAGAGGGGCAGGAGTGTAATTCAAAAACATAAACAACACTTTACTCCTTCGCCGGCGAGCTTGCCTTCCTACCGGAAAACCAAACCTACCTCTAATGGTCGTGCGAAAGTTTCAGGCGCCACAGTTTATCAATTTTATTGCCCAGTATTCTACGGAAGTTCATCATGGTTTCAACATAATTTCATCATCTATTCAAATCGAATCACCAGAAATTCAACAAACTTCAATAAAATACAGTAAAGTTTACATAATTCATAGTCTGCAACAAATCTACATAACATTTTGTCAGTTTGTTGCACAATTTGAACAAAATTTCATTATCTTTCAAAGCTAATTACCAAAACTGCAAACATCAATAAAATCAAGTTTATTTACAAAAAGCATATAGTTTGCAATGAGTTTATTTTCGGTTGAAGAGGTGGTCATATCTTGTCATTTGTGAATTTCTAAGAAAGCATCGTGGAAATCGTCATCATGCAACTTGAATTCAGTTGAATCCATTTTTGTTGTCTCAAAGTTGAGATGGGAGAAGAGAGGAGAGGGGAAAATGTCAGTTTTTGTTCATTATAGAGTACAAAGCGTAAACTGAACTTGGACACACCAAAAGGCTCAAACTAAGAGACGATTCATTTAATTGAATTTTTTTTACAGGCTTTAGAATTGAAATTTTAGTATGAATCTGATATTTTTAAGGGGCAATCGGAAATAGGAATCTAAATTTGAAAGGAAAATTTATATTCATTTGGAAAATTTTCATTAGGTTAAGTCATACTCATTTGGCTAAATCATACTCATTTGGAAAACTCATACTCATTTGGAAACATATCATTAGGTTAACTCATACTCATTTGGAAAATTCTCATTAGGCTAGGTCATACTCATTTACAAAACTCGTATTCATTTGGCTTCATGCTCATTTGGCTGCATACCCATTTAGGTAATTCATACTCATTTGGAAAAAACATATTCATTTGGAAAACCCATAGTCATTTGGCTTCGTACTCATTTGACCCACGCTCATACTCATTTGGAATATTCAGATTCATTTGGCTTCGTACTCATTTGAGAAATTCATACTCATTTGGCTTCGTACACATATGACCAACTCATACTCAGTTGGTGTACGTACCTCTACGTACATCAAGGTGTACCTTTTTACCTTCTTTGATTTTATATACTCTTGTGTTTCAGACCTGTGCAAAATGCACTGAATTTTTTTCATCAATTTAGAGTATTAATGGTTGTTTTGTTTACGTGAGCAATCAAAATTTCCATAAATTTGGAATTCATAGGAAATAAGTTCCCTAATGAAATTCATGGGATTTGATTGAAGTGTTTGGTTGACAATGGAGAAATTAAATTTCCATGGGAATTTCTATTTACCTAGGGGGACCTAGGTAAATAAATTCTTCCATTTTGTGGGAAGTTGAAATTCCTATGAATTTCTAATTCCTCCATTTTGTCATTTTATTGTCAACCAAATAACTCACTTATTTTCCAATTTCTAGGAATTTCTATTTTCCATGTTTTCTCATGTCAACCAAACAACCACTTAGTATTCATATCTTAATGAATAATATTGAAGTTTTAATTGAACGAAATTGAAGATAATAATAAATCAAGGTTATGACTCGTACATTGTACACATGACTTATACCTTATTATAATCGTTTCTATGATTTTCATTATTTTTTTAGAATTCACACTAAAATAAAATCACATAGATTGCTTAGGGTAAGTTAATTTACTTTTATTAATTTTTATTCCTCAAACTTATCACAGACTCACTGACAATTTCATGATCATAATGAATAAGGTGATCGAAAGATTTTTACCATCGATATAGATTATTCTGTAATTTAAATTTATAATTTTTGATCGGGATATTGTCAATTTTGGTTCTTTTTTTATTAATAGGGACAATTCTCCAATTTTCATTATATGATAGTTTCGCCCAATTAACTATTGTACATGTCTTGTTATTAGTCTTGTTCTCTCTACCTTCTCATATATTCCTCACTTTTTACCACCTTTCATTCTACCTTTTTACTTATTTCATTGGTCCACGTGAATAAAGAAAATGTCACCATAACAAAATAGAGAGAATAATGTTTTGGATTAGTTCCGTCAGTAGATTTTTATAGAAATTCAAATCATTCTAAATTTCAAATGATGCATTGGAAAAAAATTTGTGTTTATTGTGCTCAAGTTTTTTATTATCACCAAATCAGTGCTTAATGAGGTGGGAAAATGATATCACGTATTTATATAGAGTTTTCTCCCTTATTTACAAGCTAATTTGTGTGTCATTGGAGCTCTTCGGAGCTATTTTGTGCTAACTATCGTATATAGTTGTGGTTTTGTTGTTTTAATGTTGAATTGCAGGTTTTAGGGAGTTTTCTCCTTATTCCCGAGCTATTTGGAAACAACCATGGCTTTACGAGATGTTACGAGGCATGTAGGATGGCTCACGAGCTTTATGAGTAGTTTAGGAGGTCCCAAAACCTCTAAACGTGAAGATTTGAGAGCCAAAGAGTCAAAAAGGAGTTTTCCGTACTCTGATCGGGCAAAAATGGCCCGATCGGGCGAAGATATTGTGATCGGGTAGAGAAGTTGCGGACCCGATCGGGCAAGGCTTGCCCGATCCGATCGGGCGAGCAACCATGTGCCCAGACCCGATCGGGCGCTGGCTGCCCGACTCGATCGGGCGCTGGCTGTCCGACCCGATCGGGCGCTGACCCAAGTTCAGTCGCTGCTGCTGCTACGCCAAGGGAATGATGCTGCTGGGTCGTTGCTGTGGACCCGATCCGTGACCTGATCGGGCACTGGATCGGGTGGGCCCAATTTCATTCCCAAAGCTGCGCTGTTGCTTAGAAATCAAGGAGGAAAGTTTTGGATTATTTTACTATGGGCCCGATCGGGTGGCCCTGTGCCCGATCGGGTCCCATGCCCGTAAACGCGGTTTTTCTTTATATTATTCCGCATTTAGTTAGGCTTTGAGGGGTATTATAAATACCTTTTCCTCATTATTTTAGAGACATCCTTTTCTTAAGTTTAATTTCTCATAGTTCTTAGCTTAGCTTTATTTAGTTTAAACACTTTAGATTAGATTAAAGGTTATTGAACCTATTCGATTTCAATAAAAGTTCTTGCTTTCTGTCAATTGGTATTCTTCTCTACTCTAATCTCTTTTCTTATTCTTAATTGCTTAGCTAAAGTATTTAATCATTCATGATGCAATTATTAGGGTTTCAAATTAGTTTTGTTATTGTCAATTCAATTATGAGTGAGTAGTTCTCTTTCTAGGGTGTTAGATAGAGAAGCCATGTTTATACCATGATTGTTATTTAGATTTCTATCAATTTCTAGGGCTTGATTAGAGTGATTGTGATGTGGTTTGTTCTTAATTAGTGATTAATGTTAGTGGCCAATTTCATTGATTACTTGTGGTTAATAGTTGTTTGCACAGATCCGTCTTACGATTAGAGGCCTAGGACACTTCAGTAGTTCTGATTACGTTAGTGAACATGCGGCGTATGTTGAACTATGAGCGTTGAGTCTTAACCATAGCTCAACACATGCTCTAATCACTTGACTCATGACTTAGGTTTTGATAGTAGTTGACCTTATTTGATTGGTATAAGCATGGTGGACCGACCTTATACCCTAGGTTTTTAGTCCATAGTGAAAGCCTCGGTTTAATTCGTTGTCCTTAGCGTAATTTTTAGTTCAGTTAATCTTCCCTGATTTCGTCTGAAGTAGCTAATTGATTGAATATTAATTTAGAAACTTTGTCTCCATGTGGATTCGACCCTGCTTCCATTGACTACCGTAGTTAGAGGACTGTAGGTTTATCTTTGATTAGGTGACACGACTAAATCCTATCAGGAAAGTGTGCAGAGCTTTCCTCTAGAGTGGCTGCTATAATAGTCATAAAGCTGGCAATGTGGATTAGGATACTATTTGCACCCCTAAACAAGTTGGTGGACTTGGTGTGAGGAAGATTATAATTTGGAATAAGACTGCAATAGCTAAGTATGTGTGAGCTCTGGGAACAAAGCAAGATAGTTTATGGATTAGATGGGCGCATGTTGTGTACATTAAGGAGGAAGATTGGTGGGAGTATAATCCTCCAACTCACAATATTTGGTATTGGAAACAGGTGGGTAAGGTGAAAAAGGAGATGAAGCAATTGATCTCAAAGGCTGATTTGCATAGTATGGCTTCTTTCAGTGTTAAGAAGGTGTATGAGTTGATCATAGGTAGGAATAAGAAGATATATTGGGACAAATATGTTTGGAATAGGCTCTCTATTCCTAAACATAGAATGATATGCTGGTTGGTTATGCATGGTAGACTGAAAGCCTCTGACAGATTAGTTCATTTTGGGGTGGCTAGTTCAAGTGACTGTCTCTTGTGTGTAGGTGGTGGTGATTCTAATGCTCATATGTTTTTACAATGCCCATATGCTCAGATGTGTCTGAAGGATCTGTTGGTAGGGCTCCAGGTGAAAAATTCTCAAACAGTCTATCGAAGACTTCTGATTTGTGTTAACAGGTGCAAAAGGAGTAGATATCAGAAGCATGTCATTATAGCTTGTCTGAATGCACTAGTCTATTCAATTTGTTGGGCTAGAAATGAAGCTTGGTGGAATGACACTGTTTGGTTTCCTAATGTGTTATGTTAGAGGGTTATGAGTCTGATTTGTGTTAGATTAAGAGGTGTAAAACCACAGAGAATGAAGAATAGTGATAGTCAATAGCTTGACACTTTACTAGTTGATTTGTATAGATAATGTTGTATTGCCAATAAGTTAGATTAGGGGGGCCCAACCTAGTTACTTGTCCTTTCTATTAGATTGGGTTTAGGTGGTAAAGAGATTCTCCTTTTTGTGAAATATACTTTTCCTTACTTAGCAAAAAAAAAATGCCAGAATTCGGTTATTCTAACGTGTTGCAGGGGAGAATTCCTTCAGTTATGGGCTCCAACAAATGCTGTAAATTTTGGAGGATATTTTTCTTAGTTTTTGTAGAATAATCTCCCATTGACCATTTTTCTATTTAGTTTCAGCCAATAGTTTATTCAACCATTTTATAGGAGGCTGCTGGAAACAGGTACGTTTTTCAACAACTTTATTTATTTTTCTTTTTAGTAAGGAAAAGTGACATTCAAATTATGTCGTCTGTTGGTTTGTTGTAGCCTTATAAGTCTAGTTTGTAACCATGTATGATAATCAAAATTTGGACTTAGTTTGATCCCTTACAACGTTGCAATACTAAAGTTGTGCGCTTGTGTATTTTTGGATAAATTTTGATCGTTTAATCTAAATCTTTTTTTTTTTGGCAATCTATGGTTGAATTGATTAGTAGAACTTAAATTGGGTTGATATTAAAGGATAATTGTCATAATACAATTGTCAGGAAAACAATCACAATGTGTTAACACAGAGCTAGAAAGCAAGCGTCGAACTTTTGTAGATAGAGCACGACTCGCGGAGCAACAGGCGAAGCATGAAATTTTGCCGCAGGCTCACCGCGGGTTGCGGGCCGCAGGCCGCGAGCCCCTGCTGAGTGCGCGCGAAGTTGTTTTTCTTGATCGCTAGTTTGTTGCCGCTTTTGTTTATCTTGTTTTATTTATTTATTTTATTTGTTATCTTATTTTGTTTCCTAATTCTATCTTTTCCCTATTTATTAGAGGTTGATGTATTTAGGAAATAAGATAGATTTGGTAGGCAATCTTTTGGGAATTAGACTTGGAGAGCAAGTACTTTTCCTAAAAGGTTTGGGGTTGTGTTTAGCTATAAATAGGGGAGTCGTTTAGGCTAAACATGAACACATATTGAGGGATTGTATTATTGTTGTGAGGTTGAATACAATAAACACTTGTCTATGTTCTCCTTAATTCTTGTCATACTTTGCACTACAATTCTATTTTTTGTGAGAGAGAGTCTTATTCTTTTGTCTGCAACGATCCTGGTAATCCTTACGCCCACGCTTCCGCATAACAACAACCTTAGTTCGGTGGTACGTTGGTTGGGTGTAGTTGTTGGTAGTTCGTTAATTCGAACACAGATAGTTATCACATCTTTTCCTTAATCGTTTCTTTGATATTTTCCTAATCTAATGCTCTCATTATTCTAAACTGATATGCATTAATTATTATAATTGTAATATTAATCTATTTCTTAGACATTATTGTTACTATATAATCATCATCAACATACTAATATATTAATACTAATGATAGTGTTTTTGAAAAAGATGACAAAATATTTTTTCTGTCTACTCCTTTACCTATTTCAATAAAAAAAGCCCAATACGCTCTTTGAAAAACCAATTTTTTAAAAATCCTTTTCCATCACTCCGTATAAAATTACACAACACTTATTAGGACCATAATCATTTTAGAATTACGGAATATCCGAAAGCACTTTAATATTAAAATCCTCTAAACGACTTACTTACTATATTAGAGATCTAAAATATATAATTAAATCAACTTCTATAATATAGTAAATACATATAAATAGCCTTTAGTTAATTTAAACTTTTTTAAATTAAATACTTTGGATAATAAATATCCTTAAAGATATAGGGGATCATAGTCTACCCCGTTAGAAATACTTCCCACCAAAATTTTCCATAAGAATCTCAAAATCACTCTTAATTTTTCGCAAAACTTACACTTCTCCAATAAAGTCAAGGAAAACTTGTGCTCAATTGTAACTTCCCACTCAAAAGAGTAGTGATGAGCATGTCACTAACTCTTCCTAGACGAAGTTTCGATTAAAAGATTTTCAAAAACAAGAGAAGTTTTTCAACAACCAACTTTTTGAAGTCATTCCAAAATCATAAAGGTCGCAATTTAAATGCAAAAAAGCATCAATTATGCACTAACAATGATTAAAAGTGTGCGAAATTTTATCGCAGTCCACCGGCCCTTAAGAATAAATTTAGGCCTTGTACCTACTCACATCTTCGTACAAATTTGTACACTTTTCTCGCATCATGTCCTCGACTTCCCACGTAGCCTCTTTGAACGTTTGATTCGACCATACACCTTAACAAGTTTCACATCATGTATATGGAAAGAAAAGGACAACTGTAATAATTTTTTGTATTAAAAAGTAGAGAAACCGGTTATTTGGTGATTGTGGTTTCTCATCATTTTTGGATAAGACACGTGTGGAGAAGCAAGAAAACTGGTTTCCTATGCTATCTTAATAATTAAATTAAAATTATCGTGAGACACACGTGGAAAGAGAAATCTGGTTCCACAAATATACTTATGGTACCAGTTTTTGTGCCTGATACCTTAAGCTATTGACACCTGCTAGATGTAAATCGGTTGACATGTGATTTATCAAGCCTATTGGCAACATTTCTCAGCCCCTTAAGTCTGCGTATGATTTTTGACAATCTTAGGCAGCTTTGATCTTCTCACTAATCATCTTGATTTCTTTAGTCATTTGATCGATCTTCTTACGCCAATCACAACTTAGTAATGTCGTTCTAACACACATGACATGACATCTACGACCATATAAAGCTTCAAATGGTGCCGCCTAAATACTAGCTTGATAACTATTATTGTAAGAAAATTCTACCAAGTCTAAGTACTCGTCCTATGATCCTTGCTTCTTTAGGCTATCTCTCTAAGCATATCCTCAAGCGTTTAATTAGTATGTTCAGTTTCACCATCATTATTTGGATGAAATGAAGTACTCTATAACAATTTAGTACCCAAAGCTTTCTGAAACACACTCCCAAAATGAGAGTAATTCCTAGTATCTCAAACCTACACTATTAAACGCGGTACACCATACAATGTCACCACATGCTTGATGTAAGCATTCGCCAATTCTTTATCTTACACTAATTACTCATAGGAATAAATCTAGCACCCTTTGTAAATCTATACACGACTACCTACAATGTATCATATCCAGCACACGTCCTAGGTCCCCAACACAAAATCCATGGCAATGTCATCCCACTTTCATTCGGGATCTCTAAAGGTTGGACTAAACTTTGCGGTCTTTTGTGCTCACTCTTCACGTCTGACATGTCAAGCAATACTTATTTGTGACAAATCTATGTATATATTAAAAAGCGTAAGCAGGGATTGCAATCCGCCACGTGTCACCATATCTCTTTGAATGACATTCTATCCACTTCATATAACTAAAAAAATGTCAATGGGAAGAATCGAACCCGTGACCTTGAATATGCAATAAGGAGTTTCAACCACTACTCTGCCATGTTATTCGTATTTCTTCTATCAAAAATCAATGACGATGTATGAATAGAAACCAAAAGTTAGTTGTATATTTTTAAAATGCATATTGTAAATGAGATAATGACTTTTTTATAATTTTTTCACACTACATGACATCAATTATTTTAACTATTATCAAATTCAATGTAAAGAAATCCCGGAGCATTGCCGGGGCCTAAATACTAGTTTTCCTTTAAAACATAAATAGATGAGATTTTTACATCTTACTTAATTAGTAATACTTCCTCCGTTTTAATATAACTGATACAGTTTCTATAAATGGGTGTTGTCAAATAAGTGAAACAGTTTATAGAATTTCTTTATATGGTAAACTTTTGCTTGTAAATTGAGATAAATACCCCTACTTAAATTTATAACCATACTTTAACTTCATTTAACAAATCTAATTAATCCTTACTAAACCTACCCAACACATTAATGATTCCCACCAAAAAAACTATCATCCCAACCCCCCTCATTTATGATCATAAACTGATTCAAACAACCCATTAGATTCTAGGGTTTGTTCTTCATCAGTTTATCGATCTTTCTTATTTCTTCATTTCCTTTCACTCTCTTCACCTTCCCTCCTACTTCGTTCATCATTCTCTCTCTTCTCTCACTTTATCTCCCTACTCCTTACTCCTCATTTCTCTCTGTTCATCCTTCTCCATCTTTTTTTTCCTCTGTTTTAATGTCACTTTTCTCATAAAAATACCAGATCTGCACTCTACTCTCAAAAAAATGTCGGACGTCCCATATTTGAAGCCTGATAGGATTTAGTCGTATCACCTATTCAAAGATAAACCTACATTCCTCTAACTAAGGTAGTCAGTGGAAGCAGGGTCGAATCCGCAGGGAGACAGAGTTTCTATATTAATATTCAATTAACTAACTACTTCAGATGAAAATAGGGAGAATTAATTGAACTAATGAGTAAGCTAAGGAAGACGAATTAAATCGAGGATTTAACTATGGAATAAAAGCCTAGGGTATTAGGTCGGTCCACCATGCTTATACCAATCAAACAAGGTCAACTACTATCAAAACCTAAGTCAAGAGTCGAGGGATTAGAGCATGTGTTGAGCTATGGTTAAGACTCAACGCTCATAGTTCAACATACGCCGCATGTTCACTAACGTAATCAGAACTACTGATGTGTCTTAGGCCTCTAGTCGTAAGACGGATCTGTACAGACAACTATTAACCACAAGCAATCAATGAAATTGGCCACTAACATCAATCACTAATTAAGAACAAACCACACCACAATCACTCTAATCACGCCCTAAGAATAAATGGAAGTCTAAATAACAATCATGGTATAAACATGGCTTCCCTATCTAACACCCTAGAAAGGGGACTACTCAGACATGATCAAATTGACAATAACAAAGCTAATTGGGAACCCTAAGAATTGCATCATGAACTAATCGAATAATAAGCAATTAAACTAAAGCAATTGAGAGATAAGAATAAAGCAATAAGAAAGATGATTACCAAATTGACAGAAAGCGGGAACTTTAATTGAATTGAAATAGCATTCAAATCTCTTCTACAATGGAAAACTATAAAAAACTAGGCTAAGAGCTCTCTAATTGTTCAATATAATAAAAGATACACATAAAAACAACCTAAAAAGTATTTATAGTTCCTAAGAAAATAATAAGATAGAGTGAGGAGAAAACGAAAAATCGCGTCCCCGTGTCGTCCACCCGATCGGGCGGCCCTTTGCCTGGGAACCTTCTTTCAGCACCAAGGAGAATGCACGCACCCGATCAGATCGGGCAACAGTCACCCGATCGGGGCCGCAACCCTAGCACCCGATCGGGCAGGACCACCCGATGGCGTCGGGTGGTTGTCTTCTTCAGCTCCCAGAAAAACAGCAAATTTGGCCAAGTGTAAGTCCGCCCGACGGGATCGGGCAAGTCCGCCCGATCGGGCAGAAAATCTGATGTTCTGGCCTAAAATACTCGTACCTGATCGGGAAGTGGTTGCCCGACCCGATCGAGCGAAGCTTCTTTCTTTCTTGTCTCTACTTGGCTTCAGACGCCAAGTCTTTTGCATATTTCTTCTTCACAACGGGGTCCGAATACCATCTCGAGACCTTCAAGATGCCTCATAACCTTCCGCTATAGCGTGGTTATCAAAACATCAAGTAAGTAGGGAGTTTTTCCCTAAAAACCTGCAAAACGATATGGAACACACAAACCACAACTATATCGAAATAGTTAGCATAAATAGCTCATAAGAGCGTCAATATCGCACAATTTAGCTTGTAAAGAAAGGGAAAAACTCTATAAGAAATCAATATATCAAATTCCCTCAAGCTAAACCTTTGCTTGTCCTCAAGCAAATAGAACATTATCATGGAATAGATTGCCTCACCCCATTGATAAAACAATTCAAGCTTAAATATATTTTCAAGACTAAGAATCGTTCAAGCAGGCATGATTCAAGTTCGGCAAATCAAATCCATCCAACCACCAATCATCCAAGAAATTCATCAAGTTCAAGTGACTACTAGGCATACAAATCCTGAAAAGGTGCTCACAAAGGGTGTCACTCCTCTCAATTTTGTGGCAGGCAAAGAATATGCCCGAACACTCACCGACCCGACCATAAATGTCACTTCCCACTCACACTCTCATGTGTTTAAGAAGGTAAAATGTCGCTCATCCTAATCAAGTCGACTCAACTAGCAGACATTCTCTTTAACTTTGACAAACTGACTCAAAATCAATCCAATAGACATTGTAGGCACAAGCTCAAGAGGGGTTTTCCGGGTTGTAATGGGGCTTAGGTAAGGGTAGGGAAATATTCTAGGAAATGTGGTGGAAAACCGAGCATGAGGGAGCATAAGCAATTCATATCAAGGCCGAAGATGGCCGGAATAACTCCCAACAATATCAAGTAACCACAAGATGAAACCAACTCTCATACAATGATGAAAACTCATAACAACCCAATCTTCAAGCAATGAGGCATAAATAATTTTTTTCTTTGTAGACAACGTGAATGAGGGGTTTTTATTGTCTTTGAAGCTTTGATTCTTCATATATTTTTTTCTTTCTTTCTTTTCTTTTCGAACCAACATCCACGTACCTCAAAACTCGAATTTTCTTTCATTTTTCACACACTCGAAGCCATAAAAAATACACTCTTATTCCTCAAGCGACGCAAACCATAGAACAAATTTCAAACCAAACCCACACAAATACTCCCCCAAGCTAGGCTTGGGAATAATAACTATATGAAGGCCATGGGCATGTAATAAGGGTCAGTAGCACGAAACAAGTCATTAGGCTCAGCGGGGCTAAGGAGGATAAAAATATAATGAAATTACACTCTGGGGCTCGAGAATAAGTCAAAAGAACGCCTCTATCATAGCAAATGTAACAAGTCACCAAACATTAGATGAGTACGAAGTCAAAGTCAAGATCAATCTGCTAGGGAGGAACTAACACACCAAAAACATAGACTGGATTATAATATGAATCCAATAGGCTAGAAAAGGCCTTACAGTCTAACCAAATCAGGTATGCAGCACAACGTAGTATAGTATAGTCAGAAATCGCTCGAAATCAAAGTAGTCGAACATCAAATCAAAGCCTCAGAATCACAAATGCCCATCTATCCAGAAAACAAAGTCAAATCATTCTCAATAAAAGCATAACGAGGGGCACAGGGAGGCAATCAAACCAGTAATGATCAATCATATTTTTTTCAAAGCTGTAAACTTATTCTATCAAAGCTTTAAACTACACTAAAAAGCAATAAACTATACTAGAAAGCAGTAAACTATACTAGAAAGCAGTAAAGAGAGTACTCACAGTGAGAGATCCTCCCCCAAGCTGAACGAGGCAATGTCCTCATTGCAACGAGGGAGAGGAGAGAACAAGGGCATCAGCCGCCCATATCATCATCCGTGGGGGCACCAAAAAGACCACCACTAGAAGTACCGCCACCATCTGTGTAGCCACCACCTGAGGGATCACCTGAAAAACCACTCATCCCTCCACCAAAACCGCTAGTACCTGCATCAAAACCACCGCCAAAACCACTAGGCCCAAAACCAAAGTCTCCTAAAGAGACGGACTGACGAGCAGGCTCCTCCTCCTCATCCTCTGCCATGTCATCACTCGGACCGGCAGGCTGGCCATAACTCGGGTTCCAATGGTACCACGAGGGGTGTTGAGCAGTCTGCTCAACAATGCCGCGCTTACAATAGTCGTCATAGAGAGGATAAAGGGCGAAGTGCTGGTCGTTGGCCAAGGTATCTATCCGTCCTCCCATCTCATCAACACGGGTGTAGAGCTGATCAATGCGAGTGCCATATCCCGCTAGGGTGGCGGTGTTCGCGTTGATCATCCCTTCCATCCGTCCCATCCCCGTCTCCATGCGACCTAGGGTCGACATCATAGAAGTGAAATCAAATGTGTGCGGGGGAGGGGGAGGAGGGGGGGAGCAGAAGTGGAGGCGCCCTCGTCTAGGATCGGCGTATGTCGCCTATGGTAGGAACGACGAGGGGGCTCGGGGTCAGGGACAACGAGGTCAACTCCCTCTATAGGGAGTAGGTAGTTCTCTTGACGAGGCCGCAACCGGGCTCTAGGGTCGGGTAGGGTGATGGATTTATTTGATTTAATCACCCACTGAAATCGTTGGTCAGGCAAGCGGTTGATGACTTTAAGGGTGTTGAGGTATGCGAGGTCAATGAGGGTAGGGTCGAGGACGGGGGTATGCTGGGTCTCGTCAAAGCCGGCAATTTGCCGGGCAAACAATGTGATCAACCCCCCGTTGACTAGCCTCCTAGAGGTCCAACTACCGTCTTCCCTACGCTTAGGGAGCGAGTTTGAGATACGCTCAAACTGAATAGCTACGTGGTGGGCCAAGTTGTACTGAAATGACTCCATGGAGCCTTTGGCAATGTAGCTAGATATGTCAACTAACTCGGCCCCCCGGACCAAGTGACCCTCATACCGCCCTAAAAGAGTTTGGGCCATGAACCTTAGCCAAATGCTAATAATTGGGTGATGGAAATTCTCCCAATGGCAATGCTGGATGTCAAAAGGCGTAGTGTCCCCTGTCAGCATGAAATAAGTATGGGCCATTTTGAAGTGGTCCGGTGGGTAATAGTCACCCCGTACCTGTAACCGAAGAACCCCCACAAAGTCCCTAAGGGTGAGGGAGTGGTCTTGGTTTAGTAGTCTGAAATGAACGTGGGTGACTGGACCGGCCCGGGGCTTAGTCAGACTAAAACTGCTGAAAAATTCATAGACTAACGGAGGATATGTATTAACATGCACATTATAAAGTGACTCCATGCCCAAAATTTTCATAAATTCCTTAAAATCCTTAGTTAATCCCAATTTAGACAAAAGTTCAAGATCGAGAAAACGAGTAGGAAGTACCTCACGTTTTTTAAATCGAAGGAACTTTTCGCGATGTTCATCATCCCGGAAAATGATTTCCGGGTACTGGGGATCTCGTGGAACCTGTGGTGGTTGTGGTGGTGGTGTTGCTTCCCGCCTAGATCGCGAGCCTTCACCTCTAATTAGCCTTCTAAACTTGCTTGCCATGATGAATTTGAACCTTGTAACCTTGTCTAACACAAAGGATGGGGTTTTGGGTGAGTGGTGAAGAGAAAGGAGAAGGGAGGATGATTTTTGTGAATGGAAATTTGTGAGTTGGAGGGTGAAAAGAGAAAAGGAAAGGATTTTATGGAGTTTGGAGGAGAAAGGATGAAGATTTGAGGTAGAAAAATGGAGTTGTAACAAAGGTTGGGGTTTGAGGTTTGGAGGTTGAAGATGAGTGAAGAGAGAGAGAGAGTTAAGTGGAAAAAGAGATAAGGAATGAATGGTGAGAAGAGGAAAAGGGGGGGTGAAATCCATGTGTTAAACGGTATAATGGTCGCAGGCCCGATCGGGCATAGGGTCGCCCGATCGGGTGAAAGTTCATTTTTTTGTGGCTGGGAAATAAGAGCTCCACCCGATCGACCGCCCGATCGGGCGACATATTTTAGATCGGGTACTCAGGTCGCGGGCCCGATCGGGCAGGTCTCGCCCGATGCCATTGGGTGGGAGCTCCTTTTGGCAGATTTGACTTTTGACTTTTTGTGCGTTCACCCGATCAGGCACCTGATCGGGCAAGGTATTTTTGATCGGGTGCCAGGGTTGCGCACCCGATCGGGCACACCTTGCCCGATTCGATCGGGTGCTCCTCTTTTTTCTTTCTCAGCATAATTTTACGCCCACCCGATCGGGCAGGGGTCGCCTGATCTCATCGGGCGAGCTACTATTCAGTAAGTAGCTCGCCTTTTTGCAAGTGTGGGGCAGGCATGACTCAATTTTCTCCTCAAATAGCATATCTGCACATCAAAACACACAAGATCTAGGAACACATTAGTACCCTCACGCTCTCTCACATGCTACAAACTACGAAACAAAGGAAAAGGAAAACTAACTAAGTGATACGTGTTGCCTCCCGCAAAGCGCTGGTTTATGAAGGTCCCGCACGACCATATTACCTCTCTAGACAGATGAATCAAGTGGGGAGGAATCAAATCGGATTTCCTCCACACAACCAACAAAGGCACCCTCATGGTACAGCTTCAGACGCTGTCCATTTGCCTTAAACTTCTCTCCTTTTTGGTTGACAACCTCGATGGCACCATGTGCCTTTACTTCTGTCACCTCGAATGGTCCAGACCACCGAGATTTCAGCTTTCCAGGAAACAGTCTCAACCTGGAATTAAACAATAGGACCTTGTCGCCAACCGTGAACTTTCTTTATCCTATCATCTTATCATGCAGCTTCTTGGTTTGCTCTTTATAGAGCATGTGATTCTCATAAGCATCCAAACGGAGCTCATCCAACTCATTGAGTTGGAGAAGTCGTGCTTCACCTGCAGCTGTCAAATCAAGGTTAATCTCTTTGACCGCCCACGCAGAAAGATACTCCATCTCAACTGGTAGATGGAAAGCTTTGCCATAAACCAGTCGATAGGGTGTGGTACCCAAAGGAGTCTTAAAAGCAGTGCGGAGCGCCCAAAGAGTATCATCAAGTTTCAGAGACCAATCTTTTCTAGCCTTAGTGACAACTTTCTCAATGGTCCTCTTAATTTGCCTATTAGACACTTCTACTTGGCCACTAGTCTGAGGATGATAGGCAAGACCGACTTTGTGGGTGACTCCATGTTTTGTCAATAGGGCCTTGAAGGTGCTCTTATGAAAGTGAGAACCTCCATCACTAATTACAACACGGGGACACCAAAACTGGGAAATATTATTTTCTTAAACATCTTCATCACAACCTTGGAATCATTGGTTGGTGATGCTATAGCTTCTACCCATTTAGTCACATAGTCGACGACCACTAAAATATACTTATTCCCACAAGAGGTAGGAAAGGGTCCCATAAAATCAATCCCCCACACATCAAAAGGTTCGACCTCTAAAATCCCACTCTGTGGCATCTCTTGCCTTATTGAAATATTACCCGTCCTTTGACAAGCATCACAAGACAAACAAAAGGAACGAGTATCTTTGAAAATCGAAGGCCAATAGAAACCACTATGTAAGACTCTAAAACCAGTCGCTTGGGAGCCTAAATGACCACTAGAAGGCATACTATGACAATGTAGCAAAACACCCTCTATTTCCCAATCAGAAATGCAACGACGAAACATCCCGTCGGAGCACTTCTTATATAGGAAAGGATCCTCCCAAAAATACATTCTAGCGTCATGATAAAACTTTTTGCGCTGCTGATATGTAAGATTGGGAGGATGAGAAACACTAACACATTAGTTAGCAAAATCAGCATACCAAGGAGATTTAGAGGACACAGAAAACAAATGATCATCAGGAAAAGAGTCATCTATAGGAGGGTCAGAAGGTGATCCAAACCTCAACCTAGAAAGGTGGTCGGCGACCACATTCTCAGCACCCTTCTTATCTTTGATCTCCAAGTCGAACTCTTGCAGCAAAAGAATCCATCTGATGAGTCTAGGTTTGGCCTCCTTCTTGGCCATCAAGTACTTCAATGCAGCATGGTCAGTGTGTACTATAACTTTCGAACCTATCAGATAGATTCGAAATTTGTCCAATGCTTAGACTATGGCTAGCAACTCCTTCTCAGTCATAGCATAATTAACCTGGGCTGGATCCAAGGTTTTTCTAGCATAGTGAATAACATGGAGTAGCTTATCCTTCCGCTGACCAAGTATTGCCCCTATTGCATAATCACTAGCATCACACATGATCTCGAAAGGGAGATTCCAATCTGGAGGTTGTATAATAGGGGCAGTGATCAAAGCTGTCATTATCCTGTCAAAAGACTCCAAACAATCATTAGTAAAATCGAACGTGGCACCCTTTAGCAACAATTGAGTGAGGGGTTTCGCAATTTTCGAAAAATCTTTGATAAACCTGCGATAAAACCCCGCATGACCAAGGAAACTTCTCACTCCTTTGACATTCATTGGAGGGGGAAGTTTCTCGATCACCTTAATCTTTGTTCTATCCACTTGGATGCCACGCTCAGAAATCAAGTGACCTAAAACGACACCTTCATTCACCATAAAGTGACATTTTTCCCAATTAAGCACGAGGTTTGCCTCAACACATCTTTTATGCACTTTGGACAAATTATGCAGGCAAACATCAAAATCAGAACCATAAACACTGAAATCATCCATAAACACTTCCATGATATTTTCAATAAAATCAGAGAATATGGCCATCATGCAGCGTTGGAAAGTAGCAGGAGCGTTACACAATCCAAATGGCATCCTACGATATGCGAAGGTGCCATAAGGACATGTAAACGTAGTCTTTTCCTGATCATCTGGATGAAGGGAATTTGGAAAAAACCAGAATATCCATCCAGATAACAGAAATAGCTATGTTTGGCTAGCCTTTCCAACATCTGATCAATAAAGGGAAGGGGGAAATGGTCTTTCAGAGTGGCATTATTAAGTCTACGATAATCAATGCACATACGCCACCCTGTGAAAGTCCTAGTGGGAATCAAATCACCTTTTTCATTTTCAACAACAGTGGTCCCCCCTTATTGGGAACCACTTGCACAGGACTGACCCACTTCGAATCAGCAATGGGATAAATGATCCCTGCATCTAAGAGTTCCATAATTTCTTTCTTCACTACCTCTTGCATATTAGGATTCAAACGTCTCTGAGGTTGAATGCAAGGGCGGTGATCCTCTTCAAGATTAATACGATGCATACAAAAATCAGGACTAATGCCCTTAAGATCATCAATACTATACCCAATAGCCTTCTTGTGTATACGAAGCACAGTAAGCAAGCTTTTCAATTGGCTATTTGTGAGTTTAGTACTGACAATCACAGGACATTCTTCCTTATCATCTAAAAATGCATACTTCAATTGAGAGGGTAGTGGTTTGAGTTCCACCTTAGTTACCTGAGGAGTAGAACTGGAGCATACACTTTCAAGTTCCACAGTTTCCTGTTTTTGTTCAGCTCCATGACCCTCTAAATCAGCAAGACAGTCATCAACATCAGTATCGATGCCTAAGGAGTCACTCTTAGTCAATGCTACCTCCAATGGGTCAGCATCACGTATCTGCTGAAATGCAGACATCACAGCTTTGTCTACCACATCTATCCTGCAACAAGATTCTTCAAGCATATGAGACTTCATAACATTGGTTAATTTAAAAGTGATAGTATCATTACCAACACTCAAAGTCAAAGATCCTAACTTGACATCAATAACAGCACCTGCAGTGTATAAAAATGGTCTGCCCAAAATAATAGAAATTTGGGCATCCTCCTCCATATCCAATACAACAAAATCCACAGGAATGTAAAACTTTCCCACCCTAACAGGGACGTCTTCTAAAACACCTAGAGGGTATTTTATAGAACGGTCAGCCATCTGCAAAGTAATTTGAGTGCACTTAAGTGCTCCCATATTCAGTTTATTACAGACAGACAATGGCATGATAGACACAGATGCACCTAAATCACATAAAGCTTTATCGATAAAAAGTGCACCTACATGACAAGGGATGGAAAAGCTACCAGGATCTTTCAATTTAGGTGGAGATCTATTTTGCAAACGGCACTACACTCTTCAGTGAGTGCGACTCTATCTACCCCACCAAAATCTCTCTTTTTAGTGATCATTTCCTTCAAAAACTTAGCATAGATAAGCACTTGAGAAATAAGTTCAGTGAAAGGAACCGTTACCTCAAGGTTCTTGACCACAGCCAAGAACTTACCAAGTTGTTGATCCACCTTGGAATTTTGCATTCGATGAGGAAAAGGCAACCTTGGTGTAAAAGGTGTATCAGAAACCTTCTCCTTCTCCTTCTTCTTTTCTGCCTGTTCATCTGTTTCAGATAGTTCGACATCAGACGTCGAATTCTTCTCCAATTCCTTCTCTACTACCTCCTTCTCCTTGCTAGGGACAGTATCATCATCAACGGGCATAGGAGGAGCAGCATAAGCAGTGCCACTACGAAGAGTAACGGCGTTTGCTTGCTCCCTATGTGTAGGTTGCCCTGGCAATTGTCCCTGCTGCCTCTGTGCATTAGTTTCTGGCAATTGAGCAATCTGAGTCTCGAGAAGTTTTATGTGCTTCTCTTGGGCCCTCTATGCTTCCTCATTTGTCTTTTGCATAGACAATATTAGTTTCATCAGTTCAGAATTGCTAGGCTCTTGTGAGGTTGCATTTTGTGGTGCTGGCTGATAATTCTGATGAGCAGGTCTTTGGAAACCAGGGGGATTATGAGAATTACCTTGGTTTTGGTAGTAGTTGGGTTTTGGGTTGTTATGTGGAGGTTGATAGGAATTTTGTGGAGGATGGTAGGAATTTTGTGGCTGTGGGTTTTGAACGTTGTTGCTTCTATAGGAAAGAAGTGGGTTGTCTTTCCAACCAGGATTGAAAGTGTTGGAGTAGGGGTTATTTGGTTGTCTGTGCTGAAAAGCATTTGCCTGCTCCATCTGATTCTGACTGAACTGACAATCATGGCCGAAGTGACCCTGAATACCACACACCTCGCAGTAAGATGAGGTGATGGGTGCAACTGCTGACATAGCGTTGATGCTCATAGGAGGAGGTGTTGAACTAGAGGACTTCATTGTTTGTAGTTGCTGAGTTAGTTGCGCCATCTGAGATGTAAGCAATGAAATAGCGTCAACTTCAAGTACCTTCTTAGTCAAACTCCTAGATGATGAGTGGTCATTGGCTGCAAGATTTGCTAGGAAGTCATAACCCTCATCAAGGGCCTTGTCCAAAAAGACTCCTCCTGCAGACGAATCAACAATACTCTTCGTCTAAGGTTGCAGACCATTATAAAAAGTCTGCGTCAGAAACCACTTGTCCATATTATGATGTGGACATTCCCTCTTTAGGTCTCTGAATCTAGTCCACGCTTCCCTCAATGTCTCATATGGCTCTTGGGAAAACGTGGCCAACTTGTGTCTGATTTCTGCTGTTTTTGTGGGAGGGTAATACTCATGAAGAAATGCAGCAGAAATCGCCGGCCATTCTGTCTCAGTGATATCGCTGAACCACCTCTGAGCCTTGTCTCTGAGTGAGAACTCAAATAACATAACTTTCAGCTGCTCAGGTGTGACTCCTTGATGTTTAACAGTTCTGCAGAGTTGTTGGAATCTCTGCAGATGGTTGGCCGGATCTTCAGAAGGATGCCCACTAAACTGATTCTGCTGCACCATATTAATCAGTGCAGGTTTGATTTCAAAATTGTTCGCAGCAATAGTGGGCATGTGTGGACCTGTGGGTATGCCTTCGGGATTAGGCACCCCATATGATTTCAGTGACTTCGCCATTGGTGATGTAGAAATATCTGAATCTGGTTTCTCTTGATCAAATTCTGCTCTAAGATCCCGAAGTATTGCTTCTGTGTCGGGATCTCCAGGAATAATATGAGTTTTTTTTTTATACCTGGACATATAAGAGAAAACGACAAGATAAACGTGAGAACGGCCTCAATTGGAACGGGAGGTTCCAATGAGGCAAAAAGAAGTACGCTAATTAATCGAATAAAAGCTAGAAAACTAGTCGTCTCCCCGGCAACGGCGCCAAAATTTGATAGGATTTAGTCGTATCACCTATTCAAAGATAAACCTACATTCCTCTAACTAAGGTAGTCAGTGGAAGCAGGGTCGAATCCGCAGGGAGACAGAGTTTCTATATTAATATTCAATTAACTAACTACTTCAGATGAAAATAGGGAGAATTAATTGAACTAATGAGTAAGCTAAGGAAGACGAATTAAATCGAGGATTTAACTATGGAATAAAAGCCTAGGGTATTAGGTCGGTCCACCATGCTTATACCAATCAAACAAGGTCAACTACTATCAAAATCTAAGTCAAGAGTCGAGGGATTAGAGCATGTGTTGAGCTATGGTTAAGACTCAACGCTCATAGTTCAACATACGCCGCATGTTCACTAACGTAATTAGAACTACTGATGTGTCCTAGGCCTCTAGTCGTAAGACGAATCAGTACAGACAACTATTAACCACAAGCAATCAATGAAATTGGCCCCTAAAATCAATCACTAATTAAGAACAAACCACACCATAATCACTCTAATCATGCCCTAAGAATAAATGGAAGTCTAAATAACAATCATGGTATAAACATGGCTTCCCTATCTAACACCCTGGAAAGGGAACTACTCAGACATGATCAAATTGACAATAACAAAGCTAATTGGGAACCCTAAGAATTGCATCATGAACTATTCAAATAATAAGCAATTAAACTAAAGCAATTGAGAGATAAGAATAAAGCAATAAGAAAGATGATTACCAAATTGACGGAAAGCGGGAACTTTAATTGAATTGAAATAGCATTCGAATCTCTTCTACAATGGAAAACTATCAAAACTAGGCTAAGAGCTCTCTAATTGTTCAATATAATAAAAGATAAAAAAAAAAACAACCTAAAAAGTATTTATAGTTCCTAAGAAAACAATAAGATAGAGTGAGGAGAAAACGAAAAATCGTGTCCCCGTGTCGTCCACCCGATCAGGAAAAGGGCCGCCCGATCGGGTCTGGGAACCTTCTTTTAGCACCAAGGAGAATGCACGCACCCGATCAGATCGGGCAACAGTCACCCGATCGGGGCCGCAACGCTAGCACCCGATCGGGCAGGACCACCCGATGGCGTCGGGTGGTTGTCTTCTTCAGCTCCCAGAAAAACAGCAAATTTGGCCAAGTGTAAGTCCGCCCGATCGGGCAGAAAATCTGATGTTCTGGCCTAAAATACTCGTACCCGATCGGGCAGTGGTTGCCCGACTCGATCGGGCGAAGCTTCTTTCTTTCTTGTCTCTACTTGGCTTCAGACGCCAAGTCTTTTGCATATTTCTTCTTCACAACGGGGTCCGAATACCATCTCGAGACCTCCAAGATGCCTCATAACCTTCCGCTATAGCGTGGTGATCAAAACATCAAGTAAATAGGGAGTTTTTCCCTAAAAACCTGCAAAACGATATGGAACACACAAACCACAACTATATCGAAATAGTTAGCATAAATAGCCCCTAAGAGCGTCAATATCGCACAATTTACTTGTAAAGAAATCAATATATCAAAGCCGCTTGTTGATGCGCACTTTAGATCTAGGGATGAAGATGAAGCTATGTTCATCTATGATGTTATTCAGTCGTTTGAACATGGATCTCCGTGGCCCAAGTGTTTATACGAGAGTGGGGGTGCAGAAAAGGTGATGGGTCCCCGTGCATGTCGAGCTTTAGGCAAGGTTCTGGAATCCCAGAAAAATAATACTCCGGTTGTTTGGAGTGAGGAAGAAAGTTTTAGTTCCGATTCTGAGTTTGGCACTTTCAATTTTGTTGAGATTTCAAGTGAATCTGAGGAAGTGATTGTGAAGGAAGAGGAAAAACAGGAAGAGAAGGGAAAAGGAAAAGAGGTTGAGATGGCGGTTGAAAGAGAAGAAGATGTGAAGGATGAAGGTTTGATGTGTTTGAGGAAGGGGGAAACAAATTTCTAGGGTTCAAAACCCTAGATCTGTGAGGGAGATTATATATGCCCTTCGTGCTCCTGAACCGGAGGATTTCTATCATTACGCAAAGAGGATGCAAAAAAAGGGTATGTATGTTTGCTTTGATTCCTCTGGTAAATTATGTGATGTACCTTCTCCTGGTGGTCCTTCTGTTTTTGTTGGTTGCTATGATTCTGCTGGATTTGGTGCTGGTGGATCTCGTGGTGGTGGCACCTCTTCTAGTGGTGGGAGGAAGCCCTACCTCAGATCCTGCTTTGCTAAGGATCTTGCATCCTATGCTGCAACTTCCTCTGCTAAAAAGAGGAAGGGAGGTGTGTATCTTCATGCAGTTAATTCTTTTAATTTGAGTCCTTTAGCATTTACATATGGTTGATATTGTTTTTGGATTACCATTGTTAAAATAGTGCTGGTGCTGTTGATATTGGTTGATACATTATGTTGGATTACTGTAAGAGTCCCTATTAATTGCTTGTTGGTTTATGTTGGTTTTAAATGGGAACCCTAGTGCTGGTGCTGTTGATATTGGTTGATACATTATGTTGGATTGCTTTATGAGTCCCTGTAATTGCCTATTGGTTTATGTTGGTTTTAAACTGTAATCCTAGTGCTGGTCCTTAATGTTTTCCGTTTACAAGTACTTAGAATAAGTGGTTGATGCCCAATTTGATGAATGATGAATATAGTAAATGAATCATGAATGATTTCTGATTAATGTTGACTGTCCTTATGTAGTCCACAATTGTGAGTCCTAGCTTAGTTGAAAGAATAAAGAGTCCTTTTTAAAAAATGTCACTCAATAATCCAAATGATGAAGGGACTCACAATGAACTCGAAGTAAGTCAAAGAATTGCTCGGCACATTGTGTGCCTTGAGGTAACATTGACTTATCTTCATGAGTTACTATACATTCCCTGATGGATTAAAAGGTCAAATGATGTTCGTATGATGCATAATGTGGTTCTTCTTTTTCTGACTCCTAATTCAATCCCCTGAACCCAAATAAATCAACCAAACTTGATAAACGTACAACACATTTCATCATAATTAACATAACATTCAATTGGTAATCATAATTTCTTTGAAACTGCATATACAAACCTAGTTTCAAAACTTTACATGTCATTTTAACTTCAACATTTTCCCTACCTATCCCAGGTTTGGGTTGGAGTTTATTATACCAATAAAGAAGACTACTTTTTACCCAAAAAAGTGTGCTTACTTATATTTCCTTTGTTTTTGTAACTCTGTTTTTTCCCTCCTAAAGCATTCACTTTTCTTCCAAAATGTCTGCCATATTTGCATTTTGTATTCTGCCCTTGTAATGCTTCTTCTCCAAAAACTCTTGGCTCTTTATTTGCATTGAAAATTATGCCTTTCAATCTTCAAGTACACCTTCAATATTTGTCATACTTGACTCATTGTAAAAAAAAATCATATCTTCTTCATTAGATGGTAGATGGTCATTTAAGTATTTGACACATTCATCAATGATGGTTTGATCAACCAAAACAGATTTGGGGAGGAGTCCCAATCTCTATAATCTTTTCTTTCCATGATGTGGGCTTTGGTGGTTGTTACCCCCCTTTACTTTTAAAATCTCAACCATCACATTTTGTAATTGTAGCCATGTGTACTTCATAACATTTGGATCAAATCTTTCATAAGCATCTTTCACACTCACAATAATCTCATCAATGTTTTTTGGAAAAGTTTGATACATCAAAGCTTGTATAGCTCTACAAAACCCTAAATCTAAAACATTTAAATCAGGGGATTGATGTGGTTGTTGAATGAGTTGGATGTTGAATCCATTTTGTGTTGCTGCTGCTTTGAATTCCTCATCATCAGGTTGTATGTGTGGCCTAGCATTATCTTGCTGAATATAAATGTCTTTAGACATTCCTTCAGGCCATTTACTCATGATTGAAGGGATGACATGCTGAATAATCATGTCCCTAATGACCTTTTGAGTGATTCTTTCAACTACTTTGGTTTCAATTGTGCCTGCCTCTCTGTTTTTGATTCTCTTCTTAGCTGGTACGCTATCCACGAATGGGAAAATGCCAAATTTCCCATCATGTATGACTTTTCCTTCACCATCAAAAATGGGTTCTGAAGTGGCTGCCATGAACATTGCCTTAATCT
Source organism: Patellifolia procumbens (assembly GCA_947645195.1). Lineage (NCBI taxonomy): Eukaryota > Viridiplantae > Streptophyta > Magnoliopsida > Caryophyllales > Amaranthaceae > Patellifolia > Patellifolia procumbens. The sequence continues at coordinate 4,257,990 of CANSGD010000016.1, forward strand.
TAAACCTTTTAGATTGGCAGCAACTATATGGATCATCTTCCCTTGGCAGCAAATAGAACCTTATAGTTTCAGGACTTAGATGAAACCATTTTTCATCTATGTGGATTATGTTTTGTAAGCTCATGAAATTGGCTGGTTGTGTTTGGCTTTCTGGTTCAATGTGAGATAACACCCATTTCATCCTAGCCAACTTATGTGCATCAGTTAGACTAGGATGATTGTTACTTGTATGACTTCTGAGCCTACCTTTTTTGAGGAGTGTGTAAACTGCTGATGGGGTGATTCTTAATGCCCTGCAAAGCATCTTACAGATGTCCTCAAATTAAGGGGGACTGACTGTAGGAACTCTTCATTGTATTCAGTTAGTTTTTTGCCAACTCTGCCCTTTTTTTGGATCCTGAGATCAATGGCATCACCACTTACTATTTGTGCACATGCTCTCTTCCACAATCTGTCCATTGCGACCCTGGAAACACCATACTTGATTGCTGTTTTGGATAAAGAACCATATGGTAATTGGTTATGACCTTCCATTGTTAAAAGCTCATCAATTGCTTGCCTTCTTTTATCGTCTAGCAAATTTGATCTTTTTCCCCTAAGTTGTGCCTCTGTTTCTTGTGTTTCAGGAGGAGATTGAGAGTCCAAGTTTGGCTCCATCTCATTTTTAAGCTGTCATGCAATCTTCATCAACCATGTCATGGAAGAACTCGTCAGAAGCATCTCCCATTTTTGTAATTACAGTTGGTGCTGTTTTAGAAATGATTACTGGTCTTTTGGATTGTTGGGTATTTTTTTGGGTTGATATGGGGTTTTTTTTAACTGTTGAATGGTTGCTGCTGCTTGTACTGTTGTTCGAACAATTTTTTTTCTTTCTTCACTCCATGGCTGTTATTCACAGCCTTAACAGATGTTAAGGGGGCGTTTGTTTTGCAAAGAGGAAAGGGAATGGAATCAAGAAAGGGATAGGAGGGGAAAGGAAACCCAAACCCTTACCTGTAAAAGGTTATTTGGTAAGGTTTTTTTTGTCCCACCCCTCTTCCTCTTCTCACCATAACACCACCGTAACCTCCATCGTTCTAAATCTTTTCCGGCGCCACCCTCCTTGCCACCGTCCCCACTCCCCTCCATCTCTCTCCCTCCTCCTTCATCTTCTATCTCTCCCTCCCGTCGTGCCTCCCCTCACGCCGGCGCATAATAATCTGGTTCGCATGAACCAAATCCCATTAAAATCATCGCAAATTGATCACCCCCCATCATTGCATGAACCCAAAGCCCATCATCGCTTCATCATCTCCCTCATATCTAGAGTTTTTGGGTTGTTATGAAGGGTTTTCGAGGGTAATCTGGGCGTTTTTGAAAGGTTGACGGGGTTGTTTGCGTTCTGGGTGGGGTTTTTATGAAGGGTTGCGGTGGCGGTTCTGGGTGAGGGGTTTTTGAAGGGTAGGGGTGGTTTCCAGCGACGGGTGAAGGGTTTTTGAAGGATAGTGGTGGTTGTCGGCGATGGATGGGGGTTTTTATTTGGGTTGTGGTGGTTGTTCGGTTCTGGGTGGTTTATTTGAAGGGTTACAATGGTTTCCGGCGAAGATACCGGCGATAGCGTGGTCGGCGGCGGGTCAGAGGTGATCGGAGTTGAGGCTAGGGTTCAAGGTGGTGGTCGTTGGTGAGCTTGGAGTTCAATGTGGTGGTCAACGGGGGTTTCCGTTACCCCCATTTGAAAGTGGAGGGGGGGAGGGTTGAGGAATCAACTTAGAGGAGTTTGGGGTTAGTGAAAATGAAAAGAGGGTAAAGGGAATTAGAAAAATGGTAAAACAAACAACAACAAAGGGAATTGGGGCTTTCCTTTCCCTTTCCCTTTCTTGAAACCCCTAATCCAAACGTCCCCTAAATTGCTCCTTTTTAATGGAGTTGTAATCCCTTTTATAAGGCAGTATTTGGGACAGACTATGTGGGTGGGGGGGGATGGGAAATAATTGAAATTGAATTTGGAGGGAAATTTTTTGCAATAAAATTTTTGACAGCCAAAAAAGTGGCGCTCAAACTGGTGCCCCATCTTTTGCAGCAGGTTAATTAAAGGTAGTGGGGGTGGGGACCACACAAACTAACACCACAATTAAAAATCCCCTAAATATACTTACAATCTTTTACTCAAAATGCGTTAAAGTGACAATGTATCACTAATATCAAAACGGAGGAAGTAATATATTTAAAAATGTTATCTTCTCCCTCTGTTCTCTTATCCTTCTTTTTCACTCCTTTAACCTTCAATCCATTTCCATCCTTTCAATTTTCATCATAGAAGCAAACCAGCTGTAAATGGGCCCAAGTACATAAACCAGCTCAGAAGACCAAGGCCACAAGCCCACGTGTCACAAACCAGCAGTAATACACCAATACTACTATTGTCGCCGAAGTTGGAGCAATTATCAGTATCATAGTACTACTATTGACCAGCAGCAAGTTTAGAGGCATTCATATTAGTTTGTACCTTAAATGTGGTACTGGAGCTTATGTCAAAGTGTCTACGTCTGCCTAAAGTGAACACTGTCCATTGATCCTTAGCAACAATACCTCATTTCTCAAGAGTGTACACACCTTCTATACTAATAAATTTCTCCGAAGAAGAAACAACAGCATTCTTTCCTGTTGTTCTAGCTCCATGTGGGGTCTCCTTAAAGAAGGCTAAAAGGACCTGAATGTTTTTGTCCACACAACTTCAACTTAGGACGACCAAGAAACTTCTTACATAGTAATACTTCTTATGGTCCACATTAATTGCAAAATATGGACTTTTACTTCAAATGTTTATATCATTAAATGTGTTTTAAGAGAAAAGTTGTAAAAGTGAATATTAATTAAATATATATCGAGACGATTCTAACAACTTTTTTGATGACTATTTTCGTCGTTATGTATAAATCATAATCAAAGGTCATAGTAGCTTGTGTGAATAGTGAAGGTTTCCAATGTTGCAATTAATATGAAATGGTGGAAGATATTTTTGAAGTTTGTTGTTCTTTTCAACTTATTTTTTGGTCTAACTATAAAAGCTCGAATAGATTTTGTTAAATTCTGGTAATAAATAAATAAGATTTGACCCTTTCACAAATTGGTTTGAATAATTTCAGATAAGGTCATAAGTTGAAAAAAATGTATCAAGACGAGGTCATCCAGTCATGAAAAGTATTTATGCTATGTTTATTTATCATGAAATCTTCATGTGAATAATTCTAATTATAGTTGGTCTCCTCCTAACAATCTCAAGTAAAGTTTATTCTATAGTAATCCTAATTATGAAGATGTTTTCTAAAACTCGTTAATCAATTGATAATCCACAAAAAAATAACAGGCTGACAAATTTCATTAAGGAAAATTTGTATAAAAACACCTTTTAAAAGTTTATTTTTGCGAAAAAAAACCTTTGAAATGTTCAATTTTGCGAAAAAATCTTTTAAAGCATTCTTAACAATAAATAACCTTAAACTCAGTTTTTTGTAAAAAGAAACCATTCGACATTTTAGGCGTTGGCTTGCACTTTTCTGACGTTAGCCCATAACTTTTTTTTTGTTTCTATTTGTTTTCCTGATAAGTTAACACAAATTATCAAAATAGGCGTCATATTCGATTAACAAGCATTTTCATCTCACTCTAACCCAACATGCCAACATTACACCCGCACATTTCGCACCAATCTAGTTGCCCGTTCTTTTTTTTTTCCTTTCTTTATTTCACTTTAAGTGTCGAACTACAACAAATAGCTACATATTTAAAAAAGTCATCAGACTTACTACTCGAATAAAATTAGTCAGTAAATTGATTAAAGTAGTCATTGAATAAAATAAGATATTGTGGTTATTGAAAGGATTAAACATGCCATGAAATGAATTAAACTGATCACAAAATGGATTAAACATTGTGGTTTTCAGTTTTTTGTTTTTTTTTTGTATTTGAAAGTCATATGATACATGTCCTATAAAAAATAAAAAATGAGTCAAACTTATTGAAAACATGATGATTTTAAGAACCGACAACTAAAAAGTGAAAAACCACTTTTTGTGGTTTCCTGTTTTTTGTTTTTATCAAAAAAACTGAAAACTGAAACAAAAAAACAATAACAAACGGGTCCTTAGAAAGAAAATTTATTCTTTATTTAATATTGCGCTTGAAGCTTTATATCATTGCCTAATTTTAATTTAAAAGTAGCCCGTCAACATAATCTCACAGGTTAATACGACTGTAAACAAGGCCTATAATTTATTTGAGTCCCCAGTTATATATATGTGTATCCCACCACGCACCAAGAAGAAACTTATCCGGTTGGAAAGACACAGAAATACTAAGAGAAAGAGAAGAGGAGTAGGGATGGTTAGAACACCCTTTGTTGATAAGAATGGACTGAAGAAAGGTGCATGGAGTCCTGAGGAGGATAATCTATTAAGGTCTTACATTGAAAGGTATGGCCACTGGAACTGGAAGCAACTTCCCAAGTTTGCAGGTATTACATTTCTTTCTATTACTAGAGTTTCATTGCACCTATGAATGCATTTATAAAATTATGATTCACCCCATAAATGGAGTATCATGCACTCTCAAACTATCTTATGCCAATATAAAACGAAAAACTGTTCATCAAACTACTTGCTTTTTTTATTTTGTCATTCTTCACCAATTCATTTTCAACATATAGGCCAAGAAATAGGAGTAAATATTACGTTTATGAAATCTCATGAGTGGCTTTTATAAGAGAAATAGGTAAAAGGTAGACAAACAAAAAGAACATGTAAAAATAAATAGAGAAAAAATATATACAACACGGGTACATTTATTTTACTTTTAGATATGGTAGGAGAATCTTCCTACCATATAGAACCTTACATATAGGGATGTTAATGAGCTTAGACTGTTCGCGAGATGCTCGAGTTCGGCTCGAAATTTTTACAAGCCGAGCACAGTCATGTTCTGCTCGAGAAGTTCGTGAACAGGCTCGAAATATTTTTTAATCTGGTTCAATCTAGACAAGGAAATGGCTAATTAAGAGATCTAAAAAAATTGGAATGCACTACGAGATAATATTATAAGATTTTTTTTTATTATATTTGTTGATAGGGACCCAATTAGACAAAGAAATGGGTAAACTATTTAGGGCATACCAAATGTTTGTAGCATGAAGGAAGTAGTATATGTCTATTCTAGGTAATGTGATTGCCTTATCGGTTCGAAATCCTATATTAGTCGTCTAACATAGATAAATAGGTTAGCACTTGAAAGTAGGGGAAAGTATAACGAAATCTCTATCTTCAAATTATTCCTAGTAGGGAATTAACACCCAACCTACTACCTACACTTAATATTTGGTACAAGCACACCTTTTATAGGCATACGAATTTTTCCGTACCCAATCTAAAATATTTACAACCTAATTTAAACTATGGGTTTTGCAAGCTCTCAAACATGTCTGTCACGCAATCCCGCCATAATGTTATGATATCCCCGTCTCCATGAGCTTCCAAACAACACATACAAATACTTAATCTGTTTTTTTTCTATTGCACTAGCCTTATAAATTATATGCACACGATGCATGACGTGTGCTACGAGTAAAAAAACGCATTAAAAAAGAGTTCTAAAAATTAGAGGATAAATTAGCAATAGTTATCTTACAAAATATTAAGGAAGATATCATTTAGACCCAGAAAGGGAGAGGGAGTAGGAGAGAGATTGTCATATGGACGTTTGTGCTTTGTACCTAAAAGAAATTGATTTAGTTAAATGGCTAAGATTGGAAATAGAACTTAATTCCATAATTATAGGAGATAAACTTTCATCATTCATTTCATTTGTTTGTTTTTCTTATTCTTCGTGTCCAACCCCCGCCCCCTCTTCCCTTATACTTCCTCCGTTTCTAAATAAGTGACACACTTTTCTAATATGGAAAGAAGTGACACTAAGCTCATAATAGAACATTTAAATGATAAAATTACATGATTACCCTTACTCAAGCTTATATATCCAATTGTTTATTTAGTTAAAGTACCCTTTCTCTTTTTAATTGTGGTCCCCAACTTTCTCTCTCTAACCTCGTTGGTTTTCTCCCACTTTCCTTATGTTCCATTTATTTAGAAACGGAGGAAGTAATATAGAAATATATGGGTTAGACATAATCTTTAAGAAAAGCAAAATAGTAGAAGACAAAGGGGTACCATAACTATCATTTCATGCAAAAGTGAGAAAAAAACCTTTCAAAAATGAATACTCCATCCCTTCCCATTTCGTTTTTGGATTGTTTTTAAAAGTTCTTTCCACTATGAATATTTTTCATTTTAACAATATTTATTCCGCATCTCACCCTTCCACAACCAAATATTTACTACATTTTTTTTACGTTTTGTCTTACACATGACCTACTTTAGAATCATTTGTTTCTCAATCACCCACTTTTCTTTCTTTCTCTTACTTTTTCAAAAGTAAAAAGGTATCAAAGTATATTTTATATAATATAAAATTAAAAATATTCTCATCCACCTCATTTGCATTGGGTTTCCCCCATATTTCAAATGAGAACATCAAATGGAAAAGGAGGGAGTATGATACAATTAATATACAACTTGCATAAATGAAAAATGATGCAATAAGAAAGCCAGAAAGTATTTAAAAATCCAATGTTTGGTGATTTATTTGAAGATTCATTTCAGGTACATACAGAGTTAATGTAAGCAATTAGATTGATATTTTATATTTTTAAACTTAAAAGTTTTTATTAGTGAATGATAGTTTTTTGAACCGATAGTTAATTTAATGAACTGATAGTTTTTTTAATTGGTAGTTTTTATTTATTAGGTGATATTTTTTGTAGAAACTAATAGTTTTTACCGTTAAGAGGTAGTAGTTTGTTAAAACTGGAACCCGTCTAAACCAATTAATTTAGTGAAATAGGTATCATGATACTTTATTAGAATGATATAGTCATGTGAAATTTATTTTTCTAAATGTTTGGCAATATACATTTAAGATTCATTATTAGAATCTATCTATATATACTAAATAATAATGCAAAATCATATGCCCATGTGTCATTCATCTTATGAAATCAGCGCCACATGGAAGGTTGTAGTTAAATGCCACATGTCATTCACATAAACCCCTTCTAAAATTGAGTATATTTTCCAATATATTTATTTCCTTTGCAAAATAATAATAATTTTTTTCTTTTCTCAAACATCAATGATTGTTTATTTCTTTCCCGAACATCCTGATTTTAATTTTTATATCTGTTCTTTTACATATAGTGAGATTATTTTTCCAATGATAAATTCTCAATGGCAACGATAAAATTGTTGCCACTATAATTATCTGTTTATACTTGAAAATAATATTTTTTTTGTTGCTTTAGTTGACCTAAACCATTGAGAAAAATAAAAAATAGTATAATAAAACCAATTAATGGTTTCTTCCATATTTGGTATCTAAAAATTACTTTTAAGTTTTAATCCATCTCCATTTTCACTAATTCTGTAACAACCTTTCATTTTCCTTTAATTGTTCGTTTACGTGTAAGCATCAAAAATATAATGGAAAAATGACGAAGGAATTATATGGGTGAAGATCAGTTATTCATAATTTGATTTTATGATCAGTGATTCATAGTGAACATTAGCCCAACCATATTATAGAATAGAATTACCCTAAGAATGCGTAATAGATTACGTAAAATTATTTGAACAAGAAACAAAAAGTGTATTACTTGAACTTTAGAGCCCCAAATGACACAACCAGATGGGCCCAAAACCAAATTACAAACATTACAATAAGACCAAAACATGACAATATCGAGAATATTGGATGCCATGCCTGTGAGTGTTCAAATATGAGTAAATGATTTTGAACAAATGAGGATTATGATCAAATGATAATGATATACACAAGATCTTCATTGAACCATCTTTTTTCAAACAAGTATAAAGAAAATTCAAAGTTGTCCTTATTGGTTCAATATAAATGAAAAAAATCACAAATTATGATTACATAGTGTTTTTATTCTCTAGATGACAATCCTCTTTCGATTTTCTTAATCTATGTGCTCGTCCATGATGGATCTAACTTTTACAGGATTTAATAAGAAGAATGGGTTAAGCTTAATCATTAAAAAGTTTATGAGAAAACTTGTACGAAGATACTAACAAAATATATATATAAAATAAATTACATTTTTTCTTAAAAGGAACATAAGGGAGAATGTATATACTAATTAATAAAACAAAATCATATGTCCATGTGTCATTCAACCCATGAAATGAAGGCTACATGGAAAGTTGTAGTTAAGTATGCCACATGTCGTTCACATAAACCCCTTCTAAACTTGAGTATATTTCCCATATATTTATTTCCTTTGCAAAATAATAAGGATTTTATTTCTTTTCTCAAACATCAATGATTGTTTATTTCTTCCCAACCATCACCGATTTGATTTTCATTTTAATATATGATTTTTACATATAGCAAGATTATTTTTTTCCAATGATAAATTTTCAGTGGCAACGATAAAATTGGTCCCACTATTTTTATTTGAATTATACTTCAAAGTAATATTTTTTTGTTGATTTGGTTGACCTAAACCATTCAGAAAAATAAAAAACATGATAACAAAACCAATTAATGGTTGTTTCCATATTTGGTATCTAAAATTTTCTTTTTAAGTTTTAATCCATCTCCATTTTCACAAATTTTGTAACAACCTTTCATGTTACTTTTATTGTTCGTTTATGTGTAAGCATCAATAATATAATGGAAAGAATGATGAAGGAACTATATAGGTGAAGAACAGTTATTCATAATTTGATTTTATAATCAGTGATTCATAGTGAACATTAGGCCAACCATATTGTAGAATAAAATTAACCTAAGAATTCGTAATAGATTACGCTAAATTATTTGAACAAGAAAGGAAACGTGTATTACTTGAAATTTAGAGCCCCAAATGACACAACCAGAAGGGCCAGAACCAAATTACAAACTTTTCAATAAGGTCAAAACATGATAATATTGAGAATATTGGATGTCATGCATGTGAGTGTTCGAACATAAGTAAATGATTATGAACAAATGAGGATTATGATCAAAGGATAATGATATACAGATATCTTCATTGAACCATCTTTTTTCAACAAAGCATGAAGAAAATTCAAAGTTGTCCTTAGTGGTTCAATATAAATGAAAAAAAATCATGGGCTAAAATTACATAGCGTTTCTATAATCTAGATAACAATTCTCTTTCAATCTTCTTAATTTATGTGCTCATGCGTTATGGAACTAGCTTTTACAAGAATTTTTTTTAAAAAGTATGGTTAAATAGGGTATGAGAAAACTTGTAGGAAGATTTTAATAACATATAAAAAGGAAAATTATATATATTTTTTCTTAAAAGGAACACAGAGGAGAATATGAGAAATAATTTAATAAAAGAATTAATATAAATATTAGATTCTTTTTATGAAAATACCTTCTCATACACGTTAATCATTTATCAATAATAAGATCAACTTATTTTCATAATATTTCCTAGCAAGCATAAAACTTTTTTTAAAAACTCTATGGAGCACCTAAATGTATAATATACGGGTCAAATATTTTCTATATTTAATTAGATGTATCACGTTTTTATTCTTCTTTTATCCTAATATATAACGTAAGTTTTAGATACTTATGTTTTAATAGGTTACTACATTAGTAAGTATACCTTATTATTTTGTAAACTTTTATGTATTAGTATTTCATTACTTATTTTTTCATTTATACACCATGATTATATGAAAATTTTATAAATTGTACATTGTATTATCTTCAGTTTTTGACTTCTTATGAGAGCATTGTCCGCTAAAATATGAAGATAAATACACTCATAAGATCTTCATTAAGCCTTCTGGAGGTTGAACACTCTCAATCATCTTTTTACCCAAAATAACGTCGTGGTTTCTAGCGAATCTGCAACTTTATTGCCATCTATAACAATAGGTGCATTTGGCGCTCCATGCATGGTAAAAAAAATAAGAGCTCGACATTGATTCACAATATGGGCACATTCACCCCCATTCTCCTCACCTTTTTTGATGACAGTGACAATTTTTGTTATTCATTTGCACCATGAGTCTAGTAATACCAATACGCTTCACCAGCAACAACCCTTTCAAAACAACCATCATCTCTGCCGGATAGGCCGAGCATGTGATGAGCACGCTTTGATCAATCTACCTCGAAAGTCTTTATTTGATCCACCACCCTCTGCCAGTTCTGGTGAGCCTTCGCGACATCATCAATAATATTCAACAAGAACCAAGTCATAGGAGGACTTTTCCATCGAACAAATATTTCCTCTTTGCAAACCTGTTTGGAATCTTCAGCAATACTTTAGTTATGCATAGCCCTCCACACCTCCTCAACCTTCGAGTGTAAAAAGGACCGAATATCAATAAGAATTTCATCCCATGTGTCAAACTAAACACAATTACGCCATCTTCAAATACACCAAATTGTTATTGCAAAACAAGTACGCCATTTGTCAGAGAAGATCAACCCTTCCGCCCACAAGTTTCTTTCCACCCACTATTGAATGCTTCCCACAAAGAATGACAGGTGGCTAAGTGAAGCCTCGATACACGACCATATAAACCTCGCAGTTGGGCGGTTTTTGCAGCAGGTGAATGAGAGTTTCTTCCTGATCATCACACCGTTTACACCCAGGATCGTCTGGTAAATTCCTCCAGACTCGATTAGCATTCGAAAGGACCCAATCGTGCATTGCAAACCATAAGAAAACTCCAACTCGTTGTTGAACAACATACTGCACCATGTCCCACTTAGGATTATTATTCTCCACCTCTACGTTCTTAATAATCCTCAAAGCATGCTTGAAGAGAATCCTTTTTTGGATGAGCCATGCCTCAAAGGAGGTCTCCCATGCTAGGGTCTTCTACCATTTCATGGGCTGCTATTTTTTGAGCGTGTTGTCATCTATATACTCTGCAAATTCAGCCCACCTTCAATCACTGGTAGGATCCCACATTTCCTTCATTGTTGCATCGTCTATAGCCTATGGAATGGGCGTCACAGACACCCTCTTTAGTGGACTAGGAATAGTCCAAGAATGGTCCAAAAAACGACTACTCTTGCCATTGCCGATAGCCATCGCAACATCCTCAATTAACAACTTTGTATTTTTAGTTATACCCTTCCACACATTTGACATACTTAAAGTGGGGGTAAACATGTCGAGGTCACAAAGGCCTATTTGACATAGTACTCGTGAACATAAGGCATTCGGTTCAATAAAAATTTTCCATCAAGTTTGGTGAGAAAAACGGCATTTGATGGTCTTGTCGAACTCAAGCCTAGCCCCCCTTGTTCTTTCGGCTTTTGTCTCCCATGGGGAATTTTTGCCATTTGAAGATAATATATGTTGCCACTGTAACAAGAGTGGATTTATATTCTTCCGGCAAGGGAAAGGTACTTTGATTTCCGTCCCGTTGATCTCCTATCCACCTTTTCACATAAATGACCAAATGTTCCTGAGTCACACGACTTGTCAAGGTCGGCATCCCTAAATACATTCCAAGGTCATCCGCCAATGCCATGTCAAGAACCTCACTTACATTTTTCTTAATATCTTCCTGTACATTGTTTGAAAAGTAGACTCGAGATTGTACAAAGCTGATAATCTGTCGTGAGACATCACTAAAGCGCTGTAAACAACCGCGAATAATGTGTGCTTGCTCTACAATTGCTTCCGCAAATAGCATAATGTCGTCAGCGAGGAATAAATTAAACAACAACGATCCGTTTCTACTTGTAAGAATGGGTTTCCAACAACCTCCAATGATGGATTCTTCAATAACTTGGTTAAGAAGTTCCATACAAAGAATTTGTCTTTCGGGAACAAAACACGATTGAGTATTTTAGGTGATGTGGGGAAGGTAGGGTTTGATTTGATCAACCAAGGCCTTCGAGATAATTTATAAGCGACGTTACAAAGACTTATAGACTGGAACTGTCGTGGAATTTCAGGGTGGTCAACCTTCAGAATCAATATTAAAAAGGTCCGATTGATGATTGATGGTCTGGAATCCGTCAGGGCCTGGTGCCATTAGTGCACCCCTATTCATGAGGGCACATTCAACATCGGCAGTAGTGAAGAGAGGAGACAAATGTCGCCAGTTTTCTGAAGAGAATTCCGAGCAAATATCCATAGGTAGAGTAAAACCTTATACTAAGCCTTCCTCCTTATATAAATTTTCAATATATTAAACCACTTCGAGTTAGACATCCTTTTATCATAAATCCACTCCTCATCATTCCCTTTAATGGTTGTAAATTTATTTTTCCATCTTCTAACCACTATGTTAAGATGAACAAAAAAGAAGTGTTTAAATCTCCATCTTTCACCCATTCAACTCTTGACTTATGATACCATAACAATTCCTCCTGTTCAAGTACTTCATTAAGATTACGCTGCAATTTGGTTTTCGGTTTTAGTAAACTTGAATTGCATTGGAAAACTAACAACTTTTGGATGCCAGCAATTCGAGCCATTAGTGTATGTTTCTGTCTGAAGATGTTATAGAAAAAATCCTTATTTGAAGTTTACAATTGCTCTGCTATCACATGGAAATGTGAATAACATCATCCTTCTCGTCCTATTTCGAGTGGATGAAGTCCGTAAACTTTTCATGCGTAAGCCAAGCTGCTTGGAACCGAAAGGGACGGGTTACATTGTGCAACAGAAAAAACACATTAGGAGCCACTATAATGTGGCAATGGTCTGATTGAAGCCCTAGGAGATGGCAACGTCGAGCCTCTTCAAACCTCAAACTCCAGTCCGAATAACATAACGCTCTATCAAGTCTTGCACTTTTCTTATTTTCGATGTGAGACCTCGAGCCCAAGTGTCAGCAGCCCCTTTAAACTCAATTTTAATCAGCCTTTCATAAATGTAATCATTGAAACATGTGCTTCGTCTAGTAGTTTTAGCATAACTACTGTTATGTTCCCAGCTTGAACGTGTCTCATCGTGGTCTCGTGCCGCAAGCCAAGGTTTATCATGTCTCTCCACAAATTCCTTCAAACTCTTGCCATAATTATCTTCGTTTGGTTGGATCATGGCTTGATTAATTAGTAGTAAAATACCAAAGGAGCGTCACCATTACAAGATATGGTCATTGTGATGTATTGAGCATGTTGTCGGATAGGTTCAACAAAGACCAATTCCGACTTCGTATAGACGCAAATACCCCCACTAAGACCTTGTGCATCCATTCGAAGATGGCCATAAAACCCAAGAATATTTGCCAATATTTGGGCATGGTAACCACCCATGTGAGTTTCAACTAGCATGAAAACGCTAGGTCTATTGAGGTTAACAACTTCCCAAAGGACAGCTATGAAATCTTGGTTCCCGACTCCTTGAACATTTCATATCATACATGATATGGTAGGGGTGTTTTGTCCTAAATTTCGGAGTCTATCCATAAACACCAAGTTTGGGTTGAAATTCGACATATAGAAATACCAAAGGAACCTAAGAAGTTGATGCTCTTTATTGGGGAGTTTCATAGTGACCACCAATTCCAGTGGCTTTGGCCTCGACTCTATCAATTGTTGGAACTCCACCTCCATCTTTTGCATCAGGGAGTTGGTGATCACCATAGACGTGTTGTTCATCGATCTCCCTACGCAAACTATCTTCTTCAGGGGGGATGTGAAGGAGTTAGGTAATCAGGTGTATAGGAGACATGAGTGGCAATTATGTTTAAGAGTGGAGTTTGGGAAGGAGTAGGTGTTGCTAAGAGCATTGTGGCTTCGTTATTAGGAGGGAATTTATATGGGGTTGATGGAATTTCTTTGACTATGGGCAGTGAATTAGGTTGCTGGGGCATAAGAGATATTTCCTCAATGTTAGATATATCTATGAGAATCCTGCTATTATCTTTGTTGGCTTTTTTTTCTTCTTGTACCACCTTGTTCCTTTTTGAGTATATTTGCCAAAGGAAAATTTCTTGGAAAAATCTTTTCCTAAATTAAAAGCCTCATTGTTGATATTATCATCTTGGGAAATGACCCATCCAATCTCTCCTACCTTGTGACACCCCGACAATTCTGTAATTTATAAAACACATTTTTCCAACTAAACATAGAGAAGTATCAAAGTATCATCGCCCGTTAGAAAACATATCGGCTTACTCATAATTTTACTGCGCAAAACATTAAAGAAATACTTACCTCATAAGAAATGTCAGCACATTATTCAAACTCCAAACCTAGTTTAAAACCAACTTAAAATTAATAATTCATAAAATAACTTATAAACCAAGACATAAATAAAAGAAGCAATGGGAAAGAGAAAGTAATTCTCTCATCATGATTTCCCAAATATCCAATGAGTATGGATGCATCAACTCTTCAAATCTGTAGGCAAATACTTAATTGATGGACTGCTCAACAATAAACGGTCATAACAGGATCAATAGGCACATCCATGATTGCCTCATTAAAAGGCACGTAATCAGCAAAGTTGAGTACATATATGACAACATATATCACGTAAACCTAACATGATACTAATAAGCATTAAAAACATGATCAACAATAATAATATAAAACAACGACTCATGAAATTAGACTTTACTTCACAAGACTACAAAATAATTCATTTATAAATTGATTTGTCTTCAATTTTAAAGACGAATTATGGGCTCAACTCCGTCATCTCCATGACCAAAGATATCGAGGTACTAATTGAAAGAAATAGGGCACGATGATCAATCCGACCCTAAGAAAAGCCATGGGCCACCACCATATACTCCAACTTATACTAGTCCAAAACTTCAGACGTGCACAAGTCTAAGACTATTGCTATTCACTTTCACTTTAAGTATTAATATTTTATTCGATGTTTGACGCTAACAAAGACAATCAACAAATAACAAGGATACCCTTAACTTCCAATTTTTATCTTAGGATTATACATTGTGATCGAATAATCCAATTGACCAAGAATTAACCCTCAATTTATTCGTTGACTATAATCAACACTCGGAATGTCATAAGATGAAGATACAACCTACTCTACAAATCCTTCGATTTTTGCAAGGTAATAAAATAATCATAATAATATCTATTTCCAACTTACCCACAAAGTCCACGGCCTTTGCGAAGTAATAAAATAACCATAAGGGAAAATAAAATAATAATCAATGGTCCAAATATAATACACGTTTATCAATCCCTCATATGAATCAATAAATAAATATCCCTCCCAATACATGCTTGAATCAAACATCCACTAAATCATGTAGGATATACACATAGGAAATTAGCATGCTTGACAACATGTAATTCCAAATTTCAAATTCACGTATAAACCATAAAAATGTTTCTTATACATGATTGATACTATCCAAAATATTAACCTTAAGACATCATACTAGTCTAACATAAAAGTATATGTACGTACCTTGTGTAGACAAAATTAGAGGCCACTTTTGGAACTCTAAAAGTCATTCAACGCAAATCTCCTCCTACCAAATACCAAAACATTCATGAATTACACAACTTATTCAGAAAGACTGCCTAATTATATAATTAGGCAGCCCAAGGCCAATAGAAAACAAGCCCAATCCCCTAAACTCCCCTTTTCCCCTCTGTCTTTCTCTCTCTTCCTTCCTCGTTCAACTTCTTCATCAGCGTCGGCGTCAAAATTGTCGCCGGAACTCCATCTTTGGCTCTCTTATTCCTCTGCTTCATTTTTCTCCGAGTCTAATCATAAAACTTCTACAATCGATTACACCATTTATGCAATAACAACTTTTCCATTGATGTTAATATCCTTGTCAGTTACCCTTGATTCTAAAGTCGTTGTTGTTGTTGTTGTTGTTGTTGTTGTTGTTGTTGTTGTCGCCGTTTATGTTGTGGATGATCTCCGCCATGAATATGAGTTGCGCTCTGCTTTTCCTGCGATTACGACAGGCGTTACTCATCCGGCGCAGGTGAGGTAGCCTACACCGGTGGTGGCCATTGATGAAGGATTGGAGAGAGAGAATGGAGGGAAAGAGTTGTTAAGTTGAACACTATTATTGGGGTGAAACTGGGGATTTGAAAATGAAGAATAATAATGAAGTTTTGTTTTTCTTTATTTGTCAGAATCAGCCTATTAGGAGCATATCAACACCCCCAAGATGAACATAACGTCGAACTATTAACTGGGTTAATTCGTCCTTCTTCATCTTCTTCCTCATCTCACTGATCTTCACCTTCAAAGTTAGCGTTTCTTTGTTTTCAATATCAAGATCCTTTTTCCAGTGGTAGCGGCAGTGGTAGTGGAAGTACCAGCGACGAGGTGAGAGAGAATACTGGTGTTGTTGAACAGGTAGTTTCTAATTGTAGGATTATTGCTGGGGATATTTCGCAATTTGGCATTCAATTAGTTAAATAGTCACTAATCAGATTAAAGTAGGCCCCAACTGAATTAAAGTAGTCAGATGTTGAAATATATTATATTGAATTAGCTTCGCTATTTTCCATTATTTTGGAATGCTCTTTGCAACGTTCATTTAGTGTTAAATATAAAGTACTCACATACTAGATTAAAATATTCCTAAAATGGATTAATGTAGTCACTTATTCAATATATTGGTTGTTCAACCTATTATGTTTACTATAGTGTTAATTTGTTCTATAAAATTTTTGATTTGTAATTAAGTTAAAGTACTCCAAAAATTGATTAAAGTGATGCTGCAATGGATTAAATTAGAAACTGCTTATAATTTATTAGTTGTTTAGCAATATGTTTTTACTATTAAATTGAATCTTTATCTGATGAGAATTTAAATTAGGCTAAATGGATTAACTTAGTGACTTAATGGATTAAAGTAGCCCCCTTATTGACATATGTTATTTAGTCGCTTATGTTTCAATGGGAGACAAATAAAATTAAAGTACTAAATGGGTAGAATTAGGCACCAAATAAATTAAACTAATTTCTAAATGAAAAATAATGGTAAGTACTAACATAGTATACAATCTTATGATTTAATGACCACTTATTGACATTTGGCATATAATGCTCACTAATAGGGTTGAGCAAAACTTGGGCCGGACTGCACAAAACCACAACCCAAATCGCGGGTCGTGCTTTTGGGTAAGTCGTGGTTTGGGGTTGATTTACTATTTTTATTAACCCAAACCGCACCGTAAATTGCTCAATACACAATTATGTATTAGTTTATTTAGTTATGACATGTATAATATATGTATTCAACATAATAATAATTTCACACCTATAATAGTTTAACATTTTTAACAACTTCATAATTTTTGTTTGTATAATCTATCTTTTTCGTGGCTTATTTATATGTGTTCATAGCAAGTTTGTAGTCAATAAATTAAAACAACAATGTTAAATTAGAAAATATGTTTTGAGATATTAAAGGGGAAAACCGCAAACCGCATTGCACCAAACCGTTTTATGTGGCACGATTTGGGTTGGTTGGCCCGAAGTGCAGTTTGGGTTGGTTCGGAAAAACCTCAAACCGTTTTTAGTGGGCGGGTTTGGGTTACGTCCTAAACCGCACCAACCCAATCCATGCTCAGCCCTAGTTACTAATTGGCATATAATGGTCACTAATCAACAATAAAGTTACTACTTTTTATTGTGTTTTGTTTGAACTCGGAAGAGAGTGGGTGGGGTTTGGGCCTGCGTAATTGGGCTTGGATTAAGACATTTGGGCTATGCGCAAGGACCCATAAATAATTTAATTGTGAGAAGGGATCCTTTGAAATATTTTACTTGTACACAAGGATCCGAACTCATTTTTCGGTAAAAAAGTCAACATTCCGGTTATTTGACTTTCATTTAAATTTGAATTTTTCTCTCCCTTGTGCGTGAAAACACAATTGATTAATTTTTGTTTTTTTATCATCCTGCTGATTTTTCATCACTTGGTTCCTCTATCTTCTCTTTCCATTCATTATTTCCTTCCTCCATCTTCTCCCCCCTTTCCTTATCATCTTCCCCCCCACTTTATTTCAATACTCTTTTCTTCTACCATAATCATTCAAAGCAAATAAAATTATTACAATTTTATAGTATTACCAAAAATTATGTTTCCAAAAATTATACTACCATCCCCTATATCCTCCATCTTAGACTTTTTAGAGTTTTACCAAAAATTATATTTCCAATTTTTACCCATTGAAGTTGAAGGTTTGTTTGAATGGTTGATCATTATTAGAATGTCTTCGACATCAATTAGGTATGCTGATGATATTCATGTATGTTCCTTATTTGAATGTGACTATTTTTATTTGAACGTGATCATTAGCTCTACCTCGTGAAAGTTTTCTCCTTACAGAAAATTTCAGGTTTTGTTGATGGATTTGTGTTATTTGGAGATCGTAAATGAGGCTTAATGAGTTTTTTTTGGGGTCAAATGGTACTGTTGTGGATAATGGATTTCGGAATTGTTGATCACATGATCACTTTAAACCGGAACATCATTAGTATGGGCAAAATTTCCGCTTTTGATTTTTACCAAAAGAAAGAGATAGAGAAGTTAGAGGGAGAGTATGAGATAGAATTTGAGAACTCATAGTGGAAGATTGATTCTAGGAGGAGAGACATGAGATGGAGCAAGCCATTAGAAGATGAGGAGATATCTTGAGGAAGAAGAAGATAATAATGGAAGTTAAAAAAGGAGGAAGGAGAAGCAAAAAATTAAGGATGGTCTAATGAAAAAACAATAAAGCAACGGAGTTTGTGGCTCACACACGGTCAAATGGCCGGAATTTTGACTTTTTTTTTTTTCTGAAATATGTATTTCAGGTCCTTTTTCACAAATAAAATATTTTAAAAAGTCAATTTTGACAAAAAAAAATTCAAATTTATTTATTAAATAGAAAAGGGATGAAAAATAATCGAAACCAAGGAATGAAAATCAGAAGAAAAGAAAGAGAAGGACGCACGACTAGCGGCGTGTGTGGTTGGGTGAGGGCGGCGCGTGACTGAACGTGGCTACTGTGTTGGTCGTCCAGTTGGCACACAAACGAGAGGAAGGGTGAGTGTGCGATGGTGCTTTGCAACGCGAGGAAAAGAGAGGAGGGCGAGTATGAGGGTGGCTCACTAAAAATAAGAAGGAAAAGAGTGAAAGTGGTGGCGCATGTGGTGGTTGTCGGCGTACAAAGCCAAGAGAAGATGGAGGGGGAGGCGGTGGGTGCGAGTGGAAAAAGAGAGAGGAAATAAGAGTTTACAGGTGAGGGTTTAATGGGGTATATATAGGTTTTTCTAAAACCTAGTAATAGTAGGCTTAGGGATTAATTGGGCCATCGGGTTGATCATCAAGCTCGCTAAGGGATTGGGCTCCTCAACCCATAATTAAAAACTAATTAAACTCAACTCAAAACCCAATTACTTATTTAATAATTTACAAAGTCCAAACCCCATGAAACATTTGATTAATAAAAATGTTAAATAATCGTTTTACTCTCAAATAGTCAACAGTAAAATAATTTAATTAATTATTACAAATATCGTTTATAAATATACTTTAAATATATTTATAGAATTCATAAAATATCTGGGGATTACATACCTCATTACTAGGAAACCTTGATAACTCATTCCCTTAATTTTTGCCTCCTAGAGTGACTGTTTTGCCAAAGATAGAATTCTTTTGAATTTCGAAAATTCCGTGAAGATGGGGATTGGCTTTCAGATTTTCCAACAATGAAAATCTTGATCGTATTGCAGGGCTCTTATGTGTCGGCTTCGGGTTTGGCAAAGGGTTGGGAGCTCGTTGTTGCTACCCTTTTTCGGCCTACGTGGATTGGTGGTTGGTGTTGCGAGCCAAACGTCTTTGTGGTTGTGGTTTCTTTACCAACATCCAAAAACCAAAATATTGTTCTTCTTCAGGCTTCTCTGTTAATGATAGTAGCAACAATGTGAGTTTCATCGTGTTTTACAGTGCAATCTTCACCTTTGCAACCTAACTTGCCACATTCGAAGCATATCACCTTTATACCTTCTTATTGAATCCTTTATATCCTCTCTCGTAACCATAATTTTGAAAGTATTTTTTTGTGTAGATCAATTTCTACACTCATTCGAGTGAATTTTCCTGTTTTGGCAGTTGCTCTGGTTTTATCAATATGCAGCGCCTTTCCAGTTTTCTCACCAACCGTTCGTAGGAATTCTTCATCAAAACATTCCACCTAGCGATTAAGAATCCGTACCCAAGTTGTTAAGAAACAAAGGGCGAGGCTTCGTCGGGGAAATAGTTTCGTACCCATTGTCTTATCATTACATATCTATCATCAACAAACCATGGACCTTGTATTAGGACATGATTGTAGTCATCTAAGCATGAAAAAGGATCAATGAAAAAATCACACCCAATATCAGTAAGGATCAATCCACCCTTTAATCGCCATTTGTTCTTCAAACGTTTCATAAGTTCCATATATCCAATTTCCCGATCATACATTTTGATAGTTAGTGAGCATTTCCATGGCCTCCGTAATCTTATCTTCTCTTCTCTGGATAGGAAGATAACTGGGCATTTCTCATCGTCCATTATTTCTATAGGGATCTCAACATCCTCAGAACCATCACCATGATCCACAAAATTATTAAAGTGTTGAGTGTTCTTACTAGATTCAGATTGTATCATGACTTTGAATGGGGGACCTTTAGCATTGAGATTGATTGGGTTAAACTAATAAAAATGGAAGGTATCATATTTTTATCTTGGTGATTGTTGAATATGAGATAAGTGATCTTCCTTTTGGATTTTTTTTATAGATAGAATGACCTGATGTTCTTCCTCTGTTGATTGTTTTTCATCATTGGGTGGTGTAATGGGATTGTTGAGAGCGTTTGAAGTCATAGATTCTAAGTATTATTGCTTATAATGTGAGTGAAATCATCCATGTGTTGGAACGGGCACAATGTAATTACTTATAATCATGATGTACTTGACATTTTAGAAGAGATACAATTTTAAATTTTACTATATTCAGCCGTTTATTTGAGACTCGGGTTGGAGTCCCTTAAAGTTGGCTAATAATGAAGCAAATTTGACATTGTTACTTTATTACCATGGCATATGGCCAGCAATGAGTTATGCCATATATATGTACTCCGTATCTATTGAGAGTGTCACATAGCAAGTTGAAAAATAAATGAGAAGAAGAAAGCCCACATGGAAGAAGTAGGAAGAGAAAGAGTCATTTACAAAGCTAGAACCACAACCCATTAGTATAGGCTTTTGGGTTGTATTATAGCTAGTTCTCCATTTGGGCCCTGACAATGGTTTTTCTAAAGCACAAGTTTAGTTATCCTTGGAGGTTTCCTAGTGTCATCAAGTCCATATTGCGGTTAATTCCGGGAGAGTCCGAAGCTTGGTTTCCAGATTAGATGTTGAAGTAGACGTTTGTTCAAAGGGGAGTTTGGAAGGAGTTCCATACTATTTGTGAGATGCCCAACTTGCATGTGAAGGGGGATAATGTTCAGAGTTTCTCATAACAAGTTGGAAAATAAAAGAGAAAAATAGTCTCACATGGAAGATTTAAGTAGGAAGAGAAAAGTGTAGTTTATATGTAGCTAATACCACAATCCTCTAGTTTAGTCTTTTAGGTTGTCCTCGGCTATGTTCATTGGTTATCCGTTCTTACTATTCCTATTTGAGCCCCAACATGTACGAGGGAGATTTTGAAAAGAGTTCTCTATTCTTCGTGTGATACCTAACTTGCACGTGAAGGGGGAGAATTTTGAGAGTATCCTATAGAACATTGTGAAAAAAAGAGGAAAAGAGTCTCACATGGAAAAAGTAAAAAGAGGAATAGTGGTTTAATATGCTAGAACCACAACACACTATTTTATAGTTTTGGGCTATGCTTAGTTTTCCATACTTGACTAGTTTCCCATTTTATAGCCAATAAACACAAGTCCAGATGAAGATCTAGTCCGAACAACCAAGCTTTGGGCTCTCCGGGAAACACATCGGGCCACCAAGGTTCACCACAACATGGACTAGGCACTAGGTAAACCTCCAAGGATCGCTAACCTTAGACTTTGATACCACTACTGGGTCGTATGGGATGGGGTGCTTGTGGTAAGCTGCCTTGGATATGAAGAAAATCTTAAAAAAAGGCCAATTCCGGTATTTTTGACGAAGATAATTCTTTATATTAATAGAGAGGAATAAGTGTTCTATATAGGGGATAGGATATGCCTAAAGCCTCAAGTATGAGCTTTATTGCGGCGGAGCTAAATAACTTTAGTTGTCTAGTTTACTCAACAAAAGCAAGGAAGGCGGCTAGTCTATTCAACTCTTGTCCAATCCAGTTTATTCTTGTTATAGTGTCCTCCAGAGGCAAGGCTACTGGGAAACGAAGTGAGCTAGTCAAACAAGTCTATTTTTCTACTCCCGAAAGAAAACAAGAGTTGTTTCGTCGGGCAACCACAAGAAATAGCCATTGAGTCGAGCAATTATCCAATGAAATAAACCGCTCTTTGTTCTGCAACACTTGGCTATAACTATCTCCCCACCTAGGATCCCCACTAGATTAGTAAAACAAAAATTAAAGATCAGATTTTTAAATTAAATGAACTCGTTTTTTCTGAAAGGGTCTAGAACTACAGTGATCTAAGACGTTCTTTTTTTTGTAAGTGGAAACACCCGTCTTTCACGAGAATTGGAGCTTTTGTTAGTTCAAGGGGTTAGTTGCAGGTCGAGAGTGGGAATGTCACACCCCTTTTTTAGTCGAGTAGGATCAGATGAGGCACAACCTAACTCGAGACATTGCCGATGAACCGAATCCATAAGTCAAATAGGGAACTAGGCAGGGCTCGACAACCAATGAACATCGCCAAAAATAACCGAAAAGCCCAATATAGTGACTTGTTGTAGTAGCTAGATTATAAATCATTCTTTATCTTCCTACTTCTTCCATGTAGGACTCTTTTTCCTTTTTAATTTCCAATTTGATATAAGGCACCCTTAATGTTTTATACGGATGTACTAATACCCTTATTACAATTTTCAATGTATGTATACTAATTTTGATGTTTATTTGTCAATCTTAAAACCTGATAATATAAAAGTGGAAACAAAAAATTATAATGAAAACGCTTAATTATTATTTTCACGTTCAACAAGTTAAGAGGTAGTTAATGTAAAACACTAATAAATTTAATTTGTTAACCATCAAAATTCAAACCTTGAAATTATATAAAAAGAGACTACAAATATGGAAAAATGTTTTTTATTGATTATTTAAGGGATTACAACTCTCGTAAATCTATTGGTTTCTCTCGCCACGGTAAGGGAGGTGATCGGGTCTTTTAAGACTTGTTCATTTCCATCCGAAAACCTATTGAAACCAGAGGTGTTCAGTGATTTAGACATAACTGAACTCGAGGTGTCTGATCCAGAGGTGTTCAGCTGAACAGACTGCTTTTCTCTCTGATTTTTCTTTCTAATCCGCCTGATTGTCCTAGTAAGATCGGGATCCGCTGGAATGGGGGAACCGTTTCTTTGAGACCTGGGCATACAAAAGAAACAAAAAGAAGCATTAAAACGTACCTCAATTGGAACAATGAAGTTCCAATAGGGTACAGAGAAGTAGACTAAATGATCAGATAAAAACTTAGAAAACTAGCCTTCTCCCCGACAACGGCGCCAAAATTTGATAGGATTTAGTCGTATCACCTAATCAAAAATAAACCCACAGTCCTATAACTATGTTAGTCAATGGAAGCAGGGTCGTATCCACAGGGAGACAGAGTTTCTAAGTTAATATTCAATCAATTAGCTACTTCAGATGAAATCAGGGAAGATTTAACTGAACTAATAATTAAACTAAGGAAAACGAACTAAACTGAGGGTTTAACTATGGACTAAAAACCTAGGGTATTAGGTCGGTCCACCATGCTTATACCAATCAAATAAGGTCAACTACTATCAAAACAGGGGCACAGGGAGGCAACTAAACCAGTCATGGGAACCATATTTTTTTAATTTTTTCAGAATTTTTCAAAAGCAGTAAATCTATCCTAGAAAGCAGTAAAAGAGATAGGGAATACAAACAGAACTCCTCCCCCAAGCTGAACTTGGCAGTGTCCTCAATGCCAAAAGGTAACAAAGGACGATGCTAAGAGGAAAAACAAGGTTAGTACCCTCACTCTCGCTCACAAAAAGGAAGAAAAATAAAAAAGAATAAAAAATAGAAGGAAAAGGAAAAAGGGAAAGAATACGAGTTGTCTCTCGCAGAACGCTGGTTTATAAAGGTTCCGCACGACCACAATCCTCCATCTCTCAAATAGGAGGGGCTTGTCAATGAGTGCCACCCTCATCAAAAATCTTTCGCCTCCAAATGTTCTTGATAATACCTCCAGACGGTGAGGCAACCTTAGGTGTAGTTGGAACCTTCTCCACGCCTACTTCATCCAAAACCTCATCCCTGCAACAAGATTGTTCAAGCATAGGTGCCTTAACAGCATTGGTAAGTTTAAAAATCACTTTATCATCACCAACACTCAGAGTTAAAGACCCAGACTTGACATCAATGACAGCACCAGCAGTACACAAAAACGGCCTACCCAGAATAATAGGAATCTGGGCATCCTCATCCATATCTAGCACCACAAAATCAACAGGAATATAGAATTTCCCAACCCTAATAGGAACGTCCTCTGAAACACCTAGAGGGTATTTTAGAGAACGATCAGCCATCTGTAAAGTGATTTGTGTGCAATTAAGTGCTCCCATATTCAGTTTCTTATAAACAGATAATGGCATAACAGAAACACAAGCACCTAAATCACACAAAGCCTTATCAACAGAAATAGGTCCAAGATGGCAGGGTATAGAAAACCTACCAAGATCTTTCAACTTTGGTGGGGTTTTATTTTGAATAAAAGCACTACACTCTTCAGTAAGAGCGACACGTTCTACCCCACCAAAGTCTCTTTTCTCAGTTATCATATCTTTCAGAAATTTGGCATAAACAGGGACTTGGGTAATTAAATCTGTGAATGGAATCGTTACCTCAAGGTTCTTGACCATAGACAAGAACTTACCAAACTGCTGATCGACCTTTGACTGTTGCATCCTGTGAGGAAAAGGTAGCCTTGGTGTAAAAGGCGTTTCAGAATCCTTCTCCTTTTTCTTCCCTGTCTGTTCAGCTTCTGCAGACAAATCGACTTCAGACGTCGAATTCTTCCTTTTTTCCTTCCTCTACCACCCTTTTCTTCCCTGCAGTTGGGGTAACCTCATCAACGGGCAATGGAGGAGCATCATAAGCAATGCCACTACGAAGAGTGATGGCATTCACATGTTCTCTCTGAATGGGTTGCCCTGGCAATTCCCCTTGACGCCTCTGAGCATTAGTGCTTGCTAATTGTGCAATTTGAGTCTCGAGAAGTTTGATGTGCTTCTCTTGGGCTCTTTGTGCTTCCTCATTAGCTCTTTGCATAGCTAGCATTTGTCGCACTTGAGCTCTTTGGGCCTCCTCATTAGTCTTTTGCATGCTCAACATTAGCTTCATCACTTCAGATATGGGAGGCTCTTGTGGGTTATTGTTTTGTGGAGGTGGGGTGGGAAAATTTTGTGGAGTTTGGAAGTTATTGTGGTTATGGAAGTTTTGTGATGGGCTTCTCTGAAAATTTTGTGGGGTTTGATAGTAAGAGGGTTTAGGATGGTTTTGTGGAGGTGGAGGGTGATGGTTTTGTGGATTTTGGTAGTTATGTGGAGGGGGGAAATTTGGTTGTCTCTGTTGAAAGGCGTTTGCCTGCTACATCTGAAGTTGACTGAATTGACAGTCATGCCCAAAATGACCCTGAACACCACATACCTCGCAGTAAGATGAGGTAATGGGTGGTACGGCAAACATAGCGTTAATACTCAAAAGAGGTGTTGCTGAGGAAGAGGAACTGAAGGTGTTAATCGGCTGACTCAGCTTCGCTATCTGCGAAGTCAATATGGCTATGGCATCTACCTCCAGTACTTTCCTCGTGAGGCTACGGGAAGGGGAATGATTATTGGCTGCGAGGTTTGATAGAAACTCATAGCCTACATCCACTTCCTTGTCCAGAAAAACTCCTCCTGCAGACGAATCAACAGTACTCTTCGTCTGAGGCTGCAAACCATTGTAGAATGTCTGCATCAAGAACCATTTGTCCATGTTGTGGTGTGGACACTCTCTCTGTAAGTCTCTAAACCTAGCCCACGCTTCCCGAAGTGTTTCATTAGGCTCTTGGGAAAATGTGGCTAGTTTATTTCTGATTTCTGCTGTCTTTGTGGGTGGATAATACTCTCTCAGGAATGCAGCAGAAATCTCCGACCATTCAGACACTTTGATGTCATTGAACCACTTTTGAGCTCTGTCTCGGAGTGAAAACTCGAAAAGCATAACCTTAGATTGCTCAGGTGTGACCCCTTGATGCTTTACAGTTCGGCATAGTTGTTGAAATCTCTGCAAATGATTGGCCGGATCTTCAGTAGGATGCCCACCAAACTGATTTTGCTGAACCATGCTGATGAGTCCAGGCTTAATCTCGAAATTGTTAGCGGCGATGGTGGGCATAGGTGGTCCAGTAGAAAGACCATCTGGGTTGGGCACCCCATACGAATTCAGTGATTTAGACATAACTGAACTCGAGGTGTCTGATCCAGAGGTGTTGAGCTGAACAGACTGCTTTTCTCTCTGATTTTTCTTTCGAATCCACCTGATTGTCCTAGTAAGATCGGGATCCCCTGGAATGGGGGAACCGTTTCTTTGAGACCTGGGCATACAAAAGAAACAAAAAGAAGCAGTAAAACGTACCTCAATTGGAACAATGAAGTTCCAATGAGGTACAGAGAAGTAGACCAAATAATCAGATAAAAACTTCGAAAACTAGCCGTCTCCTCGACAACGGCGCCAAAATTTGAAGGATTTAGTCGTATCACCTAATCAAAAATAAACCTACAGTCCTCTAACTATGATAGTCAATGAAAGCAGGGTCGAATCCACAGGGAGACAGGGTTTCTAAATTAATATTCAATCATTTAGCTACTTCAGATGAAATCAGGGAAGCTTTAACTGAACTAATAATTAAACTAAGGAAAACGAACTAAACTGAGGGTTTAACTAAAAACCTAGGGTATTAGGTCGGTCCACCATGCTTATATCAATCAAATAAGGTCAACTACTATCAAAACCTAAGTCATGAGTCAAGTGATTAGAGCATGTGTTGAGCTATGGTTAAGACTCAACGCTCATAGTTCAACATACGCCGCATGTTCACTAACGTAATCAGAACTACTGATGTGTCCTAGGCCTCTAATCGTAAGACGGATCTGTATAAACAACTATTAACCACAAGCAATAAATGAAATCGGCCACTAACATTAATCACTAATTAAGAACAAACCACATCACAATCACTCTAATTAAGCCCTAGAAATCAAAAGGAATCTAAATAACAATCATGTTATAAACATGGCTTTCCTATCTAACACCCTAGAAATAGAACTACTCACTCATAATTGAATTGACAATAACAAAACTAATTGGAAACCCTAATAATTGCATCATGAATGATTAAATACTTAAGCTAAGCAATTAAGAATAATAAAAGAGATTAGAGTAGAGAGGAATACCAATTGACAGAAAGCAGGAACTTTTATTGAAATCGAATAGGTTCAATCACCTTTAATCTAATCTAAAGTGTTTAAACTAAAGTAAAGCTAAGCTAAGAACTATGAGAAAAACTAGAATAAAAGATGTCTCTAAAATAATGAGGAAAAGGTATTTATAATACCCCCAAAGTCTAACTAAATGCGGAATAAAATAAAGAAAGTCGCGTCAACGAGCACGGGACCCGATCGGCAAAGGGCCACCCAATCGGGCCCATAGTAAAAATTCCAAAATGATCTACTTGATTTCCAAGCAACAGCGCAACACTAAAAGAGAAAATAGGCCTCCACCCGATGGGCTGCCCGATCGGCGCTCCATCGGGCCCATAGTAAAGCAGCAGCAAATCAGTTTGGTGGGCTACCTCTGTCTTGGACGCATATGTTGCAGCATCAATGTGGAATTAGGCCTGCAGCATCAAAGCCCAATCATCACCTTTGGCGCTAAGCGGAGCAGCAGCTTTTATTATTTAGTGGGCCCAGCTCATACCTCTCCTTGGACGCAGCATAGCAGCGCTGAACTGGATCCCCACCCGATGGGCTTCGGGCAGTAGTACCCGATCGGGTGGGCTGACTTCAAGGCCCAGAAACGCTACTCTCCTCAGTGCACAGCAGCAGCAGTGAATATGGCACTTTGAATATTTTTATTTGGGCCAGCCCGATCGGGTAGGCCTTGCCCGATCGGGTCTGGGCACATGGATGCTAGCCCGATTGGATCGGGCAAGCCTTGCCCGATCGGGTCCGCAATTTCTTTACCCGATCACAATATCTTCGCCCGATCGGGACATTTTTGCCCGATCAGAGTACGGAAAACTCCTTTTTGACTCTTTGGCTCTCAATTCTTCACGTTTAGAGGTTTTGGGACCTACTAAACTACCCATAAAGCTCGTGAGCCATCCTACATGCCTCGTAACATCTCGTAAAGCCGTGGTTGCTTCCAAATAGCTCGGGAATAAGGAGAAAACTCCCTATAACCTGCAATTCAACACTAAAACACAAAACCACAACTATATACGATAGTTAGCATAAAATAGCACCGAAGAGCTCCAAATGACGCACAAATTAGCTTGTAAATAAGGGAGAAAAGTCTATATAAATACGTGATATCACTTAACTTAGAGAAAAAGATTAACAATGCTAATATCCTTAAATATCTAAATTTAATTCCTTATAATGAGATGTTATCTCCTAAACCTTTAAGATTCTATCACACATATTTTGATATTATCTGTTAATTAACTGTTTTTTTGTTATATTATCTGTCAGTTCACCTAACGTATTTGCTATCTCCCACCCTTACTCTTCGCAAAATATAATTAGGATGGCATATGACATTCATCAAATATTATTTTGTGAATGGGTCGATCTGCGGATAGGTTGTGATTAGGGATGACAATGGGTAACGGGCCCGACCCAGATTCGAGGATCTATATCAATCAAATTCAGGTAGAATCCTGGTCCTATCTCTTAAAAAAGGATTTGGGTAGGGTCATAATGTATTACCTTGAGCCGTTTACCCGTTATTTTAAAGTTATTTTAACTTGATCTCAGTGTAAAGTCTAAAACGATTAACCACAAATCCCTGATATCCCTTGAGCTGCTCTTCACTCACCGGTTTCCTATTCATTTTCCTCTTCACTCACTCCACCGACATTGCTTACCTACCGGCGTTGCTCTTTAGTCTTCCACTCTTCATTGCAACAGATTATTGATTTATGTTGTAATAATTTGTAATTTTGTTATTTGTTAATCTTTGTTGTTTATTTATCTTGAACTTATAATGTTATAGTTAGATTTTTGTTGTATTAAACTTGAATGCTCAAACGTCAACAAATGGAGATGCGAGATGACATTGTTTTCATGGTTGAATTGCTTTTTCATTGTAAAAATTATGGTTATTTGGAGAAAATAAGTAAGGATCCATTTTGTACCCGTTTTAGACTTGTACCCATAGAACCCGTATGGATCTGGATTTGGGTCCTCATTTTTATTACTCTATAGGTCCGGGTAGGGTTCGAATTGTTGATTGAAAATGGAATAGGATCTGGGTAGGGTCAGGACCCTACCCACACCCGATCCATTACCATCCGTAGTTGTGATACCAATTTTTATCACTCACCGCTTAGTAGAATTTTTCTCCATCCTCTATTAATATCACCTCTCTCCCAAATCCTTTTCACTTCTTTTGGGCATAATGGCAACGAATATATTTGTGGCATGCTCTGAATCCCACTGAGTTAACAGGAGATGAGTAGAAATGTGGATTCAAAGTTCTAAATACAAGTACTTACGTAGCTTGAATTTTTCCAACTAATTACTCCATTTGGCAAGTTATGGATGATGCTTATTGGCATTAAAAAGTTGATAGCATAAATTCCGTTGTAAAGAAAATATAAGAGAAAGTAAAGAAAATGAAAACCCTTCTCAGGAATGAATGACTCTCAGTGTTTGTTTGGTTTACATGGGAAGTAAATTCCTATGAGTATTTCCCTTAAAGAAGTTCCTATAAATTTCCAAAACTTGTTTTGTTGGTACTAAGGGAATTTGAAATTCCATGAATTTGTATTGACCAAGGTGGGATTTAAAATTTATTTCCTTATCGGAAATTTTAAATCACGTGAATTTCTACTTTCGTCATTTTCAATTTTTTGTGTCAACAGAAAAACTAGTCATCTCTTCAATTCCCATGCAATTTCATAAACCCCATTTCTATTGTCAACCAAACAACCAATTAAGGAATAAAGACTTTCCACTAGTTAGCACTCCTTACGAATTGACGCTCTTCTATGAAAGCTTCCAACATGCCTTTTACTTGTATTTTCCTTTGTTAATGTTTTTTCGTCTTTCCTTTTTTTAAAAAAATATTTTTCATAAGCATTAGCTTCCATTAGTGATTTGGAAAATCAACGTTCATTGAAAATTTGTACTGTGTCACAATTAACCTTTTAACGGGTAATGGTTAATGAATGAAGGTTGAGGATCAGTTGTTGTCTTACTTTATGGTATTGTGTGTTGTTCTTGCCTAACCTAGAGCTTGTGCCACTCAGTAGCGGATCCAATATTCTTGAATAGTCTGGGCCACGATTAAGTTACAAAATGACTCTTAAAGACAATAATTTGGTCCAATATAAAAATGTTATAATTTAAGGATTCGATAGATGAAAAAAATATCACATACTACTTTTTTATTGTAAAATTTTAATTTACTTGACAAAAAAACAGTTTCATAAAATAAGTATGCAAAATAAAGAAGGTGTACCATTTTTATAGTTAAAATTTTTATAGTTAAAATTCCTATCACGTGCTTTATAATTGTTTCAAGAAAAAAAGAAAGGAATGACATGTTAAAATCAACGAAATTTAATAGTTGTAATCAAAGTTATACAATTATGGAAAGAAAATACTACATGGGACATACAGTTATGAAATTGGTATGATAATTCATGTTCGCATGCCTTGTATTGTTGTGTTTAGGTCTAGCAAGGTGTGGGAAGAGCTGTAGACTCAGGTGGATAAATTATCTGAGGCCTAATGTCAAGCATGGAAAATATACTAAGGAGGAGGAGGATCTTGTAATCAAACTCCATAAGCAATTGGGAAACAGGTACAATAGCAGCATTCTTGCAAAAACATCTAACTTTTTTAATCTTTACCAGCTTATCTTAAACCTGTGGTACACGACTAACAATATTGTTATATAATTTTTATTGTTATTAACAAATTCGACTAGTGTAACTACAAACTACAAATAATATAAGCAATATGAATTCACACACATATATTTGTATGATTTGCCCCTCTTTAGCACCAAAAATATAGATACAAAATTGCTCCTTTTTCTTTAAAAAGTTATATCGCTTACTATACATATACTTTTGCAACTAATAATAAAGAGGATCGACAATTATATAATTTTTTAATTACTTGTAAGGAGAAAGAGTATAAGTATGATTTCATATCGTAGTGCAGGGGAAGATCATAAAGAAAAAACTTCATGAAAAAAGAAATAAGGAAAAATTAAGTAGAAGTTAAAAAGTTGGACATACAAGAAAAACATGTTGAACTTGGGAAATGTGAGCGGTGAAAACAAAACTAAAGTGAAAACTGAAAACATGAGTGCATGTTAGGCAACAAGGGTAGATTTTAACTTAAAAAGCGATTATTTAATTAAAAGAAAACATTAAAAATGATGCAACTATGATAATGTAAAAGGATAATGTAAAAGGATACAAGGTGTCTTTAAACTCAGTAAATATGAATTTAGATCGACAAATCAAAGTTTAAACTCAGTAAAGGATACAAGGTGTCTTTCATTAAAATACTTAGAAGTCAACTG
This sequence comes from Patellifolia procumbens, assembly GCA_947645195.1. Classification (NCBI taxonomy): domain Eukaryota; kingdom Viridiplantae; phylum Streptophyta; class Magnoliopsida; order Caryophyllales; family Amaranthaceae; genus Patellifolia; species Patellifolia procumbens. The sequence continues at coordinate 4,290,039 of CANSGD010000016.1, forward strand.
TTGTCAAATAATAAGCAAAAATAGAAAATTTTGATGTTTATTCAAAATGAATTGGAATAATTAAGAAATAAGATATAATATTAATTTTATGATGAGGAAAAGAGTTAATTATGATTAATTTCAAAACAAAATTATGTAAAACTGATATTAATAACTCATACTAATATATGTTATTTTTAGCTTGATATGAATTTGGATATTTATTTTACTGGAGTATTATTTGTTTTGTGTAAAAAAGAAAAGAAGTTGATTCCACTAGAAGTAAATTACATTGGAAGGTATATTGATAAATTTACATACCACTTTATGTGTTATATATCGCGCCGTGAAGTCTTCAAAATATTAGAATGACCCTATTTTTATTAAATGCTAATAATTTATGTAATGTTGATTTTTCGTCACATCATACTTAGTGTAATTGAGCTATTAATATATTATAAAAGTATATATTAATGATTTCTATTATATAAAGGAAGAGGAGGGGTAGATACCAAAAAAGAAAATAAGAAAAAAATGCTAATTGCTTTCCTATTTTGACAAGTAACTGTTTTAGGTTAAATGTTTAACCGGATGCGTGCATTTTACGCTAGTGTCATACGTATTAGGGGGTCGAATTAATGACTTACATATTTGTTACTTCTCGACTCTCTTCATAATTGTATTTTGAAAGAAAATTGTTTAATTGAAAGTGTGGAATACCTTAGTTGGTTATAGCATCCCTCCTGATTTCAAGAGATGTCGAGATTGTTTTTTATTATACATTACTAGTGGGTCTCTCCACAATAAAAAATAGATATGGAATTGTTTAACAAGACTTGTCAATGAGGTTTATAAAATTGCACTCTAAGTTAAATAATTTTGAATTTCCATATTTTACTGATTTGATAATATGAGTGCCACTTAAAGAATGTTTGTCCAAAATTCAAAAGCACTATCCTCGAAGTTGAACCAACATGTTATGTGACTATAATACGTGGTTGCATTTTCATTTTTACACATATATAGACTAATAGCTATGGGCGGATCCACATTGATTAATGGATAGACAAGTGTCTACCATATATTAGTTAAAATACAATTTGATGCCATGTAGGAGCATATAAGATGGTTTTGCTCGGTGGTAGAAGTTTTTTGCAAAAGGTAGTAGAGTAATTTTAGTCATATATTCGAACCTCCACAAGCTAGCTAAATTTTCATGTTTTTTATATTTTCAGTTTTTTATTTATCATTGCCTTGACATAATACATACCCAACATATCTTGCATTCACCATTGTAGCAATTGCCTTAACTATGTATGTAAATATTAGAGTATTAGTTGAAGGTGCATTTTGACATGAATGTTCTTATAATGTCATTTCATTACCATAAATATATGGCTCAATGTCTGCACCAAAATATATGAGGATGTTGACGGTGTATCCGTTAAAAAAATAGAGTGTAGATTGTGTTTCACCAGAAATTAGATCAACTTGTTCGAGTTGGGTAAAATCGAGTCTTGAGCCATACTGCTTTGGCATAATATAGTAGATCTTTTATGAAATACTCTTTGAAATTTCCTATGAGACTAGTGATGATGTCATCCTGCTAAACCATTCTTCTTCAAATAAAACCAGCCACCATGTTTTGCCAAGGCGCTAAGTTGCTCATTTTGTGATAGGCCCCACTCACCTCAATAACCTCATCCCATGCGTATTATGACGCCAATCTGTATGAAGACGACGATGGTAACTAGTTGTTATAAATTTGTAACAATCTGATAGAAATTTCAAACTATTTCTGTCGTTTATATCTGTTGCAACCTTAGCACATTTACACAATTCACCACTCCCCTTTGCTCAAATTGATAGGGCACAGTCACCCACCTCTATGACTTTATCCCATGCGTATTGTGATGCCTACCCGGATGAAGATTGCGATGTTAACTAATTTATGTACTTCATCACTATTTGATACAAATTACAAACTACTTCCGCCGTTTTATAGCTATTGCAACTTTCTAACTTCAATTTTGCCCAATTCACCACTCACTTTGACATTTTATTTATATTTACATTATACTTTCAAAATATCAACATTTGATAATTATACTTATTTATATTGAATATATAAATGGTTAAAGTTGTGTGTTGAAGGCATGGAACTATACATGCTGCAATAAATATGGAATAGAGGAAGTATTTGATAAAAACCATAAATATAACTAGTGTTGATATATACTACAAATGAATAATAACTACAACTAATAAAACTATAACTATGATGGGAACTATAGATTTTATAACTAACAAGGTAGAAATCATAAGTAAGGTTTGGAGGGTATTTTGAGGGGAGTTTTGGAGGTATAGGATGGATTTCGAAGGTGGATTATAAGGGGTGTTTATTTGTTGAAGTTGACTAAATATAATACACGCATAGTTAATGGTGTAAAAATCATAACTAACGTTAATAAAAGGATAACTATCACTTTGAAAACCTAGTCAGCAAAGCATAATATTAGTCTGAAAAGTATAACTTATGTCACCTATGAGACGACCACGTAACCGATAAGACCTACCATGTCACCTATAAGACGACCTCATTTATGAATTTATCTATGCAAACCTTGACTAATTTGGAATCATAATGGGTGGGTCCAACTTTTGTATGCCATGTTATATCTGTACAAAAGTAATTGTAATACTTCTTTCATTTCTCGTTTTGTATATTGTTATAAAAGAAGCGTGTGAATCAACAAAATAGCACAAAAATAAATTAAGCAATCAATAATAAAGGACACGATAATTTAATGAGGTTCCCTATCAATGCGATACCTACATTCTCCGGATAAGGGTTACTCATTTATTATGAATTGAGACAATTACAGATTACAATAGGCATAAATTCACTCAAATCTATCTTTGATGAAGCTTACAAGTCTTTCTCTTTGGATTTCTATATTATCAATCTTATTCTCCTCTACTTTTGTGGTAAACGCTCTCTCGTATAATAATTGTGATCCAACTGGCCATAAACGGCTATTCGATATATATAAGGGTTAACGTAAACCTAAACAAAGTAGAAATATCAGATGAGATTCATAAAAACGTGAATAACCCGTCTAACTGAAATCCTACTAGTCTAGGTAGAGAGAAAACAGGCTATCGGGGCTCATCATCAGCCCGTCCGTATACTAAGGCTGGAAGTTCATGCTTCTCCAATATAGATCGTTTGCCTAGGCTCACCCGAGCTGCTCGATCAGGCCTACATCTTCCCTGTGCGGGCCCAAAGTTGTTGCTACTGCTTTTTCTTTCTCTTTGTTTTTTTCATTTACACCACATACCCAACAAAAACATCAAAGATCAAGTCACATTTCCTACAAATCTCCAGCTTGACTAGCATCTACCATAAATGCTCCATATCAGAACAATCTTTAAGGCAAAAACCCATATCCTCCTCGTTTGTCTTAATAAGAGTCTCACTCGATGTCGCTAAGATCACTAACCAGACATCATTAGCGACCCGGTCTCGTAGCCTATGATTCCCGTGGTACGCCTTCACCCGAATCCCAATTTAATACCCCATCGGATATCAAATTTTCACCACTAAACTACCAACACATTAGCTGCACCTTAATCAAGACAAGCCAATACCTTGCCGGTCGCACCAAATAAATCCATTAATACTTATGATTAACTACCGACAAAAATTACCCTTAGCGCAGGAAGTTCTCTCCCTTTCAGGACATATATGTGAAGAAAATCAACTATCAAGAACCCACTTATCCTCATGGACAATTACAACTAAATATTATTCAGAATATCACAATCACTCTTATTTTGTTGTGCATACGAAGCTTAAACACCCTTCATCTTAAGGCAAACTCTCTTGCAATGACCTAGTTTCCTTACAATGATGGAAAAAGTTAGTACTTTTAGGGCCCTACAGCCTAGGTTTTCTCCTACCGGACCCTAACCGAATCCCATTATTTTTCTCACCATTTATTATTAAACCTTTAGAATAAGCATGCCTCTCCACCATATCCACAAATATATGGTATCATTTCCAACCACAAAATACGCAAAAAGATTATCATAACTACTATTTAATGAAACCAACTATATCAATGCAACTTCCGCATCTTCAATCTTAACATCTAAATTACACAATCCAGTAAAATAGAATTCAACTGATAGTGATGATCATTAATGGACATACCTTCTCTCATGCATAGGCCAAACAAGAGTTTATTCAACAACAATTTGTTTGTGAGAGATTTTTTCATGAAGAGACTCTTTATTTCCTCCACAAACATGCAACGGAAGTCTTATATGCGACCTCTGTGTCCCATCTCCTCTTTAGATGCCAATTTAGCCTCTGTATGCCAACCGAACTACGCTCTTCCGGCGTCATTGTAAAGCCCTTAGTCAAGGGTTTCCAGATACCTAGTTTCCTAAATAAATCTCTCATCTTTATTTCTCATAGCCCAAAGATATTCCTTCTCATAAAAATTGTTAATCTTCATTGCTCTTTGTTGCCGTCTCAAAATCGATCAATCTTGATGTTAATCAATAGTTGTTGATATCGGTTTGTTTTAACGAAAGCATGTGAATCAACAAATAGCCAACAATCAATCAGGCAAACAACAATAAAGGACATAAGAAATTTAACGAGGTTCACTATCAATGCAATAGCGACATCTGGTAAGGTTACTCTCTTACTATGAACAAAGACAATTACAAATTACGCTAGACATGAATACGCTCAAATATCTATCATAAAACTCCCCCTTTGGATCTCTACATAATCAATCCTAATCTCTCTTCACTTTTGTGGTGATTTATCTCTCGAATAATAATTGTGATACAACTAGCCATAAACGAACATGTGATAGATATAAGGGAAAATGAAAACCTAAACAAAATAGAAAATTTGACGGAAATGAATGAAAACCCGCTCATCTAGATAGATAGCCAAGAACATGTCCGTGTTTAACATTAGCCTGCCCGGGCATGCTGATGTCGAAAGTTCCTACTTCTCCAATGCAGGTCGCTCGCCGTGCTCACTCGCACCCGCCATCGAGCCCCCATCCTGCCTATATGAGCCTAAAGTTATTGCTGCTTTCTTTGTTTCTTATTCGTTTTCTTTTTTTTTTCTTTCGTTTACACCACTTACCCGAACAAAAACATCGAAGATTAAGTCACATTTTTCACATTGATATTTGAAAATAGTTGTTAGGTGCTTTTGACCATTTAAGATTTTTCTCAATTATTTTTATAAAACAAGAAAAGTGATCACATGTACCTAATCAATAGCTAATGTATCAAGAATTTTGGGATAAAGAGACTATTCATAACTTAGACATTCCCGTAATAATTTTAAGTTGTTCTAAAATAATTAATACATTAAAATTCAAAGTTTTATTAAATTTCCTCTAGAAGTATGTTAAAAGGTTGTTATAAACTATATTTAATGGGGAGGAAAGTGTTTTTTTGGAAAAAAAAATTCTTTTTTTTATTGGTTTAGGTAATACTAAAAGCGGAAAATATATGTTGAAATTTTGTTCCCTAAGGGTGTCAAATTATCTCTCTTTTAATGAATGGGGCGCCATATTTCTATATATTAACAAAGGAAATTGGGCTCAAAGAAAATTTTACTTTCCTCGTAAACATATATGGGAAAATCAAGTAAGAATTGAGTTTTTCCTCTGGAGAATAATTTCCAAGGAAAACCATTTTCAATTGAAAATGATGTCCTTCCAACTAAATACACCCTTATTAGGTTTCCGACTCATTCAATGTAGAAGAGAAACGGGAAATGACCTTCATATAGTAAAAAAAGGACGAATTCTCCTAGGCTTAGGGAGTGATTTGTTCAACTGGTTTCACTATCTTTTTGATATAAGTTAAGATAAATTTCAATAAGTTTAAGTAAGCTCAAAAAGGCGCATATATTTATTATAGTTAATGATAAATTCTATTAAATTTCAATAATAATGATAATAACAAAATAATACTGCTAATAATTAGTTCTATTATTGTTAAAAACAACCTTGGCGACAAAATAATGCTTATTTTTTTTCATATATTTGTATATATCTATTTTTAATAGGAGAATTCTATGGCAATGGTCTCAATTGTTGTCTGTTTGAGTCACATAATACGAATAGAAGGTAATCTCAAAATAATCCCAACTATATGCGATATCTTCTGAAAGTACACCCATGACTTACTGAAGTAGGTAACTAACAGATGTAATTTCATATTAACTTTTAGTTTTTTAATATTTCAATAAGGTGATAAGTCTACACTTATTCCTACTTTTTCTTGTGATCTTAGGTATTTACCATGGATTGATTCTTTTCCAAAATACAAAGACTTTTTGAAATCAAAACGCCTTTCTCATGCGTCATAAGTATGTTTGTTGTAAAATTGACGTATGTGTACTATTTTTGACCATATTTCTCGTGATTTTGACCCTTTTAGGGTGCTTAGCGCCAGGGCCGTCCCATACATTTTGGGGGCCCTGTGCCAAAAAAATTTGGGGCCCTCAAAACCAATATTGATTGTCTAAATAAATTAATCTTATAATAATAATATCAATACTATGCAAGTATTATAGTTTTACAATTATTTTATATCATGTTTATTAATAGACGATCTGTCAAAAATAAGCTAAATATACAAGAGAAAATAACTTTTTGAGTCTAAAAGTTAGGACTAATGTAATATAAAATTTTTAACGAAATAAAGAAAAATATATATTAGTAAAATTGCTAAAAACTTTATTAAATAGCATAAAAACTAATAAACCAAAGTAAACATTATGGAAAAACAAAACTACTGAACTACAATACGCAGGAGGGCTGAAGCATGAGGAAGCTACTCACGGAAGAATTAAAATAAAGGCCCACTAGTAGCTAGTTGCCAGAAATTCGATCATGCGACCTCTGCGTCCATTGAACTTTGTGGGAGGGCATTGCCACTGAAGCAACATGTGGTATGATGATTATCATTCATCACCAAGCGTATATAGCAGTTTGTAAAATCTGGGGGCCCTGTGCAAATGTTCCGGTTGCACACCCCAAGGGCTGGCCCTGCTTAGCGCTGTCCACTCCCATAAACATGCTATTTTCAAGGTCCAAATCCCCCTTTGTTTGGATTGAGATGCTTACCATGAAAATGAATATATTTTTACTTGTTTGACCATTTTCTCGTGATTCTTGTCCAATTGAGGATGGTGGATGTAGTCGATTTTACAAAAAAAAAAACTATACATTTTCAAGGTCATAACATCTTTTTGTCTGTCGTGAGATGCATACCCATGTTTGTACTCGTATTGAGCGTTTCACGTCATTATTGAGCTTTAAGGATGGTTATCTGTGTAAACTTCCAAAAATAAAATTGACTTTGTAGTCACTCTTACCGTTTAGGTTGGCAAAACCTAATTTCCCAGAAATATGTCACTTTTGTGGTCAATAACACATTTTTTGTCTTTCTCGTAATACATGGATATACGAGATAAGGATCATAATAAAACAAAATAACCTTCTAAAACAATTCCAAGTCATATAGGCGCATTTTGGGTAAACACAACATATAATTGGTAATATATTCTCGAATTACCCGTACATAGGATTATTTGAATCCATTCGACAATAGTTGAGATTAAATACTGTTAGTGTTGCATATCTAGTATATAATTATATGAATTAAATTCACTATAGTAACTAATTTCAATCTATTAGTTACTTCTCGTCTTTTTCTATTGCAACATTGGGGCTGGACAACTTGTTAATAGAGTTAAAATGTTGTGGAATAGGTGAAAAACCCATATGATTAAACGTCAAAGAAAAAAATGATACTACCTCTGTTCCAAGTTTATTGCAACTTTTACGTTATTTGACAATTTCATATTAATTGCAACCTTTCTATTTTAATCACCAAAAAGATCACATGTGCAACCTTTCTCTCTTTTCATTACTTATTATCACATGATGCAAGTGGGGAAGATGACCCACTTTTTTACACTTCTTAATAAATGTGCCAACCCCCTATATTGCAATACACTTGGAACGGAAGTAGTATTTATTTTATGAGGAAAACTTGGTTTCTTTTGTTACCAAATAGAAATATATTTCAATTGATATAAAACTACCAAAAGAGCTATATGGTGCAATAGAACCGAATGATTATTTATTTAGGAATATCTTGTATATGTTACAATTATAAGTTGAAATTCTAATATGTTCTAAACAAGTTCAGTACATACAAGTTAGTTAAAAATATTCTCAATAGGCCAAAGTCACAATAAAAACTAGTTATTACTTTTGATACTAACAGGAAATAAACACTTGCTAAAAACACAAAAATATATTGGGTAAGGATAGTCAATTGTTAGATGTGACGAAAGGGTGTTAAGATGGTGATGATATATGCCAAAAATATACCATAAAAACTAGTTATTACTTTTGAACCAAGTCTAATATGGACCCGGTCTACACTAAACTTATTGTAGACCGGGGCTAGATCCCAAAAATTAAGGTTTTTTTAGCAAAAGTTAAATTTTCCCTCACCAAAAGTTAAGGTTTCTTTAGCAAAAATTAAGATTTTGTAATTAAAAGTTAAGGTTTTATAGTCAAAAGTTAAGTGTTATAAATGAAAAGTTAAGGTTTCTTTAGCAAAAGTTTAGATTTTATAATTAAAAAGTTAAGGTTTAACAATCAAAAGTTAAGTGTTATAAATGAAAAGTTAAGGTTTCTTTAGTAAAAGTTTAGATTTTGTAATTAAAAGTTTAAGGTTTAGCAATCAAAAGTTAAGGTTTTGTAATAAAAAATTCAGTGTTATAAATGAAAAGTTAAGTTTGTTTTTAACAAAAGTTAAGATTTTATAATTAAAAGTTACGGTTTAATAACTAAAAGTTAAGCCGTAGCCTAACTCATCTTTCCCGATGATTAACAAGTTAGCGCAACGAACATACACGAAAATCCCATGCCCATATGATTACTAGTACTAGTAATCATTGTTGCTAATTGCTTTGTTTTGATAAAGAGAAAATGAGGGAGACTTCAAAGTACTAGTATATTACCAAAATCAACACTAAAATTTCAAGAAATTCCCCATACTCATCAAATTCGCTGGCAAATAACGAACACAATTCTATCCCCCTTTCTCTCTCTCTCCAAAATCAAACAAAACTCACAAACCCTAACTCTATTTTTTCCCCAAAATTTTCAATCATCTTCCAAAATTTCAAGAAATTCCTGCAACAAATCATCTGCAATATCATTAGATTTAGCTTTGAAGCCATCATGTGGTGGATGTGGAATCATCACTCGTCTTTACGGCAGCAATTGCAAGCATTTGACCCCTTTGCACTATTCCACACATCCACATCAAATAATCAGGCATCAAACCTAAATCATAACTAAACAACAAAAGAACCAAAATTTCAGATCTAAAATGCAAAAAATTCAGGGAAATTCAGCTCAAGTTTCATGGCTTGTCTAGCAAAAAATCCAGAAAATGAGGTTGTAGTAGATAGAGCTTCGCCGGCGAATTTGGAGGATAAAGCTCCGGTCATTGGTGATCGGATTCCGGAGAATTTGGAGGAGAAAGGAAGTGGAAGAGAGGAGAGAGAAAGTTGGGGGTTGAGCAGAATGAGCTTTGCGACTAAATCCTAGGTAAAAAAATAATGGGTCTACACTATTGCTATTGTGGACCGGGTCCACCCAAGTCCTTTGCTTACTTTTGACACTAACATGAAATAAACACTTGCTAAAAATACAAAAAGATTTTGGACAAGGAATGTCAATTATTAGATGTGACGAAAGGGTGTTGAGATGGTGATGAAATATGTCAAATATATACCAAAAAATCATTCTTCCGATCTAATGCTTTCATATGAGTATTTTTAGTGTTAGAAACATATTGGAATTAAATCATATAACCCCATCCTTTTTCTTATCTTTGGTTTGTGGGTAGTGTAACAATTCACTTTACTTGGCGGAAACTAATACCAGCAAATTGTTATCATTGTCAATCAAACACATTTGCTTATCTGCATTATTAAAATATCAGTCTTATCGATATCTCAATATTATTGCTTAGAGCTTCTCTCTCGTTTTAAATAATTTCTCATATTTGTTGCTTAGAGTTGAAGTTTATTTCTGGAAATCAAATGATATTTCTACCAAAAATGTTTTGTTTTTATAAACCAAACAACTCTGATAAAGAGTCAAATGAGGATAAAAATCAAGGATATTCTCGATGGTAAACCTCAGTTCTTGAGAAACACAAGTGGTGACCAAAATTTTCTTTTATTATCATTGGTAACCATGTACTATACTACTATTGCATATTTGAAAAAGTGACATTGATGACGAAAATTAGTTTAGTTACCGTTCTTTGTTTTCCTTCTTTCCTTATCTCCAAAATTCTATTGATATACATTTAAAGCTTATTCCTCCCTCTTTACTTCATCACCCTTGTGAAACACCACTAGGACCACCATTAGCACCATTAGCATCGTCTCTGATATCCTCCCACCCCTACCCTTACGTCCCCCAAACTCCTCTATAACGAGGCTAAGCACCACCACTAGCACCATGATAAAACACCACCTCATAATAAGCCTCTAAATGTTGAAGCACAACCATTACTACCTTTGAGCCAACTCCACATTCGTTGTCAAACACCACTAGCACAACTAGACCCAATTCACTGAAACGAATGGAAAACAAACTAAGAAATGAAAAGAATAATTACTAGAGAAAGGAATGATTTGGATTTGAGTAGCATCTTGATGAAGATGGCAAGAGAAATGAGGGGGGAAAACACTTGCGACAGTGAAATTGCGACTATGGACTTGATGGTGGCGAATGGCGACAATAGCTAGGTTTTGTGGTCAGGCCCGGTCCTGAGTTTTCGGAGGCCCTTGGGCGAGAAGAAAATAAGAGGCCCCCCATACTAAAAGCAAAGCATGTATAAAAAATTTTTTAATATAAATTTTATTCCATCAATGATAAATTGAGTCTTTGTGATTCTGCAAATTTATTTAGTCGTCTTTTCTTTTTTCTTTTTTCTTTAATCATATTGTCTTCTAGGCAACATAGTATATGATTAAACAAGAGTATAATGAAAGAGCAATATCACCTTTGTTATAATTTTTTCAAAATTCGACACTTTCACTGCTTGAAAACAGTAATAATTCAAACACCAAATTCCAATTGGAACCATTGTAACAAAAATATGGATGAAACTTCAATAAAAAAATTATTATAACAGAATAAACAAAAATAAAATTTTACAAAAATGTAGTCTAAGACTAAGAGTCAGATTTCACGCAATGAAATTGAGAAGAAAAAAAGAAGAAAAAAATAGCATTACCTTGAATCTAATTGGCAGCCAGTCTACACCCAAGCAATGAAGAAAATGAGGGAATCAAATGCTACAGCAAAACCGGGCAAAGCAAAGAATGAAAGAAGCACCCAAGTCCATATTAGTTTAGATTAGTAGTGAATGATGATTTCTTATTCAATCCCAAAACATTTACTTTTTTATTTTTATTTTTCTAATAATAAACGAATTATAGAATTAATAGAAAAAAAGATGGGATTTCAGTAATTCAATGGAGGGTAAGATGTTTACCGTAAGAAGATGATTTCTTGAATAAGAAAATTTGATTTGTTAAGCAATTACCATGAAACTTAAATTTCCAATGGTGGAATTAATTTCTTCAAAAAGGAACTCCATTAATGACGGTTTGCTTGAGAGAATTTTATGAAATAACTGATGGAAAGTGAGAGGAAATCTTTTTCACAGAGGAAATCTTTTACAGATTTTGGAAGACTAAGAGTTATATTTTCTACTGATAGAAGGTGCGAGAATTGCGCACTCCACATCTGCGTTTCTACAATAATTTTTTTTTATTTTCAGAATGGGCCCGCTTCCGAATTGGGCCCCCTTACGGCTCTGGGCCCTGGGCGGTTGCCCCACCTCGCCCAGGCTCAGGGCCGGCCCTGTTTGTGGTGATGGAGGTGGGATAATGTTTGGTTGCACAAAAAGAAAACCATAGGAAGAAGAAGGAGGAAAGTAGAAGGATGAATAGAGACAGAATGTTTAACTATTTCATGAACAAAACTTATCATTAATGTCACTTTGGCCACTTAAGCTAAAGTTCAGGGTTACGAATGTTAAAAAAAACTTTGGTCACCACATGGCTTTTTTCAAAAGCACAGAGTTACCATTGAGAATTCTACAAAACTCAATCCTTTCTTTCCATTTAACTCAATCCATTATTCTTTCTATACGAGATTTATAACAAATAGAAACTTAATGTTCCTATTCAAAACTTGGGGAAACCAGTGCAAACTATAGTAGTTCAGAAACTTCTTCAATTTATAAAATTTAAATTATACTTTGTACATTTTCACTCTTGAAAAAATAAAGGAGGAAAAGAGAATAAGGAAATTGGAAATGAAAAATTCTAAAATCGTGGGTTCTATAAGATAAAAATTTAAAATAGGTTAAGATTCCCAAAGTAAAAAAGGATTAAAATTAGGAAGAAATTAACAAAAAGGAGTGGAGCAAGTACTGGATTCGTAAGCAAAATTTAAAATTAAAGTTACAAATTTTTAAAATGACATTTTTTGTAATAGAAAAGTAGCTTATTATTTCCATATGAATTAAAGGGGCTTTAGACATTTCAAAATTCTTATTCACTCTATTTCAATTCATTTGCTACGTATTAACTTTGTGAACTATTCACTTTGTCACTTTGACTGTCTTTGAGCTTATAAAATTAACAAGATACATGGTCATGTGGGATATGCTTGTTTTGTCCCAATGTTTAATTTTCAAATATATAATTTTTGTAAATTTCCCTTTAGAAAATTTGAGATATCAGTTTGAAATCGTATCATAGAACATGTTAAAAAATTTAATGTAGCAAATAAACCGGGACAAAGGGAGTATTTTATAAAAATATTCGTTCATTACATTGCAGGTGGTCCAAGATAGCTGCAAAGCTACCAGGTAGGACAGACAATGAGATAAAAAATTATTGGCACACCCATTTGAAAAAGCGTGTAGACCACCAACAAACCAAGACAAGTAAGAAAAGCAAGCGGAGCTTGATCAGAAAATCGCAATCACATAAACTTCAAATCGACAACAATAACAATGGTAGTACGCAAGTTATATTTACCAATACAAAATTTGAGATTTTAGAGAGTTATCCATTATCATCCAAACTCTCCGAAACTTCAAAATTATCTAGTCTGAACGTGGAGACTTTGTTTGCTCCAACCAACCAAACTAATAATTGCATGACAGGTGCGCAAGAAAATAACATGATGTTGAACACATGTGATATAATAGAGGACCTACTTGAAGGAGATTTTTGGACCGAGCCTTTCATTATAGAGAGTAGCCAACAACACGACGATGACCTTGATATGAATTTCCTAGAGAAAGGGTTATTAGCTCCTTATATGTCATATTGGGATAGGATGGACTTTTCTGCCTTTTTCAAATCTGATAGATGTACTGTCGGAAGTTAATTTTAGTCCACAATGAGGAGTAATAATGCTGCTCCTTATGCATGTTTGTGTTGAAGGAAATAATTTACATTTTAAAGGTTTCATAATGATGAAAGATATGTAAAGGATAATCCACATTTATTGTGGTCTTGTGCTTTAGTTGTAAATATAGCTCTGCATATTCTAGGAATATCATGTTGTTTAATTTTGTTTCTTTATCTTTTAGTTAGATTAGACTTATCTTTTACTTAGCTTTATCTTTTTCTTTATCTTCATTATTGTAAATCTTGTGTTTTTATTGTGTAAGCACTAAGTATCCATCGTAATATAAATTCTTTCATTACGTTAATGAGCAACTTAACTTTCTCATAAACTTTATCAGGGTATAAGAGAGAAATTGATTTGGCCACTCAATATCTTTGTCCTTCACTGTCACTTGCCCATACCAACACCATGACTAACACCCTCGTTTCTAACAAAGAATAGCCCAATATTCCACTCTTTCTTATTACACTTCCAAACATACTAAAGCTCACATCCACCCCTATTTATCGCGGAAGCTTCAAATGAAAGCCACGTTGGTCGGATATAGGTTATTCAAATTTGTTGATGGTACACATCCTGCATCACCACCTTCCCTCATCAAGGATTCCACCATTGTTCCAAATCCAGTCCACAGAATGTGGACTCGCTAAGAACAATTTCTCATTAGCTGTCTTCTCCAATTGTTAGATCCAGTCATTATGCTGCAAGTTTCAAGCTGCAGCACCTCGAAGAAAATTTGGGACTCCCTCGCAAACACTTACGCAGGCTTTTCGTGGGCATATCAAGCAACTCAAAGCTGACTTTCACACCATTATCACGCAAACTATGAGAGAATACGTGAACTCAGTAAAAGCATGTGCCGATCAATTAGCGCTCCTTGGTCAGTCCGTCCACCTTGAAGGCATCACATATAAGATTCTTAAACATATTCATTCTTCTTTTCAAGATATTGTTGAGGCCATAAATACTCGTGACGATCCAACCGCTTTTAAGAAATTAATGGAAAAACTAATTAATCGTCAAACTAACTTACAAACCCGAGAAACCCTTCCCTCCCTATCAGCTTTTTCCCACCCACACACACTCATTCCCACCAACAATAAACTCTACCACCACACTTCCGCGACAATAACACAATCTCACCACCATCCTAATCCTCTAATCTTAAAGAGAAAGTAGTGGGTCAGACCGTCTAACCCAATATTACTATCAGACGGAGCCGCCACCGCGTTTCTGATAAGCGCTTTATTGTGCTTAATGGTAGGTCATTTTTAGTGTCCTTGCATGTAGTTTAGAACATTTAAGCCTAGCATTGCATTGGTTTTGTCACCTTTGACTTATATTGTCACTTCATTATCTGTTTAGTTAAAATTGGTTGATTTCCAGGCTAACTAGCAGGTTTTTGAAGTCATGTGATCATTGGAAGAGTAGTTGTGGACTGTTGAACTTGAAATAGACATAACGTTTGATTTATAAATCGGATTAAGGTGATTCTAGCAGGAGGTGTTAGCTCGTTTCGATAGCTTTCCAACGACTGGTCATGAGCCCAATTCTAATAAGAGACAAGAGAGATATGATCGTTCGAAGTTGAGCTGTCCGCTGACCAGTAGGCACACGGTCGTGGGGACCTGTAGCAAGCAAGACAGATTGTTGAAGATTTGGAACTGATCCTATGAAAGTCAGAGGCCACGGTCGTGGAAAAATCACCACGGCCGTGGTGACCTGACTTCGTCGAGTCAGTCCGTTTGGAGATTAGCTGCTGCCTAGACAAGTTTAAGGCGCCACGACCGTGGCGACCTGACTTCGGGTCTTAACCCCGTTTTTCCGTCTTAGTTTAATGAACCTTATATTTAGTTTTTAGTGGTTTTTGTCGATTATCATCTCATACTCTTATTCTCTAAGTACATTTGCTTAGCCCTAAACTCTCTCTAAACACTTAGTTTTCTCGATTGTGCCTCTTTGAAGATCGAATCCATTATTCAATTCAAGTAATTTTCCTTCAATCTCTTTTCTTTATTTATATTGCTTTGTTTATCATGTTTAATTAATTTAATCTCAATTGCTTAGAATCCATGATTAGTGAGTAGTTCATTATCTAGGGTTTGGGCGAAAATATGAATTAAGGGCTTAATGTAGATTGTCTATGCTTTTTATGATTCAATTGTTTGTCTATGCATTAAATGTGGTGTTTTGACACCCTAGGATAGATCTTGATCACGTTTATGCTAGGGCACTTAGGGTTTCTAATGTTCTTAATCGAACTTTAATCCCTTTTTTCATTCTCATGTTTCGACTTGATTTCTAGACCAAGGGATTGGGTAGGAATTAAGGGGATCCTTTAATTAGGGGTTTTCCGATCTCATTGAATTTATTAATCAACGGATCAAAGACCATTCGAAAGAGGATTTGGCTGGTTGATTAATCGATTACTCTTGAGGACCATTCGATAGAGGACTCAAGTAAATTAGAGGGAAACTTAACCTTGTATTGACTCCGTTGTCAATCACCATAGCGTCGATTATCGTTGTTTAGCCCATGTTCATACGAGTAGCCCGAACTCTAGTGTTTTCCCTATTATCTTAATTCTCCTATTTGATTATTAGTTGGTATTCATTAGCTAGTTAATTAGTTGGTATCTTATTCAATCTCAAACCCCAAAAACCCTTCACTTAGGTAGTTTTGGACTTAGTGGACTATAGTCAATCCTAATTTCCTTGTTGATCGACCCTTGACTTGCCATTACTACGTTCTTAGTAGTTGCTTGTTAGGTTTATAAGTTTTGATTGCTAAGCGGTTCTTAGTGCCTTCACGACACACTAAAAACCTCTTATCAAAATGGCGCCGTTGTCGGGGAAATTGTGCTCTTGATTGATGTTTACTTGAGTTTAGTATTGATTATGTGATTTTTTTTTCTTTTCTTTTTTTATTGTGTTGTTATTCTCTAATCCTATGCTTAGCTTTGTTGTGGTACATGAGAAGGAGAGCTCACGGTTCACCCATTTTACCTTTAGATCCGGAAATCAATCGCACCTTGCGAAAGCTTCGGGGAGGTTTGGAATGGTTAACCTTGAGTTCTACGCCAGCTTCACCAATCTCAAGTTCGACAAGTGAAAGTGAATCAGACATGGGTGAAGAAAATGCACAGCTTTTCAGGGATTTCGAAAATCCGGGGTCCTATGTTTTACAGGGTGGAATTCGACTCCCCGCAACCACTACAAATTTCAGCATTCACCCTCAGTTTACACGGATGGTGAAAGCAGAGCAATGTTGTGGAGGGTCGGATGACGATCCACTAGATCGGTTTCTGGAGATTTGTGCTATGATAACGACGAATGATGTCGCTCCAGACTACATCAAGATGCATCTCTTCCGGTCTTCTCTTTCCGGAAAGGCAAAGTCTTGCCTCAAGAGCTTGCCTGCTAATTCCCTCACTACATGGGAGCAAGTTACATTGGCTTTTCTGAGTTGGACCCAATGGATCAAATTCAAGCGAAGATGGATCAACTTGACAAGAAGCTCTCAAAGATCACCCATGCATCATCTAGTCCCTCACAAGTGAATGCTTTCTCTTGTGACATATGTGGTGGTACAAACCATGATACCTCTTATTGTGGAGGATCTCAGTCGGAGCATGTGGCGGCGATGAATAGTAGAGGAGAGAGTTATCAAGGTAACCAAGGCTATAGGAGCAATCAAAAAGGAGGGTGGAGACAACCTCAACAAGGCTATAACCAAGGTTTCAACCAACCTCACCAAGGTTGGAATCCACCTCAACAAGGATTTAATCAACCTCAACAAGGGTTTACTCAAAGCTACAATCAAGGTGGATCCTCCTCTCAAAGCTCTAACACTTACCAATCCCCTCATCAAAGATCCAACTTCCAAAAGGCCCCTCCAAACCCACCATTTTCTAAACCAAACCCCGAACCTACTCATTCCTCCGATCCTACCTCCCAAATTCTCCAACAACTTCAAACCATTACCCAAGCCCTTGCACTTCAAATCCAAGCTCTTCAAAGTCATGACCACAGGTTTCAAGAGTTTCAAGCTCACACCAAAATGCTTGAAACCAAATTGGCTCAAGTGGCCGAGAAAAACCCCTCTAACCCCACAAATCAACTTCAAAGCCAACTCATTCCTAACCCAAACCTACATCAAGTCAAAGCTATCCATTTGAGGTCGGGAACAAACTATGAGGCCCCCAAGATGCCTAATGAGTGTGAAGAAAGTGAAGTTAAGGTGGTTGAGGAGGACAATCAAGTTGAGGAAGATGAAAGGGAGGTTGATGTTGAGAAAGGAAGAGAAGATAAAGAAACTCATGAGCAAGTTGGTGACAAAGCTCAATTGTCAACACCTCCTCCACCTAAGACCTATGTGCCACCCGTCCCATATCCTCAAAGGTTGGTGGAGAGGAAGTTGAGCGACAAATTCATTAAGTTCCTCCAAGTTATTAAAGGCCTTCAAATACACATTCCATTCCTTTAGGCCATGTCTCAAATGCCAGCCTATGCCAAGTTCATGAAGAAGATCCTCTCCAACAATTGAAAGGTTGAAGACGAGGTTATCAAATTGCCATACCAAGTAAGTGCTCTAGTGCAACGAGATATGCCTAAGAAGCAAAGAGACTCCGGAAGCTTCACTTTGCCGGTGAAGATAGGTGACCTCGAGCCTAAGGGTGCATTGGCCGATTTGGGTGCGAGTGTGAGTTTGATGCCTCTATCTATAGCCAAGTGCCTAAACTTTCCTCTTCTTCCTACAAGGAAGACTATTCAATTGGTGGATCGATCTTTGAGAGCACCGCATGGTGAGTTGGAGGATGTTCTGATACAAGTTGGGCATGTCTTGGTGCCTTGTGATTATGTGGTGATGGATATGGAGGAAGATCCGGAGACTTCTCTCATTCTTGGAAGAGAAGCTCTTAAGACATTGGGTGCCGTAATAAATTGCAGAAATGATACAATCACAGTTGAGGTAGCCAACGAGAAGGTTGTGTTTGAGTTCTCCAAAACATTGAAGAGACCCATGATAGAGAGAGTTTGTCGGGTTGGTCATGTGGATACTGAAATGGAAGATTTTGAGAGAGAAGTTCACACTGATGATGAGCCCTATACTTCTATCACTGAGGAGCCGAGTTTAGATATGGAAGAGGTGAAAGAGTTATGTATACTTCTCGATGGTGCTACCGTTGAGGAAACACTTTGGTCGGGATTTGAGGTCCTAGCCACTTCCATTGATAATGCATGTACTTATCCTGTTATTGTTGACTCGGCTCTTGATGACATCTCTATACCAGAATTGATTAAGATATTGCAAAAATATAAAGATGTCATTGGGAGCTCGATTGATGACCTTAAGGGGCAAAGCTCTACTCACGTGGTCCCGACCCCCTCCTGACCATTGAGGCGGGATTTTTCCCCTCCCTTGCTATTGTTATCATTAGACTTTTCACAGTGAGGACCTTGTGTGGTTTAGCTTGGGGGAGGATGTATATATTAGTTGTATATAGTTTGCATTAGTTGCATATTAGTGTCATGTTTAGGTTGCATTTTAGTATTTAGTATCATGTTTAGGGTGCATGTAGATTTCTTTAGCCTTGCATGTGCATATAGAGTGCATTTAGGTCTAAACTCCGCCTTTGGTACGCATGTGTCTTTTCTTGATGACCTGAAAACTAAAAAAAGAAAAAAGAAATGCTTTGACAGTCTCTAGTAGGCCAAGGAATTGTTGGGTTGTGGTATGATTGGTTTCCCTCTTGTACGGCTCGACCAATGTTGGTAGCTATACCCTTTGCGAGAGCATGTTTTCATAGCCTTATAGACTACATCTTTTCAGTCTTATCTGCTTGTTTTGTGATGCTCTTCCTTGATGAATGTTCTCTAGAACTTGCATTGATTCTCCTTGAAATTGCATTGACTGGTTTGATTCTTGAATATGATTGAGTTGTTCATTATATATATGAACTACATTGCCAAATGCCACCCACATTATCTTATCTCCTTTGTCACCCTCGTGAGCCTGAGCCTGTTTTCTTGTTTAACCGCATCTTTAGCCTATTACCGATTTCCTAACTAGGGGATTGTGAAGCTAGATTGGTGAGTGGTATATCTTGTGATTCAGTGCTCTGATAGTGATTTGAGTTGGTTGTATGATGTGTGTTTTGGTTGGATTCACGTTCTGTGTTGAGTTCACCTCCTCCCTACTTCTTGTTGATGTCCTATCTCTTTCCCTTATTAGTAAAAGAAAAAAATAGAAAAAAATATATATTAAAAAATGGGAACATCAAACATCCCAACAAAAAACAATTGTGGTTTTGTTCTTAGTGCTTAATAAAGAGAGATTAAGAGATGCTATTGGAGGAGGTATTGTTGGTTGGTTGAGAGGTTGTAACGAAGTTTTATGGTTTTGGGTTAGCGTTTGTCTAGTTGGTGTTGATTTAGAAAGCTTCACTTTCCCCTATTTAGCACCAAATTCCCAAATGTATCCACACCCTTACCTTTAGCCTTCATTACAACCTCGATAAAGTCCTCATGATTCTTGAAAAGAACTTATGTCTCACGCGATGGAGAGTGAGAAGATATGCAAGCCTATGGTGGGATTTAGTCAACGGAGTTGAGCCTTGAGCGATTATTGCGACCTTACAAACACATGAGAGACCTTGAGCACGACTAAAGTGAGAGATACTATCCATATGACTGAGCCAAGCTTGAGGGAGAACTTGTGGTAAGATTGGATGCTTTTCCTTGTGTTATAAACTTTGAGGCTTGATAGTGTTTTGCATTTATTGATGAAAAGGTCTGAAAGGTGTTTATTTTCTATCTTGTCATGCGTATTATTGTGAGGAGTCATTGAACTCTTACCCTTGAATTTGATTTGCATTGCTTGAGGACAAGAAATTGGACTAGCTTGGGGTAGTTTGATAAGCCTTTTATTGTGCTTAATTGTAGGTCATTTTTAGTGTCCGTGCATGTAGTTTAGAGCATTTAAGCCTAACATTGCGTGGTTTTTGTCACCTTTGAGTTATATTGTCACTTCATTATCTGTTTAGTTGTTTTTGGTTGATTTCCAGGCTAACTAGCAGGTTTTTGACGTCATATGATCATTGGAAGACTAGTTGTGGACTGTTGAACTTCAAATAGACATAACGTTTGATCTATAAATCAGATTAAGGTGATTCTAGCGGGAGGTGTTAGCTCGTTTCGATAGCTTTCCAACGACTGGTCATGAGCCCAATTCCGATAAGCGACGAGAGAGATATGATAGTTCGAAGTTGAGATGTCCGCTGACCAGTAGGCACCACGGTCGTAGTGAAACCACCACGGTCGTGGGGACCTGTAGCAAGCAAGAAAGATTGTTGAAGATTCGGAATTGATCCTTTGAAAGTCAGATGCAACGGTCATGGAAAAATCACCATGGACGTGGTGACCTGACTTCGTCGAGTCAGTCCGTTTGGAGATTAGCTGTTGCCTAGACAATTTTAAGGCGCCACGACCGTGGCGACCTGTCTTCAGGTCTTGACCCCGTTTTTCCGTCTTAGTTTAATGAACCTTATATTTAGTTTTTAGTGGTTTTTGTCGATTATCATCTCATACTCTTATTCTCTAATTACATTTGCTTAGCCCTAAACTCTCTCTAAACACTTAGTTTTCTCGATTGTTCATCTTTGAAGATCGAATCCATTATTCAACTCAAGTAATTTTCCTTCAATCTCTTTTCTTTATTTCTATTGCTTTGTTTATCATGTTTAATTAATTTAATCTCAATTGCTTAGAATCCATGATTAGTGAGTAGTTCATTATCTAGGGTTTGGGCGAAAGTATGAATTAAGGGTTTAATGTAGATTGTCTATGCTTTTTATGATTCAATTGTTTGTCTATGCATTGAATGTGGTGTTTTGACACCGTAGGATAGATCTTGATCATGTTTATTCTAGGGCACTTAGGGTTTCTATCGTTCTCAATCGAACTTTAATCCCTTTTGTCATTCCCATGTTTCGACTTGATTTCTAGACCAAGGGATTTGGTAGGAATTAAGGGGATCCTTTAATTAGGGGTTTTCCGATCTCATTGAATTTATTAATAAACGGACCAAAGTCCATTCGAAAGAGGATTTGGTTGGTTGATTAATCGATTACTCTTGAGGACCATTCGAGAGAGGACTCAAGTAAATTAGAGGGAAACTTAACCTTGTATTGACTCCGTTGTGAATCACCATAGCGTCGATTATCGTTGTCTAGCCCATGTTCATACGAGTAGCCCGAACTCTAGTGTTTTCCCTAATATATTAATTATCCTATTTGATTATTAGTTGGTATTCATTAGCTAGTTAATTAGTTGGTATCGTATTCAATCTCAAACCCCAAAAACCCTTCACTTAGGTAGTTTTGGACTTAGTGGACTATAGTCAATCCCAATTTCCTTGTGGTTCGATCCTTGACTTGCCATTACTACGTTCTTAGTAGTTGCTCGTTAGGTTTATATGTTTTGTTTTCTAAGCGGTTCTTAGTGCCTTAATGACACACTAAAAACCTCTTATCAGTTTCTCTCTCTTCAATGGCGTCTTCAAGCTCCGGCACCTCCATTCCCGCACTAGGTATTCCCTCCGAGGATCCTCACGACCATCTCTCACCACCCCAAAACCATCCTCCTACCACCACCCTTCACCCCACGGCTACCTCCTCAGCAATTTCTTGCGTTCATGCTGTTAAAGAAGCTTACTGGGTAAGCGGGCCCAGTGCTTACCCTCGCCATTGTTGAATATTACAGCTTTAGAGTTACAAGTTATTAAAAATGACGTCGAAGAGTGAAGAAGAAGAAATGGAATTACAGAGGAGAGAGAGAAGAGAGATGATGGTGGTGTCTGGTGTGTTTGGTACGGTTTGGAGTTTGCTCTCTGTTATGCAACTTGTTTCATTTAGAACTTAATTTTTTTCATTTACTTAGTTTTGCTTTCAGTTAGGTTTTTTTTTTAATTAGTTGTTAAATGAAAGAATAAGAAAACTAAGTGAAAGGATAATATAAGTAACTGAAAACTAATCTGCTTTCTTTTAGAACTTATTTTATTTCATTTACTTAAGTTTTATTTTTAGTTAGAATAAAACACGTAAATGAAACAATAAGATAACTAACTGAACTTAAAATACATCCAACTGAAATAAAAAAGATCAACTGAAAAAAATTGAAACCAACTGAAAGTTGTCCTACCAAATGTTATGGTCAGACGCGTCTTACCCAATACCTTCTCAATCTTAAATGGTAGAACACTAACACCTAACCCCACGCTTATTATGGCAAGTGCCAATTGTTTCATACCAAAGGCTGCTCCTACACCAATGCCCCGTATTCTTTGAAAAACATCTTGTTATATGCCCACCACCCCAGTCATCCTCCAGCAACCACTCACCTCAAGCCCATCTTGCCTAAGCGTATAACACTACCCCCTCCACCACATGGCAATTAGATTATGGCTCTTCTCATCACATAACCTATGATCTCTTCAACCTAACTCTCCACTACCCATATGAAGACACTAAAGATATTATTGTTGGTGATGGCACAAGGGTTCCTATATCTCATACGGGTTCTATCAAAATTTGGCATAGGTAATAGTCGAAAATCATTGCTAAAAAATAAAAATTGTTGCCTTATATCTAAGGCAACACAATTGACGCGTTGAATTTACCTCCATGGCCTATTCTATAAGCAACAATATTTTATTCCTAGGTAACAATTTTAAAAAGGTAAGGGAGAAGGTACCTATGGCAACAATTTTTCTAAGACAACAAATGAAAATTGTTGTAACTTTTGGCGACAGTTCATAATTGTTGCGTTACATTAAAGCCTGCAGTAATTTCCAATTGTTGTCTGTTAGTAATAATATAAAGAATGTTGTCTAAAATATGTTTCCCATGGGTGCTAAAAGAATACTTATTTGATCTCAAGTAATTATAACATGCCATCTACATGTTACCTCATGGATAGACCATAATCAAATTATGGAACTTCATAAAAATCAATGCATAAAAAATTTCTAATGAAATTCCTTTAAACCTGTTAAAATTCTTAAACTCATATTAATTCATTCAAATATGTATACTCAAAACATAAACTCCAATTGAAACTCCAGCATCAAAGAAAAATCCAAATACAATCGTTGAACTAGTACACTACATACTGTTTAACACCAATCTAATAGTTAGGAGAAGAAAAATCATGTCTTAAATGAATAAACAATGGATAAAATAAATTTTCATCAAGTTAAGTGGTGGGACGCGGCTGCACGCGTTTACCAAAGATAATATTTATAAATCCAACTTTCTAATACAAACTAATGTAAGTGGTAAGCAGGTTCGAACCATAGACACTTGGGTAACAAAGTATGTGTATAAGAGATTGCAAAAGGGGAGGTTTCATATTAAAAAGAGTATAATAAATTAATAAAGTACGAAAAAAATACTAAAATAACGAAAGATCAATAGAGAAGAGTCTTGAGTCTGGTTGATTTTCACTTCGATTCGGATTATCGATCATCGATTTCTATGTATTAACAACTACTCTTAATATCTTCGAAGGTACTGCATAGATATCTTGTTAGCTCATAATATAGTCGGGATTTAGGGATCACACCTCTACGGAATGCTTCAATAGCTGTGGGAATGTCTAGGTTCTTTTCCGAGATCATTTCTTTGTTGAACCACTCCAAGTACTGTGGTACAGCTTTGCTAGATTTTTCAACAATGCGGTACAAGTCGCCGGTATGCTTTTCCAGTACTCTGTTGCTGGCAAACTGTTGATAAAATTTGTTAATTAGAATGGAAAAGTTAGGGATAGTTTCAGCTCTGAGTTGGATAAGCCATTGTAAAGCTGGGCCAACTAAGGTGGCCCCAAAGGATTTGCACATCGCAGCTTCGAGGAGAAGTTCAGGGATGGTTAGAGTCCACATCTTTTGCTTGTACTGGTTTACGTGGTCATATGGATTCTTCGTTCCGTCATACAGCTTGGATGATGGAGCCAAATGCTGCTTCTTAAGGATCAATGGCTCTGGCTATTTCGTCGACGAACTGGGACTTGGAATAGCCATCATGTGTCTCCTCAGCTACAAGTGTAGGTGCCCCTGGCAGCTTAGCTAGCATCTGCATCATCTTTCTGTTCTAGGACTCCAAGAGGGCTAGCTTCCTAGCTGTGGGGTGAGATTCCTCCTTGTCAGGCTTCTCTTCTTTAGCTTCCTCCTCGTCACTATCTTCAGGGTCAGTTAGGTGCAGTACGAGGAGAAATGTCGCGGCGACGTCGAGAGGATTTCTTGTTGTTTTTCTTTGCAGACTCCAGCTCTTTTTTTAGGCTTTTAATGGTCTGCTTAGATTCAGATTGTGCTTTTTTAAGTGACTCGAGATCAGCTTTCATTTGTTCAGGAGTAAGGTCAGCCATTTGGACTAAGTGTTTTAGTGTTTAGGAAATGGACGACAAGAATTAGATATGAAATCTAACTGTAGGCCCCACGGTGTGTGTCAAACTGTTTATGCCAAATTCCGCACAAGGCAAAACTCAACTAGAGACCTACAACTAGAGGATGGATGCAAAGTGTATAAATGCAAATGCGTGCAGCTACGAAGAACAAAGAAAGCTAAGAAAGAAAGACACCAGAGATGGTGATGCGGAAAACCCCAGGAATAAGGGAATATACCGCGGATGGCTTTGAGTCCACTAATCCATTATATCAAAAGAACGATTACAGCCCTAATGTCTTAGTTTCTCAATGTAATTCGAAGGTAAAGAGTTTGTATGCTAAGAGAGTATAATTGCTTGTGTATCAGACTCTCCTATTTATACTAAAAGAAGTATCCGTTTGAAGTAGCTTGAGCCCACTTTATCGCAGCCCACTTTATCTCTTCCTCAGATTTCACCATACGTCTTCTGTTATTAGTTTGAATGAGTCACCGTTCTTTACACACATTGGGCCGCTGTAGACTCAATCTCCCATGAATATAGGATTTAGTTGTAACAAACTTCTTGTACGTTTACAGAAGCTGGGTCTTCAAAGCTGGAAGAGCATAGCTGGGCCTAGATAGCTGCGGAAACGTAGCTGGAACTAGATAGCTACAAATTGGTTCATTTACCTGCACAGATAGCTAGGTGGATTTTTAGGACATAACAATAACCAAAATTACAGTTACACTTAGGCTCCGTTTAGTAGGGTGTAAAACGTTTTCAAATGAAAATAATTTTCCATGGAAAACTTTTTACATAGTAAAATTCATCTTTATGAAGGTTTTCCGTCGTTTGTTTATATGTAAAATGATTTACCATTTTCAACATTTTTCATTGCTTGGTTGAACTGAAAATCAATTGCTTCAATTATGAGGGAAATTGTTTTCCTTCCACTTGTAATGGAAAAGGTTTTCCTCTCAATTTTGGGGGAAAATGTTTTCAATAAGATGGAAAATGGTTTTCCACCCCAAGTTTTACATTTTAATCTTTTACTCAAAACCAAACAATATAGAATGGGAAAACACTTTTCAAGGAAAATGTTTTTCACCCTACCAAACAGACCCTTAATTAGCTTAGCCTATAATTTAAATGGTTAGAGTTAGTAGTATCAATGGCAGTTTTGAAATTACGCACTCTACTTACTTAATATAATCCAATTATTTTATGGACTTTGAAAGTTAGCAATTAATTCATCTGGTTCGGGCTACTATTATAAAGGATTTTTAGATTGTAATAGGAGCCTAACCCACTCAAGTTTTTCATGCCCATAATAAAAGGCCCAAACAAATACCTAATTCTACTAGTATAGAACTATTCAAATCTATACAGGAAAAATTGTCAACAATAAGTTAAACCTATCGGCCATCCGCAGATATTAAGTGAAACTTTGAATTAAACTACAATAAGTCAATGTTGTAGGGGTATTAACTTTAGACAAGTCAAATAACTTTGAACCTGTTTTATTTATTTTTTTAAAAATATCTTTCTTCTCTCTCATCTGTCTCCTCCAGCACTAGCGCACCACGGACCAGTACTGAACACCCCTCCCCCACCCTCCTCAACCACCTCATCCCACCCCCTCTCTATTATCTCTCATTTCCTTGTTTGGTTGTCACCACTGCCACCCCTTCTCTTTTGGTCTCAACCCTTATCCACATGTTGAGATGAGTGGGAGGTGTGGAAGGGAAAAGGGAAATTAAAAGTGAGAGTAAGAGCATTGAATGAACAAACTAAATGATGTAATGATTTTGAAGTGGATATGGTGAAATATGGGGAGATATTTTGGGAAATTGAAGAAGACGATGAAGAGAGAGATGGGTATGAGAGAGAAAGTGAGGAGAGAGAGAGAGATTGACATGGTAGGGATGAATGAAAAAAGATGTGGTTGGAAGAGGACATGAGAGAATATTTTGTGCAAAAAACTTTGATGGGTTTGGGATGATTTTGGAATTTGCATCTGGGGAAAGGAATTGGGTGGTTATTGATGATGATGGTTTTTCTGGTTTTTCTACCATTACATCTTGTTGGGATGTTTCTGTTGTTAATGATGTGGATTAGAACTAGTATTAAATGATTAATATTTTGTGATCAAGCTGATGACAAAATTTCTTATTAACGTTAAAGGTAGTTTGGTTAAGGAGGAAAGACGATGGTGGGAGGGAAAAGTGTGCTGAAGTGAGCTGGAGGGTGAAGGTCGATGGAGCTCGGAGGTGAAGGGTTGATTTGGATGAGGATGATGTTGATGAGATGGAGAAGAAAGGTCGGTAGTGGTGGCGTCGTGGGATGCAAGTTAGAGAGTAGAGAGGAGAGATCAAAGAGAAGGTGGAGAATGGAGGAAAGGGTTTTATGGGAAAAAAACAAAAGAAATTATAATTACAACCCATCAAAGAGTTACACCTAGCACATTTAACCCGTTCAATAGTTTAGTAATAGGTAACGACTTGTTAAAAAGAGATTATCATTAAAGGTAAACTTATTTAGGGATAATCAAAAGATTAACTTATTTTATCGGACGTCGCAAAGGTTGACTTATATATGACAATTTTTCCATCTATAAATACCTCATTAAACCCCTAAAACCCCCAATCATCAAACACAAACTCTTCTCTCTCCGCCACACACTACCTCTCTCTTGTCTTTCGGTTTCCGCATCACACGTGCGCCCAGCCACAAGTTCCCACGCGCCCCGCATGCCGCCTCTGCTTTTTTCGACGTGCTACTCGCCAGCATGACCCCCTCTCCTCTTGTTTTTCCGATTTTCCCTCCTTCTATTTTGTAACTTTTATTGTTTTATTTAATAAATTCAAATTTCATTATTTCTAAATTTATGCAATTAATTTCAGATTATACAAGCATTATATTTAAGGTGACTTTTAAACATCAAAGTATGGATTTTTAGGGTCTTAAAATACTAATTTTGTAGTATTACCTTTGAAGTTATAGAAGTGTGAAGCTTTAGTCTTTGATACTGTTTTAAAGTATGTTTACGAGGGTTTTAAAGGAAAATAAAGTTGTTGTAATTTTTAGTGGTGTGATAATATTAGGAATTTTCATTTTTGTTAGGAGGAGACTTTGCCTTCAGTGATTTCTAAGGACTATAAAGTGGCCTCCAATATTGTTTATACATGCATGTCTATGTGTTTGTAGACTAGTATCATGTCATGTGGTTACAGATGATATAGTAACATTTAAAGGGAACTTTTTATAGTTCATATGTGGCTTATGATTATATGGAATTACATGTGTTTATGCCATTGTGTGACGCATGTTATTTCCCATTATGTTATTACTTGATTGGATGGATGCTTGATACAAGCTTGTGTGAAGGTAATGTTTTTAATTACTAATTTATATGAAGGATTATAAATATATATATATCGGTTTGAATCAAGAATTGTAATCATGTTATTCCCTTGAATATTTTAATACTTTAGAAAGATTGTGGGCTTTGTTCATTTATTTGGATTAAAGACTTTTGACAAGTTGGTTGGTTGTTTATTTAGTCAACAAATAGAGGGAAGGGATGAATTCTGGATTAATTGCGTTTGTATGATCACAATATTTAGCCCTATTCTTTTGAAATGCAAAGAACTAAACTAAATTGAAGCGAAATAAATGGAACGAAACTGAACTTATTTTTGTACATTCAATTAGATAAATGATATAATTATAATACAATATAATAATAATAACCCTTAATAAGTATTAATAATAATAATGTTTCGGGTTACAAGAAACGTAGTTGATTTGTTAATTTGGGGGAGTCCAAGTCCAACTTAGGGTAGGCAAATGAAAGTTTGAGGTTTTTATAAACGAGTTCCTGCAAAATGAACACATGTGAGATACCCCGGAATTTTTCCCTGAGATAGCCCCTCCAATGCTTAAGTCATATCAGAATTTAGGTAAAGTCAAAAGAATAGTACTTGTGTTATATTGGTATGTGTGTAAAAACGTACTTAACTGATTAGGTCCAACTATTACTCACAAGTAGTCGTTGGAATGATGTCATTTGGCCAAAGTGATGATGCCATAAAGGTCGTCGGTTAGTGGTCGTGTTGATTGTTTGTACTTTTTGCCTTGAAGAACCCCAAGCGGTTAAATGGTAATCTTACACCATCACGGGTATTTTGGTACTTTCAATAAAGTGGGTTAGGAGTTGGTTGGGCTCCAACATTAGCCCCACGCTCTATATCAAAGTTTAGGATCCTGATGAAACTCTGATGTAGAGTGGAATGCTTTTTGCTTACTATTTTCGACTTACCATGAATCCAGGGGTTAATTTCAACTCGAGTGATCAAACTCGAATGGGGTCTCTTGATCTTTTTCTATTCAAGTGACAAAAAATCAAATGGCTGCTTTTGCCAGATTTCGATTTTAATGACGAGAAACTCGAATGCGACTGCTTTTATGAATCTGAGTTACCTGAATAATTCTTTGAGTTAATTATAGGCTCAATAGGAAACTCAAATGACCTGTCTTTGAGTGAGTGTCTTCGAGTGACCGGCATTGATTGTTGCTTACTTCGAGTTAATTCATTCAAAAAGTGAGCTTTATTAGTCGAGTGTACTTAAAATATTTCAACGTGCAATCGTACTTCACTCGTAAGACATTTTCGAGTGACTTTGATTGAAGTAAGATTCATCGAGTGACCTTATTCGATGGATGTTGAAAGATAGGGGACTCCTCATTTATTTCAAGGTTTAGATAAATGTTTGCTAGGAACCGTTCGGTCGAGTGTGTTTGTTCGACTGAGCCCTTTCGAGATTATGCTTTGATGTGTTGCATGATTGATCGCCTTATGAATGCGAGGTTATATCCCTTGAGTCTTTGGGTAGGAGATAATTTTCGAATTACTTCAATCAAACACCTTTATTCAAAATAACAAGACTAGGGGTGATGAGCCCTAGGACAATTAGAGGTAGATGCCTTATAAGAAGGGCTTTGTTTTCTCGAGAAAGCCTGGTGAGGGATAATCAGTATCATGCCCACTTTTTCTCGAGGTATGTGCCTTGTGTGAAGGGCCTTAATACTTACAAAATAGTTTATAGTATTTTAATCGACGAATATCCTCGAAAGGGGCTAATGAGCCCCAATAACTCCTTAAAATTTTTCAAGATGGTCTTGCTTGCGCATATTTGAGATGATCCCTGTTGGGGAGTTAAAGTTGCGCCAGAAAAGTTCGACGGAGTCCGGAATTAAGACATGCCCTTTAAACTCGATGTAGCCCCAACTAGGGTCTTGAGTATTACTTTAGTAAATTCAAGGTTGCTTCAATGAGTCAATTCTTTACTTTGACCGGCAATTTCAAACGAGTCGATTATAATCTGTTATTAAATACCCTTATACGCCATAATGCAATAATGACACGAACTCCCATAACCTCTTATAGTTCATATTAGAGTAAATACATTGTTCACTGATAGGTTTTAGTCGTGTCACCTAATCAAAAATAAACCTACGGACCTCTAACTAGGTAGTCAGTGGAAGCAGGGTCGAATCCACAGGGAGACAGAGTTTCTAAATCAATAATCAACCAATTCAGCTACTCCAGATGAAATCAGGAAGGAATTAATTAAACTAAGGAATAGACTACGGAAGACTGAATAAATTGAGGATTAAACTATGGAATAAAAGTCTAGGGTATTAGGTCGGTCCACCATGCTTATACCAATCAAATAGGGTCAACTACTATTAAAACCTAAGTCAAGAGTCGGGGGATTAGAGCCTATGTTGAGCTATGGTTAAGACTCAACGCTCATAGTTCAACATACGCCGCATGTTCACTAACGTAATCAGAACTACTGATGTGTCCTAGGCCTCTAGTCGTAAGACGGATCTGTGCAAACAACTATTAACCACAAGCAATCAATGAAATTGTACACTGACATTTATTACTCAATAAGAACAAACCACATCACAATCACCCTAATCAAGCCCTAGAAATTGATAGAAATCTAAATCACAATCATGGTATAAACATGGCTTTCCTATCTAACACCCTAGATAGAGAACTACTCACTCATAATCGAATTGACAACACCAAAACTAATTGGAAATCCTAAGAATTGCATCATGAATAATTGAATAAATAAACTAAGCAAATGAGAATAATAAAAGAGATTAGGGCAAAGAAGAATACCAATTGACAGAAAGCAAGAACTTTTATTGAAATCGAATAGGTTCAACCACCTTTAATCTAATCTAAAGTGTTTAAACTAAATAAAGCTAAACTAAGAACTATGGAAAAACTAGAATGAAAAGATCTCTAAAAGATGTTGAGGAAAAGGTATTTATAATACCCCTGAAAGTCTAATTAAAATAGGAAATAAAAGGCGAAAAATCGCGATAAAATGCACGGGACCCGATCGGGCCAAAGGCCACCCGATCGGGCCCATAGTAAAATTGCCGCCCAACTTTCTTTTGTTTCCACGCACAGCACAGCAGCAATTGAGGGCATAGAACTGGGCCCACCCGATTAGCTGCCCGATCGGGCATAGCATCGGGTCCGGCTAACAAGGCCCAGCTCCCTTTTTACTTGTAGCGCACAGGAGCATATTGCTTACACTAGTGGGCCACCTTTTGTTCCCTTGTCACACAGCAACTAATAAATCAAATTAGTGGGCTGTCTTTATCAAGAATCATCAGCAGCATTATTTTGGGCGGATGACAAGGTCCACCCGAAGGGGATCGGGCCACCTACGCCCGATCGGGTCTGGGACCAATTTTGAGTCCA
Organism: Patellifolia procumbens; assembly: GCA_947645195.1. Lineage (NCBI taxonomy): Eukaryota > Viridiplantae > Streptophyta > Magnoliopsida > Caryophyllales > Amaranthaceae > Patellifolia > Patellifolia procumbens. The sequence continues at coordinate 4,321,814 of CANSGD010000016.1, forward strand.
GCTCTCTTCCTCGCTTGTACGCAGCCACAACAATTAATTGGACTATAAAATTCATCCGCCCGATCACCCACCCGATCCGGCCTTTTGTGCCCGATCGGGTTGGGCTTAAAGTGCCAAACCTTATTTTCTTCGCTTTTCCACCCGATGGGATCGGGTGATGTCCGCCCGATCGGGTACGAAACTTCACCGCCCGATCAATAAATCTTCGCCCGATCGGGCCATTCTTGCCCGATCTGAGTACGGAAAACTCCTTTTTGACTCTTTGGCTCTCAATTCTTCACGTTTAAAGGTCTTGGGACCTCCTAAACTATCCATAAAGCTCGTGAGCCATCCTATGTGCCTCGTAACATCTCGTAAAGCCGTGGTTGCTTCCAAATAACTCGGGAATAAGGAGAAAACTCCCTAAAACCTGCAATTCAACAATAAAACACAAAACCACAACTATATACGATAGTTAGCATAAAATATCTCCCAAGAGCTCCAATGACGCACAAAATAGCTTGTAAATAAGGGAGAAAAGTCTATATAAATACGTGATATCAAACTCCCCCAAGCTAAACCTTTGCTTGTCCTCAAGCAAACAGCACATGAACATGGAATAGATTACCTCACCCCAAAGATAAAAACAAATCAAAGCTCAAAACATTTTCAAGACTAAGATTCGTTCAAGCAGGCATAATTCAAGTTTGGCTCATCAAATCCATCCAACCACCAATCACTCAAGCAATTTATCAAACTCAAGCATCCACAAAGCATACAAGTCCTGAAAAGGCACTCACAAGGGTGTCACTCCTCTCAATTTTGTGGCAGGCAAAGAATGTGCCCGAACACTCACCAACCCGACCATAAGTACCCTTCCCACTCACACTCTCATGTGTTTAAGAAGGTTCAATGACGCTCATCCTAGTCAAGTCGACTCAATTAGCAGAAATACTCTTTAACTTTGACAAACTAACTCGAAATCAATCAAATGAACATTGCAGACACGAGCTCAAGAGGACTTTATAGGGTTGTAATGGGGCTTAGGTGAGAGGTAGGGGATACTTTTGGGTAATGTGGTGGAAAAACCAAGAAGGGGGAGCATAAATCATTCGAACAAGGCCTAAGATGGCCTACACAACTCCCAACAATCACCATAAAACCATGTAAAGTAACCCAACTCTCATAAATCAATGAAAAGCGCATAACAAACCCAATTTTCTAGCAGTGGAGCGAATATTCCTTTATGAACCTACGTGAATGAAAGAACTAGAATTCTTTTGAATTTTCATTTCATTTTTCTTTCATTTTTCTGAACTTCATTCACGCAACTCTAAACTTGCTTTTTTTTTTCTTTTCTCTTTCTCATTCTCAAACCACAGCAAATACACTTTTAAACTCCTCAAAAACCAAACTAAACCAACAAACCAATCTCAAACTCAACCCATACAAAAGCTCCCCCAAGCTAGGCTTGGAATAATATCAAGTGAAGGTTTTTGGCTCATAATAGAGGTTTAAGTAACACGAAACAAGTCATTAGGCTCAACGGGGCTAAGGAGGATAAAAGTATATCAAAAACTCACTCTGAAGCTCAAGAATAAGACAAAAGAACGCCTCTATCACAGCAAATGCTACAAGTCATCAAAAATCAGACAAGTACGAAGTCAAAGTCAAGATCAATCCACTAAAGAGGAACTAACACACAAGAATAGACTGGATAATAAAATGAATCCAATAGGCTACAAAGAGGCCTCACAGTCTAACCAATTCAGGTATGCAGCGCAAAGTGGTCTAATATAATCCAAACATGCTCGAAATCATAGCAATCAAACATCAAATCATAGCCTCAAGATCACAAATGCCCAGCTATCCAGAAAACAAAGTCAAATCAATTTCAAATAGAGCACAGCAAGGGGCACAGGGAGGCAACTAAACCAGTCATGGGAACCATATTTTTTTGATTTTTTTCAGTAGTTTTGAAAGCAGTAAATCTATCCTAGAAAGCAGTAAAAGAGATAGGGAATACAAACAGAACTCCTCCCCCAAGCTGAACTTGGCAGTGTCCTCAATGCCAAAAGGTGATAAGGACTATGCTAAGAGGAAAAACAATGTTAGTACCCTCACTCTCGCTCACAAAAAGGAAGCAAAATAAAAAGGGAAAGAAAAGAAAATACGAGTTGCCTCTCGCACAGCGCTGGTTTATAAAGGTCCCGCACGACCATAATCCTCCCTCTCTCAAATAGGAGGGGCTTGGCAATGAGTGCCACCCTCATCAAACATCTTTCTCCTCCAAATGTTCTTGACAATGCCTCCAGACGGTGAGGCAACCTTAGGTGGAATTGGAACCTTCGCCACCCCTACTTCATCTAAAACCTTATCCCTGCAAAAAGATTGTTCAAGCATAGGAGCCTTAACAGCATTGGTTAGTTTAAAAACCACTTTATCATCACCAACACTCAGAGTTAAAGACCCAGACTTGACATCAATGACAGCACCAGCAGTACACAAAAACGGCCTACCCAAGATAATAGGGATCTGGGCATCCTCATCCATATCTAATACCACAAAATCAACGGGGATATAGAATTTTCCAACCCTAACAGGAACATCCTCTAAAACACCTAGAGGGTATTTTATAGAACGATCCGCCATCTGTAAAGTGATTTGTGTGCATTTAAGGGCTCCCATGTTCAGTTTCTTATAAACAGACAATGGCATAACAGAAACAGAAGCACCTAAATCACACAAAGCCTTATCAATAAAAATAGGTCCAAGATGGCAGGGTATAGAAAAACTACCAGGATCTTTTAACTTTGGTGGGGTTTTATTTTGAATAAAAGCACTACACTCTTCAGTAAGAGCGACACGTTCTACCCCACCAAAGTCTCTTTTCTTAGTAATCATGTCTTTCAGAAATTTGGCATAAACAGGCACTTGGGTAATTAAGTCTGTGAATGGAATCGTTACCTCAAGGTTCTTGACCATAGACAAGAACTTACCAAACTGCTGATCGACCTTGGACTGTTGCATCCTGTGAGGAAAAGGTAGCCTTGGTGTAAAAGGCGTTTCAGAAACCTTCTCCTTTTTCTTCCCTGTCTGTTCAGCTTCTGCAGACAAATCGACTTCAGACGTCGAATTCTTTCTTTTTCCTTCCTCTACCACCCTTATCTTCCCTGCAGTCGGGGTAACCTCATCAATGGGCACTGGAGGGGCATCATATGCAATGCCACTACGAAGAGTGATGGCATTCACATGTTCTCTCTGAACTGGTTGCCCTGGCAATTGTCCCTGCTGCCTCTGTGCATTAGATTCTGCCAACTGAGCAACTTCAGCCTCGAGAAGTTGGATGTGCTTCTCTTGAGCCCTCCTTGTTTCCTCATTTGCCTTTTGCATAGACAATATCAGTTTCATCAGTTCAGAATTGCTAGGCTCTTGTGGGTTGTTTTGTGGAGGTGGGGTGTGGAAATTTTGTGGAGTTTGGAAGTTATTGGGATGATGGAAGTTTTGTGGTGGTGGTCTTTGGAAATTTTGTGGGGGTTGATGGTATGAAAGTTTAGGGTAGTTTTGTGGAGGTGGAGGTTGATGGTTTTGTGGGTTTTTGTAGTTATGTGAAGGGGGAAAGGTTTGTGGTCTTTGTTGGAAGGCATTGGCCTGCTCCATCTGAAATTGACTGAACTGACAGTCATGCCCAAAGTGACCCTGAACACCACATACCTCGCAGTAAGATGAGGTAATGGGTGCTACTGCAGACATAGCATTGATACTCAAAGGGGGTGCTGCTGAGGAAGAGGAACTGAAGGTGTTAATCTGCTGACTCAGCTTCGCCATCTGCGAAGTCAATAATGCAATGGTATCTACCTCCAGTACCTTCCTCGTAATGCTTCGGGAAGTGGAATGATCATTGGCTGCGAGGTTTGATAGAAACTCGTAGCCTACATCCACTTCCTTATCCAGAAAAACTCCTCCTGCAGACGAATCAACAATACTCTTCGTCTGAGGCTGCAGACCATTGTAAAATGTCTGCGTCAAGAACCATTCGTCCATGTTGTGGTGTGGACACTCTCTCTGTAAATCTCTAAACCTAGCCCACGCTTCCCTTAATGTTTCATTAGGCTCTTGGGAAAATGTGGCCAGTTTATTTCTGATTTCTGCTGTTTTAGTGGGTGGGTAATACTCTCTCAGAAATGCAGCGGAAATCTCACTCCACTCGGTTTCTTTCACATCGTTCAACCATTTTTGGGCTCTATCTCTCAGTGAAAACTCGAACAACATGACTTTGAGTTGATCTGGAGTGACGCCGGCATGTTTAACGGTTCGACAAAGTTGTTGAAACCGTTGCAGATGATTTGCCGGATCTTCAGTAGGATGCCCACCAAACTGATTTTGCTGGACCATGCTGATGAGTCTAGGCTTAATCTCAAAGTTGTTAGCGGCGATGGTGGACATTGGTGGTCCAGTAGAAAGACCATCCGGGTTGGGCACCCCATATGACTTCAGTGATTTTGACATAACTGAATTCAAGGTGTCTGTTCCAAAGGTGTTCAGCTGAACAGACTGCTTGTCTTTCTGCTTTATCTTTCGGATCCGCCTAATTGTCCTATCAAGATCAGGGTCCGCTGGAATGGGGGAACCGTTTCTTTGCGACCTGAGCATACAAAAGAAACAAAAATCAGCAGTAAAGGGTACCTCGATTGAAACAATGAAGTTCCAATGAGGTACAGAGAAGTAGACCAAATAATTAAATAAAAACTTAGAGAACTAGCCGTCTCCCCGGCAACGGCGCCAAAATTTGATAGGTTTTAGTCGTGTCACCTAATCAAAAATAAACCTACGGACCTCTAACTAGGTAGTCAGTGGAAGCAGGGTCGAATCCACAGGGAGACAGAGTTTCTAAATCAATAATCAACCAATTCAGCTACTCCAGATGAAATCAGGAAGGAATTAATTAAACTAAGGAATAGACTACGGAAGACTGAATAAATTGAGGATTAAACTATGGAATAAAAGTCTAGGGTATTAGGTCGGTCCACCATGCTTATACCAATCAAATAGGGTCAACTACTATTAAAACCTAAGTCAAGAGTCGGGGGATTAGAGCCTATGTTGAGCTATGGTTAAGACTCAACGCTCATAGTTCAACATACGCCGCATGTTCACTAACGTAATCAGAACTACTGATGTGTCCTAGGCCTCTAGTCGTAAGACGGATCTGTGCAAACAACTATTAACCACAAGCAATCAATGAAATTGTACACTGACATTAATTACTCAATAAGAACAAACCACATCACAATCACCCTAATCAAGCCCTAGAAATTGATAGAAATCTAAATCACAATCATGGTATAAACATGGCTTTCCTATCTAACACCCTATATAGAGAACTACTCACTCATAATCGAATTGACAACAACAAAACTAATTGGAAATCCTAAGAATTGCATCATGAATAATTGAATAAATAAACTAAGCAAATGAGATTAATAAAAGAGATTAGGGCAAAGAAGAATACCAATTGACAGAAAGCAGGAACTTTTATTGAAATCGAATAGGTTCAACCACCTTTAATCTAATCTAAAGTGTTTAAACTAAATAAAGCTAAACTAAGAACTATGGAAAAACTAGAATGAAAAGATCTCTAAAAGATGTTGAGGAAAAGGTATTTATAATACCCCTGAAAGTCTAATTAAAATAGGAAATAAAAGGCGAAAAATCGCGCTAAAATGCACGGGACCCGATCGGGCCAAAGGCCACCCGATCGGGCCCATAGTAAAATTGCCGCCCAACTTTCTTTTGTTTCCACGCACAGCACAGCAGCAATTGAGGGCATAGAACTGGGCCCACCCGATTAGCTGCCCGATCGGGCATGGCATCGGGTCCGGCTAACAAGGCCCAGCTCCCTTTTTACTTGTAGCGCACAGGAGCATATTGCTTACACTAGTGGGCCACCTTTTGTTCCCTTGTCACACAGCAACTAATAAATCAAATTAGTGGGCTGTCTTTATCAAGAATCATCAGCAGCATTATTTTGGGCGGATGACAAGGTCCACCCGAAGGGGATCGGGCCACCTACGCCCGATCGGGTCTGGGACCAATTTTGAGTCCAGCTCTCTTCCTCGCTTGTACGCAGCCACAACAATTAATTGGACTATAAAATTCATCCGCCCGATCACCCACCCGATCCGGCCTTTTGTGCCCGATCGGGTTGGTCTTAAAGTGCTAAACCTTATTTTCTTCGCTTTTCCACCCGATGGGATCGGGTGATGTCCGCCCGATCGGGTACGAAACTTCACCGCCCGATCAATAAATCTTCGCCCGATCGAGCCATTCTTGCCCGATCAGAGTACGGAAAACTCCTTTTTGACTCTTTGGCTCTCAATTCTTCACGTTTAAAGGTCTTGGGACCTCCGAAACTATCCATAAAGCTCGTGAGCCATCCTATGTGCCTCGTAACATCTCGTAAAGCCGTGGTTGCTTCCAAATAACTCGGGAATAAGGAGAAAACTCCCTAAAACCTGCAATTCAACAATAAAACACAAAACCACAACTATATACGATAGTTAGCATAAAATAGCTCCCAAGAGCTCCAATGACGCACAAAATAGCTTGTAAATAAGGGAGAAAAGTCTATATAAATACGTGATATCATTCACGACATTTCATTATTTGCAGACGGTATGTGTTATAAATAACTTCACTATTAGGTAATTTACTCATTGTATGTTCTCTCTTTAGTTTCTCTCTAAAAGCTCTTGTTCCCTTAATCTTTGATGTTTTTTGCTTTGTCGTGCATTTCAAGAAACTTTCATCAAGCTTTTTAACCAAGGTATGGTTTCTCGATCCCCTACTTTTTCCTTTGTTATAATAAGTTCGAGGTAGTTATAGTAGTTCTTGTAAAAACAAGTAATCTATACTGTGACCGAGTCGAACAACCCCCGTCTCACCCTTCCTTATAAGCCATAGGTCAAGACATGGAATGGGAGCCCTTGTTGTATCAATAGTGTATTTGACTCCTAAGTCCCAAGTCTTCCTCAACGTAATGCTCTTTGAAAATTAGGATAGCGAGGAGGTATTCGAGGACGAGAGGAATGCATGACCACCCAAATAAGGTTATTTTATCCTTCCCTCCTACTTCAAGGAGTCACTTACATTATTTCCTTTCATATGGTGTAGTTCAATTAATGGAGCCGACCAACGATGAAGTCCCTTCGACTTCACAACAATTCGAGTCGTGTCCTTCCTCGGATAAAAAAGTTGGTTATTGGTCGAATAGAAAGTGAAGGAATAATCTTCGTACAAGACACACTTTTTGGACGAGTCATTATTTTGTTAGACTTTCTTTTGTTATGTATCCTCCAAAGTTATCAGACCTCATTGTTACGCCCCCTCCTAGGTGCATTGGCGTATACAAGACTATTTTTTTATAGGTTTTCGTTTCCCTTGGCACCCTTTTCCCAAATGTGGCTCGAGGCATACACATTGCCCTTTGCCAATTTATGCCTGATTCGATAGGTTTGGTTGTGGCCTTTTTGTGTAACTGCGACATGTTGGGGGTTCAACCTATGTTGCCTTTATGGTGCAAAATATTCAAGCTCAACGCAGAGTCAGAGAGCCTCTTTGGCCTTGATTGGTATTCTTTCCAACCTCAACATCTTACAATGCTGAAGGATGACGGGGAGAAGGAAGAAATTTCGTACAAGGTGACATCGGAAATGCCCACCAACTTGGTTGGGTTTCAAGAAGAGTTTTGTTTTTTGAGGTGATAAAGTTTGGGATATCTGTCAGGCTCTATCGAAGGGTCCACCATATTTTCGGCTCAACTTGAATGTCCCAGAGATGGACCTCGAGGAGCCAACGCTGCCATACATTGAAGGGCGATCGAGTGCTATGTTGATGGAAAATACAAGTATAAATCAGATATTTGGTTGCCGGCTGACAAGTTCCTACCCAATAATAACCTTTTGTCAAGGTGTTATGTTGATGGCAAACACAAGTATACTACTCCTCTTGCTTTGAATCCAATGACGACACTCGAGAACGGCTTAAAAAGGATGACCACTGAGTCTTTTGCCAAAGAATACGAGGCATTCATCAAAGTTCTCAATTTTCACCATTTTCACACAGGGTTTGAGGCTACAGTTAACGAAAAAGACATCGAGCTAGTACTAAAAAGGACTTGAGGCACCACATACCTGCACGAAGTCGACTGCCGTGTATAGGCGCTTGATATTGAGAAGGCAAGTCGCCAGGCTCTTTGAGCTTGTTATACGAATGTCGAAGAGGCCTTGCTTGTTTCAGGAGACACTAAGGAGGTGTATTGCTAGTCTCGAGGAAGAGCTCCGTAAGGCTAAGGAGGAGGTTATTGACAACCTAGAGGACTTTAAATTCGATAAGGTGAGCCTCAACTCTACACTAGCTGAGGTTCGTCGAGAACTTAAGGAGTCGAAAGCCAAGCTGCACAACGTTGAGAAGATGGTCCCCTCTCTCGAATCCAAGGCTAAACAATACAAAAAGACTTTGGAGAGGATTCGAGGTGAGAGGGCCAAACTTATTGCTCAGTTCCAACAGTACTACAAGGACCTTATGCTAAAGAAGGAGACCATTATGAAGGAGTGGAAGGACTCTCTAGCTAGTCTCGAGTTCGCCAATATGGAGGATTTCACTGGTCAGGCTATGGTCGAGGTGGCTCCCTCCATTGATTTTACCTTAGTTCAAGCCAAGTTTAAGCAATTAGAGAAGGCTGATCTCACCAAAGCTACTGAAGAGGAAAAGGATTCCCAAGACGCTGAGAGGGACAAGCATGCAGTGGTTGCGATTGAAAAGGATGAATTATCATGTTCCATAATACTTAAGCAATTTCTTGGATTTGAACATCAATGTCACCAACGATACTAATGCTATTTGACTTCGGTGCTACAATTGCTCCACTAATGTGCCTTTTACAGTCTCAGGTTGAAGCAAACTTGCAAAGCAGACATGAGGCATCCATTAGAAGAGAGAGGACTCTAGCTTATGCATTCACTCATCAGATGACTTCATAGACTTCTTTTTTCGCTCACGGATTAGTTGTTACAAATAAGAAAAATCTTGTGAGTATCTCTCGTTTTATTTTTACATCTCTCTGTATTTGTTTGAACCTCCTGATTTCGGCTAACTTGATTCACCAATTTTTTGTTATTCCAATTAGGTATTCAAGTTTTCTTCATGTCAAATTTAATGATGAGGTATGCTTAGCTTACTCTTTTTGGCTTTCGGCAAATGTAGCCTTTGGGGTGTTTGTTAGATTTGTTTCTAGTAGTGAGTTGTTTGTTAGTTGTTAGGGATTAGTTATTATCTCGGTCTCTTATTGGTAAATGCATCATAGTCGTCAATATGTGACATCCTAATACATAGCTTGTGCACAAATCACCGTTCCTTTAATTTATGGCTCCCTAGTTCCTACCAAGCTAGTCCTCCTCCTTTACTTTGACTTGACATTATTAGACTTATTTGTGGTGGCATATAATCTAGGCCAAAATTCATCACCTTAAGGTGTCCATATCTGAATCCCCATTTCCTTGTTGGGCGTATAACCTATGGGAATCACAAGCTGTTAAGAGGACCAGATAAGAGAAGGTATTTGCCGAAAAAATTAAAAAAATAATCCTGAAAGGGAAATGTAATGTGCAGCCAATTATATAACCTATGGGGTGTCTTTATTCTCTTATATAATTCAGAGTCTTTATTTAAGAGTCATCACACACATATTCTCTTACTTTATAGTCACATATTTATATTTCAGAGTCTTTATTCTCTTATATAATCATGTTGTAAAATTGCATAATTTCTGTGTTGTAGAGTCTATTTTTTCAATTCCAGTATTTACTCTTTGTTTTCTAATTCAGGCACCAACATCTTGATCTATCTACTATTTCATCATGGGAACTTAGTTTGTGCACCTTAGCAATGTGTATCACACTTTCATCAATTTTTTTATGCTATGGCCAGTAAGTTTCTATGTCATTCTCACTTCCTTAAGCCCGGATTAAAAAACTGTTCTACTGACCAGTAATTTTTTTTTCCCGCTGATGTTTTCTCAGGATCAGATGATGCCAATATCCATTTGTATAAAAATGAGGGGAAGAGCTTGATTGGGTCGCGTGGATTGAGGGGTTCTAAGAATTTATCCCAACCCGGAAGATGTTGATCGAGTGATAAGACAATGAAGCTCAGCATGCTGGCAGCTGCTCAGAGCATGACCAACCACACTGACATCGTTTGGGGGGTAGCATTTCGGCCACTCGGTGGGGCTAGGGTGCAGTTTTACAAACTGACCATGGCATAAGTGTTTCATTGTATGACTATCCTTAGCATTAGTTCTTCTCATTGAATGTTGAAGATTCAGGTTTTTGGTTTAAAGTTTCTCACGCGACTGTGCATAGATGTATCCAGAGACATGTATATAAGAGCTATGTTTTGATTCTTAAATTTTGGGTGTGCCCTTTTTTATTCCCTGCTAATGAAAATCGTTTTTGCGCTCATGTACTATAGAAATCAATTGATATTGAAATATTAGAGGGGGAGCTGGTAGGTTGGATGGGGGTATGCATTTTAAAAAAATATAGTTGCTGCGGGCCTCACCACACCTCCCGCAGCTAATTGTGATAAAATAAGATTGTTAGCATCACCATTAGCTATTTGCTTATGGTGAGGCCGGAGGCTATTGGTGCTTGTTGCTGCGGGCATTAAGATACGGCCCGCAGCTAATGCTTACCAGTAGGTGCGAACATGTACGCAGATACTAGTTTTTACATTAGTTGTGTCTTCAATAGCTACGCCTCCTAATACGCGGCTATTGATTGTTTGAGGCCTGCAGCCATCGGCTATTTTTCCACTACTTATGGTGCCCTTAGTGAAGTATTTCCTCGATTGGTGTTTCCTTGTCTCATGGTGTTCGAATGTAGTTGTTAATCACGTCCCCACAAACGACGCCAACTGTTTCGGGCTAGAAACACAGTAAATTTGTTAATTCGGGGGAGTTTATGTAATCCCCCGTAACTTATGAATTTTATAAATAGATTTTAAGTATATTTATAATTATTTTCATATTTATTTCATTATATTATTTAAGTGTTGACTGTTTTGAAAGTCAACTGATTGTTTAAATGTCTTATATGATCATTAATATTTAGTAGGTTGAACTATTAAGTATTGAATATTTATTAAAGGTTTTGGATTGTGTTTAAATGAATTTAAAATTGGGTTGAGGAGCGGGTTGAGGAGCCAAAGCATTTAATTTAGTTGGATGATCAACTTAAGCCCAAACCTAAGCCTAACCTAATTGTCATAGGTTTTTAGGCAAACCTATAAATACCCCCCCCCCCCCCCCAAACCCCAAAATTTGCACACTTGATTCTCTCTTTTCTCTCCTCAAAACCGGCGCCTCCTCTCCCTCAATTCTCTTCCTTGCATGATGTCGTTCTACACCACACGCACCATCACTCAATCACTCCCGCCAGCAGCAACCGCAGAAGTCAGCCGCTCGGGACTGCCACGCGCCGCCAGCTACCGCAAGCCATGCACCTCCTTGCGCGTGTTTTCTCTTTGTTTTTTCGGTTTTCATAGTGTTCTTTTGGTTATTTCTTATACTTTTTCCTCTAATTATATTATTTGTGGTTTTATTAAATTAAAATTGTGATTTTTATTGTTTTAATATGTTTTATAAATAAAGGTTGAAACTTTATGGTTTAATTAATTAAAATTAAATTTTTAATAATTACGAATTTAAGTTATAATTTCAGATTGATTAGTGTGTCTTTAAAGTTGGTTTTAGTTATAAAAGTAAGGATTTTTAAGGTTTTCAAAGCCTAGACTTATTTACATTGAAGGTTACTAAAGGCTGAAACTTAATTGAAGCATTTCAAAATAATTTATATTGTTGTGAATTAATTACGAAATTAATTCATTGTGTCATATTTTTGGTAGGCAGAGAATTTACTTTAGGCCACTTCTAGTGTTTTAAGGTAGCCCCTCATTCCGTCTAGACACGGTACGTACATGTCGTTATGTGTTAGACTAGTATCATGTCCTAAGGTTAGGATTATGTGTATTATCATGTATAGGGAACCCTTATATGGTTCATACGTGGTTTGGATATTGGAATTACGTGTTGTTGAGCATTTTAATTTCCTATGATGTTTTATTACATAATTGAATGGATGTTTGATCCAAGGATGTTTGGGAAGGAAAGTTTATTTATAGATTCGCATGAGGGGTTTATAAATATGTTTATGGATTTTGGTATCATTTCCCATTATGAATATTTTACCACTTCTCAAAGGCCAAGGACTTTGTGGGTAAGTTGGACTATTATTGTTATTATTACTTTACTACTTTGCAAAGATCGAGGGCTTTGTAGGGTATGCATACTTATTGTCTTTGGACGATCGATTGTTGATTTAAGTCAACAAATAAATTGAGGATGAATTCTTGGTCAATTGGAGTTGTTTGATCACGTTATTTAATCCTAAGATAAAAGTGGAATAATTGTTGTATCCATGTTATGTGTTGGTTGTCTGTTAGAGTCCAACATTGAATAACATAATAACACTTAAAGTGGAAAGAGAATAGCAATAACTTTAGAATTGTGCAAGTCTGAAGTTTTGGACTATCATCAGTTGGAGTACATGGTGGTAGCCCCTAGCTTTTCTTGGTCAAAGGGATTATGGAGTCGCGCCCGTAATTCGTCTTCTGTATTGAAGACTAGGTTTGGTTGGACAACTCGATCCATTTACTATTCAATTTATTAAATGAATTATCATGTTGTATGTTTTATGAAGTCGAGTCTTATCTTATGAGTTGAAGTTGTAGAGTGTTATTATTGATGATGTTGTATTTCTTAGTATTGGTCTTGTGTTTTATATTGTTATGTATGTACTCAGCTTTGTTGATTACGTGCTTTTCTGTGTGTCGATCATGGTTGTGCCTAGTGATCTTGTGATGACCCTTAATTGGCGAGCAGTCTTCAATTGGGTATTTGCCAACAGGTTTGAAGATGATGCATCATACATACTCATTTGGAAATTGGGAGATGTTGATGAGAGATCGCTTTCTCACTTACGTTGCTTTAAGTTCTTTTATGCGATTTTAAATTACTTTTGAGGTTTGGATAATAATTTGACAGTTATTATGGTTAAGTATTTATTTTAAGTTTTATTTAATGTTTCGGCTGCAAAATTCTAAGTAAGCCGATACGTTATCATACGGGTGATAATGCCTTGATAATTCTCTATTTTAGTTGGGAAAATATATGTTCTATAAAGAGAGAATTTTCGGGGTATTACAAAGTGGTATCTTGGAGATTAGGTTTTTATTGGCCTTTCGTGCCAAAACTAGTTTTTTAGCCGCCTAGTTATCTTTCAAAGTCATTTTCATAAGCTCCTACTTATTTACTTTCTTATATTTATTTTGAAGAAATTGAGGTTTACTTTTACAAAAAGGTTCGAATCAAATTTTAATTGAAATTTTCATCTTCGAATTTATTTCTACATTTTTCGAATTTTATTTTTTAGGAACTTTCGGAAATTTAATCATTTGTTTCTTTTTATTATTTTTGGTATTTTCGGAAATTGGTCCGAAAATTTAATTTTGATTTATCCAATTTTTTTATTTAAGGTATTTTCGTAAATATTCTATTTTCGAAACTTATTTTTGTCTTGCTTATTTATTTTATTTAAGTGAGATGGGTAGTTGAGGATGGGCATATAGGATAGAAATATCATATGTCTGCATTTAATTGTTGTGTTCAGTTTATTTCTTATTGCTAATCTGTTCAGCTGTTGTATGTCTGCGAGTCTGTTCAGTTAGTTCAGTGTTGTTAGTCTGTTCAGCTATTTTTGTCTGTTCAACCACTTTTAGTTTGTTCAGCTGTTTTCAGTCTGCATATCTGTTAAGTCGTTTTATTCTGAATGTCTGGTCTATGTATGTTTGTCTGCAGTTCTGAATCATGCTTACGTGTTTAATTATATGTTTTTTTTTCATGATTAATTGTCTATTTATTTATTTTGTGACTTTAAATTTATTCTTCTAATTATTTATCATTGGGATTGTACGCTAAGAGAAATCATTGTTCATTGTAGATGTCTTGTTCAACAGTAGATGGACAATTAGGCATGACAGAGAGTAAAGATGACCCAATGGGAAGTTATTACAACCCCATCGTACTTAGTGATGATGAGTCTAACACTGAGCCTGTATTTGAGAGCTACACCAGTTTAGATGATGGGTTACGACGTATTTTAAGGATAGGTTCTAAGAGTGATGATGGAAGTGTTACAAGAGTTCGACTGAGTTAGAGGTCAAACATGTAAGGATATCTATGCTTTTTTTATGACCTTTTTACTTGATGATGACACTGATTAGTGAAGATAAGATTGAGAATTTTGATGAACCTTTACCTAAACAAGTCAACAGAATGACTAGAGTCGAAGAGCCAAATTATAAATGTGTCATTGAGGATATGCAAGACTTTGAAGAGGAGATTTTCACTCCCGCGAAGTACAAGGAGAATAAGGATAGGAATCATGATGTTAGTCCTTGGGATTTATTTAATAATATTTATTTCTATTATTTGTTCGAATAAGGTAGCTGCGCTACACTAGTTTTATTTTAGTACTTTATTTTATTCGAGGAATTAGTTAGTGAATTCTTGTTATGGATCGAGCATATACTCATTATTGTTTTGGGAGAATTTTTTTTTTTTGTCACACAAGTTGAGCAATATTTGTTTAGTACGCGAATGGGAATTATTATGTTTTTATTTAATTTTATTTCTCATGGTTGGTTATTTAATTCTTGTTAATTGTCAAACGTGAATGATTATGCATGTAGTGTTGAGATTGTCTATGTTTGGACTAGTTCCAACCTCAAACCTCTAAAGTCATCTTGTAGAGTCATTCCTTAACTAAGTGATGCAAAATCTTTTTGTTATTTTTGAAAATTTTATAACTTACATGCAAACTACCAAAAACAAATCCTATATGCAATGAGGAAGCTACATGCAAATCTATCATGTTATGCAACTATGCTACATGCAAGTCTAATGACTAAGAGGGTTAAGAAGGAAGAAATAAAACAAGAGAAAATCATGTACAAATAGTATACAACGGAATCAGTCATCCATGGTCAAAGTCATCTAAATAAACAAGGCATCAATCATGCAAGCGCACTCCCCTATCATGACCCGGATTCCCAACCTAGCATGCATCCTCTCTAAGACACACACCTAAAAAGAAACCCCAAACCCTCAAAAAGCCACCTTCCGCAAGCATAATCAAAGATAAACACCCCCCGAATAATAAAGACACCGTCCTCAGTGCACACACATACAAAACATGTACAGGGGGAGTGGCGCAAGAGGAACTAGTCCTCGTCCATATGAGATGGACCTTTGCCCAGATAGGGGAGGTAGTGGCACGTCTCCCGAAGGGGGAGGTCGTGGCATCGAGCCATACAAGGATAGGGGGGCGGGGCCATGAGTCTCCCAACCACCCGAGTAGCCCGGCGGCCAAGTGCCATAAGGGGTTTGAACCTTTGGCTTCCCGCCAATCATAGGGTGGGTTGGGTTAGGGCCAATAGGGGTTTCGGGGTTGGCGTTCATTCCAACCCGGTACCGGCTCATGTTGAGGAGACCAATTAGGAAAGTTGACATAAGGTTCAACATTTCCTCTTTCGACGTGGTGGTGGTAAATCGCATTGGTTTGAACCATCATACTACTTAAGTCTTCACTCATACGTTTGATCACATTCATCATGCAGTCTTGGCTGAGAGCAAGACTATAATAGGCCCCCTCATAGTCAAAAGAGTAGGAAGATGTAGAGGTACAACGACTGGGACTCGTCTCCTCTCTTCGGAGAGGGGAACCTAAGTTGTCGCGTGCAGGCTGAGCATTCCCGACGAGGGGTTCAAAAGGAGTAAGCCAAATCTCGGCATCCTTCCTTTTGCGATCAATTGGGGTCACCGTCGGGTTTGCCAGGTAGTAGTGATGAACACTCCTTACCTTCCAAACTAATCGCTCTCGATCGGATGTATAATCGATACACCCGGCGATAAAAATGTACATATTTGTTGTGTTCGTATTTATATTACGTTTTAGTTAATAATTTTATTTTATAAATTTAGGTAGTAAGTGATTTTATTTTTAAGCGTAAATTTTATGGCAGGGTCGACTTGCATGTGAATTTGCACGAACCTTGTTCAAACTTATGAGAGCGGAAATTCGTTGTCATTTGGGAGGAGGGAGATGAAGGATTAATCAGATTTTTGAAGGTTTATTAAATATTTGTAATGCAAAGAGTCAATCCTTTTCATTTTCACCATTAATTGCACCATTAACCCACCTTAATACCCCTATTAATCCCCCTTAAATCCTCACCATTTTGTTGTGCAAAAAACTAAGGTTTTTGCTACACATTACCCGTTTCACGCCAAACCTTAGAGAGGAGAAAGAGTTTTTCTCTCTTTCGCATTTCCGGCCATTTTTTGACACCCATCTTGTTTTCCCCTTATCCCTTATATTTCTTATCGGAATTGGATGTGTGAGTAGTCGAAATTCATCTACCCGGAAAGTACTTGCTCAAGGTTGAATTTGTGTTTGAAGAAAGTGACTGACGCATCTGCACTTTCCATTTCAATTAGTTGAGTAATATAATTTTCTTGGAGTTGTTGGGAGCAATTTATTATCTTCTTCGCTACACGATTTTCTTGCAGTCCCCAATACGATCAAGGTAAATAAAATGTCACTAAGCTTTCAAAAATGTAAATCATAGTCTTAGTACCGTTACTTCTAACATTAGATTGAGGTATCATGTTAGGCAGTTTAGTCAAATTTCTGCTGGATTTTCGTTTGTTTAATGGACTATTTAGTGTTGTTAAATCATGTTTTCATGCTTTAATTTGACTATTATCTACGCCTAATATTTCTACGATATTAATATGATGATTTTAATTTGTTTGTGCATAACTTTGATAAGGTTTAAGAAGTTAAACCATGCTATATGGTTGATGTAGTAGGCGTGTAATAGAGGCATCTCTAGCATGTTTTCGTTTGGATTTCTAGAAAATTATGTTAGTATCATGTTATGGTCTGATTACGGATTAATTTAGATTGTTTATCTTATGTTTCAGATGAAATAAGTCATGATTAAAGCCCTAACAAGTGATGCCGAATTTGTTGTAACTTTACTCATGAAACTGTTGTGACTATTACTGATTTTAGAGCATGTTTATCTTCTTTAATTAAGCCTAAATTGTTTTGTTCATGTTTAGTACTAAATTAGGGTGTGTTAGGTTTTTAATCCATACTTAATCCTTGAGTTTTGAACATGTTAACATGAGTATATTTAGCTATGTTGATGAAACTAGGCTGTCGTTTTTACAGCCTTGTTGTCGTTGATTGCAGCCCTATTTTGCTTAGGTTTTAATTGTTTCTCTTTCTTTAGTTTAGTATCACGTTAGGATAATCCACAATATCTTACAACATGTTTTGGGCAAGTTCGATGCAGTTTTTATGAGCGTAAGTTGCTGCTGCCCAAATTTCATTTTAGGCATGTGTTTGGGATTGTTTATTGCCTACTATGTTTTTAGATGATGTATGTTGATGGGCGAAGCTTACTTATGTATTTTGAGTGGGTTTTAAGAGGTTTTCTTGAAGTATGTCATGATGGAAACGTAGCGGGTCTCATAATTTATCTCTTCAATTATGCATGTTTTGCAACATGAATTAATATTTATTTTGTGTCTACATAGAGCCTAATAAGTGTATTATCATGTCATGATTTTATTCCATTTGTTTTAGCGTGATTTGTATGAGTTTGTGACGTGTGTAAGTGGTTACGAAGCTAAAATAAATTTTGTTGCCATCGAATTATTATTTATTCCATGATTATACCTGATTGGTAATGTGTTGCCATTTTATTATTTAAATTGAGTTGTCAATGTCGGTGTGCTCGAGGGAGGGTAATATTGTCCTTAGCATTACTTCGTCAAGAGTTATTTACGTAGGGTATTTGGACTTGTCATAATTAATATGATATTTTGATGTATTTTAAGTACTTGTATGATTATGCTATGCGTATTTAAGGACATGTAAAAATTGGTGAATTGGAAGAAGTTTGAGGTTTGATGAATTTGGTGAATTGATGATTTGAAGAATATTGTAATGTTTTGGTAGTTATGATGTTTAGTTGACTTGAGTAGCCTAAGGAACGATGTTCCAAAGGTAACGGACATGCACTCCGAGAGATCAGGGGACATCACGTTGGGTGATACCATGCATCGGAGATACCTAGGACTTGTTGTCGTCCGAGAGGTCGGGAGGGAGTGCGTGTATTCACCCGCATCGGGAGTTTGGCCATTCTTGTACACAACCTGTAGCACCCCGTAATTTTACTTGAAACTCCGCGTGTTAATTTATATGGTTTATATTCGTATCTGTAAATCTAAATATAATTTCGTAGATAAAAATTACATTATATTAAATAAATGGTCGTATTTGAACCGGAAAATATTTCTGTGGACAATGTATTGTGCTTATTAATTTTCATGATGTAGTTAGTTATTTTATTTTATAAATTTAAATGTTGTGTGATTTAATTTTCAAGCGTCAAATTATATACATACGACGACAATTATATTTACTTTTATATTTTTAAACTTATAATTTGTTTTACATTTCATTATATGCAATATGTTTATATTTTTTTTTTTATATCGTGAATAAAATGTATACCCGTTTAATTATATTTGGTGGTTGTACTTGTGCCGGTATTGTTTAAATGAACAATGTGATACTTGTATGAGTATAGTATATGAAATATATATGCTTAGGAGGTGTACATTTATACTGCGTTAATATTTATAATTTTTATTAGCACATATCTTTTATGAGAGTTTACATAATTCTGTAAACGTATTACGTACTAGTGAGTTGCGCGTACACTGATAGGATTTAGTCGTATCACCTAATCAAAGATAAACCTACAGTCCTCTAACTATGGTAGTCAATGGAATCAGGGTCGAATCCACAGGGAGACAGAGTTTCTAAATTAAAATTCAATCAATTAGCTACTTCAGATGAAATCAAGGAAGATTAACTGAACTAATAATTAAGCTAAGGGCAACGAATTAAACCGAGGATTTAACTATGGAATAAAAACCTAGGGTATTACGTCAGTCCACCATGCTTATACCAATCAAAAAAGGTCAACTACTATCAAAACCTAAGTCATGAGTCAAGTGATTAGAGCATGTGTTGAGCTATGGTTAAGACTCAACGCTCATAGTTCAACATACGCCGCATGTTCACTAACGTAATCAGAACTACTTATGTGTCCTAGGCCTCTAATCGTAAGACAGATCTGTGTAAACAACTATTAACCACAAGCAATCAATGAAATTGGCCACTAACATCAATCACTAATTAAGAACAAACCACATCACAATCACTCTAATCAAGCCCTAGAAATTGATAGAAATCTAAATAACAATCATGGTATAAACATGACTTTCCTATCTAACACCCTAGAAAGAGAACTACTCACTCCTAATTGAATTGACAACAACAAAACTAATTTGAAACCCTAATAATTGCATCATGAATGATTAAAAACCTAAGCTAAGCAATTAAGAATAATAAAAGAGATTAGAGTAGAGAAGAATACCAATTGACAGAAAGCAAGAACATTTATTGAAATCGAATAGGTTCAATCACCTTTAATCTAATCTAAAGTGTTTAAACTAAGCTAAGAACTATGAGAAATAAACTAGAATGAAAGATGAAAATAAAAACAACCTAAAAAGTATTTATAGTTTCTAAGAAAATAATAAGATAGAGTGGGAAAAGACGCAAAATCGCGTCACCCGTGTCGTCCACCCGATCGGGCAAAGGGCCGCCCGATCGGGTCCGGGAACCTTCTTCCAGCACCATGGAAAATGTACGCACCCGATGAGATCTGGCAACAGTCACCCGATCGGGGCCGCAACCCTAACACCCGATCGGGCAGGACCGCCCGATGCGATCGGGTGTATGTCTCTTCTTCATTCCAGAAATCTCAGCAAAAGAGGCTAAGTTTTGGCCTAAATTACTCGTACCCGATCGGGCGAAGCTTCTTTCTTTCTTGCCTCTACTTGGCTTCAGACGCCAAGTCTTTTGAAAATTTCTTCTTCACAACGGGGTCTGAATACCATCTCGAGACCGCCAAGATGCCTCATAACCTTCCGCTATAGCGTGGTGATCAAAACGGCAAGTAAATAGGGAGTTTTCCCCTAAAAACCTATAAAACACAAACCACAACTATATCGAAATAGTTAGCATAAATAGCTCCTAAGAGCGTCAATATCGCACAATTTTGCTTGTAAAGAAAGGGAAAAACTCTATAAGAAATCAATATATCAAATTCCCCCAAGCTAAACCTTTGCTTGTCCTCAAGCAAATAGAACATGATCATGGAATAGATTGCCTCACCCCATAGATAAAACAATCCAAGCTCAAAAAAAAAATCAAGACTAAGAATCGTTCAAGCAGGCATAATTCAAGTTTGGCTAATCAAATCCATCCAACCACCAATCATCCAAGCAATTTATCAAATTCAAGCATCCACAAGGCATACAAATCCTGAAAAGGCTCTCACAAGGGTGTCACTCCTCTCTATTTTGTGGCAGGCAAAGAATATGCCCGAACACTCGCCAACCCGACCATAAATACCCTTCCCACTCACACTCTCATGTGTTTAAGAAGGTTAAATGACGCTCATCCTAGTCAAGTCGACTCAATTAGCAGAAATACTCTTTAACTTTGACAAACTGACTCGAAATCAATCAAATGAACAATGATGTCACAAGCTCAAGAGGACTTTATAGGGTTGTAATGGGGCTTAGGTAAGAGGTAGGGGATATCTTTAGGTAATGTGGTGGAAAAACCAAGAAAGGGGGAGCATGAATCATTCAAACGAGGCCTAAGATGGCCTACACAACTCCCAACAACACCATAAAACCACATAAAATAACCCAACTCTCATAAATCAATGAAAAACTCATAACAAACCCATTTTTCAAGCAATGAAGCGAATATTTCTTTAAGAACGTACGTGAATGAAAGAACTTCGAATTCTTTTGAACTTTTATTTCATTTTTCTTTCATTTTTCTGAACTTCATTCACGCAACTCTAATTTTGCTTTTTCTTTTCTTTTTCTCACTCTCAAACCGCAACAAATACACTTTTAAATTCTCAACATCCAAACTAAACAAAGAAACCAGTCACATACTCAACCCATACAAAAGCTCCCCCAAGCTAGGCTTGGAAATAATATCAAAATGAAGGCCTTGGGCTCATAATAGGGGTTTAAGTAACACGAAACAAGTCATTAGGCTCAGCGGGGCTAAGGAGGATAAAAGTATATCAAAAATTCACTCTGAAGCTTAAGAATAAGACAAAAGAACGCCTCTATCACAGCAAACGCTACAAGTCATCGAATATCAGACAAGTACGAAGTCAAAGTCAAGATCAATCCACTAAAGAGGAACTAACACACAAAAACAGACTTGATAATGATATGAATCCAATAGGCTACAAAGAGGCCTCACAGTCTAACCAATTCAGGTATGCAGCACAAAGTGGTGTAATATAATCAAATTTTGCTCGAAATCATAGCAATCAAACATCAAATCATAGCCTCAAGATCACAAATGCCCAGCTATCCAGAAAACAAAGTCAAATCAATTTCAATAAGAGCACAACAAGGGGCACAGGAAGGCAACTAAACCAGTCATGGGAACCATTTTTTTTTTGATTTTTTCAGAATTTTTCGAAAGCAGTAAATCTATCCTAGAAAGCAGTTAAAGAGATAGAGAATACAAACAGAACTCCTCCCCCAAGCTGAACTTGGCATTGTCCTCAATGCCAAAAGGTAACAAAGGACGATGCTAAGAGGAAAAATAATGTTAGTACCCTCACTCTCGCTCACAAAAAAGAAGAAAAATAAAAAGAATATGAAAAAGGGATAAAATACTAGTTGCCTCTCGCACAGCGCTGGTTTATAAAGGTCTCGCACGACCATAATACCTCCATCTCTCAAATGTTCTTGATAATACCTCCAGATGGTGAGGCAACCTTAGGTGCACTTTTCACCTTCTCTGCACCTACCTCATCCAGAACATCAGCCCTGCAACAAGATTGTTCAAGCATAGGTGCCTTAACAACATTGGTTAGTTTAAAAATCACTTTATCATCACCAACACTCAGAGTTAAAGTCCCAGACTTAACATTAATGACAGCACCAGCAGTATGCAAAAACGGCCTACCCAGAATAATAGGAATCTGAGCATCCTCATCCATATCTAACACCACAAAATCAACAGGAATGTAGAATTTTCCGACCCTAACAGGAACGTCCTCTAAAACACCTAGAGGGTATTTTATAGAACGATCCGCCATCTGTAAAGTGATTTGTGTGCATTTAAGTGCTCCCATGTTCAGTTTCTTATAAACAGATAATGGCATAACAGAAACAGAAGCACCTAAATCACACAAAGCTTTATCAATAAAAATAGGTCCAAGATGGCAGGGAATGGAAAAACTACCAGGATCTTTCAACTTTGGTGGGGTTTTATTTTGAATAAAAGCACTACACTCTTCAGTAAGAGCGACACGTTCTACCCCACCAAAGTCCTTTTCTTTGTTATCATGTCTTTCAGAAATTTGGCATAAACAGGGAGTTGGGTAATTAAATCTGTGAATGGAATCGTTACCTCAAGGTTCTTGACCATAGCCAAGAACTTACCAAACTGCTGATCGACCTTTGATTGTTGCATCCTGTGAGGAAAAAGTAGCCTTGGTGTAAAAAGCGTTTCAGAAACCTTCTCCTTCTTCTTCCCTGTTTGTTCAGCTTCTGCAGATAAGTCGACTTCAGACGTCGAACTCTTCTTTTTCCCTTCCTCTACCACCCTCTTCGTCCCCGCAGTTGGGGCAACATCATCAATGGGCATTGGAGGAGCATCATAAGCAATGCCACTACGAAGAGTGATGGCATTCACATGTTCTCTCTGAATGGGTTTCCCTGGCAATTCCCCTTCACGCCTCTGAGCATTAGTGCTTGCTAATTGTGCAATTTGAGTCTCGAGAAGTTTGATGTGCTTCTCTTGGGATCTTTGTGCTTCCTCATTAGCTCTTTGCATAGCTAGCATTTGTCGCTCTTGAGCTCTTTGTGCCTCCTCATTAGTCTTTTGCATGCTTAACATCAGCTTCATCACTTCAGACATGGGAGGCTCTTGTGGGTTATTGTTTTGTGGAGGTGGGGTGTGGAAATTTTGTGAAGTTTGGAAGTTATTGGGATGATGGATGTTTTGTGGTGGTGGTCTCTGGAAATTTTGTGGGGTTTGATAGTATGAGGGTTTAGGATGGTTTTGTGGAGGTGGAGGTTGACTGTATTGTGGATTTTGGTAGTTATGTGGAGGGGGGAAATTTGGTTGTCTCTGTTGAAAGGCGTTTGCCTACTCCATTTGAAGTTGACTGAACTGACAGTCATGCCCAAAGTGACCCTGAACACCACATACCTCGCAGTAAGATGAGGTAATGGGTGCTACGGAAGACATAGCATTAATACTAAAAGGTGGTGCTGCTGAGGGAGAGGAACTGAAGGTGTTAATTTGCTGACTCAGCTTCGCTATCTGCGAAGTCAATAATGCAATGGCATCTACGTCCAGTACTTTCCTCGTGAGGCTGCGGGAAGTGGAATGATCATTGGATACGAGGTTTGATAGAAACTCATAGCCTACATCCACTTCCTTATCCAGAAAAACTCCTCCTGTAGACGAATCAACAATACTCTTCTTCTGAGGCTGCAGACCATTGTACAATGTCTGCGTCAAGAACCATTTGTCCATGTTGTGGTGTGGACACTCTCTCTGTAAATCTCTAAACCTAGCCCACGCTTCCCGTAATGTTTCATCGGGCTCTTGGGAAAACGTGGCTAGTTTATTTCTGATTTCTGCTGTCTTTGTAGGTGGATAGTACTCTCTCAGAAACGCAGCAGAAATCTCACTCCATTCTGTTTCTTTCACGTCGTTCAACAATTTCTGGGCTCTATCTCTCAATGAAAACTCGAACAACATGACTTTGAGTTGATCTGGAGTGACGCCGACATGTTATACGGTTCGACAAAGCTGTTGAAACCGCTGCAGATAATTTGCCGGGCCTTCAGTAGGATGCCTGATAGGCCGTCGTCGAGCCTAACAAAGATAATCCTATCTCAATCTCTCTAGCTAAGTAGAAAGAGCAAGTAGGGTCGTATCCACAGAGAGGTAAGGTCAAACACCGAATTTTATGGTGGAATAAACTAAGGGTAACCAAAGGGGGGTCAAGAATTGTGTGTATTAAGACTAAGGCAACTAAAAAGAGTTAAACTATGCAAATGTGATTAACGAGGGTATAAATATATGATTAAAGAACTAGGGCAAGGGCATTACCACTCATTGTGACCATGGATCATGCTTGAACATCAAGGGAAAACATTGAATAGGGGAGAGAGTAGTCGGTCAACTAAAGTCCCCTAATTACTCTTTCGAGCTAAGAAGGAGCTCTTAGACAAGGTGTTAATTCCTATTTTCATGACATTAACCCTAGCCTAAGGATTAAGAACAAGTGACACAATTGACTCAAGACTAGAACTACCTATTTTCATGGCCATTTAGTCAAGTAAACAAAGGGGAATCTCATACAACTTCATCTTTCGATCCTTCATTGTAAAGATTGGGAACAACTTCTATGGTGATCAATCACAAAAGCATACAATGAAGCACCCCATTTGTTCAACAACCACTCCTAAACATGAATCACTAAATTCAAGCACAAACCATGGCCTTAATGAGGGTTTTGGCCCAAACCCTAGAAAGTGAACTACTCACAATTTATAGTAATATGCATTTCAAACAAAGATTCCATTTCAAAAGTTAAAGTAAAGAAGAGAATCAACAAAGTTTAACAACAATGATTGCAAAAGAGAGGATTCACACCAAAAGGAAAGAATAAAGGAGAATATGACAAAAAGAGATGACTTTAATTGAAATGAAAGTTAGAGAATCAACTTACAAACATTATTAACTACCATTGATGGAGCTTCAATTCTTCAAAAATCAACAACTCAAAGCAATAAATGACTTCTAGACTCTAAGTACTAAGTTAGGGTTTTTGAAACTAAGAAAATATGCTTCAAGATGCTGTCTAAAAGTTGGGGAGAGGTATTTATACCTCCCCCAATTACATGCGAAAAACGGGCAAAATGGGCCCAGGGAGCCTTTGGAGCGCCTGCTCCTAATGGAGCGCCCGCTCCAGGGTTTTGGTGGGAAACTGCCTGCTATGCTCCATAAGGAGCGCCCGATCCGCTCTCTGTGGGAGCGCCCGCTCCAAGTACGAGGGGCCTCTTCTCCTCTTCTTTTTCTTGTATCATCATGGCGTAGGGGCACAAAGGTCCTCATTTCCACCTTCCAAGAATCACGACCAATAACACGATCTCGGGATCACCTGCAAAACATGATGCAAAGAAAACACGTGCAAAATATGTCCGAAGACAGGTGTAATGTCCAAAATTGTCAAAAGAGATAGAGATCTTGATCAAAACAAAAAGGAGTGGAAAAAGGTGAAAAAGGGGGACAAAATAGGGACGAAAGTAGATGAAACAAGCTAGAAAAGGTCATCCAAAGTGAGCTAAAAGCTCACTTATCAAACTCCCCCAAGCTTGCCTATTGCTTGTCCCTAATAAATCCAAAAATGGTGATAGAAAAAGAAAAGTTAGAAAAAACTTGCTCAAGGAGATGTATATGCATGATTCAAATAATCCCAATATGGTCAAAAATGGTGATGAGATGGATGCCAAAGAATAAACTTGGAGCGTAGCAACTTCGACCTAGCAAACCAAATGGAACAATGCTTGATCTTAGATGGTTCAACCAATCTACCGCGTCTCCCCCCCCCCAAAACTCATATCGACCTTACACGACGATTTCATTAGGCGACCATGAGGGTGCCATGAAAGTAGCATGAAGGTGAAAAGTAGGGTCTCTCATCTTCTCATCACAAGGTATCCTCTCCATATGCTTGAAATGCGACTCTCTTCTCCGACAAAGATCCAATCCACTAGTAAGAATCAAGAGGGCTTTATTGGTTAGAAGGACGGAAATTGGGTAAGGGGGTAGGATGCAATTTGGCTTTGTGGTGCTTAAGATTTGTGCTAGCGAAGTGATACATATCACTTAACTACTCAAAGGACCAACACCATACTCCGCCAAGATATCATCCAACTTTTATTTTGAACTCTAGTTTCCATGAACTTTGTTTTTGAAGTCTTTTGCTTTTTCTTTTCTCTTTTTTTTTTTTTTTTGTACTAGCAACACAATCATTCACTTCGATTTGTCTTCAATTACAACTCGATTTCCACATCTACTCACTTCACTAGCACACAAGGATACATGGTATTATGATTAGGTGATTCAGCTTGTAGCAAGGTTTTAGTGAGTGGTCGAATGAGGAGTTGTTTTTGAAGTTAGGAAAGTGAAGCTAGGTTTGTTGTAGTTTTATTTACATGAACCCCAAAATGAAAAGAAAGGGGGAAAAAGGAGAAAGAAAATGAAAGAAATCGCCTCAATCATATTCTAAGGGTGGTTGGATTGCGGATTTGAGAGTCACTATGCAAGTTCTCGATCTAGACACCTTTGATGAGGAACAATTACGCTCAAGGAAGATTGGGGACCTATGTGATGATGGTCCCAATGTGGAAGGCCCAAAAGAAATCTCACCAAGGTTCAAACAAGAGTATCGCCGCTTTGGGGTTTAAATCATTTGGAAGAGACGACTCCTTCTTACCACAAGCCCCCCAAGCCAAGATCTCACATGTTCCAAGGGTTTTTCCAAAACTAGCCGACCATGCACGGAGTTTTGGCTTATTCAAAGGCATCTAAATCATTCAAAAATTCTTAACGAATCGGTTTTATTAATCAAGTATTGCACACTCCAATATTTACAAAACAAGTTTCATCCAAAGTAAAAGAAAAAGGAAGTTACCAAGTTCTACTAAAAGGAAAAAAAATAAAAATCTTTTTCTTCTTTTGTGGGATTTTTTTGTTTTGCTTCTAGAAAAAAAAAAGAACTAAAAGAAAAAAAGAAATTTGGATTTGTGGGAATTTGGATTTTTGGAAATTTGGATTTTTGGATGGGAGTTTGGATTTTTGGAAATTTGGATTTTCGAATGGGAGTTTGGATTTTTCAATGGGAGCAACAACCTCTCTAACGGACCGTCAGTATTCAAGCAAAAATCACCACAATAAATCAATTTGTCATGAACATCTTCAATCAAGCAAAACAACAAAAGCATGCCAACATCAAAGCAATAACCATTTGCAATCACACTCATAAAAAGGACCGAGTCTAAACACCTCTAAAGTGCAATGCATCTAACTTGGAGTAGCCTAAGTCAAGAAGCTAAACATTATAGACCAAGACTCGGATGATCATGAAAAGAAAGAGTGTGAAGCCGAATGGATGATGCTAACCCTAGGCCGCACTCAAGAACCAAAAAAATGGCCCTAGTAAGACATGAAAGCGCACTACCCTAACTAATGACCCGTGACCTCTCCCAAGTCCTCCTAAATCATGTATCCGTCCACTAACATGTAAAAGTGATAAAGAACTCCCCCCAAGCTAAGATGAGCATTGTCCTCAGTGGGAAAGAAAAAGAGATAGGGGAGGGGACGGATACAAGATGGGACGGCTACTGACCACTAGGCCCACTCTCATCAGAAGGGTGCTGGGGTCGGTAGCTGGAGGAACCGTAGTTCCCATAAGGAGGTGGGGGTACATCCGCCCAAGTGAGATCTGCCTCCGGAACATTCGCATAGTAGCTGTCCGGGAATGGTGGGGGATAGGTGGTGGGAGGGATGTTCGGGTCATAACGAGGGTCAGAACCCCCAGGAAATCGATAATCGATCCCCTCAGGACGGGGAGGGAAGTAAGGGAAGGTGGGATGACGCTCGTACCAACCAGGCACAGGGCCCGCCTGTGGTGGATGAAAGGGGTAGTTAACATAGGGGTCAAAATGGTTCAGAGTCACGTGGTAGTCGTACACTCGCCGCGCATAACAGCCGAAGCCAGCTAGCTCCTCCTGCTGTCTCCTAGCCAGCTCCTGCTGATTCTCAGCAATAGAGACCAAGGAAGCCTGAATGGACTCTAAGTCAAAGGAGGAGGGGGGAGCGTCAGAGGTGGTAGCCTCCGCGCGTGCGCTAGGAACAGAGGAGGTCGAGGCACGATGAGGTTCTAGGGGTTGTTTGCGTTTTGCGGCCTGGGTTTTCTCAATGTTGGCATCTTCGGGAGCTAGGGGCTCACCATCAAAATACCAAGGGTTGGGTCTCTCAATGTTTGTTCGAGTCTCATTGGGGAGGTAGCAATATTGCTTGCCAACCACCCTCCAGCTAAACCTCCGGCGTCTAGATGAGACAAGGATAAATTGACGCACTTTGAGTGCGTTAGGTCGAGGTAGGGATAGGGGGAAACAGACTCTAACACTGCACACTGAGGGCCTTACCCTAGGGCCTCTGCTAAGAGAGTGATCATACCTCCCAATCTAATCTCTCAAGTGAGGTGGGGACTATCACGGATCTCTAGACATCTCCGCATAAACATGTAGCCACTATTAATAGGCGGAATATCTGCTCTCTTTGCTATGATATAAAGCAATTTAAGTTCGGGGGAACTTAACTTGCTTAGGTCCTGGCGGGCAAAAAGCACATAGCCTAGCATACGGTGTATGTACTGAAGTGCGGGGCTAATGATGGCATTGGCGTGGGCCTCGCGGGAGACGAAAGAGGTGATCCCAGTGAGTTCCTGCCACCACTCATCTTCATTATATTCAGGGAGATCTAAGTATTGAGGGTGAAACAGGCGATTTGTCGGGTCCCAACCAAAAATAGATTTCAACTGATTCAAGGTGATTTTATGCTTTTTATTAAAGAGACGAAAGGTTAAGTCGAACTCTTCAAAGTCAGCACCATCCTCAGAAGTTCCTTGTTTTTGGAGAGTAGATAGGAATTCCAACACGAGACGAGGGTGGGTCAGGGGTGCTTTACCAAGAAAGTTGGTCCAACCAAGGGTTTTGGCAAGGCCTCTAACGTCTCGGTCAATCCCTAAAGTTTGGCAAGTGTCCTCATGATAGAATAGGGTGGCACGAATTGTTCGGGATGAGAGGGAAAGATGGTGAACTTTTTGGGCTTTGTTTGCAAGTTTAAGTTGGGGGACTTCTATTTGTGGTGGTGACGGGGGTGGTGTTAGGACGCGTTTAGCTCGTTTTGCCAATTGTTTGAAAACATTAGGGGCCATTTCTTATTAGATGGAAGGAAACAAATGGTTCCTAAGTCTTAAACAATAGAGTGGATACTCAACCCACAACCACAACCAACTATAATGCTCTAGGTCCCAACCAAGCCAACAAGTACATGCAAGTCCCAAAAATGAAGGTGGTGACAATGACAATTTATTCAACACAAAGAAAATCTACCGAAATCTACCAGCTAAACCACAAAAAATCCACACATATGCACAACAAACTCAAAACAATCAAAATATAAAGATGAAGGTAAGTATAAGATGAAGAAATTACCACCCTTCTAAAAAGGGGGACGAAATTTGGAGTAAAACTCCGCTTTGAACTATTGAACTTGTCTTTCACCAACTAGAACCTTGAAATCTTCCTTTAAGAGCCAAAGACCCAACCTTAGGGTTATAGAGGTATTGAAAATTATGAGTTTGGGTGGACGAAAATGGTATGAGTGTGTAGAGGAGGAAGGAAGGATAAATTTATGTGAAGGTGGTTGTAGATTTTGTTGGAGTTTTGATGGTGTTTTGAGAGGTTGAATGTAGTAAAAATGGAGGTTGGGTAAGAAAGATGGGGAAGATGTGAAAAGTTGGGGTTTGAAGATGATGATAAGTGAGGAGAGAGAAGGGAGGAAAGGGGGGTAAAGGGTGGTGAAAACCGGCCAAAGAAGGAGAAAAATAAAAAATAAAAAAAAATTTGGGCTGGAGCGCCCGCTCCCAAAGGATCTGAAGCGCCCGCTCCCAAAGTAAACGGAGCGCCCGCTCCATGGTTTTGAGCAGCTACTAATTCTGTGTTGCGTTAAGGAGCGCCCGCTCCTAGGGGGCCTGGAGCGCCCGCTCCATGTCTTCTCGCTGCTCCTTCTTTCTTTTTTTCTTGAATTCTCTCTTTTTTTCTTCACTTTTTTTTTTGTATCACCTTTTTTTTTTGTATTGCTCACTCATCAATTTTTCTTAACTCTCACTCTTCTCTCTTTCATTTTTCTCTTCCCCTTTTATTATTTTTTTTCAATTTTTTTTTTTTGGAACATTCGGGTTGCCTCCCGATAAGCGCTAATTTAGAGTCTTTAGCTTGACTTTGGGTCTCCGTTTCAACTATGGACGGTGATGAGATCAAACTCATCCAAATGAATGGGGGTGCCTTCAGAGTATATTTTCAACCGTTGACCGTTCACCTTGAACGATTAAATGCCGTCCCCTCCTATCTTAACCGCTCCATACGGAAATACTTGCTTCACTGTGAAGGGTCCGCTCCACCTCGACTTTAACTTGCCCGGGAATAACCTCAACCGGGAGTTATAGAGCAAGACCTTATCACCAACCTTGAACTCTCTCTTGATGATGTGCTTGTCATGCCAAGCCTTTGTTTTCTCTTTGTAGATCCTTGCGCTCTCATATGCATCCCTTCGCAACTCTTCCAAGGCGTGAAGATCAAGAAGCCTCTTCTCCCCCGAACCTTGTAAGTCAAAATTAAGAAATTTAATAGCCCAATGTGCGCGGTGTTCAAGTTCCACCGGCAAATGACATGACTTACGGTAAACAAGCTTATAAGGTGTAGTTCCAATGGGGGTTTTGAATGCGGTTCGATACGCCCAAAGAGCGTCATCTAGCTTGAGAGACCAATCCTTCCTAGACTGATCCACCGTCTTTTCAAGAATAGCTTTGATTTCCCTATCTGATAGCTCAACTTGACCGCTTGTTTGAGGGTGATAGGCTAGGGCAACCTTGTGAGTCACACCATACTTTGCAAGGAGTGCTTGGAAGGATCTTTTGGCAAAATGTGATCCTCCATCACTAATAACGGCACGGGGCACCCCAAACCTTGGAAAAATGAACTTCTTAAAAAATTTCATGACGACCTTGGAGTCGTTTGTCGGAGATGCGATGGCTTCTACCCACTTAGAAACGTAGTCAACGGCCACCAAGATGTATTTGTGGCCGCAAGAAGAGGGGAAGGGTCCCATGAAGTCAATGCCCCAAACGTCAAATATTTCCAACTCCAAAATGTTGTTTAGCGGCATTTCATGACGCTTTGAGATGTTCCCCATTCGTTGACAATCGTCACAAGCCTTGATCACCCCCCATACATCCTTGAACATTGTTGGCCAAAAGAAGCCACATTGTAGAATCTTGGCCACCGTTTTGTTGGCACTCATATGGCCTCCACAAGGTGATGAGTGAGACATCTTGATCACATTCTCAATCTCGTTGTCCGGAATACATCTCCTATAAATGTCATCGGGGCCTAACTTGTACAACAAGGGGTCATCCCAAACATAGCTCCGGGCCTCGTAGAGGAACCGCTTCTTTTGTTGACTTGAGAGATTAGTGGGTAGAATGCCACAAGAGATGAAGTTGGCAATATCGGCATACCAAGGAGCCGGTGTGGTGAGAACGGCAAAGTGCTTGTCGTCAGGAAATGAGTCATCAATTGGTAATGACTCGAGTTCACCCTCAACCAAAGGGAGCCTAGATAGGTGATCCGCTACAACATTTTCCGCCCCCTTCTTGTCCTTGATCTCAATATCAAACTCTTGCAAGAGAAGAATCCATCTTATCAAGTGAGGCTTGGCATCCTTTTTGCTCAAAAGATACTTCAAGGCCGAGTGATCGGTGAAGATGATCACTTTAGAGCCGACCAAGTAAGACCGAAACATCTCCATAGCATGCACAATAGCAAGGAGCTCCTTCTCGGTTGTGGCATAATTCTTTTGGGCATCATCCGAAGTCTTGCTAGAATAGTAGATAGCATGAAGCTTCCCATCTCTCCTTTGGCCAAGAACGGCCCCTACCGCATAATCCGATGCATCACACATAAGCTCAAACGGGAGATCCCAATTCGGAGGTTGGATGATAGGAGCCGAAATCAATGCTTCTTTCAAGCTATCAAATGCTAGCAAACAATCATTAGTAAAAACAAATGGGGCATCTTTGGCCAAAAGTTGAGTGAGAGGCTTGGCAATTTTACGAGAAATCTTTTATAAAGCGGCGGTAAAAACCGGCATGGCCAAGAAAGCTCCTCACCCTTTTCACATTTGTAGGGGGTGGGAGACGCTCATTCACTTCAACTTTGGCCCTATCAACCTCAATGCCCCGCTTTGAGATGACATGACCAAGGACTATGCCCTCTTCCACCATGAAGTGGCATTTTTCCTAATTCAAGATAAGGTTCACCTCTTGACACCTTTTTAACACAATCACAAGATTTGCAAGACATGTGTCAAAAGATGAGCCGCACACCAAAAAATCATCCATAAAAACCTCAATCGAGGACTCAAGCATATCGGAAAAAATAGAAGTCATGCATCGTTGAAATGTAGAGGGTGCGTTACAAAGCCCAAACGACATCCTTCGATAAGCAAAGGTGCCAAAGGGGCATGTAAAAGTAGTCTTCTCTTGGTCCTCGGGTAGGATCGGGATTTGGAAAAATCCGGAGTACCCATCCAAGAAACAAAAGTGACTATGCTTAGCTAACCGCTCTAACATTTGGTCGATAAAGGGGAGAGGAAAATGGTCTTTCCGGGTGCTTTTGTTCAATTTTCTATAGTCAATACACATCCTCCACCCGGTTACCAACCTTGTAGAGATGGTCTCCCCCTTATCATTCTTGATGACGTTCATGCCACCCTTTTTTGGAACAACTTGAACCGGGCTTACCCACTTGCAATCGGATATAGGGTAGATAATGCCCGCTTCAAGGAGTTTGAGCACTTCCTTTTTTACAACTTCTTTCATGTTCGGATTTAGCCTCCTTTGAGGCTCAATCGAAGAAGCATGATCATCATCAAGTGGAATACGATGCATACACAATGAAGGGCTTATCCCCTTGATATCATCAATGGTGTAACCAATGACACTTCGATATTTTCTCAAAACATCAAGAAGTTTAGTAAGAGAAGTGTCATCAAGCGACGCATTCACAATGACGGGGTAAGTTTCATCTGGACCAAGAAAAGCATATTTGAGGGAAGAAGGAAGAGGTTTTAGTTCTACCTTAGGAGGAGGCGTGGACCTCTCCTCTTTAGCTACCGATCCAATTGTCTCAAATTCTCTATTGCAAGGGTGGTGGATTGGTGCTTCCTCAAGTTGCCTCTCATAGGCCAAAACTTCCTCATTATCTTCCATCACTCCCCCATTCAACACCTTTTGTAGAGGGTCTTTCACCAAAAGCATTGGTTTAAACTCATCCAACTCTTCCTCCAAAGTGTCGATTCGATATATCTCATCTATCATGGAGGCCTTCATAACTTGAGGGAATGTGAATTCCATTCTCTCATCACCCACATTCAAGGTCAACCGCCATTATTTACATCAATGACCACCCCGGCGGTCTTCAAGAAAGGTCTCCCAAGAATAAGAGGCATATCATGATCTTCTTCCATTTCCATCACCACAAATTCACAAGGAACAAAAACCCGCCCGATTTGCACCGGCACATCCTCCAACATACCCAATGGAAGTCTCACGGACCTAACGGCAAGCAAAATAAACATCCTAGTTGGTTTCAAGTCTCCAACATTCAACCTTTTTGCCATAGATAGAGGCATTAAACTCACACTCGCCCCAAGGTCACAAAGTGCATTCTTTGCTTGCAAATCTCCTAACTTCACCGGAATGAAGAAGCTTCCGGGATCACTTTGCTTCTTAGTGAACTTGTTTTGAATGATTGCGCTCACTTCCATTGGTAGTGATACTGTGACACTTTCTTCAAGCCGTGCCTTGTTAGATAGTAGTTCTTTCAAGAACTTTGCATATGCCGGCATTTGGGACATGGCATGAAGAAAAGGAATGTTAACTTGTAGGCCCTTCATGACCTCTAAGAATTTTGGAAATTTCTCATTCAACTTCTTCTCGGTGACTCGGTGAGGAAATGGAATTGGAGGCTTGTACACCTTCATAAGGCTTGCTCAACCCCTTTATTTTTCTCACTCAATCTCTCTTCATCTTTTTGTAGCTCTCTCTCAACCTCTTCACTAACCACCTCGATTCTCACATTATCTTTCTCAACTCCCTCATCCCGCTTTGTGGCGCCCTCTTCACTCATCTTAGGCTCCTCATAACTGGTGTCCGACCTCAACATGATAGCTTTGATGTACCCTTTCGGGTTCACCTCGGGTTGCCCCGGTAATTGGTTTGATGAATTTGAGGAGGAACTTCCTACTTGTTGAGCAAGTTGAGACAATTGTGTCTCAATCATCTTATTGTGAGCTTGGACTTGTTGAAGTGAAGAAGATAGCTCATGGTGCCTCCTATCATTCTCCGCATTAGCCTTTGTTTGTTGTGTCATGAATGTTTCCAAAATCAACTCAAGGTTAGATTTTTGTGGAGGGGGTTGGTTGTAGGAAGGTCTTTGATGAGGTGGTTGTGTTTGATAAAAGCCCGGAGGTCTAAATGGTGGTTGATGAGGTTGAGAAGGGGATTGGAATGAGTTTTGAGTGGTGTTTTGATTATTTTGTGGACCTTGGTTGTTTTGCTTCCAACCAAAGTTTGGGTGATTTCTCCAACCTTGATTGTAAGTTGGAGAATAAGGGTCATTTCTAGCTCCCATCATAGCCGCTTGCTCTATAGTAGACACACAATATGAAGCGGTATGATCGACTCCACCGCAAGTCTCACAAGACAAGACTTGAGCCGTAGAAGAGCTAGAAGATGCAAAATTGGCCTTCTCTAATCTCCTAGTCAAGAGATCTACCTTTGAAGCCAAAAGATCGATGCTCTTTAACTCATGCTTCACTCCTTTTCTAGCTCCATTTTGCCTTCTCTCTCCACCCCAAGCATAATTCTTTGCCAGTTCTTCGATCATTTCTTCTACATGCTCAACGGGGAGCGTTTTGAGTTGACCACCGGCCCCTGAATCCAAATTGGCTCTAGAAACCGACGTAAGACCATCATAGAAGCTTTGCACAACGAGCCATTGGTTAAACCATGATGAGGACAAGTACGAATCAACTCTTTGAACCTTTCCCAAGCTTCACTTAATGTTTCATCTTCATCTTGAGAGAAGTTGGAAATTTTCCTCCTCATTTCCGAAGTCTTCTCCGGTGGACAATACTTTGTAAAAAATGCCTTGGCAACTTGGTCCCAAGTTGTCAATGAAGCTTCCGGAATTGACTTCAACCAATACTTTGCTTTGTCCCGGAGCAAGAAGCTAAACATATGCATCTTGATGAACTCGGCGGTGACATTGTTGTGCTTAACGGTGGCACACAACTCCAAGAAGTTATCCAAATGAGCGAATGGACACTCATTCTTCTCACCACCGAATTGGTCGGCCTTTATCATGCGTATGAGGTGAGGTGAGAACTCAAAATTGTTTGTCGTGGTAGTGGGAAGCAAGATACCACTTCGAAGCTCAAAAGCTTCGGGATGCCCATAATCACGAAGTAATCTCAACGGAGGTGGTGGCATCTCTTCGTCCCCCATTGTACTTGGTTCACTAGTCTCCCCCGAGTCACTAGTGGAAAATTGGATAGTGAACTCGGGTTGATCAATGACTTGAGGTTGGCCACGGAACTCGGGTTGACTTTGTAGAAGCCTTTTCACATGCGCGAAGTTTTCTCAAGCTCGTGATCAATTGGAAAGAGTGGTGATCGTTGATTCCTCCTAGTCATGCACAGTCAAGCACAACTAAAGATAACATTAGCACTGACTAGTAAGATAAGAGAAAGATATGGTGAAAATAAAATAAGCGAAATAAATAAAAGAACTTAGTATCATCCAACAATAACTATTCAATGTGACACTATTGATAGGCCGTCGTCGAGCCTACCAAAAATAAAAACCTAACTCGGTCTCTCTAACTAGGTAGAAAGGGCAAGTAAGGGTCGATCCCACAAGGACTAAAGAGAGCACCGAAAAGTAATGAATTATGATAAGCTAGGTCGAGTCTCTTTTTTGGAGTAAGATTTATGAGTAAAAATAAGAAAAAGAAACGATATAAAAAGGGTCTTGGGAAAGGGTATCCACCAAATGATTCATTCATAAACCAAGAAATCAAAATGAGGGATCAACAATGGGAATCAATTGAGGGGAATAGTTCATCCAACGGTACTCTAACCACTCTTTCGAGCTAGTTAGATTGGCTTAATATCCTACCAAAGACCTATTTTCATGGCTAAGGCATTCAACCAAGCATATCAATAAACATGATGAACAAAAACAAGCCCCTAGGCTAGGTAGTCCCTATTTTCATGGTCCTTCAAGCCTAAAAATTGATTTGAGGCAACCCCTTAATTTCATCTTTCAATCCTTCATTAAGAGTACCCAAATTTTGCTTTTATGATGGCCAATCATACAAACATACATGAAAGTTCCAAACCAATTAACCAAAATTAACCCAAGTCAAAATTCCAATGTTCAATTTGAAGGTTTATGAACTCATCAATGGCTTCAACCTTTTCCCAAGGAAGAACTACTCACACATTATGAAAAATTATAAAATAAGGACATTAACAGCTAAATATCATGAAAACAAACACTAATCTAAGGTAGACAAGTAAATTAAAGAGAAAATAGATGTAAATAAGTAAACAAAGCAATAAAATATAAGAAAGAGTAAGAAATGCTCATTAATATTGCAAGGATGCTCAAAATCTTCAAGTTTCCTTCTTAGAATCTTCATATCCAAGCTCTATATTGAGTTTTTCTCACTTTCACTCTAAACTAATCTATGGAGGCTAATCCTCTTTTTTTGAAACCCTAACTAAGTTTCCCCCACTCAATGGAGGCTAATCCTCTAAAAAAAAGGCCCACCTCAAAAGTTTGGGGTTCGTCCCTTTTTAAGAGGCTACAAATCATTCATTAAACAGGCCTAAAAACCGCAAAACAGGAACTCTCAGCGGACTCGGAGCGCCAGCTCCAACCAAAAGCGGAGCGCCCGCTCCCACTGGCCAGACAGCCCAACTTCGAACGATCATTTCTCTCTCGTCTTTTATCGGAATTAGGCTTATAACCAGTCATTGGAAAGCTCTCGAGACAAGCTTTCATATGCAACTAGAATCACCTAAAAATGTTGAGTGAGTTGGGAGATATATCTATTTGAAGTTGACTCTTGTGCACAAACACCTCCAAATGTGTTATTTTGCTTTGATTAAGTCTTTTATACTCGGTGTGTGGGATGCCAACCTTCAAGGTCGATCCTAAAACATCAAATACACAAAAATCAATATAGACCCTGTAAAGATAATCAAAATAGCTAATATTTACAAATGAGTTATAATTTACTCAATCATTCTAAAATAACCAAAATAAGCTAGAAAATACAAAAGGAGGAGGATAAAAGACTCTAAACAAGGGGAAAATAGGGGGTTTAAATTGGTATAAATATCACTCATCAAATTCCCCCAAACTTAACCTTTGCTCGTCCTCGAGCAAATAAAACTAAATTAGAAAATCTACCCTAATGAAGCAATGAATCTAACTCACTGTCTTAGGAATCACGGTTGCACTTAGCATGTGCAACAAGCCCTTTAAACCCCTAGGATGTCCCTATGCAATTTTTTTCATTTTGAGGCTACTAGCCTTTTTCATGTAAATTTTTTTTTTTGAGGGTGGTGAAAATGCTAAGTTATTCGGAGTATATCTCAGATGCACTAGGGGACCCAAGTTTGGAGAACCAAGTAAGGAATTCCTATAGCATGAAGGATAGAACTAAGTGACTTATTTAAGGAGAATTTAGTTGTTTTCGTTTCGGAGCTATTTGCTTTTGACGGCAAAGCAACAAAGTTTAATTCATCACAAAGCTCCCTAATCTACACATGTCACAAACGTTATTAGCTCACATAATTTCATTCTAATTTTCGCTTACTTGGGTCATCAAATAATCTTTCAAAGAAAATAGCCTTGAATTTTAGCTTTTCTTAGGTTTTATTAATTCCAATTGTTTTGTATTTTGATTTTTCAAGAAAAAGAGTTCTCCCAAAAAAAGGGGGGGGGGAGGGGGGAAAGAGAAGAAAATAAATAAAAAGAGAATAGGAAAAAAAATATATATATTTTTGGGTTTTGAAATTTATTGAAATTATAAAGAAAAAAAGTATATACATATCCCCAAAGCAATCGAATAACTATCCCCCCAAACTTGAATGAAGCATTGTCCTCAACGCTTAAAATATGGAATCAATGGAGAGAGGGGAGAAGAAACATTTAACCAACAAACATATGTTCCACAAAACATAAATTATCAGAAAAAGAGAGAAGGAAGGATGCTACCGGATAGTAGGTGGGTGTAAATACCCGCAAATGACCCAATGTTCCCTTGCTAATCAACCTTCTTCAAAACCACGTTTGTTTTCCATATGATATGGAAAATGAATCTTGCCAAAAATATGTCCCTAAATCAATATTAAAGAAAAAAACATAAGTAAAAATATAAGCAATAAAACACGGGTTACTTCCCGAGAAAGGCTTGTTTAAGGTCCGTAGCTCGACCTTGTTAGTAAATAGCAATTCAACGATCGCAAGAGTTTGTCAAATGCACTAGCACACATTTTCATTTTTTTTAAGTATGCAATAACAAAATGCAAAATGTGCATAAAGTGCAATGCAACTCTATGCAAATGAGGAGATGCCCAAAAAGAAGAAGGATTAAAAGGAAAAACAAAGAAGTAAGAGAAACAAGAATCAAAATAAGAAGAAAAAGATGAATAAGATGGCAAACTCTCCTCTATAAAATCTTTTTTGGTAGCAATCTCACTCCTCTCAACAATAAAGAATCGGTCACTTGAAGGTCAAAAGAAGCAAGAATCTCATCTAGATTTGGAATTTTGAGACATGAGAACGAAAATAAAATGGGAAAAGACGGAATAAGGTCAATCCTTCTTGCAAATGGAACATGAGGGAAAGGTATAGAAACAAGGCTTTCATTAACCACTTCACTCACATCACAAGATTTAAGAGGGAAGACTTCTTCCATCAATGACTTCTCCTCAAGAACTTCTCCACTCTTCATCAAGACTTCAAAATCATCCTCAAGCTCTATGCTACTCTTTCCCAATTGATTATCATTTTTAACATCCATCGAATCAACATAATTAAATTCATGAATGTCATTATTGCAACCCAATTTTTCTCTAAGCAATTTGAAACCAATTTCCAATTGTAAAAGAGGATCATCAATAGGTGGGGAAGCAATTTGAGAATCAAATTGGGGAAGAGATTCACAATCAAGCATATGAGATTCATCATTGGGAGCATAAGATTGATCATAGGAATTCATGCAAGGGTTTGAAGACAATTCATGAGATGCATGTACAACATTAGCATTAGAATATACTTCATCCAAGTGAGAGTAAGAGGGGGGAGAAATACAAGTCTCGGGTTCATAACTAGAGAGATTTTCAAGTTTTTGATTCGCATGCGTCGACTCCTATTCATAAGTATCTCTAGCCAACCACTCAAATAAACTCCAAGCCTCATCCAAAGATTGAGCATGGAAGTCACAAATAGACATAGACTCTACAACCCTTCTAGTTTCTTCATTTAGACCCTCAAACATGACATCACATATTTCCCATTTTTCAAAGCTATGCTCACAACCAAGAGAATCACCAAGCCTCCAATAATACCTCCAAAATACTTCATGTTCATATTGGGGTAGGGAAAATATTGTCATTTTTTTTCAATTTTTTTTATAAAGATAACAAAAAAGAAAGAAATCAAATAAAGATAAAGAACTATTCACAAAAGGCCTAGACTCATCTAATCAACACGAATCAATGCTAGTCGAATTCCCCGGCAACGGCGCCAAAATTTGATAGGCCGTCGTCGAGCCTAACAAAGATAATCCTATCTCGATCTCTCTAGCTAAGTAGAAAGGGCAAGTAGGGTCGTATCCACAGAGAGGTAAGGTCAAACACCGAATTTTTATGGTCGAATAAACTAAAGGTAACCAAAGGGGGGTCAAGAATTGTGTGTATTAAGACTAAGGCAACTAAAAAGAGTTAAACTATGCAAATGTGATTAACGAGGGTATAAATATATGATTAAAGCACTAGGGCAAAGGCATTACCACTCATTGTGACCATGGATCATGCTTGAACATGAAGGGAAAACATTGAATAGGGGAGAGAGTAGTCGGTCAACTAAAGTCCCCTAATTACTCTTTCGAGCTAAGAAGGAGCTCTTAGACAAGGTGTTAATTCCTATTTTCAT
Source organism: Patellifolia procumbens (assembly GCA_947645195.1). NCBI lineage: Eukaryota > Viridiplantae > Streptophyta > Magnoliopsida > Caryophyllales > Amaranthaceae > Patellifolia > Patellifolia procumbens. The sequence continues at coordinate 4,362,329 of CANSGD010000016.1, forward strand.
GACATTAACCCTAGCCTAAGGATTAAGAACAAGTGACACAATTGACTCAAGACTAGAACTTCCTATTTTCATGGCCATTTAGTCAAGTAAACAAAGGGGAATCTCATACAACTTCATCTTTCGATCCTTCATTGTAAAGATTGGGAACAACTTTTACGGTGATCAATCACAAAAGCATACAATGAAGCACCCCATTTGTTCAACAACCAATCCTAAACATGAATCACTAAACTCAAGCACAAACCATGGCCTTAATGAGGGTTTTGGCCCAAACCCTAGAAAGTGAACTACTCACAATTCATAGTAATATGCATTTCAAACAAAGATTCCATTTCAAAAGTTAAAGTAAAGAAGAGAATCAACAAAGTTTAACAACAATGATTGCAAAAGAGTGGATTCACACCAAAAGGAAAGAATAAAGGAGAAGATGACAAAAAGAGATGACTTTAATTGAAATGAAAGTTAGAGAATCAACTTAAAAACATTAACTACCATTAATGGAGCTTCAATTCTTCAAAAATCAACAACTCAAAGCAATAAATGACTTCTAGACTCTAAGTACTAAGTTAGGGTTTTTGAAACTAAGAAAATATGCTTCAAGATGCTGTCCAAACGTTGGGGAGAGGTATTTATACCTCCCCCAATTACATGCAAAAAACGGGCAAAATGGGCCCAGGGAGCCTTTGGAGCGCCTGCTCCTAATGGAGCGCCCGCTCCAGGGTTTTGGTGGGAAACTGCCTGCTATGCTCCATAAGGAGCGCCCGATCCGCTCTCTGTGGGAGCGCCCGCTCCAAGTACGAGGGGCCTCTTCTCCTCTTCTTTTTCTTGTATCATCATGGCGTAGGGGCACAAAGGTCCTCATTTCCACCTTCCAAGAATCACGACCAATAACACGATCTCGGGATCACCTGCAAAACATGATGCAAAGAAAACACGTGCAAAATATGTCCGAAGAGAGGTGTAATGGCCAAGATTGTCAAAAGAGATAGAGAACTTGATCGAAACAAAAAGTAGTGGAAAAGGTGAAAAAGGGGGACAAAATAGGGACGAAAGTAGATGAAACAAGCTAGAAAAGGTCATCCAAAGTGAGCTAAAAGCTCACTTATCAATTCCCACCAAACTGATTTTGCTGAACCATGCTGATGAGTCCAGGCTTAATTTCAAAGTTCGCGGCGGCGATGGTGGGCATAGTAGGTCCAGTGGATAGACCATCTGGATTGGGCACCCCATACGACTTCAGTGATTTAATCATAACTGAACTCGAGGTCTCTGATCCAGAGGTGTTCAGCTGAACAGACTGCTTTTCTCTCTGAATTTTCTTTCAAATCCGCCTGATTGTCCTAGTAAGATCGGGATCCGCTGGAATGGGGGAACCGTTTCTTTGAGACCTAGGCATACAAAAGAAACAAAAAGAAGCAGTAAAACGTACCTCAATTGGAACAATGAAGTTCCAATGAGGTACAGAAAAGTAGACCAAATAATCAAATAAAACTTAGAAAACTAGACGTCTCCCCGGCAACGGCGCCAAAATTTGATGGGATTTAGTCGTATCACCTAATCAAAGATAAACCTACAGTCCTCTAACTATGGTAGTCAATGGAATCAGGGTCGAATCCACAGGGAGACAAAGTTTCCAAAATTAAAATTCAATTAGCTACTTCAGATGAAATCAAGGAAGATTAACTGAACTAATAATTAAGCTAAGGGCAACGAATTAAACCGAGGATTTAACTATGGACTAAAAACCTAGGTATTAGGTCGGTCCACCATGCTTATACCAATCAAATAATGTCAACTACTATCAAAACCTAAGTCATGAGTCAAGTGATTAGAGCATGTGTTGAGCTATGGTTAAGACTCAACGCTCATAGTTCAACATACGCCGCATGTTTTCTAACGTAATCAGAACTACAGATGTGTCCTAGGCCTCTAATCGTAAGACGGATCTGTGCAAACAACTATTAACCACAAGCAATCAATGAAATTGTCCACTAACATCAATCACTAATTAAGAATAAACCACATCACAATCACTCTAATCAAGCTCTAGAAATTGATAGAAATCTAAATAACAATCATGGTATAAACATGGCTTTCCTATCTAACACCCTATAAAGAGAACTACTCACTCATAATTGAATTAACAACAACAAAACTAATTTGAAACCCTAATAATTGGATCATGAATGATTAAAAACCTAAGCTAAGCAATTAAGAATAATAAAAGAGATTCGAGTAGAGAAGAATATCAATTGACATAAAGCAAGAACTTTTATTTAAATCGAATAGGTTAAATCACCTTTAATCTAATCTAAAGTGTTTAAACTAAGCTAAGAACTATGAGAAATAAACTAGAATGAAAGATGTAAATAAAAACAACCTAAAAAGTATTATAGTTTCTAAGAAAACAATAAGATAGAGTGGGAAAAGACGCAAAATCACGTCACCCGTGTCGTCCACCCGATCGGGAACCTTCTTCCAGCACCAAGGAAAATGTACGAACCCGATGAGATCGGGAAACAGTCACCCGATCGGGGCCCAACCCTAACACCCGATTGGGCAGGACCGCCCGATGCGATCGGGTGTGTGTCTCTTCTTCATTCCAGAAATCTCAGCAAAAGAGGCTAAGTACAACTCCGCCCGATGGGATCGGGCAAGGCCGCCCGATCGGGCGGTAAATCTCAAATTTTGGCCTAAATTACTCGTACCCGATTGGGCGAAGCTTTTTTCTTTCTTGCCTCTACTTGGCTTCAGGCGCCAAGTCTTTTGCAAATTTCTGCTTCACAACGGGGTCCGAATACCATCTCGAGACCGCCAAGATGCCTCATAACCTTCCGCTATAGCGTGGTGATCAAAACGGCAAGTAAATAGGGAGTTTTTCCCTAAAACCTGCAAAACGATATGGAACACACAACTATATCAAAATAGTTAGCATAAATAGCTCCTAAGAGCGTCAATATCGTACAATTTAGCTTGTAAAGAAAGGGAAAAACTCTATAAGAAATCAATATACATACACCATGCTTAACATTTGAGGGTCTGAATAGTCTGTTTACTAAGGGAATAATGTAGAGTCCTGGCTAGCTTTTTAGCATCCCTTTGTAACGTTAAAAAGTTCAAAAGACTAAGCTCTTCGCTCACCCTCATTATACCCCCCCCCCTAATGATGACCATTAAGCCACCATTAACACTCCTTAATCACCCTATTAAACTCTCATAAATTTGTCCATACTATTCAGCAAATCCTTGCCTCTTCCTCACCTCATACTCTCACGTATATCCCAAAGAAAAAGAAAGGAAGGGAAGAGAAAAGTCTTTCGGGTTTTCCATTGCACATTATTGTTATTGAATATAATATTTGAGTTAGTCATAGTTGGGCTAATGTGTTAATTTAGCTTAATCGTCGTTTTAGCGGACCGATCATGTGACAAACTTTAGTCCTCCACCTTTATTCCATTAGGGCCGAAAATCATGGCCATCTAGAGGCTTCTAGAAGACTCCATTTCAGTTGTCCAGCCTTTGTTTGTAACAATAAAATGCTAAGAGTTTGTGCCTCTCCGTTGCTTCCATTAACACCCCCTTAATGGTTACTTAATTACTCCCCCCTATTAATCACCTTTATCACCCCCGTTAAACCTCTCCCTTTATTGTCCATTTAATCAGAAATAAGGATATCATCCCCTTTTCCTTTTCCTTTTCCTTCCCGCACGTCCCTCCTCAAGAAAGAAAAGGAAGAGAGAAGTCTTCCCAGTTTTCCATTGTGCACCCTCACGAAATTTGATATCGCCAGAGATCTAACAGTTGGATCTTCTTCAAATTTGGACAGCGTGTTTATAACATTAAGGCCTTCACTTTAACTGGAAATTTTTCTAATCCAAGGTTTAAACTCCGGGAATCTTAATCGGAACACAACTGATCGTTTAGAGGATCCTAAATTTGTTTAAGGGGAGAAGATGCTTTGTGCAATGGAGGAAAATAATGCAAGAGCTTGGAAGTATTCAAGGGAGAGGAAGGTAGTGACGATCCGCACGGTTTCAGGCTACTTAGTATGTCTGGAATAGATTGTGAACTTAGTATGTCTGGAATCACGTTAGAGAACTTAGAATTTATCATGCTAGGTGGAACTTAGGTGATTTTATGTACGTAGATTTTTGTAGTATCATGTTACGATTTTTGTTATGATTCATTTTCATATATTGTACATGTTTATATGATCTTATTATGTTCCTTGCAAGTTAATAGTCAGATTTGGATTTATTGGTAAGTGAACTAGAAATTGGTGAATTTGATTTATGTGGTTGAAATGGGAAATGTTCTTGTATGATGATGAACCTTCATGTTAAATATTGTTAATTGGGTGATTTATGATGTGGTATGGATTAGTTTGGCTGCTCATGTCTTGTCATATGCGTATTTGTTGGTCGAAGGCAACATGAACCCTGCCCGCAAGCAGCAGGCAGGCGCTGCTCGTGCCCCACGAAGTGTCTGGTCGCACCTCACGATGGAGGTTATGCCTATCTATTTGTTTGAGTTTTGGATTATTTCTAAATGTGTTTACAACACGTTTAATTGTTGTTTAATTGATTTATTTATGTATATTGAGCATGTTGGAGCATGTTTTGGGTGGTTTGAAATTTGTTTACTAAGGGTAGGTGCTCTACATTGTTGGGTAACTTTTGGTTTGATGTGTGTTGAGGTATATATTGTGAGTTGTCGACGTCGAAATGCTCGGGGGAGGATAATACTGCCCTTAGCATCTCTTCGCCAAGAGTTATGTACGGGGAACATTGTGACTTAGTCATAATTGACTTTGTACCCAAACTTAGACGACGTTTTTGTGTTTATATACCTTGACGTGTACATATTTTTGTCTTATGAACATGAGTCTCTTGTATACCTTGTCGTGTATACTTTGATATCTTGTGACTGTGGATTTCTTGTATACCTTGTCTTGGATACTCATGCGTTGTTGTTGTAGATTTCTTTGTATACCTTAACGTGTATGCCTTCTCTTGTGATTTGTTAATCCTACGGACGGCATGGTCCTAGGAGTTGTACGAATTAATCCTGGCTACGACATGGTCCTAGGAGATGAGCAAGCCAACCTTGGGCGGCATGGTCCAATGGTTCTACTCACGGGTGGCATGATCCGTTGAGTTTATGCAATCCGGAAGGGCGGCATGGTCCCCGGATATGAGTACAATGGCCCTTGGCCGGCATAGTCCAATGGGTTTACTCATAGGCGGCATGGTCTATTGAGTGTGTCTTGTTAGGGTTGTCGTTCAAATTCTAGCATTTATCACGGGTGGCATGATCCGTGAGCTGGGTTTGAGAGTGTAGCAATACTTAGACTAGGGAGCCATGGTCCTAAGGATGTATTCCTGACTTTATTCCATTAGAATGTATTCTCTTTGCAGGCGCTCGTATTTGCCTCATTTATGCCTTATTAATTTATATGAACTTTTTGAACTTCGTATCATTTTCTGAAACTATGCTTTTGAGATTTTCTCAATCATATGACTATTGCCATTAATTTATTATTATTATTATTGTAACATCCCGTCTTTTACCAACTAAGCTTTAACTTAAATAAATGTAACAACGATCAAATCAGTGGTAGCGGAAATACCACCGAGACGAGAATGTCACTCTATGGGGTAAAATTAAAACTAAAATAAACAACGAGTCTCATAATAGTAATCGAAACTCTAAATCATATATATATAAAGAGGAATGAGGTCTCATACCCTCATCTCTAACTAAACAAGCCAAATCCATAACCATAACTATACATAATCTCGAAACTTAACCAAATTCGAAGTATAAAACCAAAATCCAAAAGATCAACTCTAAAACTAACATTCAAACTAACAAAGGTAAACTACTTGAGGCCAACTAGAAAACTAGTCCTAATCTCAGACTCATAATGTTCGTCCACTATGACTAGCACAACCTTCTTGCTTACACGGGTAAACGCACAACCCCGATCCATATTGTAACAACTCTAAACAGTATCGTCATCTGCAATATATATTAACAAAAATTCCACAATCAGTGGGGAGTAACTAGCGGTTCTCCCAGCCCAATTTAGGAAACAAATAGTAAACTTAAATGAAGTTAGAACAAACGTCAAAGACAAGACAACACAAATAGCAGCAAAAGAAGGCAAAGTACACATTGCAACAAACGTCAAACTTTAACATAAAGTACTAAGAAGGATGCTTTAGATGTTTAAAATAAAGAATTTCGAAAGACCAACATCAAAGGGATCACAAAAACACCAACAATTTTAAAATAAACAATTTAACATAGAGAGAGCGAACGCTAGTGACTCGCAGCCCACCTCCTCAAGAAATGTCAGGTCGCAACCTTCAGAACGGCCTATGGGTTACGTTCCCTACCGTCTGTGTCTAAGAATGGCCAAACTCCCGATGCGGGACAATACACGCAGTATCTCCCGACCTCTCGAACGACAACAAGTCCTAGGTATCTCCAATGCAGGGTAACACCCAACGTGATGTCCCCTGACCCCTCGGAGTGCATGTTCGTTACCTTCGGGACACCGTCCCTTAGGCTACTCAACTCAATTAAAATCCAAACTTCAAATTCAAAGACAAAATAATATACTTCAAATCATCAAATTCATCAAATTTGTCAAATTCGTCATATTCATCAAATTCGTCAAATTCATCAAATCATCAAATTCGTCAAAACGATTAGATCCATCAGTCATTAAAATCATCAAAGTTATCAAAAATCATAAAAACCATTAAAACCGTGAAAATCATTTAAAATCATTTAAATTATTAAAATCATTTAAAATCATCACATCCTCAAAATCATCGAAGTTCACAAATCCCAAATTGATACGGTAAACTAATCAAAGTATACTACAAATACGACAAAAGGCATACAAAACATCAAAACGTTATCTGAGTTTGGGTACGAAGTAAATTATGATCAAGTCACAGTACTCTCCGTACATAACTCTTGGCGAAATGATGCTAAGGGCAGTGTTATTCTCCCCCAAACATTACGACGTCGACAACTCAAACTTGGCATAAGAATTAATAAATGGTATCAAGTACTAAAATTATACTTTCAAACATGCCTTAGGATACTCCACAATACTACCAAAGTCATTTACGAAACACGGAATCATGTTGTAAGCTAACTATGCACAGAATGCACACAACAACAACTTTAAACAGACCTAACACTCAGCACAGATAATATTTTTAGAAAATTCCAATGGGACATTAAAATTTAGCTCGTTAGCTTTCCAACGACTGGTCACAAGCTCAATTCCGATAACAAACAAGTGAGATATGACCATTTGAAAACAGGCTGGACAATCTGTTCGCGGACAGCGAACTGGGTCACGGGCTGCGACCACACAGCTTCGCGGGTTTGTTTGACAAAACCTCAAGGCATTGAACATCATACAAAATCATCACAAGTCAAAACCAACCAATCCCATACAAAATGAATTGCTTAGCATCAAAAATCATAAGTTTCTCAAATTCCCAAATCATTCACATAAATCAAAATTTAAAGTTTCCATTCATTTACAATTGAGTCATTTCAACAACACAATAACAACGGCATAATAAGGGAACATTAGATATATGAATTCAAGTAAAAACTTAGCCTAACATAATTTTAACAAGAGTAGTACAAATACAATCTTCTAAGTTCATCCTAACATGATACTAAATTCTCTAACGATAATTCTAACAACCTAAGGTTACTTCTCATTTCCTAACGTGATAGAAAAACGCTAGTTACCTCGATCTTCGAGAGGAGTGCCGCAAAACATAACATAATGGCCTAGAAAACGTGAGGATCATCAAAACCTTCTTCTCCTTTGAAGACTTCTCCTCAAATGAACAAAGTATTCCCCTTTTAAACGATTTTAGGTCCTCTAAAACCGTCAGTGGTGTTCCGACCACGATTTCCAGTAATATAAAGCTCAGATTAAAACTTCCTCCGGTCAAAGTGAAGGTATAGATGTTAAGAACATGATGTCCAAATTTGAAGACGATCCAACGGTTAGATCTCTGGCGATGTTCATTTTCGTGAGGATGTGCAAGGGAAAAATGGGGAGACTTTCTCTCTTTCTTTTCCTTGGTGAATGACGTGTGAATGGGATGGGGAGGGGGTTGATTTTCTGAGTTTTAAACTCAGCATAAGGGAAAGTAATAAGGGTGATTAAAGGTGGTGTAAAATTGGCACATAATGGCCATGATGATGGTGGTTTATGAGGGTGAATGAAGGAGTATGACTTTTGATTATCATAAACGTTTCAAAGGAATACAAAGCTGGCCAAGACTCTATATTATCCCCCTAATGCCCATAATGTTCGGACCCCCATGTGTTAAGCATGGTGTATGTGCAACTTGCTAGTACGTAATACAATCAAAGAATTGTAAACGCTCATAAGTGAAACATATGGTAATATTTTTATAATTAAAAATTATGAATAATAACGTAATATAAATATGCACTTACTAATCATACACATTTTATATACTATACTCATACAAGATTCACATTGTTCATTTAAACAATACCGACACAAGTACAACGACCAAAATAAATAAACGAGTAAATATATTATTCACGATTTGAAATATATATATATATATATAGATATATATATATATATATACATATATAATGAAATGTAAAAGACATTATAAGTTTAAAAATATAAGAGTAGATAAAATTATTGTCGAATATATATAATTAACGCTTGAAAATTAAATCACACAACACTAAAATTTATAGTATAAATAACTAACTATATTACAAAATTAATACGCACGACATATTATCTACTGAAATATTTTCCGGCTTCAAATATGACCATTTATTTAATAGAATATAATTTTTTTAGAAACGAATTTATATTTAGAGTTTTAAATAACAATGTAAACCATATAAATTAACGCGCGAAATTTCTAGTGAAATTACGGGGTGTTACAATTATTATTAATATTATGATCATTATTAAAGTATTTCCTTGTGAAAGCATGATATATGTTGTAATGTGTACTATGCTTCTTTTTGCTATTGTGACGCCATGTTTTTAGCGTTTATTCTAACTTCTTTAAGCTTACTATTTGTTTCCTAAATTGAGCTAGGAGCTGCTAGTTACTCCCCACTGATTGTGGAATTTTGTTGGATATATTTTGCAGATGAAGGTGCTTTTCAGAGTTATTACCTTATGGACTTGGGTTGTGCGTTTTACCCATGTGAGCAAGGAAGTCGTGCTTCTCATTGTGAACGAGTACTATGAGACGAAAATTAGGACTAGTTTTATAGTGGGTTCAAGTAGCTTTACTATGCTTGTTAAGTTTTCTTAATCCTTTGGGTATTAGTTTTATGAATTGTGGATTAGTTTTGAGTTACTTTGAGCGGATCTGAATTTTGGAACATTTGGTTAGAGATGAGGGTATGAGACCTCATTTCTCTTTATATATCTATGTTTAGAGTTTTGACTACTATTTTGAGATTGTTGTTTATTTAGAGTTTAATTTTATTCATTAGAGTGACATTCTCGTCTCGATGATATTTTCGCTACCACTGGTTATTCTTTATTTCTTTTATTTTGGTCTCTTTTAATAGTTAGTATTTGACGGGATGTTACATCTTAGGAACCCTTTCTTTACTTAGTGATGTATCTATATCTAAGTTAAGTAAGAGAAGCTAAAACTACTAATACTTATATTTCGACCTACATAGTTGAGACGTGAGAATGGATGTCCTTAAGAACTCCCCAATCTTTTTCTCAATGACATTGACTATTGACTTTCATAGGACTTTTCATCATCAAGTAGCTTTATCATGTAGGTTTTTTTGTTAAAACTACTAAAAACTTATTTTTGTTGAGTGACAAAAGCATTTGAAGTTATTTCATGCTCTGATGTACTTCCATTCCTTGGTTACTAACGAATTTTATTGTGTCACTCATCAATTCTTTTTATTGGGTACAATGGGGCTTTCTGTAATTAGAGTTTATTTCAATTTTCATAGAGCAACTATTGTTATATGATGCTTCAATAGAGTAATTATTACGAGTTTCTTCTTGAAATATGTGTTTTTGAATCGGAAATCAAATTTAGGATATAAGTTACTTTCGCAGACGAGATCTATGTCGAATTGACGATTTATTCGTTATTTACTACATTTGATTGCGTTTAGTTGTAATTCTTCAAGCTTATATTATGTTTGTTATGGATGTCTAATATTGTTTGTCGGGTTTATAAATAATTTCAGTTTAAAACTTTACCTGCTTTCTTCTATAAAACACTTTTGCTCACTTATCCTCAAGACCTGCTAATAATAGTATGGAACTTGTGTAATCGGAAATCAAAGTTAGGGTTTAACTTGTATAAAACACTGTTGATGCAATGGCTATTATGGTTCGCACCTTCTATTGTCTTAAAATTCTGTTGTGTTTACACTGATCTAGTTTCATTTGATTTAATTTCCTTTTTGTTTAAATTGTAAATATGATTTATCACTAGAAGCTGTAGTGTGATGTGTTTTTATCTCCTCCAGAGTGACTAGAATATGACATTAGTATCCTTGATTTTAGGGTACAATTGTTTGATGGTTTGTTAACATAGATGGGATGATGAAGTAGGAACACTAGTGAAGTTGGTTGTTGTTGGCTTATGAGGTTGATGATTTTTATAACTAACCTTCTGATTTAATTAAATTCAATAAAAGCTATGTTACGTGATCCCATTCCCTCGTTCATGCTTTTTGAAAGTTCGGATTTTTTGGTCAGTTCTCAATTCTGAAATATTAATACCTAAGCAGGACAAGTAAACGTGACACAAGATTTCACTCCATATATATAGCGCATATTAGATTGTATTAATTTGTCGGACATTTTTCCCTTTGGAATTCCAAGATTTATTTTTATTTTTATACGTTGGCTTTTGATTTATGGTTTAATGTCAGGTATGGAGTATGTACCATGGAAGAAAGTGCAGATTGCATTCAAGAAACTGCTAAGAAAACTCCAGGAGACCGCTCAATTATCACTCCAGGAAACCACTCAATTATCACTCTAGGAGACCTCTCATCTCCTCCTCCATCAGGTTACGTTGTATCATTGCGGGAAATTTCCATGTTTTTCATCAAATCTTTTTTTAGGATCCCAACCATCGCTCTGCGGCAACCACGTCTTCCCTACTCCCACTCATTTCTCGACTACCATCACAACTTTGATCATTCTAAGCTTAAGATGACGCCGATTTCCGCTTCGCCCAATGTTTACTCATTCACTGAGGACTCGGAAAACGTGTTTATTTCTTTTATTGTATTTTTAGGGATTTCTCTTAAGAAACCATGATGTTGAATCATTTGATTTTTGAAGATTGTGTTTAAGGGTTTATCTTCTGTGAATTGTTTTACATCAAATAAGAATTGTTTTTTTAGTGAGTTCGAGATGCTGTAGGTATGGAGTTTGCATAAATTAGAGGTTAAATGATTTCTTGTGTTGTAGGATGTGTTAGTATGTCAGCCTTAACAGCTTAAATGTGATGTTTGTCTTTTTTGGCTGATCCTTTTTTTGCCATTCAAAGTTATTATTGAAAACAAAAAATACAGTTACAAACACCATACATCACCATCCAGGCCAGAGGGAAGGGAAGCTCCCTAATCCAACAAGGAAACGGCCCAAACCTAGCCAACAATCCTGAACATGCTCAGGCTACTCAAACTCAAATAATAAGCAAGAGTCTCAAGGACTCTGAACTTCTACAAGCAATTCTAAACATAATTTGCTTACAACTAGCCAACACATCTAAAGCAGGCCTACCAAACGCTAAAGCATTCTTATTCATCCAAATTTGGTATACAGTTTCAACAAAGAATAGGGAATACAATTGTGATTGTGGAGTTTTGGTTCTGCTTCTAAGAATGACATGCTTGACTTCATCTTGGAAATTCCTTGGAATAACCTGAATCCCCAACTGCTGCTGACAAATTGTCCACACCCTCATAGTAATGCTACAATCAAAAAACAATTGATTTACAGTTTCACAATCAGCTTGGCGAAAGAGGCAAGAAGTGTTAGTAAGTAACCCCCAAGTAGCCAATCTATCCTTAGTAGCTAGTCTTCCATGTAAAGCAATCCAATTGATGAAAAGTGCCTTAGGTTTAGCTGGAATGTTGCAAATAATCCTCTTCCACCCCATCTTAGGATGCTCTCCTTGAATAGACTTGTACAATCTTTTAATATAAAAAGAAGGACCAACTAGTAAGCTCATAGGAACTTGATTCCCATCAACCATCTCCCTACTTTTAAGAATTTCTTCATAGGCCAAGAAAGTCTATTAGGGATAGGCATAGTAAGAACATCTTGATGCTTGATATAGTAGAAATGCAACCATTTGATCCAAAGCTTAGCTTGCTTCATATAGATACCCTAAAGGTGCTTAGCAATGGAAGCCCTGTTCCAAGAAGCAAGATCTTTGATATTCTAGCCTCCACAGACCTTAGGAAGACAAACAGTATCCCAAGCTACAGGAGCTTTCTTGGAGCCCTCCCCTTGGCCAGTTCATAACTAAATCCTACAAATGCCTTGGATTTCTTTGAAGACCTTTTTAGGCAAGATAAAAATCTGGCACCAATACAGCTGGAACCCATGGAGAATAGATGAGACCAACTGAAGCCTAGCAGCATAAGAAAGCTTTTTCACAGACCACAGTCTAACTCTAGCAACAGTTTTATCTATCAAAGGCTTGCATTCATGATAAAACAACTTCCTTGTACTCAAAGGCACACCCAAGTATCTGAAAGGAAAAGACCCCAAAGAAATCCCCACAATTGTTTCCACACAACCAGCAATATAAAGATTACTCTTGTCTAAGTTAGCTTCTAATCCAGAAGCAAGAGAGAACTTAGTAAAAGCATCAAATAACAGCTGTAAGGATCTATGATCAGCTCTAGCAAACATTAACAAGTCATCTAAAAACATTAGATGGGTAATACTAAGTTTGGCACATCTTGGGTGAAAATGGAACTCAGAATTTCCCTTAAGTTGTAGCAGACATCTGGACAAGTACTCCATACCCAAAGCAAACAGAAATGGAGACATAGGATCACCTTGCCTCAACCCCTTTTTAGTAGTAAAAGGCTTGCAAGGCACTCCATTAATAAGGATGTAAAAGATACAGAAGTAACACAATCCATCACCCAATTCACAAACTTGGAAGGAAAACCAATCTCACACATCACAGATTCAAGAAATGACCACTCAATTGAATCATAGTCCTTCTTGAGATCAACATTAAGCATACATCTGGGTGAGATTTGTTTGGTAGTGTAACCTTTAATAAGATCATTAGCTAGCAAAAAATTCTCAGAGATGTTTCTACCAGGCATGAAACCAGACTGAGCTAGGTTAACCAAACTACTAATCATAATTTGCATTCTGTTAGTCAAAATTTTAGCAATGATCTTGTACAAGACAGATTAACAAGCAATGGGCCTATAATCCTTAACCAGAGTGGGATTGGCAGTTTTCGGGACCAAAGTGATCAAGGTGTAGTTAATAGCAAGCAACATCTCACCATTCTCAAAGAATAGCTCAATAGCAGCATACACATCAGTTTTAATAATAGGCCAAGCTTTTTTGAAAAATAGGCTATTAAACCCATCAATACCTGGAGCCTTAGCTTCATCAATGGACCAAAGAGCAACATCAATCTCCTGATGAGTGACAATCTGAATCAAAGCCCTAGCATCAGCAGAAGAGACTTGAGCACCAACTCTAAGCATAGCAACATCAACAGAGGGCTAAAACCTCAAAACTTCATGCGGAATATCAACAGCAGAAATGAGTTTACACCCATCCTCAATATACAAAATATCAATTCTATTCTGCATGTATCTTTATTTCATAGCAGGAAAGAAGAAATGGGAATTAGAATCCCCTAGATGTAACCACTGCACTCTAGATTTCTACTTCAAGATAGACACCTCAACCTATAGCAACTTATTCAGCTTCATAAGACAAGATTTTTCAGATTGATGTAAGGCAGAATTAGCATGACCATGAGCAAGCTAAGACTACACAAGATGTAACTCCTCTCTAGCACTATCAATCTGCTCCCCTAACCTCCCAAACTCTCTCTTATGAAGCAGCTTAAGATCTCTTTCCACTCTTTTAAGACAAAACCAAACATCATGCATTGGAGCCACACCTTGCCCAATATCCTGCCAATAAGTAGTAACAACATTTAAGAACTGCTCATGGTCAGCCATGTAGCTAAAAAACTTGAAAGGTCTACCTCTAATCAAAGTGATACTAGACCATTTAAGTAAAATAGGTAAATGGTCAGAAACATCAGGATTCAAATAATCAACCACCAAATTAGGATACTTAGTAAGCTAATAGGAGTTCACTAAGCACCTATCAATTCTATTATAAGTTCTAGCATCACCTAACCCTTTATTAGGCCAAGAAAAGAAATGGCCACAAGATTTATACTCACTCAAATCAGTATCTCTCAACAACTCAGCAAAATCTTGAGTTTCATAATGAGAAACAGGAGCACCATTCACCCTATCCTTTGAAGACAAAACACCATTAAAATCTCCCATAATACACCAAGGAGCCACCATAGAGCTGTCTCTAGCTATAAGATCCAGCCATAAGCTCTTCCTATCTTCAATATCTTCAATAGTATGCAACCCATATATCATAGTAAGCCACCAAGAAATGCCAGACAACTTGTCAATCACCAAGCAATGCACCATTTGAGCAGAAACATAATGAATATCAACACCAACCAGAGATGAGTTCCAAGCTAGCCAAATTCTCCCTCTCTCAGAATAATTGAAATTGTGGCCCCACTTCCAATGCCTCCTAAATTTACCCATAATTCTATCTTTATTATGTTCTTTAACTTTGGTCTCAAGCAAAGCAAACAAAGAGAGCTTATGTTTGTGCACAAAATGCTTTATTTCTCCTACTTTAGAAGGGTTGTTCCCTCTCACATTCCAAGTACACACTATCATCAACCTGGTGAAACAGTGAATGAGCTAGTCCCAGCCTCATCCACTATATGAGCACCCAGGCCCACCAATCTCAATAACTTCTTTGCCTTTCTGACTCCTAGTGACAATATTCCAAATAGGCTCAGCAATAGTTTTAACAGGAGCACACCCAGCAGTTTTACTCTTCTCAACAGAAGGTAAAACAGCAGCCCTTGGGACTGCATTCACTCCATCAGCAGCTGTAACAACAGCAGTATCACCGGCAATTGCAGTAACAGCAGAAACACCAGCAGCCACTAGCACAGGCTGCAGAGCCACCTCCTCAGTAACCCCATGCTGCACATTAGGCTCTCCCACCGCACTGTCAACAGCATTACTACACACATGCGGAGCCTCCTGAACAGGTTTAACAATCAATTTTTGAACATGTTTAATAGGCCCTTTGCTAGGCTTGTTTTTAGAGCAATCATGTCTAATAAGAGAGCATTTCACACAATAGGAAGGTTCCCATTCAAAATGAACTCTTTGTTCAACAACCCTACTATTACTATCCTCAATAGTAAGAAATTGAGAAAGAGGCTTAGTAACATCAACGTCAATCAACAACCTAGCAAATGTGATCCTCTGCTTTTGTGTAGTATATTCATCTGCAAAAAGAGGTGTACCAAGCATACTACCAATCCTACTCAATGATTCAGTACCCCTATAGTTCAGAGGCACGCAAGTTATATAATCTCACCCACAATGGAATCACTCTAAGTATCTCAGCTTGGAAGTCAAAATCTGATGTCCAAGCTTTCAAATTGATAGGCCTACTATTAAACATATGTGGAACTCACCTCATTTCGATCAGCAACAGAAGCAAATTTAACAACAAAATAGACTCGATCATGTAGAAAAATTTTAGGCTTAGCAACATGATTCCAAATCTATTCAACATATCAAGTAATAGCTACTATAGATGGTGTTTGCCCAACAACATAGAGAATAGCAGCAGTTGACCAAATTTCTGTTAAAGCATCTACCTCATAATGAGAGAGTTGAGCTATTATCTTACCTTCCTTCACAAATGGTGGATTGTATGAAAGAGAAGATTCTTTTGAGGTAAGAGCCTTACCATAAGCAACAGATGCCCATTTAGGTGCATTGAGATTCAGACGCTTAGCAGCCCCTCCTCCTCCTTCTTGATTTTGCTTAGATTGAACATTATGTTCTATCGGAGGAGTTCCATTGACATTTTGTTCTTGATTTTGATTTTGCTGACCCCCATTCTTAGCCCTCTGATTACTCGAACTCAAATGAGAAGCTCGTTGAGCTTGAAATATCGCATACATCTCTTCAATCGCACTCTTAGGTGTTTTATATAGTCTCGTTATTGTTCCATTGGATGGGATGTTTGGTTTGGAGTGCAACACACTCTGCCCTCTCTCTTTAGCTTGTTCTCTCTCTTTATTTTGAACTCCCTCTTTAGCTTGCACTGATTGCGGTGAGACTTGCAGTTTTTTCCGGCGGCCCATGGTGGTATACAAGGGCTAGATTTCGCCCTAGCTGTCTGACAGGCTAAAGTCGTATCACCTAATCAAAGATAAATCCTAAGTCCTCTAACAATGATAGTGAAGGGAAGTAGGGTCGAATCCATAGAGAGACGAAAATCTAAGTTGATATCCAGCTAAAAAACTACTTTAGACAAGATCAGGGAAGAATCAGCTGAACTACTATATAGACTAAGGAAAGCGATATAAAGATGAGATTTAAACTATGAAATAAAGGTCTAGGGAATTAGTTCAGTCCACCATGCTTATACCAATCAAGGGATCGAACAACTATCAAAACTTAGGTCAAGAATCGATAGATCAGAGCACGTGTCAAGTTATAGTTAAGTCTCAACGCCCATAATTCAACATACGCCGCATGTTCACTAACGTAATCAGAATTACTGATGTGTACTAGGCCTCTAAAAGTAGGACGGGTCTGTGCAAACAATTATTAACCTCAAGCAATCAAAGAAACTGCGCAATAACATTAATTACTCAATAAGAACAAATCACACCATAACCAATCTAATCAAACCCTAGAATCTAATACCAATTCAAAGTAATCAAGGTATAAACATGGCTTCCCTCCCTAAATCCCTAGAAATCAGACTACTCAAACATAATTAAATCAACAATAATAAAACTAATATAAAACCCTAATCCTAACATCACGAATCAAAACAAAGATTAAAATCAGCAATCAAAAAGTAATTAAAGAGATTAAGAGAGAAGAACAATACCAATTGACGACAAGCAATAACCTTTAATGAAATCAAACCCGAGGTTCAATCACCCCTTCAACTAATCCAAAGTGTTTAAACTAATAAAGCTCTCTAAAAATTAAACTAAGAACAATAGGAATGAACTAGAATAAAAAGTGTCTCCATAATAATTAAAGAAAGCCATTTATCAGAACCCCTAAAAATCTAATTAAAACGAATAAAAAAGATGGATTTTAGTCTTCAGGGGTGCGTGACCCGATCAAGCGGTGGTTGCCTTATGGCATCGGGTTGGTACAACCCGATCGGGAAACCATTGCCCTATGGCATCGGGTTGGTACAAATTTGGGCCATGTTAATTTCCTTCACAAAATAAAAGCAACACATGTTTTAGGCTTCACCCGATGCGATCGGGCGAATCCACCCGATCGGGGCCGAAACCTTGATACCCGATCGGGCAACCATTGCCCTATGGCATCGAGTTGGTACAAAATGACCCAACTTTTTAAATCTCTTCTTTCCTTGAAATAAAGCAGCGGCAGCATTAAGAAGGCCCAACCCGATTGGATCGGGTCCTCTTTGCCCGATCCGGTTGAGCCAATTTCTGGCAATTTTTGTGTCAACTTGCGAAAGCCATATCTCTCAAAATCAAAGCAGAAGTCCGTTTGGGGCGTGTGACATATCATTGGAAAGTACCTGAAGTATGGAATCCAACCCAATTGGAATTTCTTGACTTTTAATTTTCTATAAAAAGTTATGATGAAAATAGTAAATATGTGTCAGTTTTGGCACTTCTTTCACTAACTCTATGCTTCATTCCAACTCAAAATTGTCCCAAACGGATGCATTGTGATCCTTGTGCAAGCTACCTTCCTATTCAAAGATTAATAGGCTAGATATTTTATAAGCATGATCAATTTGTATCAAATAACCTAAAAATCATCGAGACACACAAACAGGGAGTAGTAGAGCGCAACTTATGTAATTCATGTCATTATGCACCTCAATGCTCTAGAAGGAGTTCTAAATGCAATCTAAATGCATCTAAAACCTATATATAAATGTGATACATCAAACTCCCCCAAGCTAAAGCTTTACTTGTCCTCAAGCAAATAAAACAAGAACATAGAATAAATTGCCTCACCCCAAATATAAAACATTCAAAGCTCAAAACATTTTCAAGACTAAGAATCGTTCAAGAAGGCAAAATTCAAGTTCAGCTATTCAAATCCATCCAACTACCAATCATCCAAGCAAATCGTCAAATTTAACTATCCACAAGGCATACAAATCCTGAAAAGGTGCTCACAAAGGTGTCACTTCTCTCAATTTTGTGGCAGGCAAAGAATGTGCCCGAACACTCACCAACCCGACCATAATGTCCCTTCCCACTCACACTGTCATGTGTTTAAAAAGGTTAAATGACGATCCTAGTCAAGTCGACTCAATTAGCACACATACTCTTTAACTTTGACAAACTGACTCGAAATCAATCCAATAAACGATGTAAACACGAGTTCCAGAGGACTTTATAGGGTTGTATTGGGGCTTAGGCAAGAGGTAGGGGATATTTTTAGGAAATGTGGTGGAAAAACCGAGAAAGGGGGAGCATAAATCACTCAAACAATGCCTAAGATGGCCGAAACAACTCCCAACAATATCATATAACCACAAAATACATCCCAACTCTAATGAATCGACGAAAACTCACAACAAACCCAATTTTCAAGTAATGTAGCATATTTTTCTTTATAAACATACGTGAATGAAGGAACTTTGAATTCTTTTGAACTTTTATTTCTTTTTCTTTCTTTTTTCGAACCAAGCATTCACGCAACTCAAACTTTGCTTTCACTTTTTTTTTCTCACACTCAAACCACATCAAATACACTATAATTCTCTAAAAACCAAACCGAACCATAAAACCAATCTCAAACTCAACCCATAAAATCTCCCCCAAGCTAGGCTTGGAAATAGTATCGAAATAAAGGCCATGGGATCATAATAAGGGTTTTAGTAACACAAAACAGGTCATTAGGCTCAGCGGGGCTAAGGAGGATAAAAGTATATCAAAAATTCACTCTGAAACTCAAGAATTAGACAAAAGAACGCCTCTATCACAACAAATGCTACAAGTGATCGAATATCAGACAAGTACGAAGTCAAAGTTAAGAGCAATCCACTAAAGAGGAACTAACACACAAAAATAGACTGGGTAATCATATGAATCCAATAGGCTACAAAGAGGCCTCACAGTCTAACCAATTCAGGCATGCAGCACAATGTAGTGTAATATAATCAAAACTCGCTCGATAACGTAGCAATCAGACATCAAATAATAGCCTCAAGATCACAAATGCGCAGCTATCTAGAAAACATAGTCAAATCATTTTCAATTAGAGCACAACAAGGGGCACAGGGAGCAACTAAAACAGTCATGGAAACAATATTTTTTTGATTTTTTCAGTATTTCTCGAAAGCATTAAATCTATCCTAGAAAGCAGTAAAAGAGATAGAGAATCAAACAAAATTCCTCCCCTAAGCTGAACTTGGCAGTGTCCTCAATGCCAAAAGGTGAACAAAGGACGATGCTAAGAGAAAAAACAACGCTAGTACCCTCACTCTCGCTCATTAAAAAAATAAAAATATAAATAAAAGGAAAAGAATAAGAGGGAAATTACGAGTTGCCTCTCGCACAACGCTGGTTTATAAAGGTCCCGCACGACCATAATACCTCCATTTCTCATATTGGAGGGGCTTGGTAGTGAGTGCCACCCTCATCAAACATCTTTCTTCTCCAAATTTTCTTGATAATACCTCCAGACGGTAACGCAACCTTAGGTGTATTTTGAACTTTCTCTACACCTACCTCATCCAAATCCTCAGCCCTGCAACAAGATTGTTAAAGTATAGGTGCCTTAACAACATTGGTTAGTTTAAAAATCATGTTATCATCACCAACACTCAGAGTTAAAGACCTAGACTTAACATTAATGACATCACCAGCAGTACACAAAAACGGTCTACCCAGAATGATGGGAATCTGGGCATCCTCATTCATATCTAACACCACAAAATCAACAGGAATATAGAATTTTTTGTCCCTAACAGGAACGTCCTCTAAAACACCTATGGGGTATTTTATAGAACGATCAGCCATCTGTAAAGTGATTTGTGTGCATTTAAGTGCTCCTATGTTCAGTTTCTTATAAACAAATAATGGCGTAACAGAAACAGAAGCACCTAAATCACACAATGATTTGTCAATAAAAATAGGTCCAAGATGGCAGGGAATAGAGAAACTACCAGGATCTTTCAACTTAGGCGGGGTTTTATTCTGAATAAAAGCACTAAACTCTTCAGTAAGAGAGACACGTTCTACCCCACCAAAGTCTCTTTTCTTAGTGATCATGTCTTTCAAGAATTTGGCATAAATAGGGACTTGGGTAATTAAATCAGTGAATGGAATCGTTACCTCAAGGTTCTTGACTATAGCCAAGAACTTACCAAATTGCTGATCGACCTTTGATTGCTGCATCCTGTGAGGAAAAAGTAGCCTTGGTGAAAAAGGCGTCTCAGAAACCTTCTCTTTTTTCTTCCCTGTCTGTTCAGCTTCCTCAGATAATTCGACCTCAGACGTCGAACTCTTCCCCTTTCCTTCCTCTACCACCTTCTTTTTCCTTGTAGTCGGGGCACCTTCATCAATGAGCAATGGAGGAGCATCGTAAGCAACGCCACTACGAAGAGTAAAGGCGTTAACGTGCTCCCTCTAAATGAGTTGCCCAGGCAATTGTCCCTGCTGCCTCTGAGCATTGTTGCCTGCCAATTGTGCAATCTGAGTCTCGAGAAGTTTGATGTGCTTCTTTTGAGCTCTTTGTGCCTCCGCTTAAGCCTGCATATGCTTGAGCCTGAGTGTCTTTGTCAAATCGGGATCCTCAGGAATGGGGGTACCTTTTCTTTGAGACCTGGGCATACGAAAGAAACAAAAAGAAGCAGTAAAACGCACCTCAATTGGAACAATGAAGTTCCAATGATGCACAAAATGAAGTAAACCAAATAACCAAATAAAAACTTAGAAAACAAGTCGTCTCCCCGGCAACGGCGCCAAAATTTGACAGGCTAAAGTCGTATCATCTAATCAAAGATAAATCCTAAGTCCTCTAACAATGATAGTCAAGGGAAGTAGGGTCGAATCCACAGAGAGATGGAGTTCTTAGTTGATTTCCAGCTAAACAGCTACTTCAGACAAAATCAGATAAGGAAAGTTGAACGACTATATAGACTAAGGAAAGCAATATAAAGATGAGATATAAAGATAAGATTTAAACTATGAAATAAAGGTCTAGGGAATTTGTTAGGTCCATCATGCTTATACCAATCAAGGGATCAAACAACTATCAGGACCTAGGTCAAGAATCGATAGATCAGAGCACGTGTCAAGCTATGGTTAAGTCTCAACGCCCATAATTCAACATGCGTCGCATGTTCACTAACGTAATCAGAAAAACTGATGTGTACTAGGCCTCTAAAAGTAGGACGGGTCTGTGCAAACAATTATTAACCTCAAGCAATCAAAGAAACTGCGCAATAACATTAATTACTCAATAAGAACAAATCACACCATAACCAATCTAATCAAACCCTAGAATCTAATACCAATTCAAAGTAATCAAGGTATAAACATGGCTTCCCTCCCTAAATCCCTAGAAATCAGACTACTCAAACATAATTAAATCAACAATAATAAAACTAATATAAAACCCTAATCCTAACATCACGAATCAAAACAAAGATTAAAATCAGCAATCAAAAAGTAATTAAAGAGATTAAGAGAGAAGAACAATACCAATTGACGACAAGCAATAACCTTTAATGAAATCAAACCCGAGGTTCAATCACCCCTTCAACTAATCCAAAGTGTTTAAACTAATAAAGCTCTCTAAAAATTAAACTAAGAACAATAGGAATGAACTAGAATAAAAAGTGTCTCCATAATAATTAAAGAAAGCCATTTATAAGAACCCCTAAAAATCTAATTAAAACGAATAAAAAAGATGGATTTTAGTCTTCAGGGGTGCGTGACCCGATCAAGCGGTGGTTGCCTTATGGCATCGGGTTGGTACAACCCGATCGGGAAACCATTGCCCTATGGCATCGGGTTGGTACAAATTTGGGCCATGTTAATTTCCTTCACAAAATAAAAGCAACACATGTTCTGGGATTCACCCGATGCGATCGGG
Source organism: Patellifolia procumbens (assembly GCA_947645195.1). Taxonomy (NCBI): domain Eukaryota; kingdom Viridiplantae; phylum Streptophyta; class Magnoliopsida; order Caryophyllales; family Amaranthaceae; genus Patellifolia; species Patellifolia procumbens. The sequence goes on from CANSGD010000016.1 coordinate 4,384,844, forward strand.
CGAATCCAGCTGAAAAGGGCTGAAACCTTGATACCCGAATGGGCAACCATTGCCCTATGGCATCGGGTTGGTACAAAATGACCCAACTTCAAATATCTTATTTCCTTGAAATGAAGCAGCGGCAGCATTAAGAAGGCCCAACCCGATTGGATCGGTCCTCTTTGCCCTATCGGGTTGAGCCAATTTATTGCGATTTTTGCGTCAAATTGCGAAAATCATATCTCTCAAACCAGAAGTCTGTTTGGGGCGTGTGACATATCATTGGAAAGATCTTAAAGTCTTGAATCCAACCCAATTTAAATTTCTTGATTATAAATTTTCTATAAAAAGTTATGATGAAAATAGTGAACATGTGTCAATTTTTGCACTTCTTTCACTAACTTTTTGCTTCATTCCAATTCAAAATTGTCCCAAATTAATGCATAGCAATCCTTGTGCAAGCTACCTTCATCTTCAATGATTAATAGGATAGATATTTGATATCACGTATTTATATAGAGTTTTCTCCCTTATTTACAAGCTAATTTGTGCGTCATTGGAGCTCTTGGGAGCTATTTTGTGCTAAATTTCGTATTTAGTTGTGGTTTCGTGTTTTAGTATTGAATTGCAGGTTTTATGGAGTTATCTCCTTATTCCCGAGCCTTTTGGAAGCAACCACGGCTTTACGAGATGTTATGAGGCACGTAGGATGGCTCACGAGCTTTATGGATAGTTTAGCAGGTCCCAAGACCCCTAAACGTGAAGATTAGAGAACCAAGGAGTCAAATGAGGTTTCCGTCCACTGATCGGGCAGAAATGGCCCGATCGGGCGAAGTATTTATGATCGGGTATGAAAGTTGCGGACCCGATCGGGCAAGGCGTGCCCGATTAGATCGGGCGAGAACACATGTGCCCAGACCCGATCGGGCATCCACCGCCCGACCCCATCGGGTCTAGTGCTGCTAGGTCTTATTGGGACGCTGCGGAGGAGGCGAGCTTGCTGGCACTTTTTGTCGCATGACCCGATCGGGTGGGTGCCTCGGGCCCGATCGGGTGGGCCGTTTTCTCGCCTTATTGCTGCACTGCTGCTGCCAGAGCCCAGGAGTGAAGATTGGTGAATTTGTATGCGGACCCGATCGGGTACTGTGCTCGGGCCCGATCGGGTCTGGTGCTTTAATCGCGCTTTTTCACTTTTTGTTTCCGTTTTTAGTGAACTTGAGGGGTATTATAAATACCTTTTCCTCATATTTTTAGAGACATCTTTCATTCATCTATTATTCATCTTTCATTAGGTTTTAGACTAGTTTTATTCTACATTGCTCTTAGTTTAATTCAAACACTTTAGATTAATTTAGAGGTGATCAAACCTATTTCGATTTCAATAAAAGTTCCTGCTTCCCGTCAATTGGTACTCTTCTCTACTCTTTATCTCTTTAATTACTTTGATTGCTTAGTTTAATTATTTAATTGTTCATGATGCAATTCTTAGGGTTTCATATTAGTTTTGTTGTTGCCGATTCGATTATGAGTGAATAGTTCTCTTTCTAGGGTGTTAGATAGGAAAGCCATGTTTATACCATGATTGTGATTTAGATTTCTATCAATTTCTAGGGCTTGATTAGGGTGATTGTGATGTGGTTTGTTCTTATTGAGTAATTAATGTCAGTGTACAATTTCAGTTATTGCTTGTGGTTAATAGTTGTTTGCACAGATCTGTCTTACGACTAGAGGCCTAGGACACATCAGTAGTTCTGATTACGTCAGTGAACATGCGGCGTATGTTGAACTATGAGCGTTGAGTCTTAACCATAGCTCAACATAGGCTCTAATCCCCCGACTCTTGACTTAGGTTTTAATAGTAGTTGACCCTATTTGATTGGTATAAGCATGGTGGACCGACCTAATACCCTAGACTTTTATTCCATTGTTTAATCCTCGATTTATTCAGTCTTCCGTAGTCTATTCCTTAGTTTAATTAATTCCTTCCTGATTTCATCTGGAGTAGCTGAATTGGTTGAATATTGATTTAGAAACTCTGTCTCCCTGTGGATTCGACCCTTCTTCCACTGACTACCTAGTTAGAGGTCTGTAGGTTTATTTTTGATTAGGTGACACGACTAAAACCTATCAAATTTTGGCGCCGTTGCCGGGGAGACGGCTAGTTCTCTAAGTTTTTATTTAATTATTTGGTCTACTTCTCTGTACCTCATTGGAACTCCATTGTTTCAATCGAGGTACCCTTTACTGCTGCTTTTTGTTTCTTTTGTATGCCCAGGTCCCAAAGAAACGGTTCCCCCATTCCAGCGGACCCTGATCTTGATAGGAAAACTAGGCGGATCCGAAAGATAAAGCAGAAAGACAAGCAGTCTGTTCAGCTGAACACCTCTGGAACAGACACCTTGAGTTCAGTCATGTCAAAGTCACTGAAGTCATATGGGGTGCCCAACCCAGATGGTCTCTCCACTGGACCTACTATGCCCACCATTGCCGCAGCAAATTTCGAAATCAAGCCTGGACTCATCAGCATGGTCCAGCAAAATCAGTTTGGTGGGCATCCTACTGAAGATCCGGCAAATCATCTGCAACGGTTTCAACAACTTTGTCGAACTGTAAAAAATGCCGGCGTCACTCCAGATAACCTCAAAGTCATGTTGTTCGAGTTTTCACTGAGAGATAGAGCCCAAAAATGGTTGAACGATGTGAAAGAAACCGAGTGGAGTGAGATTTCTGCTGCATTTCTGAGAGAGTATTACCCACCCACTAAAACAGCAGAAATCAGAAATAAACTAGCCACGTTTTCCCAAGAGCCTGATGAAACATTAAGGGAAGCGTGGGCTAGGTTTAGAGATTTACAGAGAGAGTGTCCACACCATAATATGGACAAATGGTTCTTGACGCAGACATTCTACAATGGTCTGCAGCCTCAGACGAAGTGTATTGTTGATTCGTCTGCATGAGGAGTGTTTTTAGACAAGGCAGTTGATGAGGGTTATGAATTCATATCAAATCTCGCAGCCAATGACCATTCATCATCTAGGAGTTTGACTAAGAAGGTACTTGAAGTTGACGCAATTTCATTGCTTACATCTCAGATGGCGCAACTAACTCAGCAGCTAATGAAGTCTTCTAGTCCGACACCTCCACCCATGAGTATCAATGCTATGTCTGCAGTAGCACCCATTACCTCATCTTACTGCGAGGTATGTGGTGTTCAGGGTCACTTTGGGCATGAATGTCACTTCAGTCAATTTCAGATGGAGCAGGCAAACGCCTTTCAACAAAGGCCACAAACCTTCCCCCCTCCACATAACTACCAAAATCCACAAAACTATCAACCTCCACCTCCACAAAACTATCCTAAACCCTCCTACCATCAAACCCCACAACATTTCCAAAGACCACCACCACAAAACTTCCATCACCACAATAATTTCCAAACTCCACAAAATTTTTCCACCCCACCTCCACAAAACCATAACCCACAAGAGCCTAGCAATTCTGAACTGATGAAACTGATATTGTCTATGCAAAAGGAAAATGAGGAAACACGGAGGGCCCAAGAGGAAGCACGGAGGGCCCAAGAGAAGCACATCCAACTTCTCGAGGCTCAAGTTGCCCAATTGGCAGAAACTACTGCACAAAGGCAGCAGGGACAATTGCCAGGGCAACCCGTTCAGAGAGAACATGTGAATGCCATCACTCTTCGTAGTGGCATTGCATATGATGCCCCTCCAGTGCCCATTGATGAGGTTACCCCGACTGCAGGGAAGAAGAGGGTGGTAGAGGAAGGAAAAAGGAAAAATTCGACGTCTGAAGTCGATTTGTCTGCAGAAGCTGAACAGACAGGGAAGAAAAAGGAGAAGGTTTCTGAAACGCCTTTTACACCAAGGCTACCTTTTCCTCACAGGATGCAACAGTCCAAGGTCGATCAGCAGTTTGGTAAGTTCTTGTCTATGGTCAAGAACCTTGAGGTAACGATTCCATTCACAGACTTAATTACCCAAGTGCCTGTTTATGCCAAATTTCTGAAAGACATGATTACTAAGAAAAGAGACTTTGGTGGGGTAGAACGTGTCGCTCTTACTGAAGAGTGTAGTGCTTTTATTCAAAATAAAACCCCACCAAAGTTAAAAGATCCTGGTAGTTTTTCTATACCCTGCCATCTTGGACCTATTTTTATTGATAAGGCTTTGTGTGATTTAGGTGCTTCTGTTTCTGTTATGCCATTGTCGGTTTATAAGAAACTGAACATGGGAGCCCTTAAATGCACACAAATCACTTTACAGATGGCGGATCGTTCTATAAAATACCCTCTAGGTGTTTTGGAGGATGTTCCTGTTAGGGTAGGGAAATTCTATATCCCTGTTGATTTTGTGGTATTAGATATGGATGAGGATGCCCAGATCCCTATTATCTTGGGTAGGCCGTTTTTGTGTACTGCTGGTGCTGTCATTGATGTCAAGTCTGGGTCTTTAACTCTTAGTGTTGGTGATGACAAAGTGATGTTTAAACTAACCAATACTGTTAAGGCACCTATGCTTGAACAATCTTTTTGCAGGGATAAGGTTTTAGATGAAGTAGGGGTGGAGAAGGCTCCAATTCCACCTAAGGTTGCCTCACCGTCTGGAGGCTTAGTCAAGAACATTTGGAGAAGAAAGATTTTTGATGAGGGTGGCACTCACTGCCACGCCCCTCCTATTTGAGAGAGGGCGGATCATGGTCGTGCGGGACCTTTATACACCAGCGCTGTGCGAGAGGCAACTCGTATTTCTTTTCTTTCCCTTTTTCTTTTCTTTTTATTTTTCTTCCTTTTGTGAGCGAGAGTGAGGGTACTAACATTGTTTTTCCTCTTAGCATAGTCCTTATCACCTTTTGGCATTGAGGACACTGCCAAGTTCAGCTTGGGGGAGGAGTTCTGTTTGTATTCCCTATCTCTTTTACTGCTTTCTAGAATAGTTTTACTGCTTTCGGAAAATACTGAAAAATGAAAAAATATGGTTCCCATGACTGGTTTAGTTGCCTCCCTGTGCCCCTTGTTGTGCTCTATTTGAAATTGATTTGACTTTGTTTTCTGGATAGCTGGGCATTTGTGATCTTGAGGCTATGATTTGATGTTTGATTGATATGATTTCGAGCATTTCTGGATTATATTAGACCACTTTGTGCTGCATACCTGAATTGGTTAGACTGTGAGGCCTCTTTGTAGCCTATTGGATTCATATTATTATCCAGTCTATTCTTGTGTGTTAGTTCCTCTTTAGTGGATTGATCTTGACTTTGACTTCGTACTTGTCTGATTTTAGATGACTTGTAGCATGTGTTGTGATAGAGGCGTTCTTTTGTCTTATTCTTGAGCTTCAGAGTGAGTTTTTGATATACTTTTATCCTCCTTAGCCCCGCTGAGCCTAATGACTTGTTTCGTGTTACTTAAACCCCTATTATGAGCCAAAAGCCTTCACTTGATATTATTCCAAGCCTAGCTTGGGGGAGCTTTTGTATGGGTTGAGTTTGAGATTGGTTTGTTGGTTTAGTTTGGTTTTTGAGGAACTTAAAAGTGTATTTGCTGTGGTTTGAGAGTGAGAAAGAGAAAAGAAAGAGCAAGTTTAGAGTTGCGTGAATGAAGTTCAGAAAAATGAAAGAAAAATGAAATGAAAATTCAAAAGAATTCTAGTTCTTTCATTCACGTACGTTCATAAAAGAATATTCGCTCCATTGCTAGAAAATTGGGTTTGTTATGCGCTTTTCATTGATTTATGAGAGTTGGGTTATTTTACATGGTTTTATGGTGGTTGTTGGGAGTTGTGAAGGCCATCTTAGGCCTTGTTTGAATGGTTTATTCTCCCCCTTTCTTGGTTTTTCCACCACATTACCCAAAAGTATCCCCTACCTCTCACCTAAGCCCCATTACAACCCTATAAAGTCCTCTTGAGCTCGTGTCTGCAATGTTCATTTGATTGATTTCGAGTTAGTTTGTCAAGGTTAAAGAATATTTCTGCTAATTGAGTCGACTTGACTAGGATGAGCGTCATTGAACCTTCTTAAACACATGAGAGTGTGAGTGGGAAGGGTACTTATGGTCGGGTTGGTGAGTGTTCGGGCACATTCTTTGCCTGCCAGAAAATTGAGAGGAGTGACACCCTTGTGAGCGCCTTTTCAGGACTTGTATGCTTTGTGGATGCTTGAGTTTGATAAATTGCTTGAATGATTGGTGGTTGGATGGATTTGATGAGCCAAACTTGAATTATGCCTGCTTGAACGATTCTTAGTCTTGAAAATGTTTTGAGCTTTGATTTGTTTTATCTTTGGGGTGAGGTAATCTATTCCATGTTCATGTGCTGTTTGCTTGAGGACAAGCAAAGGTTTAGCTTGGGGGAGTTTGATATCACGTATTTATATAGAGTTTTCTCCCTTATTTACAAGCTAATTTGTGCGTCATTGGAGCTCTTGGGAGCTATTTTGTGCTAACTTTCGTATTTAGTTGTGGTTTCGTGTTTTAGTATTGAATTGCAGGTTTTATGGAGTTTTCTCCTTATTCCCGAGCTTTTTGGAAGCAACCACGGCTTTACGAGATGTTATGAGGCACGTAGGATGGCTCACGAGCTTTATGGATAGTTTAGGAGGTCCCAAGACCCCTAAACGTGAAGATTAGAGAACCAAGGAGTCAAATGAGGTTTCCGTGCACTGATCGGGCAGAAATGGCCCGATCGGGCGAAGTATTTATGATCGGGTATGAAAGTTGCGGACCCGATCGGGCAAGGCGTGCCCGATTAGATCGGGCGAGAACACATGTGCCCAGACCCGATCGGGCATCCACCGCCCGACCCCATCGGGTCTAGTGCTGCTAGGTCTTATTGGGACGCTGCGGAGGAGGCGAGCTTGCTGGCACTTTTTGTCGCATGACCCGATCGGGTGGGTGCCTCGGGCCCGATCGGGTGGGCCGTTTTCTCGCCTTATTGCTGCACTGCTGCTGCCAGAGCCCAGGAGTGAAGATTGGTGAATTTGTATGCGGACCCGATCGGGTACTGTGCTCGGGCCCGATCGGGTCTGGTGCTTTAATCGCGCTTTTTCACTTTTTGTTTCCGTTTTTAGTGAACTTGAGGGGTATTATAAATACCTTTTCCTCATATTTTTAGAGACATCTTTCATTCATCTATTATTCATCTTTCATTAGGTTTTAGACTAGTTTTATTCTACATTGCTCTTAGTTTAATTCAAACACTTTAGATTAATTTAGAGGTGATCAAACCTATTTCGATTTCAATAAAATTTCCTGCTTTCCGTCAATTGGTACTCTTCTCTACTCTTTATCTCTTTAATTACTTTGATTGCTTAGTTTAATTATTTAATTGTTCATGATGCAATTCTTAGGGTTTCATATTAGTTTTGTTGTTGCCGATTCGATTATGAGTGAGTAGTTCTCTTTCTAGGGTGTTAGATAGGAAAGCCATGTTTATACCATGATTGTGATTTAGATTTCTATCAATTTCTAGGGCTTGATTAGGGTGATTGTGATGTAGTTTGTTCTTATTGAGTAATTAATGTCAGTGTACAATTTCATTGATTGCTTGTGGTTAATAGTTGTTTGCACAGATCCGTCTTACGACTAGAGGCCTAGGACACATCAGTAGTTCTGATTACGTTAGTGAACATGCGGCGTATGTTGAACTATGAGCGTTGAGTCTTAACCATAGCTCAACATAGGCTCTAATCCCCCGACTCTTGACTTAGGTTTTAATAGTAGTTGACCATATTTGATTGGTATAAGCATGGTGGACCGACCTAATACCCTAGACTTTTATTCCATAGTTTAATCCTCGATTTATTCAGTCTTCTGTAGTCTATTCCTTAGTTTAATTAATTCCTTCCTGATTTCATCTAGAGTAGCTGAATTGGTTGAATATTGATTTAGAAACTCTGTCTCCCTGTGGATTCGACCCTGCTTCCACTGACTACCTAGTTAGAGGTCCGTAGGTTTATTTTTGATTAGGTGACACGACTAAAACCTATCAATATTTTATAAGCATTATTAATTTGTATCAAATAACCTGAAAATCATCGAAATACACAAACAGGGAGTAGTAGAGCGCAACTTATGTAATTCATGTCATTATGCACCTAAATGCTCTAAAAGAATTCTAAATGCAATCTAAATGTATCTAAAAACTATATATAAATGTGATACATCAATTTTATACTATATATTTGATATTCTTAAACGAACCTCTTTCATTGTGAATGAATAGTAACATAAAATAAAAGAAAAAATGTTAAATTTAGTACGAACTGTTACTTTTTAAATTTGAACAGATGTTCATTTAAATATTTCTATTGTTCCGTTAATACATTGCCTTCATTTGAATCACACACACTGTTTGAAAAAGATTGCGTTTTTTAGCATGAGCACACACACTAATGTAGCATCTACCCTTTAAATCTGTAGTGTGTCACGCGAACAGAGTTTTTCCAAAACTATATAATCTTCTCCAACATTCTTAACTGGCAAAAAAAAAATCCACACTCCACTTAAGTTCACAAAAACTTTCCGATGAGCAAGATCCGTTCCTAACATTCGACATGGGAACCCTTTTGCATCACAAAGCAACTCGTCCATTTTGAGTATTTTTTATCAACATCTCAAAAATATCCTTCGAAGACCCCACTCCTACATCACAAAGGCCTCGATAAAACAAACTACTCATTTGCAACAAAACAATAACAGCCAGTCTTATTGCAGTGAAACAAACTTACAAACCAAAACCACAAAGCAGCCTTTATGCTCTTACACCAGCATAAATAAAAAGCACGTTACAAATCAGCAAAACCACAAAATACTTGTAAGCAAACACAATGAAAAAAGACCACACACTCTGTTGATTGAAGAGCCGAACAGAGTTTAAAGTACTACGAGAGTGCCCTCACTTCGACTTTTGTGGAGTGACAGGCCAGATCTCAAGCTTTGGAGCTTGTTGCCAATGTCAAAGTGATGATGGCGGTCGCCCATTTTTGCTCCACTTGGTGGTACAAGCAAATGTTTCCCTTTAGATTGCTTAAGAGAGTCTGACACTTGACCCTTCGGCCCGTGTGTAGAAGAATGTGTTGATCGCTTGAGAGCACCACTGCCCCGACGTGAAGAAGATTTGTGATCAGATCTAAGCCCCCTATCTGAAATACCCAGACGAACAGACCTATCTGAGGAATCTTTCAGTGTGCTGGTTTTTGTATGCTGCCGATTGTAGTAAGCCAAATGAGGAAGTAGACCTAGTAAATACTTCTTCAGTTGCTCATCACCAACATTTTTCTGGGCTGGGTTCCCTTCTAAACTGATTGCTTGCAAGGAATTATAGTTTGCAGCTAGCTGGCCCAGACATTTGGAAGTAGCAATCTTGTTAAAACGCAAATCAAGAACGGTCAACTTTAATAGCCTGTGTAGACCTTCCACTTCACTTATTTTATTTCCAGCCAAGTATAATTCCTTCAAAGTGGAACACGATGCAAGACCTTCAAAAATAAGAGCACACCACGCACATGAGAAAGCACGATATAAGATTTAAAAATTTTAAAAAAAACACCAACAATTCAATACCAAAGATCTTAGAATTACAGGAATTGAGATGTGCTATTAACATCATGGGAACAGGTATTCACCATGACTTAAACTCTCTACGAGAATCAAATAAGTGCATCAACCATTAAACGGTAATGCTAAAAAAAGTTATTTATCCCAGACATGATAAGAAAAATAAATACTTAAGAATCGAATTGGTAAGCAGGTGTTACAAATTTCCTTGCCCAAACAGAATGAAACAAACATTTCATCAGAAACGGAGAGAGGATGGGAGGTAACCAAATACAATTCAACAGTCTAAGGTTATCCCCTTGTTTATGATACTTCAAGCAAGAATGGATGAGATAGTTTAAAAGGCTAAAGACCAGCAGGCTTACCAATACTCTGCCTCAATGCTCACCACTAAATAAGTTAATTGAGCAAATTTGAATTCTGTTAAATGTGGGAAGGTTATTACAGAACTTAGGAGCATCACTAATTGGGAAAACATCCTAAAGGTTTAGGATGTTTTAAAAGGCAAAAGGAGACCCGAGGCCCAGAGAGCCCCTTGGAGCCTAGGCAAGAGGCGCAGGGCAAGGCGTAAGCCTTTTATAGGTAAGGCGCAATTAAATTGATTTTTATTTTTGGCCATTTTCTACGGTACTAAATTTTCCAATAAAAAGAGCACATAATTATAATTGTATACACTAAAATAATAAACCTTAAAACTGTGTGCAATTAATTTAGGGCTTTTACTCTATATTATCAAATTATAATCAATAAAGCCTATGTAAGTCTTAATTTCAAGAAATTTTTTATTTTCTTTTTCCTCACCTGTAAGCATTCTCATTAAAAGAGCTCAAGGCGGTCAGAGGCGAGGCATACAACTTGTTGCACCATCTGAATTCGCCCCGCCTGGATTAGTAAAAGCGTTTTGATGGTCGCCTGAGCTTGCCTTGCACTCAGGGGACCCTTGGGCGCGGTTTTTACAGCTATGATGGAACAAGACTACTCCAACATAGACCAAGGAAATGGATACTCCTACCTACAACAAACAACGGATCCACGATCACCCCTCATATTGCCTTCCATTCCAACAACAAATCACACCATGGACACACCAATTCCTTTCAATATCGTTTCTTTATCCAACATTGTTTTCAAAAAGAGCATTTTGCAGAAAGATAAAGAATACATATGTAAGCAACCACATGTCCAGCTAAACTTACCATGCCCAATTCTGGATATTTTGTTGTAGCTTAGGTCCAATAAGCGAAGTCTTGTAAGCTCTCTTAAGCCTTCAATGGTTGATATCTTGTTTTTGGACAAATTCAACATATGCAGTCCTCGGGGAAGAGCACCAGCAGTTATTCTCACTGTAACAAGCCACTAAACATCACCAAAGTACCTTGGCGCAGAAAGATAGAAGCTAGAAGATCAAAGAGAAGTAATAAAACAAAGGAAGAATACATTCTGGCAAGTAAAAACTAAAACTGGAAAAAAGACAATGAAGATAAATGTAGCGCAAATTTTGCTTTAACCAACCTATAGAGTTCCCAGACAGATTTAGAACCTTTAAGCTAACAAATGCACTGAGAAGTGGGATTGCAACCAAACCGTGATTTGCCATTTGTGCAGCGGTAGCAGCAGCATTTAGAGAAGATATGTATCTTTTTGCTGCCTCCATACCTGGGTTTACCCTCATCTCCACCTTTTCCAGGCCATTCAAGAATGCAGAATCTCCCTTTATCTCATTACCATAATCAGCTACTTCACTCAACTCTTCTACAGGGCTGCAATGTTGAAGATCACTAACCCAATCCTCAATCTGTTTGATCTTGAAATCCTTATTAGCGAAATCATCCCAGCGATCACTTGAGGAATTCCCCTGGCCATGCCTTGTATATCCAATCTCATCTGGCGTTGGCACTATCCAGTCTTTGCTTGAGCAGCCATAATTATATGAATCATAATTATCCAATTGAGCAATTTCCCCATCAAATTTTTCAGGAGGGTTAAAGCTATCATGCTTATTTATTCCAGCAGTTTCTGCATCATCATGACCCGATATATTTTCCTTTTCGACAGAGAGCACATTCAGATCCTCAAAAGATCGATTGCGAGGAGTCAATATAACACGGGCAGAAAGACTAGGAGATGTAGGAGACATGGATCCAAAATTGGGCATCGAATAGGATTTAGAAATGCAGGATTGAGTAGGTGTATTACGACCAGAACCATCAGGACCCTCGGTATACAATGAGAGATTAGAATCCTCATGGCCGTCCTTCTTATAATAATATGGGTTATCAGCAACAAAGACTAACCCATGGTTCACCGATTCAGAAGTTAATTGGGGACGCAAAGAATGGCGAGCTTCTAAATCCTGATCAGGCAAGGAGGTTCCTGGACTCTTAGCGTCATTTGTAGGTAATACTTCAGAAGTCTCGTCACGATCAAGTGAACCTTCGAAAGAAAACCCCTGATCAAGGCAGTCATCATCATTACTACCACCAAAGACTCTTGCCTTCTGATCCAATTGACAACCAACAGAGAGACTTCTTCTAAGATTTCCTATATCAAAGTGCACAGAGTCTGCATTGCTCTCAGCACCATACTCACATTTTAGTTCTCCAGATTTCCAACTACGAGAGGCGGAAGTATAATGCTCATCACCACATCCTAAGTTATTAGCCTCCTTTTTCAGCATATGAAATTCATGCATAATTAAAGGATCGATAGAGTTTGCTGATCCATAATTCGGTGAGCCATGTTGCAGCATCTTGACCTTTGTCTCGAATGAAGGTTGGGCTGATTGCTGTCAAGCACACAAACATAGAGGGATAGTTATAAGAATGCCATATAGGTATTTAATGACATCAACTTCAATAGCAAGAGCCTTTCCTATAAAGCTTCTACACTAACCTTTTGCTTGCGACTCTGAACTTGACCATAGAAGCATGAGAAACGACCCATTAGAAAATGCTACTGAGCTAGCAGCACGAAGAAGAACTAAACTGAACAATCTATCAAAGTTTCGGAGAGAGCTATGGCTAACTAAAAAATTTACATAATCGAATTCAAGTTTACTCCAACAGCCACTAGTAAACTTCAGGGACTTTGCAGACGGCAACCTTAGCCATAATCAACAGATAAACCCTCAGAAATACGGCACAATCTCCAAATGTGAGATGATCTTGATCTTCGCAAAACACACAGTAATATCACCCGATCATTAGTACCCCACACCCACTTGGAGGTGCGAGAACACTTCGACTTGGTTGCAGCTGCCAGAGTGATTGAAAATCTTTGCCAAGCTAGAAAGCTGAATACCAAGCAGGTATGATAGACAGAAACCTGACAGATTGTAGAAGGGCAGAAACCTAAGTGGAAAGAACAAAATGAAACATTCAATGCACTAGTACTTCAATCTTTTACTATGGGACAAGAGAAAATTCAATAAATGACGCCAATGGCATGGCTCTTTCAGCCAATCAGCTGTCAATTCTAAAGTGGCCTCTACATTGCCCATCAACGAAGCACAACAACTACTACAAAATGAGTCACTAACATAATAGAAGAACCAAAAATATGTAATAAGCACGTAAAATAATTCTAAAAATGTACTGCCCACATGCAAGTACTAACTACCACCAATAACACAACTAATTTCTTCACATTCAAATCTTCTCAGCAAGCAATACAACAGCAGAGACCAAACAATACCAATGCATACATATATAAAATCTAAGAGCAAAAACTACAGAGTTTTAATCACTAATCTGTAATCATTGTATTTTGACTCGTCAAAAATGTCAACAGCATATAAGGTTAGGGCTAAACCAATGGGAGATAGAACCTTTTGATTACTTAACTCATCTGATTCATTAGACTTCATCAAAAATATAAAACTCGTGTTTCCTTTTCTTCAATGCTTTGAAAAAATATCATATACCCATAGATTAGAATTCAATTATAGCAAAAGTTAAGAACAAAACGACAAAGATGTCAAGAGTGAAGACGCAACAGCACAAAGTTGAGAAAAAAGGTGGAAATCACAGCAGGAGAAACAAATCTATGTTAAATATAGTGGAGCCGTAAACAGGTTATTTCGCTGTACACATTAGGTATAGTCTGTCTCCATTCATGCATAAATCATCTGGTCAATCCACTTTGACTATGAGAGCGACCCAAATGAGTATTCTAAGTTGGAGTAGTAAGTTTCAAAATATTCAAACTTTCCGTTAGACTAATGACGTTTCAGATAGGTTGTAAAGACAGATTTGGATCTTGCAGATTTTTCTGCGGCTAATTGTATACACACATGACACACCAAGAGTTCTTTTATCTTCCCGTTACTCAGTTTAAGGCATATGTATGGTAGAAACCTTCATCCCACCTAAACTCTACGAGTTGACAGCCAAAATCTTCCCCATATGTAGATGCTTAGAGATTAAAGTTCATCAACAATCAGCCTGTGCAATACGTTCTATAAAATCATCTCAAAGCTGATGGTTAATAGGCTCAAACCCATTCTAAAGGACCTTGTCAGCAATTTCCAAAATGCTTTTGTTCCTGGGAGACAGATGACGGACAATTGCTTCATTGCGCATGAGATCTTGAACAGGATTAAAAGAAAGAAAAAAGGCAAAGGCTTTGAAGGGATCCTGAAACTGGACTTAAGCAAAGCCTATGACAGAGTGAGCTGGAAATTCCTGAAGGAGATTTTGGAGCGAATGCAGTTCCCTCACATTTGGGTAAGGTGGATTATGTAGTGTGTCACAACGGTAACATATCAAGTGCTGGTTAATGGAGAGCCTAGTGAACAAATTATCCCAAAAGGAGGACTCACGCAAGGAGACCCATTATCTCCGTACCTGTTTATTTTGTGTATGGAAGTATTGTCCGGAGAGCTCATAAGAAAAGAGAAGGAAGGAAAGATTAGAGGTATAAAAATTTCAAGGGCAGCTCCTTCTGTGTCACACCTTTTCTTTGCCGATGACGCCTTGCTTTGTTTCCAAGCATCTCCGCAAAGCTGTTGGGAAATAAGAGACATTGTTGAGACTTCTGTAAAGCATCAGGAGAAATGGTGAACTACAAGAAATCCCATGTTATGTTCACCCGAACACACCTCTGAAAGTTCAAAAAAAATCATGAGAAGCCCATTGGGAGTTAAGAGTTTATCAAGTTTGGGGAAATACTGCCTGATGGACGTGGACGGAAGGTCAACATCCCAATTTGGTAGTCTGGACACTAAGGTTAGACAAACTATCCAAAAATGGAAATTTTCTAACCTTTCTCCTGTAGGAAAGCTTCTTCTCATCAATTCTATCCTTGCAATGGTGGCAACTCATATCCTCTCGGTGTACTTACTCCCCCAAAAAATCATAAGGAAACTCAACAATCCCGAAGTTTTGGAGACTTACAAATGGGAAGGAGGTGTAAACATGAGAAATATCAGTGCTTTTAACAAAGCCCTCCTGCTTAAACAGGCTTGGAGAATCCACCACAATCCAAATTCCCTTCTTGCTCGAATGATCAAAGCCAAATATAAAGTGGATCCGATCACGGCCATCGCGACAAACAAGGAAGCCGGGGTTCCAAGGAAAGCCTCTTATGCCTACAGGAGCTTATTTCGAGCCACAAAGGATCTAGCAAAAGGAATCGGATACCAATTGGGGAAGGGCAATAGGATAAGAATATGGGAGCATAACTGGGCTGGAAATTTTCAAATTGGGAGTAGGGATCTTCAAGATGAGGGAAGGCCCATTATGGTGGAGGAGTTCATAACTCCAGAAAGGACCTGGAATACACACTTGGTGCGGAAATGGGTGAACAAAAAACAAGTTGAAGATGTCCTGTCAACTCATATTCCAGAGGAGAACATGGAAGACAAAATCATATGGGCACTAACTCCAAACGGTGGGTATACTGTTAAATCAAGATACTGGCTGTCACTGAAAGGAGATAATCACTTCGACAAATCGAATGGGTTCTGGAAGAGATTGTGGAAATCTAGCCTATAGCCGAAGTGGAAAATCTTCATGTGGAAACTGATGCACAATGCGTTGGCAGTTAATAACAACCAGCATAAGAGGAAAATAAAGGATGACATCACATGTCAACTATGCCTACAAGGAGTGGAAACCACCTCTCACCTCTTCAAAGATTGTACTATTGCAAAACATATTTGGGCAGCGGGTAATCTGGGAATACAATCTGATCAAAGCAGTACACTGAGCTTTAACGTGTGGGTCAAGAATTTCTGGCGCTATCTTTTTAAAATAGGGGAAGAGGAGATGGCTCAGTTCACTACGACTCTGTGGGCAATTTGGATCACAGGAATAATATTGTTATGAGGCAGGAAAAGGTGGATCCTAATTGTATTTTTTACATCCAAAATGAATGCATGGAGAGATGGAGAGCAGCGAGTCATGTGACTTCAACGAAAAGGAAGTCCCCCATCTCTACTTCTGGAGGTGATGCCGCTCTGGAAAGAATGGAATTTTGGGAAAAAGGGGATGCGGAGGGGCGGCCCATTATCACTCTACAAGTTGATGGAGCTTGGAAGAACCCTAACAAAAGAAAGAGGAATGAATGGGGTGCGGCTATTGGGTGGTGGAGTGAAAATGACAACTACACAATTACAGGAGCAGAAAGAGTATTCGCATCCTCAGCGGTGTAGGCAGAAGCGAAGGCGTTCCTGAGAGGAATGAAAGAAGCTGCACAATATTCCCAAAATGTTCACATAAAGACGGATAGTGCCTTACTCCTTAAGGCACTCCAACATCCGTCTTCTTCTCCGTCCCAAATACAAACCTTAATTAAGGATATTTTAACTATAGTTAAAAGGTGTGTTTATTTTAAATGTACCAAGGTTTCTAGAATAAATGTGGCTCGGGCACATGACCTAGCCACAAGAGCTAGGAAAGGAACTTTGTAATTTTTCTTCTACTATTTAGTAATATAAATTGATTCTCTCTCGCCAAAAAAAAAAACACGGTTCTCAAAAAGAAACTTCAGAAATTTTTGAAACCCTTTACTTAGCATTTCTCAATCAATGTGTTTACAGTAAATCAAAATTGTTTTTGTCCAAAGCACACAACAGTTCACTTGTTCACAACAAAATTAGATAACAAGCCAAAAAAACTTGTGCTCAACTTCATACATATATCTCTAAGAATCTATGTATAGGCAACAATCCGGTTTTTTCCCCATTTTAATCACTACCCATCCCCCACACTTCAATTACCTCCAAAATTCACCCAAAATTGAAAAAAGAACATCAAAATACACCTCGTAGTTGTGTATGATATAACAAATGACTCTAGTATCAAAACCGTCTATTTGTATCAATAAGACGAAAGATATAGCTGGCTAAACTAGTACTACAAAATCTAATTCATGAAATGCGAAAATAATAATGATACAAGACAAGGGTCACATCAAATCAAGAGAATTTCTTGTAACATATTCAACAGATTTGCGTCAAGGGATGTATGAAAGATAACGTTATGAAGGGAAATTCAAAACTTCCAAACAAAATCAAAATTCTCCAACCATAATACTAGAAGAAGAAAACAATAATATAATATATGAATATCAAACAAAACGAAAACAAGAATAAAGAGAAGAAAGGAAGGGGAAATTTTGAGAGCAGAAATGAAACCTGTTGTTAGCCAGATTGTCCAGGAAAAGGAAAGAGGGAAATAGAGGAAGAGGGACTGAAAAAAGAGAGGCGAAGGAAGAAAAGGGTCGTATACCTTGCGGAGAAACAACGAAAACAATACTGTATTTGCTTCTAGCCACCCACCCCTTTTTTTTTCTTTTTTTTTTCATCCATCTCTAATTTCTGCCGTCAAAGCCACACCTTGGAAAACAAACCCTAAAATTATTTTTAAACAAACATTTGAGTTTTGACATCATGTCCAAATTCTAGAGACTACATAGCCATAGGTCAATATTTTCGATACATAAACATTTATTTATATGTGTATGAGAGTATTTGAATTGTTTTAGTCATTTGTCTAAGATTCGAAAATTTGCAAATGAACGAAGGTAATTCTGAAAATACCTCTCTGATACTCAAGTCAAAATTACTTTTCTAGAAAGAGAAAATAGGGATAAGAGAGTTTACTGTAATGAGATTTTGGCCCTTTTATGTTTTTCTATCTGAATTATACATGTTTCATGAGTATCATGACTGACAGATGATAATACGCCGAGATATGTGCTTTCTTTTCTTATAAAAGCATCATCCCTTCATACTCTTCAATCTTCATTAGCTCCATTCACTCCATTCAGTTCATTTACTCCATTCAGTTCATTCACTCTATTGGGTTCATTCACTTCATTTTCTCTCTTCAAGCACTTCTCTCACTAGGAACTTCTTCAGTAACTCCTTTGGTTTTCAAGCATCGTAACCGAGGGTCATGTCGTACATTCCAATGGCCTTTCTTTAAGCTTTCTCAAGGCATACTGAGGGCTTTGTTCTTCACTTAATTTGTCCACGAGTGAGGGTTGTAGGTCCTACATCAACCAACAGGACTTCTTTCAACCAACCAAGGGCTTATTATTACTGTTGATCACTCGGGGTTTTTTCATTTATTAATTACCTTACTCGACCGAGGGATTTCATTTTATTAACTACCTTAGCCAACCGATGGATTATAGCCTCTCTATAATTCAATGTATTTTTAGAATAAACTTCAATAATTTTGAGTAGTATCGTTGTTGTTGTGCTATAAAAAATAAATGGACAACTACTCAAGATTGTACGAGCACTTCACCTTATTTTCCTTTGTATGACCCTAGGGAGGAAATTTGGTCTGAGGGGAGTTAGTTATAGCGGTAGCTAATAAATCTGTAAATCCATTAATACCAACGGGAATACCTTTGCATGTACTATCCCCCATCCAAGATCCTGAACTTGAAATTATTGATATTGTTGAGCAGGTCCCCTTTCTATGGGAAATTTCTATTGCATTTGGTCCAACAATTAGAAGTTAACTGGACAGATTCTTATCCGACGGGGGTGTAAGGATTTCCGATAGTGATGATGATGATGCTTCGAGTTCTTCAGAATTAATATATGAGGGTATGAGGGCTTAAGAATGTAAGAGGGATGGGCCATCTGATTTCCATTTGAGTGTCCCCGAGGCAAATATAGTCTCCTCCAAGGGACCGTGCATTTGAGTGTCAAGTACATTATCTGCGACTTTTTTTCTCATAGTACGCCCTGATAGAAATAGCTCTGTACATAGACCTTCTCTTGGTTGTACTGTTGTGTATATGTTGAGCTCGAAGAATTTTAAGATTCCTTTTGCATCCGTTTGCAAAAGACTGAACTAACTAAATGGACAACAAAGACTGAACTAACTAAATTCATTCGTTAATATACATTGGCAATGAACGGGCACCGTCCTCCACTTGGAGTAATATACGAGATACTATTTCTTGTATAAGAGATTCCATATCTCTTACTAATAAAGTAAAGTTCCATGAACTTTAAATAACTTGACTCGAGAAGAACACGCTTGTTAGTGAAATGAAAGAGAGAGTGAGCCCCAAGACTCAACATCTCGACAGAGACACTATGAGTGACACCTAATCCACTCGATAACCTTCTTGATAATTTGGAATTCCATAAAGCTTTCTTGATAAAATAAAAGCAATAGCATCGTCATGCTATGCCAATGCAGGAGTATAGTTGCACACTAACTCCCCCCTTATGTTCAATACTCATGGGGGATCCTACCCAAGAGTTTTATTGCCAAAGCCTGATACATGAGACACACACAACTAATAACATATAAGCATATAAATTAGTTTCTTATCTTTCTTTAATAAGTGATAACAAACAAGTATCACAAACAATCTCAATTATTATTCTTTCGAGCTCTTGCTCAACTTCTTACTTAAATGACTCTTTGAGTCCTTTCTTTATTTATTAAGGATCCATGATCCAACCAATTGAGTCCTTGCTCAATGGTTTAACTATATGTGGGACCTTACTTAATAACTTTAACTACTAGTGAGACTTTGCTCAATAACTTTAACTATTCACGAGACCTTGCTCAATAGAATAAACTACTCATGAGACCTGGCTCAACAAATACTCTTACAAGCCATATCTTCAAGAATAACATAAATAAACTTTAATCATTGTCAAAATCAATAAACATCAATAACATATTTCTCGAATGAGAGGAATAACTCAAAAGTTCTATTCCTAGTCTCCTTTCTATGTTCACAACAAAACCTCATACAATCTTAAGGCATACGCCTCTCCTTACTTCTCATGCTCAACAAATAATCCTTATAAACCACTAAGGTCAAAGGTCAAATTGTATTTACCTTGCTACTACAATGGAATGACCAAACAAAAGCCTCATTTGCTTTTATAATGCTTGAAATCTACCAATAAAGAAGTATTAATAATTAGTACGTAACAGCAAGCAATTCAAGGCTATTAATTAATAAAAACCAGCTTTTAAATAATAATAATAAATCTGATTTTTATTTTAAAACACTCTAAAAACTCTTTTAAATCATAAAACTTGAAAACCTTTACTAGTAGACAAAGCCCAATACAAACTAATGCTTAAAACTTCATAAAAACTAATTATTTATTAATTAAAATACATCAGTAAATTAATTATAAAATAATAAAATAAAAATAATTTTTTTTTAAGATTTGTGTGTGGTTCGAAAATCACACCACAACCAACACAAAAACGCAACCGATCGGCTACCAACGAAACCACAATAACCACCGCCTATTGGCAGCGGCGCTAGGTGGAATCACGGACCACCAGCCCAACCACCAGTCATATGGCTGCGGGAAAAGCGAAAGAAGAGCCGGTCAAAAAGGGGAGAGTGGAAGAGAGGAAAGAAAAGAGAAAGAAAAGGTAGAAAATAAATAACCCTTTGATTCACTTTAATGGTTGCATGATCCTCCTACAAAAAATCAATGGAGAAAACTAATTTAGAACTTGAATCAATGGAGGAATTGATGGAGAATAAAAATTAGGGTTTGAGAGAGAAATGATAAAAAGAGAAACCCTAATTGCTCCTTGTGAAGATGGTGGCGAGTAAATGATAGAGAAAACCTTAATTCCTCCTTTTATAGTGGAAAAAGACTACGTTTTGTTAAAAAGACCAAAAAACCCTTAATGATAAAATTTACCAAAACACTCTTCTTTTTAAAATTACTAAAATACCCTTTTTACTGAAAATACTAGTTTTTAAATAGGTTTAATATTTCAAAAATTATTAAAACTATTTAATTAAATAACTCAAAAATATGGGGGATTACAGTCTACCCCCCTTAAAAGAAGTTTCATCCCGAAACTTAAACAAAACCTCCTCTCTTTTTCCAAAAACAGTAACTTTGAAAACTCGGGAGTATTATGCCCCCATAAAGTAATTCTTTCTAAAGAAGTAGCCAATCATACGCTACTAAGTAAAGTAAGTAGCCAAATAGTACGCTACTAAATAATACTTTTGCCTTGAATGCTCAACTGAGAAAATCTTACTTTGCTTGAAAAGCTTTCCTTGAAAACTCTAAAAATCATGCAATAATGCAACAAATTCTTATTAATTTCTAGCAAAACGCACGCGCGCGCTCTACTCCCCTTAAAAGGAGTTACGTCCCAGAACTTAACTCACCTAGACGAAAAGATCGGGATACTTCTTTCTCATGGCATTTTCGGCCTCTCAGGTAGCCTCCTCAGTACGCTGGTTAGATCACAAAACCTTGACTATCTTTATATCCTTATTTCTTGTACTCCTCACCTTAGAGTCCAAGATTTTCATTGGTCTCTCTTCGAATGAAAGAGTCTCATCCACTTCTATAATCTCGGGAACTAATATGTGAGACTTATCACATATCTCTTTAGTTGGGATACGAGAAACACATTATGCACCTTTCCCAAGTTATTTGGCAAATTCAGACGATAAGCCAATCTTCCAATTCTTTCAATAATGTCATAGGGACCTATAAACTTCGTTCTAAGCTTTCCTTTTTTCCCAAAATGCATCACCCCCTTCATAGGTGACACCTTGAGTAACACTTTCTCACCAACTTGATACTCACTATCTTTTCTATTATGACGCATACGCCTTATGACGATCCTGGGCCGCCCTCATCTTCTCGCGGATATATCTCACTTGATTCATAGTATCCTCGATCATTTGCGATCCCAAAGTAACCGTCTCACTAATATTGTTCCAACACAATGGACTACGACATGCTCTCAAAAGCCATCTTAATGCTCGAATGGTAGTTATTATTGTACGAGAACTCTATCAAAGCTAACATATCATCCCAAGTCTTAGGATAATCTAAAACACATGCTCTCAATATATCTTCAAGAGTCTGAATGGTTCTTTCTGATTGACCATCACTTGCTGGATGAAAAGTCGTACTCTTAAGCACGTCGGTCCCAAAAGCCTTCTGTAAAGCATCCCAAAAATGAGATAAGAATCTCGAATCTCTATCTGAAATAATTGTGGAAGGAACTCCATGATGCCTCACCACTTGGTCCACATATACTTTACCACACTGCTCCATCGACCAGTTATCTTTCAGAGGCACAAACTTGGCTACCTTAGTTAGCCTATCTATGATCACCCACACTTTGGTGTATCCCTTTGCTGTGTTGGGAACACCTACAAAAAAATCCATTACCATACCATCCCACTTCCACTCAGGCACTGGTAACGGTTGAATCGTCCCCTGAGGTCTCTTGTGTTCACTCTTGACCTTTTGGCAAGTCAAACATCGAGCAACAAATTCAGTTATTTCTCTCTTCATATTATTCCATTAAAACATTATCTTCAAGTCCTTATATAACTTATCCCCTCCATAGTGGATAGAATAAGTCGTATTGTGTCCTTCTTTCATCACTTTCTCTTTCTACTCGGTGCAACTCGACAGTATACACCACCTTCCATTTAATCGGCTACTACCATCCTCATAGATACTAAACTTTTTTGTGTTCTTCTCCTCGATCAACTTCTTAATATTCTCCATCTCCTCATTCCCTTCTTCAGCCTTTAAAATCTCCTCATTCAGTGTTGATTGTATTGAAAAATATGCTTCCACTCCACCACTTCCAACAACTTCAATATTAAGCTTCCTAAACTCCTCACACAACCTTTTTGGCAATACTAAAGTACTCATACTATGGCTAGACTTGCGACTTAGAGCATCTGCAACTACATTCGTCTTTCCTTCATGATATATGATCTCGATATCATAATCATTCACCATCCTAACCACCTTCTCTGCCTCATATTCAAATCTTTTTGAGTGTACAAGTACCTCAAACTCTTGTGATCGGTGTACAACTTAACCTTCACCCCATACAAGTAGTGTCGCCAAATCTTCAAAGCACACACTATTGCGGCTAATTCTAGATCATGGGTTGGGTAATTCACCTCACACGGTTTCAATTTCCTAGAAGCATAGGCTATCACCTTTTTATTTTGCATCAAAACACATCCAAAACAATTCTTTGATGCGTCACTATATACTTCCAACTCAGCATTTTCCTCTGGCAGTGTCAAAATCGGAGCCGTAGTCACCAACTCCTTAAGATTCTTAAAGGATTTCTCACACTCTTCGGTTCATATGAACTTCATCTCCTTCTTCATAAGACTAGTCATCGGCTTAGCTATCCTCGAGAAATCCTTCACAAACGCCTACCCAATAAACTCCTTATGTTAGTGATATTCCTAGGTGTAGACCATTCACTAACTACTTTTATCTTTGCCGGATCCACAAAATCTCCATCCTTCGAAACAATGTTGCCAAGAAATGCCACTTCTTCCATCCAAAATTCACACTTCAAGAACTTTGTGTACAACTGATGCTCCCTAAGTGTAGACAACACTAGCCGTAGGTGCTCCTCATGCTCTTATTTATTCCTCGAGTAAATAAGGATATCATCAATGAAAACCACAACAAACTTATCCAAATATTCCCAAAACACTCTATTCATTAAGTCCATAAACATCGATGGTGCATTGGTTAACCCAGATGGTATCATTGTGAACTCGTAGTGGCCATATCTAGTCCTAAAGGCAGTCTTTGGTATGTCCTTCTCTGCAATTTGCAACTGGTGATAGCCTGACCTCCAATCAATCTTCGAAAATATCGAAGCTCTTTTTAGCTGATCAAACAAATCATCAATCCTTGGTAACGGGTATTTATTCTTCATAGTCACGTTATTGAGATCCCTATAATCGATAGATAACCTCAAGCTCCCATCCTTCATCTTCACGAACAAAACAGGTGCTCCCCACAGTATCTAGGTCTAATATACCCCTTCTCAAGTAACTCCTCTAGTTGCTTATTTAACTCCTTCATCTCTGCTGGAGCCATTTTATAAGGTGCTTTTGATATTGGTGCAGTTCCTGGAACTAAGTCTATAGTGAACTCCACTTCTCTCTGAGGTGGCATTCCAGGTATGTCTTCGGGAAATGCATGTGGGAACTCATTCATTACCTCCACATCCTCTACTCTAAGATTTTCTTCCTCCACCCTCTACACACTACATAAGCATAACAGTGCTCCCTTACTCACTTGCTTCACCAAACTCAAAGCTGAAATGATCTCGATCATATTCCCTTCTGATTTTCCCTTAAAAGTCACCTTCTTTCCACTCTTATTCCTCCATCTCACCTTCTGTTCTCCACAAATAATCTCGGCTTTATATTCTTTAAGCCAGTCCATTCCCAAATTAACCTCCAAGTCTTCTAGGAAACTCTATAAGGTTGGTCTCAAAATCTACATCCCCAATTCTCACAAGGATATTCTCATATACTCTAGAGCAAGTCACGATTTCCCCAGATGGTAACATAAATGGTATCTCAACAGTCTTAGCGTTCTCTAAGCCATATTTAGAAACAACTAACTTTGAAACAAATGAACGTTCAGCTCCGGAATCAAATAAAACTTTAACAGAAGTGGAGTTGATAGAATCATTACCCGAACTACATCCTTAGACGTCTCAACTTCTCTAGCAATGATCACATTCAACCTCGCAACAACAGGCACACTCGGTCCAGTTCCACTCAAAACCGTCTTGTTGTTCCCATTCTGCTTGTTTGCACCTTGATAGTTGCTTCCTCCTGGATGGTTTCGATTACCCTGACCACTCTGGCTTCCATTCTTTCCCATAGTCCTCAACTCAGGGTTCTTTGCAAAATATTCGTACTCTCGATGACCTGATTTGTGGCAGTAGTTACACTCCATTGATTATCCTTAACAATCTTTCCCAGTATGATTGTAGGGACACTTCTTACAGAAATACACGCTTTCTCCTCCTTTATTTTCCTTATTAGAGCTATTTCCACCCTTCTGTTGATGTTGATATTGGCCTTCATTTCTCTGGCCACTAGCTTGTCCTCCTTGGTAAAAGTTATGTTGGGGCTTGAACTTCTTGTCGTTCTTCTAAAAGTTCTGACTTGGATTCTCCTTCCTCTTACTAGTTAAGTTCTCAAATCCAGCTTGTTTCAAATCGGAACCTAAATGGGCAGCTCTATCATACACTTCCTCTAAGGTCTTGGAAGTGGCACCTCCTAACCCAAGATTCACCTCAAGATTAAGACCAGTCTCAAACCTAATAACCTTCTCTCCTCAGTAGGCAATAACTCTGGAGCAAATTTCATCAACTCAACAAACTTGTCACAGTACTTCTCCACAGTCATGTCCCCTTGGTTTTACTCATCGAATTTAGTGGCTTTTTGCCTTCTTAGAAAATTAGGGTAAAACTTCTTCTTCATAGAGGCTTCAAAAACCTTCCAGTCAAAAATAGGCCTCGCTAACAATGTCTCATTGTGTTGCGACCACCAAAAGTCAGCCTCTTCCTTGATGTAATACGCAACTATAGCTACGTTTCTACTTTATAGGCATCGAATAACATCAAATAACTTCTCAAATCTCTAAACCAGATCTCAAGCTTGCTACGTTCACCCTTCCCATCATAAGAAGACGGTTTGCTATCATTAATCCTCTTAAACAAATCAGTAGGTTGCTTCTTTGTAGAACGTCTCCTAGCTAAGTTCAAGGTGGCTCGAACCAAAACCTGATCTGAGCATCAACTCTAGCGTTTCTGTCTGCCATTGATCTGCCTAAGAAAAGAAAATGCGATTCAAAATCCTTCTATTGACCCCTTACATAGGTCATAACTACTAAGAAAACGTCACATTGACATTTAAACTAGGATTTCCTTCTCAAGGAACTACTATAAGAACTAGCACTACCTTGGGGTGACTACACTCTACGAGTAACTAGAAGCAAACTATAGTCCAATTTGGACCCCAAACAAAGTATATGATACTTTAAATCACATTGTAATCAAACACTTAGTCACATCAAGGAAACTAAAAACAAAATACACACTACTAAACCTTAGAAGTCCTACTAATCTAAGGCCTATAAAGAGTTAGTGACTAATGCGATGCAATGCATATGCGATTCCCTTCCCTTTTGAAATTCCAACTTGAAATACGTTTAGTTTCAAAAAACATTGTAAAACAAACTTCAAACTAAACCTTGAGAAACCAAATCATAAGTAGTCAAACTTTTAAAAAATTAAACCTTCAAACTTAACTCTCTAGTAACCACTTTGTAACACCCTGATATCACGTATTTATATAGTCTTTTCTCCCTTATTTACAAGCTAATTTGTGCGTCATTGGAGCTCTTGGGAGCTATTTTGTGCTAACTATCGTATATAGTTGTGGTTTTGTGTTTTAGTGTTGAATTGCAGGTTTTAGGGAGTTCTCTCCTTATTCTCGAGCCATTTGGAAGCAACCACGGCTTTACGAGATGTTACGGGGCACGTAGGACGGCTCACGAGCTCTATGGATAGTTTAGGAGGTCCCAAGACCCCTAAACATGAAGTTTAGAGAGCCAAAGAAGTCAAAAAGGAGGTTTCCGTACTCTGATCGGGCAAAAATGGCCCGATCGGGCGAAGAAATATTGATTGAGTATAGATGTTGCGGACCCGATCGGGCAAGCGTTGCCCGATCCAATCGGGCGAGCTCACATGTGCCCAGACCCGATCGGGCAACCTCTGCCCGACCCGATCGGGTCGGATGCTACTAGCTCTCACTATGATGCTGCGGACTAGGAGATTCAGCTGGGCTCATTTGCCTCCAGGCCCGATCGGGTACTGTGCTCGGGCCCGATCGAGTACTGTGCTCGGGCCCGATCGGGTGGGCCGCAGTCCTCACCTCCTCACTGCTGGGCTGCTGCGCTGGCCACAAGATCAAGAAGGGCGAGTTTTGTATTTGGCCCGATCGGGTACTGTGCTCGGGCCCGATCGGGTCTGGTGCTTTAATCGCGCTTTTTCACTTTTTGTTTCCGTTTTTAGTTAACTTGAGGGGTATTATAAATACCTTTTTCCTCATTATTTTAGGGACATCTTTTAATCATCTTTTCATTCTAGTTTTACTCTAATTTATTTCTCACTGTTCTTAGTCTAGTTTAAACACTTAGATTAGATTAAAGGTGATTGAACCTATTCCGATTTCAATAAAAGTTCCTGCTTTCTGTCAATTGGTATTCTTTCTTACCCTAATCTCTTTGATTATTCTCAATTGCTTAGTTTATTTATTCAATTATTCATGATGCAATTATTAGGGTTTCATATTAGTTTTGTTGTTCTTAATTCGATTATGAGTGAGTAGTTCTCTTTCTAGGGTGTTAGATAGGAAAGCCATGTTTATACCATGATTGTGATTTAGATTTCTATCAATTTCTAGGGCTTGATTAGGGTGATTGTGATTTTGTTTGTTCTTATTGAGTAATTAATGTCAGTGTACAATTTCATTGGTTGCTTGTGGTTAATAGTTGTTTGCACAGATCCGTCTTACGACTAGAGGCCTAGGACACATCAGTAGTTCTGATTACGTTAGTGAACATGCAGCGTATGTTGAACTATGAGCGTTGAGTCTTAACCATAGCTCAATACATGCTCTAATCCCCCGACTCTTGACTTAGGTTTTAATAGTAGTTGACCCTATTTGATTGGTATAAGCATGGTGGACCGACCTAATACCCTAGGTTTTTATTCCATAGTATATTCCTCGATTTAGTCCATTTTCCTTAGCTTACTCATTAGTTTAATTAATTCTTCCCTGATTTCATCTGAAGTAGCTGAATTGGTTGAATATTAATTTAGAAACTCTGTCTCCCTGTGGATTCGACCCTGCTTCCATTGACTACCATAGTTAGAGGACTGTAGGTTTATTTTTGATTAGGTGACACGACTAAACCCTGTCACACCCCCACAATCCCTCCATTTATAAATGTAACAGCCCGGATTTACCGACCAACTTAATTAGAGCTAAACACAGCGGAAAGCTTAATCCGGACTATTACCATCACACTCATCGTCCTAAAACGACGAGTATGGAACTCTAAAAACCTGAACTTTTTAAAACTTTAACTATAAAACATTAACACTAGATGAAGTTAACTAAATGATCTAAATGGTATTAATTAAATAATAATTGTCTACAGAAAATTCGGCAGAGCTCCGTTTGAAATACGGACCGCCTAAAAGTTAACTTAGGACTCGCGCCCAAATTATAAACCTGTATAACATTTTAATATATTTCCAGCAACTATTTCCAGCTTCTACTTTACAAATTCCTATTTAAAAACTATTTACAACATAACTAATAACTACGTTGTTACAAAGCCAATCGTCCTCGCCTCAATACACATAAGGATAGTTGTGATAAGAATTCATGCTTCAAGCTTCCACAACTTCACTGCTTCCACCTGAAACTAATACGACACTGCCACCCACCCAAGTGACAGGCCACAGAAATGACAAAACAAACATTTGACTCCCATCAGCAACGCGCTGAGTACTAAACCCGTAAAACAAGTAAAACCTGCTTTGGTGGCTTTTGTTCAAAACACTCGTCACATATATTCACAACAATTCACATAAATTCTATATATACTTCAAATCACTTACTCAACAATATACAACAATATACAACTCTTATTGAAACCGTAGTTCATAAGGAAAGGTAATAGCGATATAATATTTATTTGAAAACTCGGCTTATTTCCAAAACATTTAAGTTTCTTACAAGTAACATTCATTTCCATTTCTTATCTCGGTGTGAACGCGAGTGGAGAGGGGTACAACGTACCGGCTGTCTCCAAACTGTTGAGGGTCGTCACCCCACCTTTTATGTTCTGCTTGCAAGACTTAACTGGACATGTCCTTCAACGTCAGGATTTCGCCCCTCCTGATTGGGTAACAGCTAGGGAATACCCGCCCTAACCCGGGTGCATGTTCACAACCCCATTTCACCATTCTTATTTATATTATATATATTCAACATAGTATGTGGCGACTCCTTCACCTTATTTCACATATCACATTGTAACACATTCTCATAAATATCACGCTTTAATATTCGTAAATCAAGTGATATATAAAGTAATCGATTTGAAAATCATTTCAAATAATTATAAAGATATTATCAGCATGACTGATATCCCACAAGACCTCTATGGCTAATTCCTTTTCCAATAACATCTCCAATCGAATCACTTCACCGACCTCAACATAGTCATTTACTAATCAGTCGTAAACTCAACCTCCATAATTTACCTTAATAACCTCAACTCCTCTCATTATAAACTCCCTACTAATGTATACCTCAGTAATGGAACAGATCGATACTCATTCTATATTAGAGTCACTCGGACAAGCTAGCCCTAAATGTTTTCCTTTTATTAGATTCTTTTGTGAATCTCCCAAATCAACAACAATTGAACATAACAACTAATTCTCCAATCACAACTAGGACATTTACGTAGCTCAACTAGTCGCTAAGAAGGTTCTGCTAATCTTAAAACATAGACTTGATAAGATCGGGGACTTGATAAGATCGGGGATGATTCAGTTTAGTATCTTACATCTGAGTTTGTACAACCTTTATAAACAATAGTTATGGCTTTATCATTTCCTCGTTATTAACAACAGCAATCAGTTTTAGATATATACTAGTTACATTGTTATCTACACTTTCATATTTTAGACTTGCTAATCAATATATAGACCACCTCGTTATACATATGTTCTTATTTAGAATTCTGAATTAGAACCCCTTCGACTCTTAATTTACTTTCAAAATTAACTCTAACCAGTTCATAGACTCGTTAAGAAGATATTAACAATGATTATAACTCTCTAGTTAATCTGAATTGTAGTAATATCATTTAGGAGTCTCTCATTGTATTAAAGAAACTAATCCGTCTTTCAGGTTATTAGTTGGCTAGCAGGTTATTAGTTGGCTAGCAATTTAGTCATCTTTCTCTTTAATAATCATACGGACATTAATGACCATTTCATTGTATTTAGTCATAGTGAAACTTTTTACAATTGATGTCCATTCGTACCTCTAGTTCCTTAATTAGTGAAATTAATTTCTAATACCAATATACATTGATCTGGTTGAAACTTGACTAATTACTCCATCCCATATACAACCTAAGTTGTTTTAGTGACTCACTAATCAAGATTTTGATTTAATTCCTTAATTCCAGAAGTATTATATTATAACCAATTCATAAGTTACTAATTGAATTCCGAGTTAGAAACATGTTAACAACTATGCATTAGGTAATTAAATTGTATTCAGATTACATATAAGACTCATTAGTTTCAAGAATTTACTTAAAAAGAAGAATCGAGAAATCCCTTAGAACCATTTTGTTCTACTTACAAGGTTCCTCCCTGCACTAATCTCTCATTACAATAGTTATCAACCCCCTTCTCAACATCATCCCAAAACGAATGCTAAACGTGTGAAACCTATATCCACCTCCGCGAATTACACCAAACGACAAGCTTTCAACCATTACTAATGAACTTAGATTGAGTCCTACTTGTTCAAATTAACAATCTTCATACTCTAACCAGTCTCATACTTAAACTCATAATCTACGAATCTAACTACTTTAGTTTCCAGCCTCAAGATATCACCATATCACTAAAAATAGATAAATCTCAATATACCGAGAATTTGAATTCATGAACAAAAGAACCCAGTATCATAGCAACAAGCACAAACAATAGCAACATCCAAGTATCTCAATTTATACCAACTTACTAATATTAAACTTAAATCAGTAATTAAACAATCAAAATTCATTTCTAACTTGTGACTAAACCAGATAAGACCAAACATTAACTAGTCCAACAATTTATTCAAAACTGTATTTATGTTCTGTAATCGAAAGTAGTGGTTTAGTACCTTAGTTAGGGTTTCAAGGTGAGCAATAACGGCAGTGGAGGTGGTCGTCGGTCACTCACACAACCCTCCTCACGCACAATCCTTCATCCCTCTCAAGAAAACCCCCAATTTTGAGTATAATCTCTAAATAGATAGAGGGTTTTGGTGTTTTGAGTCTAACCCTATCTTGCTCCTTCCCTAATCGCCGGAAAGTTAGCCAGAATTGGCGTGAGATCTTCCGCAGTTGCGCCACTGCTTGCACGCGTCGTCCTCTTTCTTCCTCCTCCGCTGCTTGCCGTGGTTCGCTGCGTCGCCCCGGCGACCGTGTCTCCGTCTTCCTTCTCCCTCCGTCGGGCTCTCTCTCTCTCTCTCTCTCTCTCTCTCTCTTCCTCTTCCTCTGTTTCTCGCCTCCCCGACCCCAGCTCTCCCTTCTCTCTTTCCTCTTCTGGTTTCACGAATGAAACCAGCCCCCTTCCCCTTTGTTTTCTTTTTTTTTTAATCTTATTTGAGTGATGAATCACTCAACTCTCATTTCCCTTGGCACACATACCCCTTTGCCTTCTCTTCAATTGCCACGCGTCCCCTCATTCTTTTCCCTTTTTTTTTTATAACTCATTAATCTAATCTTATTTATTAAATATAAAACTTCTAGTATATATTTTGTATTACATAAACACAAATATATTAATGTATCTCTTTAAAATATAAAGTGTTATCAAAATAATAATTCAAACCCATTTCTTACATTAATATAAAGCTCTAAATTATTAAAAGTAATTCCGTAAATATAATTTAAAATAATTACGTCAATAAATATAGCACAACTTCCTACTATAATAATAAAATCAAATATAAGTTTTCATTTAAAACACAAGGGTTTCAGAAATTAATTAAGCTAATATTATAATTAATAATTAATAAAGGTGCTCCTAAAACAGAGCTATTACACTAAACCTCTATGAAACAGAGAAACTGCAGAGATGTTACGCCACGCATGATAATACGTAAGGCTAAAGAGAGAATAAAACGGAAGTCTTTTAAAACATACATACTTGAACTACTTTAACAACTCATAAACTACCCCATAATAGTTCCTTATTGAAAACAAACATATACCAAAATAACTTTATTGAAATAAGTGGTTTATGCACTAAAATTCCCATCTTTATGCTCATGATCCCCATGCACAACAACACCTGTACCTGAAACTCAACCTCTAAAATCTGATCACCATTCACTAACATATTCATGAATGGGTCGTCACAGGGTCATTGAGGTAAAACAATAAACAAAACAAACAAAACACATACATCAGCAACGCTGAGTACATAATGCTACTAAGCTAATGCAATAAATAATAATATATGCAATCCTCAAATAATTCGGCTTGCTCTTCTCATGATTCTACATGCACAACAAAGGTTGAAATAAAATAATTCATTCTTTAATATATATTGGCAATGAACGGGCACCGTCCTCCACTTGGAGTAATATACGGGCTACTATTTCTTGTATAAGAGATTCAACACCTCTTACTAATAAAGTAAAGTTCCATGAACTTTCAATAACTTGACTCGAGAAGTACACGCTTGTTAGTGCAATGAAAGAGAGAGTGAGAGTGAGCCCCTAGACTCAACATCTCGACAGAGACACTATGAGTGACACATAGTCCACTTGATAACCTTCTTGATAATTTGGAATTCCATAAAGCTTTCTTGATAAAATAAAAGCAATAGCATCGTCATGCTATGCCAATGTAGGAGTATAGTTACACAGTAACTCCCCCTTATGTTCAATACTCATGGGGGATCCTACCCAAGAGTTTTATTGCCAAAGTCCGATACGTGAGACACACACAACTAATAATATATAAGCATATAAATTAATCTCTTATCTTTCTTAAATAAGTGATAACAAACAAGTATCACAAACAACCTCAATTCTTATTCTTTTGAGCTCTTGCTCAACTTCTTACTTAAATGACTCCTTGACTCCTTTCTTTATTTCTTAAGGATCCATGATCCAACCAATTGAGTCCTCCCTCAAAAGTTTAACTATATGTAGGACCTTGCCCAATAACTTTAACTACTAGCGAGACCTTGCTCAATAACTTTAACAATTCACGAGACCTTGCTCAATAAAATAAACCACTCATGAGACCTTGCTCAATAAATAAGCATGCAAGCCATAGCTTCAAGAATAACACAAATAAACTTTAATCATGCTCAAAAGAAATAAACATCGATGATATATTTTTTGAATGACAGGAATAATTCAAAAGTTCCATTCCTAGTCTCCTTTCTATGTTCACAACAAAACCTCAAACAATCTTAAGGCATAAGCCTGTCCTTACTTCTCATGCTCAACAAATAATCCTTAGAAACCATTAAGGTCAAAGGTCAAAGTGTATGTACCTTGCTACAACAATGGAATCACCAAACAAAAGCCTCAATCGCTTTTATAATGCTTGGAACCTACCAATAAAGAAGTACTAATAATTAGTATTTAACAACAAACAATTCAAGGCTACTAATTAATAAAAATCAGATTTTAAATAATTATAAAAAATTTAATCTATATATATATTAAAAAGCGTAAGCAAGAATTGCTATCTGCCACGTGTCACCATCCCTTTTTAAATAGCATTTTATCCAACAACATTCTCATATACTAAAAAAATGTCAATGTGAAGATTTGAACCCTCAACCTCATGTATGGAATGAAGAACTCCAACCACTATGCCACCATATTATTATTGATGTTTCAATCCATAATAATGATGATATATAAATTAAAATCAAGAGTTAAGTTGTCTAAATGAGATGACTTATATTTTATTTAAATGATATTTTACACGCTAAATTGCATTAGTTATCGCTAACTAATAACCCGAGCATCGCTAGGGACTAATACTAGTTTTTATTTTAAAACACTCTAAAGACTCTTTTAAATCATAAAACTTGAAAACCTTTACTAGTAGACAAAGCCCAATACAAACTAATGCTTAAAACCTCATAAAAACTAATTATTTATTAATTAAAATACACCAATAAATTAATTTATAAAATAAAAAAATAAAAATATATTTTTTTCTTAAATTTGTGTGTGGTTCGAAAACCACACCACAACCAACACAAAAACGCAAACTGTGGCCGGCTACCAACGAAACCACAACAATCACCACCTATTGGCAGCGGCGCTAGGTGGAATCGCGGACCACCAGCCCAACTACCAGCCATATGGCTGCGGGGAAAGCGCAAGAAGAGCCGGCCAAAAAGGGGAGAAAAACGAGTGGAAGAGAGGAAAGAAAAGGGAGAAAATAAAAACTCTTTGCTTCACTTTAATGCTTGAATGATCCTCCTACAAACATTCAATGGAGAAAACTAAATTAAAACTTTAATCAATGGAGGAATTGTTGGAGAATAAAAACTAGGGTTTGAGAGAGAAGAGAGAAAAAGAGAAACCCTAATTGCTCCTTGTGAAGATGGTGGCTAGTGGATGATGGAGGAAACTCTAATTCCTCCATTTATAGTGGAAAAAGACTATGTTTTGATAAAAAGACCAAAATACCCTTAATGAAAATCTATACCAAAATACCCTTCTTCTTGAAATTACTAAAATACCTTTTTTTTTTACTGAAAATACTAGTTTTTAAATAGCTTTAATACTTCAAAAATGATTAAAACTTTTTTAATTAAATAACTTAAAAATATGGGGGATTACAGAAATCGAGCTAAACAACTCGCATAATAATTTGTAACAATGTCCTCTAAGTCCTCCTCCGCTGTTCTCCACTCACCACTAGCATCACGAAGGCCCTTGATGTGATTTTTTTGTCGCCGTTGGTTAGCCTTGTGATGGAAATACTTTGTATTTCTATCTCCATCCCTCACCTCCGAGACTCTGG
Organism: Patellifolia procumbens; assembly: GCA_947645195.1. Lineage (NCBI taxonomy): Eukaryota > Viridiplantae > Streptophyta > Magnoliopsida > Caryophyllales > Amaranthaceae > Patellifolia > Patellifolia procumbens. Next base: position 4,419,553 of record CANSGD010000016.1, read on the forward strand.
ACCGGCGATACCAATAAGCGTCGTGCTTATGATGGAGGTCATCAAGAGTAGCTTCGAGCCTAGCGCACTCCGCAATATCATTAAGAGTAGCTTCGTGCTTATGATGGAGGTCATCAAAGAGTAGCTTCGAGCCTAAGTCATCAGTCACCTCTCTTCTTTGTGCCTCTCCCAACCTCACTTCCATATCATCAATCTTCCTCCCTAAATTGTCATAGTTGTTTTTTCTCCATACTGTGAGGTCACGAGCCATATTTTCCAATCTTGCCTCCATGGTACAACCCACTGAACATTCCCAAGCACCACGCACCACATCTTCACACGATTCACCAATCAACCAACAAGTTTCAAATTTATAGCCCCTATGTCTCTTCCTTTTGCGTTGCCCCCTATCCACCACATTACGTAAAAGGAGGGCTAGGTGATCATATTTGTACCTCGTCAAATGCTCCACTAATGCGCTAGGGTAGAGCGAAAACCAAGCAGGATTAGCCAGGCAACGATCCAACCATTTTGTAATTCTCGTGGTGACAGAATTTCCACGTTCCCAAGTATACTAAGACCCCGAATAACGAACTTTACGGAGCAGACAATCATCCACAACCTCTCGAAAATTCCCCATCTCCCTCCTCTCACTTGAAGATTCACCCTCCTTTTCTTCGTAGCTCATAATCTCATTGAAATCCCCCCCCCCCCAATGATGATGGGAATAGTCTCGTCCTCACAAAGGTTACGAATGAGACTCCAAGTATAATGTTTATTGCTCGACTCAGGCCACCCATAAATTCCTACCACTCGCCATACTCCTTTTGAACTCGTTACTTCCCCACAAATATGATGGAGTGAGAAAGAAATGAGATCAAAGTTAGAAACATCATTATTCCAGTAAAAAAAGGCCCCCAACTCTTGCAACACTAAACAGCCCAAAAGCATTTGTAAAACCAAGTCTAACTTTCAAATCTTCCGCTGCACTCTTATTAGTCATAGTTTTCAACAACAAAAAAAGAAAATCAATGGCATGAGACTTGCTCCATCTACGGAGCTGATGAACTTTCCAAGGGTCGCCAATCCCTGACAGTTCCAAAATAAGAGATTTATGACTCTCGGCAGGGTTGCTACTCGCCAACCTCCACTGTCAATAATTTTAGTTATCTCCTTGAAATACAAATCAACAACATGAGAAGCATCGTCAGTTTTATGCATAGGAATAAATAAAATGAGCCATTTCCGAAAAACGATCAACAATCACCATAATAGAATCCTTGCCTCTCTGTGTACAAGGCAAGCCAACAATGAAATCCATGGAAACAAATTCCCAAGGAAAATCTGGAACAGGCAAAGGAGTATAGAGTCCTTTGTGAAAAGTGCTCTTAGACTTCTGACACGTGGCATATCTACTCACTACCATACGAAAATCTTTAATCATGCGAGGCCAATAAATATGTTCACACAAGGTATCATGTGTCTTACGTATCCCAAAATGCCCGGCAATTCCCCCACTATGTATTTCCCTAACAAGCAACTCCCTCACACCACATTTTGGAATACATAGCCTGTTTCCCTTAAATAAGTACCCCTCCTGAACAACATACATGCCCTCAGGTTTAAGACAGTAAGAACAAAAATCAGCATCATCAACATACAAAATTTTAATTTGCTTAAACCCTAAAACCCTAGCATCCACCATAGCTAACATATAGGCACGCCTACTCAATGCATCAGCCACAACATTGGTCTTACCTTCTTTATACTTAGAAGAAAAAGTAAAAGATTGAATTCCACCCACTTAGCATGCCTCATGATCACTATGCAAAATGAATGGTTTGGGTCTTAAATAATGAGAACAATGATCAAGTGCCCTAACAATAACATAAAATTCCCGATCATAATTAGAGTAGTTAAGTCTAGCACCACTTAACTTCTCACTAAAGAAAGAGATTGGTCTCTTTTCCTGCACCAACACAGCTCCAACTCCCACTCCCCTTGCATCACATTCAACTTCAAACAACTCATTGAAATCAGGTAGAGCAGTAAGGAGCACTACATAACCTCTGTTTCACCTCTTCAAACGCTCTCTGTGCCATGGTAGACCAAGAAAACTCCCCTTTCTTCAATAATTCAGTGATAGGCGCCATGATGGTGGAGAAGTTCCGATAAATCTTCGATAAAACAAAGCAAGGCCATGAAAACTTCTACATTCACTAACATTGGAAGGTGAAACCAAATTAGAAATAGCAGCAACTTTCTCTGGATCAACCTGAACACCTTTCCTAGATACAATATAACCAAGAAAAGAAATACTAGAAACAAGAAAATCACATTTTTCTAGTTTACCATATAATTTTTCTTGTCTCAGTTTCTCAAATAAACTCCTAAGATGAAATAAATGTTCCTCTACAGATTTGTTGTATATAAGAATATCATCTATATATACAACAATAAATTTATTCAAAAAGGAACGAAGTACCTCATTCATGAGGCGCATGAAAGAACTTGGAGCATTGCAAAGACCAAAAGGCATCATCATCACTCATAAAGACCTTGTTTGGTCTTGAAAGTTGTCTTCCATTCATCACCTTCTCTGATTCTCATCTGATAGTAGCCACTTCTGAGATCAATCTTAGAAAAATAAGTAGCACCATGCAATTCATCCAACATATCCTCAAGTCTAGGCATAGGGAACCTATACTTGATAGTGATATTATTTACAGCCCTACTATCAATACACATCTTCTAAGTACCATCTTTCTTAGAAACTAACAAAGCAGGCACAACACAAGGACTCATACTTTCTCTCACATACCCCCTATCCATAAGTTCCTCAATCTGTCTTTGTAACTCCTTAGAAGCTACAAGGTCACATCTATAGGCAGGTTTATTAGGCAAAGGTGCCCCAGGGATAAGGTCAAACCTTGAGGCAAATCATCAGGAAAAACATTAGAAAACTCACCTAATAGTCGAAGAAATCGGGGTCCTTAGGGATCGTTTCTTTTTTAATAGTTCCCATATATTTCACGACAATCAAATAACCAATCCCTGCAAACTCAACTTCCCTTGCGAACTCTTTGGCCCCCAAAACTATATTATTCTTTTTTTCCAACTTTTTAGGGACAATAGCAGAAGGTGGTAAAGGTGCTAATCTAAACCTCCTTTTCCCCACAAGCATAAAATAAATATTAGTGTCACCCTCATGAATCACCTTTCTATCAAACTGCCAAGGTCTACTAGAAACACACTATAAGCACTCATAGGAATAACATCACACCATAATTCATCCTTATATACACCTATGGAAAAACAGAGTAATGCTTGTTTTTTCACCTTAATACCAGACTTATCATCCAACCAACTCAGTCTATAAGGACTGGCATGAACCCTAACAGTCAATTTCAGAGTTCGAGCCAAATCAGCATACACAACATTAGTACAAGCACCGAAATCAATAATCATACTGCAAGTATATTCCCCAACTATGCATCTAGTGTGAAATAAATTTTCTCGTTGCTCAATATTAGGGGGACAATCAACATGCAATACACGTCTCATCACACCAAGAAACTTATCATAACTTCTTCAACATAGACAGTAAGAGGTTCTTCCTCCTCTAACTTCTTTACTAATTCCTCCTCAAGGAGAATGTCATACAAATCCTCCTCAGCCTCAATCTCCCCAATCCTGTTCATAGGGCGTGTTCGGCGTTAGCTTTTTAGGCAGCTTTTAGCGATTGGACTAAGTCAAAACCCTAGCTTAAAAAAATATGAGTGTTTGGCACACTAGATTTTGTAGTAGCTTTTAGTGATAGGAGGAGCTTCTATGAAAAGCTAACAACGTTAGCTTTTGAACTAGCTTTAGCTTTTGAATCTATTATTTTTGTTTTTTTTTCTTTTTTGTTTTAGATCTACAGCTTACTTTTGAAAGCTAGTTTTTCCAAACACTCATACTTTCAACAGCTACTTTTACAACTAAATTCTAAAAGCTGCACTTGACAGCTACAACTAACATTTACAGCCAACATCTACTCAAAAGCTACAGCCAACAGCTACAACTAGTTTTGCCGAACAGGCCCATATTCAAGGCTTTCCTAGTGGGACAATTACTAGCAATATGCCCCCTCCCCTGACATTTAAAACACTTTCTAGTCTCGTCAAATTTATCCTTAGGCAAGTACAGTTTAGGTTTCTCTTTATTATCATCTTTATTAACAACATTCTTTTTGCCAACATCAGAAGTTCTAGCCATAGAATAAGATGTACTAGGTTTGAACTGATTAAACTGACTCTTATTGCCCCCATATCCCCTCCCTTTATCCTTATTTTCATGGGACTTAAATTTCTCAGCCAGTCTACATGCATCATCAAAGCTAGCACAAAAGGACACCTCAACTTTTTTGTACAAGACTCCGATTTAACCCTTTTAGATATCTAGCATTTTATTTCTTTCAGTTTCAACCATATCACAAACTAGACATAAACGATCAAATTCTATGATATGCTCAGTAACACTCATAGACCCTTGTGTCAGACCATGCATCTTCACATAATTTCGTTGTTCTTAATCAGCAGGCAAAAGTTTCTCAAGCAGTTTCTTCTTTAACTTAATCCAACTATTAAGTTTTTCTTTTCCAAATTTAAATCTTTTTGCCTTTACGTTATCATACCAAATTCCCGCATACTTAGTAAGTCTGACAACATCAATTTTAAGCATCTTATGATCATCTGAATCCCTGACATCACAAAACTTTTCAAGTTGACGAATCCATTCTAATAATTCCTTAGGATCCCCATTACTAGTAAAATCGTCCAATTTCAGCCCTTTATCATCATGAATATTTGATTTTACTTTAACATGCTCATGTGACTCGTCGTAATTAGACCCAACAAACTCAACATGATTAGGATTGAATCTTTTGTTTATAGTTTCGTTTAAGGCTCTTAAAGCATTTGAATTTCTAGTGTTAGATTCTTGGAATTCTGCCCTAGCTTGGAACTGTGCTTTAGTTAGATCCTCTAAGTTTTTCTTTATTTCCTCCAAATCCATGACTCCACAAATTCAAGACTCACCAAGAAAATCAAGAAATACACCAAGATTGGATCTTTATGAATGAAAACAAACACCAATATGACCAACACCACTCGGCACAACCAAGAAACACAGAAGAAGAGAGGGATCCACATATAAGCAAGTGACCCAACCAATGGTTCCCAAGAAAAAAATTCCCAAAAGATTGAAAAAAATGACAAAGATCAAAAAATATACCTTGTGCACGTCACAACCAATGCCAAAAACACCTTTCAATATCACCAACCTGGAAAATCTGATACCACTTGAAGCTTTTGCCTCTTAGATAAATAAGACAAATCCGTAAATCCAATGCAAAAGACCTAAAAGAAGCCTCTAAGTCCGAAAATTTCAATGTAACAAAGAACGGGATATTAAGAACACTCCTGAACTCACAAATAAATCCCAACTCTATTAAGAACAATCCTGAACATTAATAAGCTGCAATCTCAATAATTAACACTCCTAAAAATTATTAAAAGGTTGTTTTTAAATTCTCAAAGAATTTCAAACTCTCAGTATGCAAAAGTTTTTTGAATAATGCATGATAAATTTTATTGATCTCATGGCCTATTTATAGTACATCAATGAATCCAAACAAAAACCAAAAAAGACTTATGTCCATCCCTCTCCTTCTCCTAATCTAGTTAGATTTCACAACTCCTTGTAGAATTAGGAAAGTTTATAGTAAATCTTATCTTTTAGTAACCAACCTTATCTTTTAGTAATCAATCTTATCTTATCTTTCATGTAGATCTTAGGCGTCATTCTCTTGTTGACTTTCTTCCTTTGTGTTGACTTTTCCTGCTTCTTTTCATATTGCCATCTTGATCAATAACTTTGACTCTAAACTAAACTATTGACTCAACAATATTTAAATTACAATATTTAAATGATAGAAAATAGCCTAAAACAAGAAAACTCTTTTCAAATGACAAGGTATAAACCTGTAGGCAAACTCTACACTATAGACTCACTATTTAGATAACTTGAATATCCTCCATAACCCAAGACAATAAAGTTAAAAAAGTTTGTTTGGAAATTAAATTAAATCCCATGGCTTTCATAATTAAAATAACAGGTTCATCTTGAGTCAAAGGAACATTCACATCCATATCACTATCTCTTTTACTATTTTTAGGATAGATTTATTGCTTTTGAAAAATAGTGAAAAAATATATATATAAAAATACGATTCACATGACAGGTTTGATTGCCTCCTTGTTCCCTTTGTTGTGCTTTGATTGAAAATGATCTGACTTTGTTTTCTGGATAGTTGGGCATTTTTTTATTTTGAGGCTATGATTTGATGTGTAATTACTATGGTTTTGAGCAAAATTTTGATTATACACTACATTGTATTGCATGCCTGAATTGGTTAAACTGTGAGGCCTTTTCTAGCCTATTGAATTCATATCATTTATCCAGTATATTTTTGTTTGTTAGTTCCTCATTAGTTGACTGATCTTGACCTTGACTTCGCACTTATCTGATATCCGATGACTTATAGCATTTGTTGTGATAGAGGCGTTCTTTTGTCTGATTCTTGAGCCTTAAAGTGAATTTTTGATATACTTTTATCCTCCTTAGCCCCGCTGAGCCTAACGACCTTTTCGTGTTACTAAACCTTATTACATGTCCATGGCCTTTATTTCGATATTATTCTCAAGCCTAGCTTGGGGAAGCATTTATTGGGTTGAGTCGTGAAATAGTTTTTATGATTCAACTTGCGTCGGGGAATGATTATGTATTTGTGGTTTCAAGTTTGAGAAAAAGAAAATTAAAGAAAAGGCAAAGTGAGAAATATGTGAATGATTGGTCCGAAAAATGAAATAAAAAGTGAAAACGTTAAATAAATTGTTCAAAGTTTCCTTAATTCACATTGTTTATAAATAAAAATATACTTCATTGCTTTAAAGTTGGGTTTATTGGAAGTTTGAATCAATGCATAAGAGTTGGGGTGTGTTTTGTGGTCGTGTGATGTGTTTCGGAGATGTTTCAACCAATTTCGGCCTTGTTTTTAATGACTTTTGCTTCCCCATTCTCGGTTTTTCCACCACGTTTCCTAAAATTCTTAACCTTTGCCTAAGCCCCATTATAGTCCTCTTGAGCTCGTGTTTACATTGTTAAATTGATTGATTTTGAGTCAGTTTGTCAAAGTTAAAGAGTATGTCTACTAATCGAGACGACTTGTTTAGGATAAACGACATTGAACCTTCTTAAATACATGAGAGTGTTTGGTCATATTCTTTGTCTGCCACAAAATTGAGAGGAGTGACACCTTGGTGAACACCTTTTCAGGACATGTATGTCATGTTGATAATTTGAATTTGATGATTTGCTGGACAGATTGGTAGTTGGACGGATCTAAATAGTTAAACTTGAATATTGCCTATTCTTTGTCTTGAAAACGTTTGACCTTTGAATGTTTTATCTTATAGATGAGGCAATTTATTTCATGTTCATGTTTTATTTGCTTAAGGAAAAGCAAGGGCTTAGCTTGGGGGAGTTTGATAGTGATTATTTATAGAGTTTTCCACTTTATTTATAAGCAAAATCGTGCTTAATTGGAGCTCTTCGGAGCTATTTTGTGCTAACTTCTCTATATAGTTGTGGTTTTATTGTTTTGTGCTTAATTGCATGTTTTAGGGAGTTTTCTCCCTTCTTCCGAGCCATATTGAGGAACTGCAGCTTAAAGAGATGTTACGAGGCATATTTAATGTGAATAGATATTCCCAAAGCCCCGAGACTTGAAGTTCCAGTGCAAAAAGCCAAGAAAGGAGGAAATGGAGCCCAGCCAAATCGAGCTATTTCACCCGACTTCATCGGGTTGTTCATACGTCCTTGCTGCTGATACGCCCGATCGGGCTATCCTTCCCGAACCTATCGGGCGGGTCTTTCCTTTGAGTTCAACTGGCCTGGTGAAGCAAGAAACGGACACTGAGGAAAATGCTTTGGGCCCGATCAGCAAATTGCCCGACCTGATCGGGCGGAGGCATTTGTGAGGCTGTAGCGTATTATGACGCGTGAGAAAGAGGAGATGCATTTGGCCCGGTCAGGGCGGTGGCCGGCCAAATCTGGCAGGGAGCACGAAGTTGAAAATCTATCTTTTTCCGTCATAATTTAATGCTTTTATTAGTTTTAGTATATATAGCAAACTCGTTTATTTTGTCAGACACTTTATTTTCCATCGTTCATTAGCTTAGTTTTAAATGCTTTTTAATTAGGGTAAGCACTTGAGGTTAGATTCCAAGGAGATTGAACCTCGGGTTATTTTCAATAAAAGTTATTGCTTTTTGTCATTCGGTATTGTTCTTTTCTCTTATTTCCATTATTTAATTATTGATTGTTTTGTTTGATTATTAATCGTTCATCATGCAAAGTTTAGGCTTTTATATTAGATTTCTTGTTGTTGATTCGATCATGAGTGAGTAGTCGTCTTTCTAGAATTTTAGGGAGGAAAGCCATGTTTATACCATGATCTATATTTGAATTGTTATTAGTTCTAGGTTGTGATTAGGACAATTATAGTGTGATTCGTTCTTGATCCGTAGTTTATTTTATTGCACGGTTTAATGAATTACATCTGGCAACTTGAGTATGACCCGATCGTAGGCTTACTTTTAGATGCTTAGAACACACTATTGATTCTGATTATGTGAGCGATCGTACTACATATGTTGAATTGAGAGCGTTATGACCCGATCGTAGGCTTAACATTGGCTCTGATTGTTTGACTTTAGACCTAGGTATTATTAGTTATTTGAACCCTTTTGATTGGTATAAGCATGGTAGACCGAACTAATACCCTAGTATTTTAATTCATAGTTAAATCTTAATTTAATCCTGTTTTCTTTAGTACAATTAGTAGTTCAACTGATTTTTCCTCGATTTCGTCTGAAGTAGTTTTTAATTAAATTTTGACTCTGAAAATCTGTCTCCCTGAGGATTAGACTCGTACTTTCAAAGCTCTGCTAACAACAGACATCGTGCACTAACATTATATATATATATATATATATATATATATATATATATATATATATATATATATATATAACACATCAGTGTTCAATTTAATTTGTTTGAATTTTTTTTAATTAAGGAAAGTATACACAAAATTAGTGTTTTAGCTAAACGAAGTTTTCTTCTAAAACTTAACTATTTATAATTACAAAAGGATAGAATTCTTTCCCTTGCACTATACTTTACAATAATCAAAGCAACAAATGACAAATCCTAAATGACAACAAATGACAAAATAAAATCCTAAAGCTATTAATCTTCCAATCAACTAGTTAATTGCAATTGTAGCCTTCTATAACTAATGAAACTGATCATGAACTTCTCTAATTGATAGGATCCTCAAACTCAATTTTTTCATCTTTTCTTTTTTACCCTTGACTCTATAAGTACCCATTCTTCTCCACCATGAAATCATTATCAACAACCTTTATATTTCATACTGGTAACCGTCCCTACCCCTGCTTCTTTCTTCTCATACGACTAACCCAAAAAGAAAAAAGAATAAATCTTCCGTTGATTCTTCGAAAGGATCTAATCCACCCAACACCACCAGTAAATTGTCGTTTCATCCATCGTTGTTCGAACGACACCCAAATCACCGTTTATCACCTACCGTCACCCACTACTTCCCTTTTCCTTTTGAGGTTTCAGATCAGATCCCGAAAAGAGAGGAAAAGAAGATAAAATAGAACTCAATACTTGTTCATCATGAGACCCCACCCAAATATTGAGTAGTTGAATATCCTTCTTTTTTACTCTTTCTCTTTATCTTTCCCTTCGTCCGTCTTGATTTTTTTTCTTTCGCCTAGTGTTTCATGTTTTTTTTTGTTTTAAAAGTAAAATGATGTTATTATTTATACTAACTAATGACGATGTTTATGTGTTTTCTCTTTGAATTTTTTTTCTTTCTTTGGAGATTAGAAAACAAGTGTCGGTACCTGTAGAATGGTAACAACGTTTCCTCTTTTCTTTGGTTCTCGTTTAAAAGTCAACTACCTAAGCCTTGATAAGGAAGACATTCCCCTTTCAATGTCGAGGCACATTCATATGGGACTCATAGCCTTGATCCAGGGTGTTCATTTTAGATTATCCGATTCGATCCGAAATTTCGAATAGAAGTGTGATCCGAATCCGATCCGAAAATTTCGGATACCACGATTATCCGATCCGATTTTTTTGGAAAAAAAATTATAAACAATTTTATTTAATGAAAACAATAACGGATATTTCAGATATTTATCCGGATATCTGAAAAAACCCTACTTTCTAAACATATTTCGGATATCCGAAAAGGCTAAATGGTGATCGGAATCCGAACCGAAATTTTTTGGATATACGACCTGAATTATCCGAAACGTTATATTTCGGATTGGATCGACCGGATCGCGGATCGGAATAATATGATCGGATATCTATGAACACCCGGATCGGATATCTATGAACACCCCAAGCCTTGGTCGCCCAAGGTTACTAGTCTCGATCAAGGTTGCTTGACTCGATCAATAAGTCCTTCGACTAACCAATCAATATGGCCATATGTTGGCTATGTCGGTCCTGAAGAGATATTCCTCTTCCAAAAAGCAATTGTACACTAGTATGGGGCTCATTAGCCTTGATCGAGTAAGGTTGCTCGACCAAACATGAGGCACCTCGAGCAAGAGTGGCTCGAGCAAGGGATGCCTCGAGCAAGAGTGGCTCGAGAAAGGGATGCCTCGAGCATGGGTATCAAAGAGATAATGTACCTCGATCCTACAATGAACACTTCCACCATATGAAGATGTAAATACAAACACAAGCTCGCACAGGTTAGGGCCTCAACAAAGGGAATCTCGAGTATAGCTGGCTCGAGTAAGGTATCTTGAGCATGATATCCTCGAGCATGGAATACCTCAACCACAGATAATGCTCCTCCACTATTCAAAAAATATAACAACATACTTGCTCGAACAGATGAAAGACTCGACCAAAACCACCTTGAACTAAGGTGACTCGAGCTAGGATACCTCAAGCTTAGTTGCCTCGAGCATAAACTACTTCAACTTCTTGGAAGGTCCACAAAATTGAAAAAATTAGTCAAAAGCGGCAAAAAGATATTCCGCTCGGCACCCCACCTATAGGGGATTTTGCTTCTGTATGGAGCGTGAGGCTAATTTTTGGGATCCATCCTAATAGGCCCATCAAATGGGAAAAGACGAAAATTCCCCTTTACAATTCTAACAACCAAACCCTAAGTCAAAGCTCATTACACCGACTCCAAGGCGTGGTAAATATCAAAGTGATGTCATGCAAAATAACACTTATAGTTAGCAATCTTTTTGTACTTTCTTTAGTAACTTTTCATATTCAGCTACAATGATTTCAACAATTAGTAGATTCGAACTTGGATCCTTTTGACTTAAGCATCATGAGGCCGTCACCAAGTGAGTACAAGACTAACCAGATTTTGTGAAATTTGAAAGACTAACATAGCTCGACTCGAGATGAAATTTGTGATTAGTTTGATCTATCCCACTTCATAAAATTTTACTATGTTTCTTTGACCCGAAACACTTTGATTTTGGTCTCAAAAAACCAATGATCTCACATACATAAGGAGTACTTGCTTGTAATTAATATACTTCCTTCGTTTTTTATTAGTTGTGACACTTTTAATTTTACGGACTCCTAGACAATTTTTGGAGAGGAAAGAGATAGAGAGAAAGAAAGAAGGGGACCCATGTGATAGGAGAGAGATAGAGAGAAAGATTTGCCCAAAAAAGAAAGTGTCACAATTAATTCCAAACTTCCTTATATAGAAAGTGTCACATTTAATAAAAAACGGAGGAAGTATATTCATATAGAGAGAGAGAGTCGGGTTCTGCTAAAAACCTATACTTTGCTGAAAACTGACAGTCGTGGTAGGAAAACAAGGGGTACATATAAGATTTATAAGGGTACATATTAGGATTTAAGGGTACGCGTACTTCTAACACCAAAGTTGTGGTGCTAACTAGGGGTGTGCAAAACCGGATCTCGGATCCGATCTGATCCGAATATTGGGATATCCAAATTTCTGGATAAGGAAATATTATATCCGAATCCGATCCGATTAATTTGGATTTCCGAAATTTCGAATATCCGGATTTTTGGACCGAATAATCGAATTATCCGAATACAGATGTGTTTAAGTGAGAAAAGCCTTGAAGTAGGAATTTTAACTAATATAAGTCAACCTATCAATTCAAATTTATTACTACTAATGGAATTACAGAAGTTTGATTTCAAGAATCACCACCTTGAATTTGGCAGAATGCAAAATTCAATGAAGAGTTTCTTTTTTTTTCCCTTTGAGAGTTTCATCAATCAAAACAGTATTCATTAGAGGGTGTTGGTATTGGTACTATATCAAAGATAAACCCTCAACTTTGGGTTCTTTTATTTTACTCCTCCTCCCCTTCTGCAATTTCCAACTCCACTAATAACTCCAATTTCCATTTCTCTCTCGTAAGCTTTTTACCAGAAAAAATTCATTCGAGTGTAATACAATAATAAATCAGTTGATTCATAAAAGAGATATATGGGCCGTAGCAAGCTAAAAAAAAAGAAATAATTCAAGAGGAGAGAAGGAGGGAGAGTAGACCTGGGCAGTAAACAGGAATAGCAGATTGAGCAAAGAAGAGAGGAAGAGAGTGAGAGAAGGAGTGCAACAGCCTTCATGAGGAGGTAAGAAGAGAGAGTGGGCTATTTAGCCCAAAACATTAAATAGCAAGCTTAAAAAAAGAAAAAAATTCGAATATTCGGATTATCCGAATTTTCAAACTAGCTATCCGAATCCAATCCGACTATCCGGTATTAAAACCGAATATCTGATCCGAAATATCCGAATTTAAAAACCGGATTGGTTATCCAAAAATTAGGTTCAGATAGTCGGTTTTTCGGATCGGATTTTTTTGCATACCCATAGTGCAAACATCAAAGTTGTCAGTATTTACAAAAATACCATCAATGAATGCACGCGTACCCCCTTTACTTGGTTTCACGCTGAAAACATTTTTTACTTGATCCTATTCTTATATATATTATATATTATATATATAATATATATATATATATATTTATGATCAAATAAAAAGATTCTTAAAATGAGAAGGGTGAGAAGGATTTTATATGCATATTTTTTGAACTAATTGTACATATTCTATAAACTAAATGTGCAACTTTTTTATGATGTCCATTTTTTTGAACTAAATGTGCATTTTATGGTTTAAGATCATATGCGTACATGCCAAAAAGTTCAATATGCATATCCAGTTTAAAATTTTTGCCCATCGAGTTCAAATAATATGCACATCGATCCTTCTTCCCTTCGAAGGGTGAGAAGGGTGAGAAGGATCGATGCGCATATATTTTAAACTGGATATGCATATTTCACTTTTCGACCTGTAAGTATATGCGCTTAAATGATAAGATGCACATTTAGCTCAAAAAAATGCGCATGACAAAAATATGCACATCTAGTTCAAAAAATATGTACATTCAGTTCAAAAAAACATGCATAAAACATCCTTCTCGCCCTTCTCATTTTAAGAATCTATTAGGTTAGTTGAGTGTACATCCTTCTCATATATCCTCAAATTGATTTAGGTTCGTTTGCTTCCCTGTTTTTTTAACTGTTTACCTGTCGATTTCTAGGTTGAACAATATTTACTGATTAGAAATCTTGAAGTAAGATCTACAATGTTTGCTCCAAATTGTGTAAATAATGTCTCAAACTTTTGATTTTTTTTAATGACGCATTAGAAACAATGGTCATTGAAAATAGAAAGACATTCAAGTTAAAGGGGTAAACTCAACCAAAAAGTGGTACATACAAGAAAAGTGGGTAACTATAACCCAACTGCGAGACCTCAACACTATAACACCTCAACAACAACAAAGAATAATGCGTATAACAACTGAATACAAGAGCAACACAACAAAGCGCAACAAAAATACTAGTTAAATGTATTTTATTGTTCGGCAAATGAAAAAAATCATCATCTTAAAATCTGAAATTGAAGAATAACGTTTTTAAAATGATAATTGAATAGACAATTATACCTATAAACTTCTATGAGAAGCTATATCATCAATGTTTTGGACGAATTTAATGTAGACGGGCAATTCGTCGAGATGAGTTTGTAAGGCCAACAATTCAATAACCTTGGTCGAATCGATATAAAAATAATAATCAAGAGTATATGATGATATAAGCAATGAGTAGTTAATAGCATAAAATGCCGTCTGTCATACAATGAGATTAAACGAGTATTTATACTAATTACGTAGGCTCTCTAGCCGTTTTTCTCAACCTAACAAATAGCCCCTAAACGGCCAAAACCTAACTAACAAGCTCCTAAATATTAGGCGTCCAGTATTCCCTCAAGCTTGGACTTGGTCTTCAGCTCTTCACACGTCTTGAGCCACGTGACTTCAACGTGCCACTAGTCCGTTAGTTTAATAATAATTGTAACACACTCCTTGTCACGTGAGGGCGAATTTTAGCCCACAACAATTGCCCCCAATTTCCCTCTCTTGGCAACAGTTGAGAAAATAAAAGAGGAGGGAAATTTAAAGCCTTGGGAACCGCACCAATTAAGTAGCGGAAGTTGGAGTGTTTAAATGGAAGAAATTACAGAGACATCAAATCACTCTTCATCCTCACCATCCGCTGAACCAGGTACTCGTCTCTTTCCTCTTCTTCGCTTTTTCTTCCTCTGTCTTCGTCCGTCCGTTTCTCTTTTTCCCTGCAATAGCATCTGAAAAACTGGCTGCAAGAAAAATTAGGTTTAAAATGAGTCGGCCAAAAGCGAGTAAATCAATGGCATACTCTTCGTCGGACGATGATGAGCCAGAGTTCGCCCCTCGAGGGATTCTGGAAGAGAAGAACTCGAGGCCTTGCAACATGAGTGACTTAGAGTTACTTTACATAGCGAAAAATCAGGGTTTTCCTCCTACGGTAAACATGCGTTTGCCCCAGCCTGATCATCGGCCGGATTTTTTCTGTAGAGGGTGGTTTACTCTCTATGAGTACCCCTTCAACCTAGGGTATAGGTTCCCTTTCTCTTCTTTAGTTCGTTCTTTCTTAGAAGCGGTGCCGGTAGCTGTCTGTCAGATGATGCCACAAGTATGGCGCATCTTAAGATCTCTAGAGATTTTGTCGATGAAAACCGAAATCGACTTTCTGATGCAAGATCTGGCTTATTCTTACTCTGTGAAGACGGTAGGTAAGGGTAGGATCAATCTGAGACTGAAGAAAGGTCGTACCGCCCTTGTCACAAAAATAGACGCCAATGACAGGGGTTGGATGGAAAGGTTTTTCTTTGTGGAAAGGAAGAGTTTAGGTGAAGAAGGGAAGATTTTTAGATCTGAGTGGATCGTGAAAGGTACCCGCTAATCTTTTGTGTGATTTTGGGTTTTCTTATTTTGTTAACGTTCTCACTTTTGTGAATCTGCAGATTTTGAATCGAAGCTATTTGTCCCTCGTCCGGAGTCGCGAGACGTGACCGAGAGGATCTTGCAGTTGCCGGAGGCAGACAGGACTTTCCCCATTAGCATAGAGGAAGAGGACGACGAGGACGACCTCCAAGTACTGGTGCCTCCTCCTGTCGTGGCGATCCCATCGACTGAAGTCAAGAAGACCGATCCAATACCGGAATCGCCAATGTCAAGTGGTAAGGACTGGCTTTATTTCGTCTTTTCTGCTTTTTGGAAATTGGTTGTGTACCTTGACGGAATGATTTTTGGTGACAGGGACCACTAGGACCACCCGGTCTATTGCGGCCAATTTGTCTGCTCAGGAGTTGCTTGCTCGTCGTCGTTCTCGCAACCCCGTCGGGGGAAGTCCTTCAGTTGTGCCGACGCCTCGTT
The DNA here is from genome assembly GCA_947645195.1 of Patellifolia procumbens. Classification (NCBI taxonomy): domain Eukaryota; kingdom Viridiplantae; phylum Streptophyta; class Magnoliopsida; order Caryophyllales; family Amaranthaceae; genus Patellifolia; species Patellifolia procumbens. The sequence continues at coordinate 4,435,522 of CANSGD010000016.1, forward strand.
CTCCCAGCGTTCCTCCACTTGTACCTTTGACTCCGTCATCGTCTTCGACGGGAAAGAGGAAGTATTCAATGGAACTCCCTGCTGACTTTGGAGCGCCATCCAAGAGGGCAGCACTCCCCGATGTTCAGAAGCTCCTGTTTCCTGCTGCTCAGGCAGGGTGGGACACTACCTCGTTGTCCGACGTTCTTGCGGAGGAGGCCGTTTGCTTGTTCAAGGTATGTATTGTTTAGTTTTGTTTTATCGTTTGCTCTATGTGTATTTGTTTGACAATATCCCTCGTGTAACAGGGTCTTCAGGCCAACTTGGCGGGCATTCAAAAGGTTGCTCGTCTAGAGGCTGAGGCTAAGCGCCTGAAGGATGTGGAAAGGTCTCTACAGCTGCGGCTACAGATTGCTACGAAACAGCTGCAATTTGAACGTGCCAAGTCGAAGGATTTAGAGGATGAGGCTGAGAAGTTGAAGATAGAGGTAGAGGACGCAGCGGGGTTCCACACATGGAAGACAAGGGCTGAGCTGATGAGAGAATTCAAGGAGGGACGTCACGTCGAGTGGAGGCCTGATGAGGATATAGCAACGTACGAAAAGGACTTTGCCGGCGCTGCTCATGGGATGGATGCGGAGGAAATCTTGGCTGAGGAGGGGGCAGTCCATTCGGCTCCGGCGTCCGAAGTACCGGTGGTCGAGCAGGCTGATGCAGCAGCACCTGGGGTCGTGGTTCTGGAAAAGACTGCTGAAAATTAAACAATCCGTTTGGTTCGTTCCGAATTCTAGTTAAGTTTTTGCGGCTGCGTCCGCTTGGTTTTTTGTTTGGATAATGTTTGGTGTGTGGATATTTAGATCATGTTTTGTGTTTTGGGTGTTTGCCTTTGTTTGGTTTGTTGGCTGGTTTTTGTGACACTGGTACTGTTTGGTGGTTTGGTAGACTATGCATGTTATGTACAGTTGTGTTTTCACATGTTTGTGTCTATGTATCGTCGTATGTATTTCGTGTGCTGTTCGTACGTTCGTGTGTGCTGCGCAGCCTGTTGTAGTTTGTTCATTTCCTTTCCCTGCTGGGGGAAGAAGGTTCGTCGTTTGTATGCTTTTGTTACTGCGTCGTAGCAGTCATCGAGTGCTTTGCTGTTCCTGTTTCAACAGAATTTAACAAGAAAATGGGGGGACTAAGCCGTTGGACAAGCCAATGGCTCTCCGACGCCCAAGTCAGTAATGGTCGGATGATAAAAAGTATTTCGTAAAGGACGCAGAGGGCGTACCGTGGAATTGGTCGACGGATTAGACCATCTTTGTCGTCATAGTTTGTCGTCATAGTTTGTCGTCCTAGTTTATCGTCCTAAGTGTTGGTTCCTGCAGGGTTGGTCGTAAAAAGAACGGGCTGGCCATTGGTTTTTCGACCAACGGCCCTCCGACGCTCAAGTCAGCAGGCGTTTGTAAGAAATGTGGTGATAAGTTTAGTGAAGGTCGAGTCAGCATACCTGGGGCTCGACTTTACTTACGTAGGTGTCGTCCGTCGTGCTAGCGACGTTTTATTGATAGCCTGTTCGTCCATGTCGAACCGTCAATAGACGGGCTGGCCGTTGGTTTTTCGACCAACGGCCCTCCGACGCTCAAGTCAGTATGTGTCGAAATGAAGGATATGAAAAGGAAAGACATAACAAAGTGTAAAAGACGAAGTACAGAAATTAAGAAAGAATTAAACAAGGAGATTAAATTCAGAAATGGTACAGCTTTAGGTTATGGGCGTTCCAACTCCGTGGAATGGGGCGACCTTGCTCGTCTATGAGCGCATATGCCCCCTGGCCCACTACCTTACTGATCTGGTATGGCCCCTCCCAGTTTGGCGCGAGTTTCCCATCGTTTGGATCCTTGGTGTTGGGAAATACTTTGCGCAAGACCCAATCTCCTAGCTGGAACGTCCTTAGCCTGACGTTCTGATTGTAACTTCTTGCTACCCTTTGTTGATAGGCAGCCAGCCTTACCTTGGCTATATCGCGTATTTCGTCGATAGTGTCCAGATCGTGGCTAAGTGCCTGGTCATTACAGTCAGGTGTCATTAAACCATATCGAGCTGTCGGAATGCTTACCTCAGGGGGTATGACGGCCTCACAACCGTATACTAGACAAAAGGGGGTCTGTCCGGTGGCGTTTTTTGTTGTCGTCATGTCCGACCATAGGATTAAGGGGAGTTCTTCAGCCCACTTCCCTTTCTCTTTTTCCAGTCGTTTCTTCAAGTTGTTGACGACAATCTTGTTGCTTGATTCTGCCTGTCCGTTTGATTGAGGGTATCTTGGGGTCGACTTGTATAATTTGATATTCCACTGGTCGCAGAACCTTTCTTACTTATGAATTGGGACCCGTTGTCACATATGATCTCACTTGGGATTCCAAACCTGCATAGAATGTTACGTTTGATAAAAGAAATTACCTCCCTGTCTTTGACGGTTCTGAATGGCTCTACTTCGTCCCATTTGGAGAAGTAATCGGTCATGGCCAGCATGAAGACTCGTTGTCCCGGTGCTTGGGGTAGCTTGCCTACTATGTCCACCCCCCACTTCATGAATGGCCATGGCGAGAGAACAGGATGCAGTACTTCTGATGGCTGATGTATGATGGCGGCGTGTATTTGGCATGCTTTGCATCGCTTGGCGTACTCCATCGAGTCTTGTTTCATGGTCGGCCAATAGTAACCGAGGCGTCGGGCTTTGAGAGATAGGCTCCTTCCCCCAGAGTGATTTCCGCAAACGCCATCATGTATGTCCTTCAACACTTGTTGGGCCTCGTTTGGCTCAAGGCAGCGTAGGTATGGTCCTGAAACAGACGCTTTGAACAAAACATCGTCAATCACAAAAAAGCGAGACGCCTTTACCTTGAAGGCTTTTGCCTCTTTCTTATCGGTTGGCAGGACGTCACGTTGCAACCAGTCTTTGTAAGGTTTGGTCCAGCTGTTTGCGTTTCAGTTGTTAGCTCGTCGATGGGGAAGACGCTTTTCTCTATGGCTGGGTGCAATAGGTGGACAATAGGTATGCTGGCTATGCTTGGATCTTTGATCACGGCCCCCAATCCGGCTAAAGCGTCGGCGTGTGAGTTCTGTTCGCGAGGTACTTGTTGGAATTGGCATTTGTCGAAGTGCTTTGTCAGTCGTTGGACGACTTCCAGGTATGCCGTCATCTTGGGGTCTTTGGCTGTATAGGAACCGTTAATTTGGCATATTATCAATAAGGAGTCACTATTTACCTCGAGGTCTTTCACTCCCATGTCTTTGGCCGTTGTCATTCCCACGATCAGTGCTTCGTACTCAGCTTTATTGTTAGTTGCCTGGAATTCACATCGAACCGAGTGGGAAATGACGTCCCCCTGGGGAGATGTCAGGACGACGCCTAGACCAGTTCCTCGCATGTTGGACGCACCGTCAGTGAACAAGGTCCACTTTCCGTCTGTCAGCGCACAGGCTAGCCTCTTTACTTCATTGACTGCCTCTGGTTCGAATTGTGGGCAGAAGTCTACGACGAAGTCAGCTAGGGCCTGCGACTTGATGGCGGTCCTGGGTTCGTAAGAAATGTCGTAGCCACTTAACTGCATGAACCATCTAGTCATCCTTCCTGCGAGGTCAGGTTTCCTCATGATAGTTCTCATGGGATAGTTAGTACGTACAACAATTTTATGACACTCGAAATAAGGACGTAACTTAGTACAAGCTACTATAAGTGCCAGAACCAATTTTTCGAGTTGAGAATACCTTGTTTCAGCATTGAGTAATGACTTGCTTACATAATAGACGGGATGCTGTACTCCGTCTTCCTCTCTGGCCAAAACGGCACTAACCGCTGTGTCAGTGACGACCAGGTAGAGATATAGTGGCTCGCCGTCGATAGGTTTGACCAACAAAGGGGGTTGCGTCAAGTACTTCTTCAATTTTTCCAACGTGTCTTCGTGCTTATCTGTCCATTCAAAACGTTTATTTTTGCTCAAAACGTCATAAAACAACTTACATTTATCCGACGACTGGGAGATGAATCGGTTGAGTGCAGCAACTCGTCCCGTCAGCTTTTGGACGTCTTTGACGGATTTAGGGGACTGGAGATTGACAATGGCCTTGATCTGGTCTGGGCTTGCCTCGATCCCCCTCTGCGTCACGACGTGACCTAGGAACTTTCCGGAAGATACTCCAAAGGAGCACTTGGAAGGGTTGAGCTTCATGTTGTGTTTCCTCAGCACGTCGAAAGATTGTCGGAGGTGCTCGATATGGTCTGCAGCTTTGGTCGACTTAACCAGCATATCATCTATGTACACCTCCATTGTTTTGCCCAATTGTCTCTCGAACATTTTGTTGACCAACCTTTGGTATGTTGCTCCTGCATTTTTTAGTCCGAAAGGCATAACTTTATAACAAAAAATATCTCGACTGGTGACGAAGGCTGTTTTCTCCTGGTCTTGTGGGTGCATTAGTATTTGGTTGTAACCGCTGAAGGCGTCCATGAACGAGAGCATTTCATGCCCGGCTGTTGCGTCTACCATCGCGTCGATATGTGGCAGGGGGAACGGATCTTTGGGGCAAGCCCTGTTAAGGTCAGTAAAATCAATGCAAACGCGCCACTTACCGTTCTTCTTGCTCACTACCACGACGTTGGCCAGCCAATCGGGGTACTGGACTTCTCGTATTTTTCCTGTTTCGAGGAGTTTTTGGACTTCGTCGTCGATTATCTTGTTCAGTTCAGGAGCGAATTTTCGACGCTTCTGTTTGACAGGTTTGCAAGCAGGGTCAACATTTAATTTACGCGAAATGACTTCTGGAGAAATACCTGGCATGTCGTCGTGTGTCCACGCAAAAAAGTCCTCGTTTTCCCTTAGGAAATCTATCAACTCCTTTCTGACGTCCTCTGGTATGTCAGCTCCGATGTGAACCACCTGCTCAGGCTTGGCCGGGTCCAAGACGACTTCGTCTAACTTTTCAGGCTCTGGTTCCTTGTAACCGTCGTCTCGTTGGCCATCCTGTAATTGTTATGCGACCTGTCCGTCCGCCTTGGAGGGCTTTAATGCCGCTTTGTAACACTCCTTAGCTATCTTTTGGTCGCCTTTGATTTCTTGGATCCCCCATTTCGTCGGGAATTTGATCGTCTGATGATAGGTCGAGGGAACAGCTCGTATGTCGTGTATCCAGGGCCTGCCCAAGATTACGTTATAAGACGATTTACAATCAATTACGAGGAATCTTACCTAGAGGTTGACTCCTTGAGCGTATGTGGGCAAGGCGATTTCACCAACTGTGCTTTTCGACTCTCCGCTGAATCCCACAAGGACTGTGGATTTTTTGGTGATGTCGTCCAGGCCTAGACCCATTTCTGTCAGGGCGTCCAGGGTGATGATGTTGGCGGAGCTTCCGTTGTCAACGAGGATCCTTTTGAGCAAGCAGTTTCCTATGGTCAGTGAGATCACCAGTCCGTCGTGATGGACGTCTGAAACGTCGTTTGCGTCCGATTCGTCAAACGTGATGGGCTGATCGTCGTATGTCGCTTTTTTTGGCCGTAGGATCGGCTTTTCCATGCTGCATTCCTTGGCGTGACGCTTTGCTGCAGAATACGTTAAACCACAAACATCAGATCCACCAGTTATTACATTAACAGTTTTAATAGGAACAGGAGGGGGAGGAGGTTTGAGTTTAGAAGAATTTTGTTCTCTCGTCATAGTGCTCTTGGCTTTGTCAGACATGACGTCTTTGAGATGTCCTGCGCGGAGCAGGTAGGCCACTTCTCTTCTCAGGCCAACGCATTCATCGGTCAAGTGGCCGATGTCTTGATGTTAGTCACACAACTTTGTTGGATCTTTTTTGTCTCCTGGTTTGCTGGACTTCCCGGGCCACCTGACGACTTCTCCCATGTTCATCAAGTGCTTGACTAGACCGGACGTGTCGACGCAGAAGTTGTATTCTTGGATCTTTGGTGGCAAGTCTGGGCTCTCCTTCCAGTTGTCGCTCTCGCCGTCGACCAGTGCTACCTGTGCTTCGTCATTGGCACGTTCATAGGGCTTGTATCGTGTATCGGGCCGTTTGTTGAAGGCGGCTTTCCGATTGGATCTGTCGTAGCTTGAGAATTCCTTCCTCGAGTCGAGGTCTTCTTCCAACCTGATCTGAGCTAGAGTTTTTGCCTGCACATCTTCAAAAGTAGAACAAGGATATTTCGTTAAATCTCTGTAAAGGTCGCTATCGCCGAATAGTCCTTGTCGGAGTGCTTCTATGGCAGTGGCTATGTCACATCGCGGTATGGACATCTCCCTGTTGAACCTGTTCAGGTACTCTCTGAGCGTCTCGTTCTGCTTCTGAACGACTCGGTATAAGTCGCTGGTCTGCTTCTCCAGGCTGCGACTGCTGGCGAACTGTTGATTGAACATATTAACGAGCTCAGCAAAACTGGAAATGCTCCCGTTAGGAAGGGTGATCAGCCATTGAAGGGCGGGGCCGGACAGAGTGGACCCGAAGCCTATGCAAAGACAAGCTTCTCTCATTTCTCGTGGGACAGGAATGGTCATCATTCTTTGTTTGTATTGGCAATGTGCTCGTCTGGATCCGTCGTTCCGTCATAGAGCTTCATATTGGGGGTGGAGAACCTTTTGGGGATGTCCACGACGTCGATGCATTCTGAATATGGCGAATCTGCATAGCTGTTGGGCAAGGCTTCCTTCATCGGGGTCGGGACGCCTGGGATTTTGTTGATGAGAGACTGCAGCATCTGGACCTTCTGCTCGAGATGTTGGTACTCCTCTGGAACAGGTGGCGTCGCTGGCGTAAGGCTGGTCGAGACGTTTTGAGTAGGCGTCCTGAAAGTGACGGAACGCCCGGGCGTGTTACTGACCAGCATGTCTCTGTTGGAATTGAATCTTCTGGGTGCTGATGGAGGAGTCGTTGCTGGACGGAACACCGGTGACGACCTGATTGGGGTGGTCGTCATTGCGTCTGAAACTTCAAAAGTGACAGCAGGGGTCATGAGGGGCGCTTGCTCGGCCCTAGTAATGGTTGGCCGCAGAGGTGGTAGGTCCACCACCTGTTCCAGTATGGGCGAGCCGGCTGACATAAGGCGTCCATAGTCGTCAGGAATAGTGGTAATCAGATGATGAGGCGGGGGTGATGGAAGGCGTTCCTCCAGACTGAGACGACGAGACACTTCACTAGTATCACGTCGATAGACAGATTTTGAATTCGAGGCCATGGACGCCACAGATTGGATTTGGGAGCGTAGGGCATCATTCTCACGTTGCAGGATCGACATCTTTTCTTTCAAGGAATCCATTTCAGAGACGTGTGCTTTCAGGGCGTCCATTTCAGCCAGTCGTCCGGCCATCATGTCGAACCTTTGGTTAATTTCAGCGAGGCTGGTGGCTTGGTTTTCCATGAGGACTCTTTGTGAAAAATGGTGATTGTATGGTTTGTTTGAGGTTATTTCAGAATCGTAGGCCCCACGGTGGGCGCCAAAATTTTTTGGACGAATTTAATGTAGACGGGCAATTCGTCGAGATGAGTTTGTAAGGCCAACAATTCAATAACCTTGGTCGAATCAATATAAAAATAATAATCAAGAGTATATGATGATATAAGCAATGAGTAGTTAATAGCATAAAATGCCGTCTGTCATACAATGAGATTAAACGAGTATTTATACTAATTACGTAGGCTCTCTAGCCGTTTTTCTCAACCTAACAAATAACCCCTAAACGGCCAAAACCTAACTAACAAGCTCCTAAATATTAGGCGTCCATTATTCCCTCAAGCTTGGACTTGGTCTTCAGCTCTTCACACGTCTTGAGCCACGTGACTTCAACGTGCCACTAGTCCGTTAGTTTGATAATAATTGTAACACACTCCTTGTCACGTGAGGGCGAATTTTAGCCCACAACAATCAATTTGCACGAGAATCATAAAAATTCCCGCCAGTCACAGAGAATCAAGCCACAGAGTTGTGCCGATGCTGAAATTCTGTTTCAGTTTGTCTTTTACGCTGTCAAATTCTTGCAAAAATGTCATGAATGTGTTGGTTCAAAATTTGAATAAGTAAATGAAACTAACTCCAAAAGTTTAGCACAATTAGAATTCGTCAAAGAAACCTTACCTCGTGTTAATTGCAGCTAAAATCGCTAAAAACCAATTGCAAAAAAACTTTTTTGATGGCGGAGATTATGTTTCACAACGGGAGAGCAAAGTGATTGAGAATTAGAAACTTCCATAATTGAAGAAAATTGTTGATTTTTAATGAATCAATTCCAGAATTGAAGTTTTGAGAGAGAATTTGGAAATTGGTGTATATTCTGAGAGGACTTCGTGAGGTGAGAGGTAACAGAGAAAGAAAATGGTGAGCTTGAATGGCTGGAGGGAAGGTTTTCCTGTTTTGTTAGCTTTTATATGGCCAATATCAGTCATTGATCAAGATCTGACGGTCCATATCTTGTGAAGAGAGTGTTTAATGTTGCACAAATCTCAGCCATTAGATGATGGATTTGGAGGATGAACGGTCCAGATCTTTGGTTGTTAGTTTTCAGCTTAGGTAAGGTTTTTAGCTGAACCCGACTCGAGAATCCATTGAAAATCACTCTTATGCTGGAAACTAAAAATAGTAAATCTCAACTGTCCACCTCTACTGACCTGATCTTACGGTTGAAAATTCCTACCTTCATTAGCGCTCTAATCCCAAAATAAACCCTTATCTTTGCTCCCCTTCTCTCAATAACATGTTCTTTGTCTCTCTCTCCCCCCCCCCCCCCCCCCCCCACCCACACAAATTTCACTTCTAGGCCTCTTCGAAACTGTTGGAATAATTCATCTTCATCAAGAATGTGTTCCAAAATCACAAATCGAGCTGCAAATAACATCTGGTAAGATAGTTTTCATGAATTTATCTACGAGGCCTGTTGCCGAAATTCTCATTTAAGAATTTGCTGCAATTTGTCTGTAAGTTCATGGAGTAAATACAAATAAACTGCAGCAAGTTATAAACAAATTCCCTAAATATGATTTTTTCCAACTGATTGTAGAAATGTAGCATTGAGTATTTTATTTTCCTTATCCTCTGTTTTGTTGTAAGCTTGTTCCAATCGTCTGAAGCAAACTCTTTTTCTCAATTCACCAATTTTTGGTTCTTCAATTGTTTACTAACAATTCTATAATTTTATATTTATTGCGAAGATCTGGATTTTGAGAATCAGGTATTATGATATTCCTATAGTCAGTGAGTTATACTACTATCTAGTTAAGATTTGGTTGATTATATCTAAACTATTTTTGTATTGAGATTTTGTTTCTAATATGCTACAAATGTTTGAGTTTTTTTTCTTCTTATTGTAACACTAATGAATTCCATAAATGTAACCCTTTTATCTAAAATGTACCCTTTTCCCTAAATGAACCTTATTGTATTACTTAGTAGGATAACGAGCTACAATGTGGAAAAGAGACAAAGATGACATAAATTATTCTCCCTATATAGACCAGTTGGCTTGTTGCGTTTGGCTAATTTATCGAATTGTAAGTGAGTTGTGAACTGAGTGTTATTTTTTTTTTTTTGAAACAGGTACAAGGATAAGACTTGGGTCACCTATCTCAGGGATTGACCAAAGTCAGGAAACTAAAAACATTGAAATGAAAAGAAAAGAAGAAAATAAAAACTAGAAAATAAAAAACTAAGAAAAGCCAAGCTTCTCATGGAAGCTATACAAATCTTCTACTTGAAGAAGGCTGAGGCGGTGGTTAGAGCAGGTGGTGGACCACCGACTGGGCTGGGAAGCACCACTACTTCCATAGCAAGTCCGATTCGGCTGGGCTGGGACCAGAAGAGGCTGAGGAGCCACCACCGCGAACTCCGGTCATACGGAAGGCAGTGGAGGACGACGACGATGAGAGCCTTGAGAAGTGTCTTGAACGGTGGGCGGTTGTAAGGACAGGCGATGGGGAGGAAGGAGGTGCGGTGGGGTGGGTCTTTGAATGGAGCATAGAGTGTTCTAGAGAGAAGGGCTCTCTAGAATTCTCTAATAGCTAAAATAAAGTATGTGTGAACTGAGTGTTATGGGTTATAGAAATGTGAGCTAGTGAGTTATGATTTGTGAAATGAGTGTTAGGAGATATGATTGTTCACTAGTTGGCTTTCTTATATTTGAAAGATATAATTTGTATTTAGGATCCCCGAATAATGATTGTACTATATGTATAGTATATTATTAACACGTATTACTTAAGTTTTCTAATAATATTGAGGCGAGTTAGGTGTAGCCATCCTTTCACTGGCATTACCATTCCTTTGAAGGTATGTTTTTTTATTGCACTGGTCGAGGTTGTATAGAATAGTGCAAGGTGATGTGCAGAGTGATGTGGGGCAGGGGGTGAAGATCTGGCTGCTTGTCTAGGGTTTTGATGTTTTGTTTACTTTTTTAGTTTAGTTAGTGCAGTTTGCTTGATGGGTCTTTGAGTAGGTTTACTGATTTTTGGTTTTTCCTAAATTTGTTATTTTTGAAGGTCGTGGTAAGCGGGATTTGTGGCATATGTACTCTGATGATCACGGGTATTCTACCCCTCGTTCGGGCATAACATCAATACCCCCTTGTATAGCGGTAGCCCTTTTTCACCTTGATGTGTGCGCTTTGAACCTAGTCGTACCCTCTATTATTCAAATAATAATTGGTTTGCATTTCTAGTTAACTCCCTTTTCTAATCTTGAAACCTATTAGCTCAATTGGTAGAGCATTTGTGTAATTACACAAAGGGTGTAGGTTCAAGTCCTACATAGGTTAAATGTCTACTCTAATTTTTTTATTCACCCTTAGTGACTTGCTTCATAAGTTCATGTAACACATTTTCCCCCTAATTGTATCCCTCTATATTTCTAATGTAAGTTCTTTGCGACTCTGTTGTTTCAGGAGTTAATCATTGTAGGGTGTCCCTCAAAACTTTTCCCTAATTGTACTCTCAGGTGACTCCATCTCCGGCGTCGTGTCCGACATTCGTTGGTGAATCTTGCCGTTTATTTTATCCTTCTTTAATTGGCATTGTTTGAGTGAAATTGTGAAGGGGACTAATTCTCTTGCTCTGTTTTCCTTCGATTCGCATCTGCCTCTAACATCCCCCGCGCGAATCTTTGCCTCTTTCCGGTAGCCTTGTGGTAACCCTCACTACCTCCCTCTTATATTTTCGGATGCTTGCTATCTTGGTGTTGCGTGAGTGAACTATTTTGAGTAGTGTTGTGTGGAACGTAGGTGTATTTGCAGTTTGTGTGTGGCTCGCAAGGAGGCGTAAGGGTAGTGATGGGTGTTGTGTGGTGGTGCAAAGGATAGGCAGTGTGTGAGTAGGCTGTGTGTAGGTTTCGTGTGGTGGTGCTAAGGCGGTTGGGTTGTGCGTGTTGGTAAGTGCAACATGAAGGTAAGGTTTGGTGTGAGGTGAGTGCGACCTGATTGTAGTGGGTTGTGAGGTGTGTAATGGTGTTGTTGTTCTCTTCTAACAAATTTCATCTGTCAACAACCTACTTGGAACTAAGGCAGAAGATAAAAGTGTATTGAGGCCTGATGTCGCCTTTCCAAGCATTAGAAACCAACCTATCTTTACTTGTATTTTCTAAAGCGCTCTCTTAGAATTCAGGTTATTAATATTTTAGAACTTATATTCGAAAATATAGTAATATAATCTACTCCAAGGTTATGTTAAGGCCTCTTGATGCTCAAATATATAGTTCTTTGCTTTGTATCACTCACAAAAATAAACAACTAGGTTAGTACACTTTTAGTTTCTAAATGTATCCTTTTCAATAAAAAATGACATCCCTAGGAACATCTAAAAAAGAGCATGTTAAATTATTCCAGCAATCTTGCCAAAAAAATCAGGAAGTTGTAGAAGCATGGCTTCAGGTGAAAGCTAGTACTACGATATAAGCAACACTATGCACTTTAACCAGTGGCCACTTTTTATGTCTTTATATTTTAGTAAGTTTCCCTTTCTTTAGAAATGACACTTTTAAAAGACAAGATGTATAAATCAATTAAAATCGATAATGACCATACTTGAATCCATACTCAGACATCACGGCAGCAGGTTCTCCTTTAGCAACAGGGACAAAAAAATCATCCTTAAACCTGCATTAAGTCAAAGACATAAAGGAAGCAGAGGAGAAATAAGCCGTCCATCCTAACAAGACAAGTTATCTCTATTCGTTTGCTTTTAAAGCAAGAAGAAACAACTATACTTAAAAGCATATTATGTTGTGCAAAATAGTAGTTATGGAAGAGAAGGTACCCATGTGCCAGTTGAATTGGCCTATTTCGAAGCTCTACACAGATTAGCTTGTATGTATTAACTACCTACATATCTCCCTGAACTTAATTTTTCCTTTACTTAAATGTTTGCAAGAATGTGTAAGTCCTTTTGAATTCTGTGATATTGTTACCTCTACAACTCATAAGAGTCTGCGGGGTCCTAAAGGAGGCATAATATTTTATCAGAAGGACAAGAAACCAAGAAAAGAGAAGCTTGTTGTTGAATCCATGTGAATACCATGAGCTATATGACTTTGAGGATAAGATAGATTTTTCCGTTTTCCATGATTTACAGGGTGGTCAGCACCATAATCACATTGTTGCTCTTGCTATAACTTTAAAACAAGTTGCCACTCCGAAGTATAAAGCATACATGCAATAAGTTAAGAGAAATGCTCAATTCTTCAATTTGCTCTATTGCGAAGAAAATGTCAGCCAATAACATGGGGTACAAATAACCACCTGCTACTTTAGGATCTCAGACCCCTTGGTTTGACAGGTATAATGTTACCTCCTGTTTGTAATCATCAAACTATTGTCCCTACACAAGTATATATAATTAAGGAAAAATTGTCCTTTACCACCTTTTATTTACACCTTTTTGTAAATTACTACCTTATAGATTTTTTTTTTAAATTACCACCTTTTTTGTGCCAAAGTTTTAAAACTCCCACCACGTAACGTTTTCCGTCAAAAAAAAACGTTAAGTGGGGCCAACACCTTTCATCTTCTTTAATTCCCTCCATTTCTTTTTCCTCTTCCCCTTTCTCACTCCTCTCTACTATTCTCTCTTCCTCACCACCACCACCGCACCACCACCACCACCACAACCACCACTCATGGAGTATATACTCCTCTTTGCTATTCTCTCTTCCTCACCACCACCACCGCACCACCACCACCATCGCACCACCACCACCACAACCACTGCACCACCACCGCACCACCACTGCACCACCACCACAACTACCACACAATCTCAGTAGTCTCCTTCGCCTCCTCTTCACCTACAATGTCTTCACCAAACACCCATCTCTTTCCTGTGACACTTTCCTGTGGTACTCATTAACCTAAGTTCGTCGGACTTTGGTTTCGATGATGGGTTATGTTCGCACGGGGAGTATGTGTTGCAGGAACACTAAGAGGCGCTTATGAAGGTGTGATTGTTGGTGGACCGTGCGATGATTGGACTGACGGAGCAGACGCCGTTTGAGGTGGCTGATATCACGTATTTATATAGAGTTTTCTCCCTTATTTACAAGCTAATTTGTGCGCCATTGGAGCTCTTGGGAGCTATTTTGTGCTAACTATCGTATATAGTTGTGGTTTTGTATTTTAGTGTTGAATTGCAGGTTTTAGGGAGTTTTCTCCTTATTCCCGAGCCATTTGGAAGCAACCACGACTTTACGAGATGTTACGAGGCACGTAGGATGGCTCACGAGCTTTATGGGTAGTTTTGGAGGTCCCAAGACCCCTAAACGTGAAGATTAGAGAGCCAAAGAGTCAAAAAGGAGGTTTCCGTGCACTGATCGGGCAGAAATGGCCCGATCGGGCGAAGAAATATTGATCGGGTGTAGATGTTGCGGACCCGATCGGGCGAGGAAGCATGTCCCCAGACCCGATCGGGTGCCCACCGCCCGACCCGATCGGGTCCACTGCATTATGGTTGCTGCTGCTGCTGATATATCGATATCTTATAGAGTTTTTCCCTTTCTTTACAAGCTAAATTGTGCTATATTGATGCTCTTAGGAGCTATTTATGCTAACTATTTCGATATAGTTGTGGTTTGTGTGTTCTATATCATTTTGCAGGTTTTAGGGAAAAACTCCCTATTTACTTGATGTTTTGAGCACCACGCTATAGCGGGAAGTTATGAGGCATCTTTGAGGTCTCAAGATGGTATTTGGACCCCATTATGAGACTCGCCCGATCGGGTCGGTTAACAACTGCCCGATCGGGTACGAGTGAAGAATCTGAAGTTAAGGTTTCCCGCCCGATCGGGCGGCCTTGCCCGATGTGATCGGGCGGAGCAATACTTGCTCATTCTTGCTGTTTTCTGAGAGCTGAAGAAGACATCCACCCGATTCCATCGGGTGGACTTGCACCGATCGGGTGCTGGGGTTGCGGCCGCGATCGGGTGGAATCTGCCCGATCCAATCGGGTGAAGCCTATTTTGTTGCTGCTGAAGACTTGTTCCCAGGCCCGATCGGGTGGATGACTGATAGGATTTAGTCGTATCACCTATTCAAAGATAATTCCTACAGTCCTCTAACAATGGTAGTAAAAGGAAGTAGGGTCGAATCCACAGAGAGACGGAGTTCTAAGTTAATATTCAGCTAAAAAGCTACTTCAGACAAGATCAGATAGAAACAGCTGAACTAATAATTAACTACTAGAAAACAATATAAAGTGGAATTTTATTCTATGAAATAAAGGTCTAGGGAATTAGTTCGGTCCACCATGCTTATACCAATCAAAGGATCAAACAACTATCAGAACCTAGGTCGAGAATTGATAGATTAGAACAATGTCAAGCTATGGTGAAGTCTCAACGTCCATAATTCAACATATGCACCATGTTCACAAACATAATCATAATTACTGGTGTGTACTAGGCCTCTAAAAGTAAGACGGATATGTGCAAACAATTATTAACCTCAAGTAATCAAAGAAACTGCACAATAACGTTAATTACTCAATAAGAACAAATCACACCATAACCTATCTCATCAAACCCTAGAAACTAATAGCAATTCAAATAATCATGGTATAAACATGGCTTCCCTATCTAAATCCCTAGAAATTAAACTACTCACTCATAATTGAATTGACAATAATAAAACTAATTTGAAACCCTAATAATTGCATCATGAATGATTAAATAATTAAACTAAGCAATCAAAGTAATTAAAAGAGATTAGGGTAAGAAAGAATACCAATTGACAGAAAGCAGGAACTTTTATTGAAATCGAATAGGTTCAATCACCTTTAATCTAATCTAAAGTGTTTAGACTAAAATAAAGCTAAACTAAGAACTATGGAAAAACTAGAATGAAAAGATGTCTCTAAAAATATGAGGAATAGCTATTTATAATAGCCCCAAAATCTAATTAAAAAATGAATAGAAAAAGATAGAATTTCGGGAAAAAGAGCTGTCCGTGCTCCAGGCCCGATCGGGTCAATTCCCGCCCGATCGGGTGGCTAAACTGCAATTCTGCATCAACTTGCGAAGGCCGTATCTCTCAAAATAGAAGTCCGATTGGGGCGTGTGACCTATCATTGGAAAGATCTTGAAGTCTAGAATCCAACCCAATTGGAATTTATTGATTATCAATTTTCTATCAAAAGTTATAATGAAAATAGTGAAGGTGTGTCAGTTTTGGCACTTCTTTTCACTAATTCTTTGCTTCATTCCAACTCAAAATTGTCCCAAACGGATGCATTGTGATCCTTGTGCAAGCTACCTTCATCTTCAATGATTAATAGGCTACATCCTTGGTACTCATGATCACTTTGTATCAAAATAACCTGAAAATCATCGAAACACACAAACGGGAAAGAATAGAGGACAACTTATGTAATTCATGTCATTATGCACATAAATGCTCAAAAAGGAGTTCTAAATGCAAACTAAATGCATCTAAAAACTATATATAAATGTGATACATCAATGACACGGGGATGCGATTTTCGTTATTTTCCCCACTCTATCTTATTGTTTTCTTAGGACTTATTAATACTTTTAGGTTATTTTTTTATTTGTATCTTTCATATTGTTAAACACTTAAGAGAGCTCTTAGCCTAGTTTATCATTGCTTACGATTGTAGAAGAGATTCAAGTACAATTTCAATTCAATTAAAGTTTCCGCTTTCCGTCAATTTGGTAATCATCTTGCTTATTGCTTTATTCCTTTATCTCAATTACTTTAGTTCAATCGCTTATTTCTCAATTAGTTCATGATGCAATTCTTAGGGTTTTCAATTAGTTTTGTTGTTGCCAATTCGATCATGTCTGAGTAGTTTTCTTTCTAGGGTGTTAGATAGGGAAGCCATGTTTATACCATGATTGCTATTTAGACTCCTATTGATTTCTAGGGCTTGATTAGAGTGATTGTGGTGTGGTTTGTTCTTAATTAGTGATTAATGTTAGTGGCCAATTTCATTGATTGCTTGTGGTTAATAGTTGTTTGCACAGATCCGTCTTACGACTAGAGGCCTAGGACACATCAGTAGTTCTGATTACGTTAGTGAACATGCGGCGTATGTTGAACTATGAGCGTTGAGTCTTAACCATAGCTCAACATAGGCTCTAATCCCCCGACTCTTGACTTAGGTTTTAATAGTAGTTGACCCTACTTGATTGGTATAAGCATGGTGGACCGACCTAATACCCTAGGCTTTTATTCCGTAGTTAAATCCTCGACTTAATTCGTATTATTTAGCTTACTCATTAGCTCAGTTAATTCTCCATATTTTCATCTGAAGTAGTTGGTTAATTGAATATTAATATAGAAAATCTGTCTCCCTGCGGATTCGACCCTGCTACCACTGACTACCTTAGTTAGAGGACCGTAGGTTTATTTTTGATTAGGTGACACGACTAAAACCTATCAAATTTTGGCGCCGTTGCCGGGGAGACGGCTAGTTTTCTAGTTTTTATTCGATTAATTAGCGTACTTCTCTTTGCCTCATTGGAACCTCCCGTTCCAATCGAGGCCGTTCTTACGGTTATCTTGTCGTTTTCTCTTATATGTCCAGGTATCGAAAGAAAACTCACATTATTCCTGGAGATCCTGACACAGAAGCAATACTTCGGGATCTTAGAGCAGAATTTGACCAAGAGAAGCCAGTTTCAGAGATTTCTACATTACCAATGGCGAAGTCACTGAAATCTTATGGGGTGCCTAATCCTGAAGGCATACCCACAGGTCCACCGATGCCCACTATTGCTGCGAACAATTTTGAAATCAAACCTGCACTAATTAATATGGTGCAGCAGAATCAGTTTAGTGGGCATCCTTCTGAAGATCCGGCCAACCATCTGCAGAGATTCCAACAACTCTGCAGGACTGTTAAACATCAAGGAGTCACACCTGAGCAGCTGAAGGTTATGTTATTTGAGTTCTCACTCAGAGACAAGGCTCAGAGGTGGTTCAGCTATATCACTGAGACAGAATGGTCGGCGATTTCTGCTGCATTTCTACATGAGTATTACCCTCCCACAAAAACAGCAGAAATCAGGAACAAGTTGGCTACGTTTTCCCAAGAGCCAGATGAGACATTAAGGGAAGCGTGGACTAGATTCAGAGACCTACAGAGGGAATATCCACATCATAATATGGACAAGTGGTTTCTGACGCAGACTTTTTATAATGGTCTGCAGCCTCAGACGAAGAGTACTGTTGATTCGTCTGCAGGAGGAGTCTTTTTAGACAAGGCAGTTGATGAGGGTTATGACTTCCTAGCAAATCTTGCAGCCAATGACCATTCATCATCTAGGAGTGTGACTAAGAAGGTACTTGAAGTTGATGCTATTTCAATGCTTACATCTCAGATGGCGCAACTCACTCAGCAGCTAATGAAGTCCTCTAGTTCAACACCTCCGCCTATGAGCATCAACGTTATGTCAGCAGTTGCACCCATCACCTCATCTTACTGCGAGGTGTGTGGTATTCAGGGCCATTTCGGCCATGATTGTCAGTTCAGTCAGAATCAGATGGAGCAGGCTAATGCTTTTCAGCAAAGACAACCCAATAACCCCTACTCCAACACATACAATCCTGGTTGGAAAGACAACCCACTTCTTTCCTATAGAAGCAACAATGTTCGAAACCCACAGCCACAAAATTCCTACCATCCCCCACAAAATTCCTATCAACCTCCACACCACAACCCAAAACCCAACTGCTACCAAAACCAAGGAAATTCTCATCATCCTCCTGGTTTCCAAAGACCTGCTCATCAGAATTATCAGCCAGCACCACAAAATGCAACCCCACAAGAGCCTAGCAATTCTGAACTGATGAAATTAATATTGTCTATGTAGAAGACACATGAGGAAACACAGAAGTCCCAAGAGAAGCACATAAAACTTCTCGAGACTCAGATTGCTCAGTTGGCAGAGACTAATGCACAGAGGCAGCAGGGACAAATGCCGGGGCAACCTACACATAGGGAGCAAGCAAATGCCGTTACTCTTCGTAGTGGCACTGCTTATGCTGCTCCTCCTATGCCCGTCGATGATGATATTGCCCCTAGCAAGGAGAAGGAGGTAGTAGAGAAGGAATTGGAGAAGAATTCGATGTCTGATGTCGAAGTGTCTGAAACAGCTGAACAGGCAGAAAAGAAGAAGGAGAAGGAGAAGGTTGCTGATACACCTTTTACACCAAGGTTGCCTTTTCCTCATCGAATGCAAAAGTCCAAGGTGGATCAACAACTTGGTAAGTTCTTGGCTATGGTCAAGAACCTTGAGGTAACAGTTCCTTTCACTGAACTTATTTCTCAAGTGCCTGTCTATGCTAAGTTTTTGAAGGAGATGATCACAAAAAAGAGAGATTTTGGTGGGGTAGATAGAGTCGCACTCACTGAAGAGTGTAGTGCCATTTTGCAAAATAAATCTCCACCTAAATTGAAAGATCCGGGTAGCTTTTCCATCCCTTGTCATGTAGGTGCACTTTTTATTGATAAAACTTGAGGGGGACTATAAATACTTTTTCCCTCATTATTTAGAGACATCTTTTATTCATCTTTTATATTAGCTTTAGACTTGTTTTATTCCTCATTGTTCTTAGTTTAATTCAAGCACTTTAGATTAATTTAGAGGTGATCAAACCTATTTCGATTTCAATAAAAGTTCCTGCTTTCCGTCAATTGGTACTCTTTCCTACCCTAATCTCTTTTGTTATTCTTGATTGCTTAGTTTATTTATTTAATCGTTCATGATGCAATTGTTAGGGTTTCATATTAGTTTTGTCGTTGTTAATTCAATTATGAGTGAGTAGTTCTCTTTCTAGGGTGTTAGATAGGGAAGGCATGTGTATACCATGATTGTGATTTAGATTTCTATTGATTTCTAGGGCTTGATTAGGGTGATTGTGGTGTGGTTAGTTCTTATTGAGTAATTAATGTCAGTGTACAATTTCATTGATTGCTTGTGGTTAATAGTTGTTTGCACAGATCCGTCTTACGACTAGAGACCTAGGACACATCAGTAGTTCTGATTACGTTAATGACCATACGGCGTATGTTGAACTATGAGCGTTGATTTTAACCATAGCTCAACACGTGCTCTAATCCACCGACTCTTGACTTAGGCTTTGGTAGTAGTTGACCCTATTTGATTGGTATAAGCATGGTGAACCGACCTAATACCCTAGACTTTTAGTCCATAGTTAAATCTTCGATTTATTCCGTCTTCTGTAGTTTATTCATTAGTTCAGTTAATCCTTATCTGATTTCATCTGGAGTAGCTGATTGGTTGAATTTTAATTTAGAAACTCTGTCTCCCTATGGATTCGACCCTGCTTCCACTGACTACCATAGTTAGAGGACCGTAGGTTTATTTTTGATTAGGTGACACGACTAAATCCTATCAAATTTTGGCGCCGTTGCCGGGAAGACGGCTAGTTTTCTAAGTTTTTATCTGATTATTTGGTCTACTTCTCTGTACCTCATTAGAACTTCATTGTTTCAATCGAGGTACGTTTTACTGCTGCTTTTTGTTTCTTTTGTATGCCCAGGTCCCAAAGAAACGGTTCCCCAATTCCAGCGGACCCCGATCTTACTAGGACAATCAGGCGGATCCGAAAGATAAAGCAGAAAGAAAAGCAGTCTGTTCAGATGAACACCTCTGGAACAGACACCTTGGGTTCAGTCATGTCAAAGTCACGGAAATCATATGGGGTGCCCAACCCAGATGGTCTCTCCACTGGACCTACTATGCCCACCATTGCCGCGGAAAATTTTGAGATTAAGCCTGGACTCATCAGCATGGTCCAGCAAAACCAGTTTGGTGGGCATCCTACTGAAGATCCGGCAAATCATCTGCAACGGTTTCAACAACTTTGTCGAACCGTTAAACATGCCGGCGTCACTCCAGATCAAGTCAAAGTCATGTTGTTCGAGTTTTCACTGAGAGATAGAGCCCAGAAATGGTTGAATGATGTGAAGGAAACCGAGTGGAGTGAGATTTCTGCTGCATTTCTGAGAGAGTATTACCCGCCCACTAAAACAGCAGAAATCAGAAATAAACTGGCCACGTTTTCCCAAGAGCCTGATGAAACATTACGGGAAGCGTGGGCTAGGTTTAGAGATCTACAGAGAGAGTGTCCTCACCACAATATGGACAAATGGTTCTTGACGCAGACATTCTACAATGGTCTGCAGCCTCAGACGAAGTGTATTGTTGATTCGTCTACAGGAGGAGTGTTTTCAGACAAGGCAGTTGATGAGGGTTATGAATTCATATTAAATCTTGCAGCCAATGACCATTCATCATCTAGGAGTTTGACTAAGAAGGTACTTGAAGTTGACGCTATTTCATTGCTTACATCTCAGATGGCGCAACTAACTCAGCAGCTAATGAAGTCTTCTAGTTCGACACCTCCGCCTTTGAGTATCAATGCTATGTCTGCAGTAGCACCCATTACCTCATCTTACTGCGAGGTATGTGGTGTTCAGGGCCACTTTGGGCATGACTGTCAGTTCAGTCAATTTCAGATAGAGCAGGCCAATGCCTTTCAACAAAGACCACAAACCTTCCCCCCTTCACATAACTACCAAAACCCACAAAACTATCAACCTACACCTCCACAAAACTATCCTAAACCCTCATACCATCAAACCCCACAACATTTCCAAAGACCACCACCACAAAACTTCCATCACAACAATAATTTCCAAACTCCACAAAATTTTTCCTCCCCACCTCCACAAAACCATAACCCACAAGAGCCTAGCAATTCTGAACTGATGAAACTGATATTGTCTATGCAAAAGGCAAATGAGGAAACACGGAGGGCCCAAGAGGAAGCACGGAGGGCCCAAGAGAAGCACATCAAACTTCTCGAGGCTCAAGTTGCTCAATTGGCAGAAACTAATGCACAGAGGCAGCAGGGACAATTGCCAGGGCAACCCGTTCAGAGGGAACATGTGAATGCCATCACTCTTCGTAGTGGCATAGCTTATGATGCTCCTCTAGTGCCCATTGATGAGGTTACCCCGACTGCTGATATCACGTATTTATATAGAGTTTTCTCCCAAATTTACAAGCTAATTTGTGCGTCATTGGAGCTCTTGGGAGCTATTTTGTGCTAACTATCGTATATAGTTGTGGTTTTGTATTTTAGTGTTGAATTGCAGGTTTTAGGGAGTTTTCTCCTTATTCCCGAGCCATTTGGAAGCAACCACGACTTTACGAGATGTTACGAGGCACGTAGGATGGCTCACGAGCTTTATGGGTAGTTTAGGAGGTCCCAAGACCCCTAAACGTGAAGATTAGGAAGCCAAAGAGTCAAAAAGGAGGTTTCCGTGCACTGATCGGGCAGAAATGGCCCGATCGGGCGAAGATTTATTGATCGGGTATGAAAGTTGCGGACCCGATCGGGCGAGGGTTGCCCGATCCGATCGGGCGAGGAAGCATGTCCCCAGACCCGATCGGGTGACCACCGCCCGACCCGATCGGGTGGAGTGCTGCTTGGTCTCGTTGCGGTGCTGCTGGGCTCGTTTGGTCATTTCACCCGATCCACCACCCGATCGGGCCAGTGATCGGGTGGGCCTCAATTTCTCGTCAAACGCTGCGCTGCTGCCATGCTAAAGCCCAAACGCAAGTTGAGCTGTTTTGCACCAGACCCGATCGGGTACTGTGCTCGGGCCCGATCGGGTCTGGCACCATTTGTCGCGATTTTCGACTTTTGCTTCCTATTTTTAATTAGACTTGAGGGGTATTATAAATACCGTTTTCCTCATTATTTAGGGACATCTTGAGATACATCTTTTATTCATCTTTCATTAGCTTTAGACTAGTTTTATTCTTCATTGTTCTTAGTTCAATTCAAACACTTTAGATTAATTTAGAGGTGATCAAACCTATTTCGATTTCAATAAAAGTTCTTGCTTTCCGTTAATTGGTATTCTTTCTTACCCTAATCTCTTTTGTTATTCTCAATTGCTTAGTTTATTTATTTAATCGTTCATGATGCAATTGTTAGGGTTTCACATTAGTTTTGTTGTTGTTAATTCGATTATGAGTGAGTAGTTCTCTTTCTAGGGTGTTAGATAGGAAAGCCATGTTTATACCATGATTGTGATTTAGACTCTTATTGATTTCTAGGGCTTGATTAGGGTGATTGTGATGTGATTTGTTCTTTATTGAGTAATTAACGTTATTGCGCAGTTTCGTTGGTTGCTTGTGGTTAATAGTTGTTTGCACAGATCTGTCTTACGACTAGAGGCCTAGGACACGTCAGTAGTTCTGATTACGTTAGTGAACATGCGGCGTATGTTGAACTATGAGCGTTGAGTCTTAACCATAGCTCAACATAGGCTCTAATCCCCCGACTCTTGACTTAGGTTTTGATAGTTGTTGACCTTGTTTGATTGGTATAAGCATGGTGGACCGACCTAATACCCTAGGTTTTTATTCCATAGTTAAATCCTTTGTTTAATTCGTCTTTCTTAGCTTAATCATTAGTTTAATTAATTCCTTCCTGATTTACTCTGGAGTAGCTGAATTGGTTGAATATTGATTTAGAAACTCTGTCTCCCTATGGATTCGACCCTGCTTCCACTGACTACCTTAGTTAGAGGACCGTAGGTTTATTTTTGATTAGGTGATACGACTAAAACCTATCAACTGCAGGGAAGAAGAGGGTGGTAGAGGAAGGAAAAAGGAAGAATTCGACGTCTGAAGTCGATTTGTCTGCAGAAGCTGAACAGACAGGGAAGAAAAAGGAGAAGGTTTCTGAAACGCCTTTTACACCAAGGCTACCTTTTCCTCACAGGATGCAACAGTCCAAAGTCGATCAGCAGTTTGGTAAGTTCTTGGCTATGGTCAAGAACCTTGAGGTAACGATTCCATTCACAGATTTAATTACCCAAGTGCCTGTTTATGCCAAATTTCTGAAAGACATGATCACTAAGAAAAGAGACTTTGGTGGGGTAGAACGTGTCGCTCTTACTGAAGAGTGTAGTGCTTTTATTCAGAATAAAGCCCCACCAAAGTTAAAGGATCCTGGTAGTTTCTCTATACCCTGCCATCTTGGACCTATTTTCATTGACAAGGCTTTATGTGATTTAGGTGCTTCTGTTTCTGTTATGCCATTATCTGTTTTTGAGAAACTGAATATGGGAGCACTTAAATGCACACAAATCACTTTGCAGATGGCGGATCGTTCTATAAAATACCCTCTAGGTGTTTTAGAGGACGTTCCTGTTAGGGTTGGAAAATTCTATATCCCTGTTGATTTTGTGGTATTAGATATGGATGAGGATGCCCAGACTCCTATTATCTTGGGTAGGCCATTTTTGTGTACTGCTGGTGCTGTAATTGATGTCAAGTCTGGGTCTTTAACTCTTAGTGTTGGTGATGATAAAGTGCTCTTTAAACTAACCAATGCTGTTAAGGCACCTATGCTTGAACAATCTTTTTGCAGGGATAAGGTTTTGGATGAAGTAGGGGTAGAGAAGGTTCCAATTCCACCAAAAGTTGCCTCACCGTCTGGAGGCATAGTCAAGAACATTTGGAGAAGAAAGATTTTTGATGAGGGTGGCACTCACTAACACGCCCCTCCTATTTGAGAGATAGAGGATTATGGTCGTGCGGGACCTTTATAAACCAGCGCTGTGCGAGAGGCAACTCGTATTTTTCTTTCCCTTTTTCCTTTTCTTTTCATTTTTTTTTATTTTTATTTTTCTTCTTTTTGTGAGCGAGAGTGAGGGCACTAACATTGTTTTTCCTCTTAGCATAGTCCTTATCACCTTTCGGCATTGAGGACACTGCCAAGTTCAGCTTGGGGGAGGAGTTCTGTTTGTATTCTCTATCTCTTTTACTGCTTTCTAGGATAGATTTACTGCTTTCGAAAAATTCTGAAAATAATCAAAAAAAAATATGGTTTCCATGACTGGTTTAGTTGCCTCCCTGTGCCCCTTGCTGTGCTCTATTTGAAAATGACTTGACTTTGTTTTCTGGATAGCTGGGCATTTGTGATCTTGAGGCTATGATTTGATGTTTGATTGCTATGATTTCGAGCATTTTTGGATTATATTAGACCACTTTGTGCTGCATACCTGAATTGGTTAGACTGTGAAGCCTCTTTGTAGCCTATTAGATTCATATTATTATCCAGTCTATTCTTGTGTGTTAGTTCCTCTTTAGTGGATTGATCTTGACTTTGACTTCGTACTTGTCTGATTTTAGATGACTTGTAGCATGTGCTGTGATAGAGGCGTTCTTTTGTCTAATTCTTGAGCTTCAGAGTGAATTTTTGATATACTTTTATCCTCCTTAGCCCCGCTGAGCCTAATGACTTGTTTCGTGTTACTTAAACCCCTATTATGAGCCCAAAGCCTTCACTTGATATTATTCCAAGCCTAGCTTGGGGGAGCTTTTGTATGGGTTAAGTTTGAGATTGGTTTGTTGGTTTAGTTTGGTTTTTGAGGAATTTAAAAGTGTATTTGCTGTGGTTTGAGAGTGAGAAAGAGAAAAGAAAAAGCAAGTTTAGAGTTGCGTGAATGAAGTTCAGAAAAATGAAAGAAAAATAAAATGAAAATTCAAAAGAATTCTAGTTCTTTCATTCACGTACATTCATAAAGGAATATTCGCTCCATTGCTAGAAAATTGGGTTTGTTATGAGCTTTTCATTGATTTATGAGAGTTGGGTTACTTTACATGGTTTTATGGTGATTGTTGGGAGTTGTGTAGGCCATCTTAGGCC
This sequence comes from Patellifolia procumbens, assembly GCA_947645195.1. Lineage (NCBI taxonomy): Eukaryota > Viridiplantae > Streptophyta > Magnoliopsida > Caryophyllales > Amaranthaceae > Patellifolia > Patellifolia procumbens. The sequence continues at coordinate 4,460,727 of CANSGD010000016.1, forward strand.
TTGTTTGAATGATTTATGCTCCCCCTTTCTTGGTTTTTCCACCACATTACCCAAAAGTATCCCCTACCTCTCACCTAAGCCCCATTACAACCCTATAAAGTCCTCTTGAGCTTATGTCTGCATTGTTCATTTGATTGATTTCGAGTCAGTTTGTCAAAGCTAGAGAGTATTTCTGCTAATTGAGTCGACTTGACTAGGTTGAGCGTCATTGAGCCTTCTTAAACACATGAGAGTGTGAGTGGGAAGGGTACTTATGGTCGGGTTGGTGAGTGTTCGGGCATATTCTTTGCCTGCCACAAAATAGAGAGGAGTGACACCCTTGTGAGAGCCTTTTCAGGATTTGTATGCCTTGTGGATGCTTGAGTTTGATAAATTGCTTGAATGATTGGTGGTTGGATGGATTTGATTAGCCAAACTTGAATTATGCCTGCTTGAACGATTCTTAGTCTTGAAAATGTTTTTAGCTTTGATTTGTTTTTATCTATGGGGTGAGGCAATCTATTCCATGTTCATGTTCTGTTTGCTTGAGGACAAGCAAAGGTTTAGCTTGGAGGAGTTTGATATCACGTATTTATATAGAGTTTTCTCCCTTATTTACAAGCTAATTTGTGTGTCATTGGAGCTCTTGGGAGCTATTTTGTGCTAACTATCGTATATAGTTGTGGTTTTGTATTTTAGTGTTGAATTGTAGGTTTTAGGGAGTTTTCTCCTTATTCCCGAGCCATTTGGAAGCAACCACGACTTTACGAGATGTTACGAGGCACGTAGGATGGCTCACGAGCTTTATGGGTAGTTTAGGAGGTCCCAAGACCCCTAAACGTGAAGATTAGAGAGCCAAAGAGTCAAAAAGGAGGTTTCCGTGCACTGATCGGGCAGAAATGGCCCGATCGGGCGAAGAAATATTGATCGGGTGTAGATGTTGCGGACCCGATCGGGCGAGGAAGCATGTCCCTAGACCCGATCGGGTGCCCACCGCCCGACCCGATCGGGTCCTCTGCATTATGGTTGTTGCTGCTGCCTATGCCACACAAGACCCAAAACGTTAAAGCTGCTGGGCACCCGATCCACGACCCGATCGGGTGGGTGATCGGGTGGGGGCCCAGTTGCTCTATTGATCATGCGCTGCTGCTGCGAAGGCCCAGGAGCCAAGTGGGTGAAGTTGTGTCTCGGCCCGATCGGGTGGAGGCCACGGGCCCGATCGGGTCTGGCGCACTAATTCCTGAATTTCGACTTTCGTTTTCCGAATTTTAATTAGACTTGAGGGGGACTATAAATACTTTTTCCCTCATTATTTAGAGACATCTTTTATTCATCTTTTATATTAGCTTTAGACTAGTTCTATTCCTCATTGTTCTTAGTTTAATTCAAGCACTTTAGATTAATTTAGAGGTGATCAAACCTATTTCGATTTCAATAAAAGTTCCTGCTTTCCGTCAATTGGTACTCTTTCCTACCCTAATCTCTTTTGTTATTCTTGATTGCTTAGTTTATTTATTTAATCGTTCATGATGCAATTGTTAGGGTTTCATATTAGTTTTGTCGTTGTTAATTCAATTATGAGTGAGTAGTTCTCTTTCTAGGGTGTTAGATAGGGAAGCCATGTTTATACCATGATTGTGATTTAGATTTCTATTGATTTCTAAGGCTTGATTAGGGTGATTGTGGTGTGGTTTGTTCTTATTGAGTAATTAATGTCAGTGTACAATTTCATTGATTGCTTGTGGTTAATAGTTGTTTGCACAGATCCGTCTTACGACTAGAGGCCTAGGACACATCAGTAGTTCTGATTACGTTAGTGGCCATACGGCATATGTTGAACTATGAGCGTTGATCTTAACCATAGCTCAACACGTGCTCTAATCCTCGACTCTTGACTTAGGCTTTGGTAGTAGTTGACCCTATTTGATTGGTATAAGCATGGTGAACCGACCTAATACCCTAGACTTTTAGTCCATAGTTAAATCTTCGATTTATTCCGTCTTCTATGGTTTATTCATTAGTTCAGTTAATCCTTATCTGATTTCATCTGGAGTAGCTGATTGGTTGAATTTTAATTTAGAAACTCTATCTCGCTGTGGATTCGACCCTGCTTCCACTGACTACCATAGTTAGAGGACCATAGGTTTATTTTTGATTAGGTGACACGACTAAATCCTATCAGTGGCGAATGGGGAACTGGCATATTATTACTATGGGAAGAGTGATGAGATGAATGAGTTGATGCAACGAGCTTGGTTGGAGTATCGGTGCCGTTTATGAAGCAGTGGTTGTGGTGGTGGTGAGGTGGGTTTAACAGAGTGGAGTGAGAATTGAGAAGATGAAAGAGAAATGGATAGAATTACAGAAAATGGTAAGGTGTGGGCCCCACTTAACGTTTTTTTGACGGAAAACGTTAAGTGGTGGAAGTTTTAAAACTTTGGCACAAAAAAGGTGGTAATTTAAAAAAAAATCTATAAGGTGGTAATTTACAAAAAGGTGTGTACATAAAAGGTGGTAAAGCACAATTTTTCCTATAATTAACAAATTATTATTGTTTCTTAATGTACCCCTTCCATTGTTAAATGTATCCCTTGTAAACTTAAATCTTCTTAAAGTTGAGGTTATAAGAGTTTACTAGGCATCCGAGCCTTTTAGCTTTACACGAACTAAGCTTACAAGATTCAAATTGATTATTTGGTACTATATAGAGGGTTATAAGTTATTAAAAAACTACATTAATGTTAGAAAACATTACATATAACAGAAAAAGCCTTCAATTAATTTTGAGAATGTCATATTTGTTTAAAAATAGGGTAACTTTAAATATAAATCAATATCATTATTTAACCTATGTAGGATTCGAACCTACATCTTTTGTGCAATTGAATAGTGCTCTACCGATTGAACTAATAGGTTAAGAACAAGAAAGGAGGAGACAAATGAGTAATAATAAAAGGTACATTATAGGAAAATCTGCTACTATTACGCTAAAAGGGATACATGGAGGACTAATGAGCTGAAAGTTTGAACAATGATTCTTCAACTCGATAAAAATAATAGTTAATCAGTGCTCACGGCTAGTTTTGATGAACCCTTCATTTATGTTGTGCTGAATGCAGTTGGTTTGCGATGTGTTACTCCTTTTGCAGCTATTAAACCTGCAAATGTTGCTTCGATATCATGTTGTTGCTGTTAAGTAGAAGTTTAAGTGCGAGAAAAAAACTATGTTTGTAGTGTCATCATATAGTACTTCTACCCACTAATTATATGTCATCTTCATTCTTCCCACAATCAAAAAGACAAAGATGGGGATCTACTTATATATGCATTTTGGAGATACTTTCAACAAAAAAACCAAATTCTCAAACAAAAACAACACTATAAATAAATCAAAGTGGCAGCAGTATATATTGTCCAACAAGCCAAGCGCTTGGTAAAAAAAAGCATTGCTCATCATTTATCCTATAGTTAAACCACCACCATATTTGCTATGCAGACATGGAATTTATATTGAACTATTTTTTGCTAAGGACAGGGGCGGAGACGAGGGGGCTGACGGGGCCCACGGCCTTCCCCTTGGTCCAAGTTAAAAATTATTTTTGCACTAAATATACTTAGAGTAAACCCATTGGTTGGAAAAAAATGGGTTATGAGGAAAGAGGGTGCACAATATATATTAAAATATTGGCAAAAGTGAATGTGATGAGGAAAGAAGTTGATGCATTTTTGGCCATGGGTGGTGAGCTGCCACTTGTCCAATTTGGACAGATTGTCTGCCAATCTGCACATCCAACGGCTAGTATCTTGTAGTATTTGGGAGAGAGAAATTGATGTCCAAAAAAACAAGATAAACCATTTGGACTTATTGGTCATAGCTAGATTATGAGATTGTCATGAATGAGGACATGAGGTGGAAGATAGAGAAAGTAATTATAAATTTGATGACCAAAAAAGTTTGGCTAACCAATGTGTTTACTCTTATAGATCTATAACTTAGTTGGTTTTCTTAGGGATTTTGGTAACAAGTATGACAAACATTTTTCCTACTTTATTTTTAATTATCTGTTTCTTAATTTCTTACAAAACATAAAAACTAGCTTATTTATTTTCGCCCCGCTTCAAGTTAAAATTCTGGCTCCGCCACTGGCTAAGGGTGATAGTATCATACATTATTAATGCGCAAGACAGATGGTGAATCTGCTTTGAACTGTGTCTTCTAATACAATTAACAACCTTCCCAATCTCCGTCATCTGAAATCAACATATTTTCCATAATAGCATTTAATCCAAGCAAGATTAAGCAACCTAATCCTATATTGAAGGATTAAGCAAGCACTGAGCCATCATAGACAAAGGCATTAAGCCCAAACCTTTAAGATGTAGACATTAAAACCATCAGTTGCAGCCTCCTTAAAGATTCAAACAACACTGAATTAGACTGTCAAAATAAAGAATAACCACATGTTAGAACCATCATCTTAATTACTGATCCAAAAGACCAAACATCCAGAATTAACATATTGTATAGTAGGTCATAAATGATATCCTATAACTGATGGGATACATTTTAATAAATTTCCTTACTATTAACATAAAAGGGATATATATAATTTTAGAAGGGATCCTAATGCATCTAATGCATTGTTCAAAAAAAGAAATCGAATACCAAAGTTAGAGACATTATTCACACAAATTCGGAGCAAAAAAACTTACTTCTTACTTGAAAATTTCAATTACAACGAAGATGAGAATGGGCTTGTTGATTTACATTAGTTCATTTGATTTTCAGCTCTTAATGCTTGGACTGAAGAGGGTGAATTCCTTTGTTACTGGAACTGAAATGAGATTGTCTACATTGTCGTCAAACTTGAAGGTAAAAGTTAGTGTAATATGGTGAATTCCTCGTGAATCCTACACATTGATGCGTGATTTTGATTACCAGATACATTTTAACCTAGAAAATCGACATAAAAATGGAAAAAATTAAAAAACCAAACTAACCTAAATTAACAAAGTGTCCTTGAATATAATTTCGACAACAAATTCGAACAAATTGAACACAAAAGCCAAATTTTAGGTCTAACCTAGAGATCAACGAAGATGATGAAATATGTAATCTTGGGCATCGATCTTGCAATTTCGAGTTTTCAACCGCGAGCAAACAATGGTGAGTCGGGAGGAGAGAGGAGGAAGGAATGAAATTTCTTTAGCTTCTGTCAACAGTTAACACATAAGCTTAATTAATTTTGTAATAACATCTGGAATGTAGGATTTGATCCACCAGCTCATGTTCACCGTTTTCAGTTTTCAGCCTAAGAAGTGGTTTTCACCAGATCTCTTGTCTATATATATATATATATATATATATATATTATATATATCGACCATTAAGTTTCACTTTTTTATGAATCTTCGAATTGGATTTTCGAATTGGATAACAAATTGCTACTTTTATTTTAGGAAAAATGGAAAATAATAATCTCACCTTTGAGCGGTCTTCTCAAAATAATCTCATGTTCACATAATTTCAGAATAATCCCACCTTTGACATACGTCTGCTCAAATTGGATCTTTTTGAAAAATAAAGGTCCATTTTGAGCAGACTTACGACAAAGGTGGGATTATTTTAATAAGACATATGCCGAAGGTGGGATTATTCTGAAATTAAGTGAATGTGGGATTATTTTGAGAAGACAGCCCAAAGGTGAGATTATTATTTTTCATTTTTCTTTATTTTATTATTTCCTCCGTAACGAAATAAACGCAACAATTATACTTTTAACACTATACCCAGTTTTAACTTTGACTGTAATTTGTGACATCTACATAAGGAAAAATATAATCATGTGGTATTTCGTCAAATTCGTCTCAATTTGTAGGTTTTTATGATCTAATGTTATAGTTTTTACAAATACATAATTAGAGATATTATTTTTTAAAGTTTTACCTTGGCATGATGCCCAACTAAATTATTGCATTTATTTTATTATAGAGGAGGTATATTACATTTTCTATGTACTAAAGTTCTAAGTTATTACTTTAAGGTTTTTACTAGCTGATTAACTATTTATATAGTATCTTGTACACCAAATCAACCGTGAAAAATACCGATTACTTAATCATCAAATTTAAACGCAACCACTATAAAAAAAAGCGTCCATCACATGAAGTTAGAGTAGATGTACATAAATTGATTAAAGAAAAGTTTTCCATGCATTTTGCTAATATTCTGGTATGGTGTGAAATGGTATCAGCCATTGAGCCAAAAGCCTACCACAACCACGTGAAATTAACAGATTGCGTAGGCGTATCAATTTTCCAAAGGAAGAATTTGGGCCACTAAAATAGGGTAGCGAAATCAAATCAGGCCACAGAGGGTCCACAGCATGCCACATCAGTAATCAGCTGAATATCACATGGGATGACCCCACTTAATTGAACTACAAGAGGCCACGTCACTTAAACAGAATCTTGCTCAATTTTCGTCAGTACGTGGCATCCACATCACACGATAAATATCTCCTAGCTTATATAGGTTGTTACCGCAGAATCCGACATTTGGCACTGTTTTTCACCACTCACCGCCTGGTATAGCAAATGACTATTATAACCCCCACTATTCTCTGGTTATTTCCGTAATTACCTGTAAACTTGAGGGTGACTTGTTGATCTAGTGGTTCGCCCCATTCTTCGCAGCATCCTATTATCTTCTCCTTCAAAAAAAAGTTTTGTATGAATTGGAGTAGAGAGAGAATTATTATCATTATTATTAGAAATAATAGAATTATAGAGAGAGAAGATGAAGAGTTGCGAGCTATGTGAATCAGCGGCGAGGATGTATTGTGAGTCAGATTCGGCAAGTTTATGTTGGGAGTGCGATTTGAAGGTTCATGGCGCAAATTTCTTAGTTGGAAGGCATACAAGGACTCTCTTATGTCATGTTTGTTACTCTCTTACTCCATGGTCTGCTTCCGGCACTCACCTTGGTCCTACTGTTTCCATCTGCCATAACTGCTCCTCTCTTTCTCTTCCTCCTGAGGAGCGTGATTCTCGTCCTAGTGATGTGCTCGATCTTGACAGTCTGGATGATGATGATGACGACGAGTCGGATGATGATGATGACGACTACTCGGATGAGGACGATGAGGAGGAGGAGAGAGAAAATCAGGTAGTCCCGGCGTGTTTACCACTGTCGACGGCAATGACTGTTTCGAGTAGTCAGGAAGAGTTATGCGATGATGCTGAAGATTTTCCTTCTTCATCCTCGTCTACGCTCTCGTTGAAGCGGAATCGTGACTGTTTAGATCTTGGATTTCAGGTAATACAATTTAATTGAAATTTTGATTTTGCTTATTCATCATTTGAATAATTGATTGGATGAATGATGTTGTGGTGTTGATGAAAACATGAACAGGAACAAACTAGTGTTGTGAGTGATCGGAGGGATAATGTTGCAATGCCGAGCAGAAGTGATAAGATTGACGACCATAGTATTATGATTGATGATGAAGATGAAGATGCGAGGCCTTTGAAAGAGCAGAGAACTGAACCGGTTTTAGACCAAACGATTCAAGGTCGAACCCAATTGATCAAAGATTCTATGGCCAAAATTGAAGGGGAGATTGCTTCAGGTTACGGCACTTCTAGGGGAATTTTGGGTTTGTGTAGACTTAGCAGAGATCAGAGGTAGTTTCATCATGGCATTCCGCAGAAATCTAAACAACAACTGACCCATATAAATTCAATTAACCTTTTTGCAATATAATTGTGTACATGTTAATATGTTATAGTTCAATTGTTTGTGTTTATCAGTTTGACATTGGTGTGTGGCAAAATTGAATTGCGGGTAGGTGTTTGTTTATGCCTAATTTGACTTAGAACGATTCCTTTTGATTGTGTAGCAGTGGTATACTGGTATTCAGTTATTCTCTATATACTCGTCCTGTGCTTAAACTTCTGTTTTCTTATTTCCACGTTTGGAGATTTTCCGTCATCCGTGCCTTATCTACATTTAACAAGTTTTATGAATCAATTAGTAATATTTTTATTTTAGCAGGAAAGAGGAGGGAGACTAAAAAAAAATCGTTACCGTATAAAAATTATATTATATATAAGGGCAATTTGCGAGAAACAACCTTTTAAATACACTTTTTTGCGAGAAATAACCTTTAAATATTTTTTTTGCGAGAAACAACCTTTTAAATACATTTTTTTTGCGAGAAATAACCTTGTAAATATTTTTTTGCGAGAAACAACCTTTTAAATTTTTTTTGCGAGAACACACCTTATCACTCTTTTTCGGCGTTGACCACAAATTTTCGGCCTTGACCGAGTTAAATTTGCTATTAGCACTCCTTCTTTCTTATTTCCACACTCCTTTTCCCTCATTTGTTCCCCATTATATAAATCCCCTGTTTTTAATACCCAAAAAGTTCTCTCTTTAAGTAAATTGATAAGTAGTAGTGTAATACATGGGATTATAAAAACATAAACCCAAATTTGCCAATGCATGTATTAGTATTAAGACTGCTACTTAATCAATTTACTAAAAGAGAAAGAACTTTTTGGGTTTTAAAAACATGAGATTTATATAATGGGGAACAAAGGAGGGAAAAGGAGTGTGGAAATAAGAAAGAAGGAGTGCAAATAGCAAATTTGACTTGGTCAAGGCCGGAAATTTGTGGTCAACGCCGGAAAAGAGTAATAAGGTGTGTTCTCGCAAAAAAAAAATTTATACAAGGTTGTTTCTCGCAAAAAAAATAAATTTAAAGGTTGTTTCTCGCAAAAAAATATTTAAAATGTTGTTTTTCGCAAAAAAATGTATTTAAAAGGTTGTTTCTCGCAAAAAAAAATTTTAAAGATTGTTTCTCGCAAAAAAGTGTATTTAAAAAGTTGTTTCTCGAAAATTTGCCTATATATATTTTTTTTTCCGATCCAAATGAGATGGAACAAAGCCAACAAAAAAGGAAAATAAACAAAAGATCAAAGACCTAACGAGGCACAAGGCGTGGCATAGCCACACCTCTTACATCCTCATCTAAAATACGAGCTAAGTCTAAAGGGGGATGAGCTAAGATAGAGAGACGTTCCTCTTGAGAAACACCAAGATTGGCCAACCAATCCGCCGCTTTATTGCCTTCTCGATACACATGAGCTAGTTTGACATTCCAATGATCTTCGTTCAACATGTTCTTGCAGTAGACAATGTCATGTGTGTTCTCCCCACAAAGGGGGTCATCACCTTTGAGCACTTGAACACACGCCAAGCTATCCAGTTGAACTTTTAACTGTTCGATATTTAACTCCTTGGCAAGTTCTAGGCCACGAGTGAGCGCCATGATCTCAGCTCGAAAGGCCGAGCAATGACCAAAATTAGCCGAAAAAGCCGACATGAAATCACCCTCATGATTACGAATAATAGCACCACCTCCTGCGGGGCCTGGATTTCCTTTGGCAGCACCATCACAATTTAAAACATACCACCCATAACTAGGAGGCTGCCAAGAAATCATCTTCTCTATGCGCGGTTGGGGTAAACCACTTATGCTATCCTCATCACCCTTCCAAGCTCTTATGGTTTCATCAAAGCGAATTCGTAAGAAGGCCGTGATGTCCACCGGGATATCCGATAATCTTCCAAACACCCACGAATTCCTCCATTTCCAAATCCACCACAAAGTTATCCCAAACTTAGTATACCAATTCTCAGCTATTCCACCATATGCATCATCCAGCTTGAATCTTCGTGGTTGGCTAATTTGCCTATATATAATTGCTAAATAGTTTTATTTACTAAATGTAACCTCCTATAATACCTAGCATGTCTCTAATATCATATTTCCTTTCCCCAATTTCTTTTTTTCACTCCATTTTCATCTTCCTATTTCACGCATGAACTGTTTCAAATTATTTTTCAAGGGATGAATTAGTTATTGAACCAATAAACCAATACAATTATGCAATTTGCAAAAAAAACAATTAGTTACATATAGAGACTTACCCAGCGATTGAAGGACTATAGTGAGGCAATTGCAATTGAGAATCCGAACCCCATTTCACCAGAAATAATGAACACCATTGAAGATCATCATTGAAACAATTTTCCTATCTTTGCTTTTCTTACTTCAATTCATTTTTCGAATTTCATATTATATATAAATTTCAATTATTGGATTGCTTATTCTTTAATGTTTACATTTACAAATTCAATTGAAAACTTCGTTTGTTCAATATTATATCTGAATTTCTCTTCAATTATGAATGGGTAGGTTTAAATTTCTTTTTTCTTGTGATTTACACTTTTCTGGTGATGGTTTTTATATTTTGAATGATTTGGGTCACTTGGGTGGTCAGTGAGGGTTCCTATTGAAATTAAGAGAACTAGGTTCATGCTTCTTGTCCAAAATGCTTATTTTATATGTGATTGTTGATTGACAATAATTATACTGTTTCATGTAGATTGTATGAAATATCCTTTCCTACTTCATATAACTGGGCTGAAAGGGAAGTAGCTACTTCCTCCGTTTTCAAAAGCTTGCAACAAACCAATTTTTTATGTCTCTCAAAAAATCCCCCTTTGTTGAAAACGGAGGAAGTATTTCATATAGCTGGATGAAATAGGCTATGTTGTTTCATACAACTTGATTGTAATTGCTTATGCAACTTCAATTAGTTGGGTCGAAATCTGTGTGTTATTTCATGTGCATTGCTTAATTCATGAATTTAAATTTCCCTAACCTGCTTGCAGACTATAAACTCATAAGATTAACCCCAAACCTAAATAAATATGAATACGTTAATGGATTAAAAGGAATAAGTGGAGTTTTAATAAATTCATGTAGATAATATGAAATTTTTTTCAATATATTTTGTGTAGTAGACAGGAAACATATGAAGTTATTTATACAATGAGGCATGAAATAGATGCACCTGCTTTGTTGAATTTACATGAACCCAATTGTTAATCATTTGTTCAATACACATGAAGTCAACCTCACTATTCCATCCAATTTATACAATATAGCTGATTCCGTTTCATGAACATCACATAAAAGAGGATAATATGATTTCGTGCATATTGCACAAAATTGGGAAATTTTTCAAAAACAAAGTTTTGCAAACTTATAGTAGATTTAAGGTTGTCAGCATCATCATTTGTTGCATATATCTGATAGGTTATTCTAATTAATGTGAAAATAAGGGATTAGAGGTTACGTTTAGCATTCCCCAAATTATATTATCCCGTTTATCCATGAACATCTGGTCTTGTAAAAGAAATTAGACAACGGCTCAATAGGCGCAATAATAAGAAGAGAAAATCAACAAATCGTCCTCTGAAAATAGGGACCAGTTTAATCCATTTTGTGACCTATTTAATTCATTCCGTGACCTGTTTAGTTTATTCAATACTCAATGTTAAATTTATTAAGTGACTAGTTTAATTCATTTAGGGGGCGTTTGGTTGACACAGGGGAAAGGGAATGGAATCAAGAAAGGGTTAGAGGGGGAAAGGAAAGTGAAACCCTTTGATGAAAAGAGTTGTTTCGGTTGTTTTTTTTTTCCTTTCATTAACAATACCAACACCACCAGCCAAAATTCAAAAACGCCCACCCACCACCATCTCTGCCCCCGTCGCCACCGCCTCCACCACCTTCCTTGCGCTCTAACCCTCTCTCTCACCGGCGCTTCGTGTTAATTTTATCCGGCAGATATGGGTGATTTGTCTGTGGGGATTGCGGTGGTTTTCGAGAGGAATTAGGGAGGTTTCTAGGGCTTAGGGTTGGGCTCCGGTGGTTTTCGCGGCAAGGTGATTCTTATTTGGTGGTTTTCGCGAGGAGTTAGGGAGGTTTTGAGAGAAGTTAGGGAGGTTTCTAGGGTTTAGGGCTGGGCTCCAATGGTTTTCGCGGCGGAGTGGTTGCAGTTTGGTGGTTTTCGAGAGGTGTTAGGGAGGTTTGAGGGTTTTTCGGTGGTGTGCGTGTGATTTGCGGCGGGGTGGTCGGGGCAATGATAGGTGTTAGAGAGGACTGTAGCGGTGATCGCGGTGGCGCTGTGGATGTTTTGCGGTGGTGAAGGTGGGATGGGGTTGGCAGATGTATGTTGGTGGAGTTAGTAGAGTGGTGGTTAGTGAGGGGGTTGGATGGTCAAAGTGATTGGTCAAGGGTTTCCAAAACTCCCATTTGAAAGTGTAGGGGGGTGGGGAGGGGGGTGGGTTGGGGAATCAAGTTAGAGGGATTTGGGATAATGGAGGAGGGAAAGGGAAAGATAAAACCCCTCAACAAAACAACTTTTAAGGGAATGTAATAAATCTATTCCCTTGCCTTTTCCTATAGCCCCCTTACCAAACGCCCCCCTTAGTGACTAGTTTAAGTCATCCGGTAAGTAATATGTTTTTTTTAGGAATCGCTTGTTTTATGTTGAGACTAAAATAAGTAAAGGAGAAGAGAATGAACAACTAAAGTGTGCTAACTGTCTAAGAATAGTGTTGGGCTAGAGTAAAATAGAATGAGCTTGTTAATAGAATGTGGATTTTGATTGGTCTAATTTCATGTTAAAATTAGACCGCCTCTTTTAATAATTTGTCATCCATGAATTAACTAAAAACTTTTTTTTTTGATTTGTTAATACTTTATATATTAAGATTTAAATTAATTATATCGGTAAAAAGTACTCCCTCCGTTTCTTTTTGTTTGTCCCATTTACTGTAGCTCCAAATGCCAAGGAGAGTGATGTCATAAGCATGTGGGTGGAGACAACAACTAAAAAGTTAACTTATTTTATAGTAAATTGGTGATTAAAGTAGGTGAGAGAAGATTATGAGGTACATGTGGGACCAAAAAGAAATAAAGTAGGGGTAAATGGGTAATATCATTTTTCCATATAAGGAAAGATGAAAAAGTAGGACAAACAAAAAGAAACGGACAAAAACGGAAAGTAGGACAAACAAAAAGAAACGGAGGGAGTATTACACTAATGATTGAAGTCTATTTAAGTCAGAGACCTAGAAAACAAATTACTTACTTTCCTTATAGGAGTATAAAATTGCTACGAATATACAAATATAAAATTAATCATAACTTTCATATCAAACATCAAAAACTTATTATTATTCTACAATTAGATTTCTCTTGAAAATTATAAAAATCAGAAAGATTAAAAATTTACAAACACATCGTTAGATTTATCTCGAAAAATACTTTGAATCAAGATCCACTTATGATATGTTTTTCCAAAATTGAAAAAATCTTATATTTTACCTATGGAGGGTCTGTTTTATTAGGCATAAATGAGTTGGACTGAACTAAATTGAATTGAACTGAAGTGATTTCAATTGATTGACTAATTTAATCTAAATCCAATGAGGCTTCAGTTAATCAAATACTAAGTAATATGCGAGGCCAATTGAGTTTTATCACTTTTAAACTAACTGAGGTAACTAAGAAAATGATGTTACTTAGTACTAAAGTCTCACTCGAGTTGAACATGTAAAAAAACCATCTAATTCAATTTAGATATATACAATGAAAAATTATTAGATAGAAATATATTGAAGTTGGCTCGAATTAATAAAATACAAAAAATCAATTATTAATGAGTCTTTCAAGATAATATTACTCCCTCTGTCCCATATTAGTTGCAACCGTTTGACTTTTACACTATTCATATGTCTTACTTTGACCATGATTTTTAATTAACATATAAAATCAAATGTTAGTAAATAAGATGTTCTTAAATTTGTCTAAATGTATAAATTTGACATAAATTTTTTCATATTTTTTTTACTAGTTTCTAGTTGGAGATATTGATGGTCAGAGTTGTGTATCGACAAGTGTGCTAGTCAAATTGTTGCAACTAATATGAGACGGAGGTAGTATCATTTATGGCTACTTAATTAATTTTCAAAAAACTTATTTTATTAACATATGAGTCGCCTAGTTGGCGCATTATAGCGCCTCCTTTCGGTATGACTTTATTATCTAGTATAGATAAATACTAACCGTAGATACACGCAACACATGTAAAAATATAAACAATTTTGTAGGTTATTTTAGGATGTTTTGTATTAAGGACCCTTGGGCCCAATGGTATGACTTCCTGTATACCACATGGGAGACCAATGTTCAAATCTTGGTGGAAGCAAAATAATTTATAGGGAAGAAAGGTTGGGGGTTGATGTCTTGTAATGGGGCTCTAGGTGGGGCCCTATGCGAGGGCAGACCAAAGGATTATTAATTCTTCTTACCTTACTATAATCTCATACTTATTATAAATGTGATTATATTTTGAAAAAAAAAGAAAAAAATTGTTAGGATGTTTTCTACTCTTTTCCAAAAATAAATTTGTCGATTAATTATAGAGTAAGTTAAGGTACTCAATTAGAATTTCTAAAAATATATATATAATAATTTTTGGATAAAACCGTTAGATTCATATAGAAAAATACTTTGAATCAAGATCCACTAATCATACGTTTTTCTGGAATTGTAAAAAATCGTATATTTTACCTATTCAGGGCCTATTCTCTTCAGCATAAAGAATCTCAATAGGACGTCTCTCCGGGCATTGCCCGGGTTAGAAGCTAGTATACTTTATATATTTATATAAAAGAGGAACTAATCTAGAGCATAGAAAGTATTAAGATTGCCAAATGACACTTTAAAATTTAAAATTTGAAAATAGTGTCAAAGATAGTTAAATATGCATATATTGAGGTTTAAATAATTTAAAAAATAATATTTTCTTTATGGTTTAATAACCATTACATACAGAGTTTCACGCCTCACAACGCACAACTTTGAATGTTAATAACCTTGTTATGCTCAAGTAAAAATTATAGAAAGTTAATTTTAAGTATGTACTGAGACGAATCTAACAAGATCCCACATAACTATGTTTATCCTTGTTCATAAATCATTACAGTTGGTTAAATGGAGATGTACGAATAGCGTAAAATGAGAAATATAGTGGTTAATAAAGAATGGATGTAGTATAAACGAGGTACTTATGTTATATAATTCAAAAATATTTTAAAAATTATATAGTTCAAGAATACTCGAAATAAGCTTTATAATAAAATCCATATAGAATATAGTTGAAAATCAATTAAATGTTTATATTTGTCGAGGAATAATTACCTATTATTTCCGTGGCACACTTTGTAAAAGTAAAATTTAAATAAATAGATATATAATATATAGGAAAAAATGACTATAATAGAAATTAGAAAATTCAGCTTTGCTCTCTAGCCATGTCGAAATAGGCGCACGATAGCGTGAGTGGCTAACGTACACCAATCTCATCCAATGTCTAGAAAGAACAAGTCTAAAGCTGAAGGGAAGGAGCTGGGAATAGTGCTCAAGCCTCTGGTAGGGTTGTGATGTCCAATCCAATGAAACAGTAACTGTGAAATCGGGTAAGGTTTCTCAAAAAATTTATGTGAATAGGAGATTGAATATAGAATATGAACCTAGAACTGAGAACGTAGGATGGAATGGTTTATTTGATAACTCTAAGCTTGCTCGCAAGGGTCAATCATTGCACTTTGTAGCTCATAGCTCTAATCTAGGTCAATCTGTGGCCAAATTACTGCAAACTGACATTGAACCTTTAACTAAGAAATGGGAGAATGCTATGATAATGTATATTATTGGAGTTTCCCCTACTTTAGTAGCTATAAGAAGGTATATTGCAGCAGAATGAAATAATGTGGCTAAACCTCAGCTTTTCTATCATGATGAGGGATACTTTATTGTTCATTTTCAGTTTGTTGATGATAAAAATGAAATCCTTTTTGCTGGCCCACATATGTACAATGGGAAATCTGTGATTGTTAAATCTTAGGCTCCACAATTTAACTTCATGAGGAGGTGTTGAAAGTCATCTCTCTTTGGATTAGACTACCTAATCTGCCTTAGAACTGCTGGGGGAAGAAGCTCATAGTAGAATTGGTAGTATGGTTGGAACCCCTCTTTTTGCTGATGAATGTACTACTCACCAAATCATAGTATCCTTTGCTAGAATTCTTGTGGAGATTGATGTGACTCAGCCTCTTCTTGACCATATCCACATTGAGGATCCTCATGGGTGTGTTTTTAAGCAAAAGGTATTGTATGACCAAAAACCTTCCTTTTGCACAAAATGTAATAGAGCTGGGCATAATTGTGATAAAAATCAGGTTCCCGCTAAGGTTAACAAGAAAACTCAGCAATGGATCAAGAAGGTTGCTCCTGATCCTGTTAGTAATTTGGAGACAGAGCAAGACATACTTGTAGTGGAGCAAGTAGTAACTAAGCCTACAACTAGTTAGTCTCTGATGATTGGAAGTGTTCAGATGCTTACTCCATTCAGGGATAAGCCCTCACTCAATTGATTACTCCTGCAGCTGAAACTTCTAAGGCTAGCTCTTCACAAGTTGAAAGATGGAAAATTGTTACTAAGAAAACTAGAGACAAGGGTAAAGCAAAAATTTTCCCCACTCCTATGCAGAATACTTATTGTTTGCTTACTCCCTCATATGAGATTGAAGATGAGGTTATAGGGGATGGCACTGACCTATACCTCTCATGATTAAGTTTTGCTCTTGGAATATCAAGGGGCTCAATGACCCTGCTAAAATAATTGAGATCATGTCCTTGCTTAGCTTAGAGCTCAGAATATTAATCTAGTTTCTTTGTTAGAGACTAGAGTTAAGAGCCATAATAAAGAGAAAATTATGAAGAAATTTGGTGTTTCTTGGAAATGGGTGTGTAATTATGATTACTCAGCTAGGGGGAGAATATGGATTGGTTGGCAGCATTTTAACCTAGATATCAAGATTGTCCGTTTCTCTAAACAGGTTATACATATAAAAGTATATAATCAAGGTAACCCTTTTGTTTTGATCTCTTGTGTGTATGGCTTGCATATAGTGAGTGACAGGAAGAGTCTATGGTGTGAATTGAGTTCTTTAGCTCAATGTATTCAGTCTCCTTGGATTGTAGTAGGAGATTTTTTTGTTGTTCTGTTAGTGCATGATAGAGTTAATGGAGCCCCTATTACTCTGTATGAAACTGAAGATTTTGATGAGTTTGTGGCAACCTGTCATTTAGCTGAGTTTAGAAGCTTTGGTCATTTTTACTCTTGGACCAACAAAGGTATTGGTGATCAAAGAGTTTCTAGCAGGAAGATGCTTTGGAAATGATAGTTGGATGATTAATTATGGGCATATTGCTTGTTGTTACCTCAATAACTCTATTTCTGATCACACACCTCTCATTGTTGAGTGTGTTTCTAAGGATTGTGGAGGGGGGTAAACCATCTAAAATTTTCAATCATCTAGCTGAACATGATCAATCTTGAAGGTCATTCAAGATCACTGGCAAGGTGGTGGCAAGGAAAATTTGCTCCAACAGGTTTGGTTTAGATTAAAGAAACTGAAACCTAGCTTGAAGCTGCTTCATACTAAGGAGTTTTCCGGGAGTTCTGACAAGATTGAAACTGCTAGGCAAGATTTGCATAATATTCAGTCTGAGCTGCAAGTCTCTCCCGCTAATAATAGTCTTCATACTAGAGAAGATACTACTGTAATTACTTTGAAGAAATGGCAAACTGTTGAAGAGAAAGCTCTCAAACAGAAAGCTAGGATTCATTGGCTTAAGTTGGGGGACTCTTTTTCCAAGTTCTTCTTTACAGCTATGAAAGAGAGAAGGAATAGAAATAGAATTTCTGTTCTGCTTGGTGACAATGTTGAGAGCATTACTTATCATGACATAATTCAAGAAGCTATTCTTAGCTTCTATATTTCTCTGTTGGGTTCTGTTGCCTCTAGTTTACCTCCCGTGGAGGTTGATGTCATGAGATTTGGTGCTAAGGTTTCTCTTGAGTCTTGTGCTTCTCTCACTCTCCCTGTCTCTTGTGAGAGGATACATATTGCTCTTCACTCAATTGATGACTCTAAAGCTCCAGGTGTGGATGGGTATAATTCTGTCTTCTTTAAAAAAGCCTGGCCTATTATCAAATAAGATTTATGCAATATTGTCCTTCAGTTTTTTGATTCAAGAGTTATGCCTACTGATATCACGTATTTATATAGAGTTTTCTCCCTTATTTACAAGCTAATTTGTGCGTCATTTGAGCTATTCGGAGCTATTTAGTGCTAACTATCGTATATAGTTGTGGTTTTGTGTTTTAGTGTTGAATTGCAGGTTTTAGGGAGTTTTCTCCTTATTTTCGAGCTATTTGGAAGCAGCCACAACTTTACGAGATGTTACGAGGCACGCTCGGGTCGTTACGAGTATGTTTGCTCACTTTAGGAGGTTCCCAAGACTTTAGACTTGTCGATCGAGCTCAAACCGCAAAGAAATGTTCAATAAGACAAGCTAACATTATTGATTCGTACAAGGATCGGGCGATTATGGCCCGATCGAGCGCTATATTATGCATCGGGTATGAGAGTTGCGGACCCGATCGGGCAAGACTTGCCCGACCCAATCGGGCAAGAGAATTCTACGAGCTGCTGTGCGTGAAGTCCCCAGACCCGATCGGGCACCTGCTGCCCGACCCGATCGGGTGGGAAGCTCGTAGGTCCCAAAATGTTGCTGCGTGTGAGGAGAGCAAGATGCTGCTGCTGGGCGAGGACCCGATCGACTGCCCGATCGGGTCAGTGATTGGGCGAAGCCCAAATTCTTGGTATGGCTGCGCTGTTGCCTAGAATTCAAGGAGGAAAGTTTTGGATTATTTTACTATGGGCCCGATCAGGTGGCCCTGTGCCCGATCGGGTCCTGTGCACGCTTACGCGATTTTCGTCTTTTAATCCCGCATTTTGTTAGACTTTGAGGGGTATTATAAATACCTTTTCCTCATTATTTTAGAGACATCTTTTTTTCTAGTTTATTTCTCATAGTTCTTAGCTTAGTTTAAACACTTTAGATTAGATTAAAGGTGATTGAACCTATTCGATTTCAATAAAAGTTCCTGCTTTCTGTCAATTGGTATTCTTCTCTACCCTAATCTCTTTTATTATTCTTAATTGCTTAGATTAAGTATTAAATCTTTCATGATGCAATTATTAGGGTTTCAAATTAGTTTTGTTATTGTCAATTCAATTATGAGTGAGTAGTTCTCTTTCTAGGGTGTTAGATATGGAAGCCATGTTTATACCATAATTGTTATTTAGATTCCTATCGATTTCTAGGGCTTGATTAGAGTGATTGTGGTGTGATTTGTTCTTAATTAGTGATTAATGTTAGTGGCCAATTTCATTGATTGCTTGTGGTTAATAGTTGTTTGCACAGATCCGTCTTACGATTAGAGGCCTAGGACACATCAGTAGTTCTGATTACGTTAGTGAACATGCGGCGTATGTTGAACTATGAGCATTGAGTCTTAACCATAGCTCAACACATGCTTTAATCACTTGACTCGTGACTTAGGTTTGATAGTAGTTGACCTTATTTGATTGGTATAAGCATGGTGGACCGACCTAATACCCTAGGTTTTTAGTCCATTGTCAAATCCTCGGTTTAATTCGTTGTCCTTAGCTTAATCTTTAGTTCAGTTAATCTCATCTGATTTCATCTGAAGTAGCTGATTGATTGAATATTAATTTAGAAACTCTGTCTCCCTGTGGATTCGACCCTGCTTCTATTGACTACCATAGTTAGAGGACTATAGGTTTATATTTGAATATGTGATACGACTAAATCTTATAAAATTTTGGCGCCGTTGCCGTGGAGACGGCTAGTTTTCTAAGTTTTTATTTGATTATTTGGTCTACTTCTCTGTACCTCATTGGAACTTCATTGTTCAATTGAGGTACGTTTTACTGCTTCTTTTTGTTTCTTTTGTATGCCCAGGTCTCAAAGAAACGGTTCCCCCATTCCAGCAGATCCCGATCTTACTAGGACAATCAGGCGGATTCGAAAGAAAAATCAGAGAGAAAAGCAGTCTGTTCAGCTGAACACCTCTGGATCAGACACCTCGATTTCAGTTATGTCTAAATCACTGAATTCGTATGGGGTGCACAACCCAGATGGTCTTTCTACTAGACCACTAATACCCACCATCGCCGCTAACAATTTCGAGATTAAGTCTGGACTCATCAGCATGGTTCAGCAAAATCAGTTTGGTGGGCATCCTACTGAAGATCCGGCCAATCATTTGCAGAGATTTCAACAACTCTGCCGAACTGTAAAGCATCAAGGGGTCACACCTGAGCAATTGAAGGTCATGCTTTTCGAGTTTTCACTCCGAGATAGACCTCAGAAGTGGTTCAATGACATCAAAGTGTCTGAATGGGCGGAGATTTCTGCTGCATTCCTGAGAGAGTATTATCCACCCACAAAGACAGCAGAAATCAGGAATAAACTAGCCACGTTTTCCCAAGAGCCTGATGAAACACTTCGGGAAGCGTGGACTAGATTTAGAGATTTACAGAGAGAGTGTCCACACCACAACATGGACAAATGGTTCTTGACGCAGACATTCTACAATAGTCTGCAGCCTGAGACGAAGAACACTGTTGATTCGTCTGCAGGAGGAGTTTTTCTGGACAAGGAAGTGGATGTAGGCTATGAGTTTCTATCAAACCTCGCAGCCAATGATCATTCCACTTCCCGCAGCCTCACGAGGAAAGTACTGGAGGTAGATGCCATAGCATTATTGACTTCGCAGATAGCGAAGCTGAGTAAGTAGATTAACACCTTCAGTTCCTCTTCCTCAGCAGCACCTCCTTTGAGTATCAATGCTATGTCTGCCGTAGCACCCATTACCTCATCTTACTGCGAGGTATGTGGTGTTTAGGGTCACTTTAGGCATGACTGTCAGTTCAGTCAACATCAGATGGAGCAGGCAAACACATTTCAACAGACACAACCAAATTTCCCCCCTCCACACAACTAAGAAAAGAGACTTTGGTGGGGTAGAACGTGTCGCTCTTACTGAAGAGTGTAGTGCTTTTATTCAAAATAAAACCCCACCAAAGTTGAAAGATCCTGGTAGTTTTTCCATTCCCTGCCATCTTAGACCTATTTTTATTGATAAAGCTTTGTGTGATTTAGGTGCTTCTGTTTCTGTTATGCCATTATCTGTTTATAAGAAACTGAACATGGGAGCACTTAAATGCACACAAAACACTTTACAGATGGCGGATCGTTCTATAAAATACCCCCTAGGTGTTTTAGAGGACGTTCCTGTGAGGGTTGGGAAATTCTATATTCCTGTTGATTTTGTGGTGCTAGATATGGATGAGGATGCCCAGATTCCTATTATTTTGGGTAGGCCATTTTTTTGTACTGCTGGTGTTGTCATTGATGTCAAGTCTGGGTCTTTAACTCTGAGTGTTGGTGATGATAAAGTGATTTTTAAACTAACCAATGCTGTTAAGGCACCTATGCTTGAACAATCTTGTTGCAGGGATGAGGTTGTCAATGAAGTAGGTGTGGAGAAGGTTCCAACTACATCTAAGGTTGCCTCACCGTCTGGAGGTATTATCAAGAACATTTGGAGGAGAAAGATGTTTGATGAGGGTGGCTCTCACTGCTTAGCCCCTCCTATTTGAGCGATGGAGGTATTATGGTCGTGCGGGACCTTTATAAACCAGCGCTGTGCGAGAGACAACTCGTATTTTTCTTCCCCTTTTTCCTTTTCTTTTTATTTTTTTCTTCTTTTTTGTGAGCGAGAGTGAGGGTACTAACGTTGTTTTTCCTCTTAGCATCGTCCTTTGTTACCTTTTGGCATTGAGGACACTGCCAAGTTCATCTTGGGGGAGGAGTTCTATTTGTATTCTCTATCTCTTTTACTGCTTTATAGGATAGATTTACAGCTTTCAAAAAAATTCTGAAAAAAAAAAAATATATGGTTCCCATGACTGGTTTAGTTGCCTCCCTGTGCCCCTTGTTGTGCTCTTATTGAAAATGATTTGACTTTGTTTTCTGGATAGCTGGGCATTTGTAATCTTGAGGCTATGATTTGATGTTTGATTGCTATGATTTCGAGCAAAATTTGATTATATTACACCACTTTGTGCTGCATACCTGAATTGGTTAGACTGAGAGGCCTCTTTGTAGCCTATTGGATTCATATTATTATCCAGTCTATTCTTGTGTGTTAGTTCCTCTTTAGTGGATTGATCTTGACTTTGACTTCGTACTTTTCTGATTTTCGATGACTTGTAGCATTTGCTGTGATAGAGGCGTTCTTTTGTCTTATTCTTGAGCTTCAGAGTGAATTTTTGATATACTTTTATCCTCCTTAGCCCCGCTGAGCCTAATGACTTGTTTCGTGTTACTTAAACCCCTATTATGAGCCCAAGGCCTTCACTTGATATTATTCCAAGCCTAGCTTGGGGGAGCTTTTGTATGGGTTGAGTTTGAGATTGGTTTCTTGGTTTAGTTTGGTTGTTGAGGAATTTAAAAGTGTATTTGTTGCGGTTTGAGAGTTAGAAAAAGAAAAGAAAAAGCAAAATTAGAAGTTGCATGAATGAAGTTCAGAAAAATGAAATAAAAGTTCAAAAGAATTCGAAGTTCTTTAATTCACGTACGTTCTTAAAGAAATATTCGCTACATTGCTTGAAAATTGGGTTTGTTATGAGTTTGTCATTGATTTATGAGAGTTGGGTTACTTTACGTGGTTTTATGGTGTTGTTGGGAGTTGTGTAGGCCATCTTAGGCCTTGTTTGAATGATTCATGCTCCCCCTTCCTTGGTTTTTCCACCACATTACCCAAAAGTATCCCCTACCTCTTAGCTGAGCCCCATTACAACCCTCTAAAGTCCTCTTGAGCTCGTGTCTGCAGTGTTCATTTAATTGATTTCGAGTGAGTTTGTCAAAGTTAAAGAGTATTTCTGCTAATTGAGTCGACTTGACTAGGATGAGCGTCATTTAACCTTCTTCAAAACATGAGAGTGTGAGTGGGAAGGATATTTATGGTAGGGTTGGTGAGTTTTCGGGCATATTCTTTGCCTGCCACAAAATCGAGAGGAGTGACACCCTTGTGAGAGCCTTTTCAGGATTTGTATGCCTTGTGGATGCTTGACTTTGATAAATTGCTTGGATGATTGGTGGTTGGATGGATTTGATTAGCCAAACTTGAATTATTCCTGCTTGAACGATTCTTAGTCTTGAAAATGTTTTGAGCTTTGATTGATTTTTATCTATGGGGTGAAGCAATCTATTCCATGGTCATGTTCTATTTGCTTGAGTACAAGCAAAGGTTTAGCTTGGGGGAGTTAGGTAAATATAAATTCCATAACTCTTGTTCCTAAAATTCCTACTCCTACTAAAAGCTTCTCATTTTAGACCTATTGCATGTTGCAATCTTCTCTACAAAATAATAGGGAAAATCTTTACTAGTAGGCTCCAAAAATGTGTTGCCGAGGTTGTTAGTGAGTTTCAATCTGGATTCATTCCTGGAAGACACATTGCTCATAATATCTTGCTTTCATCTGAGCTTATTAAGGGTTATACTAGATCTCACATCTCCTCTAGGTGTGTCATTAAAGTTGACCTTAAAAAAGCATATGATTCTATTGAGTGGCCTTTCCTTCATACTATTCTTGTTGAGCTAGGGTTTCCTAGTAAATTCATTTCCTGGATTCTTGCTTGTATTACTTTTGTGTCTTATTCTGTCCTCATCAATGGTAAACATTGTACTCCATTCAAAGCTCAAAAAGGTCTTAGACAAGGTGATCCATTGTCTCCTTTCTTGTTTGCCATTGGTATGGAATATTTAATTAGGTGTATGAAATCTATAGTTGTTAACCCTTCTTTTCATTTCCACCCTAAATGTATTAGAGTTGGCATTACACATCTTATGTTTGCAGATGATTTGTTGATGTTTGCTAGAGCAGATGAAACTTCTATTAGGCTTTGCTTCCAAGCTTTTGAGAAGTTCTCTAAAGCTTTTGGTTTAGAAGCTAATATGGAAAAGAGCAACATATATTTTGGGGGTGTTAGGGAGGAAATGAAAAGCTTCTTAAATTGTTTGATTGGTGTTCCTCAAGGATCTTTTCCTTTTAGATATCTTGGGGTCCCTCTGTCCACTAAGAAACTTTAACTACACTCAATGTAGACCTCTCATTGAGCATATGCTAGCTAGGGTGAAAACTTGGAACACTAGATTTCTGAGTTATGCTGGGAGGCTTCAGTTTGTAAAATCTGTTCTTGCAAGTATGCAGACTTATTGGTGTCAGATCTTTGTCTTGTCAAAGAAAATCTTGAAAGAGATTCATGCTTGTTGTAGAACTTTTCTATGGACAGATGATGCTAAGAAATTTTCTAAATCTCATGTTGCTTGGGAAACTCTTTGTCTTCCTAAGGCCTCTGGAGGTTTGAATCTTAGGGATACTTGTGCTTGGAATAAGGCTGCTATAACTAAGCTCTTATTGGCTCTTTCTTTTAAAAAAGACAAGCTTTGGGTTAGATGGGTTGATAGCTATTATGTGAAGAGAGGGTGTATTGATACTATGCCCATCCCTCTTTGCTCTTGGGTTTTCAAAAAAATTCATCATTGTAGAGAGATGGTGCTGAGTTTTGGTGGTTGGAGTAAGCTTCAAGCACCTAAGGGGTTTAGTATAAGCAAAATATACAAACTCCTTATTGGTGATCAACTGAAGGTACCTTGGAGAAAACTAATCTGTAAGACTGTAACACTATGGCTGCTCCAAGAAGTGTGTTCATTGTGTGGTTGGCTATCTATGGCAGATTTGCAACTACTGATAGGCTTATAAATTGGAATGTCTCTTGTGATCCTGTGTGCAAACTGTGTGGCAGCTGTGATAAATCTCACTCTTATCTTTTCTTCTCTTGTGCTGTGTCTGCTGATAGATGGAGTAGGGTACTGCTTCTGCTAGGAGTAAACATATCCATTCTCCCTTTTACTGAGGAATTGGAACATGTAGTGAAGTTGAGCAAAAGGAAGAATATTAAAGCAAAGTTTTATTCTATGACTTTTGTTGAAACTGTCTATAGCATCTGGTTATATAGAAATGATAAAGTTTTTAATAGCTCTACTAAATCTAGTAATCAGTTGTATAGGGATATTATCTTTAAAATTGCTGTTAGGAATACTTCTAACATGAGAACTCAGTTGATGTAATTGTCTAGGCTTTTTGAGGGCCCAAACCCTTCCTAGAAGGTGGGGGGCCTCTTAGGATAGCCTTTGTGTCTGTGGTGTGGGGTTATAATTCCCCTTGTGCTATATATATTACTTATTTGCCAAAAAATAATTTGACTATAATAATCCAAAGTATGGCCGTTTCGCAAAAAATAATCTCAACTATGTATCATTCCTGTATAATCTTAACTATTGGGCAAGTCAGCCACAAACAAACCCGGGTGACTTGTGACCTGCTAGTAAGGTAAAAAAATTATTTCTCTTTTTTCTTTTTAATTTCTACTCTCACCACCACAATCTCACCCATTACCACTTGCACTGCCACACACCACCACTGCAGAAACCACATCCATCACCCCACCACCACGAACAATTATATAACACCAGCAAAGCACCATCCATCACCTCCACTGCCACACACCACCATCGCATCAACCACCAACCATCAGCTAACCCAATTGAAAACAACGACTACCACCGAAAAACCACCATTTTCATCCACCACTCCACAAAACCCAACAACCACCACCACGAAACCCACCAACCATATCCAATCCAATGCAAAACCCTAATCGAAACTTGATAGGACAACAAGACAATTCTCTTGATCCACCAACACCTCCACCATGCCTCACATTCACGTTCACAATCTCCTCCATCACAACATCATCTCTTCCTCCTCTAATCAACGCCTCACCATTCAACAGCCCTCGAATACATTCAATATTACCAGACTCAAAATCTTTCCTCAAAACCACTTTCGAATGGTATCTTTCATAATCGTGATGACGATCATGATCACGATCAAAATCATCCTCCAATCTATCAGCAACATCCAAAACTATTGGGCCATATTATTGTATTTAATGATGTACTCATGTAATTAGCTGAGTTGGGCTTAAATAGGCCTAATTAGTATTAGTGATAGCTTGGTATATATATTATGTTGAAAGTAATGAGAAGGGGAAGCACAATTAATACCCTAAACCTAATCTTAACATGGTATCAGGGCTAGCCGCATAAGCCTCCTCTACCGTTTTTTTTTCTCACTGGCCGTCGAGTAGCACCACCAGCGTGGCAGTCTACATCATGGCGGACGACGAAAGACTGCACCCTGATTCACCTTATTACCTCGGCTCGGGTGATCTACCCGGAACTTTGATCACTCACGTTATCCTTACCGGCGAAAATTATGTTTCTTGGGCACGTGCCCTTACTTTGTCTTTGAAGGCTCGAAGGAAATTTGGGTTCATTGATGGCACAATTACCAAACCGACAGAGAAGAAGAGACTCCTCGATTGGGAGACGGTTAATTCCGTGGTCGTCTGTTGGCTTTTGCGTAGTATGGATCCGAAAGTTGCGGCCTCGATTCCTTTTCATGATGAGGCGCAACGCTTATGGACATATTTAGAGAAGCGTTTCTGTGTGGCAAATGGTCCTCGTCTTCACCAACTTAGGGCCGCCATTGTTGAGTGTAAACAAACTCGTGGGATGTCGATTGAGGAGTACTATACTCGTCTAATGGGTTTGTACGATGACCTCACACGCCTTAAACCTCCTCATGGGTGTGTGTGTAACTCGTGCAAGTGTGATGTGGCTGGCAAGTATGCTGTTGACCGTGAGGAGGAAAAGATACACCAATTTTTGATTGGCTTGGATGATGATCTTTATGCTACAATCCGTAGTAACTTGCTTTCTCAATCTCCGCCAGCCGATCTTGATCGGATTTATCAAGCCCTTATTCAAGAGGAACGATCTCGTGACATTGCGCGTGGGAAGGCAGCCCAGGGAGAGGTTCATGCTTTCGCTGTTCAGGCTGATCGTGGTCGGCCCGGTTTGATCGAGTGGATCGTGCCAAATTGCTTTGCACTCATTGCAAAAAGAAGGGCCATGAGGTGTCTACTTGTTTTCAATTACATGGCAAACCGGATTGGTGGGAGGCCAAATATGGTCGTGGTGCGAAGGGGCCTGATTCGTCAGTTGTTGCGTCTGACTCGTCTGTGCCGCGTCTGTCTACTGCTGCCCAGCACACGTCCAACCGCAGCCGCAACGGACCTCCTGTTACAGCACATGCTGTCCTTTCCGCAGGCAGTAGCGAACCCTTAGATGGCAGCAGCAGTGGCTCTCCTCTACCTGACTTGAGCCCTGCTCAAGTTAAAGCCTTGTTGCATTTACTTAACACTGAAACGACAAAGGGTGATCGGATGACGGGTACGTATTTTTCTACTCACTGGATCATTGATACAGGCGCCTCACATCATGTCACTAGTGATCTCACTTGCCTTACTCATGTCACTCCGATCGTTGATTGCCCGGTTGGTTTGCCGGATGGAAATCGAGCTATTGCTACCATGGAGGGTCGTGTGAATCTTACTCACGGCCTTACTCTTCATCATGTTTTATTTGTCCCCCATTTACATTGTAATTTAATTTCAGTGTCGCAAATGATTGATGAATCTAATTGTCACGTAAAATTCACGTCTTCTTTGTGTGCTATACAGGACCAACGTTCGGGGAACCTGATTGGAGCAGGTGAACGATGTGATGGACTTTATTTTTTCCGTAGCATTCCCACGATTCAGGCAGTGACGGTTCCGAGTTTATCTGAGTTCGAGTTGTGGCATCGACGACTGGGTCATCCTTCCGATCGAGTTTTCAAGTTAGTTCCCGCTATTAGTTCTAGTAGTTCTAGGAAGAAATTGAATAAAGCTTGTACTGTTTGTCCCCAAGCTAAACACACTCGTGATTGTTTTCCTGTTAGTGATAATAAAGCATCTCGTATTTTTGAGCTCGTACATTGTGATCTTTGGGGCCCTTATAAGACCCCTTCCTCTTGTGATGCTCTTTATTTTCTGACCTTGGTGGATGATTTTTCTCGTGCTGTATGGGTCTATTTATTACGCAATAAGAAGGTGGTTGAAAGTGCTTTTATGTCATTCTTTGCCATGATTCATCGCCAATTTGACTCTGTTGTTAAGATTCTTCGAACTGACAATGGCACTGAATTTAACTGCTTATCTGATTATCTGGACACTCATGGGATCCTTTTGCAAACTTCTTGTGTGGGTACTCCTCAACAAAATGGGCGGGTTGAGCGTAAACACCAACATATTTTGAATGTTAGTCGTGCTCTCATGTTTCAAGCTCACCTTCCTGTTAGTTTTTGGGGGGAATGTGTCCTAGCTGCTGTTTATTTGATTAATAGAACCCCGTCGGGCTTATTGAATGGTCTTACCCCTTATGAGGTCCTTACGGGTCACTCCCCCTCTTTTGATACCATACGAGTGTTTGGGTGTTTGTGTTTTGCTCACAATCAACGTGCTAAAGGTGATAAATTTGCTAAACGGAGTCGACGTTGTGTGTTTGTTGGTTATCCTAATGGCAAGAAAGGTTGGAAAATGTATGATCTTGAAACTGGTGAATACTTTGTCTCTCGGGATGTTCAATTTCATGAAAATGAATTTCCTTTTGATTTGGGATGTGATGCTTCTTGTGATAGTTCATTGGATGATGATTTTGGTATGGTCCACCCTGTAGCTCACTTTGATAATGATGATTTGGGTTTAAGTGTTGCTGGGCCGACTAGTGGGCCTGTTTTTCCTAGCCCAGACGCGGAGCTCAACCCAGTGGCTGCTACAGAGACTGCACCCATGGATCAGCCCACGTCAGGCGCGTCTCCTGCTGGGTTGTCTATGGGGCATGCGTCTGGGTCGACTCCTACTCCGCCCAACCCATTATCCGTGCCCAGCCCACTGGGCTTTGCTGCGGTTGACCAATCTGTGTTGGATGTGGCTGCTGGGGACTTGGGTTCGCCTATTGATATTGGGCCAGGGTGTGTTAGGTCATCCCATGAGGTTTGTCATAGTGGTGTTGGGGAACTTGGTAGGGGCATGCGTGAGAAACGCTCCTCGATCTTGCTACGTGATTTTTTCACTGAGACCATACGGAAAAAGAGTCCATCATCGTCCGAGCCCTCCTCTTCAGGTTCCTCAGGTACTCCTTACCCTTTAGCACACTTTGTGAATTGTGATAAATTTTCTGTGCGACATCGTCTTTTTCTTGCGGCTGTTACTACAGGTGTTGAACCTCGTAATTTCACTGAGGCTATGCGGGATCCTGGATGGCGTGAGGCCATGCAGAAGGAGATTAGTGCTCTGGAGGATAATGCTACTTGGGATGTGGAGCCTCTGCCACCTTGTCATAAAGCTCTTGGTTGCAAATGGGTGTATAAGGTAAAATATCACTCTGATGGTTCTGTCGAGCGTCTTAAGGCTCGTTTGGTTGTCTTTGGTAATCATCAGGTTGAAGGGATTGACTACAATGAGACATTTGCTCCCGTGGCCAAAATGGTCACCGTTCGTGCTTTTCTTGCTGTTGCTGCAGCCAAGAACTGGGAGTTACATCAGATCGATGTTCATAATGCTTTCCTTCACGGTGACTTGGATGAGGTTGTGTACATGAAACCTCCTCCTGGTTTCACTCTCTCTCGTCCTGGTATGGTATGTCGACTGCGGAAATCCTTATATGGGCTACGTCAGGCTCCTCGGTGCTGGTTTGCCAAATTGGCCACTTCTTTGTTACGCTATGGCTTTGTCCAGTGCTACTCTGATTATTCCTTGTTCACTCTTACTCATGATGGTGTACAGCTGTCTGTGCTTGTCTATGTTGATGATCTTATTATTTCAGGCAATGATTCCGCTGCTATTCTTGCCTTCAAACAATACTTAGGTGACTGTTTTCATATGAAGGATTTGGGTGTTTTGAAGTATTTCCTTGGGATTGAAGTTGCGCGAGCCCCCATGGGTTTATTCTTGTGTCAGCGCAAGTATACACTAGACATTATTTCCGAGTCTGGACACATGGGCGCTAAGCCTGCTGGTTTCCCTATCGAGCAGAATCACACTCTTGCTCTCGCTACTGGTGATCTATTGTCCGATCCTGAATCCTATCGCCGCCTCGTTGGCCGCCTGATTTATCTCTCTTTCACTCGTCCGGACTTGGCCTACTCAGTTCATATTCTTGCTCAGTTTATGCAGGCGCCTCGGCAGGAACATTGGGAGGCTGCCCTCCGTGTAGTGCGATACCTCAAGGGCTCTCCAGGTCAGGGAATCCTTCTTAGTGCTGAGTGTGACTTGTCTCTATCAGGTTGGTGTGATTCGGATTGGGCCAGCTGCCCCCTTACTCGTCGTTCATTGACTGGTTGGATTGTGTTTCTTGGTCTTTCTCCTATCTCTTGGAAGACTAAGAAACAACATACTGTGTCTCGCTCCTCTGCGGAGGCCGAGTATCGTTCAATGGCTGATATCACGTCTGAGTTGAAATGGCTGAAAGCTCTTCTTGAGTGCTTGGGTGTCCAGCAAGCTCGTGCTATGTCCCTTTATTGTGATAGTATGTCCGCTCTTCATATTGCTCAGAATCCGGTTTTCCATGAGCGCACGAAACATATTGAGGTTGATTGTCACTATGTGCGAGACGCCATACGGGATGGTCTCATTGCTACTCATCATGTTGTCACTCAATCGCAGCTCGCGGACATTTTCACTAAAGCACTTGGCAAACAACAGTTTCTTCATCTCTTGAGCAAGTTGGGCATTTCGAATCTTCATGCTCCAACTTGAGGGGGGGTATTGGGCCATATTATTGTATTTAATGATGTACTCATGTAATTAGCTGAGTTGGGCTTAAATAGGCCTAATTAGTATTAGTGATAGCTTGGTATATATATTACGTTGAAAGTAATGAGAAGGGGAAGCACAATTAATACCCTAAACCTAATCTTAACAAAAACTCTACGATCATCATTAATCCGATCTCTACGCAACTGATACCCAATTACATCAGGGGGAAATGATCTTAAACGAGGTTCTAAGTTAAATTCCTCCCTGTACCTAGGCTGACTCTCAATTTCAAATTCACGCCTAAACGCGGTGGAACCCTAAAATAAGGTGGAGGAGGAGGAAGTTCAGGCAAGCGAGAACGATGATGATCATCAAGAATATGATTATCATAATCAAGAAGGCGATTAGGAGGAAGAATTATCCTAGTTGGAGATCGATATACATCTCGATGATCATCGTGAAGGTGATGTCGATGTTGATAAGGATGAGGATGGTGTTGTGTTGGTACGAGGGGAAGTGGTGGTGCAGGTGGAAATGGTGAGGGTGTAGTGTATGTGGAGGTGGTGGTGGTGCTGAGGTGGAGGTGTGGAGAGAGAATGGGGAGAGGGTGGTTAGGGTCACACAGATTGGGGATGGGTGAGATTTGAAAAAAAAAGCAAAAAGAAAGTAATTATAAACAAGTGAAAACATGACACGTGGCTTATTTTTACTTATTAAACAGTTTGCCTTCAGGTCACAATGCATTTGTGGCGGAGCTCTCTAATAGTTGAGATTATACAGGAATAACTTATAGTTGAGATTATTCTTGGCGGAATGGCCATAGTTTGGATTATTCTAGTCAATTTTTTCTAATATATATAGGATGATGCTGATATGAGAACCGTGCTTATGGTAAGAACTGTGACAACCACTAATAAACCATTAGATTCAAAATCAATGGTTTTGAATATATATTCTTTGAATTTTCTAACTTTGGTAGAGTTATATTATACTCCATCCGTTTCCATTTGATGTTCCCATTTGGAATCTGGGGGAAAAAATTAATCCAAATTGAGGTGAATGAGAATATTTCTAATTTTATATTGTATAAAGTGTTCTTCGGTGCCTTTCTGCTATGAAAAAGAAAGAGAGATAAAGAAAAGTAGGTGATTGAAAAATAAATTATTCTAAAGTGTATCATGTGCAAGACAAAAAGTAAAAGAGTTAAGTAGATATTAGGTAGTTGAAGGGTAAAATAGAAAAATTAATATTTCAAAATGGAAAAGATTCAAAGTGGGAAGAACGTTTAAAAACATCCCAAAAAGGAAAATGAGAACATCAAATAGGAACAGAGGGAGTATCTATCTTGATATAATAAGTTAGAATTAATTATTGTAATATCGTGTCCAGTTCACCTTCAAACAATAATATTTGGTGAAAATAAGTTTAGTTCGGTAAAAATAAGTTTACTTCAGCAGATATAAGTTATGCTTAGTACACAACAATAGTGTAAAGAAAAAAACATGTATAAACAAGTCCAGTTCAGTAAAAAATAAGTTCACTTCAGAAAATATAAAGTTTAGTTTAATAAAATGAAGGTATACTCAACAGAGGCTAAGTGTTTGAATATATGTTGTTGAATTGACAAATACTTTAAGAAACAACCTTTTATACTTGTAGATTGGATGGTTTCCAAAAAAAAGAAAAGAAAAAGGGGCACTATTCTAAATTGAATTTACAGAAAATGACATAGTTGGTCAAATGACTTTGGTAATAAGATATTACGGGAACTATTAAATCCAGGTTTAGTCCGCTCTTTTAGGATGTTATATGAGTGAGAGAGTAAGATGTGAAAAGAAAACCTCATGTGATAGGATAGAGGGGGCATTTGGTATGTCATGGGGATAGGGATAGGGATAAAAGTTGGAGTAGCAAAAAGAAATTGGTAGGTGGGATAAGAATAAAGTCAGAATAATCCCATGTTTGGTATAGATTGGGATAAGATTAGGGAGAAATAAGGAAGTTAGTTAAATAACCTTACTAATTTTCTCATTTTCTCCTCCTTCCTTCCTTTTCATTAAGAGTATGTTTGTCTTTTTACCCCTTATTCTTATCCCAATCACTTACACCACCCCCCTTAGGTATAATTTTGGTGGGATAACTTGGATTTTTATCCATATTCTTATCCAACCTAAAGTTTACAAATCCCCCTAAACAAACATAGGAAAAGGATAAGGAGGGACAAAAAATCTTTATCCCTACACCTTACCGCCCTAAACAAACAGGTTGAAAAGATATTTATTCATATGTCAAGCATATTTTTCTTGTGAGTTGTGACTCCCATTGCAATAAGAAAATAGGGAGCAACCCTATAACATAAATATAGGCATAAGTTGCATGAGTTCTAAAAGTCTAAATGTTTCAATGTATATGTATCACTAGAAAGAAAAGTGTATTTTTATAAAATTTAATGGATGGGAGGATGAGTTTGGTGAAGGTGATAGGCCGTCGCCGAGCCTACAAAAAAAAAAAATCTAACCCGGTCTCTCTAACTAGGTAGAAAGGGCAAGTAAGGGTCAATCCCACAAGGACTAAGGAGAGCACCGAAAAATAATGACTTATGATGAGATAGGTCAAATATCATTTTTTTGGAGTAAGATTTATGAGTGAAAATAAGAAGAAAAAAAACGATATTAAAAGGGTCTTGGGAAAGGGTATCCACCAAATGATTCATTCATAAATTGAGCAATTAAAATGAGGGATCAACAATGGGGATCAATTGAGGGGAATAGTTCATCCAACGGTATTCTAACCACTCTTTCGAGCTAGTTAGATTGGCTTAATCTCCTACCAAAGACCTATTTTCATGGCTAAGGCATTCAACCAAGCATATCCATAAACAAGATGAACAAAAACAAGCAAACATATCACCTAGGCTAGGTAGTCCCTATTTTCATGGTCCTTCTAGCCTAAAAATTGATTTGAGGCAACCCCTATTTTTCAACAGTCTACTACCGCCCCGAAAAGGCAAGCGGGTCCGGCTCTAATACCAAGATTGCTCCCAGGACGAGGCCGTTGAGACCGATTAATTGATTATGAAAGGCGGAAGCGGTTGATAATATAATTAACTTGAAATTTGAAGTAGTTTTAGAAATAAAATTGTCGTCGAAATAATTAAACGACTAAAACATTTGACAGAAATTTGAATTAAAAAACAGAGATATGAGTAGAATAACTCACTTTGATATATGATTGGAATAATTTGTACAAAAGATGAACAAACTTAATATTTGATTTTTGGCGTAAGGCCTTTGTACAAGGTTTTTGTGATTTTTTGATTGAAAAAGAAAAGTATTTGCTCTACTATTTTGATCCTATGGAGAAACTTATGAAAATATTACAAAGATACTACTATTTGGTGTTTTGTAATATTTGGAGAGCTTGATGTTGTTGTTGTGTATTGTGTTGTTGTGTGTATTTTCCAGTCAACTTTCTCTAAAGCCTTTTATAGTGAGCAATTGCATGCCATTTACTGTTGATTATTTTGTTGCATATTACATTTGATGTCCATGTTGCTTTGTTGATTCATCATCATCAAGCATGAGTCTTAGGCTTGTCTTGGCATTTGTACAAGGTTTCATGAATTTGCTGATACGTGGTGCGGTGCTTGAATAGTGCCGCATCCGTTTTGCTTGACAGTTGTCTACTTTTTGGTCTAGTTTGTCATATTCTTCTTCGACTGATACGTCCAAAAAACACCGTTTTTTAATTTTGAACCTGCAGAAAAAGCGTTAGTAAATATTTTTTGTCCCTAATTTTTGCCTAAGTGAAAAATCACTTAGCGGGATCTTTATTTATATTTTTACATTGCCCTAATTTTTGTCAGGGAGACCCTGCGGGCTATTATTTTTTACGTCTTCTCAAATCTTTGAATAGTAAATCTTTCCATCGTTGGAAAGAAATTTTCATGATTTGATTTGAGCTAGGTATTGATCAATAGGTTCTGATCGATCAATAGCCGTAGTAAAGTGGTCAGATAACCATGTCGGGATAGTAACAGTAGTGTTGCCATAATGAATGAATATAGATGGATATTGTTCTATGAGATCCATAATACTTTGAATTCTTTCTAATATGCGATAGAATCATGTTGCTCTTGCTTCAGTTGGATCTAATAATTTATTTGTAGCCACGTACTGAACTTTATTAGGGACATTGAGAGTAATTAGATAATGCGCAGGTTTAATTTTGCCATTATCTAGCTCAATATTGGCACATATAATTTCTTCATAGATTCATTCTTGTCTTTGGAGATAGTATGCTTTTGAGAAGATATATTGTTGAAATTTTGTCATCTCTTTGAAAAAGTCTGTTTCTGGATGTGGTATCCCAGTGAACTTGTATATGATTCCATACTTCTGACTCAAGATGTATGGATCATCAGCTTCAATATTGTTGACTGGCAAAAGCATTCCTCCAAGTCCTCGAGAACCAAAAACACTTAATGGAATTCCCCAAATTCGTTAAATATCCACTTCGTAGACATCATCATTGATTAAGTACTCTCTATACCAGTTTTTGAATTGGATTGTCTGAATTTTTTCTATGAAGATGGCTTGGATGTCATAAGGGAGTTGAATAATATGGAGGATTAGTTCATATATATAGGATTTGCAGACAATCTTATAGGTTCTATAAACGATTTTTTCTCGATCAAAGGTTTTTGAGGCTTGTATCAAGTCTTGGGATAGTTGTTTTGTAGATGGAGAAAGTTTGTTTAGTAGATATTGGGTTCCTTTGATGAGAGCTTATGTTTCTTCTTGCTTCTCTTTCCTTTTTTGTGATTCCATTGATGCGATATAAGTTGCCAAATCCATCTGTAGGGGTATAAATTTTATCAGTAATATATATTCTTTTCGAAATAGTTTCGAAAAATGATAATTTTGTTGAAAAAGTTTTGATAAGAATTCTTTTTCATTATTGGTTTTTGAAATAATGCAAATATTGTTGCAACATCCTTTTTGACCAAATGAAGATGAATCTTTTGAGCAATAAGAATCAGAATCATCTTCTGATTTTATTTGAAGAATATAAT
Source organism: Patellifolia procumbens (assembly GCA_947645195.1). Lineage (NCBI taxonomy): Eukaryota > Viridiplantae > Streptophyta > Magnoliopsida > Caryophyllales > Amaranthaceae > Patellifolia > Patellifolia procumbens. Next base: position 4,496,484 of record CANSGD010000016.1, read on the forward strand.
CATTTTCGTTTGAGCTTGAAATACTTTGATTTGTAGGATTTTCTAAAATACATAAAGCTCATATTTTTTGTTGAAGATTTGTGTCATCACCATATAATTCACTGATTTTTTGCTTCATAGTACATTCATTAGACTTATGACCTACTCGACGACAAGTATAACAATGAATTGTTCGTTTTGGATCTAAAGTTTTCTTTGGTTGCCGTATGGGTTTTTTGAAAGGTTTTTTATAATATTGTTCGTTATCTGGAGGTTGTTTGATTGATTTATATTGATTCTTAAATTGTTTTCTATTGATTGCGGATGGGGGTTGAATTTTAGGAAGACCAAAGGCAGCGCAAAAGCTACCTAGTTCCCTTCGTCTTTCCCTTTTTTCAGAAGAATATTTATTTTGGATGGCTAGTTCTTGACATAGTGCTATTGCTTCCTTTTTTACAAAAGAAAATATTTGACCATAGGTCATACTATCATAAGGGATTTCTTCTTAACCTAAATTTTCCCTTAGTTTAGTGAATATTCTTTGGGAAAATAATGATGGAAGTCCAGATATGAATCTTTGTTTCCAAAAGGCTTGATTACAATCATTTCTCCTAAAAATATTACTAAGAAAAACAACTTTGTACTAACGATAATCATCAAGTGTTGGACATCGAAGATTTGTAAGAACTATTTGATTTGTTGACATTACTTCTCTAGGATTGCCTATAAAATGCATAGCAATCATATTGATGAGAATTGAGCTACCGTCATAGATTTGTTGTTCTCTTTCAGTTTTGACATGATTCACTATTTGTTGTTTTATATCGGTGCTAATGCTATTATCCCACCAATTCTTGATATCACGTATTTATATAGAGTTTTCTCCCTTATTTACAAGCTAATTTGTGCTTCATTGGAGCTCTTAGGAGCTATTTTGTGCTAACTATCGTATTTAGTTGTGGTTTCGTGTTTTAGTGTTTAATTGCAGGTTTTAGGGAGTTTTATCCTTATTCCCGAGCCATTTGGAAGCAACCACGGCTTTACGAGATGTTACGAGGCACGTAGAATGGCTCACGAGCTTTATGGGTAGTTTAGGAGGGACCCCCAAACGTGAAGTTTAGAGAGCCAATGAGTCAAAGGAGGTTTCCGTGCACTGATCGGGCAGAAATGGCCCGATCGGGCGAAGTATTTATGATCGGGTCTGAAAGTTGCGGACCCGATCGGGCGAGGGTTGCCCGATCCGATCAGGCGAGGAAACATGTCCCCAGACCCGATCAGGTGCCCACCGCCCGACCCGATCGGGTCCTCTACGTTTTGGTTGCTGCTGCTGCTACGCCACACAAGACGCCAGTATATTAGTGTGTTGTGCACCCGATCCACGACCCGATCGGGTGTGCGATCGGGTGGGCTGCAACAATCAATTTGATGCTACGCTGCTGCTACGCGAAGGCCCAGAAGACACTGCGCTGATTTGGTGTTTGACCCGATCGGGTACTGTGCTCGGGCCCGATCGGGTCTGATGCATTTGTCGCGGATTTCGAGTTTTGTTTCCTATTTTTAATTAGACTTGAGGGGTATTATAAATACCTTTTTCCTCATTATTTAGGGACATCTTTGTTTTACATCTTTTATTCATCTTTCATTAGCTTTAGACTAGTTTTATTCTTCATTATTCTTAGTTCAATTCAAACACTTTAGATTAATTTAGAGGTGATCAAACCTATTTCGGTTTCAATAAAGTTCCTGCTTTCGTCAATTGGTATTCTTTCTTACCCTAATCTCTTTTGTTATTATTGATTGCTTAGTTTATTTATTTAATCGTTCATGATGCAATTGTTAGGGTTTTATATTAGTTTTGTCGTTGTTAATTCGATCATGAGTGAGTAGTCTCTTTCTAGGGTGTTAGATAGGAAAGCCATGTTTATACCATGATTGTGATTTAGACTCTTATTGATTTCTAGGGCTTGATTAGGGTGATTGTGATGTGGTTTGTTCTTTATTGAGTAATTGACATTATTGTGCAGTTTCGTTGGTTGCTTGTGGTTAATAGTTGTTTGCACAGATCCGTCTTACGACTAGAGGCCCAGGACACGTCAGTAGTTCTGATTACGTTAGTGAACATGCGGCGTATGTTGAACTATGAGCGTTGAGTCTTAACCATAGCTCAACATAGGCTCTAATCCCCGACTCTTGACTTAGGTTTTGATAGTTGTTGACCTTGTTTGACTGGTATAAGCATGGTGGACCGACCTAATACCCTAGGTTGTTATTCCATAGCTTAATCCTCGATTTATTCCGTCTTCTGTAGTCTATTCTTTAGTTTAATTAATTCCTTCCTGATTTCATATGGAGTAGCTGAATTGGTTGAATATTGATTTAGAAACTCTGTCTCCCTGTGTATTCGACCCTGCTTCCACTGACTACCTTAGTTAGAGGACCGTAGGTTTATTTTTGATTAGGCGATACGACTAAAACCTATCAAATTTTGGCGCCGTTGCCGGGGAGACGGCTAGTTCTCTAAGTTTTTATTTAATTATTTTGTCTACTTCTCTGTACCTCATTGGAACTTCATTGTTTCAATCGAGGTACCCTTTACTGCTGCTTTTTGTTTCTTTTGTATGCCCAGGTCCCAAAGAAACGGTTCCCCCATTCCAGTGGACCCTGATCTTGATAGGACAATCAGGCGGATCCGAAAGATAAAGCAGAAAGAAAAGCAGTCTGTTCAGCTGAACACCTCTGGAACAGACACCTTGAGTTCAGTCATGTCAAAGTCACTGAAGTCATATGGGGTGCCCAACCCAGATGGTCTCTCCACTGGACCTACTATGCCCACCATTGCCGCAGCAAATTTTGAAATTAAGCCTGGACTCATCAGCATGGTCCAGCAAAATCAGTTTGGTGGGCATCCTACTGAAGATCCGGCAAATCATCTGCAACGGTTTCAACAACTTTGTCGAACCGTTAAACATGCCGGCGTCACTCCAAATCAGTTAAAGGTCATGTTGTTCGAGTTTTCTTTGAGAGATAGAGCCCAGAAGTGGTTTAACGATGTGCAGGAAACTGAATGGAGTGAGATTTCTGCTGCATTTCTGAGAGAGTATTACCCACCTACTAAAACAGCAGAAATAAGAAATAAACTAGCCACGTTTTCCCAAGAGCCTGATGAAACATTAAGGGAAGCGTGGGCTAGGTTTAGAGATCTACAGAGAGAGTGTCCACACCATAATATGGACAAATGGTTCTTGACGCAGACATTCTACAATGGTCTGCAGCCTTAGACGAAGTGTATTGTTGATTCGTCTGCAGGAGGAGTGTTTTTAGACAAGGCAGTTGATGAGGGTTATGAATTCATATCAAATCTTGCAGCCAATGACCATTCATCATCTAGGAGTTTGACTAAGAAGGTACTTGAAGTTGACGCTATTTCATTGCTTACATCTCAGATGGCGCAACTAACTCAGCAGCTAATGAAGTCTTCTAGTCCGACACCTCCACCCATGAGTATCAATGCTATGTCTGCAGTAGCACCCATTACCTCATCTTACTGCGAGGTATGTGGTGTTCAGGGTCACTTTGGGCATGACTGTCAGTTCAGTCAATTTCAGATGGAGCAGGCCAATGCCTTTCAACAAAGGCCACATACCTTCCCCCCTCCACATAACTACCAAAATCCACAAAACTATCAACCTCCACCTCCACAAAACTATCCTAAACCCTCCTACCATCAAACCCCACAACATTTCCAAAGACCACCACCACAAAACTTCCATCACCACAATAATTTCCAAACTCCACAAAATTTTTCCTCCCCACCTCCACAAAACCATAACCCACAAGAGCCTAGCAATTCTGAACTGATGAAACTGATATTGTCTATGCAAAAGGCAAATGAGGAAACACGGAGGGCCCAGGAGGAAGCAAGGAGGGCCCAAGAGAAGCACATCCAACTTCTCGAGGCTCAAGTTGCTCAGTTGGCAGAATCTAATGCACAGAGGCAGCAGGGACAATTGCCAGGGCAACCAGTTCAGAGAGAACATGTGAATGCCATCACTCTTCGTAGTGGCATTGCATATGATGCCCCTCCAGTGCCCATTGATGAGGTTACCCCAACTGCAGGGAGGAAGAGGGTGGTAGAGGAAGGAAAAAGGAAGAATTCGACGTCTGAAGTCGATTTGTCTGCAGCAGCTGAACAAACAGGGAAGAAAAAGGAGAAGGTTTCTGAAACGCCTTTTACACCAAGGCTACCTTTTCCTTACAGGATGCAACAATCTAAGGTCGATCAGCAATTTGGTAAGTTCTTGGCTATGGTCAAGAACCTTGAGGTAACGATTCCATTTACAGATTTAATTATCCAAGTGCCTGTTTATGCCAAATTTCTGAAAGACATGATCACTAAGAAAAGAGACTTTGGTGGGGTAGAACGTGTCGCTCTTACTGAAGAGTGTAGTGCTTTTATTCAAAATAAAACCCCACCAAAGTTAAAAGATCCTGGTAGTTTTTCTATACCCTGCCATCTTGGACCTATTTTTATTGATAAGGCTTTGTGTGATTTAGGTGCTTCCGTTTCTGTTATGCCATTGTCTGTTTATAAGAAACTGAACATGGGAGCCCTTAAATGCACACAAATCACTGCTGCTGCTGCTACGCCACACAAGACGCCAGTATATTAGTGTGTTGTGCACCCGATCCACGACCCGATCGGGTGTGCGATCGGGTGGGCTGCAACAATCAATCTGATGCTACGCTGCTGCTACGCGAAGGCCCAGAAGACACTGCGCTGATTTGGTGTTTGACCCGATCGGGTACTGTGCTCGGGCCCGATCGGGTCTGATGCATTTGTCGCGGATTTCGAGTTTTGTTTCCTATTTTTAATTAGACTTGAGGGGTATTATAAATACCTTTTTCCTCATTATTTAGGGACATCTTTGTTTTACATCTTTTATTCATCTTTCATTAGCTTTAGACTAGTTTTATTCTTCATTATTCTCAGTTCAATTCAAACACTTTAGATTAATTTAGAGGTGATCAAACCTATTTCGATTTCAATAAAGTTCCTGCTTTCCGTCAATTGGTATTCTTTCTTACCATAATCTCTTTTGTTATTATTGATTGCTTAGTTTATTTATTTAATCGTTCATGATGCAATTGTTAGGGTTTTATATTAGTTTTGTCGTTGATAATTCGATCATGAGTGAGTAGTCTCTTTCTAGGGTGTTAGATAGGAAAGCCATGTTTATACCATGATTGTGATTTAGACTCTTATTGATTTCTAGGGCTTGATTAGGGTGATTGTGATGTGGTTTGTTCTTTATTGAGTAATTGACGTTATTGCGCAGTTTCGTTGGTTGCTTGTGGTTAATAGTTGTTTGCACAGATCCGTCTTACGACTAGAGGCCTAGGACACTTCAGTAGTTCTGATTACGTTAGTGAACATGCGGCGTATGTTGAACTATGAGCGTTGAGTCTTAACCATAGCTCAACATAGGCTCTAATCCCCGACTCTTGACTTAGGTTTTGATAGTTGTTGGCCTTGTTTGACTGGTATAAGCATGGTGGACCGACCTAATACCCTAGGTTGTTATTCCATAGCTTAATCCTCGATTTATTCCGTCTTCTGTAGTCTATTCTTTAGTTTAATTAATTCCTTCCTGATTTCATCTGGAGTAGCTGAATTGGTTGAATATTGATTTAGAAACTCTGTCTCCCTGTGGATTCGACCCTGCTTCCACTGACTACCTTAGTTAGAGGACCGTAGGTTTATTTTTGATTAGGCGATACGACTAAAACCTATCAATTCCTAAGTTGGCCTGTAAAGCCGGTGGTGAGAAAATCAACTATGGTTTGCTCATCACAATGCTTTGATCTATAGGTGGTGACAGCCATAGTCATTTCTGATAGAACATTTAATATTGGAAAATTTGACACGAACAGTCCAAACTATTGGCCATCTTCTATAAACAGTCCAAACTATTGATAAGCCATGAACAGTCCAAACTATTACCCTAATCTTCCTTAAACAGGCCAAGTGACCTGTTAACCTGTTACAACAGGTTAACTAGTGACACATGATTTGCACGTAACTTTTTAAACATCAAGAAAAAATTTGACTTCTTTTTATTTCATAAACCTTTTGACTTTCTTACTTTATCTTTCTTTTTTTCTTCCCTTCTTTTGGTTTCCACCATTTTCATTTCTCAACCCATTCATCTTCAAATTCTGGGTTTGTTTCAGGGACTTTTACTGGGTTTTTATTCCTGAGCAACGTTAATGGATGCAAGATTCAAGAAACTTGTCAAAGAATTTGAAGAAGATGAATGGGTTGAGGAATGGCGAATGTTACTGTTCAATTTCGAACAAAGCAAAAAGGAGAAGGGATGGCAAACTGAACACAGAAGGAAGGGAAGAATTTTACTGGTTCGTTGAGATCCTCGTTGGGTTCCGGTTGCTGGTTGCGGAAAAGGGTGGTGGCGTGTGATGGTGGTGTTCGATCCGGGTAGTGCAGGTTGCTGAACTGAACATAGAAGGGGGGGAGATAGCAAGATCAAGGATGGGCGTTAGGTGCAGCTTGGTGGATGTGGGGTGGCAGTGGTGATTCATGAGTGTCGTTTACTGGTCGTCGGTGATGGCGGTATTGTGGTGTTTTGGGGCAGCAAAGATTTGTAGAGAAACAGAGGAAAAAAATTAAGAGAAGAATAACAAGAAAGATTAGAGATTTTTGTAGTGATACCAATCCCGTTAGGTGTTTGCTTGGCAAATTACTGATTTGGTAGTTGGTATATAGAGGAGTTTGGAAGTTTGTAGAAGGATTTGCTATGGAAAACTTGAAGTAGAACCACAAATTCTATTGTATTTTATTCTGTGTTCACCCTCATTTTGGGGTTTTGGTTTGTAAAATTATCTAGAGTACGTGTAGAAAAGAAGACGATTTGGAAAAACTGGGTTCACTCGTCTATAAATCTCGTTTCTTTATTTATCTTTGGAGAGGAGTTACATGAATCATTTTATGTTCTTCCTCTCTGCAAACTCTGCACTTTGCTTTTCTCTTTGACTTTCACTTTTATTTTCCCTTTTTTTTTACTTGTTTGTGCGTGACACTAGGTGAAATGAAATGGGTGATGTTTGCTTTTGTTTAACGTTGCCCAGAAAAAACAAGTAAAAATCCATAAAACAAACCCAGAATTTGAAGAAGATGAATTGGTTCCGGAATGAAAATGATGGAAACCAAAAGAAGGAAAGAAAAGAAGAAAGAGAAAGTAAGAAAGTCAAAAGGTTTATGAAATAAAAAAAGTCAAAAAATTTCTGATGTTTAAGAAGTCACGTGCAAATCACGTGTCACTAGTTAACCTGTTGTAACAGGTTAACAGGTCACTTGGCCTGTTTATGGAAGATTAGGGTAATAGTTTGGACTGTTTATAGAAGATGGCCAATAGTTTGGACTGTTCGCGTCAAATTTTCCTTTAATATTTCATACTTAGATCTGCCATCTATATTCCATTCATAGACAGCGGAGCCATCATACTGTGTGTCTCTAAATTTATGTCGTTCTTCGTATTGAATATCTGGTGGAGTCGGTCTATTATAATAATTTCTAGTGGAAACATTTTTTCATGAACTATTTTTTATTCTGTTAATTTCATTTTCGTTTGAATTATCGGAGTCATTTGAATCCTCTTCCTCCTTGGGGATAAATTTGTGTAAAAGATTAATATTATTATTTGGTTTTGTTAAAGAGGATAGTTTTTCATTAATTTTATTAATTAAAGGGCTAGTTTTTTCAGGTAAATGAAGAGGTTTTTGGCGATATATTGGAATTTGTGTAGTATTAATGTGTGGGGTAGCAAGGTCCAATGGAAATTTGGCCTCCTTTTTAGTTAATGAAAGCGTTCCTAATTTTGAAGTTAAATCCTCAATTTCTTGAGATTTTGTAGTTGCACGAGCAGCTAAAATTTCTATTTGTTTGGAAATTGTTGTAAGAAGTTGATTTGAATAATTATTTTGATGGTATATTTTTTTAATATCGCCTTAATTAACTGACAAAGAATTGTCTTCATCGCTACCCTTCTTAAAGGGAGCCATAACGAAGGAGCCTTCGTCATTGTTGACTCGAACTTCAGTCGATGGAGGTTAGATGGACTTGACAATTTTTCCGTCTTTTAGTGTCCAACTTTGAACTAAACTAGTAGTAGTAGTATTTATATGGCATTGATTAAATGGGTAAAATATATTATTTATGATAGTATAATTAGAAAACCAAGTAAAAAAGGGAATATTAACCTTTAAACTTTCCATATCAGAAATCCAATTTGATCTTATAAGGTTTCTAGCATTTTGATCAAAACATCCAAAAAACCAGTCCTTTTTATCACTATTTTCTTTCGAATAAAAATCTTTTTAAATATAATCTAAATCAATTTTTAATTCTTATAAGATAACTTTAATAGAAGAATAGGCTGGTGGTTTCATGGTTGAAGAGGTAGGTGAATTTGAATTAGTGGAAGATTCAGCTACAGGTTCAAGGATTGGATTTTTATAATAAAATTTTGATGATTCTTCGAAATGGGATTTTTGAGAAATGGGAGATTGGAAACTATTAATTGAATCTTTTCGACTAGGGGTGCAGGGTCTATTACTACCTAGTCTTACAATTACTTGACCATCGGGTTCTTCTATAATTTGATCAATAATTTTTTGAGCAATGTTACGAGGTGGCGGACTACGATTGGATAAGAAATTGTTGTGGAATTGTAATTTCATTCCATTTTAGTTTCTTGGGGGTAAAGGTGGCTGCATTTTCAATTTATACTTTTAAGAAAATAGTCTTATCTATAGTAGGATGTAATAAACATTTAGGATTTAATTGAGAAGATAATAATCTAAAATAGACACGATATATTAATGCAAAATTGTTAACATGTTCTCTGAATTGTACAGTTGTGTTGTTTGAAAGGTGAACATCTAATACTAAAGTATCTAGTATCCATTGATCAGTCATATGTACGGTAAAATTTGGACAACAATTAAAATATATAGGACCATTACAAATATTAGTTTGAATCATGGCTAAGAGGGAATCCTTATAACCAACTAAATGATTGTCTCTTATGACTATATAAATAGGACAATCTAGGCCATCTCGAGAAAGAGGTTTTAAAGCTATTTGGATCATTCCGAAATGAACATATCTATAGGTCTTTAAATATTTATCAATAGCCGTTTTATTAAGTAATCTAATACTTTAAAATTCTTGATTCAAACTTGTAGTTTCTTCATGGTGTTTAATAGAAAAGGCTGTTTTGAAGTCAAATTTTCCTATTTGATATATATTATCTATATGTTTTTTAGGAATAGTCCAATTTTGAAAGTTAATAGGAAATGAAATTTCCCTACTATGTACTATATCCGAGTTACTATTATCGTGCGAAAATAACTTTCTAACTAAAGAAGCCATGGTCATAAAATTAATTAATTTAGTATTCAAAGGTAATTAAGTTGACACAATTAAATGAGACCAACGGGACCACCTATCCTCTTAACGGCTGACCAACGGATTTAACAAGGGCTGACCAACGTCTGACCAACACTTAACGTAACTCTTAATTACTTAAGGCATACTATATTAAATATTATATGATTTAGTTAACTTTTAGTGAAAAAGTGTTTTAACACTAATAATAAATACTAGATATTAGTACATAAAAAGTAAACTTAATTTCCACTTAACATAACAAAACTTAAACTATTACTTTAAACAATAAACATAATTGAAAAGTAGTACATGCAAGTTTGTAAAATAATGATCATAACATTATTCACAAACACTATTCATGTCATAGTAAAACAAAACTTATGCATGCTTAATAAAATTATATACGTAGCTTTTGATTTTGCAAAAGATGAGCATCAAATGGCATATAACATGTCCATAGTACTATTCAATGGTACTATTCATTGCACTATTATACAAATATTGTGTAAGGTGATGAAAATTGTTTTATTTTGCCTTAATTTTCATAACCAAGTTTTTATTTTTCAACAGTCTACTACTGCCCCGAAAAGGCAAGCGGGTCCGGCTCGGATACCAAGATTGAAAAAGAAAAGTATATGCTACGGAGAAACTTAAGAAACTTATTACAAAGATACTACTATTTGATGTTATTGAGTATTTGGAGAGCTTGATGTTGTGTATTGTTGTTATTGTGTGTATTGTGTTGTTGTGTGTATTTTGTTGTTGTGTGTATCTTCCTGTCAACTTCCTCTAAAGCCTTTTATAGTGAGCAATTGTATGCCATTTACTGTTGATTATTTTGTTGCATATTACATTTGATGTCCATGTTGCTTTGATGATTCATCATCATCAAGCACGAGTCATAGGCTTGTCTTGGCATTTGTACAAGGTTTCATCAATTTGCTGATACGTGGCTTCAACCATTTCCCAATGAAGAACTACTCACAAATCATATGAAGAAATAAAACATAAACATTAGAGGGAGTAAGAAATTCTCATTGATATTGCAAGGAATCTCTAAATCTTCAAGATTCCTTCTTAGATACTTCAAAATCCAAGCTTCTCAACAAGTTTTTCTCATTTCTCTCTCTAAAAAATGTGAGTTCCTCTCTCTAAAAACCCTAAGTAAAGCTTGAACTCACTAATGGAGGCTAACCTTTTAAAAGCCCCCCCACAAAAGTTTGGGGTTCGTCTCTTTTATGGGGCTCCAAGATCATTCATTAAACGGGCCTAATAACCGCAAAACAGGAACTCCTAGCGGACTCAGAACGCCCGCTCCAACCAAAAGCAGAGAGTCAGCTCCCACTGGCCTGGACAGCCCAACTTCGAACGATCATATCTCTCGTCTTTTATCGGAATTGGGCTTATGACCAGTCGTTGGAAAGCTCTCGAGACAAGCTTTCATCTCTAATTGTAATCACCTTAGAATGTTGAGTGAGCGGGGAGATATGTTCATTTGAAGTTTACCCTTGTGCATAAACACCTCCAAATTGTGTTATTTTGCTTTGATGAATTCTTTTATACTCGATGTGTGGGATGCCAACCTTCAAGGTCGATCCTAAAACATCAAATACACAAGGAATCAATATAAACCCTATAAAGATAATCAAAATAGCTAATATTTATAAATGAGTTATAATTTTATCAATTATTCTAATATAAACAAAATAAGCTAGAAAATACAAAAAGAGGAGGATAAAAGACTCTAAATAAGGGGTAAATAGGGGGTTTAGATTGGTATAAATATCACGTATCAAATTCCCCCAAGCTTAACCTTTGCTCGTCCTCGAGCAGATAAAACAAAATTACGAAAATCTACCCTATTAAAGCAATAAATCTAACTCACTATCGTAGGAATTACGGTTGCACTTAGCATGTGCAACAAGCCCTTTAAACCCCTATCATGACCCAAGTGGACGAGTATGGTCTCATGAGGGTTTTTCGAAGGCATACCCACAAAGCCAAGTAAGCAAAAGCTCGAAAAAATGAAATAAAGTAGCTCAACCTTGTTCAAAATGCATCAATAAGTTAGGAAACTAGGGGATAACCTAATCTAAGGTGCAAGCACAATACCGTCCTAAACTTTGGTCATCAAATGGTGTTCAATGTATTCAAAAGTAAGAAAATGTTCTCAATGGAAGAAAACGATCCCAAAGATGGTTCGAATCACTAATAGTGCATTTAAACTCCCCTAAGCTAGACTTGATCAATGAGTAAAAGAGAATATGAACTTCTGATATTGATCACTTAATAATTCATTTAAACCCATAGGCTACTAGCCTTGTGGGCTCATTGGCTCCACTTATTTATTGAGGCTTTTAAAATGCTTTAGGCTACTAGCCCTGTGGGCCCATTGGCGCCACTTAATCACTTTTTTTTTGTATAATTTTTTTTATTTATTTATTTTTGTTAGTATTGAAAACTAGCTCAAAGGGAATGTTATGTGCACTAAAAATAATTTGGAGACCAAATATGGATGCAAAAACTTCCAAGAGTGAACAAGCTAGACTTTTTTCCACACAAGCAACAACCGGTAGAATTACCAAGAGTTTCATCAAGCATACGCTCAAGCATCAAAGATTAAGATATCCCTAAGTTCCCTACCTTGCACATACACAAAATCCCAAGGGATTAAAAACCATCATAAAAAAATGTGCCTTGAACTCTTTCTTTTTTGGATTTTCACTTTTTCATCTTTTCGGTTTTTGTTTTTCAATGTACATTAGAAGATACACACACTACAATTGTGAAACTCGAGAATGAACCCCGAAGATAATTGACTTCCCCCTCATGAAAAGGTGTAAAATGCCAAGTCTCCCCCAAGCTTAATTCAAGCATTGTCCTCAATGCTTTAAAAAGAGGATCAAGGGGAGGGGAGGCGGGAAACATGATTCTTAAGGACATTATCAACCTCGATAACATATCATATGTTAAAGTGATATAATCTCAACTCCATCAACCACATGATCATCCATAACAACTCAAAGTCAAGTATAATACATGTTCCAATCACCAAGCAACTAATATATTGGCAAAAAAAAGCAAAGCTTCAATAGCTTGAGATGGAAAGAGAAAAATGAAGAGATAATACCCGATTTGGATGCTAACTCTTATTCATTTCTCTAAAAACTTGCTTGAACTTTTTGAATGCAAAGCTTTTCATTCTCGCAAAAACACAAGTATTCAACACTTGGGGTTAGGAGAGTGAACTTAAGCAAGTAGATTGAAGATACCTATATTAGCATCAATTATTCAAAAATCTCATTAGTTCAACTCATAATCACACAACCAAAGTCAATGCATCTTAAGTGTACTAAACTATATACAATGTGGAATAAAAAAGAAAATAAATTCATGGTTGAATCAAAAAAAAGGAAGGAAAAATAAACTCGGGTTGCCTCCCGATAAGCGCCATTGTTTATGGTCTTTGGCTCGACCTTGACTAGTAAATAATTCGACAAACTCCTAAGAAACTTGTCAAATGCAATTGAGCACATTTCAAAATCTACTAAATCAAAAATACGAAGAAAGATTGGAGTGTAAGAAAAAAGAATATACATAAATTTATACAATTTTCTAAAATAAAAATTAAAAGATCTAAAATAAGTCCTAGTTTTAAAAGAAAAAAGGAAAATTGAATGTAAAACTATCAAAATATTTTGGAAACTCTTTTTGTAAATCAAAAACCATATTTACATCAAATTCACCAAAAGTAGAATCATCACTTTCAAAGTGTTGAATTAAATCATGGGTTGCAAGTGAATCGGGAAGGATTGGTGTCAAAATGGAAAAAAGAGTGGGGGTGGGGTGGGGTGGGGGGGGGGGGGGGGGTAGAGGATGGGAGAAGATGGAATAAGATCTAGTTTCTTTGAGAAAGGGACATGAGACTCAAAAATGGAGTTCTCATGAAATGGCAAAGACTCATAAATCCTCTTACTCTCAACTTTACGATCTTTATAAATGGGCTCCGAACCCTCAACCTCACTCTTTTTTTCCTTAACTTCCTCCAATTTCTCAATATTAAAACCATTACTCCCCTCGACTTCATTTACGTCTCTAACCAAACCCACGTCATCATCCTCATCTAATAACTCACAATTATCAAATGATTTTTGTATCTCATGGAGTTGAGCTTCTAACAACCTTTGATGATTGGTTACTTGCAACAAACTATCACTCAAGGAGTTAAAAAACTCATATTGTGACTCATTAATCCTAGTTTGCTCTCTTATGAAGGTTGATAAAATAAGCTCTAATTTAGACTCGGATGGTTGGGCTTCATAATGGTTCTGAAAATCATATTTGGGAGGAAGTTCAAATTCGTGCACATAAGGTTCGCTATAGGGAATATAGGGTAATTCGTAGGAATTCATGCAAAAATTAGGATAATTTTGATGATCAAAACTAGTAACATGAGAATACCAAGTATTATATCCATACTACCTATCATAATCAAAGGAACCTTCTCCATCACATTGGTACCATTCCATGACAAACGAAAATAATCCATTTGAAGCACTAAGATCAAAAGAAGAAAAATCAAAGAAATCCAAAGAATATATGCACAAAGACCTAGACTCACCTAATCAACAATTAATCAATGTCACCAAAGTCCCCGGCAAAGGCGCCAAAATTTGATAGGCCGTCGTCGAGCCTACCAAAAATAAAAACCTAACTCGGTCTCTCTAACTAGGTAGAAAGGGCAAGAAAAGGTCGATCCCACAAGGACTAAGGAGAGCATCGAAAAGTAATGACTTATGATGAGAAGGTCGAGTATCATTTTTTTGGAGTAAGATTTATGGGTTAAAATAAGAAAAAGAAACGATATTAAAAGGGTCTTGGGAAAGGGTATCCACCAAATGATTCATTCATAAATCGAGCAATTAAAATGAGGGATCAACAATGGGGATCAATTGAGGGGAATAGTTCATCCAACGGTATTCTAACCACTGTTTCGAGCAAGTTAGATTGGCTTAATTTCCTACCAAAGACCTATTTTCATGGCTAAGCCATTCAACCACGCATATCCATAAACATGATGAACAAAAACAAGCAAACAAATCCCCTAGGCTAGGTAGTCCCTATTTTCATGGTCCTTCAAGCCTAAAAATTGATTTGAGGCAACCTCTTAATTTCATCTTTCGATCCTTCATTAAGGGTGCCCAAATTATGCTTTTATGATGGCCAATCATACAAACATACATAAAAATCCCAAATCAATTAACAAAAATTAACCCAAGTCAAAACCTAATGTTCAATCTAAAGGTTTATAAACTCATAAATGGCTTCAACCTTTTCCAAATGATGAACTACTCACAAATCATATGAAGAAATAAAATATAAACATTAACAACTAAATTCATGAAATCGTACACTAATCTATGATAAATAAGTAGATAAAGTGAAATTAGTATGAACCTAAGTAAAGTAAGCAATAGAAATATGAGAGGGAGTAAGAAATTCTCATTGATATTGCAAGGAATCTCTAAATCTTCAAGTTTGCTTCGTGGATGCTTCAAAATCCAAGCTTCTCATCAAGTTTTACTCATTTCTCTCTCTAAAAACCCTAAGTAAAGTTTGAACTCACTAATGGAGGCTAACCCTTTAAAAGCCCCCCCTCAAAAGTTTGGGGTTCGTCTCTTTTAAGGGGCTCCAAGATCATTCATTAAACGGGCCTAAAAACCGCAAAACATGAACTCCCAGCGGACTCAGAGCGCCCGCTCCAACCAAAAGCGGAGCGCCCGCTCCCACTGGCCTGGACAGCCCAACTTCGAACGATCATGTCTCTTTCGTCTTTTATCGGAAGTGGGCTTATGACCAGTCGTTGGAAAGCTCTCGAGACAAGATTTCATCTCCAATTGTAATCACCTTAGAATGTTGAGTGAGCTGGGAGATATGTTCATTTGAAGTTGACTCTTGTGCATAAACATCTTCAAATTGTGTTGTTTTGCTTTGATTAAGTCTTTTATACTCGATGTGTGGGATGCTAACCTTCAAGGTCGATCCTAAAACATCAAATACACAAGGAATCAATATAAACCCTATAAAGATAATCAAAATAGCTAATATTTACAAATGAGTAATAATTTTATCAATTATTCTAATATAAACAAAATAAGCTAGAAAATACGAAAAGAGGAGGATAAAAGACACTAAACAAGGGGTAAATAGGGGGTTTAGATTGTTATAAATATCACGCATCAAATTCCCCCAAGCTTAACCTTTGCTCATCCTCAAGCAGATAAAACAAAATTACGAAAATCTACCCTAATAAAGCAATAAATCTAACTCACTATCGTAGGAATTACGGTTGCACTTAGCATGTGCAACAAGCCCTTTAAACCCCTATGATGACCTGAGTGGACGAGTATGGTCTCGTGAGGATTTTCCGAAGGCATACCCACAAAGCCAAGTAAGCAAAAGTTCGAAAAATGAAATAAAGTAGCTCAACCTTGTTCAAAATGCATCCACAAGTTAGAAAACTAGGGGATAACCTAATCTAAGGTACAAGCACAATACCGTCCTAAACTTTGGTCATCAAATGGTGTTCAACGTATTCAAAAGTAAGAAAATATTCTCAATGGAAGAAAACGATCCCAAAGATGGTTCGAATCACTAATAGTGCATTTAAACTCCCCCAAGCTAGACTTGATCAATGAGTAAAAGAGAATATGAACTTCTAATATTTATTTGGGCTCATTGGCTCCATTTATTTATTTGGGCTTTTATAATGCGTTAGGCTACTAGCCCTTTGGGCTCATTGGCGCCACTTAATCACTTTTTTTTGTATAATTTGTATTTTTATTTTTATTTTGTTACTATTGAAAACTAGCTCAAGGGGAATGTTATGTGCATTAAAAATAATTTGGAGACCAAATATGGATGCAAAAACTTCCAAGAGTGAACAAGCTAGACTTTTTTCCACACAAGCAACAACCGGTAGAATTACCAAGAGTTTCATCAAGCATACGTTCAAGCATAAAAGATTAAGATATCCCTAAGTTCCCTACCTAGCACATACACAAAATCCCAAGGGAGTAAAAACCATCATAAAAAATTATGCCTTGAACTCTTTCTTTATTGGATTTTCACTTTTTCATTTTTTCGGTTTTTGTTTTTCATTGTACATTAGAAGATACACACACTACAATTGTGAAACTCGAGAATGAAACCAAACATAATTGGCTTCCCCCTCATGAAAAGGTGTAAAATGCCAAATCTCCCTCGAGCTTAATTCAAGCATTGTCCTCAATGCTTTAAAAAGAGGATCAAGGGGAGGGGAGGCGGGAAACATGATTCTTAAGGACATTATCAACCTCAATAACATATCATATGTTAAAGTGATAAAATCTCAACTCCATCAACCACGTGATCATCCACAACAACTCAAAGTCAAGTATAATACATGTTCCAATCACCAAGCAACTAATATATTGGCAAAAAAAGCAAAGCTTTAATAGCTTGAGAAGGAATGAGAAAAAGGAAGAGATAATACCCGATTTGGATGCTAACTCTTATTCATTTCTCTAAAAACTTGCTTTAACTTTTTGAACGCAAAGCTTTTCATTCTGGCAAAAACACAAGTATTCAACACTTGGGGTTAGGAGAGTGAACTTAAGTAAGTAGATTGAAAGTACCTATATTAGCATCAAGTGTTCAAAAATCTCATTAGTTCAACTCATAATCACACAACCAAAGTCAATGCATCTTAAGTTTACTAAAGTATATACAATGTGGAATAAAAAAGAAAATAAATTCAAGGTTGAATCAAAAAAAGGAAGGAATAACAACTCGGGTTGCCTCCCGATAAGCGCCATTGTTTATGGTCTTTGGCTCGACCTTGACTAGTAAATAATTCGACAAACTCCTAATAAACTTGTCAAATGCAATTGAGCACATTTCAAAATCTACTAAATCAAAAATATGAAGAAAGATTGGAGTGTAATAAAAAAGAATATACATAAATTTATACAATTTTCTAAAATAAAAATTTTAATATCTAAAATAAGTCCTAGTTTTAAAAGAAAAAGGAAAATTGAATGTAAAACTATCAAAATATTTTGGAAACTCTTTTTGTAAATCAAAAACCATATTTACATCAAATTCACCAAAAGTAGAATCATCACTTTCAAGTATTTAATTAAATCATGGGTTGCAAGTGAATCGGGATTGGTGTCAAAATGGAAAAAAGGGGGGGGGGGTAGAGGATGGGAGAAGATGGAATAAGATCTAGTTTCTTTGAGAAAGGGACATGAGACTCAAAATGGAGTTCTCATGAAATGGCAAAGACTCATAGATCCTCTCGACTTCATTTACATCTCTGACCAAACCCAAGTCATCATCCTCATCTAAAAACTTAAAATTATCAAATGATTTTTGTATCTCATGGAGTTGAGCTTCTAACAACCTTTGATGATTGGTTACTTGCAACAAACTATCACTCAAGGAGTTTAAAATCTCATTTTGAGACTCATTAATCCTCATTAGCTCTGTTATGAAGGCTGATAAAATAAGCTCTAATTTAGAATCGGATGGTTGGGCTTCATAATGGTTCTGAAAATCATATTGGGGAGGAAGTTCAAATTCGTGCACATAAGGTTTGCTATAGGGAATATAGGGTAATTCGTACGAATTCATGCAAAAATTAGGATAATTTTGATGATCAAAACTAGTAACATGAGAATCCCAAGTATTATAGCCATACTCCCTATCATAATCAAAGGAACCTTCTCCATCACATTGGTACCATTCCATGACAAACAAAAACAATCCATTTGAAGCACTAAGATCAAAAGAAGAAAAATCAAAGAAAACCAAAGAATATATGCACAAAGACCTAGACTCACCTAATCAACACTTAATCAATGTCACCAAAGTCCCTGGCCTGAAGATAGTTTGATTGACTCCCTACCTGAAATTAATCTTGAAGATGTGGCTGCTGAAATAGACTATTGGTCATCTGCTGTTACTTGTTTTGTGGTAGGTGCAGACCCCCCATTCACTGTTATGGAAGGGTATATAATAAGAGTTTGGGGAAAGATGGGAATAGATAAGATAGCACAAGTTAGAAGAGGCTGCTTCTTGGTGAGATTTCAGGATATGGGAGGTAGGGAATGGCTTTGAATGGTTTATTTAGCTTTGACTCCAAACCTGTGATAGTGATTCCTTGGGATGAAAATGTTAATGTTTGTGATCAATCTGTTAAACAGGTACCAATCTGGATTAAGTTACCTAAGCTGAACATTAAGTATTGGGGGGAGAAATGCTTAAGCAAAATTGTGCAATCTATAGGGAAACTTCTTAAAGTAGATCAAGCTACTGAAAGAAGAGACAGATTGATGTTTGCTAGGGTGATGGTTGAAGTTCAAGTAGCTCAACAATACCCTCATTATGTGTCTTATGTTAATGAGCATGGTGTTATTGAGAAACAATTAGTTGAGTATGAATGGAAGCCTGAAATATGCTTGAATTGTAAGAAAATAGGGCATGTGAAGGAGGAGTGTTGGATTAAGGAGAACAAAAAGATGGAATGGAGACCTAAGACACAACAGAATACTAAAGTTAATCTTGAGCTTCAGGTTGATGAGGATGGTTTTAGGATGGTTTCAAGTAAGTTTAAAAAGAAGCTTACTGAGCAGGTGGCAGGCCCTTCTACTGAAGTTGTTCCAAACAAGTTTGTTGTACTGGCACAGGCAAACATACAGGAAGAGGCACCTACTGGTACTGAGATGGTAATACTGGAAATGGTAGATACCCTGATTCTCATGGATAATATATTTTGTTGGAATGTCAGGGGGCTATACAGCTTAGCAAAGCAAAAAGAAGTCAAATCTCTTATTGCTATACAACAAGCTAAGCTTTTTTGCCTCCTGGAAACTAAGATCAAGGCTAAGAAGCTTGGAGCCTTGTATCTAAATTTGTGTCCAGGATGGAATATTACCACTAATTTACCTTGGCATGGTAGAGGAAGGATCATAATTTCCTGGGATCCCACTGCTTTCCAGGTTGATATTAGATTGTGCACTGATCAACTAATACATTGTATTATAAGATCTCTAAGATCTCAAATTGCTTGCTCTATCATTTATGCTCATAATGATAAAGCTAGAAGAGGTGCACTTTGGGAGGATTTGAAAAGGATAGGGGGCTGTTTAATTGGACAATGGGCCATGATGGGGGACTTTAATAATGTTCTTCATAGTAATGAAAGAATAGGAGCAACTGTGACAAGAAGTGAGACAGAACAGTTTCAGAACTGCTTAAACTTCTGTAATTTGGAAAATGTTAAGTATACTGGGAGATTTTACACTTGGAATAATAAACAATACAATGAGGACAAAGTGTTAGCAAAACTATATAGAGTTGTTGCTAATACAAGTTGGACATCCTTGTTTAAGTCTGCAAAAGTTATATTTCTGCCTGAAGGGTATTTTGACCACTCACCTTGTATAGTTAAATGTTTTGCAACTACACAAGGCAAGATTCCATTCAGGTATTTTTCTATGTGGAGCAAGCATGAGAAATTCATGAGTATAGTGGAAGAATGTTGGCTACAGGATATTAGAGGCTTCAAAATGTTCCAAGTGTGGCAAAAACTGAAAAATCTTAAAAGTGGGTTAAAGAGGTTGAATAAGGAGAGTTTTGGAGATGTACAGGCAACTCATACTCAGGCACTATCTGTTCTTAAAAGATGCCAAGATCAACTGCACTTGGAGCCTGGAAACCCTTCCTTAGCTCATGATGAGTATGTTGCGGCTCAGAAACTTAAAGAGGCTTAGGTAAACTATATCTCTTTCTTAAATCACAAAGAAAGAGGGGATTAAATAGTTGATGGTGATAGTAATACTAAACTGTTTCATAATAGTATTAAATTGAGAACTCAGAAGAATAGGATCAATACTATCATGAAAAATGATACTGAATGGGAATATGACTATGAGATTGTGAAGAATAGTTTTATCACTCATTTCAGGAAATTTGTCAGTGATAGGAAAGAATGCTTAAGTCCAATCAAAAATAAGATTATCATGCAAGGGCCTCTCTTGCTTGATAGTCAACATTCTCTCTTGTCTTTTGATTTTACAGATGAAGAGATCAAAGATGCTCTTTGGTCAATTCATGTGAGCAAATCACCTGGGATAGATGGCTATGGAAGCAGTTTTTTCAAGAGTGCTTAGGAAATGATTGGTAGAGATGTGATGGATGCCATTAAGGAGATTTTAGCTCTGGGAAAATGCTCAAGGCAATGAACACAACAACAATCACTTTGATCCCCAAGGTTACATGTCCTGCTCATGTGGGAGATTATAGACCTATTGCCTGTTGCACAGTAATCTACAAGACTATTTCTAAGCTCATATGCACAAGACTAAGAAGAGTACTTCCTGGACTGATTAACTAAAGTCAGAGTGCCTTTGTTGCTGGGAGGAACATAATGGATAACATCTTGGTTTGTCAAGATCTTATCAAGTACTATACTAGGAGAGGAACAACTAGAAGTTGTCTCATGAAAGTAGATCTTCAGAAGGCCAATGACACTATAGAGTGGAAGTTTGTGGAAGACTTGCTTGCAGCTCTGAACTTTCCTCACAGATTCATTAACATTGTGATGCAGTGTCTAACAACAACTAGATACACGTTGCTTTTTAATGGTTCCTGTACTGAGATGTTTGAAGCTAAGAGAGGGTTAAGGCAAAGTGATCCTGTCTCTCCTCTCATCTTTGTGTTGTGCATGGAATACTTAACAAGAGTTCTGCAGTATCATGGGATGAAGAAGGATCTTCACTATCACGCTAGATGTAAGCAATTGAAGTTGAATAGCTTGTGTTTTGCTGATGATTTGATGATCTTCAGCAGAGGGGATTTTAGAAGTGTATACCTTATGCTACAGGGGCTACAACTGTTTGAGAAAACTTCTGGTCTGGCTGGAAATTAGAATAAATTAGAAATCTTCCAAGTGAGCATGGAAGAGCATGATTTACAGAGAATCCATAACCTCTCAGGTTTCAGCAAAGGGGCATGGCCTTTTAAGTATCTGGGAGCACCTATTAGTACAAGAAGATTGAAGAGCAATGACTGTGATAAGCTGGTGGATAAGATGTTGTACAGAATTAGATCATGGCAGCATAGGTGCCTCTACTTTGCTGGCAGATTGCAATTGGTAAACTCAGTACTTATGAGTGTATGCAACTATTGACTACATATTTTTATTCTACCTAGCTCTGTACTAGATAGAATTAACCAGATTTGTAGGAATTTCCTGTGGCAGGCCAATGAACATCATAAAAAATCAGGATACGTGAATTGGAAACAGGTTTGTAGCAAAAAGAAATTTGGGGGATTAGATGTAAGAGACATCAAATTATGGAATCTTCTATCTGTTGGAAAACATGTTTGGGATATTGCTGAGAAAAAGGACACCTTATGGGTGAAGTGGGTGCATACAATGTATATTAAGGATACTGAGTGGTGGCAGTATAGGCCTAGCTACCACTCAAGTTGGGTTTTGAAATACATGTGTAAAGTGAAGAATAAATTGCAACATGTTGCTTGGCTGCCAGTTCATGGGAGTAATTATTCAATTGGTAAGCTGTATAAGCAAGCTCAGAATTTGGCTGAGACTAACCAGTATGGTACTTGGGATAGAGTAATTTGGAATAGAGTTAGTGTTCCTAAACATAAATTTATACTCTGGATAGCTGCACAACAAAGACTCTTGACTAGAGATAGACTTAAGAGATATGGGATATGTGTTGATGATACTTGTGCTATATGTGGTAATCACATAGAAAGAGTGATTTACTACTTTTTCATTGTGCCTTTAGCAGACTGATTTGGAAGAGATGCTTGGAGTGGTTGAAGATTGATAGAAGCTGGAGCTCTCTTAGTGAATGCCTACATTGGATAAGCAAGAGAGGTGGAGGAAGGTTTTATATGATGTTGTTGCTGCTGTTGTGTACTCCATTTGGATAGCAAGAAACAAGGCTTTTTGGAGCAATTGTGTATCTAGCATTAGTAGCTCTATAGATCTCATTAAATTTGTTCTTAGAGCTAGATTGTCATTAGTTTGTAGTTCTAAAGCTTTCCTTAAAATCCAGAACTGGATTAATGAGCTATCTTGTAATTGACTACTCTTTTAGATGGGGAGCCTTCCTAGAAGGGTTGTCATCTTTAGAGTAGTGTGTTTGCTGATTTATATATATTTTTTCATTTACCAAAAAAAACACTTTAGGGTGCTACCTTAGGCTAACTATGCACTAGTGAGTCACAGCTTACTTGTATGGACCACTGGATAATGACATATATATGAGACTTTCGGAAGGATTTAGGCTGCCAAAATCAGCAAGTTCAGGATCTCGAGAATAATATTCTATTAAATTGAATAGGTCCCTGTATGGATTGAAACAATCTGGGCGCATGTGGTACAATCGCCTTAGTGAATATTTATTTAAAGAAAATTATAAGAATGAACCTATTAGCCCATGCATTTTTATAAAAAGATTTGGGTCAGGTTTTATCATTGTTGTTGTATATGTTAACGATCTGAATATAATCGGAAAACCCAAAGTTAAGCACCTGAAAGATGGAATCCTTGTGCATCAAACATCATACACATGCAAGGTGCTTAAGAGATTTTATATGGATAAAGCACATCCGTTGACCAGTCCGATGGTAGTTAGATCACTTGATGTAAATAATGATCCATTTCGTCCTCGGGAAAGTAATGAAGAAATCCTTGGTCCCGAAGTACCATATCTAAGTGCAATAGGAGCATTGATGTACCTTGCTAGTCATACACGAACTGACATATCTTTTTCTGTTAATTTATTAGCAAGGTTTAGCTCATGACCTACCTGTAGACATTGGAATGGAATTCAGCACATATTTCGTTACCTCCAAGGTACAACGGATAAGGTCTTATTCTTTTATAACCTATCCAAAGAAACAATGATTGGTTTTGCATATGTAAGGTATTTATCTGATCCTCACAATGCTCGATCAAACACTGGATATGTGTTCACACATGGTGGTACTGCCATCTCCTGGTGCTCAATGAAGCAAACCATTGTAGCTACTTCTTCTAACCATGCATAAATTCTAGTAATTCATGAGGCAAGTCGTGAATGTGTGTGGTTAAGATCTCTAATCCAGCATATACAAGAAGATTGTGGGCTATCATCTGAGAAACAAGCTCCAACAGTTTTGTATGAAGATAATGCGGCATGTATTGCACAACTCAAGGAAGGATATATCAAAAAGGTGATAGGACGAAACACATTTCACTGAATTTTTGTCTTCACTCAATGAGCTGTAGAAGAATGGTGATATAAATGTTCAGCAGGTTCGATCAAGTGAAAATTTGGCAGATTTATTTATTAAGGCACTACCAATTGCTAATTCACGAGATTGGAATGCGTCGCCTTAAGGACTTCTATTGATGTTTTCATGAGGGGGAGTTAATACGTGCTGTACTCTTTTTTTCGTAACCATGGTTTTGTCCCGCATTGGGTTTTCCTAGTAAGGTTTTTAATGAGGTAGCATCCAAAGCCTATTACGAAGGTGTTGTACTCCTTTTCCTTCACTAGCGTTTTTCCCACAGGATTTCCTAGTAAGGTTTTAACGAGGCACACTCTTCGATAATGGACATCCAAGGGAGAATGTTATGAATATTAATTGTGGATGTCCATCACCTCTTAATATTACCTAGGCTCTTTGTATTCCTTAGTCTCTTGGTGTTCCTAGGTCTTTCACGTTCCTACTTATGTATGTATATATATATATATGTATGTATCCTCATCACTTATATGGAATATGAATATACATACAACAATCTTCTCCCTCATATATCTATCTAATCTCTCCATTTTATAACAATAAACAAATTATCGTTGAATTTTCAAGGCATTTGCAGAAGTATTTGCAGGACCCCAAAATTGAAAAAAAGCAGGCTTGAATCACGTTTTTATGGGCACTTTGCCTTCCTTCACTCTTAAGCTCTCATTTCTCATTTGTTCTTTGTTCCTTTGCCCATGTGAAGCTTACATACCGGTAGTAGTCATCCATGAAGTCACTATAAGATTGAGGTGGCAACCAAAACTCAAAAATAACCCCCTTAAATAAGCTGGACAAAAACGTTACACTTAAGGAACAAAAACTGATTTGGGTTAAACTTTATTTTAACTTAACTAGCAGCTTACTTAGGCTATTTAACCACTCATTATGCTTAATTAGTCATACTTAATGATATATAGGGGATCATTAGCATAATAAATCGTGTAAAATCCCATCACCATGAAAGTGATGTATCACATTTATATCTAGTTTTTAGATGCATTTAGATTGCATTTAAAACTCCTTTTCGAGCATTTAGGTGCATAATGACATGAACTACACAAATTGTTCTCTACTACTCCCCGTTTGTGCGTTTCAATGATTTTAAGTTTATTTTGATACAAATTAATCATGGTTATCAAGGATCTAGCCTATTAATCCTTGAGGAAGAAGGTAGCTTGCACAAGTATCACAATGCCTCGGTTTGGGACAATTTTGAGTTGGGATGAAGAAAAGATTTAGTGAAACAACTGCCAAAAATTACACACATTCACTATTTTTATCATAACTTTTGATAGAAAATTGGTAATAAGTAAATTCTAATTGGGTTGCAATCGAGACTTCAAGATCTTTCAACTAGGTCACACGCGCCAATCGGACTTCTGGTTTGAGAGATATGGCCTTTGCAAGTCGACCAAGTTTTGTTAGTCTTCCGCCCGTCCGCTCGATCGGATCTTTTTCTCCCTTTTCTAGATTTTTCTAAGTTTTGTCAGTCGGGGCAGCCGGGCGAGGTCCGCCCTGGTGGCCGGGCGGTTCTTCGGGATTGCGTTTTTATTCTTTTTTAAGTAGTTGAAGCTTACGACTATAAATAAGATGCGATTTTTGATTGAACAAAACTTTTAGCTTATCTTAGGACGTTTATGGAAGAACTTGAATTAAGTAAGATTTTTAGCTATTCGTTTTTTCTTTCACTAACTCTTTGTAGATTATTTCAGGTTTAATTCAAGTTCTTGCCTTTCCTTTCATTTGGTAATTGTTTCTTCCTTTGTTCTTTATTGCTTCACGTATTATCTCATTTTGTTTAGCTGCTTCAAAGTACGAATCTTTCAATAGTTATTACTTTTGTTACTTTAGTCATAAGTGAGTAGAGGTTTTTTTCTAGGGTTTTAGGGAGGAAACCATGTTTATACCATGATAATTTTATGAATTGCTATTACTTCTAGATTGTGATTAGAGCAATTATAATGTGATTTGTTCTTGAATCCGTGGTTTATATTATTGCGCAGTTTCATAAATTACGTCTAACAACTTGAGTATGACCCCGTCGTAGGCTTAATTATAGAGGCGTAAACACACTATTAATTCTGATTATGTGAGCAATTGTACTGCATATGTTGAATTATGAGCGTTATGACCCGAACGTAGGATTAACACCTGCTCTAATTGCTAGACTCTCGACCTAGGTATTATTAGTCATTTGAACCCCTTTGATTGGTATAAGCATGGTGGACCGAAGAAATACCCTACGCTTTTTATTATTTGATAAATTCTTGATTTATTTATGCTTTCATTAGTTTAACACTAGTTCAACTATTTTCTCTCTGATTTTGTCTGAAGTAGCTGTTTAATTGAATATCAACTCTGAAAACCTGTCCCCCTTTAGATTCGACCCGTACTTGCAAGGCTCTGCTAACAACATACACCGTGCACTTGCGGTATTACTTTTAAAACATATCAAGTTTTTGGCGCCGTTGCCGGGGAGACGACTAGTTTTGTAGGCTTTATTAGCTTATTTCGACTGCTTCTTTTTGCCTCATTGGAACCTCGTCATTCCAATTGAGGTACTTTTTACTGATTTTTTTGGTTTCTTTTGTATGCCCAAGTCTCAAAGAAAAGGTATCCCCATCCCTGAGGATCCCGATTTAACAAAGACACTCAGGCAGCTTCGAAAGGATTTCAGAAAGAAAAGCAGTTTGTTCTGCTGAACACCTCTAAAAAAACACTTCTAGTTGAGTTATGTCAAAATCAATGAATTCATATGGGGTGCCTGACCTAGACGAACTTCGAATCAAACTTGCACTCATCAACATGGTGCAACATAATCAATTTGGTGGGCATCCTACTGAAGACCCGACAAATCATCTGCAACAGTTTCAACAACTCTGTCGGATCGTTAAACATGCCTGAGTTACTCTAGACTAGTTGAAAATCATGTTGCTCGAGTTCTCATTGAAAGATAAAGCACAAAAATGGTTGAATGACGTCAAAGAAACTGAATGGAGTGACAAATCTGTTGCGTTCTCAAGGAGTTCTACCCACCTACAAAAACAACATAAATTAGAAATAAACTAGCCACGTTTTTCCAAGAGCCTGATGAAACACTTTGGGAAGCATGGGTAAGGTTCAGAGATTTATAGAGAGAGTGTCCACAACAAAACATGGACAAATGGTTCTTTATGCAGACATTCTACAATGGTCTGCAGCCTCGGACGAAGAGTATAGTTGACTCGTCTGCGAGAGGAGTTTTTCTGGATAAGGAAGTGGATAAAGGCTAAGATTTCCTGGAAAACCTTGCAAGCCAATGATCATTCCACTTCTAGGAGTCTCACGAAAAAAATACTCGATGTAAACGCCCCTTGCATTGCTGACTTCGTAAGTGATGCAACTTAATATGAAGATAGACACATTGAAATCTTCTACCTCGACACCGTCTCCTATAAGCATCAATACTATGTTTGTTGTCACACTTATTACCTCATGCTACTGCGAGGTATGCGGAGTTCAGGGACACTTTGGGCATGATTATTTATATGGTCATTCGAATAGATCTCAATCAGAGCATGTAAATGCTTTTCGGTAGCGACCACAAAACGACCCATACTCCAACACATTCAATCCTGGGCGGAAAGAACACCCAAAATTTTCTTACTAGAGTACCAATGTCCAAAACCTACCCCCACCACAAAATTATTCTAAACCACCATTCTATCAAAATCCCCCTGGTTTTAAGAGATCCCTTCCACAAAATTCCAACCTCCACCACAAAATGTAGTCACCTAAGAGCCCACTACTTCTAATTCGATGAAGCTGATATTGAATATCAAATGGCCCACCACTTTTAAGAGACTTATATTGCTCAAATGGCAGGCAACAATGCCTAGAGGCAGCAGGGACAATTGTCTGGGCAACCCATTCAGAGGGAGCAGGCAAATGTTGTTAAACTCCTTAGCGGCATTGTTTATGATGCTCCTTCATTGCCCATTGATGATGCTGCCCCGAGCTAGGGAAAAGAGGTGGTAGAGGAAGTAGAAGAGGAGAATTCGACGTCTGTGGTCGAATAACAAAAGAAAAATCAGACAGGGAAGCAAAAGGAAAAGATGTCGGAAACGCATTTCACACCAAGGCTACCTTTTCCCCACTGGATGCAGAAATCAAAGGTCGAACAGCCGGTTGGTAAGTTCTTGGCCGTGGTCAAGAACCTTAAGGTAACAGTTCGTTTCACTGAACTAATTGGTGAAGTTCCTGTTTATGCCAAATTTCTGAAAGATATGACTACTAAGAAGAGAGACCTTGGTGAGGTAGAATTTGTTGCTCTAACTGTAGAGTGTAGTGTCATATTACAGAATAAAACCCCACCTAAGTTAAAAGATACTGGTAGTTTTTCTATTCTCTGCCATGTTGGTCCTATTTTATTGATAAATCTTTGTGTGATTTAGCTGCTTCTGTTTCTGTTATGCCTTTATCTGTTTATAAGAAACTAAATATGGGAGCAATTAAATGCACACAAATCACTTTATAGATGGCTGATCGTTCACTAAGATACTCCCTAGGTTTTTTAGAGGACGTTCCTATTAGGGTTGGGAAATTATATCTTCATGTTGATTTTATAGTACTTCATATGGAGGAGGATGCCCAGATTCCCATTAATTCTAGGTAGACCATTTTTATGTACTGCTAGTGCTATCAAATATGGGAACTCTAATCAAGCATCTGGCTCATCTCATTCGAAGGAAAAAGAGGTATTCCAAGCTCAACCTAATGGAAATAGTAACGGCTATGAAATTGGGTAAGATTTCTCAAAATCCTTTTGTTACTTGGAGATCAAATCCGGAAGCTGAACCTAGTAATGAGAATGTAGGCTGGAATTCTTTGTTTGATAGCTCTAAGCTTGCTCCAAAAGGCCAATCATTGCATTTTATTGCTTCTAGTACTAATCTAGGTCAATCTGTGGCAAAATTAATGCAAACTGATATTAAACTTTTTACTAAGAAATGGGAGAATGTTATGATACTATATATTATTGAATTTTCCCCCAACTTTAGCTGCTCTTAGAAGGTTTATTGCCTCAGAATGAAATAATGTTGCGGAACCTAAGTTGTGTTATCATGATGAGGGATATTTCATTGTTCGTTTCCAATCTGTTGAAGATAGAAATGAAATTCTCTTTGCTGGACCTCATATGTATAATGGAAAACATGTGATTTTTAAACCTTGGTCTGCACAATATAACTTTCATTAGGAAGTGTTGAAAGTTATTCCTCTTTGGATTAGATTGCCTAACTTACCTCTGAACGGTTGTGGTGAAGAAGCACTTAGGAGAATTAGAAGCATGGTAGGATGTAGGAACTCCCCTTTTTAGTGATGAGTGTACTACACACAAAATCAGGGTTTCATTTACTAGAATCCTTGTTGAGATTGATGTTACACAACTTTTTCTTGATCATCTACTTACTGAGGATCATTATGGTCGTGTTTTCAAAGAAAGTGCTTTATGACTGGAACCTTCTCTTTGTAAGAAGTGCAATAGGGATGGGCATAACTGTGATAAAATTTAGGCTACTACAAAGGTAAACAAGAAACCTGTGCAACAATGAGTCAAGAAGACCTTCACTGAAGTTGTTGTTGATAAAAAAATGATATAGTTCAAGGGCAACCTGTTGTTACCTTAGAACAAGAAAGAGCTGATATAGTTCATGAGCAACCTACAAGAGGGGTTTGTTTGTTGATAGGGAGTGTTCAGATGCACACTCCTCTAGGGGATAAGCCTGCTACATAGTTGGTCACTCCTGCTGCTGAAACATCCAAAGCTAGTTCTTCACAAGCTGAAAGATGGAAGGTTGTTACAAACAAAACTAGAGATAAGGGTAATGCAACAATGTTTTCTACTCCTATGCAGAATACTTATTGTTTGCTTACACCTTCTTTTGACATTGATGATGTGGATACATATGATGGTATTAACCTTGACCTTTCAAGATTAAGTTTTTCTCTTGGAATGTTAAGGGGCTCAATGACCCTGCTTAAATCACTGAGGTGAGGAATTTATGAAGGGCTCAAAATGTTAATCTAGTCTCTCTTTTGGAAACTAGAGTTAAGAGTCACAATAAATAGAAAGCCATGAAAAAGTTTGGTTCATCTTGGAAATGGGAGTGCAATTATGATTATTCTGTTAGAGGGAGGATCTGGGTTGGCTGGAAGCATCTCTCTGTAGACATCAAACTTGTTAGTAAGTCTAAAACAGGTCATGCACTTGGAGGTGTATAATCAGCGCAATCTTTTTGCTCTGATTTCTTGTGTATATGGTTTGCATACTGTGAGCGATAGGAAGAACCTTTAGACTTAATTGAGTTCTTTAGCAGTGTATTCATTCTCCTTGGATGATTATAGGAGACTTGATTACTGTGATTTTCGTTCTTGATAGGTTAAACGGAGCTCCTATGAGCTTGCATGAAACTAGAGATTTTGATAATCTTGTGATAACATAAGATTTGGCTGAATTTTAAGAGCTCTGATCACTTCTACTCTTGGTCAAACAAAGGCATTGGGGATCAAAGAGTATCTAGCAGAATTGAAAGATATTTTGGCAATGAAAATTGGATGCATAGTTATGGACATATTGAATGTTGTTATCTCAATAACTCTATCTCTAATGACATTCCTCTTATCATCGAGTATGTTTCAGAGGATAATGGAGGAGGTAGACCATTTAAATTCTTTAATCACTTAAGTGAGTATGATAACTTCTTGAAATATGTTTAAGATCACTGGCATGGGGTAGGTAGAGGCAATCTGCTTCAACAACTTTGGTTTAGATTAAAAAGACTTAAATCTAGTTTGAAGCATCTTCATCCTCAAAAGTTCTCTGAGATCTATGATAAGATTGAATCTGCTAGGAGTGATTTGCATGTAATTCGATCTGAGCTGCAAATTTCTCCTACGAATGTTGGCCTTCACACTAGAGAATCTGTTGCTGTTGTTACATTAAAGAAATGGTTGTCTGTTGAGGAAAAGGCTCTTAAACAGAAGGTAGGCTTCATTGGCTCACATGGAGTCTGTAATTATTCTCAATCTCAATTCCCATGAATATTGTATTGTGATAGTAATGTGTCTGATATGTTTGCTACTCCAAGAGTCTCAATTAATAAAATCCAAGTCAAGGAACCTAAGTTAAATTTGCCTAGGTTCGAAAAATCAAAGATCAAAATAAGCAGACATGTTAATTAAAAAGAACACTCCTGAACCTTTTTAATTAACTCTTAATCTCCCTTAAACCACTCCTGGAATTAAGTAGATTAAACAGCCAATAATAAACACTCCTGAAAATCATTAAGTCGGAGAAAATTAATTAAAAGAAAACAAACATTCAAAGACAAGTTTTTAATCAAAAATCACACACAACTCTTTATTAATCATCATATTAATATAAATACTACAAAAACTACTTGCCTTCCAAGAAATCCCTAGGGCCAAAATCAGCCTTTTTCTTTTAGTAAATACAATCAATCAACTTGCTAAATAATCCGTAGATTCTAGGATAGAATAAAGGAGAAAATAAGGATCAGATCCCCCTTAAAGGGGACCGAAAATCTAGACAACTTCCCTCCCTTACACTCCTAGTGTGAATGAAAACTAAGAGGATATTACAACTCAAGCCAACTAGCATGCAACTTGCATACTTGGAGTACAAGGACTCAATACCCTAATATGAACGAAATTAAAAGGAATTTTCGGCCAATTTATTTAATGAAAATAAATGATAAATTAAGGACTTAATTAAATTAACTAAGACTCTTGGATTATGTGAAAGATTCCCAACTTTAAGAGCTAAGGACAAAAACCATGACCTTATTAACTAGAAAGAAATAAAGATAGATTAGAGAAGGACTATGCATAATGCATCATTCCCTCCCTCTTAAAAACGTACTTGTCCTCAAGTTCCTGCCAAAGTACAAGGAACAAGGTCACAAGCTCTCCCGGATGCACAGATCCCTTTGCCAAATAATATTTGAAATGTATCATGATTCTCTGGATGGACCACCCTGAATGGACCTTCTTCAATGGCTTCATGTTTCCCTTTTGAATTGTTGAACACCTTTTGGGCATTCAAACTCAAAAACACGTAATCACCTACCTCAAAGGGAGGTTTCTTTCTTATACTCAAAATGGCAGCACGCCTCTCCTTCTTGTTTTGATGTAGCATGTCGCTCAAGTCCTTTGGCACTTCTCGGTTAGTTGAATCCCCTTTCTTCTTGGACATTATTTCTTTGGGAGTTAATGGATGCAATCGCACCCTCCTCGAACCCACCAAAACTGAATAGAGATTTGTGTCCCCTTCATGGATAACTTTCCTATCAAATTGCTATGGTCTTCCAAGCAAAATGTGACAAGCACTCATGGGAAGTACATCACACCATAGCTCATCTTTGTAGCTTCCAATAGAAAATGAAATTAAAGCTTGTTTAGTCACATGTAGTCCAGTTTTATTATCAAGCCAACTCAACTTATAGGGTAGTAGATGTTCCCTAATAAGAAGATTTAACTTGTCTAACACATCACAAGAAACAAGTATTATCAATAATTACATTACAAGTATTATCACCTACTTTGCAACGTTTATGAAATAAATTCTCTCATTGTTCTTGATTAGGAGGACAATCAACATGTAAAACTTTCCTAACAACACCAATCAGTTTTGAGTCATCTTCCGTAAAGACATCCTCTTCTTCTTCCTCCACATTCTCTTCCTCGGGAATAAACTCATAACCTCCTCTTCTTCAAGCATGGTCTGGTATTGTGTCAAAGTAAGTGCTTGTTTACTAGGACATTCACTTGCTATGTGACCCTTACCTTGACATTTAAAACACTTTCTCCCATTCTCGAACTTTTCTCTTAGAACAAAAATTTTCTGTTTTTCGACCCTCTTCTCTTCCTTATGTGGAAATGGTAAAATTTTATCTCCTCCCCCATGAAAAGATGAAGTACTCTCATTATTTTCCTTAGAGCCAAGCTTGAAACCATAGTTAGGTTTCGGTCTTCCCTTGTTTCTAGCCTCGAATTTCAAGGCTAACTTACAAACATCTTCAAAGGTGACATAGTGAGCCACTTGTACTTGATCCACAAGTTGCCTTGACAAGCCTTTCATGTACTGTGCTATCTTCAAAGTTTCCTTTTCCTGCATATCACAAACTAAACACAATCTATCAACTTCTCGTGTGTAATCAGCCACACAAAGAGTCTCTTGCATAATATATGTGACCTTTATGTATTGCTCTTGCTCATACTCTCTATGAAGGAATTTGACTCTGAATTTCTTCTTCAAACTAGTCCAAGTGTTCACTGGTTCTTTCCCATCTCTCTTTCTTCGAGCTTTGAACCCGTCCAACCATAAAGATGCATACTTGGTCAGTTTCATGGTGGCAAGTTTGTACCTTTTTCGATCATCATATGAATATAAATACTACAAATCTACTTGCCTTCCAAGCAATCCCTAGGGTCGAAATCAGTCTTTTTCTTTTAGGAAATACAATCAATCAACGTGCTAAATAATCCCGAGTTTCTAAGAGAGAATCAAGGAGAAAATAAGGATCAAATCCCTCTTAAAGAGCACCAAAAATCTGAACAGCTTCCCTCCCTTAAACTGCTAGTGTGAATGAAATCTAAGACGATATTACAACTCAAGCCAACTAGCATGCAGCTTGCATACTTGGAGTACAAGGACTCAATACCCTAATATGACCAAAATAACAAGGGATTTTCAAAAAATTTATTTACTGAAAATAAATGACAAATTAAGGACTTAATTAAATTAACTAAGACTCTTGGATCATGCAAAATTCTCGACTTTAACAGTTAAGGACAAAACCATGACCTTATTAACTAGAAAGCAATAAATATAGATTAGAGAAGGACTATGCATGATCGAATTCGCATCAGTGTCTGATGCATCTTCTTATTGTCAATAACCAAATAATGTGTGCATGAATATTATCATTACCCTAATGAGTCTTATGCAACTGATTATACCCCGCCTAACCCACTCAATCTGAACCATCAGTGATTTTAGGTCTACTTAGACAAATGCTTGAGTCTGTTGGTAAACAAAATGAAGAATTTCATAAAGACTTGATATATGACCTCAAACGTATCTCAAAATCTGTTCAATCACTTGTTATGCAACAATTTTATAGTCGACAGGTGATATATGATGATTACGATTGTGATAATGAGTGTGTTGAGAATGTCATTATAGAGGCGAATGATAATAATTTTACTCCCGATAATGAAAAGAATGATCAGACTGATGAGATTATTGATATCACGTATATTTATAGACTTTTCTCCCTTGTTTACAAGCTAATATGTGCGTCATTGGAGCTCTTGGGAGCTATTTTGTGCTAACTATCGTATATAGTTGTGGTTTCGTGTTTTAGTGTTGAATTGCAGGTTTTAGGGAGTTCTCTCCTTATTCCCGAGCCATTTGGAAGCAACCACGGCTTTACGAGATGTTACGGGGCACGTAGGACGGCTCACGAGCTTTATGGGTAGTTTAGGAGGTCCCAAGACCCCTAAACGTGAAGAAATAAGAGCCAAAGAGCCAAAAAGGATGTCTCCGTACTCTGATCGGGCAAAAATGGCCCGATCGGGCGAAGTATTTATGATCGAGTATAAAAGTCGCGGACCCGATCGGGCAAGCTGTGCCCGACCCGATCGGGCTGCATGCTCATAGCCCTTGTTTTGTTGCTGCTTGCGAGGAGAACGTGCTGGCCCAATAATACACCAGGCCGATCGGATGATGTTACTTGGCCCGATTGGGTGGGCCGCAATTCGTCGCTTACGCTGCTGCTTTCACGCTGAGCCCAACAAGAAACCAAGCTGAAAGAGTTTTGCTATAGGCCCGATCGGGTCCTGTGCAATTTCAACGCGGACTTCGACTTTTAATTCCCGTTTTAGTTAGATTTGGGGGGTATTATAAATACCTTTTCCCTCATTATTTAGAGACATCTTTTTACATCTTTCATTCTAGTTTTACACTACTTATTTCTCATTGTTCTTAGTTTAGTTTAAACACTTTAGATTAGATTAAAGGTGATCAAACCAATTCGATTTCAATAAAAGTTCCTGCTTTCTGTCAATTGGTATTCTTCTTTGCCCTAATCTCTCTTATTATTCTTGATTTCTTAGTTTATTTATTTAATAGTTCATGATGCAATTATTAGGGTTTCATATTAGTTTTGTTGTTGTTAATTCGATTATGAGTGAGTAGCTCTCTTTCTAGGGTGTTAGATAGGAAAGCCATGTTTATACCATGATTGTGATTTAGATTTCTATCAATTTCTAGGGCTTGATTAGGGTGATTGTGATGTGGTTTGTTCTTATTGAGTAATTAATGTTAGTGTACAATTTCATTAATTGCTTGTGGTTAATAGTTGTTTGCACAGATCCGTCTTACGACTAGAGGCCTAGGACACGTCAGTAGTTCTGATTACGTTAGTGAACACGCGGCGTATGTTGAACTATGAGCGTTGAGTCTTAACCAAAGCTCAACATAGGCTCTAATCCCCCGACTCTTGACTTAGGTTTTGATAGTAGTTGACCCTATTTGATTGGTATAAGCATGGTGGACCGACCTAATACCCTAGGTTTTTAGTCCATAGTTAATTCTTCGATTTAATCTCTGTTCTTTAGTTTAATCTTTAGTTCAAATAGTTGTTCCCTGATTTCATCTGAAGTAGCTGATTTGATTGAATATTAATTTCGAACTTCTGTCTCCCTGTGGATTCGACCCTGCTTCCATTGACTACCACAGTTAGAGGACTGTAGGTTTATTTTTTATTAGGTGACACGACTAAAACCCTATCAAATTTTGGCGCCGTTGCCGGGGAGACGGCTAGTTTTCTAAGTTTTTATTTGATTATTTGGTCTACTTCTCTGTACCTCATCGGAACTTCATTGTTCCAATTGAGGTACGTTTTACTGCTTCTTTTTGTTTCCTTTGTATGCCCAGGTCTAGAAGAAGAGGTACCCTCGTTCCTGAGGATCCAGATTTGACAAAGACACTTAGGCAACTTTGAAAGAAAATTCAGAGAGAAAAGCAGTCTGTTCAGCTGAAAACCTCTGGAACAGACACCTTGAGTTCAGTTATGTCAAAGTCACTGAAGTCATATGGGGTCCCCAACCCAGATGGTCTCTGCACTGGACCTACCATGCCCACCATTGCCGCGGCAAATTTCGAAATTAATCCTGGACTCATCAGCATGGTCCAGCAAAATCAGTTTGGTAGGCATCCTACTGAAGACCCGGTAAATCATCTACAACGGTTTCAACAGCTTTGTCGAACCGTTAAACATGCCGGTGTCACTCCAGATCAACTCAAAGTCATGTTGTTCGAGTTTTCATTCAGAGATAGAGCCCAGAAATGGTTGAACGACGTGAAGGAAACTGAATGGAGTGAGATTTCTGCTGCATTTCTGAGAGAGTATTACCCACCTACTAAAACAGCAGAAATCAGAAACAAGCTAGCCACGTTTTCCCAAGAGCCTGATGAAACATTACGGGAAGCGTGGGCTAGGTTTAGGGATTTACAGAGAGTGTGTCCACACCACAACATGGACAAATGGTTCTTGACGAAGACATTTTACAATGGTCTGCAGCCTCAGACGAAGAGTATTGTTGATTCGTCTGCAGGAGGAGTTTTTCTGGATAGGGAAGTGGATGTAGGCTACGAGTTTCTATCAAACCTCGCAGCCAATGATCATTCCACTTCCCGAAGCCTCACGAGGAAGGTACTGGAGGTAGATGCCATTGCATTATTGACTTCGCAGATGGCAAAGCTGAGTCAGCAGATTAACACCTTCAGTTCCTCTTCCTTAGCAGCACTCCCTTTGAGTATTAATGATATGTCTGCAGTAGCACCCATTACCTCATCTTACTGCGAGGTATGTGGTGTTCAGGGTCACTTTGGGCATGACTGTCAGTTCAGTCAACTTCAGATAGAGCAGGCCAATGCCTTTCAACAAAGACCACAAACCTTCCCCCCTTCACATAACTACCAAAACCCATAAAACTATCAACCTCCACCTCCACAAAACTATCATAAACCCTCATACCATCAAACCCCACAACATTTCCAAAGACCACCACCACAAAAGTTCCATCATCCCAATAACTTCCAAACTCCACAAAATTTCCACACCCCACCTCCACAAAACAACAACCCACAAGAGCCTAGCAATTCTGAACTGATGAAACTGATATTGTCTAAGCAAAAGGCAAATGAGGAAACACGGAGGGCCCAAGAGGAAGCACGGAGGGCCCAAGAGAAGCACATCAAACTTCTCGAGGCTCAAGTTGCTCAATTGGCAGAAACTAATGCACAGAGGCAGCAGGGACAATTGCCAGGGCAACCTGTTCAGATAGAACATGTGAATGCCATCACTCTTCGTAGTGGCATAGCTTATGATGCTCCTCCATTGCCCGTTGATGAGGTTACCCCAACTGCAGGGAAGAAGAGGGTGGTAGAGGAAGGAAGAAGGAAGAATTCAACGTCTGAAGTCGATTTGTCTGCAGAAGCTGAACAGACAGGGAAGAAAAAGGAGAAGGTTTCTGAAACGCCTTTTACACCAAGGCTACCTTTTCCTCACATGATGCAACAGTCCAAGGTCGATCAGCAGTTTGGTAAGTTCTTGGCTATGGTCAAGAACCTTGAGGTATGATTCCATTCACAGATTTAATTACCCAAGTGCCTGTTTATGCCAAATTTCTGAAAGACATGATCACTAAGAAAAGAGACTTTGGTGGGGTAGAACGTGTCGCTCTTACTGAAGAGTGTAGTGCTTTTATCCAAAATAAAACCCCACCAAAGTTAAAAGATCCTGGTAGTTTTTCAATACCCTGCCATCTTGGACCAATACTTATTGACAAGGCTTTATGTGATTTAGGTGCTTCTGTTTCTGTTATGCCATTATCTGTTTTTGAGAAACTAAACATGGGAGCACTTAAATGCACACAAATCACTTTACAGATGGCGGATCGTTCTATAAAATACCCTCTAGGTGTTTTAGAGGACGTTCCTGTTAAGGTTGGGAAATTCTATATCCCTATTGCTTTTGTGGTGTTAGATATGGATGAGGATGCCCAGATTCCTATTATCTTGGGTAGGCCATTTTTGTGTACTGTTGGTGCTGTAATTGATGTCAAGTCTGGGTCTTTAACTCTTAGTGTTGGTGATGATAAAGTGATGTTTAAACTAACCAATGCTGTTAAGGCACCTATGCTTGAACAATCTTGTTGCAGGGACGAGGTTTTGGATGAAGTAGGTGTGGAGAAGGCTCCAATTCCACCTAAGGTTGCCTCACCGTCTGGAGGCATTGTCAAGAACATTTGGAGAAGAAAGATATTTGATGAGGGTGGCACTCATTACCAAGCCCCTCCTATTTGAGAGATGGAGGATTATGGTCGTGCGGGACCTTTATAAACCAGCGCTGTGCGAGAGGCAACTCGTATTTTTCTTTCCCTTTTCCTTTTCTTTTTATTTTTCTTCCTTTTTTTTTTGTGAGGAGAGTGAGGGTACTAACATTGTTTTTCCTCTTAGCATAGTCCTTATCACCTTTTGGCATTGAGGACACTGCCAAGTTCAGCTTAGGGGAGGAGTTCCGTTTGTACTCTCTATCTCTTTTACTGCTTTCTAGGATAGATTTTATGCTTCCGAAAAATACTGAAAAAATCAAAAAAAAAAAAATGGTTTCATGACCGGTTTAGTTGCCTCCCTGTGCCCCTTGTTGTGCTCTATTTGGAAGTGTTTTGACTTTGTTTTCTGGATAGCTGGGCATTTGTGATCTTGAGGCTATGATTTGATGTTTGATTGCTATGATTTCGAGCGATTTTTGATTGTATTACACCACTTTGTGCTGCATACCTAAATTGGTTAGACTGTGAGGCGTCTTTGTAGCCTATTGGATTCATATGATTATCCAATCTATTTTTTGTGTGTTAGTTCCTCTTTAGTGGATTGATCTTGACTTTGACTTCGTACTTGTCTGATATTCGATGAATTGTAGCATTTGTTGTGATAGAGGCGTTCTTTTGTCTTATTCTTGAGCTTCAGAGTAAATTTTTGATATACTTTTATCCTCCTTAGCCCCGCTGAGCCTAATGACTTGTTTCGTGATACTTAAACCCCTATTATGAGCCCAAGGCCTTCTCTTGATATTATTCCAAGCTAGCTTGGGGGAGCTTTTATATGGGTTGAGATTGAGATTGGTTTCTTGGTTTAGTTTGGTTGTTGAGGAATTTAAAAGTGTATTTGTTGTGGCTTGAGAGCGAGAAAAAAGAAAAGAAAAAGCAAATTTAGAGTTGCGTGAATGAAGTTCAAAAAAATGAAAGAAAAGCGAAATAAAACGAAAAAGAATTCGAAGCTCTTTCATTCACGTACGTTCTTAAAGAAATATTCGCTTCGTTGCTTGAAAATTGGGTTGTTATGAGTTTGTCATTGATTTATGAGAGTTGGGTTACTTGACGTGGTTTTATGGTGTTGTTGGGAGTTGTGTAGGCCATCTTAGGCCTTGTTTGAATGATTCATGCTCCCCCTTTCTTGGTTTTTCCACCATATTACCCAAAAGTATCCCCTACCTCTTACCTAAGCCCCATTACAACCCTATAAAGTCCTCTTGAGCTTGTGTCTGAATTGTTCATTTGATTGATTTCGAGTCAGTTTGTCAAAGTTAAAGAGTATGTCTGCTAATTGAGTCGACTTGACTAGGATGAGCGTCATTGAACCTTCTTAAACACATGAGAGTGTGAGTGGGAAGGGTATTTATGGTGGGATTGGTGAGTGTTCGGGCATATTCTTTGCCTGCCACAAAATAGAGAGGAGTGACACCCTTGTGAGAGCCTTTTCAGGATTTGTATGCCTTGTGGATGCTTGAATTTGATAAATTGCTTAGATGATTGGTGGTTGGATGGATTTGATTAGCCAAACTTGAATTATGCCCGCTTGAACGATTCTTAGTCTCGAAAATGTTTTGAACTTTGATTGATTTTTGTCTATGGGGTGAGGCAATCTATTCCATGTTCATGTTCTGTTTGTTTGAGGACAAGCAAAGGTTTAGCTTGGGGGAGTTTGATATCACGTATTTATATAGACTTTTCTCCCTTGTTTACAAGCTAATATGTGCGTCATTGGAGCTCTTGGGAGCTATTTTGTGCTAACTATCGTATATAGTTATGGTTTCGTGTTTTAGTGTTGAATTGCAGATTTTAGGGAGTTCTCTCCTTATTCCCGAGCCATTTGGAAGCAACCACGGCTTTACGAGATGTTATGGGGCACGTAGGACGGCTCACGAGCTTTATGGGTAGTTTAGGAGGTCCCAAGACCCCTAAACGTGAAGAATTGAGAGCCAAAGAGCCAAAAAGGAGGTCTCCGTACTCTGATCGGGCAAAAATGGCCCGATCGGGCGAAGTATTTATGATCGGGTATAGAAGTCGCGGACCCGATCGGGCGAGAAGACATGCACCACACCAGATCAGGCACATTCTGCCCGACCCGATCGGGCTGGATGCTCATAGCCCTTGTTTTGTTGCTGCTTGCGAGGAGAACGTGCTGGCCCAATAATACACCAGGCCAGATCGGGTGATGTTACTTGGCCTGATCGGGTGGGCCGCAATTCGTCGCTTACGCTGCGTCTTTCACGCTGAGCCCAACAAGAAACCAAGCTGAAAGAGTTTGGCTATAGGCCCGATCGGGTGGCCTGCCGCCCGATCGGGTCCTGTGCAATTTCAACGCGGACTTCGACTTTTAATTCCCGTTTTAGTTAGATTTGGGGGGGTATTATAAATACCTTTTCCCTCATTATTTAGAGACATCTTTTTACATCTTTCATTCTAGTTTTAGTCTGCTTATTTCTCATTGTTCTTAGTTTAGTTTAAACACTTTAGACTAGATTAAAGGTGATCAAACCTATTCGATTTCAATAAAAGTTCCTGCTTTCTTTCAATTGGTATTCTTCTTTGCCCTAATCTCTCTTATTATTCTTGATTGCTTAGTTTATTTATTTAATAGTTCATGATGCAATTATTAGGGTTTCATACTAGTTTTGTTGTTGTTAATTCGATTATGAGTGAGTAGCTCTCTTTCTAGGGTGTTAGATAGGAAAGCCATGTTTATACCATGATTGTGATTTAGATTTCTATCAATTTCTAGGGCTTGATTAGGGTGATTGTGATGTGGTTTGTTCTTATTGAGTAATTAATGTCAGTGTACAATTTCATTGATTGCTTGTGGTTAATAGTTGTTTGCACAGATCCGTCTTACGACTAGAGGCCTAGGACACGTCAGTAGTTCTGATTACGTTAGTGAACACGCGGCGTATGTTGAACTATGAGCGTAGAGTCTTAACCAAAGCTCAACATAGGCTCTAATCCCCCGACTCTTGACTTAGGTTTTGATAGTAGTTGACCCTATTTGATTGGTATAAGTATGGTGGACCGACCTAATACCCTAGGTTTTTAGTCCATAGTTAATTCTTCGATTTAATCTCTCTTCTTTAGTTTAATCTTTAGTTCAGTTAATTGTTCCCTGATTTCATCTGAAGTAGCTGATTTGATTGAATATTAATTTAGAACTTCTGTCTCCCTGTGGATTCGACCCTGCTTCCATTGACTACCATAGTTAGAGGACTGTAGGTTTATTTTTTATTAGGTGACACGACTAAAACCCTATCAATTATGGATGTGATTAATCTTTTGGATCGAGAAGGAACTCTTGGTTGAGGACCCTTGTGTGGACGAGTCTATTATTGAGGATGGTGAAATTATGAGTGAAACCGTAAAGGTTGATCGTATCATTTCCTATTCCTATATTCTGTTTTCGCAGAGGCTTGATTTCCTTCCCCACTATTCTATCTCCCCCATATTTTCTCGAAGGGCCACCATTGAAAGATATATCATGTCTAGTTGACGTCACTTCTATTCTCTCATCAAGGCCCTCACAGCCTACACAACAAATAAATGGAAGTTGTTCATGGTCCTCCTTTTCTTCCTTTTATTTTGATTTTTCTTATCTTCACAAATCATTTGTTTCCTCTGATATTATTTATGTGAAGATAGATCTGCTTGTAGTCAAGCCATATCTAGTGGTCAATGACATATTTGCAGGTGCATTTGATAAGTTACTCAAGGCATTGGGTTCTTCCATTGATGATAAGGTAAGGTCGTACAAGACCATGAAAAAGAAAAAAAGCACTGAAGGAGTTCCCATGGGCATGTTGAGTTACTATACCTACAACCTCGTTCATCATCTAACTGATGGTTGAGGTAATATGGCCGTGCAGGACCTTTATAAACTAGCGTTGTGCGGGAGGCAACCCATTCCACCGTCAATAATCCATTCCTGTATAATCCCAAGTATGGGAGAGATCCGCCACAAATGCATCCGTGACCTAAATTAACCTATAACAACCGATTACTTGGTCACGTGACATGCACGTGACCTTCTATGACATTTTTATCTTATTTCACTTTTATCTCTAACACCCCACCCACCCCTCCCCAATCCCACCGGAAGCCCCCACCACCTCTCCCTTCCACATTACCTCCCACCACAGTGAACCCCAAAAATTCAAAAAATCCACTGCATCCACAATCACAACCACCCACCACCATCACTTCCACCACTTGAACACGATTTCTGGCCACCACTACCAACACCAATCACCATCCCAGATCTCGACAAACACAAAAACAAACCAACCCGACCAAACCAACATATATCTAGCTGAATTCGACCACCACCATAAAAAATCAGGCCACCACCGCCGTAAATGAAAAGCTCCAAGTTCAATTTGATCGGCTCAAAGCACTGCCTAATGTAAATGAAAAGCTCCAAATTCATAGAGTGATAGAGATGAGATGATTAAAGACAAAGAAGAGGTGATTAGAGCAAATAAAGAACCCAACAATGAGTTGATGGAAGTGAATAAGGCGAAAGACGAGGTTTCGAAGGAATTAGAGGAAGCAATGAAAGGGAATGAGTCGTCTAAGACCGAAAATGGGGCTGCTCTTCTTTTCCTTTTCCTTTTCAATTTCAATTTTATTGGTGGTGAAGTTGTGGTTGACAATGTTGTGGTGCTGTCAAGATGATGGAAGTAGTAGTGATGATGGGAGTTGGTAGTGGTGATGATGGTGGAGTTCACAGGTGGGTGTTAGAGAGAGGGTTGTATAATTATGGGGATATATTAGTTTAGATTTATTTAAGGTTAATCAAATATTTAATCTGATTAAAATACTATAATTAAACAAATTATTGGTTGTTTGGGCTTGCAATGGCAACGATTTTGGGTTCGTGGTGGATATTATTGGTTGTTGGAGGTGGAGGTAGTGGTGATGAGAGCAGAAGAAAATAGAAATTCAACAATTTACCCAGTTAACAGGTTGCAAGTCACTTGGGTGTAAT
This sequence comes from Patellifolia procumbens, assembly GCA_947645195.1. Lineage (NCBI taxonomy): Eukaryota > Viridiplantae > Streptophyta > Magnoliopsida > Caryophyllales > Amaranthaceae > Patellifolia > Patellifolia procumbens. The sequence goes on from CANSGD010000016.1 coordinate 4,539,746, forward strand.
TGTGGCGCATCTCACTCATAATTGGGATTATTCTATGCGGAACGGGCATAGTTTGGCTTATTTTAGTCAATTTTTCCTATTTTTTTTTCTTTTTTTTTATTGATTTATTGTTTAGAGTGATAGAGAGGGATAGACTACTAACATTTGTTTTTCCTCTAATTAACCATCGTCCTATCGTTCGTCTTGTGGCAATGAGGAAACTACCAAGTTCAGGTTGGAAGAGAATTTTTGTTTATATACTTGACAGGCTAAAGTCGTATCACCTAATCAAAAGATAATTCCTAGAGTCCTCTAACAATAGTAGTCAAGGGAAATAGGGTCGAATCCACAGGGAAATAGAGTTTCTAAGTTAATATTCAGCCAAACAGCTACTTCAGACAAGATAAGACAAGAATCAGCTGAACTACTAATTAAACTAAAGAAAGAAATATAATGAGAGATTTTAATCTATGAAATAAAGGTCTAGGGAATTAGTTGTGTCCACCATGCTTATACCAAGCAAGGGATCAAACAACTATCAGATGCTAGGTCAAAAATCGATAGATTAGAGCACGTGTCAAGCTATGGTTAAGTCTCAACACCCATAATTCAACATATGCAGCATCTTCACAAACATAATCAGAATTACTGATGTGTACTAGGCATCTAAAAGTAGGACGAGTCTGTGCAAACAAATTAACCTCAAACAATCAATGAAACTGCTCAATAACATTAATTACTCATCAAAGAACAAATCACACCATAACCTATCTATCAAACCCTAGAAACTAATAGCAATTCAAAGTAATCAAGGTATAAGCATGGCTTCCCTCCCTAAATCCCTAGAAATTAGACTACTCAGACATAATTGAATGAAGAATAATAAAATAAATATAAAACCCTAATCCTAACATCATGAATCAAATCAATAATTAAACTAAGCAATCAAAAGTAATTAAAGAGATTAAGAAAGAAGAACAATACCTAATGACGGAAAGCAATAACCTTTATTGAAATCAAATCCGAGGTTCAATCACCCTTCAACTAATCTAAAGTGTTTAATATAATAAAACTCTCTAAAAACTAAACTAAGAGCAATGGAAATAAACTAGAGTAAAAGTTGTCTCTAAAATAATGAGGGAAAGCTATTTATAATAGCCCCAAAATCTAATTAAAAACGGTAATTAGAAGATAGATTTTCGCGAAACCGAGTGCGGGACCCGATCGGGCAATAGGCCACCCGGTCGGGCCAACACAAAATCTGCCCAGCTAATCCTCCCTATTCACGTAGCAGCAGCAGCGCATTGGAGGACTGGGCCGATCGGGTGCATGATCAGGTCCATACAAAAGGCCCATCTCTTGCTTTCTTCTTATACGCAACAACAACATTGGTATTGAAGGACTGGGCCTCCCACCCGATCGGGTCGGGCAAGAAGTGCCCAATCGGGCCTGGGGCACAATGAGAGCCCAGTCCATTTTCTTCCTTGGCGAGACAGCAGCATCAACTTTTGTGATATCTGGGCCTGCCCGATTGGGTCGGGTCTTGCCCGATCGGGTTGGGCCTAATGATGCTCCACTAGTTTTTTTTTCACTTCTTCAGCCGATTGGGTCGGGTATTTTCCGCCTGATCGGGTGGGAAACCCTACCAACCGATCAATAAATCTTCGCCCGATCGGGCTATATTTCGCCCATCAGAGTACGGGGAAGCTCCTTTTGACTCTTTGACTCTCAATTCTTCGCGTTTAGAGGTCTTGGGACCTCCTAAACCATCCATAAAGCTCGTAACAATTCCTACGTGCCTCGTAACAACTGGTAAAGCCGTGGTTGCTTCCAAATAACTCGAAAATAAGGAGAAAACTCCCTAAAGCCTGCAATTCAACGCTAAAACACAAAACCACGACTATATACCATAATCCGCATAAAATAGCTCTGAAGAGCTCAAATGACGCGCAAATTAGCTCATAAGTAGGGGGAGAAAAATCTATATAAATACGTGATATCAATACTCTCTCTTTTACTGCTTTCTAAGATAGATTTATCACTTTCGAAAAATACTAAAACATAAAAAACAAATATTCTCATGACTTGTTTGATTGCCTCCTTGTGCCCTATGTTGTACTTTGATTGAAAACTGATTTGACTTTGTTTTGTGGATAACTATGCATTTGTGATTTTGAGGCTATCATATGATGTTTGATTGCTATGATTTTGAGGAGATTATGATTATTATACACTATATTGTACTGCATGCCTGAATTTGTTAGACTCTGAGGCCTATTCTTGCCTATTGGAGTCATAATATTGACCAATCTATTTCTTGTGTCTTAATTACTCATTAGTTGAATGATCTTGACTTTGACTTCGTCCTTATTGATATTTGATGACTTGTAGCATTTGCTATGATAGAGGCGTTCTTTGTCTAATTCTTGAGTCTAAGAGTGAATTTTTGATATACTTTTATCCTCCTTAGCCCTGTTGAGCCTAATGACTGTTTCATGTTACAAAACCTCATTACATACCCATGACCTTTATTTTGATATTATTCCCAAGCAAACTTGGATTGGGGGAGCATTTGTATGGGGTGGTTTGTGAGATGGTTTCTATGGTTTACTTGGATTGGGGATGATTACGTATTTTTGTGGTTTTAAGTGTGAAAAAAAGAAAAGAAAAGGCAAAGTGAGTAATTTGTGAATGATTTGGTTCGAAAAATGCAAAGAAAAGAAAAAAATTTGAAATGATTCAAAGTTCATTCATTCATATTGTTTATCAAAAAAAATCTGGAGCATTTCTTCACATCGGGTTTCTTGGAAAGTTGATTGATTTATAGAGTTGGATTGTATTTATGTTTATGTGTTGTGTTTTTATGGGAGATGTTTAGGCCATTGTTGGCCTACCATTGTTGGCCTAGTTCGTAGTGACTTTTGCTCCCCTATTCTTGGTTTTTACTCCACATACTATAAATATCCTACCCTCACTACTACATTTAAGGGCTAATGCAACCCTTGAAAGCGTTGCATTAAGTGGCTATAAGCGCAGCAATAGATCAAATGCAACGATTTGAAAGCGTTGCATACTCTTTTGCCGCTTTAATCAAATGCAACGCTTTGTCCCTTCAAACGCAACGCTCGTGTGATAATCCATAGAAGCGTTGCAATAGGTCTTAAAGTGTTGCGTTTGATAGACAATTGTAACGCTATATTTTCACATGACAAAAGCAATGCTTTATCAAGTTGCAACGCTTAATAGAAGAAGCAAATGCAGCGTTTCTTATATACTGGTATAATTATGCCTGCCTCCACCAGCTAGTCGGATTGTACGATCCTATACATAATCTATCATTGTAGCACTTTTTAGTACATATATATTATGAAATTTTTCACAAATACTAGGAACCAACCAAAAATAAATATATTACATAATCATATTCAATACAAATTAAAATATATTACATAATCACATTCAAGTTTCATCAACTTACACATAAATTTAAAACTTAAACTCAGCTAAAGTTTAACTTGGAATAGAAACTAAAGGGAGCATAAGTCACTTGTCTCCAATACCTAATGATTATCAAAACAGCCTAATATCCAAATATCTGTTTATAAAAAAACATATAAGCCCATAAAAAGATCGACCATCATACATGAGCAAGTGACAGATCCATAACGTCACGCATTATCTTTGGGCTCCTCATTCAAATACACCTACAATGTTTACGAATAAAATTAGTAATGTAGCATATATTAATGGCAATAAAATATAAAATTCTAGCAAATTTTGGCAGAGTTCTATTTGTAAAATGGACTCCCAAATTATTATGAACAAATGATAACTTGTATTTAAAACTAGCCACAATCAATTCCATCAAATATTGGACATAAGCTCTTGCACTTCATCCATTATATTGCAATTCACTATCATTTGATCGAGACCTTATTACGCTTTGTACTAATTCATCAATATTAGAGAAGATCAGGATAAAAAAAGAAGACACAAGAAGCATAATGAGTCACAACAGACAAATAAAAATCGGAAAATAATGAGTAAGAAGAAAACAAGCATTAAGTGTGGCTATAAGTGTGAGTAGGCAGCAAGCAGAACAACACAGGGAGTAGTAGGCAAAAATAAGAACAAGGAGTAGTAGGTAGCAACAAGAACAACACAACAACAAGAAGCAAACTTGATTCATGAAAAAATGAAAAATGGACTAGGAGAAGGTGTAGGAAGCAACAAGAACAAGAACAAGAACAACACAACAACAGCAACAAACAAACAAGAAGCAGGTTTTACAATTGGCAAGTTATTGACTTAAATAAGGGCCAAAACATTAGCAAAGCAGTAAATAAATAGAATAAGTAGCAACCATATAACATATAATGCGCTATTAACAAACTAATACCAAAATTTGATTCCAAAATCAGATGCGAAATCAAGCGAATAAAATTCATTAGAGTACAAAGGTATAAGACACTAACAAATAACCTAGCATTCTCCATATCAAACACACTAATAATTTCATACTTGTGGAATATTTTATGGTAAACAAAGAGAATGTATCATGTAATGAAACAAGAAGGAATGTTAAAACCAAACAAACATGAAAAAAGAAAAGACCATACCTTCCAACTGTCGAAGTAACGAGTGATTGTGGCATGATTTGCTGTGTAGTGGTCGGCAGTGGAGGCAACAATGCAACTGTTGATGAAAGGAAGGCAAAATAAATTATTCTCAAAAACTAGGCATATAACAAAAGTGTTCTAAAAGCTAAGTCAAATATTTTCACATGGAGCAAAATAGCAAATTTGTAATAAATTTCTATCAAAGGAAGTGATAATACCATTACAAGGTAAATCAAATTCCATAATTACTTAAAGATGAACGAGTTCATCTCATAATCATTTCAAAACATAAGCACAAGGAAGATAAAGAGAACCATCAAATAATCAAAGTAAAATAGGTGTAGCATCTCCACCCCAAACCCATGTATGATGCTTTTACTTTCTCCTCTAAACCTTTGTTACCACTCACTACTAATTCTAGAGTTCTTAATCAGCATCAATGATGAAAAAGACATGCTTAGATGCATCAACTCAAAGTCACATGAGACTTTTTGCACACATTACAAGTAATTATTACCACAATTTACTATTTCATACCTGACAAGCCAAAAAAGTCAATATGATCTAGTAATTAAATATATAGAATAGGAGGTGACATGAGAATCATCTGTTATAAAGTATTTAATACAGGGTGTATTATTCTTATCAGCCCTTGAGCTAGGTACGACGACAGCATCGGGGCTGCTTGCTTACTCCGCTGAGAAGATGTTGTTGGCTTGTTGTTGTAAGGCTACCCCATGGGTAATCCCTCTTGAATAGACTTGTTGTAAAGTTGGTCTGATTCATTAATATACCCCTCAAAAACTAACAAGTCCCACTAGAAGAGAGCTTTTTAATATAAAACAAAACTAAATTGTGCAAGATTGAAAAAGAATTAAAAAAAGGAGGGTGAGAGAGATAATGTGAAATGGAGATGTAGTAGTGTTTATGCTTAGTGCATGAGAGGTAATTTGAGAATATAAATACTAGTTTTGGGATAGCTTAGCTTAGCTATATAGATAGATAGATAAGTTAAACCCTATGGATATAAAGAGGTACTGGATTGGCTTTATTACGCTCTGAAGACAAAGCCTACGCAATATTGCACTAAATTTTAAATAGATCATTTGTTACATTGTTAACCTAATGACATCTTCTGAAGTAAGCACAAGAGATTTTCCCTTCACCTTCATATACAAAATAAAACATATCTCAGTTAGCAATTAGACATTATACTATGCATGAAAAAGACAAGCTAGATGACATATAACCAGTTCCAATCGAAGTTAATGGCAGTTAGAGGATTAAGAAGTTCGCACATATGAGAAATAAGGGTATAAAGGTCATCATATCATATTTAGTACTCATATTAGGCAAGTCATATATGTTGGGGCCAAAAGACAAGAGACTGATGAAATATAAAGATCTAAAACGATACATTTTGATATGATTAGACCATTTACACATAGAAAAATAATACAAATGTCCAACTCAAATCCATAATTAGAGTTCTATAAAACCCTATATTCAAGATGATTCTAAAATGCAGCAGGTTAGAAACATGTGTGGTCATATTAAGTAGATGCAGAAGGTACAAAAGGAGTCATATACAAAGATGATTTTTTTGCAGAATTATAGAGCCTGCATTATATATGTAGTCAATCAACAAATACCCTTGAATTTCATTTAACAGATATATGGTAGTCGCAAAGTATTACAATAGTATCTAAATCGACAACAATGCAGTTCACACAAGGTTCACGTTCACATATACAGTCTTCACACTAAATTTCACATGCTCATTATAGTCAAAGCTCCAGAGTTCTACACAGTTTATGAAATCCAAGAATCGGCCACCTAAATGAAGCAAAATGATATGTAATGTTGGGAAATTTCGTCCAAATTTTAGGAAAATAAATGGTGAAACTTCAAGTGATTTTCCAACCTCTATAACACTCAAAGAAAACAAAACGCATGGTGTAAATCGAATGCAATAGGCAAATGCCAATTCTAATCCCTAATTGAATCGATCTCTATACGATTACACAAAACATGAAATTCACAATGGGGAGTCACAAAATAAATTAATGTAAGCGAAGCGCTAGTTTTAGTCTTAATAATTAACGAGTACAACAAAATCTTATAATTAAAAGTATAATATTGTAATACAAATGCAGCTCATATTCCTTGAATAACAAAGAAAAGGTAAAATCAAAGTAAACTTACCTTGTTAGTTGTTGAAATAAAACCCAGTGATTTCCCTAATTTTTGTTATGAATCTGTGAACTAAAGAGCTACAAGCTTTGATGTTTCGACCCCCAAACTTCCGAACAAATGAAGTTAGACTGAATGGAAAGGAGCTTACTTCTGTGAAACTGTGAAATTGAAAAGAGAAATAGGAGCTTACCTTTTTAGGTCAGTCGGCAGGGGAGACGAGAGATGAATCCTGGGCGTTAGGGCAATCGAGAGATGCAACGAGAGACGTAGGCGACTTTCAAGGCAGTCGAGCATTGTGGCAGTGCGTCAGGGTAGTCGAGCAATATGTCGTGGTGCTGCTCTCATGGTGTGGTCTCTTGTGCGGTGGTGGCGTGGTACGACAGTGGATGCCAATGGTTTGGTGCGGAAGTGATATGGTTTGAGAAAATGAGAGGATATTGGGTTAGGATGAAGTGATAACGGGATGAAATTGGGTTTAAATTTTGGTAAAATAAAAATAGCGCCATGAACTTTTGTTTTACCACCTATAAGCTATAATTTTTCTATTATTTTTTATTAAAATTTATGTAAGTGTTGCAATTGCTGAAAATATGCAACACCTTAAAAAGAAATTGCAACGCTTATAGAAAACAGTTGCAATATCTAATGTCAAATTTCAAGAAGCGTTGCATTAGCTCCAACGTCGTTGCATTAGCTCTATAAATGCAACGCTTTTCCATAAGTGTTGCATTTGCATCGTTGCACTAGTGCTTTATTGTAGTAGTGCCTTACCTAAGCCCCATTATAATGTGGTCGTGTAGCACCTTTATAAACTACTGATGTGCAGCAGGCCACCCGTAGTTTTTCTCTTTTATTTTTTCCTTTATTTATTTATTTTATTTTATTTATATTTTTATTTTTCTATTCTTTATTTATTTATTTATTTTTTAGAGTGAGAGAGAGCGAGAGAATACTAACAATTGTTTTTCCTCTAAGCATCGTCCTATCGTTCATCTTGTGGCAATGAGGACACTGTCAAGTTCAGCTTGGGGGAGGATTTCTGTTTCTATACTCTCTCTCTTTTATTATTTTGTCGGATATATTTATTGCTTTCAAAAAATACTAAATAAATAAAAAATACGATTCTCATGACTGGTTTGATTGCCTCCTTGTGCCCCTTGTTGTGTTTTAATTGAAAAATGATTTAACTTTGTTTTCTTGATAGTTATTCAATTGTGATTTTGAGGCTATGATATGATGTTTGATTGCTATGATTTTGAGGAGATTATGCTTATTATACACTACATTGTACTGCATGCCTGAATTGGTTAGACTATGACACCTATTCTTACATATTGAATTCATAATATTATCCAATCTATTTCTTGTATGTTAGTTCCTCATTAGTCGCCTAATCTTGACTTTGACTTCGTACTAATTGATATTTGATGACTTGCAGCATTTGCTATGATGGAGGCGTTTTTGTTTGATTCTTGAGTGAATTTTTGATACACTTTTATCCTTCTTAGCCCTGCTGAGCCTAATGACTGTCTCATGGTACTAAACGTCATTTCATACACGTTACCTTTATTTCAATATTATTCTCGAGCCTAGCTTGGGGGAGCATTTGTTATGGGGTTGGTTTATGAGATGGTTTCTATGATTTACTTGGATTCAGGATGATTGTGTATTTTGGTGGTTTCCAGTGTGTGAAAAAAAAAGAAAAAGCAAAGTGAGTAATATGTGAATGATTTGGTTAGAAAATTGCACCAATAAAAGAAAAAAAATTGAAATGATTCAAAGTTCCTTCATTCACATTGTTTATAAAGAAAAATCTGCTGCATTGCTTCACGTTGGGTTTCTTGGAAAGGTTATTGAGTTTTAGAGTTGGCTTCTATTTATGGTTGTGTGTAGGTTGTGCACAGATCTAGAACCGGACAGGACCAGACTGGAACCGGTTGGACTTGTGAACCGGAATTTTTAGTTTTGGTGGACCGAGGACCGGACCGAAAAATTCAGGTCCGGTCCAGGTCTGGAGCTATTTGGACCTATTTTATGATTTTCTATATTTTTTCCTGTAAAATCTTTTATTTTCTATTCCGAAGTTTTCGACATGTTTCATGAATATGAGCATATTACCGATATGTATCTAATATCATAAACTATGATGTGGACACAAAAAGAAAAATCATATTCACATCTTCCAAATTTGTACTAAAGTTTTTATATTTAACGAATTCTTGTATGATTTTTTAGATATATATGTACAATAACCTCTAAACGAAAACCTATCTTAAATTTATTAATGCAATGTAACATAACAACCATTAATTCGTCATAAAAATTTTAAAATATAATAAAGTAGATTATTTCAGATCTTCAGGTCCGACCCGTTTTTTCAGGTCTTGGACGGGACCGGACCTGAAACCCAGAATCTCAATATTTGCGGACCGAAGACCAGACCTGAATTTTCGGTCCGATCCGGTCCGGTTCAAATTCAGGTCCGGATCGGTCTAAAATCAGGTGTGGACCGAATTTCGCACAACCCTAGTTGTGTGTTGTGATGTTATGGGAGATGTTACGGCCATCCTCGGCCTTCATTTTAGTGACTTTTGCTTCCACATATCCCATAAATATTGCCTACCCTTATCTAAGCCCCATTACAACCTTGAAAAAGTCCTCCAGAGCTCGTGTTTACATTGTTTATTGGATTGATGTGGAGTTAGTTTGTCAAAGTTAAAGAGTATGTCCGCTAATCGAGTCGACTTGGCTAGGATAAGCGACATTTTACATTTTTTAATACGTAAGAGTGTGAGTGGGAAAGGACATTTATGGGTCGGTTCGGTGAGTGTTCGGCACATTCTTTGCCTGCTACAAAATTGAGAGGAGTGACACCTTGGTGAGCACCTTTTTCAAGATGTGCATGTCTTATAGATTAGTGAATTTGACGATTTGCTTGGATGATTGGTAGTTGGATTGATCTGAACAGCTGAATATAAATTTTTCCTACTTAAACAGTTCTTAGTCTTGAAAATGTTTTGAGCTCTGATGTTTTTATTTTAGGGGTGAGGCAATTATTTCCATGTTGATGTCTTGGTTGCTTGAGGACAAGCAAAGGTTTAGCTTGGCGAGTTTGATGTTTCACATTTAGATATAGTTTTGAGATGCATTTAGATTTTATTTAGAACTCCTTTTAGAGCATTTAGGTGCACAATGGCATGAATTACATAAGTTGTGCTCTACTACTCCCCGTTTGCGTATTTCCGTGACTTTCAGGTTACTTTGATACACATTGATCATGATTATTAAAGATCTAGTCTATTAATCATTGAGGATGAAGGTAGCTTGCACATGGAACACAATGCATCCGTTTGGGACCATTTTGAGTTCGAATAAAGCAAGAGTTAGTGAAAGAAGTGCCAAAACTGATATATGTTCACTATTTTGATCATAACTTTTGATAGAAAATTGATAATCAAGAAATTTCACTTGGGTTGGAATCTAGACTTCAATAAATTTCCAATGATAGGTCACACGTCCCAAACGGACTTCTGGTTTAACAAATAGGGCATTCACAAGTTGACCAAAACTCGTAGTTTACCCGCCCGATCGGGCAGGTTTGCTCGACCTGATCGGCCGCGGCCAATTTTTTTTGCTGGCTGTTTCGCGAGATTTGGAAAATAATTGAGTTTTGGCTTTGCCCAATTAGATTGGGCGGGCCATGAACCGATTGGGCGGACGACACGGAGGAGATGATTTTGTTTCTTCGACTATTTTAAGTCGCTTTCTTAGAGTTTAATGTAATTAGGTTAGAGGTTTTATTGGTCAGGATCTTTATTTTCATCTTTCGTTAGTTGATTTTTAGAGTTATTTATAGATAAACACTTTAGATTAGTTTTGAAGGAGATCGAACCTCGGATTATTTTCAATTTAAGTTATTGCTTTCTGTCATTCGGTATTGTTCTTCGATCTTATTTCCGTTCTTTAATTCTTGAGTGCTTTGATTACTTAATTCATTCATTCATGATGCAATGTATAGGTTTTTATATTAGATTTGTTATGGTGTATTCGGTTAAGTGTGATTAGTCTTCTCTCTAGGGTTTTAGATTTTTCTATGGGAGATGTTTAGGCCATCACTGGCCTTCTTTTTAGTGACTTTTGCACCCCCATTATTGGTTGTTTGTTACATATATCCTATAAATATTCCCTACCCTTGCGTAAGCCCCATTACAACCATGAAAAAGTGTTGTAGAGCTTGTCTTTACATTGTTTATTGGATTGATTTGGAGTTAGTTTGTCAATGTTAAAGAGTATGTCTGCTAATCTAGTCAACTTGGTTGGGATGAACGATATTTTACCTTTTAAATACATGAGATTTTGGGTGGGAAAGGACATTTATGGGTCGATTTAGTGAGTTTTCGGACACATTCTTTTCTTGCAACAAAATTGAGAGGACTGACACCTTGGTGAACACTTTTTCAGGATGTGCATGTCATGTAGATTAGTGGAATTTGACAACATGCTTGGGTGATTGATAGTTGGATTGATCTGAACAGCTGAATTTGAATATTGCCTGCTTGAACAGTTCCTAGTCTTGAAAATGTTTTGAGCTATGATGTTTTTATCTTAGGGATGAGGCAATTATTTCCATGTTCATGTCTTGTTTGTTTGAGGACAAGCAAAGGTTTAGTTTGGGGAGTTTGATGTGCCATATTTATATATAGTTTTCAGATGCATTTAGATTGCATTTAGAGCTCCTTGTAGAGCATTTAGGTGCACAATGACATGAATTACATAAGTTGTGCTCTACTACTCCCCGTTTGTGTGTTTCGGTAATTTTCAAGTTACTTTGATACACATTGATCATGATCATAAAATATCTAGCCTATTAATCATTGAGGATGAAAGTAGCTTGCACAAGAAACACAATGCATCCGTTGGGACAATTATGAGTTAGAATGAAGCAAGAGTTAGTGAAAGAAGTGCCAAAACTGACACATGTTAATCATTATGATCACAACTTTTGATATAAAATTGATAGTCAAGAAATTCCAATTGGGTTGGAATCTAGACATCAAGAGCTTTCCAACGATAGGTCACAAGCCCCAAACGGACTTCTGGTTTAAGATGACCAAAAATCGCAGTTTACCCACCCGATCGAGCAGGTTCCCCCGACCTGATCGGGCGGGGCCAATTATTTGTTTTCTGGCGGTTTCACGAGATTTGAAAAAGAATTGATTTTTTGCTTGGCCCGACCTGCTCGGGGGGGGGGGGCGACGCAGAGGAGACGATTTCGTTTCTCCGACTATGTAAATCTCTTTTTAAAGTTTAATATAAATAGGTAAGATGTTTTATTTGTCAGACGCTTTATTTTCATCTTTCATTAGTTTAATTTTTAGAGCTTTTCATAGTAAAACACTTTAGATTAGTTTTGAAGGAAATCGAACCTCGGATTATTTTCAACTAAATTTATTCCTTTTCGTCTTTCGGTATTGTTCTTCGCTCTTATTTTCATTCTTTAATTCTTGATGAGTATTGCAACAGAAGAATCAGTATCAAACCAAGCCAAAAACAGAGAAAGATGAAAATTGTGTAAACCTGGAAAATTCCTTAGCACTTCAAACTCCCCCCTTCAACTTCGGATCTGATGGAAGCTTAATCACCTTGCTCGAACTGTATGTCCATCTGAATCAAAATTAGTTGAATCAGTGTTGGACCTTGACTCGGTTGAAGAAGGTGATTGTGGTTCCCTAATTGTCACCCCAACTCCATGCGTTTTCCTTGAAAAGGAGCACTTAGAGAAACGCGATAATGAAGGCTTAACAGCCGTCGACTTCATGAGCCCCTTTGGGATCGTAATCCTTGGCCTCTTCCCTTGTTTCTTTTCACTACCTTCTTTCCCTAACTCCATGGAAGCTAAACCATAGACATTTAGCCTTTCTCCTTCCGTCGTCTTCACTGGAGCAGCTTCCACCTTGTTCTGAGTCGATAGCACCTTGCTTCTGTAACTCATTATCTCCTCAATCTCATCTTGTTCTATGCTCTCAATGGATATCTAAAGCCATAAACACTAAATCTCCTAAACGCTCCTCCGCCGCCCCACTGTATTACATTTTCGTGAAGTAGGAGTAGCATTTGTGTTCAAACAACTTGATGGCTAAGACTAAGAGCTTCTTCCTATCTAGGTCAGTTTCTTGCTGATAAACGAGTCTCATAGGCTCAATCGCATTTGTATTTTCGACGAAGAAAAGAAAGAAATATAGGGTTAGGGTTTGAATTTCGACAGAACAGAAGAACAAGAAGATGAACAAGTGGGTAATTTGGAGAAGAAAAGAAGAAAAAGAAATCAGAGAATAAAAAGGAGGAAGAACTGAGCAGATATAGGGTTTTTTCGGAGATGGGGTAGAGAGAGAGCAGATGGAAGGTGAAGAACATTGAAGAGGGTTGAATGTCTGTCAATTTATTAAACATCGGTTTGTGCATGATATATAATTTTTATAGTTGGGGGAAATGGGGTGGGTTAATTTGATTTAGGTGGGTGGGAATTATTAAATCTGGTGGGAATTATTAATTGGGTTAATTATTGTTAGGATATAATAATCAGTTTCTAATTTGTATAAATAAAGGCTTTTAGTAATTTTAGACTAAAAAACTTACTATAATAGGAAAGTTTTCAAATGTTGCTTTTTTTTTATTTCGGCCTAAAAGGAAAAATTTTGCGTTTTTCTTTTTGTACGAAGTGAGTATACTTCTTGTAATTTCAATGTATTATTCTTGTAATTTTAGGGTATTATTATCTTTATTTTTACTCGTTATTACAAATTCTTAATAGTGGTTCAACTTATTTGTTGGAATATTAGTTTATTTTTTTAATTTGAGAAGATGGGTATTTGCAGCGGGCATTAACAAAAGCCCGCTGCAAATAATAACCTTATTTGCATATGTTTAAGCATTAACCCGCAACAAATACTTTTAGTATTCGCAGTTATGAATGTTGCATCGATCAAAAACACAATAAGACGTCACTTAATTGGCCCGTTGCATTTGGTATTTTTTCCACAAGTGATAAACCAGATGTTGGTGACTGGTATATTAATGCCCTTCCTGATTGGCTACACCTATCTGCTTTTGTAGATGTAGCTGTCTACTTCTGGACTTCAGCTTTATATGTTAGGGATCTCCTTGCAGCTGAACTCGGTTTCTTCGGTTTTGAGGTGTACAACCCTCAATTAGTTGCTAGTCAATTTGGATTAGTATAAGCTCTTTCTATTCCTCTTTTTATGACTCACAATAACCCTTAGGAGAAGAGTTTAGACACAAAGAGTTGGATGTCTACACCAGCAAGTCTTTGGATATCACAAATTTTCGTGCAAGAGACTAGTTATGGTGTGATGGAAGGACCTCAGCAGATTATAACCACTGGTGGTCTCTATGTCCCATTCACCATGAAGCTATTCAGAAAGCTGCATTAACTAGGCTTGGTGACAGCCTTGTTATGAAACTTACTAAAGGTGAGATACGATCATTCTTAGTACCTTGTTTGTTTATTTTTGTATCAGATACACAAAATGACTAAGATCTCTTTTGATAGGGAAGAAGAGAATAATTAGCAGCAATTGTACAAATCTTCTACTTCCTCTCTCTCAACCTAGGATGTCAAATGACTTCCCTTTCACTATTGGCAGGCTCTTGTCGTGTGGGCCTCCAAAGATAATATTTAGCTCACTCTCTATTAGAACTAAATGTGGTAGGGAAGTAAGGATCGAATTCATAGAGAATCGGGGGTGTTATGTGATTAGCGTGGTTGAATCATATAAATAATAAGTAGCGAAAAAAGGGGGGGGGGGTTTCGACATAACTTCTAATAAACTAAACTAAACTAACAACTAACTAAAATAGGAAATCTAAGTAGAGTAACCTCGAATCCAATTAACAGTAACTTCAAATCAAACATTGATCATCGAACCTATACCCTAATCACCTCTTTGTTTATCTATTGTTGAGATCTAATCGTAGCTAAGTAGCACAAATCGCGTGATTACATAACCCTAACCAAAGGGCAACCTATACGATAGCGCATAAATTCAGCCCAATGTAGCAATAAGCTTAGACAACTAGTAGACCTGATAATGATAATTAGCTAAATATCATTCAATTAGTTGGTTAAACTTCTTAAGAAACTAAATAAGATGAATTGCATGTAGTTTAATCCCTCGGTGGCTGCATATGAAAGGAGAACAAAACAATCCGATTCCATTCTCAAATCCAGCAATAGGTTATTAGCATAATTAAGAGGAAAAATTATTAAGAACCACCTAATAAAGACACTTTTTTTGAGAAAACCACCTAATAAACGTTTTATTATAAAAAAACACCTAACAAAACACTTTTTCTTTCAAAACACCACCATTTGAGACCAAATAAGTAACTCATTTAACCTTGTAATCAGTTTCCTCCATTTGCATTCAATCCCAAGTGACTCTTCTGAAGTTACTAATCTGTCGATAAGTGGTTATGAAGCTAACGGAGTTATTAATTTGGTCTCAAGTGGTTAAGTTTTCGTAGATGAATAAACTCATGGCTTTTTCTAAATGTGTTTCTTGTTTACATGTGTGGGGGAGGGAATTTTTTGAGTATTCTTGAGTCTGTTTATTTTATTTTATTTTATTTTAGTTTATTTTAGTCTTTTATCTTTGTTTTGAGTCTTAGGAGGTCGAAACTCATTTACTTTTGTGATAGTTTTGTGTGAGTCTAGGTCTCTTCCAAGGGTGAAAAGCATGTGCATATGTGAGTTAGGTGTGATTAATCTATATCTATATTGTGGTCCTTGTATAGTCATGATTACTGTAGGAACATATAGATGTGAATAGCGGAATTGCAGGAAACTATTTCCTAACATCTATCACAGAATCATGCATAACAATTAATCGAATTATATATAATTGCATATTTACTTACCAGTTGTCACGTGACTTGAACAGGTATGAAGAGTCTGAAAACTGCAAAGTATATTCACGAATCTGATTACTTCAGAGATAAAGAACCACACTTGTATTTCCTCTATTTAGTCCATGAACACCAATTAATACCCACGTTTGCTAGAGAAGAAGAGTATGAACTATTCACTCTATTGCTTTTGATGGGTTAGGCGCCAAGACTAAAGAGGGAGAAGGGTTTTTCTTTTTCTCTCTTTTGTGTCAAGTTACTGACTAATTGAATTGTTTTTATCTCTCTTCTTATTATATCTATATATAATAAATAGAGATTAGGTTAAGAGAAAAGGAAGAACTAAAACCCTAATCACCCTAATAGTGGCCGGCCCCTTATTAGCCTTTTATGGGCTTATAATTTATTTATTAATCGGTATTACTTAGTGTGACCTTATATGATTAATTATTTTAGTTTTAGCCCAAACCAATCTGTCTACTAACCGTAATTTATTCACTAGCAAATTAATTATATTATCTCAATAAATACAATCCTATTTATATTCAGTATTTGCGGAAATTGTCTAAGGACATATTCCTTCAATCTCCCACTTGTCCGTAAGACAAGTACGCAATGTCAAACTCCTTAAGTTTCTTAATGCCAAATTTGATAACACAATGTCATTCTCAAATTTTGTTTCTTGATTGCTGAGTTCGAACTGTTCTCATAAAGGATTAACACTTTAATCACCTTCCGCATGGCCATGCAATTTTTAGTTCTTGCTCATCAAGAGGCCCAGACACCATTCCTATATGATAGGAGGACTTATCCACTCTTGTATGACCATAACTCCCACTCAACTTTTAGCTAACCTGAACATTGCCTTTATAACCTCCTTTTACGGCATGGTGTTTAACAATGTCAAGGTTAAACTAATTATATTGTGGTAATCATGACATACTCATGTCTTAGGAATCCACCAAATTTATTATATTTGATTCTACTTTTGGAATCTAATTAGTTCAAGTCACAATGTATCGAATATACATCCATATAATCAATTAACATCTCTATGTTTCCATAGCCCATGGAACTGCGCTATCAATTAATTATACACTAGCCTTTACATAAATCACTTATGTCCAATTTAGTGATTTGGACTAGGGACTTTTAAATAATGTTGTGATTCAGTTCACTTTATAGGGTTCCATTATCAAAACTTTTTTGATAAATCCTATTTGAATTCACAAATTATTTGGACATTTTATTCAACGCTAAACCAAACGATTAAATAAGAAATAAACATTTTATTTTATTGATAAATATTCAGAACATAATGAAAGTCTTTACAATTGCAAACAAGAAGTAAACAACCTAAAGCCATTCTCCCATATGTTTCAGCCCCATAGACCTAGTATGACTCTCATGCTTAGGTTGAGCAAGCGGTTTAGTAAGTGGGTCTACCACATTCTCATCAGTGTGAACCTTGCTTACTTTTACATCCTCTCTTCCAACGATCTCTTGAATAAGATGGAATTTTCTAAGCACGTGTTTGCATCTTTGATGTGATCTAGGTTCCTTCGATTGAGCAATGGCATCATTGTTGTCGCAAAACCACTCAACACCATTATCAATGCTAGGGACCACGCTAAGTTCTGAAATGAACTTCTTGATCCAAACACCTTCCTTTGCCGCATCGGCTGCTGCAATGTACTCTGCCTCTGTTGTAGAATCTGCGATGGTACTCTGTTTGGAACTCTTCCAGCTCACAGCTCCTCCATTAAGACAAAAAATGAAACCAGATTGGGATCAGAAATCATCTTTGTCACTCTGGAAGCTCGCATCGGTGTATACAGTAACAACATCCTCTCTTTCTCCACCACATACCAAGAAGCGATCCTTAGTTCTTCGTAAGTACTTGAGGATATTCTTTGCAGCCTTCTAGTGTGCATCACCTGGATTAGCCTAGTATCTGCTACATATACTCAAAGCATATGCAACATCTGGTCGAGTGTAAATCATAGAATACATAATGGAACCTATCGCTGAAGCATAGGGAACATTACTCATTCTCTTGACCTCATCAGGTGTTGATGGACACTGAGTCTTTCCAAGTGATGTGCCGTGTTGCATGGGAATGAAACCTCTCTTAGAATTTTCCATCTTGAACCTAGCAAGAACCTTATCAATATAAGTTCCTTTACTAAGTCCAATAAGCCTTTTAGATCTATCTCTATAAATCTTGATTCCCAAAATGTACTCTGCCTCTCCTAAGTCTTTCATAGAGAAACAATTCTTAAGCCATCCTTTGACTAACTCAAGCATGACTTTGTCATTTCGTATAAGAAGTATGTCATCCACATACAAGACTAGAAAGGTTATACTACTCCCACTCAATTTCTTGTATACACAAGATTCCTCTTCATTTCTGAGGAAACCAAACTTTTTGACTGCCTCGTCAAATCTGAGGTTCCAACTCCTGGATGCTTGCTTTAGTCCAGAAATGGACTTCTTAAGCTTGCATACCATCCCTGGATTTTCTGGAACTTCAAAACCTTGGGGTTGTGTCATATACACATCCTCTTTCAAGAAACCATTCAAGAAAGCGGTTTTGACATGCATTTGCCATATTTCATGGTCATGAAATGCAGCAATCGCAAGGATTATCCTAATGGATTTTAGCATGGCTACTGGGGAGAAGGTTTCATCATAGTCTATACCATGAACTTGTCTGAAACCTTTTGCCACTAACCTAGCTTTGAAAACACTAATGTTTCCGTCTTTGTCTGTTTTCAACTTGAAAATCCATTTGCATCCAATGGGTTTTACTCCATCAGGCAAATTAACCAAGTCTCATACTTGATTTTCAGACATAGACTCCATTTCGGATTTCATGGCTTCAAGCCATTTATCGGAGTCCTGACTCTCCAAAGCATCTTTGTAGCTAGTAGGTTCATCACTTTCTAAAACCGTTAATTCAAAACTTTCAGTCAAAAGAAAATCAATAAATTTCCGTGACGGAATGATGGTCCTACTAGATCTACGTTGGGGAACAACAGGAGAAGGATCTCGGTCGTTAGACTTAGAAACTTCGCATGGATTAGATCCAATTGGGACGGTAGGAGGTTCGTGGATAGAATTCACCACCTCCTGAGCATTTTCATGTCGGGCCGCCTCTAATGGGGTGTTAACCCCATCCATTTGTTGCTCATCTCGAACTTCTTCAAGATATATATTTCTCCCACTTGTCTTCTTGGAAACAAATTCTTTTTCAAGGAAGACACCATCGCCGAGCAACAAACACTTTGTTTACGCTACGATTGTAGAAGTAATACCCCTTGGTCTCTTTGGGATAACCCACAAATAGACACTTGTCATATTTGGGTGAAAGTTTATCAGAAATCAAACGTTTCACATAAGCTTCACATCCCCAAACTCTCAGAAAAGACAGCTTAGGAACATTTCCTGTCCATATCGCATATGGAGTGTTATCTACTGCTTTGGAAGGAGCCCTGTTAAGTGTAAATGCAGTTGTTTCTAGAGCAAAACCCCAGAAGGAAATGGGGAGATCAGCAAGACTCATCATGGATCGTACCATATCTAATAGGGTCCGATTCCTCCTTTCGGAACCTCCATTCCATTGTGGTGTTCCTGGTGGAGTCCGTTGTGAAAGTATTCCACAATCTTTCAAATGATTACCAAATTCTTGGCTCAAATACTCACCACCACGATCAGATCGCAATGCCTTGATTTTCTTACCAAGCTGGTTTTGTACTTCATTTTGGAACTGTTTGAACTTTTCAAACGATTCCGACTTTTTCTTCATTAAGTAGACATATCCATATCTACTTACATCGTCGGTAAAAGTAATGAAGTAACTGTACCCTCCCCTAGCTGTAGTACTCATAGGTCCACATACATCAGTATGTATGAGAGCTAAAAGGTCATTGGCCCTTTCACTTGAGCCCGTAAAAGGTAACTTAGTCATTTTTCCCATTAAGCAAAACACGCATATATCAAAAGATTCAAAGTCAAATAATTTGAGAAGTCCATCTTTATGTAGCTTCTCTATGCGTTTTGAGCTTATGTGGCCTAATCGACAATGACATAGGTAAGTCGGGTTTGAATCATTTGTTTTTCGTTTCTGGCTGTCTATGTGATAGATATGATTTTGTGTGCCTAGAACGTACAAACCATGTGATAATTTAGCAGAAACATAGAAAAACATCATTCAAATACGCAGAACAACAATTATTCTTAATATTAAATGGAAAACCTTCAGAATCCAAAACTGGAACCGAAACTATGTTTTTGGTAATAATAGAAACGTAATAACAATTATTGAGTTCTAATATTTAACCAGACGACAAATGTAAACTATAATCTCCAACATCCAAAGCAGCAACTCGTGCTCCATTGCCCACTCGGAGATCTACTTCACCTTTGCCCAAACTCCTACTTCTTCTTAGTCCCTCCACATTACTAATAATATGAGAACCATAACCAGTATCGAATACCCAAGAAGTAGTTGTAGCTAAATTAATTTCTATAACATATATACCTGAAGTCGAAGCACCATTCTTCTTCTCCTCTAGATAAACGGGACAGTTCCTCTCCCAGTGGCCAATCTTGTGCCAGTGGTAGCACTCATGTAGTGCTGCTACTTTAGCCTTAGGAGTAGCCTTTGGTTTAGGAGTCACATTTGCAACAGATTTGCCCTTGTTCTTCCCTTTAGGAGTCACTTTCTTCTTGAACAGTTTACCCTTCCTAACCATCAGAACATCTTTATGCTCGGGTTCAGGAGGTAAGCTCCTCTCAACCTGAACAAGCATGCCATGCAACTCTTCCAAGGTAGCCTCCCCTCCTTGCATGTAGAAATTCAAATGAAAGTTTTAAATGTTTCAGGCAAGGACCTGATCACAATATCAGTAGCCAATCATTTGGGTAAGGAAAGCCCAATTTTTCCATGATCTGAAAATGCCCGATCATATCGAACACATGTGGACCAACAGGTTTTCCTTTTCCCAAATTGCAATCTAGTAGCTTATAGTTCGCCTCAAACCTTTCCATCCTAGCATTTTTCTGAAACAAGCTGCTGGATTATGGTGTAGGCATCTAGATCTTTAAAACGCTTTTGAAAATCATGTTCCATGCAAGCAAGCATCAAACATGTTACTTGCACAGAAGTAGCCTCTAAGGTTTGTTTAGCTCTCCTTTCAGCTACAGTTGCAGTTGCTGGCAAGGGTCCAGGGAATGGATTGTCAAGAACACTTTGTTTTCCTTCGGCTCTGAGAACAATTTTCACAGCCATTTCCCAAGCTAGAAAGTTGGTAGCATTTAGTTTATCTTTATCGAGTACATAACGCAGATTAAATGCAGAGGCGTTGTTGTGGTTGGAATTAGACATGATAACTATAACAAAATAAAGCAAGGTTCAATGAATATTTATAAAAAAGCAGCAATTAAACAAATTTTAATTAACTACAAAAACTTTATTCAAAGTTAAAATCCCCATTGAATAAAGAAATAACCAAGATCCTCTCCCACTATAATTAAACGGACTTTGGCCCTGCCTTTAAAATATAATAGTTAAGGTAAGTAAGCATTTTACTAATTATAACTAATTATAATTCCTGGTAGACAGGTTAATAACTCTTTATTAACTCTATCTCATTGCTTCAAAACCCAAAACTTTGTCTTTTGATGATTTTGTTGAGTTAAACCAAACATTAACTTGTAAGTTTCCAAAAAACCTACCCTACTATCCTTGGAATTATGAGTAACACCCTGCTTTGACAGAACCTATTACTCATGATCTAAGGCTTTATATAGGTGTTGTTTGGAAAAGCATGTAAACTCAATATTATAATTTTGGGGACTAAAGTTTATTAACATGGTCAATTATAATAAGTGAACACACAGCAAAACAACCATAGGTATAAACTTGAGTAAGCATGCATTTAATAAAAATAAATGCAAAATAAATGTGAACCTAGTATGGCCCCTATCCTCGAAAATCTAATCTTCAGAAATCTCCCTTGAGACTGTCTCGGATCTCCATCTTGGATTCTTCATGAAACTTCGATCTTGATCTTCATTTACATTTATACTAAGCAGAAAATTTAAATTACAGAAATACAAACAATATGCAGATCGTATTTGAATTACAAAAAATACATAACGATACGCATATCGTATTTTCTATCCTAGATTTGGGCCATACTAGTCACCAACATGTTAATCATAATATCATTCATATTATATTAAACATGCAAGCATATATAATATCAAAATAAAATAAATACTTAAGAAGTACTCATTAACAATTAATAAGCAAATAAAACCTTTCTGTAATAATTATAAAACTTAACAATTTAAGTCATAAATTATTAAAGAAAATTATTATTTTTATTCAATTACCATGAGTTATGAAGTTAATCACCATTAACAAAATTGCAAATATATGAAATATTTTATCATGCTCAAAAGGCTTTTTTTTTAAAAGTGTATATCGCTGGACAGCAATAGAGATACATTTGCTTGCTGTCCAGCTCAGTATAGTAACCCAAAAAGAGTAGAAAAGCGTGCCCAGCAAGTGGTCCAAGACCAAAATTTGGGTCTGATGGACACAACGCCCAAAATATACATGATATATCCCTGCCCAGCATAACTCAAAATAAATGATCAAATGGTGGGCAAATAGTTAATGCTTGCTGGGTCAAACCCTTGCTGGGTTACGTGGCCAAAAAGAAAATAAATAATAGATGGGGCCTCCAAAGCTCCAATGACACGCGGCCCAACACAGAACTAAGCCAGAAGACTGGGCCAGAAAAGACCAAGGCCCGCACGGAAAAATATAAGGAGGAGGCCAGCACCTGTATTTTAGCCAAATCTTTTGCTTTTAAACTAAAATTTGAGATTAGATTAACCAATTAGGGTAAATCTCTCAGAATATTTTTAAAACAGAAAATCTAAATTTTCAATATCTTTATTAACTAAATCTGAATTTAATTAATAAAAAAATTGGAAAGATAATCTTTGTTATCTTTACTTACCCACAAAATCTAACTAATTCCTTAAAATAAACCAAAAAAAATATTCCGAAAAATCAGAAAAAATCAGAAAAGAAAAACTTAACTGATCTATAGATTTTTTAAAAAATTAGGATTATTTTAATGATTTTTACAGTAATTAAAATCAAATATTCTAATTACTATACTAAAATATGAATTTAAATATTAATAATTCATAAAAATTAGAAAAATCATGGAAAAAAATTCCGAAAATAAAAACTTTATTTTCTAAAATATTTTAGATCTTATGTGGGTTTTCGTAGAATTTTATAATGATTAAAATCCATTATTTTATCATTAAAGATCAAATTTTCACATTTTAATCTTATCAAACATAAAAAATCTATCAAATTCTATCAAATTCTGAAAAAACAATAAAAATAGCATCTTTATTTTCAATGAAAATTTTCGAAACTAAAAAACTGATTTTTGAATTTATTAAACAAGTTAACTTTAATTTTTATGCTTAAATAAACATTTAAACATAAAATTAAACTAAATTCGGAAAAAAAAAATATGAACAAAAACAGAAATTTTTGATGGAAGAGTCACGTAATACACGTCCATCAGAAATTTTGAGCATGAATAATTTCAAATCAATTAATATTCATAATATTAATTCTGCAATTCATGACATATCAATCTCCTCTAATTGAATGAAAATAATAAACATGCATATAATACAATCAATTAACATTATGCATAGGGCTAACTGATACCATTGTAGGAACATATAGATGCGAATAGCAGAATTGCAGGAAACTATTTCCTAACATCTATCACAGAATCATGCATAACAATTAATCGAATTATATATAATTGCATATTTACTTATATTACTAGTTGTCACGTGACTTGAACAGGCATGAAGAGTCTGAATACTGCAAAGTATATTCACGAATCTGATTACTTCAGAGATAAAGAACCATACTTGTAGTTCCTCTATTTAGTCCACGAACACCAATTAATACCCACGTCTGCTAGAACGGAAGAGTATGAACTATTCACTCTCATGCTTTTGATGGGTTAGGCGCCTAGACTAAAGAGGGAGAAGGGTTTTTCTTTTTCTCTCTTTTGTGTCAAGTTACTGACTAACTGAATTGTTTTTATCTCTCTTCTTATTATATCTATATATAATAAATAGAGATTAGGTTAAGAGAAAAGGAAGAACTAAAACCCTAATCACCCTAATAGTGGCCGGCCCCTTATAAGCCTTTTATGGGCTTATAATTTATTTATTAATCGGTGTTACTTAGTGTGACCTTATATATAGGATTAATTATTTTAGTTGTAGCCCAAACCAATTTGTCTACTAACCGTAATTTATTCTCTAGCAAGCAAATACGGTTACTAAAATAATTAATTATATTATCTCAATAAATACAATCCTATTTATATCCAGTAATTGCGGAAATTGTCTAAGGACATATTCCTTCAATTACTCCCTTGAACGCCCCTGTATAACTTCTTGATTTCCATGCTAAATTCAATGAAATGGATCTATGATTGGTGAGCCATTACCGCTTGTGAGCTTTTGAGCATAATTGACTGAATCATCCATAACAGTCTTGTTATTTCTTGTGTGATATGCTCTTTCAAGAATTTTATCTCTAGGACATGCATATATTCTCTTTGAGGCCACATAGGCTATTTCATGCCATGAAAGTGATAAAGGCACTGATTTGGTAAACTACATAGCCAAAAACCGCCCTAAACATTATTTCCAATCTCATGAGCCCCTTTCAGATTTTTAGACTGATTCTTATGTTAACCATATTACAAGTCATGCTCCTATGTGTAACATCCCGTCAAATACTAAATATGAAAAGACACTTAAATAAATGAAATAAAGAAGAACAAGTGGTAGCGGAAATACCACCGAGACGGGAATGCCACACTAAGGAATACAATTAAACTAAAAATGAACAACAACCAAAGTAGGAGTCAAAACTCCAAACATATATATAAAGAGAAATGACGTCTCATACCCTCATCTCTAACCAAAATGTTCGAAAATTCATAATCGTTCAACGTAACTGCAAAACCAAATCCACAATTCAAAAGAAGTAAAACTAATATCCAAAAGACGAATTATCTCAACAAAACATAGTCCTAATTTTTGACTCATAGTGCTCGTCCACGATGACTAGCACGACTTCCTTGCTCACACGAGTAAACCGCACAACCCCAATCCATACGGTAATAACTTTAAACTAAATCGTCATCTTCAATATATATATTTATATATCAACAAAATTCCACGATCATTGGGGGAATAACTAGCAGTTCTCCCAGCCTAATTTAGATAACAAAGAGTAAGTTTAAAGAATTTAGAATAAATGCTAAAGACATCGCAACACAATAGCAACAAAGAGGTATAACATACATTACAACATAAATCATGCTTGCAAAAGGAAATACTTTAAAGAGGATACTCAAAAGTTTAAAGAACAACTACAAAAGACCACGTAAACATCATAGTTTAGAAAATAATAGGATAAAATAACATTGAGAGAGCTAGCGAACGCTAGTGACCCGCACCCCATTTCCTTAAGAAACACAGGTCGCAACCTCCAGATTGGCCTATGGGTTACGTTCCCTACCGTCTGTGTCAAAGAATGGCAAAACTTCCGATGCGGGACAATACGCGCAATACTTCCCAACCTATCGGACGACAACAAGTCCTAGGTATCTCCAATGCAAGGTAACACCCAATGTGATGTCCTCTGACCTCTCGGAGTGCATGTTCATTACCTTTGGGACACCGTCCGTTAGGCTACCCAACTCAATTAAAACACTTAATAAATCAAGCCCAAAAACTATACATGTCCTCCATCATCAATTCATCAAACCATCAAATTACAAACCTCAAATAGGTATAGTATACTCGACAAGGTATACTAAGGGTCCACAAACCTCAAAAGAATATGGCATAGACGATAAGGTATACCAAGAGTCCACAAACCTCAAAAGAATATGGTATACACGACAAGGTATACCAAGAGTCCACAAACCTCAAAAGAATATGGTATACACGACAAGGTATGCCAAGAGTCCACAAACCTCAAAAGAATATGGTATACACGACAAGGTAT
Source organism: Patellifolia procumbens (assembly GCA_947645195.1). Classification (NCBI taxonomy): domain Eukaryota; kingdom Viridiplantae; phylum Streptophyta; class Magnoliopsida; order Caryophyllales; family Amaranthaceae; genus Patellifolia; species Patellifolia procumbens. The sequence continues at coordinate 4,565,615 of CANSGD010000016.1, forward strand.
ACCAAGAGTAAGTTAAGACATACAAACAACAAAACGTCGTCTAAGTTTGGGTACGAAGTCAATTATGACTAAGTCACAATATATTTTTTTTTGGTAAGTAAGAAAGTTATATTGACCTCAAGATTTCTCCATTTACAACCTATATCACAATTAGAGGACAAACCCTCTAACTAGATCTAACCAACTATGCCAAACTGACTTTACAAGTTCCCTATCCAGCACCTATCAACATTACTATATTTTTTATGATAAAAAAAACTAATTCTAGCTTATATAATCTTCTTAATCTCCCTAATTACATTACAACTGTGCAACACCATGTCTTCCCAAAAAAACAGTATTCTTCACCTGTCAAATCATGTACACTACTGCACTAAGAGCAACTCTGACAGTCTCCTTTCTTATTTAAGACCCCTTGTAGCTTCTTCTTGTCCACACAAACCACTGAGTAATAGTTTGATCCTTCCATCTCAACCCCAGCCACTCCATCACAGCAGCCAGAATCAGCTTGTTGTATATACACCTGAAGAAGAGGTGTTTCTGATCCTCTGATGCAACCCCACAGATCAGGCACAAGTCATGTGAGCAGACTTCAAACCTGTTCAGATTATCTTTGGTCTGTATCCTAGCTTTAACAGCAAGCCATGTTGTAAATCTGTGTTTTGGCATGATAAATTTGTCCCAGACATCCTTACACTAGCTAACTTTAGGATTGTCAGCACTGCTTATAGCTGATTTATACACTTTCTAAATAGAGAAAGCAACGCCACTCACCCATTGTGCCATATCTCCAGTTGTTTTATAACTTTGCATATGTATTTGACATTCCAACTAGCAGAATTGGGAGCTTCAAACTCCCACCAATTCATTTCTTTAATATAAACACCATGCATCCATTTGACCCATAAATCATCTTTCATGCTACCAATATGCCAAATGATTTTACCTACAACAATCTTATTCCAGATCCTCAAATTTCTAACACCTAAACCCCCATGCCTTTTTGGTGTACACACCTCAAGCCATTTTACATATCCACCTCTGCAATTATTGATCTTCTTATTCCAAAGATAGTTCCTGCATGTATCATTTATTTTCTTCACCACTGATTGTGGTATAATGAATATCTGAGCCTAGTAGCTAAAGATACTCAATAAGACAGAATTTACCAACTGAGCTTTTCCTGCAAAGAAAAATTCTAGTTGCTGAAATCTTCTTATCACTAATCGGCACCCCAAGTATCTGAAAGGGAAGTCCCCAACACTAAAGCCAGAATGATCTCTCAATCTCTGGACCTCAACATTTATCATTCCAATTGTGAAGAGAGTAAATTTGTTATTATTTGCAACCAGTCTTGAGGATTCTGAAAATAGTTTCAACCCCTGAAGCATTAAATATGCTCAATTTACCTCACCTTTACAGAAAATCATTAGGTCATCTGCAAAGCATAGGTGATTAAGCTGCATACTAGCACATCTTGGGTGAAAACTGAACTCCTCCAATTCTCCCACATACTTAAAGATTCTGGTTAGGTAGCTCATGCATAAAACAAAGATGAGGGGAGACATGGGATCTCCTTGTCTCAATCCTTGTTTTGCTGGAAAATAGCCATCAGTTCCTCCATTAATAATGAGGGTAATGTGAGAGGTACTGATGCAACCCATAATAACTTTCACCACCTAGTCTGGGAACAAGAGTGCTCTCAATAGATCCTCAATGAATCTCCAATCAACAGAATCATATGCCTCCTCAAATCTATTTTCATAAGTACACCAGTCTTTTGTTGCTTCCTTTTATAGTGTCTCAACAAATCTTGACATATGAGTACATTTATAATGAGTTGTCTACCAGTTACAAAAGCACCTTGATTTGGTGCGATAAGTTCTAGTAAAACACTATTCAGTTTACAATAAATAAGGTTATTGATGATTTTATATACAACAGAGCAACAAGCAATCGATCTATAATCTCCTACTGAAATAAGATTTTTAACCTTGGGAACTAAAGTAATGGTAGTGGTGTTTATTTCTTTAAGTATCTTACCAAATCTGAAGAAATCCATCATTGCATCCACTATATTCTCCCCAGTAATGTCCCATGTGTGCTTGAAAAATAGCTATTGTAGCCATCCAGGCCTAGAGCTTTGTTATCTGGTATTGAGAAGAGAGCTTTCTTAATATTAGCAGTTGTGAAAGACCAATTCAATCTTCCTTGTTGCTCAGCAGAAAGAACCTCTCCCTTTGCTATTATTCTGGGATCAACTCTGTAATTACAAGTAGTACTCATCCCTAGGAGTTTTTTTAAAATCCAATGAATTCCTCTGTACCTTCTCCAGGTGATTGAGTCCACTCTCTCCTCTGATTTTTAACCACATTAATTATATTTTGTATTTTTCTCATCTTGATACTGTGATGAAAAAATATGGTATTATCACCACCCTTATTCATCCAAGTCAACTTAGCTTTATGAGCTAGGAAGCTAGGCTGAGTACTACATGCTTCTTTGTACTCATTCCTAGCTGATATTTCTATGTAAACCAACTATGGATTCATAGGGTTCTTATATAGGGCTTATTGAGCTGCTTTCATTGCTACCAAGGCCTGTGCATAAGCCATTTCAACATTTCCCACCCTGTCCTTATTAAACACCTTTAGATCTGATTTCAGCCATTTCAGTTTCTGCACTACTTTGACATTTTAGTACCCTGCATAGATCTTGGCCAAGATTGTCTCATTATATCCATAATCCCTGCATATTTACACCATATAATGTGGAACTTGAATGGTTTCCTGCTCTGACACTCTCGGAAAGAGTTTAAAACCAAAGGACAATGATCAAACATCCCCCCATTTAGTATCATCACTTCTGTTTGAGGCCAACAATCTGACCATTTGTTATTGCCAAGCACCCTTTCCAACTTGGAAAACGCCCTATGGCTTCCACCTTGTTTGTTGGTCCAAGTGTAAAAGTGTCCAATAGATTTTACCTCCTCCACACTACAATCAATCATACAATCCCTCATATCTTGTATGTCTATAATTCTTACAGGTTCTCCAATCCTCTCGTTAATAGCCATTAAAGCATTAAAATCACCTAGAATAATCCAGGGGTCATTCACCACTTTAAGCAGTTTCAAATCTTCCAATAGTACTAGTCTAGCATTTGGCTCATTGAACCCATATTCAAATGTGCAGAAGAACTTGAGCTGATCACTAGTAGTATGTACCTCACGATGTATAAGTTGGCTAGTACTTTTCAGAAGGTTAATCTAAAAAACAGAAGGATGCCAACCTACTATAATTCTACCTTTCTCATTCCATTGATTAGTAGAAGTAAAACACCAACCTGGACAGATATTAAGATACAAATCTCCAAGTTTTAGAGATTTGATCTTTGTTTACAGAAGACCAAACAATCTAATATTATGAGTTAGAGAAAAAATTTCACCTCTCTCTATTTTTTTAGACTGTTTAATCCTCTCACATTCTAACTGAGGATGCTATCCATTTACATTAGGAGGCTTCCCCTCCTTATCTATTACAATAGGTGGTTCTTGCTCAACGTTCTCATAATCTTCCTTCTCTATATTAGCCAGAATCTTAAAAGCATTATCAGCGATGAGATGTTGTTGATCATGTTGTGGGGGGTGCTTGAGTTGTGCAGATTGCATATATTTCTTCTCCTGAACCTCCTGAAAGCCCTCCTCATTTACAACAGGAGCTCTCTTAACCACCCAAACCTTAGCATGCTTAGCCTTAGGTTTTCTATAATGGGCAGTAGCATGTCACATACCTCCACAACCCCACATTTAGTAGGTTTCCATTCATAGATAACCTGCTGAGTCATAATTTCACCCAACTCATTCTCAAACTCAATCTCATCATCCAGATTATCATTCATTCACACCTTAATCATCACTCTAGCATATTGTAGCTTCTCTTTAAGGAGAGTGGCTGCCAATTTGATCATCACTCTAGCTCATTGTAGCTTCTCTTTAATCATCACTCTAGCTCATCAGCCAGTTTAATAAGGCTGCCAATTAACTCAGCCAATTTGAACAAACTTTTTTGTCCCCAATACTTAAAGTCAAATTTGTGAAATTGTATCTAGATTGGAATTTGCTTTATGTCCTCCTTTTGCAAATTCATTTCAGAGCTCCATTGTTTTACTACCAGTGGTTTTCCATCAAAGAAATGATACCACTAGCTAAAATGTCATCCATACATAATAGATTTTGCTCTAACCAAAAACACACCTCTACCCACAGATGCTACTTTATCAATCTCATATTTCCCCCAAATTCGTTAATAAAACCTTCCACTACATGAAATGGAGGGTTAGCTCCAATAACATAACATACAACATAAGATTTCCAAAACTCTACTTCCTCTCGAATATCGTCAACAACAATTTTAGCACGTTTGATTGAACTAGAGGCAACATGTTCAAAATCATAATCTAGGTTTCGAAAGTTACCTTTATCATCAGTTATTAGTCTCGTCTGGATTTTCGTCATAATCGAGAGCCATTCAATGAGATTGCTCTTGGTTGGGTTTTTTTAGTTTGATTTCCTCAATGGATGCTTCTGGAATGACTTCTTCTTGAGGAGTGTTGATTTGCAAAACAGAAAATCCTTGTAATTCAGCAACTGATTTCATCTGCTTTGCCTAAGATGAATTTGGCCCAGTATTTGCTCTTGATTTATGAGCTGATTTCGAAGCTCTTGCCATGGTGAAGGTTTACATGAGAGAAAACCGAGAGAGCTTCCTGTTCCCTTTGTCTTTTTTTAGTCACATTATTTCCCATACACAACTCTTGGCGAAGTGATACTAAGGGCAGTATTATTCTCCCTCGAGTATTATGACGTCGACAACTCAATCATAACACCTTAACTTACATTAAACAAACAAACCCCAAAGTTACCCAACAATTTAGGGTAAGTAACCTTAGCAAACCACCTTTAAATCATACAAAATATGCTCATACATACTCAATATACATGTAGGTACTAATTAAACATCATTTGGGCATGTTGTAATTATATTTGAAAATAAATGAAAACTCGAACAAAGGGGTAGGCAGGAACCCCGTCTCGAGGTTTGACTAGGGTCGCGAGTCGCGACCTGGGAACCTAGTCCGTTCACGGGGCGCGAGCAGCGACAACATGTTGCTTGCAGGCAGTTGCTCGTGCTCCATCTGATACTCAAACACACAAGTACAATACATGGGAGCATATTTAGGCCAATCCATTAGTCATATCATGCAAACAAAACTTCTTAGCCATCAATTGTCAATATCAAACATTTACAACATTTCCAAATCATCAATTCAAGTAAATCAAATAACTTCATTCAATTATCAACCATCCAATTTCCACAACTAGCACTTCGAGAAATATTTACACGATCATATAAGCATGTTTATTAAGCAACTATAGATATATAAAATTAGCCTAGCATGATACTATAAGAGATATAACACAAACAATCTTCTAAGTTCCACCTAGCATGATACTAGGTTCTCTAATGCAAAACCTAAGTTCACAATTTATTCCCTAACGTGCTAGAATAATGCTAGTTACCTCGATCTTCTAGAGGAGTGTAGAAAATGTAAGCAAATATAGTCCAAACACCGTGCGGAATATCACCACCTTTGATCACAATGAGGACTTTATACACTCTTGAAAAGCTTTAGAACATGCTTGAAAACAACACCAAAGAATAATTTTTGGATGTAAGAATATGGGAGAAGAAGGGAATAGTTTCCTCTGTTTTTCTTTGTATGAAACGTGTGGTATGAGTGGGGAGAGGGAGGAAATTTTCTGTCAAACAAAATGGACATCTTTTGGAGGGATTTTAATAGGGTGATTAAGGATTGTTAATGGCCATCATGAAGGGGTATTATGAGGGTGAGTGAAAGGGTGAGGCTCTTGATTAACATTGATGTTATAAAGGGAATACCATCTGGCCATGACTCTATATTATCCTTATTCTAAATCAGAAATTTCGGCCCTCATTAGTTAAGCATGGTGCGGGCAACTTGTTTTTTTCTGGTAAATGAAAAAAGAGAAATTCTCAATGGTGGCCCTTAGGTCTTAGGAATTCTCAGTGGTGGCAATTTCTAAAAAACTTTCCCATTGGTAGCCCTACTTTATAAATTATTCAAAAAAATATAGCCTTGATGAAGAATATTTCGTTAGTAATAAAATATATTTAGTTAGTTAACCGTTAAAGCGGACATTCGCACATAAACGAGACACTTTGGATTGTTTTTTTTCAATATCGAGTTCAAAATTGATTCTTAAGTTTGGGGGTTAGTTTTAGCCCTCAACGTTCGATTTTGATGTCAATATTATGTAGGCCCCGACGATGTTCGAGATTTTTGTACATTGAATTTAATATTAGTTAAAAAATTTATCATTATGTAGTGTGAAAAAGTATTCTAAAAAATTATCTCATTACCATATAAAAAAGTACAACTTATTTGGCATTAGTTAACTCTTGGTACATCATTATTGATTTTGATAGAAGAAACACTAATAACATGTTGGAGTAGTTGGTTGAAACTACTAATTGCATATTCAAGGTCACGGGTTTGAGTTTTCACGTTGACATTTTTTTATTATATGAAATGAACTGGATAGAGTTTAAAAGAGGGATGGTGATACGTGACGGATTGCAATTCTTGATTACGCTTTATAATATATATATATAGATTGGCAAAAAAACGACTCGAAAGACCTCTTTTTACGTGCGAGTGACCATCTTAATGGTTAACTAACGGAATATGCTTTATTATTAACGGAATATTCTTCATTAAGGCTATATTTGGGAATAATTTGTAAAGTAGGGCTACCAATGAGAAAGTTTTTTAGAAATTTCCACCACTGAGAATTCCTAAGACCTAAGAGCCACCATTGGAAATTTCCCATGAAAAAATATATATCACCAAAACCTGAATTTTACACTTACTCCAAGAGGATGATAACCCTTCTAGGAAGGCTCCTCATCCATCCAATAGTAATCAATTACAATTGAGCTCATCTAGCCAACTTTGAATCTTAATGTAGGACTTTGAATTGTAAACTATATTAATCCTAGTTCTAATTATAAACTTAATTAAGGAGATTGAACTAGTGATACTAAGGACACAGTTACTCCATAGAGCTTTGTTCCTTGCTGTCCATATGGTATACATCACTTTCCTCCTAACTTGTGGCATTTTACCTCTTCAGCTGATCTAGTTTACACAATCATTCATATTACTCTATCTCTTCCTGATCATAATCCATCCCAGACTTGCATCGCAAATATTCTTACTGAACTCACAACGGAACAGCAAGAGATCAATATTCTCAGTGTGATTGTCACATGTAGCACATATATCATCATTGCAAACACCATATCTCTTTAGTCTTGCTCTTGTCATAAGTCTCTGGTGAGCTTCTAGGCATAGAATAAATCTATTTTTGGGAGTATTAAGTCTATTCCAGACTACCCTATCCCAACTTACTTGGATATCCATTTCTTTTGCTCTCTTATATATTTTCCCGATTGAGAAAACTTGGCCGGTTATAGGCTTCCTGTTTACCTGAGCTATGTAATCCTTTACCATGCACATGTATTTCCATACCCAACTAGGTTGAGTTCCAGGTTTATACTGCCACTAGTTCTCATCATGAATGTAAACTGAATTAACCCATTTCACCTAGAGAGTGTCCTTCTTTTCAGCAATGGACCAGACATATTTCCCAACTGCCAACAAATTCTAAAGTTTGATGTCTCTCACATCTAATCCTCCATATTTCTTCCTGCTACATATTTTATCCCAGTTTACGTAGCTTGGCTTCATATGTTGTTCATTTCCTTTCTATAAGTAGATTCTGCAGACTTGGTTGATTCTTTTAATGATTGCCTCTAGAAGAATGAAAATTTGCATCCAATAGTTGCATATACTCATCAGAATTGAGTTAACTAATTGGAGTCTCCCAGAAAATGAAAGGCTTCTATGTTGCCAAGATCTGATTCTGCTCAGCATTTTATTAACCAGCTTGTCACAATCACTTGTTCTCAATTTCCTTGTACTAATGGGGGCACCAAGGTACTTGAAAGGACAACTACCAGTGCTAAAGCCAGATAAATTATGGATTCTAATCACCTCTGCTTCCCTCATACTAGCCTGAAAGATTTCAGACTTCTGTTTATTTGCTGCAAGGCCAGGAGATTTCTCAAAAATTGTAAGACCTTGTAACATCAAGAATGCACTCCTGTAGTCTCCTCTACTGAATATCAACAAATCATCTGAAAACATAAGTTGTTCAGCTTCAGTTGTTGACATCTTGGATGAAAGTGAAAGTCTTCCTTTGTGTCCTGATACTTAAGTATTCTTGTCAAATACTCCATTCACATGACAAATTTCAGAGGAGAAACAGGATCTTCTTGTCTCAATCCTCTCTTTGCTTCAAATAGATAAGTACATTCTCCATTGAACAACAAAGTGTATCTAGTTGTGGTAATGCACTCCATGAGTATGTCTGTAAACTTTTGAGGGAAATTTAAAGCTTTCATCAGATCTGCCACAAATTTCCATTCAATAGTGTCATAGGCTTTTTTAAAGTCTAGCTTCATTAAACAGCTTCTAGTTGTCCTTTTTCTTGTATGGTGTTTGATTAGGTCCTGACAAAAAAAGATATTATCCAAAATACTTCTTCCTGCTATAAAAACACTCTGACTTTGACTAATCAAACCATGCAGGACTCTTTTCAGTCTTGAACATATTAGCTTTGAGATAGTTTTGTATATGATTGTGTAATAGGCTATAGGTCTGTAATCTCTAACATGAGAAGGTCAATTAACCTTGGGGATTAAGGTAATTGTAGTTGTATTTATAGCTTTGAGAAACTTTCGAGATCTGAAAAACTCTTTGATAGCATCAATTACATCTGTTCCCACTACTTCCCATGCACTTTTAAAAAAAACTGCTTCCATAACCATCTATATCCCAGGTGATTTGGTGTCACGGATAGACCATAAAGCTTGTTTGATTTGATCATCTACAAAATCAAAGGATAAGAGAGCATGGACTATCCAACAAGACAGGCCTTGCTGGATAATCCTGCTCTTAATAGGTGTGAGCTCAGATCTTGTCTCACTTACAAATGCTTTAATGTGATTTGCAAATATTTCTTTTACATGATCATAATCATACTCCCAATCATTGTTACTATTCATAATAGTATTAATCCTATTCCTTTGAGTTCTAAGCTTAATATTATTATGAAATAATCTAGTATTACAATCACCATCAATAATTCAATCTCCTTTTGACTTATGTTGTAAAAAGGAGATTTAGTTTACCTAAACCTCTTTGAACTTCTGATTACCAATGAACTCATCATGAGCGAAACTGGAATTCCCTGGATCCAAGTGTAGCTTTTCTTGACATTTTTTGAGTTCTGTTATTGCTTAACATGTGATGCATGAACATCCCCAAAGCTTTTATTGTTCAACTTCTTCAAACCCATTTTAAAACTCTTCAATTTCTATCAGACCTGATACATTTTATATCCATAAATTTGATTCTGCCACTACTCTCTCACAACCTCACTAAATCTCTCACAATTGCTCCATATTGAAAAGTTTTTGAAGGGAATCTTCCCTTGAGGTGTTGAGAAACATTTCACCAGATAAGGTGAGTGATCAAAATAGCCTTCAGGTAAAAAGATAACTTCAGCTGCCTGGAATAAGGATATCCAACTAGAGTTAGAAACAACTCTATCCAATTTAGCTAAGACCCTATCCTAATTATCCTGTTTGTTGTTCCATGTATAAAATCTCCCAGTGAATTTCACATCAGCCAGATTGCAGAAGTTAAGGCAATTCTAAAATGGTTCAGTTTCACTTCTAGAAACTGCAACACCTATTCTTTCATCACTACTTAGCACATTGTTAAAATCTCCCAGTGAATTTCACATCATCCAGATTGCAGAAGTTAAGGCAATTCTGAAATGGTTCAGTTTCACTTCTAGAAACTGCAGCACCTATTCTTTCATCACTACTTAGCACACTGTTAAAGTCTCCCATCATTGCCCAAGGTCCAACTAGACTACTACCAATCTTACTCAAATCCTCCCACAATATGGACATGTTAGCTCTATCATTATGTGCCTATATTACAAAGCAAGCAAAAGTAATTTTAGAACTACATGAACTTATAACACATTGTACTAGTTGATCAGTACACAACCCGATATCCACTTGAAAAGCACTTGGATCCCAGGCCTCCCTCTTCCATTCCAAGGCAAGTTTGTGGTCGTATTCCAACCTGGACATAAAGATCTTTGCTTCCAAGAGGCAGACTAGCTTAACTTGCTGCATAGAGATCAAGTTCTTAACCTCTTTTTGCTTGGCTTTTCTATTGAACCCCCTGAGTTTCCAATAAATGATATTATCCATTTAGCTCAACGGAGTTCAACCCATCAACTCCTCAGCACCTCTGCTATCAACCCCTTGAATACTCTTAATCATTTCAGCTTGACCTGGATCAGTTTCTTGTAGTAGCACCTGGAACCTGTTAGGGCTGCCCTTTTCATTGCTCATTGCCAGTTCTGGCTTTCTAACATTATGCTGCCCGAATCTACTAGTGACTATTTTGAATCCATCATCATCAACCTGGAGATTCTTACTAATGTGAACTACATTAACTTCCTTAGGCCTCCATTCCATCTTTTTCTTCCTTACCCAACATTCATTAATGGTATGCCCTATCTTCTTGCAAGCCAAGCATATTTCAGGTTTCCATTCAAATTTATTTTCTTGATTTGCAATTAATCCATGATCATTCAAGAATATATTATCAGGGTATTTTCTATCAATCTGAACTTCAATCATAACTCTAGCAAACATTAATCTACTCTTTTTTCAGTAGCTTGATCAACTTTCAGGAATTTTCCCACCGGTTGCACTATTTTAGTTAAACTCCTTTCTCCTCAATATTTGATGTTGAGTTTAGGCAGTTTAAACCAAATAGGCATTTGTTTTATGGCCTGATCACACACATTAGTATCCACATCCCAAGGTTTGACAATAACAGGTTTAGAGTCAAAACTAAAATACCCATTCAAAGCCATGTCCTTACCTCCCATATTATTGAATCTCACCAGAATGCATCCCTTCCCTACTGGAGAAATTTTATTTATGCCCATTTTTCCCCAAACCCTCTTTATAAATCCTTCCATTACTTGATAAAGTGGATTAGCACCAACAGCAAAGAAAGTAATAGCATTCTGCCAATAGCCAATCTCCTCTACAATATCTTCAATCTCAATTCTAGGCATATTGTCAAGATTTTCATTTAGAATGTTATCCTCCCCAATCACATTCAACATATTAGGTTCATTCTTTTCATTTCTCATCTCAATACTAACAGCTGAGCCAAAAATAATGTGTTTACTAAGATTGCTATAGGCAACCTTACCTCCATTTTTGGAAGTTTTGTCCTCTGGGTGAGTTTACAGAGCAGAGACCCACTTAGTGAACCTTCTTAAAGCTCTTGGATTCACCTCATCCCCTTCTCAATGAATAATAGGATTCATTGGGAAATCCTCATCTTCTCTAGTTATTTCAATGTCTGAAATGAAATATTCATCCTCTGTTTCCTTTCCTTTCAGTTTCATCTTAGAGATATCCATTGATTCACCTCCTTTCCCAGGTTTTGTACACTCTTACTCTTGTAATTTTTTCTTTATGGAGGTCTGCCTCTTTTGCCCACTGCCATGGCTCCACAAAGAGTGGAGGAGCTCAGAGTATCGCCCTCGAAAGGAGAAATCACTTTCTAGGGTTTGGGTTACACCAGCAATAACATTCCTTACTGGTGCGCGCAACTTGTTGTGCACAAGACGATCCACTAATTATATTAACGCTCAAAACAAAAACATACGCTAATATTTTTATAAATAAAAGGATTACTAATATTATCATAATATAAATATACACCTACTAATCATACACATTTTATATTTTATACACACACAAGCACCACTTTGTCCATTTAGACGGACTTAGCGCAAACACAACGATAAAAAGTAAATCAACAAGTGTACAATTTATCTTACGATATAAATATATATGTTTATATATAAAACAAAATGTTTAATGAAAAAAAAAGTAAATATAATTAACATCAAATATTATATAATTTGCCTATAATTTAACGCGCAAAAATTTAGAAATTCGGGGGTGTTTTACTATGTCTTTACCTAGCCCTAAAGCTTGTAGGGCAGTAACTCGCACTGTTTGTATGAAGGTAAACAAGTGTGTGGGTGACATTTCAAAGGAAGTTTGCTATAATAGAACATTGATCTAATGTTATATATTTGTTCCATGTAAATGGAAAAAAAAAGAAAAAAGATCTGAAAAGGAAAAATAAAGAAAGTTGAGTGAATAAGGTGAAGTAATAAGGAATTGACTTTCGAGTGAATAAGGTGAACTAATCAAGGAACTGACTTGAGTTTCATGAGAAGAGTATTTGAATCTCTATTCCCTGGAAAATTTTTGTTGTTTGATTTTTCTAGTTAAGAATATTATTTGGAGTTTTACAAGTCTTTTCTCTTTCATACGCGTCAATGGAGGAGTTTTCAATGTTTTTGCTCTAGTGTTTTCTTGGCTTCTAGTCCACCTATCCATATACGTCCTACCTTGTCCCTAAGCATCGTTACAGCCTTCTAAAAGACCTTCTAATTTATGATGTTATTTATTATTCTTCACCAGTAGAGAATGAGATGCTATGCAATGTTATGGTAGAGCACTAACATTGAAATTGAGTTTTGAGAGTAATAAAATAAAGCCTAAACACATGAGAGCTTTGAGTTAAACACATCCCTGGTGAGGGATCACTAGTTGCATAGATATTGATTTAAAGGATGTGTTGGCTTGAGAAATCTAAGCGCCGGAGTTCAGTGAAACTAGTGAAGGTTTGGTTATGCTTGATTTGTATATGTATCATCTTGTTCCTTTGGAAGAGGTTGATGTGTTCTTGCGATGCCGGAGCGAAGAGGCTACTTTGAGATATCACTATCTATGACCTTCGTAATTTTTGGGTATGGTTAATTCTTCAAAGCAAGGTCATGGGAGCTACGAGTTTAAACTCAACACAACTTTTTCGTCCATGTTAAGGTGGATTGAAGATGATCCAAGTCCATGAAGAGTGCTATGGGGCGTCCATATTAGAGTCCTATTGAGTCATATAGAGTCTTCGTTAATTTTATTTAGTATTTAATTCAGCATTTTAATTTCTGTCAATAATAGGGCTGAAAATATGTTGAATTTTTCAGTTATTAAGAGTCCTTGTTCTAGTAGTAGTTGAGTTGTAATCCCTTAAAGGTAAGATTAGATTAGCTAAGGGATAAGGATGAAGATAGGCGTGTGAATAAGATAGAAAGGGCCGAAATCCCTATCATATCTTATTAGATTATCTTCCTTATCTTTTCCTAAATTCGAAGGATTAAGATTTATATGCTTTCTAGATAGAGTTTGGCTTCCTAATCATACTAGAACTTGTACTAGTATAAATAGGCCCCTATTTTTCAATAATAAGGTAAGTTTGATTCAGTTAATGATATTTTCGAGTGATTTAATTGTTGTTCAATTAAATTCATCCATTCATATAATATTCAGGAGTGATTATTATTGAGTGTTAATCTACTTAATTCCAGGTAATGGTTTAAGGGAGATTAAAAGTGAATTAAATCTTTCAGGAATGCTTGATTTAATTATCATATCCATAAACACATAAACACAAAACACATATAAATTCGGACTTTGTTCTTTAGTTAAAATGCTTTGCTTTGGAGTTATTGAATGTTAATTCTCATTAGAGTTGTATTCATATCAATTGTTTTTCCAGGTTGGTGAGGAAAGAAAGTGTCCGACTTTCATGAGCTAGAGGACAAATTTTGGCGTGAACTTTGGTGGGCACACTATAGACATTTATGAGAGTGTTGTGCCAAAATTTTATTGAATTTGGCGGAGAAACGAAGCCGCAACAACGTTCGATATCAGACGAAAATTCATGGTAGTTTTCGGAAATTTAAGGTAAACTTTGAATGACTCGATCTCCCTCAAGAAAGCATCTTTTTGGGTGATTCTTGCGCCTAAACTGGTTTATTTTAGTGTAGATTACTGTCCTAAAATTTCGTAGAAGTTGGAGTTCGTTTGGTATAGTTTTGAGATAGTTCTTGTGAGTCGCGTTATTTTGGTCTGAATCTGGCGCGACTGACTTTGAAAAATTACTACGAGCAGCCTACTTTGAATTTTTCAGTGATTCTATTTAGAGATGTTTCTTAACATCCAAAATTTACTTGTGTTAGAATTTCGTAATTGTTCACGAAGTTTTGCATCTGCGATTTATTTTTGAAGTTCTGGATATTTTTGGCAGTTTTGAGGAGGTTGTTTGATTCGAAAAATCATGGGGAAGGATTTTGGTCGTGTTCGTAAACTGAAACATACTTTGAGATTGTTGCAAGTACAAGAGTCTCTTGAAACTAATGAAAAGCCATTAAAGAAAATTCAACGGGGAATTACAAAAATTATGAAGCAAATTGAAAAACTCATGTGTTCTCCTCAAACGGTGAAGGTAACTATTGAAGAGGAAAATGTTGATGTTTTTAGTTTTGGCATAGATCCTAATTTTAATCCAGACTTACCTCCGAAATTTGATGAGACGGTTGAACCAATTGAGGAAGTTGATACTCTTTCTACACCTCAAAGAACACAAACATATGTAAGGTGTTTCGACACTATTTTTGAGGATCGTCCGACTTGGATGGATCATACTTTTGGGGCTGAGAAGGACGATTATATTATTTTTGATGATGTTATTAAAGATCCATCTATTTTTTGAAGGGGCACCTAATTCATATTATTTAGGGTCCATTGTTCTTGTCCGTGATTATTTCTCTAAATTTGATCAAATTCGAGGTCGGATTTTTTTCAAAGAAGGCGAGAATGATGCAGGAGCGAAGAGGCTACTCCGAGATATCACTATCTATGACCTTTGCAATTTTTGGGTATGGTTAATTCTTCAAAGCAAGGCCATGGGAGCTACGAGTTTAAACTCAACACAACTTTTTCGTCCATTTTAAGGTGGATTGAAGATGATCCAAGTCCATGAAGAATGATATGGGGCGTCCATAGTAGAGTCCTAATGAGTCATATAGAGTCTTAGTTAATTTTATTTAGTATTTAATTCAGCATTTTAATTTTTGTCAATAATAGGGCCGAAAATATGTTGTATTTTTTGGTTATTAAGAGTCCTTATTCTAGTAGTAGTTGAGTTGTAATCCCATAAAGATAAGATTAGATTAGCTAAGGGATAAGGATGAAGATAGGCATGTGAATAAGATAGAAAGGGCCGAAATCCCTATCATATCTTATTAGATTATCTTCCTTATCTTTTCCAAAATTCTAAGGATTAAGATATATATGCATTCTAGATAGAGTTTGGCTTCCTAATCATACTAGAATTTGTACTAGTATAAATAGGCCCCTATTTTTCAATAATAAAGTAAGTTTGATTCAGTTAATGATATTTTCGAGTGATTTAATTGTTGTTCAATTAAATTCGTCCATTCATATAATATTCAGGAGTTATTATTATTGAGTGTTAATCTACTTAATTCCAGGTAATAGTTTAAGGGAGATTAAGAGATAATTAAATCTTTCAGGAATGCTTGATTTAATTATCATATCCATAAACACATAAACACAAAACACATAAAAATTCGGACTTTATTCTTTAGTTAAGATCCTTTGCTTTGGAGTTCTTGAATGTTACTTCTCATTAGAGTTGCATTCATATCATCTTGTGACTTGAGTCTTTGTTCTCGTGTCTAGATTATATTTTCTTGAGGTCAATCAAAGTCGGAGTATGGGGGAATTTGATAAGTGGTATTTATGACACTATTTATAGTTTTTTCCATGTATTAATAGGCAGTTTCTCAAGCAATGTAGAGTCTTAATATACTATTAATATTTATGATTTATTTCCTTGTGTGCTTTTGTAGATAAATGGGTGAGGGCCTATTCTCTTGAGCTTATCTTCAGATCAGTTCAACTGTTGACATACTCTTACTCTCACAAACAACTATTCCTTTCACTTCAGTTTAGTTCATTGCAATTCATTTTTCCTAAATCTTATTCATTTGATTTCCTAATCTTATATATAAGGACCCTTTAGGGTTTACTTGCATATGAAGGGTATACTTCCCCTAAGAACATTAGAGGCGTGTTGAACATAGATTAAAATCACTTCTTTACAATCATATTATTTTGCTCTCATTCATTATCCACTTTTTTGGAGGAATGAGTAGAGAAACTTTACATTTCAGCCTAAGAAATTGATCATGAATTCTCTCCAAATATCTATTTCCTTGATTTATAGAATGAGTAAGAAGTCTTTTATGCTCAGTAGTAGTTAGGCAAAAGCAGCGTAAATAGTATTTGAGACAGCTACTTTGTTTATTTATGTTTAATTAGTTAATTCTCTTAATTAGGTCTGAATTTCAATACTAATTAATGATACTAGGTCCTACGTAACAAAGTAGCACCCAATTGTAAGGAGGTCGTACCTTACACATCATAATTATAAGTAATTCTAAACCCAAGTTAAATCACGTGCCATGATAATGTTGGTTGTCTAAGGTGATGTTTTCCTAATTCTTAATGTTGTATTTGAGTTAAATTTAATGCTCATAGTATAGGGGTTATTCATTGATTAGGGTTGTTTCGCAGTCGTGTTCGAACTGATCATACTTAATGGAAAATAGGGGACTACTTCCTACAGTTAATCTGCTTAGAGGGATTAATTAAAGAGTCAAAAATAATACGAAATTACATGGCTGGCGCCTAATTATCTATTGAGTATGTCAATCTGATTGTTTCCATCGTGATTTGCCTTTAGTTTATAACAATCGTACTTTTGACATTATTCACAGTTTTAACTTTGACTGTAATTTATGACTTATACATAAGGAAAAATATAGTCATGTGGAGTTCTCGTTGGATTCGTCTCAACTTATAGTTTTTTATGATCTAATGTTTATATTGTTTTTTGCAAATAGGTAATATATAGCACACGGGGAATTGAAAAAAACAAACACCACAAACACCAAGGCTAAACCAAGAGGTCCCCCACCTTCTAGGAAGGGTTTGGGCCCTCAGGAAGCAATACAATCACATCAACAATGTTCTCATGTTAGGAATACTAACATCAATTTTAAATATAACTTTCCTATACATCTGACTGCTAGACTTAGTAGAGCTATTAAAAACTTTATCATTCCTATAGAACTAGAGACTATAAATAGTTTCAACAAAAGTTACATAAATACAACTTAGCTTTGACATTTTTCCTTTTGCTCATGTTCACAGCATGCTCCAATTCATCACCAAAAGACAGACTAGACCTGTTGACACCCAGCAGCAACAGTACCCTACCCCATAGTTCAGTAGACACAGCACAGACAAAGAAAATATAAGAATGAGATTCATAACAGCTGCCACACAGTTTACACGCAAGATCACAAGGGATATTACACTTGGTAAGTCTAGCAGTGGTTGTTAATCTGCCATAGAAAGCCAACCATACAATGAAAACACTTCTTGGAGCATCCATAGTGTTACAAATGAGCTTTCTCCAAGGCACCTTCAGATGATCACCAATGAGGAGTTTGTACATTTTTCTTATGTTGAACCCCTTAGGTGTTTGTAGTCTGTTCCATCCATCAAAACTCAGCACCATCTCTCTACATTGTAAATTTTTTTTGAAGTTCCAAGAGCATGAAAGAGGGATGGGCCTAGTATCAATACACCCTCTCTTCACATAATAGCTATCAACCCACCTAACCCAAAGCTTGTCTTTCTCAAAAGAGAGAGCCCGTGAAAACTTTGTTATAGCAGCCTTATTCCAAGCACAAGTGTCCCTAAGATTCAAACCACCAGAGGCCTTAGTAGGACAAAGAGTTTCCCAAGCAACAGGAGATTTAGAAGATTTCTTAGCATCACCTGTCCAAAGAAATGTTCTACAATAAGTATGGATTTCTTGCAAATTTTCTTTGGCAAGATAAAGAACTAGGACCAAAAAGTCTGCATACTAGCAAGAAACAATTTCACCAACTAGAGCCTCCCGGCATAACTTAGGAATTTAGAATTACAAGTTTGCATCCTAGCTAGCATATGCTCAATGAGAGGTCTACATTAAGTGTAATTAAACTTCTTAGTAGACAAAGGAACCCCAAGGTATATGAAGGGAAAAGACCCTTGAGGAACACTAATCAAAGCACTCAAGAAACTTTTCACTTCCTTCCTAACACCTCCAAAATAGATGTTGCTCTTTTCCATATTAGCCTCTAAACCAGAAGCTTTAGAGAATTTCTCAAAATCTTGAAAGCAAAGCCTAATTGAGGATTTATCATCTCTAGCAAACATCAATTAATTTTCTACAGACATAAGGTGTGTAATCCCAACTCTTTTACATTTAGGGTGAAAGTGAAATGAGGGGTTACCAACCATAGTTTTCATACATCTAGTCAATTATTCCATACTAATGGAAAACAAGAAAGGAGATAATGGATCACCTTGTCTAAGACCTTTCTTAGCTTTGAAAGGACTACAAGGTTTACCATTGATAATATTAGAATAAGACACAGAAGTGACATATGCCATATCCAGGCAATAAATTTACTAGGAAATCCTTGTTCAACAAGAATAGTATGAAGGAAAGGCCACTCAATAGAATCATAATCTTTTTTAAGGTTAACTTTAATAACACACCTAGGGGAGATGTGAGATCTAGTATAACCTTTAATCAGCTCAGAGGACAGAAAAATATTATCAGCAATGTGTCTACCAGGAATAAAGCCAGTTTGAAACTCACTCACAACCTCAGCAACAAATATTTGAAGCCTATTAGTGAGGATTTTCCCGATTATTTTATAGAGAAGAATGTAATATGCAATAGGTCTAAAATGAGAAGCTTTGGTGGGGTTAGGAATTTTAGGAACAAGAGTGATGGATGATTGCACACATCTTGTTTGACAATAGGCCAAGCTTTTTTAAAAAAGACAGCATTATACCCATACACGCCTGGAGCTTTATAATCATCAATTGAGTGAAGAGCAGTATATATCTCCTCATAAGTAACAGGAGCAGTAAGAGCAGCACAAGACTCAACAGATACTTTTGCACCAGATCTAATAATACCAACCTCCACAAAAGGCAGATCAGGAGCAACATAACCCAACAAAGAAACATAGAAGCTGAGAATAGCCTCTTAGATTATGTCAGGATGAGTAATGCTCTCATCATTGTCATCATACTGAACATAAATTCCGTTTCTATTCCTTCTCTCTTTCATAGATGCAAAGAAAATACTTAGAATTAGAATCCCCAAGCTTAAGCCCATGAAGCCTAGCTTTCTGTTTGAGAGCTTTTTCTTCAACAGATTGCCATTTCTTCAGATTAACAACAACACAGCAGCTTCTCTAGTATGAAGGCTATCATTAGTAGTAAAAACTTGCAGCTATAACCGTATATCATGCAAATCTTGCCTAATAGTTTCAATCTTATCAAAAATCCCAGAAAATTCCTGAGAATGATGCAGCTTTAAGCTGGACTTAAGTCTTTTTAATCTATACCATAACTGCTAAAGCAAATTTCCTCTACCACCACCATGCCAGTGATCTTGAACCACCTTCAAGAAGTGTTCATGCTCAGTTAGATGATTGAAGAATTTAAATGGTCTACCCCCTCCACAATCCTTAGATACAAACTCAACAATGAGAGGTGTGTGGTCAGAAATAGAGTTATATATTAAGGTAGCAACAATCAATATGCCCATAATTAATCATCCAACTATCATTGCCAAAGCACCTATTAATTTTGCTAGAAACTCTTTGATCACCAATACCTTTGTTGGACCAAGAGTAAAAATGACCAGAGCTTTTAAATTCAGCCAAATGCCAGGTTGTCACAAACTCATCAAAATCTTCAGTTGCATACAAACTAATAGGAGCACCATTTAATCTATCATGAACAGAATAACAGCATTAAAATCTCCTATAATAATCCAAGGAGAGTGAATATATTGAGCGAAGGAGCTCAATTCAGGACAAAGACTCTTCATGTCACTCATTGTATGCAAAACATATACAGAAGAAATCAATGCAAAAAGACTGCCTCGATAAATCTCTAAGTGCATAACTTGTTCAGAAGTACTGACAAGCTTGATGTCTAGGGTGAGATGCTGCCAGCCAATCCAGATTCTCTCCCTAGCAGAGTAATCATAATTACACACCCATTTCCAAGAAACACCAAATTTCTTCATAACTTTCTCTGTATTGTGGCTCTTAACTCTAGTTTCCAATAGAGAGGCTATATTAAAATTCTGCGCCCTAAGCAAATTCCTAACCTCAATGATTTTAGCAGGGTCATTGATTCCCCTGACATTCCAAGAGCAAAACTTAATCATGAGAGGTATAGGTCAGTTCAATCCCCTACATCCACATCTTCAATCTCATAAGAAGGAGTAAGCAAATAATAGGTATTCAGCATAGGACTGGGGAACATAGTTGCTTTACCCTTATCTCTAGTTTTCTTTGTAACTACTTTTCATCTTTCAGCCTGTGAAGAGCTAGCCTTAGAAGTATCAGCTACAGGTGTGATCAAAGGCTTATCAGCAATTGGTGTATGCATCTGAACACTGTCAATCATCAAAGAAGGGCATCTTTTAGACTCATGAGTTGTAACTCCTTCTTGCTCCAATACAAGTAGCTCTTGATCTGTATCCTTACTGCTGACAGGCTTAGATACAGTTTTCTTTACCCATTGTTGTATAGGTTTATTGTTAGCCTTTGTAGGAGCCTGGGTTTTATCACAGGTATGTCTAGCTCTATTACATTTCTTGCAAAAATAAGGTTTCCAGTCATATAGTACATTTTGTTTGAAAACACAACCATAAGGATCCTCAATGTGAATATGGTCAAGAAGAGGCTGAGCCATATCAATCTCCACAAGTAATCTAGCAATGGACACTCTGATTTGTTGAGTGGTACATTCATCAGCGAAGAGAGGGGTTCCAACCGTACTACCAATTCTGCTAAGAGCTTCTTTCCCCCAGCAATTCAAGGGAATTTAGGCAACCTAATCCAAAGATGAATAACTTTCAACACCTCCTCATGAAAGTTAAACTATGGAGCCTAGGGTTTAACAATCATAGGTTTTCCATTATACATGTGTGAGCCAGCAAAAAGAATTTCATTTTTATCATCAACAGACTGAAAATGAACAAAGAAGTATCTCCCATCATGATAAAATAGCTTAGTTTCAGCAACATTATTCCATTCTGATGCAATATACCTTCTAATAGATGCTAAAGTAGGAGATACTCCAATAATATACATTATCATAGCATTCTCCCATTTCTTAGTTAAAGGCTCAATGTTAGTTATCATTAATTTTGCCACAGATTGACCTAGATTTGAACTAGGAGCCTCAAACTGCAACGATTGACCCTTGCGAGCAAGTTTAGAGTTATCAAACAAAGCATTCCATCCTACATTATCATTACTAGGTTCAGCTTCCAGATTGAGTCTCCTATTAACAAGTGAAGTTGAGAAACCTTACTCGATTTCGCAATTACTATTTCATTGGATTGAGCTCGTAAAACCTCTTTTTCCTTCGATTAAGCTGGATCAGAGGCTTGGTTATTGCTCCCAGATCCATCCCCATTCTTCCCTTCAGATTTAGACTTCTTTCTAGACATTGATAAGGTTGGTGTATGTTAGCAGTTCACGCTATCTTGTGCCTATTTCGCCATGGCTAGAGAGCATAAGTTGTTTCTTAATGTTTATAATTTTTACAAATACATAATTAGAGATATTAATCTTTAAAGTTTTGTCTTGGCATGCGTGGCCAAGCAAATTATTGCATTTATTTCGTTATGGAGGAAGTATTAGTTTTGTTCCTTTAGTTTATAACTAGAAGCTTGTTTCACCCCCTCCCCAAACTGGTTACTTTCAGTGGAACTGGATTTGCTATAAAGTTGTCAGTAGAAAGTAATTTCCTTGAGGGATTGACACTTGCTTAACCTAGCTATTTGTTAGGTTAAATTAGGTTATAATTTGTGTGTGATTCGACAATGCATCAAGCATTTGCAGGTCAAACATTTCGGGATAGGGGAAAGGTAAGGAAATCCCCCCTCCTCCAATGCCCCTACTGGAATTGATTCAATGACCTTAAAGTCATTACGACAAACTCTTAATACTGGGCCAAGCCTTGCTTGGCAACATGCATGCGTGATAACTATACACTATTTCTAATGATGACGAGTTGTTGTAAAAGTTGAATTATACATACGTTTAGGGGATTGTGTAAGGTCCGTAATCCATGATATTTATTTCAATTCTAGGGGTTTTAACGAGCCTAGATGGCTCATAAATTATTTGAACTCGGCTTGAAACTTTCTAGAGCAAAGCATAGAGGAGTTTAGCCCGAGAAGCTCCTGCGCATGCTCGAAATAACTTTAAGCTACTTCCTCCATCCCATATTAGATGATACACATCCTATATTCGTCCATCCGACATTAGTTTATACACTTCTATAAATGGCATGTGCATGCAATAGAAATGTAATTTTTTAATTATAATGGGTCCCACATATGAATAAGGAAAATTTGCACAAAACCACCTTAACTTTTCACTTATTTAGAAATTCCCACCTTTATAAATTTTTTTCCTAAATTTCCACCTAAACTTTTCAACACATTTATAAACTCCCACCACTTAACAGATTTTGCCAAACTCCGTTAGTGGTGGGGCCCATATCAGTTATAATTATTTGGTTTTCCCTCCAAACAACCCATTTCCCTCAGGTTCTTTGTCGATCATTGAAATCAATGACATGACAGCATAAGCCATAAGTGGAGCTTCTTTATAAACAAGTTTTGCTTCTCAGAGCTTGGAACATCCCTAAAACTAGGCAATGCCTCAAACGGATTGGTAACAAAGCCATCATTAGCATTTGGATCCTCTGCCTGAGTTAATTTATTCCCATGACCCAAACTCAGGTTCGAAGACGGATGACCACCTTGGTGAGGCACATTTTTCCCATTTCCTGATTTATGGCCAGCTAAATCACCATTCTTAGTACCAGCTAATACATTTGAAGAGAGAGAATCTTCGGCATCAGGTGACTTAGATGACTTCTTTGGAAGCCTACCCAAAATCCGTTTTATCATATCTTATACAGTTGAAAATAAGTATAAGAATATTCCTCTTCAACCTAAAGGGTACTCAAAATGAACCTCCTACAAAGAACAGAATTAGATATCACCAGCAACACCAAAACAACAACCTTAACTTATTCAATCAAATAAGAAAAGCCAAATTCCAGAAATTCTCATCTGTACAGGATTTGAACATTAAAAATTTACAATCTTTTGGCTTCTATTTATGATGATAAATAACAAGGTCTGGGTATGATTTGAAACATCAAAACAACAAATTTGTCAAAAAAATCGGAAAAGATAGAATTTCTCAGGTCAAATGACTAGAATAAGAGATAGAACAATTGAAAATTGAAATTTAAATGGGTAAAAAGAATGGATTTTTAAAGCAACTTACAGGAGTTTAACAAGAAGTAAACTGATCCAGGAGAATAAAAGGGGTTGATTTTCAATTTTATGAAATTGGTTGTTTATTTCCATAGAAGAGAGAGAAAGAGAAAGACGGAAAAAATGGTGAGCGGAGCAACCCCTCATAAGGTTGGCGGGAAAATCACATATATTAGAAGAGGGAAATGGGTTGTTTGGAGGGAAAACCAAATGATACTTCCTCTGTTTCGCAATACTCGCAACATTAGCATAGTAACCACTATTCATCCATCAATCTTATGTTATATTATTTCACAAGTGTATAAGAAAAAATATATTCAAGTGGGATCTTATTTGATTAGTCTTAATGCATACTATGGTAATATCAACTTTTTATAATTTTTACTTATCAATAATTAGAGATATTAAGGTTCAAAGTATTGCATTGGATAGTGTGCAAACAAGAAACGCTGCAAGTATTGAGAAACGGAGGATGTATAACTGATGTGGGCCCCGCCGCTCACGAAGGTTGGCAAAATTTGTTAAGTGGTGGAATTTTATAATGGTTTTGAAAAGTTTAGGTGGGAATTTAGGGAAAAAAATTCATAAAGGTGGGAGTTTCTAAATAAGTGAAAAGTTAAGGTGGTTTTGTGCAAAATTTTCAATTAATTTACGTACTAAATGATTCACTTTTGTCAATACAAGCATGGCCTACACCCATCATGTACTTTATGTACTAAAAAAATTGCTAATAATCAACTACTCTCAATAAAATAAGTTAGTCAAATAATACTCCTAAAACTCTGTGTCAGTTAAACTGTATCATTTAATATGGGACGGAGAGAGTCTATTATTTTTCATATTATAGAACTAAAATGAAATATTATACTTCCTGCGTTTTTAATTAAATGTGACATTTTTAGTTCACGAACTCCTATGCAATTTTTGGAAAGGAAAGGGATAGAGAGAAAAAGTAAGGGGACCCATGTGGGAGGATAAGAGAGATAGAGAGAGTTTTTATTTTTTTTGACACCAGCTGAATTTTAGAATTACTAAAGCAACAAACTAGGTTCAGATGCAGAAAAACAAACTAAAGAATCCATTTCAATACAGGGGGCTAAACAAACATTACTTAAACGAGCTCTCTTGACTGTGATGCTAGATTCCAAATACTTAAAATAAGACCACGGGGGTTTCCTCTTGCTTCCAACACTCATTTTTGGAGTAGCAGGGACTTTTTGTTGCGTTTCCTTCTCGTGATTGTTGGAGTGACCTTCATTTCGGTTGGGCACCTAGGAGTAAGAGACCCATGCTGTGATTGCTTAGGCAAGGAGACTGACAGGCAATGCCGTGGTAGACTTGCTAGGGGGTGATGATCGGATCCAATCACAGTACCGGTAACCTTGACATTTCCCATTGTGGAGATTGTTTCCTTAATCTCCATTGTAGTGGGATGCCCTCTGCAACAAGCGGCGAAGATAGAATTGGGTCTGTGTCCATGAAGGAGGGGTTGGAGGCTATGCTTGTGTCTTGTTGTTTTAGATTTTTCCTCTTTGGAGGGAGCATACGCACAGTCATCCAAGCAAACTCACTTGGTTGGTGAACAAGGATATCTTTTCCTTGAAGCAGCTTTCCATAAGTCTCAGAAGACAGCTCAACTGAAGATGACTTGTTTGATTTGTTGAAAAAGGAAAGTGATGGGGTCATAGTAGTTCCTGAAATGGAGCTTTTCCTCGGTGCCTTATTTTCACGAGCATAATTGTTCAAAACAAAAATCCCAGGCCTACACCCATTAGCTTTTGCTTTCCCTCTATTGTTCACAGAACAAGAAGTATTGTCTGCCTTCCCCTTGATGGTATAGGCAGACCTAGAAGGGCGGATAGGAGTAGATACCTTCATACTATTCCTATCCTTTGCTATCAAAACCTCACTAGAAATGGTTTGCTCATTCTTTGAAGTAGCGACCTTGGTTAAGAAATGAGAAGGATCTATAATCCTGGTGGTTGGACTCATTTGGGTCATAGAGTCCAAGGGTTTTTGGGGTTCATTCAGAACTCCATGAGTGGAGGCCTCTTTCCTTTGGAGGCTTCCTAATATTGTGTGAAGGTTCGATATTTCCTTTTTGATAGCAATATCTAGAGGTGCTAATGCTAGTGCTTTTTGTAGGTCCACACGAGCAGCGTCTATATTACCCATTTTACCATAAGCTAGGCCCCTCCTGTAGAGGCCTTTGGCATTGTTGGGGTCCATTTCTAAAATAACTGAACACAAGGAAGTCACCGATTCATAATGTTCAAACTTCAACTCGCAAGCAGATAGGTTTGAAAAGCATGAGATTAAAAGTTTGGAAATGTTATCCCCCTGTGGAATGTTGGGGGGCATCCCTTCGTTGAGTTTGAAAACGAGGCAGTCCAAAACGGTTTCATAAATCAAGGCTGCAGGTTCTAACTCACCTTTCTTGAAGAACCTATTACCTAATTCTTTCAGTTCAAGAGACCAACTCTCGAACTCTTTTAGTGTAGAGCCCTCTAAATCCCCAAATTGCAGTGCATAGAATTCAAATTCCTCTCCTAGTCTTTGGATCCTAGTACTCCAATAATCATCAATATTAAAACCTAACTCCATTCTCCAAACTCACAGGGTTTAATGGGGATCCCACAACCTGAAGAGATCAAACGCATCCAATCCACAACTCCTTAAACCAATGCAGCCAATCCACAACTCCTTAAGCAGAGTTGTTAAACACAAAACAGACTAACCAAGAAGCAAGGAGGCAAACAGTAAAGAGGAAAAGTGAAAAGTAGGCTGAGTAAACTAAACAAGAACTAGGATAGACGGCTAAAAAAACTGAGACTACAAAAAATAAACTTTGAAAAGAACGACGCTTCCAGAAGCACCACCACTTTTTTTTTCTTTTTCTTTAAACTTACCTACCAACGGAACCCTGAACCCTCACCTCCTCATTCAATTAGTCTGCTCAGGCGATAGGGACACATCTGAAGAGAAACCTGGTCCTGCCATTACAGATCTGTGGAGCCGGAAATACCGCTGGATAGAGGAGATCAAGCGAACCCTTTCGCACAGCTGGGACTCCGGAATCTCGAAATAGCTGTCGTTAGTTGGACAGAAGGGGGAGAGGGTTGGATGGACCGTCTAAAGGGAAGGAAAAACGACTCGCCGGAGATCTGCCAAGAAGAGAGACGGCGCCGGATCTCTGGCGAGGTCTTAGGGTTGCGCTGAGAGGGGGGTTTAGAGAGAGAAAGTGATTTTGATTTTGGGTGATATGGGAGTGTTACATATGCAATGTTACGAGAGAGTTTATTGACCAAAAAAGAAAGTGTAACATTTAATTTGAAACTTCCTAAATTAAAAAGTGTCACATTAAAAAAACTGAGGAAGTAGTTAAAATTATGTACATGTGAAAAAACTCAAAGAAAGTTTAAGCCTAATTATAGAAAATATTATGACGTAAACTTTGAACACAAGTTGAGGTTTAAGGTTAGAAAATTAGACTTGACAAAGCTCGAGACTTGGCTCGAGTTTGAGTACAATTGTTAGAAGTCGAGTCGAGCAAATCCAGGCACGGTCTTGGTTCGGCACGTTGACACCCCTAATACGCAATTTATGTGCCAATTATGGTTGGCATCATAATTGGCACATAAATGACCTACAACAACTAAGCCTTGTTCTCAAAATGATTTGAGACCGACTTCAAAGTATCTTTTTCACACTTAATATTGAAACGTTGCGTTTACATTTTCTTAGTAGCGTCCACGTGTGGGTTGTAATGAAATTTTTCTATCTCTATACTACAAGGGAAGGGGGGTCGACTCCAAAAACAGGAAAAAAAAAAGAAAAAAAGAAGAAAACAACATTAAATAAATCAAGAAAATTAAAGCTCATATAATCAAGGAAGATAAGTTTTAAGTTTTTCTTTTTTAAAGGAAATGTTAATCTCTTGGTCATAATTTTTCGTTACTATTTCGCTATGTTATACGCAAGCATGCATCGCAGCGCCAAGGAAACGTATCTGCCAGGATAAAAGTTGGATATTGATGTCCCTGGATATTCGAACATTACAGTTTATAATACTAAATCTAAATGTACTGAATGTAGGGTTTTTCTTATGAAGAATAAAAGTAGCTCGCTTTACAATGAATTCATAGCAGCAACTGATCGATGTGGTTTAGTTTTAAGCCCACCATGGTTGGTCACCAGTTCTGAAATCTGTTTCAGTCCATGGTACCAGAACCACCTTTCCATCATCAACATCACAGTGTGCCAACGCCAATGACTGTCAACAGCACAGAAGGAAACAGGTCAGTAAAAATGTAAAATTTGGATTTATCACCCATCAACGCCAATGTATGTAAGTTTGCAAGGAATATCAAACATTAATGTCCATGGCAATGCTACCATTAAGTATACCCAAAGGAATATCAAACATCAATACTTGTTATTCTTTTAGATGAGGTATTGAGGAGTAAAGGACATTTATGAAGAATAACACATTTAGAAGTTGGGAAGCTTAAAAGTTAAAACGGACAATTCCATGAAATTTTCATTTCAAAACTTATTACTAACACTCCACGCTGCTGTCATGTATTAGGCTATTAGTGTCCACCAACAAGAGAAAGGGAAAGATAAGTAACTATATTGAAGGCTTACCAGAGGTGCAGGTCCTCTGACAACTCTGCCTTGGTTATTGTACTGGGAACCATGGCATGGACAAATGAATTTATTTTCAGCACTATTCCACGGCACCACACACCCAAGATGTGTGCAAACAGCATTGATTCCATATGTAGCAAGAGTTCTGTCGCTCTCCACAACCAAGTACGTTGGATCTCCCTGATGGACCATAAAAAAATTGTAAGAAGAAACTCAACTCTGCCAATTCTATCATTGTTTCTCAGCAGAGTATCACCGCAAATAACTAATTTAGAAAGTTAGTTACTCCCATCGCAAGGTTTACATGAAAAACCCATTTTTAGTATGTGTCACTTATTGAGAAAACAATGGACTATATATTCAATATATATAACAGATATTTGTCACCCCTTTTCTCCAATAGCAAAGTAATTTCAAAAGGTATTTGGAGATAGAATTGTAGACTGCAATAACAAAAAAGAATGGCGCAAATTTTTGTCCAATAATTTAGAGTGCTTGCAGTGTCTGATTTATTTGATAGAGAAGATTTAATCCTCAAAACAGTATAAAGCCTTGTTAGACCTATTAGCATTTTTCGACGCACTAGGAAGTTCCAAGTTTTAAGCCAGTGTACATCAGGGATAGAGAGAGATGAAAAACCAAAAGAGTCATGTTATGAAGGATGGAAGATACCTTCAGTCCTTGGGTAAGGGTCCGGTCTCCTGGTGCATGGGTCTTGAGCCATTCAGTAGCAACAACATCATTTCCAAGAGCATCTTTAGCAATGGTACCACCAGAACCACCTCCTCCACTGTTGTTAATTGTTTACGACAACAAACCCAAATTCAGAATATGAATTCAATATGCATCCATGCGTTCCATTGATTGTCATGGATCATGTTATTACCAAATTATCACAAGAGGATATCAAATTATGACACACCAATAGTTGGCTTTCTATGTAAAACAAATGAACAGAATCTGATGTTAACTAATCCAACCAACAGAATGATGATCTAAATTCCACTTTGTTATCGCAGTTCTTTTAAATCAGCATGTATAAGGTATGACGGCACCTTCTTCTATGTGAAAAAGACACAGAAACAAGCAAGAACCAGGTTTTAAACCTCAATTGGCACACCCTCGATTAAAAGTTATCCTCGTGAATTTTACATCAGGTTTAAAAACATCTACCTTCAAGTGCTAGAACTAAAATTAAAGAAGAACAAGGAAACAAAGAGAGAGCACAGTTATACTATTGTACAGGGTGAATTAGAGACTAAACTGAGGGTGCAACTGAAAAAATAATTTTAAGTTCTAGTAAATTCAGATAACTTTATACAAGTACTTTTAAGTTCTAACATCCTCTTTAAGTAAGTTATAATAAGCTCCTCGACTCCAACAATGTTATCCTAAATGTCACCTTATTTCACAACAAAAGTCACCTTATATTCTCGGGCTAATCTTAAAAGGCATCCTTTCTGTGATATATCTCTCACACAATAATTATAACTATTTATATTGACACAAGAATGATAGGGAAACCCTTATAATTGTATATGTTTTGAACAAAAAATGTTAGGCAGTGTGCAATAATAGGCAAAGCTGAAATTGCATACTTCCTCCATCTTTTATCGATTACAACGTTTCCCATTTATCGAAGTACGTTATTAATTATAACATCACTATTTTTGGCTAAAATTTCTATCTATCTCTCTTCAATCACATTGGTCCCTCTTTTTACCTCTTTCTTTCTCTCACCTCTTTACATAGCCTCCTCAAATAATGTGTCAAGTCTATATGTTGCAATAGATAAACAGAGTAAGTATATTTTAAGCCAAACATGGAAAGTCTTATAATTCTCTCATCTATATCTTCTTTGCCCTTTACCCGGAGTGCACATATAAATGTGCATTAAAGTCACCCAAACATGCACACCCTATGTTGTGTTAGATATGCTCCAATAATTAAGGTTACCCATAGCGTCAATTGTTGTGCGAAGTCGTTGGGTAATCATGGGGTACCCTCACGATCAGGTTGAAAGGTTTATGATCCTAACACAAATGAATTCTTTGTTTCACCACGAGATATTATCCTGGATGGAACAACTTTTCCTTTTGCCACTTCATCTCTTGCTTCTTCTCACAACTTGGATGTAGCTACTTTTTCGCACTACTTGGATTTGATTACTATGGATGCTTGGAACGTGGCCGAGTTTGATCATCTACTTTTGTTCTTTCCTGTGAAGAATTTAAGTCCACGTCACCTCCACGGAACCAATCTTACACAAGAATCACACTATACTCAACTTGTGGACGTGATCACCGTACCTGCGCATGGCTCCCCGCATCTCAATAATTAAACAAATACTCAATACAACTTACGGACTCCACTCCGTCACCTCCACTTTTGGCCACCTCCGATCCCTTGGAAAATTATGTTGGTTATGTTAATTTCTCTTTTGCCTACACGCTTTTGTCTAGTGCGGGTTGAGCCTCGTACTAATTTGAAGGCCATCAATGATCCTAAGTGACGTGATGCTAAGCACAAATTGCACTTTGACCAATTGAGATACTGAAAACTCATTGCTTTGAAATGGGTGCATTGCATAGAGTATAATTGTGAAGGCACTATCAACGCTATAATGCATATGTCGTCGGTCAAGGATTGAAGGCTTTGAATAAATGGAGGCCTTTGCCTAGAGGCCAAATTGGTGGGCTGCGCTGCTTCTTAGTTGCTTCTCAGTTACCCTAATTAGGTTTTCCGTCGAAGATCCTTATATGGTCTGCGTCAATCTCCACGTAATTTGTTTGCCAAACTCACTTGCGCCCGTATGGATTTTCTTCGATCTCACCTTCTTATTATGTGATGTGACAACATTTTCGTGTGTGTCCTAGTCTTTACTGACAACCTCACTTTTACGGGAAATACCCTTAAAAGTGACCACATTTTCCTATTAGTCGTAGTCTAGATTGACAACCTTACACTTACCAAATTACGTTTAAGTGCTACTTAAATAAGTTTTTCCAAAATAGATACTTCCTCCGTTTTTTATTAGTCAAATCCCTTATGATACACCAGATCCGGCTCGGTTATTGATAGAGTGAATAGATCAGCCATTTCTTGAAATTTCTCATCGGATTCAAAATGAAAATCTCAAATTAGTCGTGACACTTTCATATTTGGCCATTTCTTTATCTCTACCCCTTCTTTTATTTCTCTCTATCTCTCTCCTATCCAAATATTGTCTAAAATTCCGTAAAATAAAAAGTGTCACAACTAATAAAAAACGAAGGAAGAATTTGGATTGTTTGAAAATACTTTCTCGGGATTGAGGTTGCAAAAGGTCCCGAAGGTCTATTTACTATTGCAATGCAAGTATACTTTGGATATAATGGCAATTAAGGTGCCTTTTTTCTCAATGAATAAAAATCATATGTTGGCTTTTCTACAACCTTCCTTTTTTAGATCCTTGACGCTAGAAATAATTAATTAGTTGTTAGGTGTACTTAATCCTTTAGATCATATTTCATGCAATCTCCACGAGAAGAATATTAAGATGATATCCTTGGAGTGTTGCGTTATCTCAAAGGTACTAGTGTAGGGCCTTGTACTAGGGTTGTTCGGCTTGGCTTGTACTCCCTCCGTAACGTATTAATGGCGACATTTCATTTTGCACGCATTTTAAGGAAGCGATTTAAGGGTGTCAACGAATAAATTAATTAAAATAATTTTAATACAAGAAAGAATGGGATTATAGGTTACGAATCTTAAAATTATTTTGATTAATTTGTTCATCTTCACCTTTGAATCGTTTCTTTAAAATACGTGCAAAATAAATTGTTGTCATTAATGCGTTACGGAGGGAGTAACAATTTTACTGAAACTCGAGCTCGAACAGAGTTTCAAGCCTTTCCAAGCCTAAATGTTCTAAGTCTTTATACCGTAAAACCTCAACCTGTGTTCAAAGTTTATGTCAAAATATTGTCGATAATTACGTTTAAATACTTCCTTCGAGTTTTTCCACAAGCATTGTAAACCATTTAACTATAATATTTCATGTAATCCTATAATATGAATAATAATATAGCTAAAATATGTTTCGAGCATGCTCACGAGCTTCTGAGGCCAAACTCCTCTATAAAATTTGGAGCTAAGTTCGAATAGGTTGCAACCCAGCTAGGCTTAACACCTTTGGTACTTCATAGGTTTGATGGCTCTTTATGCGGACTATGATGGTGATTGGACCCCTAAGTAGTCGCCCTCTTGCCTCTTGGTGCTTATTTTATTACACTTGGCGAGTCTCAAAGACACGTAAATAACCCACTGGTCTTCTGTGCTATAGCATTCACAAGTAAACTATGCAACTATTTTGTGATAATTAAGGAGCTATCCCTAGATTAAATGTACCGGAAGCACACTATCGAAGCATACCTTTCCAAGGATGTGGTTGAAATGAAAGCGACTATAATGAGATAAACAAGTATTGTTGCGAAAGAGATGGGAAAATAAAAAATAAAAAATAAAAAAAAGAAGAAGGAGGGGTTACCCAGGAGGAACAAGGAATGAACCATAAGGAACCAACATGAAGCCAGTAGGAAGAGAAAGAGCACCCAACAACAACAGGTTCATTAGCTTCCTTTTTTCCATGTCAGGCACATTATCTGCTGGAATGCTTGTTGCCTGACAACTCACCCTCATCCCTCCTACTCTTCCCTTTCCCAACAACAAATTCACTTTTCCTGCTTTTGACAATGCCAACGATGGAGCGAAAACTCCACTTTTGCTCGAACATAGCTGCAATTAACAATCAACATTAAAGCTTTGGAAATTAAAAACTGTGTTAATTAGGCGAAGTTTGATCAGATTATAGTGTCGGGAAGTGTACCTGAGATGGGGTGGCGGATGACAGAGTGGAGGAAGCCATATGAATTGATTTTTGTGAGACAGAGAGTGAGTGAGTTGAAGATGATGATAAATTGAAGCCATTGTACGTCTAATAGCAATTTGGGAAATATGTGAGGTGAGTTCAGCCACGATTGGTGGATAAGGTTATTCATGATCCTGGAGGGGATATGTCTTTACGGAGCCACACGTTCTCTTCTCATATTTTGAGTTTCCAACCTTTCTGCGTCTTTTTTGAGTTGAAAATAATTGAATTAAATTCAAATGAAAAAATTAAACTAAATTGAAATGGAGTTAATAGGATATATATGTGTAAAAATATTATTGTTAAGCTGAGTTCAATTAAACTGTGATGAAATTAACTAAATGATACGAAAAATAATTGAAAGGAACTAAAATAAGTTGGGCACAACATGTCCTTAGAGCTTTCAAAATAGTGGCTAAATCACAGGAATTCTCCTGCACATACGGTTATTCATTTCAGATTTTCCATTTCAAATTTCATATCGGAAGGACGGTGATTTCAATCTGATACACAAATCCGATAACCGAAGATCCAAATCGGATAGCCGGATTATCCGATTCGCATTTTGGGAAAATTATCTTTAGAATTAATTTAATTTCCAAACCTGGTAATCGGATATTTAGGATAAAATTTTCGGGTATCTGAATGAATGGTTGATCCGAATATGATCGATGAATATTTGGATATTCGCTTTTTGGATCGGATATTTATGAACACCACTGACCGCACATATTGAGATTGCAATGAAAAGAAGGAAAAATAATAATTTTACGGCACGTCATAAGTGTGGAAGACTACCTGAATCATCTGAAGATTAAAAACTGAATAAATTGGAAAAACAAGATGACCTAGAAAATGGTATGCAAATGTTTCCCCTAACACAACAAATGAAATCCAAAATGGAGAGGGAAATAAAGACAAAGATTCTCCAGTACTTGAAGAACGTGAACGGCAATGAAACTTCAGTTAGTTACATTTCCTCAAAGATACAATTAAATTGCGACGTTGTCATGGATGCCATCTTTTCTTATTCCATAACTGTTGCGATGATATGTGAAGAAGA
Source organism: Patellifolia procumbens (assembly GCA_947645195.1). Taxonomy (NCBI): domain Eukaryota; kingdom Viridiplantae; phylum Streptophyta; class Magnoliopsida; order Caryophyllales; family Amaranthaceae; genus Patellifolia; species Patellifolia procumbens. Next base: position 4,599,901 of record CANSGD010000016.1, read on the forward strand.
TGATGTAGAACTAAAGACGGTAGTCGAATGTCACCACAGACAAGATTGGTTGCAGTGGCAAGAGGCAATAGATACAGAACTAAAGTCACTTGAAAAGCGAGAGGGTATAGGGGTAAATAACTCATACGCCAATTAGTAAGGTTGCCATTTTCAATGCTAATGCTCTCTCTAGCTATGACGACCAGGCGAACGTGAAGTTGTTAACGTAGACCAACCTCAATGTCGAGAACGAAGAAGATTAAATCTGATGGGAAGAATGGTGGTTATTTAGGGATGTTTGTTCAACCTTTAGGCGCGGCTCAATCAAAAGGCAATGAAGTTTCGAGGGCTCCAATCAATGGAACAGTAACATCTTCTCTAGTTGGTAAGAATCCTCAACCTTCATCTGTTAATAGGAAACTGAATCTAGATGTTGAACCTACCAAAGAGAATGTTGTATGGAACTCTCTGTTTGATAATGCTCACTAGAAAAGGCCAATCATTGAGGTTTGTTGCTCCTAGCACCAATGTCGGTCAATATGTTGCCAAGCTTTATAAAACTGATACTGAATCTCTCACTAGGAAATGGGAGAATGCCATGATTTTATACATTATTGGCTATTCACCCATACTAGCTGCTCTTAGGAGATTTATTGCTCATGAATGGAACAATGTAGCTGAAACTCAGGTGTTTTATCATGATGAAGGTTATTTTGTTGTTCATTTTCAATCTATCGAAGATAAGAATGAGATTTTATTTGCTGGCCCTCATATGTATAATGGTAAACCTGTTATTGTTAAGCCTTGGACTGATGAGTTTAACATTCATGAAGAAGTTTATTTGAAGGTTATTCCCTATGGATTAAACTCCCTAATCTACCTCTGAATTGTTGGGGGGAGGCTCTTAGTATAATTGGAAGCATGCTTGGAATTCCTCTATTTGTAGATGAATTTACAACTCACCAATTAAGGGTCTCCTTTGCTAGGATACTAGTTGAGATTGATGTAACTAAACCCCTTCCTAATTATGTTCTTATTGAAGATCCTAATGGGAGTGTGTTCAAACATAAAGTTCTTTATGATTGGAAGTCTACTTTCTGTAAAAAGTGCAGCAAAGTGGGACACAATTGTGATAAGATTAAAGATGCTCAAAAAGGTGCTAAAAACCTACTCAACAATGGGTTAAAAGGGTTGTTACTAAGACAAATGTGATCCAAGAACAAACTAATAAGGAGAGTTCCATAGCTAATGCTCTTCCTAGTGCTCAGATGCACACTCCACCTGTTGAAAGACCTTCTACTTAGATGATTACTCCAGCTGCTTAGATTGTCAAAGCAAGTTCTCTTCAAGCTAAAAAGTGGAAGGTTGTTACTAGGAAAACAAGAGACATGGGGAAAGACAGCTATGTTTCCAACTCCTATATGCAGAATGCATATTGCTTGCTTACTCCTTCTTGTGAGCTCACTGATGGGGACACCAGGGATGGAGATGATCTCTATCTCTCATGATTTAGCTCTGTTCATGGAATATCAGAGGACTCAATGACTCTGCTAGAATCATTGAAGCGAAAGTTTTCTTAAAGACTAATAAAGTTAGCTTAGTAGCTTTATTGGAGAATAGAGTGAAGAGCCATAATAAAGAGAAAGTAATGAGAAAGCTTGGCTCATTTTGGAAACGGGAATGCAACTATGAGCATTCTACTAGGGAAGGAATTAGATTGGTTGGAAACATACACCTTACCATGGATATTAAACTGCTCAACAAATCTAAACAAGTTATTCAATTGGAGGTGTATAATCAAGGTCAATCTTTTGCTTTGGTTTCCTTTGTGTATGGACTACATATTGTTAGTGATAGGAAGAGTTTGTGGACTGAACTAAGCAATTTAGCTCTGAAAATGAACTCTTCTTGGTTGGTTATTGGTGACTAATTTAATGATGTCATCTTGATAAGCACTTTATTGTGCTTAATTGTAGGTCATTTTTATTGTCCTTGCATGTAGTTTAGAGCATTTAATCCTAGCATTGCATGGTTTTGTCACCTTTGAATTATATTATCGCTTCATTATCTGTTTAGTTGTTTTGGGATGATTTTCAGGCTAACTAGCAGGTTTTTTAAGATATGATCATTGGAAGACTAGTTGTGGACTTTTGAACTTCAAATGGACATAACGTTTGATCTATAAATCGGATTAAGGTATTTCAGTGGGAGGTGTTAGCTCGTTTTGAGAGCTTTCCAAGGACTGGTCATAATCCCAATTCCGATAAGAGACGAGAGAGATATGATCGTTGAAGTTGAGCTTTCCGCTGACCAGCAGGTCAACACGGCCGTGTTGATTTCAACACGCCCGTGTGAGTCTTTTTCCACGAAGACAGTCTTGTTCTGCTTGCCCACTGATTTGAGAAGTTCAGGCCAACACGCTCGTGTCCATTTTGACACGCCCGTGTTGGCTAATTTCTACGGAGGCATTAACTTTTGTGAAGACTTGAGAATTCTGAAGAGCAGGTCTACGCGGCCGTGTCGTTTTGGACACGCCCGTGTCGACCTGTATTCGAGTTTTTTTCCCGATTTTTCGTCTTCATTTATGGGATATTATAAATAGGTTTTTGCATTTTTGCTTTGTATTATCTCATCACTTAGACTCTAATTATATAGTTTTTCTCTCTAAACACTCTCAAACTCTTAGTTTCTCATATTGGCACTATTATTGAAGATTCAATCGTTTATTTAATCCAAGTATATTTCTTGCAATCTCTTCTGTTTACTTTGATTGTTTTGTTAATCATGTTTGATTTCATTAATCTCTTTTGCTTTGAATCCATGATTAGTGAGTAGTTCATTATCTAGGGTTTGGGCGAATGTATGAAGTAAGGGCTTAATGTAGATTGTTAATGTTATTATGATTCAATTTGATGTTTATGCATTGAACTAGGTATTTTGACACCCTAGGATAGATCTTGATCACATTTATGCTAGGGCACTTAGGGTTTCTATTTCTTCATTGAATTTTGATCCCTTTTGCCATTCCCTTGTTTCGACTTAGTTTATAGGCCAAGGGATTGGGTAGGAATTAAGGGGATCCTTTAATTAGGGGTTTTTCGATCTCATTGTATCATTTAATCGATTCAAATACCATTCGAGAGAGGATTTGGTTGATTGATTAATCGATTACTCTTGAGGACCATTCGAGAGAAGACTTAAGTAATTTAGAGGGAGACTTAATCGTTCTTGAATCGCTATTGTGCTGATTATTGTTGTCTAGCCCAAGTTCATACGAGTGGCCCAAACTCTAGTGTTTTCATTATTATCTTTACATCTCTTACTTGATTATTAGTTGCTATTCTTTAGTTAGTTTTTAGTTGATAATTATTCAATCCTTTACACCCCAAATACCCTTCACTTAGGTTGTTTTAGACTTAATAGACCTTAGTCAATCCTTATTTCCTTGTGGTTCCACCCTTGACTTGCCGTTACTACGTTCATAATAGTTGCTTGTTAGGATTATAAGTATTATTTGTTAAGCGGTTCTTAGTGCCTTAAAGACACACTAAAAACCTCTTATCAAAATGGCGATGTTGCCAGATGAGCAGTCACAAAGTTATCAAAACCATTACTCTCATATAGGCTAATAAGAACACCATTTTACTTATCATGCACGTAGGAGTATGCAAGCTACTATGAAGTACTTAACTAGGAGTATGCAAGCTATGGTTGCTAATCCTCAATTTAATTTTCATCCTACATGCAAGAGAGTTGGAATCACTCATCTTCTGTTTTCTGATGACCTTTTGATGTTTTCTAGAGCTGATGAAACTTTTACTGAGCTGTGTTTTCAAGCTTTTGATAACTTCACTATAGTTTATGGCTTGGTGGCTAAATTGGAGAAAATTAACATCTACTTTGGTGGCATTAGTGATGAGCAAAAAGCTTATTTGAGTGAGCTCGTTGGTATTCCTCAATGTGTTTTCCCTCTAAGACACCTAGGTGTTTCTCTTTTAACAAAGAATCTAAGCTACGGTGTAGGCCACTTACTGAGCACATGCTTGCAAGAGTCAAAACCTGGAATACAAAGTTCTTAAGGTATTTTGGTCGGCTACAGTTGGTCAAATATGTTCTTTCTAGCATGCAAACTTATTGGTGTCAGAATTTTATTCTCCCTAAGAAGATCCTTAAGGAGTTTAACTCTTGTTTTAGAACATTCCTGCGAACTAGTGATGTTAAGCAATCTTCAAAAGCTCCAGTGGCTTGAGAGTCTCTCTGTCTTCTTAGAGCAGCTGGTGGCCTTAAGCTTAGATATTTGCTCTTGGTACAAAGCTGCTATTACAAAGATTTTGTGAGCTTTAGCTTTCAATAAAGACAAGCTTTGGTTAGATGAATTAATAACTATTATGTAAAAAGAGGTTGTATTGACACTATGCACATTCCTTAGTCCTGTTCTTAGAATTTTAAGAAGATCCTGTAATGTAGAGATGCAAAGGTTGGGTGGTTGGCTTAGAATGCAGACTCATAAAGGCTTTAGTATCAGCAAAATGTACAAACTACAGGTAAGAGATTTGGTTAAAGTCCCATGGAGGAAACTGCTTTGTAACAACCTAGCTTAGAAGAATTTTCATTGCTGGGATTCCTATCTATGAAAGAGGGTTACTGTTGATAGGCTCAACAGATGGAACATTCCATGTGATATTGTTTACAAGCTTTGTAGCAGCTGTCAAGAAACTCACAATCACCTCTTTTTTGGATGCACTGCTTCAACTGAGTTATGGAGGCAGATCATGCTCTTGATAAGAGTTCATAGACCTATCCTTGGGTTCCATGTTGAGCTAGGACAAGCTGTCAACATGAGCAAAAAGAAGAATGTTAGAGCTAAACTGTATGCCATTGCTTTTGTGGAAACTATATATAGTACTTGGATGATAGAAATGATAAGGTGTTTAATAGCTCTACTAAGGCTATCAGTCAATTGTATAAGGAATTTTTGTTTAAATTGTTGTTAGGTGTACTGGCATAGGACACTACAACAAATTCCTTTTTTAGTGGGATTTATCTAGCGACATTTATTTAAATGCCACAATATCTATGCTTTAGGTGGCATTTGTAAAACCCAAATTTTAGTTTAGCGGTCAACTTTTTCTTGGAGGCGCTCAAGTTTGCAGAATGAAATTTTCAATGTCAAAAATTTAGACCCTCTTTTGAACCATGAAATGAAAGACTCATTTTCATCTATCTAAAGCCCCTTCGTCTCTCTCCAAACCCCTCCATCTCTCTCCTCAATGTCTCCCCTAAAGTTCCACTTCTTCGCCCGTCATCTAAGCTAGAGTCCCTCCCAAATCTGTTCTCGGTCAAAAGGTGGTTCAATGCACTGGTTTCGGTGAGAAATCTCTCTCCACTCTATTCAGTGTGATTGCAATTTCGTCATTTTGTATGAATCTTGTTCGTACTATCTGTTAATTTCTTTCATTTGATATATGGAATTATGGATTAATGTCTCGATGAATACGTCTCGATTTTTAATTACCATAATGTTTACTTAAAAAACAATTAGAGACGGTAACTTTGAATGGTGTGCATTGGGACACTCAAAACTATATAGGTTGGAAGTATCATTTTTTGAGTAAATTAAAACTTGTTGAGTAATCATGAGCTTAACTTTGGAAAAATCAGTTGAAAGATGAGGGACTGAGGATGTTTCTGGAAATGATATATATTTCAACGTCTTATGAGCATTTTTTGGTTATTTGAATTTGTAAATTTAATTGCAGTTACTTTGGTTATAATGGTGCGGGTAACGATAAAAATCTCTCTTAGAAGTTTTGAAGGTATAATGGTATTAATTCATTTGTTAAATTAGAATTGCAAAATGCCCACGAAATCATAGGTAGATATTTAGCATTCAGTTCATCAGTACTTATTTTTGCTTCTCAATGTTAAACTAGTATGCAATTTCAAAAGAGCGAAAGAGGAATAGTATCTGGCATAAGATTTTGGCTTGATTGGCATTTAGCACTTAATTAGTTACTCAACAGCAAGGTAGTTCCTATATTTCAAAATTTTATGCAATTTTGCTGGGTGTATATTATGACACAATTATGATATTTACGTGTAAATGAGTTTATGATGATGAAATTTATTGGGCTAATCATGTTCTTTTGCCTTGGTTTATGATGATGAAATATATTTCAGGAAATTTTTGTATTGCCTTGGTTTGATTTTCATGGTAATAATTTGTTATTTTTGAGAGATTAGGGATAATCTCATAAGGATGTTTCGAGCGATCCACAATTCCACATGTTGGCTGCCTTCCAAACCTTGTGCTGCCATTCAAATTCCTTTTTATTTCATCCTGTTGAAGAATTTAGAATGGGTTTAAAAACAACACAAATGATGTAATTGATTAAGTTTATATAGTTAAGAGAATTTTCTTTTCTATTGCTTATCTTCTGATATGCTATTATATTTTAAGGTTTTATTTTAATATCGTGAGAGAACGGTGTCATAGCACCTAGCGGGTAGTACACAGGAAGGTGCAAGATTAACCACTAGCTGACTCTAGACTATGAAATAGCTACACAATCCTATATCGATAGTAATATCTATTAAACGAATTTCTGAACTAATACGAAGGATTATAATAACAATGATAACAATGATAATAAAGCATTAAGACTGAGCATCACCACTAATATGAATTGATCATACACAATTTATAATCCAGTTAATGAATCGAAGCTTAGGAGAGATGACATTCTTTCGAAAGGAACTACCTTAAGACCACTTTCGTGACTACAAAAGGCCTAACTAATATGCATGTTTTCTATTTTATGGCTAACATACAAAGTTAGAAGCATTAAAAATCAATGTTAAATGAAATTCCCAATCTCAACTCGCACTGCTTTCATGTCAGAATCTCGATCAATGACAAGCCAATCTAGATTAAATCCCAACTTTCATGGGCGAATTCAATTGATGAGATAACAATAATGATACAAAGAATTCCTAATTTCAATTCCAACTTTCATTGATAATAAAACTAGGGCTAACAATGATGCAAATTGATAAAGAAAACAGACTTGTCAAACCCTAATCATATGATTCAATAACATGAAATTAAAGGAATAAAGTAATCAATCAATGCTAGGGTTCAACTTAATCTTAGAAATAAGACTACTCACTAATCATGGCAATAAGAACTATAAACATAATTGAGAAATAGTAGAAGAATAGAGAAATCAAACTTGAATTAATAAGTACTTGAATTAAACTCACGAATCTGATGTCTTCGATATTCAAAATTAATCAAAAGCAATATATTTAGGGCTAAACTAAGAGTTCTAATAATAAAAGAGTGAATGATTACCAAAATCTGACATTTAAGTATATAAGCTAAACATTAAAATAAACAAAAATCGAAAACAATAAGGATAACGGCTCGTTCTGACTGCGACCAGTGGTGCTGACCGCGAGTCGCGATCCTGACCGCGATCAGTGGTCAACTCTCGGCAATAATCCGCGAGTAGTGGTGGGTGCCGCGAGCAGTGGTGTGTCTGGGACGATCTTCTCAGTTGAAAACTCTCAAGAAAGCGTTTGGGACTATCATAAGAGACTCGTAAACTCCCAATGAAACACAAAGAGCATCAAAAGCATCCTGAAAGCCTCGAATCTCAATAAATCTGCATCCATACTCATTTCACACAAACCAGGCGTAAATCAATCAAAACTCATACACAAAGTACTGAAATCTCCATCAAAAGGTGCCTAAAAATGTGTTTAATACAGACTCAACATTATACAAGTACTTGTTGGTTGGTGTAGCTGAATGCCATAACATCCATTTGAATGGAAGTCATATTATCTGTAATAAATGCAAATTGAAATGAAAGTCATAAGAGCTTAATACATACTAAGCTAAAGAAAGCTTACTTTTTCATCTTTTAAAAATATATACATCAATTGTAAGGACAAATATTCAATGACATTCAGCAGGATCTAGGAACTAATTTAGATCTCTTTCCAAACTAGGCACATATAGATAGATAACATACTTCAGTCTTTGTTTGTTTCATCTTTTGTTTGAAGTAATGGAAATGAATCACTTATAAGAAATCAATATAACATGTATTGGTGTTTATTACACTTGTGTTTGTTCACTAATTATATCACTTCAATCAGTTAAAGGACTGTTTAGCAATCATTATTATTTTACCCTGATTAAGATTTCTACAAACATATAAATCTTTAATTTTGATAATAGTGTGATAGGCTAAAGGCGTATCACCTAATCAAAAGTAAATCCTAAAGTCCTCTAACAACAATAGTTAAGGGAAGTAGGGTCGAATCCACAAGGAGACAGAGTTTCTAAGTCAATATTCAGCCAAACAACTACTTCAGACAAGAATCAGCTGAACTACTATTTAAACTAATGAAAGAAAAATAAATGTGGGATTTAAACTATGGATTAAAGATCTAGGGCATTAGTTTGGTCCACCATGCTTATATCAATCAAAAGGGTCAAATAACTATCAATACCTAGGTCGAGAGTCGAGAGATTAGAGCACGTGTTAAGCTATGGTTAAGTCTTAACGTTCATAATTCAACATATGCCGCATGTTCACTAACATAATCAGAATTACAGATGTGTACTCGGGCCTCTAAAAGTAGGACGGATCTATGCAAACAATTATTAACCACAGGCAATCATTAAAACTGCACATTAACATTAATCACTCATCAATAACAAATGACACCATAATAATCACTCTAATCAAAACCTAGAAACTAATAGCAATTCTAATATGAATCATGGTATAAACATGGTTTTCCTCCCTAGAACCCTAGAAATATGACTACTCACTCATAATTGAATCAACAATAATAAATCTAATATAAAAACCTAGACATTGCATCATGAACGAATTAAATAATCAAACTAATAAATCAAGAAATAACTAAGGAAATTAAGCGAGAAGAACAATATCAAATGACGAAAAGCGATAACTTTAATTGAAATAATGCGAAGTCTGATCTCCTCCAAAACTAATCTAAAGTGTTTACTCTAAGAAAGCATTTAAAACTAAACTAAGAACAATGGAAAAAATAAAGTGTCTTCAAAATAATAAAGCTTAGCTATTTATAATAAATCCTAAACTAATTAGACAACGGAAAGCTTCGCGTGCCCCGCCCGATCGGGTTAAACGGCCCGACCAAATCGGGCGGAAATACTGCGATTTTGCGTCAACTTGCAAAGGCCATATCTCTCAAGCCAGAAGTCCGATTAGCGCGTGTGACCTATCATTGGAAAGCTCTTGAAGTCTAGAATCCAACCCAATTATAATTTATTGATTATAAATTTCATATCAAGATTTATGATCAAAATAGTGAACATGTGTCAGTTTTGGCACTTCTTTCACTAACTCTTTGCCTCATTCCAACTCAAAATTGTCCCAAACGGATGCATTGTGATCCTTGTGCAATCTACCTTCATCCTTAATGATTAATAGGCTAGATCCTTGATAATCATGATCAATTTGTATCAAAATAACCTGAAAACCATCGAAACAACAAACAACAGGGAGTAGTAGAGTGCAACTGATGTAATTCATGTCATTATGCACCTAAATGCTCTAAAAAGAGTTCTAAATGCAATCTAAATGCATCTAAAAACTATAAATAAATGTGATGCATCAAACTCTCCCAAGCTAAACCTTTGCTAATCCTCAAGCAAACAAGACATGAACATGGGAATAATTGCCTCACCCCTAAGATCAAAAAATTCAAAGCTCAAAACATTTTTCAAGACTAAGAATCGTTCAAGCAGGCAAGATTCAAGTTCAGCTATTCAGATCAATCCAACTACCAATCATTCAAGCAAATCATCAAATTCAACTTATCTACATAACATACAAATCCTAAAAAGGTGCTCACAAGGGTGTCACTCCTCTCAGTTTTTTGGTAGGCAAAGAATATGCCCGAACACTCAACGATCCGACCATAAATGTCCCTTCCCACTCATACTCTCGTGTTTAAGAAGGTTAAATGTCGCTCATCCCAACCAAGTCGACTCAATTAGCAGACATACTCTTTAAGCTTGACAAACTGACTCAAAATAAATCCAATAAATAATGTAAACACGAGCTCAAGATGACTTTTTAGGGTTTTAATTAGGCTTAGGCAAGGGTAGGGAATATTTTTAGGAAATATGATGGAAAAATCGAGAATGGGGGAGCAAAAGTTACTCTAAACAAGGCCGAAGGTGGCCGAAACATCTCCCAACAACACCATAAAACCACAAATCACACCTCAACTCTTATAAAAAATAAAAACTCACAACAACCTCAATTTTCAAGCAATGTAGCATATTTTTCTTTACAAACAACGTGAATGAAGGAACTTTGAATTCTTTTCAACATTAATTTATTTTTCTTTCATTTTTCGAACCAAACATTCACGCAACTCAAACTTTGCCTTTTCTTTTCTTTTTCTCAAGCTTGAAACCACATAAAACACACAATTATTCCCAAAACCATACAAACCATACAACCAATCTCATAAGTCAACCCAACAAACGCTCCCCCAACCTAGGCTTAAATACAATATCGAAATAAAGGCCATGGGCGTGTAGTAAGGTTTAGCAACATGAAAAAGGTCATTACGCTTAGCGGGGCTAAGGAGGATAAAAGTGTATCAAAAATTCACTCTGAGGCTCAAGAATCAGACAAAATAACGCCTCTATCACAACAATTGCTACAAGTTATCAGATATCAGACAAGTACGAGGTCAAAGTCAAGATCAATCAACGAAAGAGGAACTAACACACAAAAGCAGACTGGATAATTATATGGATCCAATAGGCTAGAAAAGGCCTCACAATCTAACAAATTCAGGCATGCAGCACAATGTAGTGTATAATAATCAAAATTTGCTCGAAATCATAGCAATCAAACATCAAATCATAGCCTCAAAATCACAAATGCCCAGCTATTCAGAAATCTAAGTCAAATCATTTTCAATCAAACCACAGCAAGGGGCACAAAGAGGCAACTAAACCAGTCATGGGAACCATATTTTTTTTTCAGCTCCTAAAAAGCAGTAAAAGAGATAGAGAATACAAACAGAAATCCTCCCCCAAGCTGAACTTGGCAGTGTCCTCAATGCCAAAAGGTGAACAAAGGACGATGCTAAGAGGAAAAACAACGTTAGTCTTCTCTTACTCTCTCTCTGACTCTAAAAGAAGAAAAAAAAAAGGAATAAGGGGAAATTACGAGTTGCCTCTTGAACACCGCTGGTTTATAAAGGTTCCTCACGACCATGATACCTCCATATCTCAAATTGGAGGGGCTTGGCAGTGAGAGCTCATCAAACATCTTCCTTCTCCAAATGTTCTTGATTAGACCTCATACTGTGAGGCAACCTTAGGTGCATTTTGAACCTTCTCTACACACACCTCATCCAAAATCTCAACATTAGGTCGCTTTATGGATTGGGTTATGCATGTATACCTTGACGCGTATATGTATGTTAGTTATATGGGTTCATTTGTATACCTTGGCGTGTATACGTATGTTGAGTATTTGAGTACCTTTGTATGCCTTGACGAGTATATGTTGCTTTGTTTGTTTTCCTGAGGGCGGTATGGTCCTAGGAATTTGTTTGTATCCTGAGGGCGGTATGGTCCTAGGATTTGGTTACTTAACCATGGGCGGTATGGTCCATTGGTTTACTCACGAGCGGTATGGTTCGTTGAGTATGCCATTCGGCAGGGCGGTATGGTCCTCGAATGTGCATTGCTATTCGGCAGGGCGGTATGGTCCTCGAATATGCATAGTAGGCCTTGGGAGGTATGGTCCAATGAGTCTACTCACATGCGGTATGGTCTGTTGTCTTTGAATTGGTGTGAATTTGATTGTGTGTGTGATGATTTGTTTTGAGTACTTAGTTGTCTCTTTACGCATGTTTTAGTGTTAACGTTTTGTAGTAGCATGTTTTACATGTTTCAGTTACGTTACTTGTGATGTATGTCTTTGGGTGTTTCTAATTTCTTAAGTTTATTATTTATTCCTGTTTGTACTGGGAGAACTGCTAGTTACTCCCCACTAATTGTGGAAGTTATTGTTATTTTGCAGATGACGATGTTGTTTAGGGTTATTACGGTTTGGACCGGGAAAGTGCGTTTTGGCCTTGTGAGCAAGAAGGTGGTGCTTGTCATAGTAGATGAGCACTATGAGTCGGGAATTAGGACTAGCTTCCTAGTAGGCCATAAGTAGTTTTCCGTTAATGTTTTATCCTATGTTTTGGACCTCGGATTTCTAGTTGTCTTTGGGATTTTGGATCACTTGTTTTAAAGTTCTTTTGGATCATCTTTTAAAGTATTTTGGAACTTTGGTTGGAATGAGGGTATGGGACCTCATTTCCTTTTATATATGATCTTTGGAAGTTAACGATTTTATTTGGAGGTTTATGCTTATTTTTATAGTTTAATTCTACTCCTTAGAGTAGCATCTCCGTCTTAGTGGTATTTCCGCTACCACTAGTGCTTTATTTATTTTATTATTGTCTCTTTTGCTCTTTGTTTCGGACGGGATGTTACAGATCAGCCATCTATAAAGTGATTTCTGTGCATTTAAGTGCTCCCATATTCAGTTTTTTTATAAACATATTTAAGCATAACAGAAACAGAAACACCTAAATCACACAAAGCCTTATCAATAAAAATCGCTCCAAGATGGCAGGGAATAGAAAAACTACCAGGATCTTCCAACTTAGGTGGGGTTTTATTCTGTATAAAAGCACTATACTCTGAAAAGTAAATTGTAAAGTCCTCTAACTTCAATAGTTAAGGGAAGTAGGGTCGAATCCACAGGGAGACAGAGTTTCTAAGTCAATATTCAGCCAAACAGCTACTTCAGACAAAATCAGACAAGAATCAGCTAAAGTACTATTTAAACTAATGAAAGCAAAATAAAAGTGGGATTTAAACTATGGATTAAAGGTTTAAGGCATTAGTTCGGTCCACCATGCTTATACTAATCAAAAAGGTCAAATAACTATCAATACCTAAGTCAAGAGTCGAGAGATTAGAGCACGTGTTAAGCTATGGTTAAGTCTTAACGCTCATAATTCAACATATGCCCCATATTCACTAAGATAATCAGAATTACTGATGTGTACTAGGGCCTCTAAAAGTAAGACGGATCTGTGCAAACAATTATTAACCACAAGCAATCAATTAAACTGAACAATAACATTAATCACTCACCAAGAACAAATCACACCATAATCACTCTAATTAAAACCTAGAAACTAATAGCAATTCTAATATGAATCATGGTATAAACATGGTTTTCCTCCCTAGAACCCTAGAAATATGACTACTCACTCATAATTGAATCAACAATAATAAATCTAATATAAAAACCTAGACTTTGCATCATGAACGAATTAAATAATCAAACTAATAAATCAAGAAATAACTAAATAAATTAAGCGAGAAGAACAATACCGAATGACAGAAAGCAATAATTGTAATTCAAATAATCCGAAGTTTGATCTCCTCCAAAACTAATCTAAAGTGTTTACTCTAAGAAAGCATTTAAAACTAAACTAAGAACAAGGGAAAAAATAAAATGTCTTCAAAATAATAAAGCTTAACTATTTATAATAAATCCTAAACTAATTAAAAAATGGAAAGCTCTGCGTGCCCCGCCCGATCGGGCTAAACGGCCCGACCACGTCGGGCGGAAATCCTACTATTTTGCTTCAACTTGCAAAGGCCATATCTCTCAAACCAGAAGTTCGATTGGGGCGTGTGACCTATCATTGGAAAGCTCATGAAGTCTAAAATCCAAACCAATTAGAATTTCTTGATTATAAATTTTATATCAAGAGTTATGATCAAAATAGTGAACATGTGTCACTTTTGGCACTTCTTTCACTAACTCTTTGCCTCATTCCAACTCAAAATTGTCCCAAACGGATGCATTGTGATCCTTGTGTAATCTACCTTCATCCTTAATGATTAATAGGCTAGATCCTTGATAATCATGATCAATTTGTATCAAAATAACCTGAAAACCATCGAAACACACAAACAGGGAGTAGTAGAGCGCAACTTGCGTAATTCATGTCATTATGCACCTAAATGCTCTAAAAAGAGTTCTAAATGCATCTAAAAACTATATATAAATGTGATACATCATAGTGAAGTACTGATATCACGTATTTATATAGACTTTTCTCCCTTGTTTACAAGCTAATTTGTGCGTCATTGGAGCTCTTCGGAGCTATTTTGTGCTAACTGTCGTATACAGTTGTGGTTTTGTGTTTTAGTGTTGAATTGCAGGTTTTAGGGAGTTTTCTCCTTATTCCCGAGCTATTTGGAAGCAACCACGGCTTTACGAGATGTTACGAGGCACGTAGGATGGCTCACGAGCTTTATGGGTAGTTTAGGAGATCCCAAAACCTCTAAACGTGAAGAATTGAGAGCCAAAGAGTCAAAAAGGAGTCTTCCGTACTCTGATCGGGCAAAAATGGCCCGATCGGGCGAAGATCTTATGATCGGGTACAGAAGTTGCGGACCCGATCAGGCAAGCCCTGCCAGATCCGATCGGGCGAGAGACCAAGTGCCCAGACCCGATCTGGCACCTGCTGCCCGACCCGATCGGGTGGGGAGCCCCTAGCTCTCGTTGTGCTGCTGCGTACATGGGGAGCAAGCTGGGCCATTTTGCTGTGGACCCGATCCGCGACCCGATCGGCGCTGGATCGGGTGGGCCCATTTCATCTCCATCTTGCGTTGCTGCTGCTGGGCTACCAAAAGGAAGTTGGTCGAAATATTTTACTATAGGCCCGATCGGGTGGCCCTTTGCCCGATCGGGTCCCATGCCCGTAAATGCAGTTTTTCTTTATTTTATTCCGTTTTTAATTAGGCTTTTGAGGGGTAGTATAAATACCTTTTCCTCATTATTTTAGAGAAATCTTTTTCTCTAGTTTATTTCTCATAGTTCTTAGCTTAGTTTTATTTAGTTTAAACACTTTAGATTAGATTAAAGGTGATTGAACCTTGGATTCGATTTCAATAAAAGTTCTTGCTTTCTGTCAATTGGTATTCTTCTCTACTCTAATCTCTTTTATTATTCTTAATTGCTTAGCTTTAGTATTTAATCATTCATGATGCAATTATTAGGGTTTCCAATTAGTTTTGTTATTGTCAATTCAATTATGAGTGAGTAGTTCTCTTTCTAGGGTGTTAGATAGGGAAGCCATGTTTATATCATGATTGTTATTTAGATTTCTATCAATTTCTAGGGCTTGATTAGAGTGATTGTGATGTGATTTGTTCTTAATTAGTGATTAATGTTAGTGGCCAATTTTATTGATTGCTTGTGGTTAATAGTTGTTTGCACAGATCCGTGTTACGATTAGAGGCCTAGGACACATCTGTAGTTCTGATTACGTTAGTGAACATGCGGCGTATGTTGAACTATGAGCGTTGAGTCTTAACCATAGCTCAACACATGCTCTAATCACTTGACTCATGACTTAGGTTTTGATAGTAGTCGACCTTATTTGATTGGTATAAGCATGGTGGACCGACCTAATACCCTAGGCTTTTATTCCATAGTTAAATCCTCGGCTTAATTTGTCTTCCTTAGCTTAATCTTTAGTTCAATTAATTCTCCCTATTTTCATCTGAAGTAGCTAGTTGATCGAGTATTAATTTAGAAACTCTGTCTCCCTGTGGATTCGACCCTGCTTTTATTGACTACCATAGTTAGAGGACTGTAGGTTTATCTTTGATTAGGTGATACGACTAAATCCTATCAAGCACCTAGAATGCAACTATATGTTTAGGAGGAAGAGTTATACTATTTAATAGGAACTAGGAACTAGCTAGCTATCAAAGGAACTTGATATTTCTACCACTGGTTTGAGATAGACATATTAAAATAGAAAGGAATAGGGATATCCTTTATAAACGTTACCTAAAGAAATAATTGGAAATTTTAGCTACGCCTTTGATGTCTTTTACTGGCAACATCCTTTGCATTATATGTTATTAAATGTAGATGCCTGGTCGGTTTGCATTGTGGGAGATTTAGGATGAATGACTGATGGATAAATTTGTAAGAACACAATGATTTTGAAGAGTCGCTATCAACTTTTCCCTGTTTATAGTTTTTGTCTTCACTTCACTGCCTTAGTTTAGCTACATTATTTTCGAACCTTATGCAAATGGATCTTATCTATTCCAACCTACTATAGACTAGGCAACTAGGAAGATGAGTGCAGCCCACGCCGCCGCCAGTAAAAGCAACTTTATGCATCAGCCGGTCAACAACAAAATAGTTAAACACAATAGCTTAACGACCTCCACTACGGGTTTGGACCAAAAATGTATTCTTATTTCACGTATAGTTCTATCTTTGTTAACTTTAGCTTCATATTTTACTTACCACTTATAGAAATGTTAGTAAATTTTATTCTTTTTGTACCTTATCTTGCAACATAAAATAAAATATTAAGTGCCTATTAGGATCTCGAGGAAAAAAAGTTATTAAGTGCATGACGGAAATAATCTTGAGCACCGAGGTACCTAACAATAGGCAAGAGGGGCACGACCTTGTAATTCTTTGCCAGCTGATTACCAATTTGGTAATACTTTTAGGTTATGTTATTAACCTGATTTGGGGTATGCATTACTTGTCATATTAGACAAACCCTATCTGTTTTGATACTTCTAGAAAATTTTGCTAATTTTGTTAAATGTATCATCTTCAATTCCATTGATTTCGTAGTCTTTTTTTTCTTTTTCAGCTCGCCACTCTATTCGTGAAGGATATACGCCTTATTTGTTGTGAATTACATGAAGCTTAACTGCTCAATTGGTGATCTAATAGCAATATGGAGCAATTGTAAATCTTTTGCAACTAGCATTCTAAGTTTGATGTTATAAGCAGCTCAATGAGGCTTCTAATTAGGCCATTTTGATGATGTAACTACACTATTCATATTTAATAGAAAAATAGGTTTTTTTTGCCAATGACATGTTCTTCAGGTTGTCTGCAACCTAGCTTTGTTGTGTGTATGAAAGTAAACTAGAATGGTATATTGATGGTTCAAGAAAAGCATACATGCAAACAATTTGTTCTCAAGCTCTTGCATATGATATACCCTTTGGCGGCATTTATATTCAAGGAGGTGAATGTGCTCACATTGTGGATAAATGCCGGAATCTCATCCGAAACCAAGATTGGAATGTTAGGAACACCCATTGCTATAGGAAAGGAAATAAGGTCGCAGATTGGTTAGCCAACCAAGGAGTAATTCAGAGTCACGGGATGATTGAATACGACCAACCACCAACGGGGTTAAATCAGATTCTCCAAGACGATATAGTAGGGGTGGCTCTGCCACGTCTGGTTAACTTATAATTTTAGTTTTGTTTTTAGCTGGGCTTGGCCCTCATGTGCACCCAAAAAAATATCGCACTTTTACAAGCAATGTCATAAATCCTGCTAAGCTTTTCACGAAATTGGATCTAGCAAATGTCATAAATCATTAAATGCCGCTATAGGTTTTAGCGGCTTTTATAAAAGCCACTAAAACCTTAAATAGATGTCGCCAATTCCTAGTTTTGTTGTAGTGATAGAGATTTATTATTGTAATTGTTTGGCTTGCTTTGTGGCGCAAACCCTTCCTAGAAGGTGTGGAGTTGCTAGGCTTAGCCTGTGTGTATCTTAGAGGTGGAGTTTTTATTCCCCTTTGTTATCAATTTACTTATTTGCCAAAAAAAAAAAACTCATACGCCAAAGCAGGTTGAACCAATTAGATTTAGGGATTTTCTATGATGTACCCCTGTGGTTTTACGTTTTCTAAGTTGTGCCCCATGAATTTTAAAACTCTCTATTGTACCCTTGGTCTTACCTTTTTTAATCAATTGTACCCAAATCCATCTTGATGCGAATTTAGTTTTCAGCGTTCTACTTCTCAGTTTGATGAGATTTTGTTTTCAGAATGTGATTTAAGGGTTTTTAAGGGTTTTTGACATGTTTAACTAATGAAAAAGTGCGTCTTTACCTTAGTTTTACATGTTGGAATTTCTGCTTTGGGTACAACTGATTAGACTATGTATATTCAAGGGTATAATAGGGAGATTTCAAAATCGTGGGGTACAACTTAAAACCATAAAACAACAGGGGTATATCATAGAAAAAGCCTTAGATTTAAATGAGTATTTGTAAGAAAGAGAGATGAGCAAAATAAGATTGTTAGATATGAGGTAAGACTGGGCGCCTACGATTTTTCTCAGATGTTAGGGATTATTTATGAAGAAACATACTTCTAAATTGTTGGTACAACGAATTTGAGATTTATTGTAAACTTAATGGTTTCAGATGGACTACAAATGCGACATATGGAAGTTATTACGACATATCTATATGGGTCACTCGATGTAGACATTTACATGAAATTCCTTGATTCGTTGAAATTACTAGAAAAACACAAGTTGAGAGAAATGTTATCCATAAAAATAAAACGATCACTTAATATATTAAAGCAATCTGACGAATGTGCTATAACCGTCTTAGTGAGTACCTCTTGAAAGAAGGATTCAAAACAATCAAATTAGTCCATGTGTTTTCATCAAATGATCTTAATTAGATTTTGCCATAATTGCGGTTTGGGTAGAGGATTGAAATATCATTGAAACTCCTAGAGATTTTGCCATAATTGCGGTTTGGGTACAGGATTGAAATATCATTGAAACCCCTAGAGATTTATACATGATACTTGATGAAATTATTTGAGATGAAAGACCTGAGAAGACAAATTTTTGTCATGAACTGCAATTTGAACACTTAAAGGATAGAATTTTTGTTCATTAATGAAACTAAATGGAAAGAATTTTGAAGCCCTTTTACATGGATAAGGGTCATCTAATAAGCTCTCCAATGATATTTCGATCTTAGATGGTAAAGGCGATCCGGTCCGACTGCGAGAAAAACTAGGAAATCCTAAGGCCGAAAGTACCACATATAAGTGCAATTGGTGCCTTAATTTACCTAGATACAATAATTTACCAACAAAGAGAGAATGGAATAGAATGAAACACTTATATCAATACCTTCAAGGAACGCGTGACCTCGAATTATTTTAGCAATCACAATGAAATGCACCACTCATCAGAAGCGTAGATGTCGGGTACCGGTCTGATCCAAAAAAGCTGAATCATAGTCTGGATATCCACAAAACAAACTTTGACTGCTCTTTATGAAGACAGACGAGAACGCGTATGGATGCGATCAATGATTAGCCAAATTCAAGAACAGTGCAGGATGAGGTTGGTCACAAAAAATCAATTTGTAATCTATGAAATTAACATTACTTGCATCACCCAAGTGAATGAAGGGTATTTCAACGGAAACAAGACTAAACATTTATCACCAAAACTCTTCTTCACACATGATCTCCATAAGAAAGGAAAACTTGATATTCAACAAATCCAATAATATTATAATGGAAAATTTGTCAGGAATTAGTCAACCTTTGCGTTGACCGCTTTTAACAAGTCTACCTTAATTTATTCCATTAACAAGTAAACCTTGTAGCCACTTTTCTTTTAACAAGTTTTTTTACAGGTTACCTGTTATTAACTTGTTAGTTTGGGTCACTTGTCCACTTGGCTTGTTTTAAGTAGTTTAAAATAATTAATTATTTTTATTTTAATTCTTTCTTCCCACACTTTTATTTTTCTTTCCCTGTCCTTCGATCTCTGCCCCCCACTCACTCTCTCAAATAATGAGAATCTCTCTCTCCTGTCCTCTCCTCTCTAATCTGCTTTCACTTTTCCCTTCACTCTTCTCCTCTCTTCAATTTCAATATGTTTCAAGCCAAAAATCCAATTCGTCCTCGTTCGAGTTAATAACCTCCAATAAAAAAGATTCCAATAATGTAGTAGAACTCCAATTGCACAATTTTCTAATAATGGAGACATAAGTTTCGAGATTATGTCGAAATCCGATTTCTTTAACATTGCAAAAGAATGAAAAAGCTTGTTTTGGGTCAGTTTTAAAAGTATTGAGCATTTGAATGACCCTGTTGGTGTTTAATTGATGCAAATGATCCTCTAAATCACTATCGCTAGTACTAAAACTATTGGGTAATGGTAGTTCATCTTCATCAGAACTTGAATCAGTGAGCCATCAACTTAATTGGGCAGCTGCAAAAGCGGATTTTTCATGAATATTGAAGTCAGGTAAAGGCGAATATTGTTGGATTTATTGATGTTGATTTTAGAGAGTTTGCGATGGAGTAATCGGATCATGTAATGGAGCTATTTACTTGCGGATTTGACATCGGCGTTTGCAGTGGTGAAATTAAGGTTTTGGAAAGTGGTGGAGGAGGAAGAAGTGGAGAAATCTTTGTCGGATGAGGAGGATGGGTGGTGTTGGGCGGTAGGAATGGTGGTTCTTGTGGTGTTGTAGTGGTTGGCAAATGTGGGTCACAATAATTCTGAGTGTTTGGGCACCTACCTCCTTTCTTTCTTTCTTTTTTCTTAGTTTGGTAACAATGGCAGAGTTATTTAATTGTAATGGGGATGGTTGGGACTTGTGCAATTTCTGAATTGGTTGTGGGTATTTATAGAGTGAGTAGAACAATCTAGAAACTTTGGCCATGGAAGGGGTTGAAGTTGAATCACAATTTTTATCTTATTTTATTTTGTGTTCATCCATATTTTGAGTATTTTGGTTGAAGATTTTTGTCAAGAGTTGGTAATTTGCTGGAAGTTTTGTAGGGAGGGAGATGATGTTTTGGAGAAATTATGATCGCTCATCCAATTTTTTGATGAGCTGCGTTAGTTGTGCATGTTTTATGGAGGTTGAAGAATTGTGATGGAGAAGAAGCTTTCTTCCTCCTCCTGTACCTGTTGTGTACTACTACTAGTCATTAGTCATTATTATTATTTCTTTTTTTTTAATTCTTTTATCTCTTTGTTGTTTTATAGTACTAGTATGCAGTTACTTTATTTTTCTCTTTTCTTTCTTTTTTGTTTTTTATTTTTTGAAATATCTATTTTAAAATTTAAAATGTTCAATGATAAAACGACATGTGTCACTTTAACCTGTTCAAAAGGTTAATTAAAGGTGATAGCCGGTTTTGACTTGTTAAAAGCGGAGAGTATACAAGGTTGACTTGTTAATAGAATAAATTAAGGTAGACTTGTTAAAAGCGGTCAACGCAAAGGTTGACTTATTCCTGACAAATTTTCCTATTATAATCTGGCAAATCTATTCATAAAAAGCATTGCTGTTGACAGATTCGGAGAATTGTTGCACAAAATTGGAGTGCGCCACCTATGTAATATACGTTAATTTCAAAGGAAGTACTATATGCAATAGACTCTTTATTGCTTCATTTAGGTTTTTATCACATTGTGTTTTTTCTGACAAGGTTTTTCTAATGAGGTAGTGTTGAACCCTAGTTTTGATAATGACAAAGGAACAAAGACAAAAACTTAGTAATAAACTAACAAATTGTTGAGTGAATGGAACTATGCAAGGTATCACCAAATTGAGTAAAGAGAATGCTAATCCTAAAGAAGAAATCAAGTGAATACACTAGATTTTGAAGACTAAGTGAAAATGATTAAGTAATTGATACTAGAGTTACATAGGAGCAAAAGAAACAAGCAAAACTTTTATCTTTTAGTTCCTATGTAAGAAACGAGTAAGAATTATTAAGAAATACCTGACTATGTAAAGAAAATTTTTATTTGTTCCTTTGTAAGAAACTGACATGTTGACACAACTAAAGAAACAAAGTAGGAGTCATAGGGACTCGGTTTTTGTCATAAATTTCAAAAGGGTAAGTTTAATATGCTAAAATGTATTCTAAATCAGTTACGTAACAAGGCAAAATTCTAGGAAGTTCTAATTGATATTATTGCCTGATGAAAACGGTTTTAAAAGCTATATCCTTTGACTAAGTAAAATAATTTGTCTACTTTTCAAAATAGAATCTATTGAGATTATTGTGGTTAAATTATGATATTACTGTTAAATAATTAAGAAATATCAGTTAAAAAACCGAAAGCCTAGAGTTAATGCTTAACTCATTGCTAAAGTTTAGGAAGTTGTTACTCTGTTAATACGTGTTAATACACACGTTCAAGATGAACGTGGTGTAGTGGGTGGTTATGCAACTTATTTCTCATGCTAAGGAACAACATGTGCTAATGTTCTTAATTCACTAACACATGTTTAATCTCAGGTTTTTGTCTATGAATGATATAAATATACAAGCTCATTTAAGTTTCAATTTGTGACTAACTAATTGTTTTAAGTGATTAATCTTATAAGTCGTTTGTTCCTTTGTCTTCTTACTCTATTCCACTTAATTAAATTGTAATTGCAATTTGGATTTTGGTGCAAGAGGATTTTGAGTGAATCATGTATAAGAGAAGGTCTGAGTGAAGCGAGTAGACTTCGAGTGAAGTTGAGAGGAACAACTATTCAACATCTTGACTTTAGGAACTCTAGCCCTGATATAGGTTGTTTAAAGGTATTTGGTCTAGTTAGTGAAAGAGTTAACTTCAAAATCTCTTGTGGTGTAGGTCGTTTATTCCTATTGAGCATATGATATTCTTCCTCGTAAAAATATATCTTGTTCCTTTAGATTGCTTTTATATTTAAGTTTAAATTTCGCAAAAATTACGTTTATTTTTCATACATACAATTGACCCCCCTCTAATATTATTCTTTGTGAACTAACAAGTACTCCATTTGAAAGAAGGTTGTACTTTTTTTCCTTAGCTATGATTTTTCGCACTACATTTCACTAGCAAGTGTTTACGAGACAATTTAGAAAACAGTAATTATTCAATAGGGAGTATTGAGAATACTATTGATGATAACGCCTTTTGCATAGAAAGATGAATAATAAATGATGCTTATAAATAAGGGGTTCCACAATATTGTGAAACTTGCCTTATAGATGGTTCGTCTTCCTACAATTCATTTCCTATCTTTTTCTACAGTTTTTTGCATCTCTTAGCTCTCATAAATATAATATAATAAAAGTGAAGTGAATTGAAATGAACGGAAAATAAATAAGGAGAACAAACCGATTTTGTTTAGGCAGCCCAATTCTCCATAAAAAAGACAAAAATACCCTTAACATCTAGTAACCTATAAATGAGAACCGCAACCTCTGGGACCCAGCTCACCAGGTTGTCACCTTGGAAATTCGTGCCCTTAAAAGCAGCATCTATCACATCAGTAAAGAGTCTTTAATTCCTACCTACTCACTACATTTGCTTACAAAAGCCCTACATCATCATTCCCATCACAAACTTCCCTTGCTGATTTAAGCATCAAAGGGGCTACTATCGAAAAACTCGCATGCCAATCTTTTATTGATTTTGCAAGTTCTATCAGCTAGCACATAACTCGAGCCAAAACTACATGTGATCATTCCAAAATCATCCATCATCTCATCTTATGTCAAGTTTCTTGATAGAAACATATTTTTTTTTTGAGGGGTAAGAATAGTAAACTCCATGAAGCCGAAAAACCAAAGTGAGAAGGCACGAAAGCAGGTAGCGGAAACCGGTAGCACAGCTCAGTGACAGTCTGACACCACCGCTTCACATATGCAACTCCTTCCGTTTTTCTTTTCAAAAAAAAAGCGCCAAATGAAAATAACCCATCCATTACAAAATTGACAGGAGATTGAAAAAGGAAGTAGTGATAGAGAAACAAGAATGGCGAAACCAAAGCGGAGGTAAAAAAAAGAGAGAGAGAGAGAGAAAGAATGGAAGGGGGTATGATATCAGTAGATAGATGGGGAAAGGGAAGCCAAGCTTACTTCTTAACACATCTCCATTCTGATCATACTACCGGACTCTCTTCAACCTGGTGTAATGGACCCTTATTTTGCTCTCGTATCACCGCAAAGCTCTTCCCACTCAAATTCCCAGAATTTAACTTCTCTTTACTACGTGTTGTTGATATTGGTTCCTGGCATCATCTCTCTCTTTACTCTCCCTCTAATTCCTCTCCTTCTTCTCTCCATTTTATGCCCATTCACGCTCTTCACTGCCCTGGTATTCTTATTCCCTCACCACCTCTCTTCTTTTCATTTTTTTTATATCCTAATTTTCTCTATACTTTGTCTTCTTAATGCTTGTCTTTCATCGCTGCCTGCATTTGTATTGCCGATACTGATAGAATTTGTATATGATCTGTTTTGGTGTAATTTACTGATGTTATTGCCTTTTTTTATCCTGAAATTTTCGTGGATTGCTTGTTTGAAACTCTCACATTATACTAAGGGCCCTTTTTACTTCACCTTGTTTTTATTTGTAGTTAATTGAATCTATTTATACCCAATTGAACTTATTTATACTGAATTGAACTTATTTGTAGTGAACTGTATCAGAATTATAAATTATATATAGCCAATAGTTAGTTACACATTGTAAGAGTTAGATAGACTCATATCAAGTTTGTTAGCTAGCTTGTATATATAGTAGCTTTGTCCATATCTAAAGTCGATTAGCTCATTTCATTCTCTTAATAAAGATTTCCTTCTTCTCTCCAAACTCTCATATTATCTTTGTATGAGCTTGTACATGGTATCACAGCTTGTATCTCATCTGCTTCATTTCAGCTACTTCAAATACTGATTATGATTCTGTAATTTCATTTCATTTGTTTGACTTCACATATCATCTTCCTATACTTCAATTTCAGTTGCGAAATTTCTTGCAATTGCAATTTTTCAAGGCAATTGCGAAATTATCTTGCAATCTGTTTACTCGCATTTGATTTGTGATTCATTTCTCCTTCAACATTATCAAGATTACAAATAGAAGAGGAATTCAATCTACTCCTATTTCTTCATCCAATTCTGCGATTTCGTCAAATGGAGGTAGTTCCGACAATCAAATCCCTATTTAATAGCAAATTCCGATAATCCTACTTCTCTAGTTTCTGCTCCATTTACTTGACATAATTTCATTAGATGGAGCCGTAATGTGAAACGTGCTTTAATTGCTAAGAATAAGGAAGGATTTGTTACTGGATTCATTCAGAATCCTACACATAAGGATTTTGAAAATGGAAGAAAGCTGATTTCATGGTGATGAGTTGGATTTTAAGCTCCATGAGTGTTGAACTAGCTGATGATTTTGCTTATTTGAATTGTGGTCTCAATTACTAGAGAGATTTGGACAATCAAATGGTCCATTGATTTATCAGCTTAAGAAAGAAATTGAGAATATGAAACAGGAAATTCGTCTATTATGACATATTATGGGAAGATTAAGAAGCTTTGGGATGAATTACAATGTTTAAGAGCTTTGCCTATATGTACTTGTGGTGCTCTTAGTACATGTACTTGTAATTTTCTTAAGGGGCTTGCTGATTTAGACGCCGAGGATCAGTTAATACAATATTTGCTTGGTTCGAATGGAGGATTTAATACTACCATTAGGAACATACTCTCTATGGATCCTTTACCTAGTATGGATAGAGCTTTCTCAATATTTGAAACAAACAGAAATTAGCATGTTTCAACACATTCTCTTAGTAGTGCATTGGCTGCTCAAAGAATGCCTAGAAAATTTTTTCTCACCATTCTCAGCTTGGTATAAAGAAGGATTGGAAGAAAAATGTGACACTCTAAAGGCAGGGGACATACTATTGATCAATGCTTCAAGCTGATTGGCTATCCTGAATGGTACAACTCCATCAATGCTTCGGGCGCGGAGCAAATCGCCTCCTCTGGCCGAGGCGAGGCGATTTCCCTCAAGCGAGCAGAGGCGCACACTTCCAACCGCCTTGTGAGAGACGCACAACGCCTCTGCCTCTTGTAAGGAACATGCAAGAAATAGAGCTGAGAATAAATCTGACAAACTACCAATTTTTAATTGAAAATAACTCTTACCCAAGCTTTGTAGATAAATTTCGAGCCAAAGCCCTTAATCAATTGTGTAAAATTGAGTCTATTAAATCTATAAATCAAAACCCTAATTCGTTGGTGTACCCTAATTTTAGGAATCGTGATTAGGCTATACTGTGGCCACCGACTTGCTAGATAACACGGAGGTGGCCAACGACCACTTTGTGGCCGCCGACTTGCTAGATAACACGGAGGTGGCCAACGACCACTTTGCTGGTGGTTCTGGTCCCGAATCCGCCGGTGAACGTCGCTAGCGAATAGATTCATCACTGGATCCTTCGATGATGAAGGGTTTGTTTCCTTCAATGATGATGTTGGGTTTGATTCATTCTCTTTGATATTTTCTTTTCCATAGCTGTAAGCACGTGCCTCCCACCACCCCATTTTGATTTCATTAAGAAGCTTTTTTGTTCTTTTTTTTTCAAAGGAAGGCTTTTTATTTAAAATATAGTATTTTATTTCTTCCACTTAAAATTTAATACCAAAAAGATAGATGAATAAAAATAGGAAAGAAATGAGGAATAGCGGTGCGCCTCGCCTACGAAAGGCACGCGCCTTTGCCTTACGCCTAGGCTCCAGAGGCGCATTTTGCGCCTCGGTGCGCCTTGCAGGGGTCTAGAAATACTCATTCTTCCTCTCATAGATTGGCTGCTAATGTACATAGCTATTGTGGTGATGTGATGCGTGATTCTCCTTGTGATCAAACTCCTGATTATCACATTAAAACCGATCCTGAAATGCTCAATAACTTCTATCAATAGTTCATGAAAGCTATGAAAGGAAAATCACATGCTCGTAGCTCTTAAACCGGAGGTTCTTGTTCTGGTACAACCTCATTTGCCAATTTTGCAAGTATTATCTCACACTCCTTTCATTATTCAGTTAATAACAATGGTAATCATGGAGTTTGGATAATAGACTTTTCTTCTAAACATTAAAACCTTATATTCTCCTATTAAGGTTGGTCTTCCTGATGGTACTTTCAAATCTGTTCATTTCAGTGGAACAATTTTTCTCACTGAAAAATTGATATTATATGATGTGTTGTTGATGAAGGATTTCAAACACAACTTATTATCTGTTGTCAAGCTATTAGATCAAACAGGTATTGGGATTATATTCTCTTCTCGCTAATGGTGATATATGTTCCTCTATTTCTACCTCATCTCTTACACGTAGAAATTCTAATAATGTTGACGTAGTGCAAACCTCACATCTTATGCTTCCTAATAAGACTGCCACTAGTGTTAATACTAAAAATAACACTACTCTTCCTTTGGCTCTTATTCATGCTAGACCAGGGCATCTTTCTTTGTCCAAAATGAAGCATGTTGATGTTTGTAAATGTCAAGGTCAGAGTGAATATAATTGTGAAGTGTGTTTTTGTCTTAAACAACACAAACTTCCATTTTCTATTAGTGATCATAGAGCTTCTTGTTGCTTTAAGCTTATTCATTTAGACCGTGGGGTCCTTATAGAGTAGCATCTCTGAATGGAGCTACTTATTTTCTTACTATCTTGGATGATCATAGTAGAGTTACTTGGACTTTTCTGCCCTATAGTAAACAACAAGTCTTATAGGCTATTATGAATTTCTTTCATATGGTAGAAACTCAATTTCATGTTTCCATTAAAAAAGGTTTAATCAAATAATGGCTTAGAGATTATCAAGAATGAATGTCTCAAATTTTTTGGTTCCAAGGGTATATTTCATCTCAGATTGTTGAGCCTAAATCTTATAATAAAAAATGACTCTAATTGGGTTATATCTATGCACAAAGAGCTCCAAGCTCTAGAAGACAATGATACTTGGGTTTTAACCTCTCTTCCTCCTCGTAAGAAAGTTGTTGGATCTAAATGGTTTGATAAAACCAAGCTTCATCATGATGAAGCATTGAAAGACAAAAAGCTAGGCTAGTTGCTATTGGCTATCAACAAATAAAAGGTGGGGATTTTACTCAAACCTTCTCACCAGTGCTGGATACAATAAGAGTTATGATTGCTTTAGCCGCTATCAACCATTGGCCCCTTTGCCAACTGGATGTAAACAATGCTTTTTTGCATGACTTTCTAGGTGAAGAAGTTTATATGGTGCCACCCGCAGGTTATATGAAAGCTAAATGTGGACAGGTTTGCAAACTGAGAAAATCTCTTTATGGCCTTCAACAAGCCTCTAGACAATGGAATAAAGAGTTAAGTAAATTGCTTGAATCCTTGGGTTTTGTTCAATCAAAACAGGATTCTTCTCTTTTTTTACTAGAAAGCAAAATGGGGAATTCTTGGGCTTGTTGGTATATGTTGATGATATATTACTCACAGGCACTTCTTTGTCTCAAATTAATGAGATAAAACATTCTCTACACATGGCTTTCACTATAAAAGATCTTGGCAACGTGCATCATTTTCTTGGTGTTGAAGTTAGCAGAGATGATAAAGGATTTTTATTTCTTTAAAGAATTATATCAAGTTGGTTCTGGTATGGAAGATTGCATAGCTGCTTGTGCTCCTTTGTCTAGTGGTGATCTCTTAACTGAACCTAACATCTACAGAAGACTGGTTGGTAGGTTATTGTATCTAGGTCTAACTAGACCAGATTTATCTTATGCTGGGCAACGTTTGAGTCAATATATGCATTCTCCTAGGGTTCCTCATTTGAGAGCAGCTCTACATGTCTTGAAATATCTCAAAGGTACTCTAGATCATGACCTTTTCTATTCAGCTAGCACAGATTCCACTCTATAGTGATTCAGATTGGAGTTCATGTCAGGGAAACAAAACTCGGCCGTTACGTTACGTAACGGCCGTTATGTAACGGATTTTGAACTTGCCGTTACGCGAAATGCCGTTACGTAACCCCGCGATGAAATTCACGTCCAACTCGCCGCGTTGTCCGTTACGTAACGGTGACTCGCCGCATTAGAGCGTTTTTTTACCCGTTACATCCGTTACTATATGAAAATTGGTCAAAAAAAGAAAGGGAATATACGCATAGTAGCACAAAAACTATAGGGTCACACCAACGAAAGGAGAAAAACTTACCATGGGCTTCCAAGTTGAGTGATATATATGATTTAGTATCAATTTTTGTATATAATATGACATAAATCTCATGTTTAAAGTAATATTTTATTCACCATATGTGTAATCCACCCATATGATTGCTTTGGTCAAATTAAGTTATAAGAATACT
This sequence comes from Patellifolia procumbens, assembly GCA_947645195.1. Taxonomy (NCBI): domain Eukaryota; kingdom Viridiplantae; phylum Streptophyta; class Magnoliopsida; order Caryophyllales; family Amaranthaceae; genus Patellifolia; species Patellifolia procumbens. Next base: position 4,629,023 of record CANSGD010000016.1, read on the forward strand.
TATAAAACATCAAAAATGCCATTTTGAGGTTAAAATTCTAATTGTGTGAATCTTTTGAAAAAATTCACGCCGCGTCAACCGCGATTTGTCTTTTTTCGACCGTTACAAGCCGTTCCCGCGTCATCGCGACCGTTACCGCGAACGCGACGATATCCGCGATTTTCTTCCCTGGTTCATGTCAAGATACTAGTAGGTCTCTCAATGCATATGCTGTGTGTTTTTGGGATCTAATTTGATCTCTTGGAAAACAAAGAAATAACAAAGTATTAGCAAGAGTTCGCATGTCAGCTGCTGCCAGTGAAATTGTATGGCTACATGGGTTATTGGAAGATTTACAAGTTTAGATTTCACAGCCCATCACTCTTTTCTGTGCTCAACATCTTGCTCAGAACCCTATATACCATGAAAAGACACGGCATCTTAGAAGAGATATGCATTATATCAGAGAACAAGTGGAAGTTAATTTTATTCATACTGCTCATGTCTCAAGTCAACTACAACTTTTAGACATTCTTACAAAGCCTTTGGCTTCACCGCAACATCAATCTCTTTGTGGCAAGCTTAGACTTGGCTCCCAAGTCAAGCTTGAAGGGGGGATATCAGAATTTTAAATTATATATAGCAAATAGTTAGTTACACATTGTAAGAGTTAGTTAGACTCATATCAAGTTTGTTAGATTGTTTGTTAGCTAGCTTGTATATATAGTAGCTTTGTCCATAACTAAAGTCGATTAGCCTATTTCATTCTCTTAATAAAGATTTCCTTCTTCTCTCCAAACTCTTTCTCTCTCATATTATCTTGTATAAGCTTCTACAAACTGAGATTATATTTCACTGAATATTATTGTTTTAGGGGTGAAGTCAACATGCCTATATACTCTTCCCTCTGTTTCCCAACGTATTTTTCAATTCTTTTGGGCACAAAGTTTAAGGGGGAAGTTGTTGTGGGACTAAATTTTCAGTTATAATTGAAAACTGAAAAGTAAAGTAGTTGTGTATATTTTTTACGGTGTGTTTGGATAGACATATTGGAAGGAAAGGGAGGGAGGAAGAGGGAGAGGAAGGGGAGTTAAAGGGAGGGGAGGGGGAAAACTCTTTTGCTCCCATGTTTGGATAGCAGAGAAAGTGAAAGAAAGGGAAGGAGAAGACATTCTAGGGTTTGTAAAATTTCCTGTTTAACTATAAAAAAAAATAGATAGATTTTTAAAAGAAAAGGGGGCAGCAATTAGAAATCAAGGAATTTCATAAATTCTAGCAAATTTGGCAACATAATTTTTACAAGAATTTGTGAAGTAAAGGAGGAAAATAAATCAAATGAGAAGACAGAGGAGAAGAAGAAGAATATGATTCAGAAAGCTGATGTCGGCGACGGCGGCGAAGGCGGTGACGGAAGCAGCGATGGCCAGGTTGCTAATAGCAGAGGTTGTCGGAGTTAAATAGTTGAAATCTGAAAATTGGTCTTCAATGTCATTGATTATTACATTCTCAATTTCCTTCCAAATCTTTCCAATTTTGAAAAGATTTGTTATTTTAGAAAGGAAGGTACATAAATCCCTCCTAATCCTTTCCTTCCATCTCCCTCACCTCTATAAATTGCTATCCAAACAAGAGAAACTGCATCCCTCATAATAAGCTGATGTCGTTATGTCTTATGTGCTTTGAAATGTCCAGATTCATTTCTCATTGTCTGTCATTGAAGTTGTGTGAAATTTCTCCTGAGATTTTGACACAAGTAACTTTTGCTGTTGATTGTTATGAACAGGTGCTGTTATGTTTTTATTTAGGGGTGTGTTCGGACATGTGCTGTACACGGGTGATTTTCGTTGGGAAACAACTACTGACAGGTGCCTTAAAGCCAGGAACATGCTCCTTAATGCTCTTGAGGGTGCTAAAGTTGACGTCCTGTACGTGGACAATACCTACTGCAACCCTGCACACTGTTTTCCAACACGACAAGTTGCTGCTCAACAGGTACTTATCGTGTTGTTGAGTCTGGAACTTAACCTAGTCTACTTTAGGCACTGTACTTAGTTTCAACTATTTGGTCCTTCCAGGAGCCTTTTCTTGTAGCTAGTATAAAGGTGCTAATGCTCAGCATGTTAGTTACCTTTTAATTGAAATGACAAAGTAAAAGAAACAAATGTGTGCAGCAGCGAGCAAGTTGACCTTACCTTTCAGGTATCTAGTTTAAGTGATTGAGTCTGCCCGCTGACTTGGAACTCAAATAGTCCAGAGCAATTAGAAAAAAAATGTGATAGTCACTTGGGTGTTTTTTTTCCCCTGTAATATAAGAGCCGGAGATGGCCACTGCTGTATACATACTGATAAATTAATCTTGTGCCACAATGAAGAAAAATTGTATGACACTGTGAGGAGTAATGAAGTTTGTCTTATTGAAAAGGATGTCAGAATGTGATTATTATAATGGATTTATTACGATGGACACTTTTGACAGAGAAATGGATGTGAATAGACCATTTGTAACAGTCTGGATGGAAAAAGAGGAGGTTGTAAAAGATATGTGCAACTCCTTTGTGTAAAAGCAAGTTGCCTTAACAACTTCTAAAGCAGAGTAAGGGCTGTTCTGAGTTGCTTCTATTTTTGTGTTTTCATTTGGCAACTTCGTTAAGTTGCTATAAAATTCTTTTCGATTGAATTGCATGAATAAACTCTGAACTATAAATACAGGTTACAACTTGATTATCTTGAAACTTGTTATGGTTGCAGCCTTTAGTTTGACCTTTTAATTTTGTTCTTCGGGGGTACATCTATCCAAAACCTGAAGCTTAACTCTATAGAGACTCATCTTCCTGTCCCTTCACTGTTTCTTAGAGGTTGCAGATCTATGATTCAGGAAAACATAAAACTTTGCACCGGATACTTTCACTTAATGCATAAAGGAACATGTGAATCTTAGATTGCTTGCTACTTCAAAGGGAATTTGTCTCATAAAAGTTTGGGTCAAATCTCCAAACTAATATGAATGCTCCATTAATTAGAATGTCTTTTTTAATTTAATGCTCAATTCTGGCTGTCAAGAATCTTAATGTCATTATGGTTCACGGAAAGGGAATCATGATATCTCTGCTTTTGTAATCACTGTAGTATTTTCATTATGTATTTCGGTAAAGTAAATTCAGCAAAAATACATTTGTTTCTCTCTTTCTCTTTGTAAGTATATGATAGAGTTTCGCATGAATAATGACAAACTGTGGACAAATTGCTTCGACAGCAGCTAGAATTGCTTAATAAAGGTTAAGTGATCAGTGCATTGCTTTATCTAATATCTTTACCAGGGTGGAACACTTTAATAGCTGCTTTTCAGGTTATAGAGATCATTGCCTCACATCCAGAGCATGATATCATCATTGGGATCGACTCCCTTGGCAAAGAAGATTTATTGCTTCAAATTTCACATACTTTAAAGACCAAGGTTTGGATACTTTGATAAGCTTGACTTTTAGATGTTTTTTGATTGCATTCGGATTAGGTAAAGTATGTTTGAAGAAATCATAGAATGCATTGAATTTGCTAGGGGCTCTTTATGTGAATATTTCGAGTATTTGGTAGATATATTTCATGTAACGTTTGTGTATTCGTTGTTAGATAAATATGTTATGGAATAAGAATAAAGACATGTAGCTTCAAGTGTATGAAGCAAGCGACTAGGGTTGTGGTGTGCGACCATAGAAGGTCTCGAGGTGCGACTTGCGTCGCGGGGTGCGACATTGCTTCCCGCGAAGGCGATGTTTCATGTACTTCTTTAATTGACGGTTTTAAGTCTTTGTGCGGTTATCCATGTTTAAGAACGTAGTTGGAGGTTTCTTCTTTGATGAATGCATACAGAATCAGAATATCATTTTCTCTCTAAAAAAGCACTCAAGTATTCTCTCTCAATATTCACCAAAGCAAAGATTCATACGAGCGTGACTCTTGTTGTTCTTCTTTGTATCTCGGAAGTGAATTCCGTGCAACCCGTGCTTCGTATAGGGTCGGAATGTTGCTTTTGGGGAAAGTGTTTTCCAACACGCCGAGAGGATCTCGTCGTCATACATATGGTTTTCTTCTTTCCCGGTTACCAGCACTAACAATCCAAAATCAATATCTCTCGAAGATGGCAACGATTCATGAAATGATTTCGAATTTCCACAAGTTGGACAAGTTTGAAGGCATGAGTTTTACTTCATTGAGTCACCGAAGCCTATGTCGGATGATGAAACCATGGGGGCTACCCGGAAGAGGAAGAAGTAGGAGAACGACGACTGCATATGCTGTGGCCAAATTCTCAATGGTATATCTGATGATTTATTTAATATCTATCAATGCTATGAATCTGCCAAGGTTCTTTCGGATGATCTTGAGTCTAAGTATATGGCCGAAGATGCTTATAGTAAGAAATTTCTTGTTAGTAACTTTAACAACTTTAGGATGGTTGAGTCTATGCCAATTATACAACAATTTCATGAAATCTAAACAATCTTCGGAAGCTTTAAGCAACACGATAGTAGTATGGATGACACTTTCGTTGTTTCCTCAATAATAGACAAACTATCCTCCTCGTGGAAAGATGTTAGGAATAGTCTTAAACATAGGAATGGTGAAATGAATGTTGAACACTTGGGTGCTCATCTTCAGATTGAAGAGGGCATTCAGATTCAAGATGGACAAAAGGAGGGAAATCCTAATTCTTTCACTATTGACATGGTGGAGGATGGTAAGTCTAAGGATTCTAATCCTAAGAAGAGGGCTCATAATTTCACCAAGGGAAACCATGGTAAGAAACCAAAGTTTGGTGGAAGAGGACAATAAAGAGCTTTTTGGAAGTGTGGCGAGCCCGGACACTTCAAGAAGGATTGCACCATTTAGAAGAAAAAGATGAACAAGAAAGGTCAAGGTGGAGTGAAAGGCGAGTCTAGCCAATCCTAAACCAAGCAAGGACGATTGTTTATGGTTTATCGATTCGGGAGGTTTAAGACATGTAGGCAAGGAACGTTCTCTCTTCAAGACCTTCATGGAGGCGGATCATGAAGAGGTTCTTTATATGAGAATGATTCTACAACTCAAGTCTTAGGAGTAGGACAAGTATTACTAGTTTTTAGTTCCGGAAAATATCTTGTTTTAAGGGATGTTGTGTTTGCTCCGGAACTTAGAAAAAATATTGTCTCGAGAGCTATCATGGAGTGTATAGGTTTTAAGATGGTATTTGAGTCGGAATTTTTTTTTAATCTAAGGGTGGTTTGTTTGTTGGTATAGGTTACTCAATAGAAAGTTATATTTTATGTCAAATGATGATTTGATTCCTAGTTTTGATCCAAATATTGAGAAGTATAGAACATGCATGCTTTTCTCTCCGAAATAATGTGGAAAGGGATACTAATTTGCTTGATTTGGTGCATAGTGACCTATGTGATTTTCAAAGCACTCCTTCTTTAGGAAATAAGAAGTATATCATTCTATGTTGCTTAGACTCTTCGTTTTACTTCAAGTACCCGTGTTGGATCCTCGACACTAGGACACTTAATATTGGGCCAAAATCATTGAAATTTTCCACAAAATAGCCGAGTCTTACCCGTGTCGGACATGGGTACACGAGTTCGAGTAACATAAATCATAACTTTTATAGATGATTATTCTAGGTTGTGTAATGTTTATCTTCTATTTACAAAGGATGAAGCCCTAGACAAGTTTTAGATCTATAAAGATGAAGTAGAATTGCAACTTAATGACAAGGCTAAACGGTTTAGAACTGATAGAGGTGGTGAGTATCACGATCCTAGTTATTTCCAATCTTTAAGGATAGTACATGAAACAACCGCGACTTATATACCACAATAAAATGGTATAACGGAAAGAAAGAATATAACTTTATAAGAAATAGTAAATTTTATGTTATCCTATTCGGGTTTAAGTGATGGGTTTTGGGGTGAAGCGGTTTTATCGACTTGTTATATATTAACCCGAGTTCCAATGAAAAAGAACAAGGTTACCCTTTATGAATTATGGTACAAAAGAAAACCAAATCTAATTCACCTTAGAATTTGGGTTGTAGGGCAATTGTAAATGTGCTGGAACCTAAACGTAAAAACTTAGGGTGAAAGAGAAGATGAATGCATCTTTATAAGGTATGCTATTCATAGCAAGACCTATAAGTTCTATGTAATAGAACAAAATGACGTTTGGTCAATTTACACTATGGTGGAGTCAAGAAATGCAATTTTTGTTGAAAATAGATAAGAAAAATTGACTGGAATAATCCAAACTATGACCGTTCCGCCGAGAATAATCCAAACTATGGGTTATTCCTGTATAATCCCAACTACGGGGGAGATCTACCATAAATACCCCATTGACCTGCGTTAACCTATAACAACCGGTTACTTGGTCCCGTGAGCTGCACATGACCTTCAATGACATTTTTTCTTTTGTTTTTTTACCTTTAATCTCCTTCCCACGCTCTCCCAACCTACTGCCACCCTCTTCCCACCACCTCTCCCTTCCTCTTCCAGAAAAAAACACCTTCCCACTACCTACTACCACCTTCTCTCGGCACCCTTTCCTTGATTTAGTCCCGCCCGCCGATCTAATCCAGCTCAAATTCCTTGATTTGGTGGCAAAGTGATGCAACTCCCTTTAGTAAAACACTAACGCAATAATCCTTGTAATCACATCGCTGCAAAATCCTTGATAGTCTTAAAATTTTCAGCAGTATGTAAAGATAAAACTGAAAACGTAGTTGATGAGAAGGAGAGAGTGAAACTTGTCACTGATAGAGATTATCGAGACATAGGGCGAGCTTAAAGCCTTAAAGGTGGGACTTCGGAGTATCAATTACCACAAACTCCATCTCTTTTTTCCCCTTTAATTAATTCCTTAATCCATCTTTTATCCCCTCCTCTCTCTACTTTTCCTTCTTTTGTCTTTCATTGAACGGTATAAACAACGAGTTTTCTGCAATTCAACTCCCAACTCACTACTCCTGCTTCTACTTTTAATTTGTGCGTGAATGTTTGTTAATTGTTAGTGGGTAAACAAGAACACCCACAAAATTTTAAATTCAAAGTGAATATGATGGATGCACAACGAAAAATTACAATGTGCAACATTATCAATTTTCATAAATCCATTGAAGTCACTGCAGATGGTAAAAAACTTGGGGTGTTGCTGTTCATGGAACGTGTTTATAGGGAAATTTTAAAAATTTTAAAAAATCTAATTAGGAAAAATATTAAATTAAAAAATCATTTCTTCCTCTTTTTAAGTTTATGACTCTTTTTGTGTTGAATCGTTGATGTTTTGGTAGGAAGGTTGCTAGCAAGAGATGGTGAGTGTAGGTTGGCTGGCAGGTGTTTGACAGGGGCAAAGGCGGGGATGGGGATAAGTGACGGGGTGGAGGCGATTAGGGAGGAAGAAGATCAGTTGAGGTGGTCATGAATGGTAGTGGTGGTGAGAGGAGAAAGAAAAGAAAAAAAGATTTAAACAAATTACCCGGTTAACAGGTTACAAGTCACTTGGGTGTATTTGTGGCGGATCTTCCCTATAGTTGGGATTTTATAGGAATAACCCATAGTTGAGATTATTCTCACCGGAACGATTATAGTTTGGATTATTCCGGTCAATTTTTCCAAATAGATATTCATCAATTCCTAGGCCAAAGGATGTCAATCCTAGTGCCAATATTCAAGAAATTGATCGGTCTGTAATGACTAAGATTTAGATAACTCTAGATGAGAATGTAGCATCAATATAATAACCCCTAGGATAAGTAAAAGGGCTAGGAAGGAGAAACTCTTTGACCCGAACTTTCATGTATACTTAGTTGAGGGTAACTAGAAGTTCTATTTTAGCTAAGTTTCCATATGTTTTTAATGCGGAAGGTGATCCTTTATCTTTTTTATTAGACCATGTGATTTCAAGATGCTCCTTTTTTGGAAGGAAGCTATTGATGATTAGATGGATTCCATAATGGGGAATAAAACATGGGTACTTACCTCCTAAATGTAAACCAATTGGATGTGAATGTATATCCCGGAAGAAAATGAAAATTGATGGAACTATTGACAAGTTTAAAGCTTGGTGTAGTGGCTCAAGGCTTTTCTCAAAAAGCGGGGTATCGATTATTATGATACTTATGCACCCGTTGCTAGAATCTCCTTTATAAGATTGATGATCGCTCTTGCGGCTATACACAATCTTGTGATCCATCAAATGAATGTTACGACTGCGTTCTTAAATGGAGAGCTAGATGAGGAGGTTTTCATGAGAGAACCGGAACGGTTTGTCTCGAAAGGTCAAGAAAGTAAAGTTTGCAAACTAGTTAGATCTTTGTATGGGCTAAAACAAGCACCTAAGCAATGGCACCAAAAGCTTGGTGAGGTTGTGTTGTCTAACAAATTTAAGTTGAATAATTCGGACAAGTGCGTGTAAAGAAAATTTGATGACGCTGGTCATGGTGTAATGATTTGTCTATATGTAGATGACATGTTGATTTTTGGCACTGATTTGTTACAAGTTGAGTGGATAAAGGCTTTCCTATCTTCAAAGTTCCCCATGAAAGATTTAGGAGAAGCGAATGTCATCCTAAAGAAGCAATGGAAAATTGATTTTATTTCAAACACACTACATTGACAAAGTGCTTAAGAAGTTTAATGTTAGAAATTAATGCCTAATGATGGTAGTGCGGTGTCTCAACTTGAGTAAAGGGTCATAGGTTGTTTGATGTATGTTATGACGAGTATTAGGCCGGATATCGCTTTTGCGGTAGGTAAACTAAGTAGATATAATTGTAATCTTAGTATGAAACATTCGCAAGCTATTCGTTGTGTCTTAAGGTATTTGGGGAAAACCTAGGACTATGATTTATCCTACGGTGGATACCATTCGCTGTTAGAAGGTTATTCGGTTGCAAGTTGGATCTCTATTAGAGAGGATCATTCTTCCACAAATGGATTCCTATTTCTACTTAGGGGATGTGCTATTTCTTGGGCATCCAAGAAGCAAAGTTGCACAGTGGACTCCTCCATGACTTTTAGCAAATAGGCAGAGTGGTTAAAGAATCTCATGATTGAGATTCCTTTGTTGCTAGAATCGATATCGCCTATAGAGATACATTTTGATAATGATACACTTTGGCAAGGGCTTATAATCAAGTTTATAATAGTAAGTAAAGGCACATTGATATGAGGCGTAGTTACATCCAAGGATTTATCAAGGATAGTGATTTATCAAGGATAGTGTTATCCCTGTTGATTATGTGCGGACTACGTATAATCTAACATATTGTTTTACTAAGGCATTGGATAAAGCAACGGTGAAGAGGATGGCAATCAGTTTAGGATTGGAGCTCCTTGGTAATCACGAATGAGGGGTTCTTAACTTAACTCCCAATAAGACGTTGGGTCTTAAGTTCAGTAAGATGAATTCTTTCATTTTGATGGTTGAAGAACATTTGTAATCATCCTAAGGTATTGTTCTTGTTTATTATGATGTTGTAAAGAGGTTGTATATCTTAATAGGTCTCTTGTTTATGCTTTATCATAGTAGCATGTTTGTTAAGAGATCTACCTATGTAAGTGTGAGGTTTAGCCACTTCAAGTAGCTATAAAGGCATAGATTTGATACACTTATGAATGATACAGACACATGGCTTTAAGTAGGGATGGCACTGGGTAATGGACCTGACCCGGATCCGTATCCGTTTTGAGCGGATCTCGGTCCTCATAAATTGGACCCGTCAAATCCGGGTAGGATTTGGGTCCTCGCTTTAAAAATACAGATCTGGACAGGGTCCTAAAGTAATACCTAGATCCGGATCTGTTTACCTGTTTTTTTAAAAGTTATTTGTATAATCTTATCTCTTTTTCAGTTCAGTGTTAAGTCTAAAATACTTAACTCTAATATCCCTTGCGTTGCTCTTCACTTGTCGGTTTCCATCCAATCTTCCTCTTCCCTCACTCCACTGGTGCCGCTCTTCATTTACCGGCGTTGCTCTTTAATCTCCCACTCTTCATTACCATAGGTTATTGCTTTATGTTCTAATAATTTGTAGTGTTTAAAACTTTGTTGTTTATTTATCTTGAACTTTTAATGTTATGGTTGGATTTTTGTTGTATTAAACTTGAATGCTTGAACGTCAAAAAATGGAGATGAATGACGTTGTTTTCGTTGTTGGCAATCTTTAATTTTTGTGAAATCTGTTATTTGAGGAAAATAGGTAAGGATCCATTTTGTAGCCGTTTTGGACCCGAATCTGTATGAACCATATGGATCTGGATTCATGTCCTCATTTTTAATACTTTGTGGATCCGGTAAGGTCCGAGTCGCAGAGGACCCTACCCGGCTCCGACCCATTGCCACCCCTAGCTTTAAGTGTCAAGTTGTAATGAATTCAAGTTGTTGATCTTGTGTATGATATCTTCAAGTACTCCACTAATTTAGTTTAAAAAAGCGCGAGGCGCAAAATGTCCCTAAAGCCTAGGCGCAAGCCGCAAGGCGAAGACGCGCGCCTTTCGTAGGCGAGGCGCACTTGAAGTGCCAAAAACCTTGAAAAACAATTGTAGATTATATATCGAACTTAAAATAACATAAACATTCATTCATCATGCATCATGCATCAAAAGACATAAGAAAGCGTTTTTAATAGAATATCGCCAAAAACTCACATGTTCTTAGCAAAACTAAAAATCTTACAACTCAACAATGAAGTTTATAAAAAGAAATGTTTTTCATGATAGCCTAAAACACTAGAAATCCTCATCCTCCTCCTCATTATTATCACTATCATCACAATATTGCTCATCCTCCACGCCAACATCATCGTGCTCATCACCATAATCTTCCATCTCATCCTCCTCATCCAACATCACTACTCTACGAGATGCTTTAGGAGTAGAGCTACTAGCAACACCTTTTCCCCTTGTCAAATCTAGATGAGGGCACGACTCCATCTGTTGCTAGTCTTGATGCTCTAGTTACATAATTTGGCTCATGGGCTCCGGCCACTCTACCAACCTCACTCCATGTCAAATCTTCCCCATCAAACACAAGATTAACATCTTCATCCTCTTCATCCATTCTCTTAAGTAGCCATTCGTTGTTCTCATCATTATCCTTCAAAAGAATGGGATCAATGGTGTCTTTCCTCTTATATTTCCGCTCACAAGCACGATGGTATTTGACAAATACCATATCATTCAACCGACTTTAATCCATTCTGTTTCTCTTCTTGGTGTGAAGCTAGTGGAAGAGGAAAAATAGTAAGTTAGGTTATCCAGTTGAGTAATAATATATATTATAAAAGATAATATTAAATAAATAAAGCTACTTACAAGTTGAAAAACAGTCCAATTTCTCTCACAACCAGTGGCACTACAAGTGAGGCTAAGGACCTTATGACAAATTTTTGGAGGCTTGGTGTTGAGGCTCCATAGTAAGACCACCAATCCGCTATTAAAGACATTTTTATAAAATTTTATTGCTTTGGAAAACAACAAAAATATTGTGAACAAACTAATTTAAGAAAGAGATTACTGTTTACCCGAAGATTTTAACTTCCTATGCCCTATTGTCATAGCTGTGCCAAAGAGTGCACATGCATTTTTGTACTCATCCAATTCAAGCATAATCTTGTCTTGTACCTCCAACTCCGGTACTAACCTTCCAATGCAATCATACAAACCTTGAATCACTTCTTGACAACCTACTTTTTCAGGGTTGTCATAGTAGATATCCGGATTTAGAAAATAGACGGCCGCATGCAAAGGACGATGCAAAGGTCGATGAAGTTGACAATCCCACGTTGTATCAATGTACTCAAAGGCCTTCTTGTAATGTTCCTCTTTCATTGCAAAGCTCTTAGCAATAGTCTCCTTAGCCCTATACATGGCTTCATATATGTAACCCATAGGAGACTTCCTTTGTCCATCAACCATCCTAAGAACTTTGACAAGAGGGCCGGTCAACTTGAGTGTGTAAAGGATATTCCTCCTTAAAGTATCTTGTAAAAGATAGGAGACTACTTTCTTCCCTCCCGCTTCCTTGGGCCACTTAGATTCATTCCACTCCAAGGAAGTAACCATCTTCCTTAAGTTGTTTTTTTGGCTATGAAATTGTTCAAGAGTGATGCACGATGTAGCAAATCGAGTGATCGCCGACCTATGCAAATTAGCTTGATTAGTGAACTTCCTTGTAAGAACTTCCTCATCAAGTTCACAAGTGGAATGTGGCTATAGATATAGCCATTCATAAACATGCACTTCTTAAGTGCAATCTTGACCTTTGGGATTTTTCCAATATCCTCCAACATAAGGTCGACAATGTGCGGCACATGGAGTACAATAAAGATGTAGTCTGGCGGCCTCAAGCAACTTTCCTAAAAAGAAATAACAAACAACATAAACATTTATTCGATATAAATTAGTATTAGTATCTCATTAAAAAAATAAAGAGATAAAATTTGCTTACCCGCCTTAACATAATTGGATCCATTATCCGTCACTACTTGAATGTCATTTTTCTCTCCAATCTCCTCTACCATGTCATCAAGCAAATAAAACAACAATTTGGCATCCTTCACAATATCGGACACATCCATTGATTTAATGAACACAGTCCCTTTAGGAGAGTTCATAAGAAAGTTGATTATATCCTTTGAGATTACAGAATCACGCCATCCTTCGGATAAGATAGAACAACCCTTAGTTGTCCACTCTTTTTTATAAGACTCCAACTTCAATTATGTTTCCTTCACTTCTTCTTGAAGAAGAGGAACTCTTATCTCATACATGCTAGGTGGCTTCATGTCGGGACCTAAGCTCCAATTGCTTGGATCATCTTTTCAAAACTTTAATAAGTAGCCGCATTGTATGCAATTCCCGCATCATAGAACCACCTAGCAATCTCCTTACAAGCTTTGCGCCTCATTTCCTTATCATGCTTTCTAAAGATGCCTTTGCTTCCTTTCTCCATTTTAAAACATCTTTGGGAGTTGGAGCAATATACTTGTCCAATGGACCTCTTTGTATTGGCCTCTTAGGAACATGCTTGTCCTTGGAGGTTATTATCTTTTTCTCCCTCTTCCTCATCATCATCCTCATCATCATCAACAACATATTGAGGAACCCTTTTGTAGCATTTAACTATCTTCCTTTGCTTGTGCCTTCATCGTCATATAGGCTTCTATTTCCTTCCTCACATGTTCGGGTTAACTAGAGCATTTAACCACATTCGTAAAACCTCCAACCATTGTTTCATTCGATAAGCTCCTCCTTTGCAAACTTTATTGCAAAAGCTACAAGTCAAATTAACTTTATTGGTAGGATCCACACTTCACTATTATCGAGCTGGGTCAAAATTATCTGATGATGCTCCCGTAGGAGCATTGCCAACATTTGACATCTCAATATTTAATCAACAACAAGCTAAAAATATTAAATTAAGTACTAAGTTGACAAATATGTGAATTAAAAAGTATTCATAGAACTTCATAAGGTATTTTAAAATATGATACTGACCGCCAACTAATTCCCACTACCTACTGCCATTTTTTTATTAAAAAATCACTCTTTGCTTATAAAAAATCAGTTCTTGCTTATAAAAAATCACTGTTTGCTTATAACTTATAAAAAACCAGTTCTTTTTGTCCTTGAATGCATTAAAAGCACCCAAAAGTGCTTCACAATGACTAAGAAAGAGAAACAGTAACACAACAACAATATATTAAAAAGAGAAATAACCGTATCATTTAAGAAAGAGAAAAGAAGAAAGATAAATAACAGTATCATTTAAGAAGAGAAAAGAAGAAAGAGAAATTGCTGACAGTATCTTCCCTAGGGGAAAGATCGCAAAGAAGACAAGACGGCAATGGTTGTCGCAGTATAAAATTACTAAGACCACCCGGAACTCATGAGAGCTTACGAGCTTGGGTAGGCTTGTGATGAGACCTACCTGTGTTTCGGGTTTTTATACTACGGCGTGAAAAGACTCAAGACGGAGAGTGGTGACCTCCTATAAGCTTGAGACCTCTTCACTGAGAAACAGAGAACGAAAAAAGAAGAAAGAGGAAAGAAGGTGAAGAGAAGAAGAAAAAGAGAGAGAAGAACGAAAAAACAGAGAACTTACCGGAACTCGTTGGTGGCCGGCGATCCAGGTACCTTCTCCGCCGAGTCTAGTTAGGGTAGATCGGCAAGTTGTTTCTTCTTTCTTTGTTTCTTCCTTCTTTTCTTTTTTTTTCTTCTATTTTTTCTAGTAGCCATTGGAAACATGGTAAGTCTTAATGGGCCAATTGTTTTAAGGCTATTAACCCAAATGATTGAAAGAACGAAAAACCCTCCCGCTTCAGAATAGGCACACCAATAAGCGTGCCTCCTTGCGCCTGCCGCAAAACGCCTCGCATGAGGTTAAAAAAGCGCCATCTTGGTCGCCTCGCCTCGCTTGCTGCCTAGGCGCGTCTCAGGCGCGCTTTTTTAAACTCAGTCCACTATATATTGAGATTGTTTCAATCACTCGTGACACCAATTGGATACGGATGCTTGGTATGTGTATTATACTAGGTAGGAGTTCAAGCCTTTGTGCACTTTCATTGATGCATTAGATTGTTTGTTTTGATGATGTCAAGTGCTAATTATCTATTTAATATACTCTAAATGGGGGAGAATTGTTGAATATTTAGAGTATTTAGTAGATATATTGCGTCTAATACGTTAAGTAGATTGGTTAGGCTGTCGCTCTTTATGTAACGTAAGTGTATTTGTTGTTAGATAATTATGTTATAGAATAAGCCAAAAGACATGTAACTTCGTGTGTAAGAAGCAAGCAAGCATTTAAATGTGAAAGGAGGTGTAGCCCACTGGCCGCGGGGTGCGATCATAGAAGGTCGCGAGGTGCCACCCGCGTCGTGGGATGCGACGGGTTTATTTCTTCCCTCTGTTTTAGTTCGCGACTCTCAAAGGCGATGTTTTGCACACGCCTTTAATTGACGGGTTTAAGTCTTTGTGCGGTTATCCACGATTAACAACGTGAATAAGAGGAGGTTTCCTCTTGATGGATGCATACATAATCAGAATATCATTTTCTCTCTCAAAAAGCACTCAAGTATTCTCTCTTAATATTCGTCGAAGGAAAACCACATCATATTTGTTTTCATTTGGTAAGATTCATACGAGCGTGACTCTTGTTGTTCTTCTTTGTGTCTCGGAATTGAATTCCGTGCATAAGGTCGAAATATTGCTTTTGGGAGAGTGTTTCCCAACACGCCTAGAGGATCTCGTTGTTATACTTGTTTTCTGCTTTCCCAATTACTAGCACTAACACTTTATTGTATACACCGTTGCATTTTGTGATCTTGATTAACTCGCTGAGTTCTTCCTCATTTTCTTTTAGTGCCTTTTGGCAGGCTAAAGTTGTATCAACTGATCAAAAGTAATCATAAAGTCCTCTAACAAACAGTAGTCAGGGAAGTAGGGTCGAATTCACAGGGAGACAAGTTTTCGGAGTTAATATTCACTTAAAAAGCTACTTCAGATAAGATCAAGGAAGAATCAGCTGAACTATTAGTTAAACTAAAGAAAGCAATACAGATAATGAGATTAAACTATGGATTAAAGGTATAGGGCATTAAGTCGGTCCACCATGCTTATACCAATCAAGAGGGTAAAAAAACTATCAATACATAGGTAAAAAGTCGAGAGACTAGAGCACGTGTTAAGCTATGATTAAGTCTTAACGCTTATAATTCAACATATGTCGTATGGTCACTAACACAATCAGAATTACCGGTGTGTACTAGGCCTCTAAAAGTAAGACGGATCTATGCAAATAATTATTAACCACAAGCAATCAATGAAACTGCGCAATAACATTAATCACTCATCAAGAACAAATCATACCATAATCACTCTAATCAAAACCTAGAAACAAATAGCAATTCAAAAGAAAATCATGGTATAAACATGATTTTCCTCCATAAAACACTAGAAATATGACTACTCACTCATAATCGAATCAACAATAATAAATCTAATATAAAAACCTAGACTTTGCATCATGAACGAATTAAATAAGCAAACTAAGCAATCAAAGATTAAATAAAGAAATTAAGAGAGAAGAACAAGACCGAATGACGGAAAGCAATAACTTTAATTGAAATATAATCCGAGGTTTGATCTCCTCCAAAACTAATCTAAAATAACTAACTCCTGAAAGTGTTTTTCTAAAGCTCTCAATGCTAAAATGAAAGTAGTTAAAATAAAGAAGCCAAAAACTATTTATAATCCCTTCTCGAAACAAATTACAAAAACGGGCTTAAAAGATATTATTTTGGCCATTAAGATCTTTGCGTCTCGCTGCCCGATCAGGCTGCAGTGCCCGTCCAGGTCGGACAAAAGCCCAAGCTTCCTTCCTTCGCTAAAATAAACAACAACAACATCACTTTTGGACTCGCCCAATCGGGCTGAGCCAGTGTGCTTCCTTTCACGCATCACAACAACAACTCATAACTTGGCAGGCCGCCCGATGGGCTCGCGCCTGAGGCAGTGGATTTGGGGACGTAACTCAACCAGATTGGGCCGTTTAGCCCGCCAGCTTCGGGCAACTCTCCACTTGGCTTCAAAGGACATGGTATGGGCCCGAGGGGTTGGGGCAACCAGCCGGATCGGGCCAGGCTTCTCTTGTCTCCTTTCTTGATTTTCTTTGCTTTTCCGAGCTCGAAATTTGCATCCAAAGGTCTCGGGACCTCGTAAACCATCCATAGTGCTCGTAACAACTTCTATGTGCCTCGTAACAACTCATTAAGCCGTGGTTGCTTCGATGAGGCTCAGAATAAGGAGAAAACTCCCTAAAACCTGCAATTCAACACGAAAACAACAAAACCACAACTTATAGAGTAATTAGCACAAAAATAGCTCAGAAGAGCTCCAATTAAGCATGATATTTAGCTCACTAATAGAGGGGAAAAACTCTAAATAAAACCATGATATCACCTTGCTCCATGATGAATTTCTACATGAGTAAGTTTCCATAAATAACCTAGATAGAAGGACTTCATGAGAAAGCAATTGTTAACTTATCCTCTATTCCAAATTTTATGTCCTGTTTGTTTAAGGATTATCCAAAATTATATTTACCTATTCACATGTAATTTGGCGGACACAAAAGACCAAACTCTAAAGAATCTACTCGAATCTTACTCAAAAATATTACATATCTGATTAAAAAGTTATCATTCACAAGGAACAAACTATTTTGGGAAGGAATAACAGGAAGGGAAGTCCAAAAGCTACAGCAGTATAAGGAGGGATTATATTTTCTTTTTGGTGGAATTACGAGAAACAATTGCCGTTATATATATCTAACATCAAAAAGTTAGTGAATTATACGTGTTTGTTATTTTGATTAGCCGTCATTCATTTTGGAGTTTGGACTCTATCTGCCCCTTGTTCCCTCATTTGTCTGCTGAAACTCAAGGCTGCGGATCAGATGCTAAAAGCTGTTATGTTACCTCAGCAATCTTTATCCTTGTCATCTGACTGTGTTGTTTTCCTTTTCCTTTTGCCCCACCAAAGATCTGGGTATGGCCAGAGCGGTTGCAGACCATGCATCTTCTTGGCTACCCCGATGTCTTCACAACCAGGAGTTCCCTGACAAGAGTACGAGCTGTTCCTCGATACAGTTTTAGCATTGACACCTTAGAGGGCTTAAACGCCCAAAGGCCTACCATAGGAATTATGCCATCTGGTCTTCCATGGGTAGTGAAACCCTTTGAGGGAAAACGTCCAGGTGACTTATCTCTTTCAGTTGCTTCCACTAACAGAAGAAAACAGGCAAGCAATGGGACTCGAGTGGACTGGAATATGAGATGTGTTGAGAAGATTCATCGTTACATCTTCTCAGTTCCTTATTCTGATCACTCCTGCTTTCCTGAAATAAAAGATTTTGTTAGGCATATCAAGCCTTATAATGTGAAAGGAATTGTGTCTCAGTCATCCTGGTATGTTGATCCCGTTTTCTATCTCAGCCACCTGTTTAGCTCACACCATGGATCTCAGAAAACTTGTCTAAATCCTGAAATTCGTGAAGTTGAAAAAGTTGAGAGGAAAGGAAAGATGAAAAGCAAGGATTTCACAGGTACAGGCAGTAAAAAGAAGACTACTGAGGTTAACTTTTTAGGGGTTCGAATTCGCAGGGTGTCCATACTGAGGCGGATCAGTCGTGGTGTAAAAATTGTGGAATGTGAAAGTTCTGACTCCTGACTGATTAAAATGCAGTAACCTTTTACGGGTGATACAGTATTCGTGATGATATGTAAATATAAATGGTCCTGGTATTCTATGGTTCTAAAAACGTATAGATATTAAATTGGAAGCAAGCATAAAGTTTTCTTGATTATTTCGGAATGAGATAATTTGCTGTTGTATAATCGAGATGTGTTGCACCAATGCAAATCGGAATGTAACCTGGTATGCTTCTTCACACTTGCATTACCTTGATTAACGATTCTTCTCTTTGCATACAATATGATTCTATATGTGAACTGACAAGCGTTAAAACCTATTTTCAGAAGTTGTAAAAATTTCTAATACCTGTTGTTTTCTGATGAATGACGCAACTAGTTGTATTTCCTCTGCCTATGCTTGTAAGTTTACCAAGTATCATGAAAGTAACACGCGTTTGACAGCTCTTTCCATAAGTGAGACCGACGGAAGGATATTTCATCAAGTTGGTAACACTGAAGACAATATAAAAACTTCAAAAAAGAACCAGTAACTAAGTTGAGTTTAAGCTTTGCAGCATGAATCTAACCCATTTATGTGATTATACTTCAGAAGGCCGGTTTGCGTTTTCTTTTCTTCGCTTGTTTCCCTTTTATCCCCCTTCAGAAATTTTATTTAAGTTGGTAACTGAATGCTTAGCTCGATTATGTGAGGGGATTTGTGATGCATGGTTAACATGTGAGGAAAGAGGCACTCGAGTTTATCTTTTTGCTTGTCAATCATTAATTTGGACATATAATTATACTTTATTTTAACAGAAAATTCAGAAGAGAAGGATATCGTGATACTTTCGTTTATTCTTAAAGTTAACCTATATTTTTAAGTGTGTATTTTAGTTAGCACGTAAAATGGAGAGTTTGTTCTATTTAACTTATTTATCTTAAACACATCTTAATTTTTTACGAACTCAATTTTTCTAAATTATTCTTGATTTCTATAATCTTTTATGTAACTTTTTCAAATTTCTTTTTTTTAAAAAAACAAGTAAAAGTAAATGAACTAAACAGAGCCTAGAGGGTTTATTTAACTGTTAGAATTGTTACATAAATATCAAATGAGAATAGAACAGTCAAATATATACTTGGCCTTGATTTGTTTGATGAGCAATAAACAGTCGACATGATTCGTAAAAGTAGTTGGTTAAATTATACGAAGAGTTGTATCATTGGTTAGAAACTAAATACGTTGAATATGTTAAATGGAGCGGAGAACGCAATCTAAGGATTACTGGAATGTTGATTATTTCAGACATCAATAATGAGTGCCATTTAGATGGAGTCATCCGCTAGTCGTCGTTTCTATGCTTACCGTGCCAAATGGGATCCATAAAGTCTCTATTAATGATGTTGAACCATGTTTGATATGTCAACATATCTAACGCGGATATATCCAAATCCAGATGAATTCTAACAGTAGTGAACACTACACCACATCTTTTCAAGTCCTTCAAACAACAAAAGATCAACAACACCCACACACATTGCAACTAAAAATCCTGTCCATTTTTTCCTTTTTCCTTTCACATTTGGAAGGAAGCCATGGAATACAACTATAATCCATGGTTGAAGCTTTTTTATCTTTTACTTTGTTTCTTTATCGCTGTTCCTTTTTCCTTTGCAACAAACATAATTACCGCAAACCAATCGATATCAGGTGATCGAACCATAGTTTCAGAAGGGGGTGATTTTGTGCTCGGTTTTTTTAACCCATCAAGTAAAACTTCTAAATACTACATAGGCATTTGGTACAAGAAAGTCTCTTTGCAAACTGTAGTTTGGGTTGCAAACAGAGAAAAACCCATCTATGATAAACACTCTTATGAGCTTAAAATCTTCAATGGGAATTTAGTTTTTACAAATGGATCAAACTCATCATTCATCTGGTCCACAAAACTGAAGTCCAATGCCTCCAAATCGATTGAAGCAGTTTTACTAGATTCGGGAAATTTGATTCTTCGAGATAAAAGTCATAACAGCCAGCAGTGGCTTTGGCAGAGTTTTGACGAACCTACGGATACTTGGCTTCCGGGTGGTAAGCTTATCTTTAACAAAAAGACAAACCAACCTCAGCGGCTTATATCGTGGAAGAATGAAGAGGATCCTTCCCCTGGTCTTTTCTCTCTTGAACTTGAGCCTAAGGATAAACAATATGTTATCAAGTGGAATGAATCACAACCATATTGGACTAGTGGACCTTGGGATGAACAAGATCATATTTTCAGTCTAGTTCCTGAAATGAGGTTGAGTTATAATTACAATTTCAGTTTTATCGATAATGAAATTGAGAGCTATTTCACTTATAGTGTTTATCAGTCTTCAGTTTTATCGAGGTTTGTGATGGATACTTCTGGTCAAGTTAAGCAACTGACATGGCTGGAAAATACCCAGCAGTGGAATTTGTTTTGGTCCAATCCCAAGCAACAGTGCCAAGTATATGCTTATTGCGGTGCTTTTGGGAGTTGCAACCAAAATTCTAAGCCATTTTGCAACTGTTTGAAGGGGTTTGAACCTAAATCAGCGGATTGGCGGTTGAATGATTACTCTAGGGGATGTCATCGAGTGACCCCGTTACAGTGTGGAAGTTCTAGTGCTCAGAAAAAGAGAGATCGTTTTTATGTGTACTCTAATATTGGATTACCCCAAAAGCATCAAACCTTGAACGCTGCAACCATAGAGGAATGTGAAGCAGCTTGTTTGAATAACTGCTCTTGCTTTGCTTATGCATATGATGGTGGTGGATGTTCAGTTTGGTTTGAAGATCTGTTGAACATTCAGCAACTTTCTGATGGTGACACTAGTGGTAGAACTCTTTATCTCAGGCTTGCAGCCTCGGAATTTCCAAACAAGAGCAACAAGAAATTGGTTGTTGGTATTGCGGGTGCAGCCGTTGTCATCATAGCCTTATTAGCCCTGAGTTTCGCTCTGTTCTGGAAGCGAAAAACGCAATCTCTTGGCTCAACCAAGGGTGTTGAAGGTTCACTTATCTCTTTTGGATATAAAGAACTGCAAACTGCCACAAAGAATTTTTCTGACAAGTTAGGAGGAGGTGGGTTTGGGTCTGTTTTCAAGGGGGCATTGCCAGATTCATCTGTAATTGCCGTGAAGAAGCTTGAAAGTTTCAGTCAAGGAGAGAAGCAATTTCGAACAGAAGTAAGCACCATTGGGACAATTCAGCACGTTAATCTTGTTCGCCTTCGTGGGTTTTGCTCAGAAGGGGCTAAAAAACTATTGGTATATGATTATATGCCAAATGGTTCTTTGGAATCCCATCTTTTCCCTGACGACAGTTCAAAACACTTGGACTGGATAAAAAGATACCAAATTGCACTAGGGACAGCAAGGGGATTGACATATTTACATGAGAAATGTAGGGATTGTATCATTCACTGTGATATAAAGCCAGAAAACATACTTCTTGATGCTGAATTTCAGCCAAAAGTAGCAGATTTTGGGTTGGCAAAACTTGTTGGCCGGGACTTTAGCCGAGTCCTTACGACCATGAGAGGAACTAGAGGTTACCTTGCTCCTGAGTGGATCTCGGGGGTTGCAGTAACCGCAAAAGCTGATGTTTTTAGTTACGGTATGGTGCTTTTCGAACTCGTTTCAGGCCATAGAAACACGGAGCAGTCAGCAGATGGTACAGTGAAGTTCTTCCCAACATGGGCTGCTAGCAAGGTAGTTGAAGGGGCGGAACTCATGGATATAATAGACCACAGATTGGAAGGTAATGCTGATGAACAAGAAGTCTTGAAAATATGTAAGCTTGCATGTTGGTGCATTCAAGACAATGAAAATCAACGTCCGTCAATGGGGCAGGTGGTTCAAATACTCGAGGGTGTTATGGATGTAAATATGCCTCCCATGCCGAGGTCTCTCCGGGTTTTTGTTGATAACCAAGAGAGTATAATGTTCTACACCGAGTCATCATCGTCGGCCCAGAGTTCACAAGCACGGAACACTTCTTCAGCTACATCATCGATGACTAAGAGCAGTGTCTCCACGGTTAGCAACACATCTCTTGGTTAACTTAATATGGGAATTGTACGTTTTGACAGTTTACCTTCCTGTGCTCATAGGCAAATTATAATAGTAAAAAATAACAGAAATTGAGCGTTAATGGAGAGTAGATTTTTCTTGATGGTGTGAAGATGTGAGATGAAGTGTTTCTTGTAGTATGATGCTCCCTTTATTACACTGTAATTATGATAATGGAGGAAAAGCTTTTATTTTTATGTTTTTGCAAGTCTTATTCGTAAAATGAACAATTCTGTTGAACCACATGCCTTCAATTATTATTACTCTTGATTCAAATCAAGCTGAGGTTACAATTTTTAGACGCTCCACCGTTCAAATCTTCCTCAAGGTTTGTTTCCTCATATTTCCAGGCCAATTTTGCAACTATATTGGTTCTTCTGAATATTTTTTGTGTGTAGAACAATCCTTTCTGTTTTCCACTTTCATTTCTTTTTATTTTTATCAACAAAGAAAAAGTAGGCTAACTTCTAACACGAGACTAGCCCAACTAATTCCTTCGGATGATTAAAAATAGGTCAATATCGAAAGCTTGCAGAGTCTGCCTTAAGAGTGAGCAAAGAAAACATTTTCTTGCAGTCTGTTAGATGAAGCATAGAAACGAGAGGAAGGAAGAGCGATTAAGCGTTAAACGAACGAACTCAAGGAAGATGAAGGAAAGGAAACCTATTTGGCTACCCTCAATTTTTTTAAATCCTATTTCGTAGACAATCTTTAGTTTTCTTTTGTTTGGTAATGCAAATTAGAAGGTGCACCAGGGTGTACCTTGCAAGGTGCACCATGGGCAAATTAGACAATTTTTTTTTAAAAAAAACAAAACAAAACAAAACAAAAAAAACTAAACTCACGTGACTATAACCGCTAGATAAGATTTTTTTTTTAAAAATAAAATCTTCCTAAACCGATTCTGTTTCTATTTTAACAAAAAAATTTATATTTTTCCTCTTTTTTCTTTGCTTATACGTTATTTTTTTTTTTTTGAAGTCATTGTTGTCTTCTCTCCTTTTTCACTCCAATTCATTGTCACTCCAATTCATTGAAAAAGTTTTGTTTTTCACCTACCACTTAAGACTACCAACAATACCGGAATAATGAAGGAAAAACATGGAAGAAAAAGGTAATTTTTTTTATAAAAGTGAATCATTTGTCGTTATATGATATTAATCAAATTATTTTCCCCTTTTGCATTTCGTTTCCTATCCGGAATTTCAATTCTTAGTTTGAAAAGTTTAGCATGAAATACATGGAAAGTTATTGACAATCTTGTCCAATATTCACCTATTCAATTACTATGTTAGACCTTGGACGATGACATATCAACAACTTTTCAGTTCGAGTAATGTCAATACTAATCAAGATGAAATCTAACTTCCTAGATTTTCATATGCATCACCTGTAAAAACAATGTAAGATAACGTGTTACTTATAATACAAAATATTATGCTCATTACATTAATACTAGTTATTACTTTAAAGCGGATTGTTATTTTAATATATAACACATGTTCTTTTGCATAATGCTAATAGTTTTTTTAAATGAAATGCGTAAATTTTTTTATCATAAAGTACATGCTACTACAATTGACTATTGTTTTAAAATGGATTGTTATTTTAATATAACACGTGTTCTTTTGCACAATACTAATAGTTCTTTTATATGTTAAGCATCATTTTTTAATTATATAGTACATACTATTACTAGTGTTTAGTGTTCTAAAGTGGATTACTATTTTAAAATATAACACATGTTCTTTTGAAATATAATAATAGTTCTTTTATATGTTAAACATCAATTTTTAAACATATAGTACATACTATTACTAGGGTTTATTGTTTTAAAATGGATTGCTATTTTAATATATAACACATGTTCTTTTTCACTATACTAATATTTCTTTTATATGTTAAGCATCATTTTTTAATTATATAGTACATATTATTACTAATGTTTATTGCTTTATAATGAATTGTTATTTTCATATATAACATATGTTCTTTTGCACAATATTAATAGTTTTTTTATATGTTACACATCATTTTTTTTATTATATAGTACATACTATTACTAGTGCTTATTGCTTTAAAATGGATTGTTATTTTAATATATAACACATGTTCTTTTGCATAATGCTAATAGCTCTTTTTAAATGATATGCATAATTTTTTATCATAAAGTACATGCTATTACAATTGACTATTGTTTTAAAATGGATTGTTATTTTAATATATAACACATCTTCTTTTGCAGAATACTAATAGTTCTTTTATACGTTAAGCATCATTTTTTAATTATACGCCAGGATAGCCGGCTTGTTGTAGGCACTCGTTTCGTAGGGATTCTCGAAATTCGTGTCCTAAAAGACTTACGGTGGTGTCCTTAATTCAAAAAAACGTTGTGTTCCGTCCGAAAAAATCGTTTCAAAATATGTGCTAGAAAACCCAACTAGGAGGTATCCGTTTCATAGGGATTCTCGAAATTTGTGCCCATAAAAGGCGTACAACGATGTCCTTATTCGAAATAACATCATGTTCTGTCCGAATATGCCCTCTCAAAGTACGTGCCTTAAAATCCAGCTTGTAGGTACTCGTTTCTTAGGGATTCTAGAAATTTGTACCCATATAGGGCGTACGGTGGTGTCAGTTTTTCGAATAAACGTGGTGTTCTGTCCGGAAAAGCGGTCTCAAAGTACAAGTCCGAAAACCCGGCATGTAAGTAATCGTATTAGGAATTCTCGAAATTCGTGCCCATAAAAGGCATAGTGCGGTGTCCATTTTTCGAAATAACGTCGTCTTTAGTATTAAATACGCGATTAAATGTTGTCTCGAAATTTATGTCCATTACCATGTCATAGATCAAAAATATATAGTTTAAAAAAATTGTAAAATTGAAAAAAAAAAGACTTTAAAATGTTAATCATGATTTGACCGGTCAAGCTATAGATTAGTAAGGTAATTACTGATAGTTTGGAGTTAGGGTAATTTAGTAAAGAATTTGGGCCTCACACTTGACGACGTTAAAAATTATGTTAATAGGTGGATATTTGAAAAAGTGAAAAAGTTAAGGAAAGGAGAGGTGGTTATTCAAACACAAATGAAAATGGGGTGGTTATTTTGATATAGCTGTATCATGCAGGTGATTATTTACAATTTTTCCTTCTTTTAACAAGCTCATTTCATTTAACTCTAACCCAACACTATTCCTCGACATTTCGCACCAACCTAGTCGTTCATTCTCTTATTTCTTTATTTTACTTCTAATCTTGGACTACAACAATTTATTTTAAAAACATCAGACGTGTCGAATGAATTAAACTAGTCACTAAATGAATTAAACATTCTGTTATTGAATATTTATGGAAAAATTGTCTGGAATAAGTCAACCTTTTCGCGATCTTCTTTTAATAAGTTAAACTTTGAATAATACTGGAATAAGTTAACCTTTTAAGGGTATTTTATTTTAACAAGTTAAAACCGGTTTAAGAACACAAAAATGGTTGGAGATGGAAAGTAGAAGAAGAGAAGGAACACAAAAATAATAAATTAAAATTTAAGAAAAGCCTCACATATTACTGGTTGAATAATTCATAAGTCATTTGACTTGTTAAAAGTTTACGTAGTATCAAAGTTAACTTATTCCAGGATTATCCAAAGTTTAACTTATTAAAAGAAGACCGCGAAAAGGTTGACTTATTCTTGACAATTTTTTGAAGATCAAATAGGTCATGAAATGGATTAAACAATGTCACAAAATGGATTGAACTAGTAACTAATTTCAGAAAGACAATTTGTTCTATTTTTAATAATGCGCTTGGGCCGTTGCCTAATTTTAATTTAAAAGAATGCGGTATCTTACAAGAGAAGTTGTAAACATAGAGAAGGATACCTGTTTCAAATAAAATTACATGATGCTTTAAATTTTAATTTAGCTGACATACTCCCTCCGTTTTAATTTAATAGGGACATTTTGATTTTTGTTAATATTCACATTTTACTCTTTGACTATCCTTTATTATTTATACATGAGGAAAAATATAGTCATGGAGGATCTTGTTAGATTCATTTTAATGTGTAGTATATTAATATATTTTTTATATAGTTTTTACTTATGTGTAATTAGAGATATTCGTGATCAAAGATATGCATTGGCAAGCGTGAAAAGTATAAATGTCCAGATGAAATAAAAAACAGAGGGTGTATAAAGATTATCAAACTCTTATAATAACGCAATTGAGCACGTAATGCGAGTCACTTGGAATATGATGATATGATTATATATGATTTTATATATATATATATATATATATATATATATATATATATATATATATATATATATATATATGACGTGGTAGCGTTCCCAATCCAAGAAAAACAACCAGTTTAATAAGCACGTGAAGGTAAAATTAATCTATGTCCAAAAATTGTATTAAAAGAACAGAAAATTATGACTAAAGTAACAAGGATATTTTATTTGTGAAGAACACTCATGAACTCACAGATATATAACAACTTTGCTAAGAACACTCCTGAAAATTATCGAAAGGTTGATTTTAACTTTCAAAGAATTTAAACTCTTAAGAAAACAAGTATTTTTAACTGAGTAATCTCTCCCCTAACTTTATTGATCATATGGCATATTTATAGTACATCAAACTCTAAGGTAGGTAGGACAATCCCCTAACTTACATTAGTAGGAATAGGCAAACAAACTCTTAGTTATTATCTGAATATGGCCGAAAATTATGAGCAATTAGACCCTAATCCTATGCGCCATCTACTAACAAATCCTAGTCAAGTTAGATCTAACTAAAATCCCTTGAATGTAGGAAAGTTTGTTACAAATCTTACCTTTTATCAACAATCAAATCTTATCATTCACCAACATGTCACCCTTATCTCTTCCACACTACAACCTTAACTTTGACTTACATCAACTTTGACTTTGACTTGTTGACTTCCTCATGTTGACTTTTCTTGTGTTGGCTTATTAACTTTCTCGTGTTGACTTATTGACTTAAGGACTTCCTTGAAAATGCCTTTTAGTTGACTTTTCTCATCTTTGTTGACTTTTTTCTTTCCTTCCATATTTGCCATCTTGATCAATATTGTTGATTCTTGACTCTCTACATTGACTTTCAACTAACTACTGACTCAACAGTAAAAGACAATACTTTAAACAAGATAACGTAGCCTAAAACAAGAAAAAACTCTTTTCAAGCAAAAAGGTAAAATCTCGTTGGCAAAATCTAATTACAGACTCAACTACTATTTTAACAACTACTATTTAGGAAAGAGATTAAATGTATCAACAAATCCACATCAATATAGGTTATGTTCCTTTGGACTAGATTAATTGAAAAACATTTCAATTCAATTAAATATACACACTTAACTAAACTTGTAGATGACGATTTAGCAAAAGAACAATGTTAACACAATTTTTCTATATGAAATTGTTTTTAAAAAACCCTAAAAACTTACTCCCTCTGTTCCAGAAAACTTTATACACTTGATCCGGCACATAGTTTTAGATGGTAAGTTGTTGTTTGATTATCAATTGTATTCTATTTAAAAGGTAGATGTGATATGAGTTAGTGGAGTATTATTTTATTTGAATGTGAGAGAGTAATGGATAATAGTTGAAAAGTCAAAAGAATAAAAAATTGGTGGGCCATGTCTAGAAATAGAAGTGTATAGAGTTTTCTGGGACAATTGAAAAAGGAAAGTGTATACAACTTTCTGGGACGGAGGGAGTACTATATAAGCAATTTCCCGAAGAGTTTGTATGGGAGCTACGGACGGAAACGTGGCACCAAAGGAAAAAAAGGGGATGTGATGGGAAGAATGGTCACTGCTAATTCCACAGAAGGAGAAAGATATTATTTACGTATACTATTAAATCATATCGGAACAACCACTTGTTTTGATGATTTGATGATTGTAAACAATTGTAAAGTAAGCTCATTTCGTGAAACAACGTTGTTGCATGGATTCCTAGAGTCAGACAATAGCTTAGAGCTATGTTCACAGGAGGCTTTCATGTATCAAATGCCTTGTAGTATGAGACAATTGTTTGCCACTATACTTGTTTATTGTGATCCGAAGAATCCTAAATATTTGTGGGAGAAATTTGAGAATGCTATGTCTGAAGACTTTGAACATAAAAAAACCTTTACAAAAGACCAAGTTAAAATCAAAGTGCTTTGAATTATAAATTCTCTCTTGGAATCTATGGGAAAAGACTTGTCTGACTATAAGTTTGTAGATTTTGATGTCAATAAATGTGACGATGAAGAATCATTTAAAGGGATTCAAGATGAATTGAACATTACCGTGTCAGAAGACGAACTCCTAACTATATCAAATTTGAACGAAGAATAAAATAACGCTTTCAAAATTTTAACGGAAAAAGTATTTTCAGACAAGTCGGGAGCCTTCTTTATTGATGGTCCAGGTGGAACTGGAAAGACTTACTTATATAGAGCCATTATTGCTATTGTGAGATCCAAAGGGCTTATAGCATTATCTATGGCAACTTCGGGGGTAACAACATCAAATCGTCCATTTGCTAGGACTGCACATTCTAGATTCAAAATTCCGATAAATGTAGATGAAAATAAATCATGCAATGTTAGCAAATAAAAAAGGGTTAGGAAATTTTTTAAGTGCTACAAAAGTTATCATATGGGATGAAGCCACTATGGCTAAGAAAAAAAAATTGAAACTCTTGCTGAAATATTACAAGATATTAATGATTCTAAGTTGCCTTTTGGCGGGAAGGTTACAATTTTTGGAGGAGATTATCGTCAAGTATTGCATGGCGTTCCTAAGTCAACCAAATAAGAGATAATAGATGCAAGTTTAGTAAAGTTAAGACTATGGAACGCACTACACAAAATTAGCTTAACATAAAATATGCGAGCTAAATTAGATCCCTCTTTTAGTAAGTATTTATTACGTGTTGGTGATGGTGAAGAAAAACCCATATTTGATGACATCATTAGGCTTCCTCCTTCTATAAGTATACCTTATATAGATGACACTACTTCTTTGAATGAATTAATCGAGTATGTGTTTTCAGAAATAGAGACAAATTCTTATTCATTTGAACACATGGTCAATAGAGCAATATTAACTCCTAAAAATGATGACTTAGATATAATAAACAAGTTACTTATTGGTAGATATTCTGGAGAACCATATACATAGATAAAACAACTGGTTGTAATGAGCAAAGTAAACATGAAGACTTTCTAAATAGTTTAAATCCTAACGGACTTCCCCCACACATATTAACCTTAAAACTTAATTGCCCTATAATGTTGCTAAGAAATATTGATCCTTTATGAGATCTATGCAATGGGACACGACTAATTTGCCGACGATTTGAAAGAAATATGATTGATGTTGAAGTTGCAATTGGTCCTTTTAAAGGAAATAGAGTCTCAAACCTAGTGAAGATGAGAAATACTCGATTCCTTTCACAAGAACACAATTTCCTATCAAATTATGTTTTGCTATGACCATCAATAAAGTACAAGGGCAAACATTAGATTATATGACAGGCTAAAGTCGTATCACCTAAGCAAAAATAAATCCTAAAGTCCTCTAACAACAATAGTCAGGGAAGTAGGGTCGAATCTACAGAGAGACAGAGTTTCTAAGTTAATATCCATCTAAACAGCTACTTCATACAAGATCAGACAAGAATCAGCTGAACTAATAATTAAACACTAGAAAGCAATATAAAGAGAGATTTTAATCTCTGAAATAAAGGTCTAGGGAATTAGTTTGGTCCACCATGCTTATACTAATCAAAGGCTCAAACAACTATCAGAACCTAGGTCAAGAATCGATAGATTAGAGCACGTGTCAAGCTATGGTTAAGTCTCAACACTCATAATTCAACATACGCCGCATGTTCACTAACGTAATCAAAATTACTAATGTGTACTAGGCCTCTAAAAGTAAGACGGATCTGTGAAAACAATTATTAACCTCAAGCAATCAATGAAGCTGCGCAATAACATTAATTATTCAATAAGAACAAATCACACCATAACCAATTCTAATCAAGGCCTAGAAACTAATACCAATTCAAAGTAATCAAGGTATAAACATGGCTTTCCTCCCTAAATCCCTAGAAATTAGACTACTCAGACATAATAGAATGACCAATAATAAAACTAATATAAAACCCTAACAGTTGCATCATGGATGAATTAAATAATTAAACTAAGCAATCAAAAGATAATCATAGAGATTAAGAGTAGAGAAAAGTACCAAATGACGGAAAGCAACAACCTTTATTGAAATAAATCCGAGGTTCAATCACCCCTTGAACTAATCTAAAGTATTTATTATAAGAAAAGCTCTCTAAAACTAAACTAAGAACAATGAAAATAAAATAGAATAAAAGATGTCTCTAAAATAATGAAGCTTAGCTATTTATAATAGCCCCTAAAATCTAATTAAAAACGAATAAAATAAGATAGAATTTCGGCTCCGCGAGTGTGTAACTCGGTCGGGCAATGGGCCACCCGATAAGGCTAACACAAAATTTGGGCCAGCAAAAATCTTCCTCGCACGCAAGCAGCACCACTGAAAACTTGAGGTTGGGCCTCCACCCGATGGGATCGGATAGGAACTGCCCGATCGGGCCGTAGTAGAAATTGGCCCAGCAACTCCTCTTGGACGCACAGCAGCAAGATCATGGCTTTTGGGCCTCACTCGATCGGGTCGGGCATGGGTTGCCTGATCGGGTTGAGCCACAAAATCAGCTCTTATTATTCTCCTCTTCACCTGATCAGGTCGGGCAATGTCTACCCGATCGGGCCCGTAACTCCACCACCCGATCACATAAATCTTCGCCCGATCGGCCATATTCTGCCCGATCCGGACACGGGTTAGCTCCATTGGCTTGTTTCTTTAGTGTTTTGGCACTCAATCTTCAAGTTTAGCAGTCTTGGGACCTCCTTATTCATTTATAATGCTCGTGATGACTTCTACGTGCCTCGTAACAACTCGTAAAGCCGTGGTTGCTTCCAAATGGCTTGTAAATAAGGAGAAAACTCCATAAAACCTGCAATTCAACATTAAAACACAAAACCACGACTATATACGATAATAAGTATAAAATAGCTCCGAAGGGCTCAAATGACGCACGAATTAGCTCATAAATAAGGGAGAAAACTCTATATAAATACGTGATATCAAACTCCCCCAAGCTAAACCTTTGCTTGTCCTCAAGCAAATAAAACATGAACATGGAATAAATTGCCTCACCCCATAGATAAACATTCAAGGCTCAAAAACGTTTTCAAGACTAAGAATCGTTCAAGCAGGCAAAATTCAAGCTCAACTATTCAAATCCATCCAACCACCAATCATCCAAGCAAACCATCAAATTCAACTCATCTACATGGCATACAAATCCTGAAAAGGCGCTCACAAAGGTGTCACTCCTCGCAATTTTATGGCAGGCTAAGAATATGCCCTAACACTCACCAACCCGACCATAAATGCCTTTCCCACTCACACTCTCATGTGTTTAAGAAGGTTAAATGACGCCTATCCTAGCCAAGTCGACTCAATTAGCAAACATACTCTTTAAATTTGACAAACTGACTCGAAATCAATCCAAAAAAATAATGCAGACACGAGCTCAAAAGGACTTTATAGGGTTGTAATGGGACTTAGGCGAGAGGTAGAGGATATTTTTAGGAAATATGGTGGAAAAATCGAGAATGGGGGAGCAAAAGATCACTCAAACCAGGCCGATGATGGCCTAAACAACTCCCAACAACACCATATAACCACGAAACATAACCCAACTCTTATAAATCGATGAAAACTCACAACAAACCCAAGTTTCAAGCAAAGTGGCATATTTTTTCTTTATGAACAACGTGAATGAAGGAACTTTCAACTCCTTTGAACTTTTATTTATTTTTCTTTCATTTTTCGAACCAAACATTCACGCAACTCAAACTTTGCTTTTTCTTTTCTTTTTCTCACACTTAAACCACAACAAATACAAAATCATTCCCAAAACCAAACCAAACCATCAAACCAATCTCAAAACTCAACCCAACAAACGTTCCCCCAAGCTAGGCTTGGGAATAGTATCGATATAAAGGCCATGGGCTCATAATTAGGGTTTAGTAACACGAAAAGGTCATTAGGCTTAGTGGGGCTAAGGGGATAAAAGTGCATCAAAAATTCACTTTGAGGCTCAAGAATCAGTCAAAAGAACGCCTCTATCACAGTAAATTCTACAAGTCATCGGAAATAAGACAAGTACAAAGTCAAAGTCAAGATCAATCCACTAAAGAGGAACTAACACACAAAAACAGACTGAAAGATAATATGAATCCAATACGCTTACAAAGAGGCCTCACAGTCTAACCAATCCAGGCATGAAGCACCATGTAGTGTATAATAATCAAAACTCGCTTGATTTTTCACTTAGGCAAATATTAGGGACAAAAATATTTACTAACGCTTTTTCTGCAGGTTAAAATTTCAAAACGGTGTTTTTTGGACGTATCAGTCGAAAAGAAACATGACAAACTAGACCGAAAAGTAGACAACTGTCAAGCAAAACGGATGCGGCAATATTTGATTTTTGGCGTAAGGCCTTTGTACATGGTTTTTGTGATTTTTTGATTGAAAAAGAAAAGTATACTAGCCATCCAAAATAAATATTCTTCTTAAAAAAGGGAAAGACGAAGGGAACTAGGTAGCTTTTGCGCTGCCTTTGGTCTTCATAAAATTCAACCTCCATCGGCAATCAATAGAAAACGATTTAAGAATCAATATAAATCAATTAAGCAACCTCCAAATAACGAACAATATTATAAAAAACCTTTCAGAAAACCCATACGGAAACCAAAGAAAAACTTCGATCCAAAACGAACAATTCATTGTTATACTTGTGGTCGAGTAGGTCATAAGTCTAACGAATGTACTATGAAGCAAAAAATCAGTGAATTATGTGGTGATGACACAAATATTCAACAAAAATTATTAGCTTTATGTATCTTAAAATGCTACAAATCAAAGTATTTCAAGCTCAAAACAAAATGATTATATTCTTCAAATAAAATCAGAAGATGTTCTGATTCTTATTGCTCAAAAGATTCCTCTCCATTTTGTCAAAAAGGATGTTGCAACAATATTTGCATTATTTCCAAAACCAATATAACATTGCTCAAAAAATTATTGATCAAATTATAGAAGAACCCGATGGTAAAGTAATTATAAAACTAGGTAGTAATAGACCCTCCACCCCTAGTCGAAAAGATTCAATCCATAGTTTCCAATCTCCTATTTCTCAAAAATCCCATTTCGAAGAATCATCAAAATTTTATATAAAAATCCAATCCCTGAACCTGTAGCTGAATCTTCTACTAATTCAAATTCACCTACCTCTTCAACCATGAAACCACCAGTCTATTCTTCTATTAACGTTATCTTAGAAGAATTTCAAATTGATTTAGATTATATTCAAAAAGATTTTTATTCAAAAGAATATAGTGATATAATGATTTCTTATAGAGTTTTCCCCTTCGTTTACAAGCGAAATTGTGCGGTATTGACGCTCTGAGGAGCTATTTATGCTAACTAATTTGATATAGTTGTGGTTTGTCTGTTTTATAACGTTTTGGGGAAAAACTCCCTATTTACTTGGCATTTTGATCACCATACTATAGCGGAAGGTTATGAGGCATGTAGGCGGTCTCGAGATGGTATTCGAGCCCCCTTGTGAAGAAGAATTGTCAAAAGACTTGGCGTCTGAAGCCAAGTATGAAGCCAGCCAGAGAATAGCTCTGCCCGATCGGGTCGGGCAACCACCGCACGATCGGGTTTGATCTTCTACAACCAGAAGCTCAGATTTCCCGCCCGAACGGGCGGCCTTGCCCGATCACATCGGGCGAGCCTACACTTGGAGCTTTGCTGATTTTTGGATTGCTGGAGAGCAAGCTTCGTCCGATGACATCGGGCAGCCTTGCCCGATCGGGTGCACATGTTGCGTCCCCGATCGGGTGGTCAGCACTCGATCTCATCGGGTGCATACACTTTTGCTGCTGCTGAATTATTGTTCCCAGGCCCGATCGGGCGGCACTTTGCCCGATCGAGTGGAAGACACGGAGGACGCGATTTTGCGTCTTTTCCATTCTATATATTTGCTTTCTTAGAAGACTATAAATACTTTTTAGGTTATTTTTACATGTATCTTTCATTATCTTAAACAACTAGAGAGCTTTTAAAGTTAGTTTTGATTAGTTTCCATTGTAGAGGAGATCGAACCTTGATTCAATTCAATTAAATTTATTGCTTTTTGTCAAATTGGTAAACTTCTTTCTTATTTCTTTGTTATTATTTCTTAATTGTTCTAGTTTAATTGTTGATTATTCAGTTAGTTCATGATGCAATTGCTAGGGTTTCCAATTAGTCTTGTTATTGTCAATTCGATCATGTCTGAGTAGTTCTCTTTCTAGGGTGTTAGATAGGGAAGCCATGTTTATACCATGATTGTTATTTAGATTCCTATTGATTTCTAGGGCTTGATTAGAGTGATTGTGATGTGGTTTGTTCTTGACTAGTGATTAATGTTAGTGGCCAATTTCATTGATTACTTATGGTTAATAGTTGTTTGCACAGATCTGTCTTACGATTAGAGGACTAGGAAACATCAGTAGTTCTGATTACGTTAGTGAACAAGCGGCGTATGTTGAACTATGAGCGTTGAGACTTAACCATTTCTCAGCACATGCTCTAATCCCCCGACTCTTGACTTAGGTTTTGATAGTGGTTAACCCTATTTGATTGGTATAAGCATGGTGGACCGAACTAATACCGTAGGCTTTTATTCCATAGTTAAATCCTCAGTTTAATTCTGATATCACGTATTTATATAGAGTTTTCTCCCTTATTTACAAGCTAATTTGTGCGTCATTGGAGCTCTTGGGAGCTATTTTGTGCTAACTATCGTATATAGTTGTGGTTTTGTATTTTAGTGTTGAATTGCAGGTTTTAGGGAGTTTTCTCCTTATTCCCGAGCCATTTGGAAGCAACCACGACTTTACGAGATGTTACGAGGCACGTAGGATGGCTCACGAGCTTTATGGGTAGTTTAGGAGGTCCCAAGACCCCTAAACGTGAAGATTAGGAAGCCAAAGAGTCAAAAAGGAGGTTTCCGTGCACCGATCGGGCAGAAATTGCCCGATCGGGCGAAGATTTATTGATCGGGTATGAAAGTTGCGGATCCGATCGGGCGAGGGTTGCCCGATCCGATCGGACGAGGAAGCATGTCCCCAGACCCGATCGGGTGCCCACCGCCCGATCCGATCGGGTCCTTTGCATTTTATGGTTGCTGCTGCTGCTACGCCACAAGACGCCAAACGACAAGCTTGCTGGGCACCCGATCCACGACCCGATCGGGTGGGTGATCGGGTGGAGGCCCAGTTGGCCTGTCGCTGTTGCGCTGCTGTTATATCAAAGCCCAAATAAAGTTTGCTGAAATGGGTGTGGACCCGATCGGGTACTGTGCTCGGGCCCGATCGGGTCTGGTGCATTTGTCGCGAATTTCGTCTTTTGCTTCCTATTTTTAATTAGACTTGAGGGGTATTATAAATACCGTTTTCCTCATTATTTAGGGACATCTTTTATTCATCTTTCATTAGCTTTAGACTAGTTTTATTCTTCATTGTTCTTAGTTCAATTCAAACACTTTAGATTAATTTAGAGGTGATCAAACCTATTTCGATTTCAATAAAGTTCCTGCTTTCCGTTAATTGGTATTCTTTCTTACCCTAATCTCTTTTATTATTCTCAATTGCTTAGTTTATTTATTTAATCGTTCATGATGCAATTGTTAGGGTTTCATATTAGTTTTGTTTTTTTGTTAATTCGATCATGAGTGAGTAGTTCTCTTTCTAGGGTGTTAGATAGGAAAGCCATGTTTATACCATGATTGTGATTTAGACTCTTATTGATTTCTAGGGCTTGATTAGGGTGATTGTGATGTGATTTGTTCTTTATTGAGTAATTAACGTTATTGCGCAGTTTCGTTGGTTGCTTGTGGTTAATAGTTGTTTGCACAGATCCGTCTTACGACTAGAGGCCTAGGACACGTCAGTAGTTCTGATTACGTTAGTGAACATGCGGCGTATGTTGAACTATGAGCGTTGAGTCTTAACCATAGCTCAACATAGGCTCTAATCCCCCGACTCTTGACTTAGGTTTTGATAGTTGTTGACCTTGTTTGATTGGTATAAGCATGGTGGACCGACCTAATACCCTAGGCTTTTATTCCACAGTTAAATCCTTTGTTTAATTCGTCTTTCTTAGCTTAATCATTAGTTTAATTAATTCCTTATCTGATTTCATCTGGAGTAGCTGAATTGGTTGAATATTGATTTAGAAACTCTGTCTCCCTGTGGATTCGACCTTGCTTCCACTGACTACCTAGTTAGAGGTCTGTAGGTTTATTTTTGATTAGGTGATACGACTAAAACCTATCAAATTCTCGTCTTCCTTAATTTAATTATTAGTTCAGTTAATCTTCTCTGATATCATCTGAAGTAGTTAGTTGGTTGAATATTAATATAGAAACTCTGTCTCCCTGCGGATTCGACCCTGCTTTCATTGACTACCATTGTTAGAGGACTGTAGGAATTATCATTGAATAGGTGATACGACTTTAGCCTATCAAATTTTGGCGCCGTTGCCGGGGAGACGACTAGTTTTCTAGTTTTTATTCGATTAATTAGCGTACTTCTTTTCGCCTCATTGGAACTTCCCGTTCCAATTGAGGCCGTTCTCACGGTTATCTTGTTGTTTCTCTTTTAAGTCCAGATATCAAAAGAAAACTCATATAATTCCTGGAGATCCCGATACGGAAGAAATACTTTGGAATCTTAGAGCAGAGTTTGAAATAGAGAAACCTGATTCAGAGATTTCTATATTACCAATGGCGAAATCGTTGAAATCTTATGGGGTGCCTAATCCTGAAGGCATACCCACAGGCCCACAGTTGCCCACTATTGCTGCTAACAACTTTGAGATTAAGCCTGCACTAATTAATATGGTGCAGCAGAATCAGTTTGGTGGGCATCCTTCTGAAGATCCGGCCAATCATCTGCAAAGATTCCGACAACGCTGCAGAACTGTTAAACATCAAGGAGTCACACCTGAGCAGCTGAAAGTCATGTTTTTTGAGTTTTTACTCAGAGACAAAACTTAGAGGTGGTTCAGCGACATCACTGAGACAGAATGGTCGGCGGTTTCTGCTGCATTCCTTCACGAATATTACCCTCCCACAAAACAGCAGAAATTAGAAACAAGTTGGCCACGTTTTCCCAAGAGCCAGATGAGACATTGAGGGAAGCGTGGATTAGATTCAGAGACCTACAGAGGGAATGTCCACATCATAATATGGACAAGTGGTTTCTGACGCAGACTTTTTACAATGGTCAGCAACCCCAGACGAAGAGTACTGTTGATTCGTCTGTAGGAGGAGTCTTTTTAGACAAGGCAGTTGATGAGGGTTATGACTTCCCAATCTCGCAGCAAATGACCATTCATCATCTAGGAGTCTGACTAAGAAGGTACTTGAAGTTGACGCTATTTCATTGCTTACTTCTCAGATGGCTCAGCTGACTCAGCAGTTACAAACAATGAAGTCTTCTAGTTCGACACCTCCGCCTATGAGCATCAATGCTATGTCAGCAGTTGCACCCATCACCTCATCTTACTGCGAGGTGTGTGGTATTCAGGGCCACTTTTGTAACGCTCCGAAAATAGTGGGTCCTTAACTAAACACCATTAGCCTTAATTAACTCATAATTGAATAGCAATCAGCGGAAGCAAATCCTTAAACCTGTGGGTTATGGCCCATTATGAATACAATATCCTAAAAAATAGCTCATAATGTCTCTACTACAATAATGACCTTAAGTACATGCTCCTAATAACCTTAGCCAACACTTCATGAAATCCACCTTAATGACTTCCTTTCCATGAGTCAATCATGAGCCCTCTTTCTTTCTCAACCTAAGCTTCGTTCAGAAGAAAAATAGAGAAACAAGAAAACAAAGAAAAACATTCCAAAATGAGTGGAAAACTCGTAACTTTACTCCAGCCCGTAAAAATAGTTTTGGTTTTGAAAACTTCGCAGTCAAACATGCTTCACATACTTTAATTAAAGACCAAACCATATACATACTTACATGATACAAAATCATACTTCTTGTCTGAACCCGCAATAATATAATACTCATAGTCATGCCAACAAGGCATCATCAAGACTAATAATAGCATAACTAAACTCGTAAAAGCACATAACATAGACATGTGTATATTATCCATCACGTAAGCCTAATACATAACATAGTAAGTTCGTTTGAAAGCATATAAAAGCTACAAAATCAAATCATCCAGAATTAGCATGTGACATCGTTTTTTCTTATCAGGATTATTACAGATATCATTCATTTGGGTAACTTGGCAAGTATAACAAAACATAGGCCACATAGAACACAAAGTACTCCAACAGAAGGTGGCGTGCCACAGGGGATTATTACCCCCCAACAGAAGGTGGCATATATATATATATATATATATATATATATATATAATAACAGAATACGGATGTCACAGGAGATTATTATCCCCCAGCAGAAGGTGACAGAGCCGCCAGAATGGAACGTGCACAACCAACAGAATAAGCCACAGAGAACACATCTGTAACAGAAGGTGGCATAATAACAGAACACGGATGCCACAGGAGATTATTATCCCCCAACAGAAGGTGACAGAGCCGCCAGAATGGTACGTGCACGACCAACAGAATACTGCCAAGAACCTTCTTTCGCTTTTATTTATCATGTTATGTATCTTTTAGTGTTTTTCTTCGAAACATCTTAAAATCATCAACGGAATCATAACTTAATCATACTTTTCACGTTGTCATACATCATTCTTTCTTTCTTAACTATTAATTCGTAAACGTCAAATCAACATAAAACACTTCACAAACCGTAAATCATATAAGGATAACATTAACGTAAAATTACTCATTACTCGCGTCATCAAGGCAACATATTCATGAAACAAATATAATAACATTAAACATAAAATAAACATAATTTACATAAACAGATTTAATCATGTAAGCAAATACCATGAACCATAGCTCATTAACCGTCATACATCACTTAAACATAAACTCATTTAGATTTAATAATAACTTAGGAAATCATGTAAAGTCGTATAAAACTACACTTGCATTATTACATTGACATATGACAATTCCAAAGTACTTTAAATAAATATCATGAGTATAATTCAACCTTAACGTACATAAGAGCATTTATAAAATAGTGTAAATATTAATCAACACTTAAATAGCTCATTAACAACATATACAACATATAAACAATAAACTATTTAAATTGTATTAATCATATACTTTTTTTAAATTGCATAAACATGAAATCATGACAATATAAATTATCATACTAATCACGAGATATCATTCACATTAACATATAAAGTTTATTTTCATAAATATAAATCGTATATCATAAAACATTATACTTTACTTAAAACATCAATTAAGCATGAACATCATTTAAATAAATCAGTATTTCCCTTACATATATTATGAAATAATTTAGTGAACTTTAACAATATAATGTCATAAACATATATAATTAAAACGTAAAAATAATAACGATTTCATAATTCATAGTATTCACATTTTACATTATAAACTCAAATAAACATGAAACCACAATAATGATTTACCATACTTTACTCGAGTATTAATCACAAGTTATTAATAGACCGTCCAATTTACATTAACGTATGACGTTCAGTTTTCTCAAATATAAATCGTTATTCATAAAACATTATAATTATACTTAAGCATGAAACATGTAAATAATTCATTAATTTCCATCACTTGTAATATGAAATAATATAATAAATTTTAACAATATAATTCCATAAACCTAACATAAAAACAATCTCATAATTCATATACGAGCAAGCATGTAATCATGTTTTATAAACTCATGGACATAAAAGTTACTTTAATACTTATAAATTAATGCCATGAAATTTAATAAAACATAATCATGAAACTATATTTAGAAAAGAATTAATAAAAGTACATATACATCCATACATATATGAATATTTAGAAATCACATCATTTAACGGGCATACACGTAATGCTGGACATAAAGGTTACCTTAACCGCTCAATCTATAATATCGTTAATACTCCAAGGACGTCATCCATAGACCCTTTCGAATTCCCACATGCCGTTTATCGCTCCATAAAAATCAATGAAATAATTATCAGAATCAACCCAACTTATAACTAATCATAATACATTCCTCACTAATCCCCTTTTCGGAAATCCTAAACTTAAAAACACTATTCCTAAATTTACTCAGCTTACAATTCGTTCTCAAAATTCCATTTTTATAACTTAAAAACATTTCTTAAAATATTTTATAAATAACGATAATAATAACTAAATGATTTCGTAAATATATATTATTTCATAAAACTTATGAAGCTTATAATAAATCTTTAAATGTTGTTTTCAATAAACTTAAGACATTAGATAAACATTTTTCTTAAAACGATTTCTATAAAAGGATTATTACTGTAACTAGGCTTACATAATTCAAATAATTAAACTAGGAAAAATTGAAGTTGTACCTATATAAGTCAACTATTTGACTCTTAGTTCCAAGATATTAGAAAACAAAACTGGTTTGGGAAACCAGTTTGTTTTGGTGCACAAGAGGAACAGAGGAGGACGGAAGGTGGGGCAGTGGTGGCGGTCTGCGGTGGCTTGGAAGCAGCTAGAGGGCGGCGCTAGGTGGTTGCGGTCCGGTGGTCGGCCCGCCGGCGGTGCTGCCGTACAGTAACAGGGCAGCAGCGCAGCAAGGTGAGGGGGAAGCAGAGGAGCAGCGAAAAAGGAAAAGAAGGGAGATGAAATGCGGTGGTGGCTGGGTGGTTTTGCGGGTGTTTTTGGGTGGCGTCTGGTGGCAGCGTTGTGTTGTGGTGGTTCAGGTGCTCGTGGTTGGTGGTGGTTTTTGATAGCAACGTTAATGGAGGAAGTAGAGAAGGAAGAAGATGAGTAGAAGAGAGTGATTTTGGCCAAGTTTATTCAACTATTTATAGAAGGTTTTGGGATGTTAATATAATTAAGCTTTGTTTTGTGATTGGTAGATGAAGGCCTTGGGGAGCAAGTATACTTGGGGAGGGAGGGAGCTTCAAGAACAAGCCTTCAATGGACTTGGAGAACAAGGAAGGAGAAAATATCAGTAAAAGAGAAAGGAAGGTGGGTTGGTTTGATGGATTTTACATTTGGGCATTTTTAATATGGATTGGTTATGGGTTATGGGTTAATGAATAGTAATGGGTAATGGGTTTCTCAAATGGGTTAAAATTAAATAATGGACGGGTGAAATGGGTTATGGGTATGAAGTTGGGCTTGGGGTAATTGGTTGGACAAATTTGATAGTATGAATCACCCGTTTAGTTAAACAACAAAATTTTAGAATTTAAATCATTTAAGAAATGAAATAATAATAATAAATAATCACATAATTACATCAAAGTCTTTTAAAATCGTTTTAAACATTTTAAAACAAAACGAAAAATAATTATAGTTAAATTGTAAAAATTCAAATTAATACGTACTTAAGCTAATAAAATAATTTATTAAGTTTTTAAATAGGCGGGGTATTACAACTTTGGCCATGATTGTCAGTTCGGTCAGAATCAGATGAAGCAGGCTAATGCTTTTCAACAAACACA
The DNA here is from genome assembly GCA_947645195.1 of Patellifolia procumbens. NCBI lineage: Eukaryota > Viridiplantae > Streptophyta > Magnoliopsida > Caryophyllales > Amaranthaceae > Patellifolia > Patellifolia procumbens. Next base: position 4,671,165 of record CANSGD010000016.1, read on the forward strand.
GCCAAATAACCCCTACTCCAACACATTCAATCCTGGTTGGAAAGACAATTCACTTCTCTCTTATGGAAGCAACAATGTTCAGAACCCACAACCACAAAATTCATACCAACAACCACAAAATTCCTATCAGCACTCACAAAATCACCCAAAACCCAACTACTACCAAAACCAAGGGAATTCTCACAATCCCCCTGGTTTACAAAGACATACAAAATCACCCAAAACCCAACTACTACCAAAACCAAGGGAATTCTCACAATCCCCCTGGTTAACAAAGACATGCCCATCAAAATGCATACCAACAACCACAAAATGTAGCCCCACAAGAACCTAGCACATCTGAACTGATGAAACTAGTATTGTCTATGCAAAAGACAAATGAGGAGGCACATAAAACTCAAGAGAAACATATGTTGGCTATGCAGAAAGCCAATGAGGATGCACCGAAAGCCCAAGAGAAGCACATAAAACTTCTCGAGACTCAGATTGCTCAATTGGCAGGGAATAATGCTCAGAGGTAGCAGGGACAATTGGCTGGGCAACCATTACAGAGGGAGCAAGCAAACGCCGTTACTCTTCGTTGTGGCACTGCTTACACTGCTCCTCCTATGTCCGTTGATGATGATGCTGCTCCTAGCAAGGTGAAGGAGGTAGTAGAGAAGGATTTAGATAAGAATTCAACGTCTGATGTCGAACTGTCTGAGGAAGCTGAACAGGCAGAAAAGAAGGAGAAGGTTTCTGATACACCTTTCACACCAAGGTTGCCTTTTCCTCATCGAATGCAAAAGTCCAAAGTGGATCAACAACTTGGTAAGTTCTTGGCTATGGTCAAGAACCTTGAGGTAACGGTTCCTTTCACAGAACATATTTCTCAAGTGCCTGTTTATGCTAAGTTTTTGAAGGAGATGATCACAAAAAAGAAATATTTTGGTGGGGTAGATAGAGTCGCACTCACTGAAGAGTGTAGTGCCGTTTTGCAAAATAAATCTCCACCTAAATTGAAAGATCCTGGTAGCTTTTCCATCCCATGTCATGTAGGTGTACTATTTATTGATAGAGCTTTATGTGATTTAGGTGCATCTCTGTCTGTCATGCCATTGTCTGTCTGTACTAAGCTGAACATGGGGGCACTTATGTGCACTCAAATTACTTTGCAGATGGCTGACCGTTCTATAAAATACCCCTAGGTGTTTTAGAAGACGTCCCTGTTAGGGTGGGAAAGTTTTACATTCCTGTGGATTTTGTTGTGTTAGATATGGAAGAGGATGCCCAAATTCCTATTATATTGGGCAGACCATTTTTGTGCACTGCAGGTGTTGTTATTGAGGTTAAGTCAGGGTCTTTGACTTTAAGTGTTGGTGATGATACTTTCACTTTTAAACTAACCAATACTATGAAGTCTCCTATGCTTGAAGAGTCTTGTTGCAGGATTAATGCGGTAGACAAAGCTGTGATGTCTGCATTTCAGCAGATACGTCATGCTGACCCTTTGGAGGTAGCATTGACTGAAGGTGATTCATTAGGCGTCAATACTGAAGTCAATGCCTGCCTTGCTGATCTAGAGGGCCATAGAGCTCAACAGGAACAGGAAACTGTGGTACTTGAAAGTGTATGCTCTAGTTCTACTCTCAGGTAACTAAGGTGGAACTCAAACCACTACCCTCTCATTTGAAGTATGCATTTTTAGATGATAAGGAAGAATGTCCTGTGATTGTCAGTACTAAACTCACAGATAGCCAATTGAAAAGTTTGCTTACAATGCTTCGCATGCACAAGAAGGCTATTGGGTATAGTATTGATGATCTGAAGGGCATTAGTCCTGATTTTTGTAGGCATCGTATTAATCTGGAAGAGGATCACCGCCCTTGCATTCAACCTCAGAGACGTTTGAATCCTAATATGCAAGATGTGGTGAAGAAAGAAATTATGAAACTGTTAGATGCAGGGATCATTATCCCATTGCTGATTCGAAGTAGGTCAGTCCTGTGCAAGTGGTTCCTAAGAAGAGGGGGACCACTATTGTTGAAAATGAAAAAGGTGATTTAATTCCTACCAGGACTGTCATAGGGTGGCGTATGTACATTGATTATCGTATACTTAACAATGCCACTCTGAAAGACCATTTCCCCTTTCCCTTTATTGATCAGATGTTGGAAAGGTTAGCCAAACATAGCTATTTCTGTTATCTGGATGGATATTCTGGTTTATTCCAAATCCCTATCCATCCAGACGATTAGGAAAAGACTACGTTTACATGTCCTTATGGCACCTTCGCATATCGTAGGATGCCATTTGGATTGTGTAACGCTCCCGCTACTTTCCAACGCTGCATGATGGCCATATTCTCTGCTTTTATTGAAAATATCATGGAAGTGTTTATGGATGATTTCAGTGTTTATGGTTCCGATTTTGATGTTTGCCTGCGTAATTTGTCTAAAGTGCTTAAAAGATGTGTTGAGGCAAACCTTGTGCTTAATTGGGAAAAGTGTCACTTCATGGTGAATGAATGTGTCATTTTAGGTCACTTGATTTCTGAGCGTGGCATCCAAGGGAATAGAGCAAAGATTGAGGTGATCGAAAAGCTTCCCCCTCCAATAAATGTCAAAGGAGTGAGGAGTTTCCTTGGTCACAGGGGGGTTTTATCGCAGGTTTATCAAAGATTTTTTGAAAATTGCGAAACCCCTTACTCAATTGTTGCTAAAGGGTGCCAAGTTCCATTTTACTAATGATTGCTTGGAGTCTTTTGACGGGATAAATACAGCATTGATCACTGCCTCTATTATACAACCCCCTTATTGGAATCTCCCTTTTAAGATCATGTGCGATGCTAGCGACTATGCGATAGGGGCAGTACTTGGTCAGAGGAAGGATAAGCTACTCCATGTTATCCACTATGCCAGCAAAACCTTGGATCCAGCCCAGGTTAATTATGCTACGACAGAGAAGGAATTGCTGGCCATAGTCTATGCATGGGACAAATTTCGAACCTATCTGATAGGATCGAAGGTTATAGTACATACTGACCATGCTGCTTTGAAGTACTTGATGGCCAAGAAGGAGGTCAAGCCTAGACTCGTTAGATGGATTCTGTTGCTACAAGAGTTCGACTTGGAAATAAAGGACAAGAAGGGTGTTGAGAATGTGGTCGCTGACCACCTTTCCAGGTTGACGTTTGGATCATCTTCTGACCCTCCTATAGATGACTCTTTTCCTGACGATCATTTGTTTTCTGTGTCATCTAAATCTCCTTGGTATGCTGATTTTGCAAACTATTGTGTTAGCGGTTCCCATCCTCCCAATCTTACATATCAGCAACGAAAAAGTTTTATCATGAGGCTAGAATGTATTTTTGGGAGGACCCTTTCCTACATAAGAAATGCTCCGACGGAATGTTCCGTCGTTGCATTCTTGACTGGGAAATGGAAGGTGTTTTGCTACATTGTCATAGTATGCCCTCTAGCGGCCATCTAGGTTCTCAAGCGACTGGTTTTCGAGTCCTACATAGTGGTTTCTATTGGCCTTCGATTTTCAAAGATGCCCGTGCCTTTTGTTTCTCTTGTGATGCTTGTCAGAGGACGGGTAATATTTCAAAAAGGCAAGAGATGCCACAGAGTGGGATTCTAGAGGTCGAACCTTTTGATGTGTGGGGGATTGATTTTATGGGACCTTTTCCTACCTCTTATGGGAATAGGTATATTCTAGTGGCTGTCGACTATGTGACCAAATGGGTAGAAGCTATAGCATCACCAACCAATGATTCTAAGGTTGTGATGAAAATGTTCAAGAAAATAATCTTTCCCCGTTTTGGTGTCCCTCGTGTTCTAATTAGTGATGGAGGTTCTCACTTTCATAAGAGCACCTTCAAGGCCCTATTGAAAAAACATGGAGTCACCCACAAGGTCGGTCTAATCTACCACCCCCAGACTAGTGGTCAAGTAGAAGTTTCCAATAGGCAGATTAAGAGGATCCTTGAAAAAGTTGTCACTAAGGCTAGAAAAGATTGGTTCTTGAAACTTGATGATACTCTTTGGGCGTTCCGCACGGCTTTTAAGACTCCTTTGGGTACCACACCTTATCGACTGTTTTATGGCAAAGCTTGCCATTTGCCAGTGGAAATGGAGTATCTTTCTGCGTGGGCGGTCAAAGAGATTAACCTTGATTTGACAGCTGCAGGTGAAGCACGACTTATTCAACTCAATGAGTTAGATGAGCTCCGTTTGGATGCTTATGAGAATCACAGGCTCTATAAAGAGCAAACGAAGAAGTTGCATGATAAAATGATTGGCAAAAGAGAGTTTAAGGTTGGCGACAAGGTCCTATTGTTCAATTCCAGGTTGAGACTGTTTCCTGGAAAGCTCAAATCTCGATGGTCTGGACCATTCGAGGTGATAGACGTGAAGGCACATGGTGCCATCGAGGTTGTCAACCAAAAAGGAGAGAAGTTCAAAGCAAATGGACAACGTCTGAAGCTATACCATGAGGGTGCTTTTGTTGGTTGTGTGGAGGAGATTCGTTTCGATCCCTCCCCACTTGATTCATCTGATTAGAGTGGTAATATGGTCGTGCGGGACCTTCATAAACCAGCGCTTTGCGGGAGGCAACTCGTATCCCTTAGTTAGTTTTTCTTTTTCTTTGATTCGTAGTTTGTAGAATGTGAGAGAGCGTGAGGGTCCTAATGTGCTCCTAGATTATGTGTTTTGATGTGCAGAAATACTCTTTGAGAAGACATTTGAGCCATACTTTCCCCAACTTAGCAAAAAGGCGAGCTACTTACTGAACAGTAGCTCGCCCGATGGCGTCGGGCGACCACCACCCGATCGGGTGGCTACAAAGAAATGAAAGAAGCAGAAAAGAAGGCCACCCGATGGCATCGGGCAAGAGCTGCCCGATCAGGTGCGTAACCCTGGCACCCGAAGGAAATTCGGTTGCCCGATCGGGTGAAGGCACAAATTCAGAAGTCATAGAAAACTTTCACCCGATGGCATCGGGCTGACATCGCCCGATCGGGTGCGCAACCCTGGTACCCGATGGAAAATAATGCACCCAAAGGGTTGACCGATCGGGCGATGTTACTAATTTCAGATCTAAAAAACGTCGTCCACCCTATCGGATTGGGCGGTAGTTGCCCGATCGGGGAGACATTATTTTTTGCGGAATTTAATCGTCTTTCACCCTTCCCTTGCTCCACATATTTCCTATCTCATCCTCTCCTATCACTCTCTCTCCTCATCTTTAACCTCCACAAACCCTCACCACTCCAAGCCTCCATTAAAACTTCACATCTCCTTCAATCTTCCTTCTTTTCCTTCAAAACTCCATAAAATTTCCTCCTTTTCTCCTCTCATCCTCCATTTCACCATTTTCCACTCACAAAAATCACCCTACCCTTCTCTTTTCTCTTCACCACTCACCCAAACTCCATATTTGTGTTAGAAAGGGTTTAAGGTTGAAAAATCATCAATGGCAAGCAAGTTCAGACGATTAATTCGAGGCGAAGGATTAAGATCTAGGAGGGAAGCTACTCCTCCGGCATCACCACCACAACCACTGGTTCCAAGAGATCCACAATACCCGGAAATCATTTTTTGGAATGATGAGCACCGGGAGAAGTTTCTACGCTTCAAAAAGTGTGAGGTACCCCCTACCCGTTTTCTTGATGTTGAATTATTAGCTAAATTGGGTCTGAATGAAGATTTTAAAGAATTTATGAAAATTGTGGGTATGGAAACCTTATATAATCTTCATGTTAGTACTTATGTCATTGTCTTAATGATGGTAATCATGTGGAGGTAACAAAAAAAGCTTTAATTAGCTTTTCTTTTGGAGATTCATTTACAGATGAAGTAGTTTGTGATGTTTTACCTATGGATGCATGTCATTTATTATTAGGTAGACCTTGGCAATCTGATAAAGAAAATGTTTCTAATGGAAGGACTAACACTTATTCTTTTAAACACAATCAAAAGAAAATAGTCCTTAGCCCGGGAAAGCCAAACACAAACTTCACAAAAAAGAACCAACCTTCCCCAAATCCGAAATCCACAAACAATAAAGAAAACCTTATTTTTATCTCAAAATCAAGTAGAAAAAGCTGTTGAAAAAGGAAAAACAATGTGCTTATTATTTTTAGTGGCTGAAAATGATGTTGATGAACATGTAATTGCTAATTTGGTTAAGCCTTTGGTTAGGGAATTTAGTGATGTATTTCCTAATGACCTTCCATCTGGTTTACCTCTAATTAGGGGAATAGAACACCAAATTGACTTAATTCCAGCGGCGCCACTTCCTAACAGAGAAGCATATAGATGTAATCCGGAAGAAGCTAAAGAGCTTTAAAAACAAATTGGTGAAATGTTATTTAAAGGATTTGTGCAGGAAAGTCTTAGTCCTTGTGTCGTGCCTGTAATTTTGGTTCCAAAGAAGGATGGTTCGATGAGAATGTGTATAGATTGCAGAGCTATCAACAACATTACCATTAAGTATAGGTATCCTATACCTAGACTTCATGAATTGCTCTATGAGTTACATGGTTCCACTATATTTTCAAAGATCGATTGAAGAAGTGGCTACCATCAGATTCGAATCAAAGAAGTTGATGAATGGAAGATATCCTTTAGAACTAAAGGAGGTCTTTATGAATGGCGTGTGATGCCATTTGGTTTAACAAATGCTCCTAGTACTTTTATGAGACTTATGCATGAAGTACTTAGGCCTTTCATTGGAATTTTTGTTGTTGTTTACTTTGACGATATTTTGGTCTATAGTAAAGTGAACAGGAACATCTAATTCATCTTAGAAGAGTTTTCCTTCAACTGAGGGAAAAGAATTTGTATGCAAAGATGGAGAAGTGTGAATTTTTCACACCAAGCGTGACCTTTTTGGGTTTCATTGTCTCAAACAATGGAATCTCGATGAATAAATCAAAGGTGGAAGCTATTAGATCATGGCCAATTCCAAATAGCATCACTGAAGTACAGAGTTTCCATAGTCTAGCATCTTTTTACAGGAGATTCATCAGGAACTTTAGCCTTACCTGATTTCAGGAAAGTGTTCGAGGTTGAATGTGATGCTAGTGGTGTGGAGCAGTTTTGCAGCAAGGAGGACGACCTATTGCATTTTTCAGTGAAAAGCTTAATCATTATAAGCTTAATTACAGTACCTATGATAAAAAGTTCTATGCTATTGTTCGTTCTTTGACTCATTGGACTCATTATCTTAGGCCGACTCAGTTCGTCCTTCATTCAGAACATCAGGCCTTGAAATATATCAATGGCCAACATAAGCTCAGTCCAAGACATGCAAAATGGGTGGAATTCCTTCAGTCTTTTAAATTTTTTTCAAAATATAAAACTGGAGTTTCTAACGTTGTTGCAGATGCTTTATCACGAAGACATGCTATGCTTTCTTTAATGGAGGCACGAGTTCTTGGCTTTAGTCATTTTAAAATCCTTTATTATGAAGACACTGATTTCTCTTCAGTAATGGAGGCATGCAAGGATGGCGTTCATGGAACTTATTAAGTCCAAGATGGATTTTTGTTTCGAAAAGCTTTGCATCCCTAAATGTCCATTAAGGGACTTTTTGATTAAGGAGGTATATGGTGGTGGATTAGCTGGTCATTTTGGCATTAACAAAATTGTTGATGTATTAAAGGAACACTTTTATTGGCAGAAACTTGCTGGTGATATTCATACAATTCTAGCTCGATGTTCTATATGTCAAAAGGCCAAAAGTACGTTCCATCAAGGGCTATATACGCCCCTTCTTGTTCTAACTCAACCATAGGAAGATGTGAGCATGGATTTCATAGTAGCCCTTCCAAGGACTCAACGCCAGAAAGATGCCATTATGGTGGTGGTGGACAGATTTTCGAATATAGCTCACTTTGTTTCTTGCAGTAAGACCGATGATGCAATTCATGTAGCTGATCTGTTTTTCAAAGAAATCATCCGTCTCCATGGATTACCAAAGTCTATTGTGTCAGATAAAGATATAAATTTTCTCAGTTACTTCTGGAAAACCTTATGGAATCTACTTGGTCCTAAATTGCCGTTTAGTACCGTTGCTCATCCACAGACAGATGGTCAGACCGAGGTGACTAACTGGACATTGACTACGCTGTTGAGAACATTAGTCAACCAATTACAAAGAGATTGGGATGTCAAATTGGCGCATGCTGAGTTCGCCTACAATAGATCACCTACCTATACGACTAAACGCTCACCATTCGAGGTAAATTATGGGATTAATCCTTTAAATACTATTGATTTACTTCTTATTCCTATTGAAGTTCATAGTAGCAAAGAGGCCGAGGAAAAAGCAAAGGAAATGAAAAAGCTTCTTCAACAAATTCGAGACAAAATTGAAAGAGTTAATGAAGCCTACAAAGTTCATGCGAACAAGCATAGGAAGGAGATTTTATACAAGCCCAGGGATCTAGTATGGTTGCATTTGAGAAAAGAACGCTTTCCAACCAAGAGGAAGAACAAATTGATGCCACAAAGTGATGGACCGTTCAAGGTGCTAAAAAAGATCAATAATAAATGCCTACAAGATCGAGATAACGGATGAAATGGGGAACATCTTGGCTACTTTCAATGTTGGTGATTTGGCCCCGTATCTTGAAGAAGCCTTTGAGGAACAAAAAGACTCTTTCGAACCCAGAGAAAATGATGCAGGAGCATCGACCTTAGCCCCGAGTCTTCTTGGAATCAAGGAAGAAAGGATGGAAGTCCAGTTTTTGAGTTTGATTAACGCTAACATCCCGAAAGTGTTAATTAAACAAGCCTAGATTAAGCTACGAGCCAGAATCAGCTATAAACATGATTATTTATATTTAATGGTACCTTAAACAATCATTAAGTATGTCTAATTATGTTAAAAATCATGGAAAGTATCTTAATTAGTTCACAAACCATGCTTAAAATGCTTAAGTACAGTTTACGGTTTTTGTTAGAGCTTAAACGTTTTTTGTAAGGTGCTTAAGGGGGCTTAAATCTTATGTTTCAAGGCCATCTCATGCTTTCACAGCTTCACATGGATGCCTAGCAGTCCCATAAGAAAGCACATGGCAATTGGAACGTGGAGCAATGAGATATAAGAGCTTCATAGTTAAGATAAGCAATTCTGACCAGAAAAACGTGATTCAGGGCCCTCTTTCTCAGTTCTGGGTTTCTGAATATACTCCTGCAATTGCGGCCACATTTTGAAGATATTTTCCTTAGTTTATGTAGAATAATATCCCATTGGTAGTTTCTCTGTATAGGAACAACCAATGGCCTTATTTAACTATTTTCTTGGAAGATGCTGAAAACAGCTACGTATTTCAGCATTTGCATTCTGTTTTCCTTTTTTGGTTGGGAAAATGACGTAAAATTATGGTATTTAGTAGCCTTATAGGTCTAGTTTGTAACCATGTATCATAAGCAGAATTGGGACTTCATTAAGACATTGAAAACGTTCTTACACTAGAGCAGTGTGCTTGTGTATTTCTGGATCAGTTTTGATCTTTTATGAAATCTTTACTTTATTTCAATCTAAACGTGGATTTAGTTGATAGAACTTGAAGTATGTTGATATTAGAGACTAATTGTCATAATACAACCTTTAGATTGGTGGTTAACTGGGTTGGTGTTAGTGGTGGTTGCTCGTTCATTCGAACAAGGATAGTGATCAAAATCATTCTTGATTGTTTTGTTTGTTCTTTTCCAATCTTAATGCTCTCATTGCCTCGGTAACCTTGCTTAGGGAAAGTTGAGCTGAGTTACATGCATAAGTCGCAAAATTTCTTATGCTTACAAACACTTCTCAAGGGGGTGTTTTAGGGCGTGTTTTTAGGGATTGGTCGAGCCAAGTCACTTTGTCTTACAAACACTGCCTCGAAGTTTTTGGGGCTTGTCCTCAAATGGAGGTGGCTCGAATTTCTAGTGGGATACGAAGAAGTATGCATCAAAGTTTTTTAGCCTAACCAAAGAAAAGTGCCTCGAATTACCCGACACCTCGAAGTCACAAGTGCCTCGAAGTGGCTGATGCCCCAAAATCGCAGGTGCCTCAAATTCCCTGCATAACTTAGTCTGAAACAAGGAATCATCTGGCTTCTTACATTCCGCTCCACATCACAGTTCCGTCAAGATCCTAACTCTAACATGGAGCGTGGGGCTAATATTTGGGCACAGATCAGCTCCCGCCCACTTCATTGACGAAAGTACTAACATGCCACTGAGGCCTGAAGTTACCATTTTGCCCCTGGGGCTTCCTCCACGGCAGAAAGTATAGGCCATCAGTAAACCCCACTGATATAACGGTCTTCATGACATCATCACCTTCACTACGTGAGATCATCCAATTACTACCTATAAATAGTACTTGGACCTGATAAGTAAGGTACGTTTATACACATATTCCCACGCACTTGCTAGTACTACTCTCTGACTACCTGAGCTTAGATCTAACTTAAGTATCATAGGGACGATCCCGGGTACAAGCCCCGGGTAGTTCACCATCATTGTTTTGCAGGACCTCGGCCCAGAAGGAAGACCTCAAATTGTCATTTGCAACTACCCTTAGCTGGAATTGGACTCCTTTAAATTACAAATATACTATGTTTCTTGAATCCCAAAACAATCCTTATGGAAATCAAAGACCATCATGATCTCAAGGCTCTAGCAGAGATGAGAACCCCTTATAAAAGCAGAAATAGAAGCAACTATTGCCACTTCCATAAGGATTGTTGGCATGAAACAAATGAATGTAAGCGTTTGAAAAGATATTTGGAAGAATTAGCCCGGGAAGGAAAGATGAATTCTTACCTGCCCAATGTTGGACGAAAGTTCCACAAAAAAGAAACCAAGCAGTCCAAGAAGAAAAACGATGAAGGCACTGTTGAAGATATGGTAATGGTTATGTTTAGAGGCTTTATCGCCGGAGGACCAACAAACCGAGAGTACAAGAATTACGTTCGCGAGCTCGACCAGGTCTTAGTAGCCAAAAGTTCTAAGCAAGGGCCTTTTACCAGGGTACTCATCAGTGAAGAAGACAGAGGCAAAATAAAAACACCACATGACGATCCATTAGTGCTGGAAATGAAAATTGCTAATCTGAGAGTTCGTCGGATCTTGATCGATATAGGAAACTCCACGCATATCATCTCAGCTGATTGCTTGTCACGATTGAAGTCTGAAGAGCATCAGTTGACACCCGTCCAACATCCTATTATGGGATTCGAGGGGGAATGATACACCCAATGGGCTCAGCGACTTTGCCCGTCCGGATTAGAGACAAAGAAAGGTCCAGGACTATCTTCGTCAAATTTGTGGTTGTTAGAAATTTGACAGCGTACAACACAATCCTTGGACGCCAACTTTGAATCATGTTAAGGCAGTAATAGTGACTCATTTCATGCTCATGAAGTTCGAAGGTGATGATGGAGATACTGGTTGTGTGTGTGGAAATCAACAGACGGCCGAAGAATATTACTTGACAACCTTAAGACCATCGTCTTGGAGGAGCGATACGTTCCAGACCCCCGCCTCTCTCTTGGGCAAGGAATTTGAGGATTTTCAGACGACCCTCACTTAATTGAGGAGGAGGTCTGGGGTCCCAAACTCAAAGAAACAAATTTTTATGGAAGTTTAGGAGGAGTCAATCTCAGGTTTGTCCGAAGAAGTCATGATTATTATGGGATCATGCACAGAACGTCCAGAACCTGGAAGGTTCCAGAAAATGTCAAGCTTGATGAAAATCGCCTTAATCGTCTCGTTCAGATAGGCTCGTCCTTAGACAAAGAGCAAATTGAACATCTTGTCCTCCTACTTAAGGAATATCAAAATATATTTGCATTTAGCATTGATAAATGCCAGAGATCGCCCCCACTATAGTTGTCCACAGGTTAAATGTATATCTTAAATTCAAGCCTATACGAAAAACGAAAGGCACTTAGGAGAGGCTCGGAAAAAGATTGTGGACCAAGAAGTGCAAAAGCTTCTAGATGCCTAATTTATTCGAGAGACTTTCTATCCTGATTAGGTTGCGAATGTCATCATGCTACCAAAGCCCAATAGAACATGGAGAATTGCATAGATTACAATGATCTAAATAGAGCTCGCGATAAGGATAATTTTCCTTTGCCAAAGTTGGATCGGCTTGTTGACTCTACAGCAGGGCATGCTCTGATAAGTTTCATGGACGCCTACTCTATATTTCACCAAATTCCCATGCATAAAGAAGAGCAGGACAAAACGTCCTTCATTACAGAAGGCGAATTCTTGTAAAAGACAGTCTTACATTAAGCTTAATGAAAGACCAGCCCAATAGACCCATTTAACACGGATCCACGAATATGTGTCTTCCCTCCTACGTTACACAAAAGTTGACGTTTTACATTTAAAATTTAAGGTTTTCAACCCATTTGTTAATATCATAACTTGTTTCCAATTTCTAATTAGTTAATGTTTAGGGTGAAAAGTTACTAATGAGTTAAAGTTTTTTGTCCAATAGTTAAGAATTATTATGTATTATATATGTATGTTACAAAGTTGATGTTTGGATTTAAACGTTAACTTTCAAGGATTAAAAATTGATATTTGAAGTTTATTTGTTAAACAAAATAAATTATGTCAATATTTAATAGTTAAAGGTTTTAGGTTTAAAAGTTAAAGGTTTTAAGTATAAAAGTTAAAGGTTTTAGGTTCAAAATTTAAGTTTTTAGCCTATTTGTTAATATCGATTTCACATATATGGTAATAGTTATGGATTTTTATGCAAAAGTTTAAGGTTTTATGTCGAAAAGTTATACAACGCAAAATTTAAGGTTTTATGTTGAAAAATGAAAAAAACAATTCGTCTGGGCTGCTTAGCGTGTGGCGCGCGTAATTGGGCTGGTCTAACGTTAAGGTTTAACCTAAGACCGTCTTATTATAAACCAACTCTTACTGAAAAAGGGCTCTATGGTTGGCTAAAGATGACATTTGGATTGAGGAATGCTCCGGCTACCTTGCAACGGTTGGTCAACACCGTATTGCAGAAGCAGTTAGGTAGGAATATGGAGGTGTATATCGATGACATGATAGTGCAAAGAAAGTTAGAGCAAGATCATTTTGACAATCTACGAGAGACCTTTGAGACTCTGAGGACCTATAATCTGCGGCTAAATACCAAAAAGTGTGTGTTTGGGCTAACAGATAGCAAGTTCTTAGGGTTCATGGTCAACCAGAGAGGAATTGAGGCAAATCGGGACAAGATTCAGGTGGTGCTCAACATGAATTCACTAGGAAACATTAGAGAAGTCCAACGTTTGAGTAGGTGCTTGGCAGCACTTGGTAGATTTTTGTGCAAATCATGTTATAAGTGCCATCACTTTTTCACCATTATAAGAAAGAAAAGTCATTTTGAATGGACGCGTGAGGCAAATGAGGCTCTTAATCAGGTTAAAGATCCTCTACGGCAGCTACCTAGATTAATAAGCCCCACAGAGGAGGAAAGGCTATACATGTACCTGGATGTTCCCCCTATGCCATCAGTGCGATCTTAACAGCTGAGCGTGACAATCTGAAAGTACCACTCGACTTTGTGAGTCGAGTCCTACGGGATGCTGAGCTCCTTTACCCATCTATAGTTCGACCTCGCATTAGTAATGGCCAGCTGGAAACTACGAACTTACTTCTTGGCTTATTCTTTTTTGGCATACACCGACCAACCCCTAAAGCACGTGCTCCGAAAATTGGATGCCTCTGGACGGATGCTAAAGTGTGATGTCAAGTTGAACATGTTTGACATTGCTTTTGAGCCAAGGAAAGCAATTAAGGGTCAGGCCTTAGCCGACTTTATAGTTGAGCTGACTCGGCCGAATGGATTTGATTACAAAAAAGTGACTCCTGCCAAGGGTAAGATACACTGGACCTTGATGGTGGACGGATCATTTACCTCTAATGGCTGTGGGGCAGGAATAATTTTTCGATCTCCAGAAGGAGATAGGTTTGAATATGCAATGAGATTTCATCTCCTTGCCTCCAACAATGAGGTCGAGTGTGAGGCACTATTAGCCGGGCATCAAAATGGGCTAAGCAGCAGGAAACCATGAAATCAAAGAAAAATAAGATTCTCTCCTAGTGGCAATGGCGGATTTTGAGGGATTTTCTATCGCGGGCTACGAAATTAAACTCGTAATTTTATAGATGAAAAAATCATATATTATAAAATAAAAAATAATTATTTGCAAAATTAATCAAGATAAGATCAAGAAAATAACAAAAAGTACGGTACGAAATTTTTACCCAAAAAATAAACAAGTGTCCCAATCTTTAACCTAAAAAAGGCATTAAAGTAATGCTCGACATTCTTTCAGCATTTTAAAATCATCGATTATGGACTTTGTACTAAAAGTCTTTGTTATTTTTCTCTCAATGTGAATAACTAAGCTATCTGACAAAAATTCATCTTCCATCTTGTTGCATAATTTAGTCTTCATGTTCTTCATGGCAGAAAATGCTCTTTCAGTGGTAGCTGTTCAAACAGCAAGAGTTAATATAAGATGTACTAGTCTGTCGAACAAATAATAAGCATTTTCTCACAAACCTCTTGTAACGTCGAGACGCTTTTGAAATTTGGGTCATCTTTTTCTCCGCGAATGAAGTATAACAATTGATATTTCAAATTGTATCTCCCTTGTCCCACAAAATCCATGGGATTGTACTTTTCAGCGAGCCTTCAAATTTTCTTAACATCAAAATTTTTGAACCCATCTCTAGGCTCTAACAACGTTGATAAGGTTAAGATCTCCAATCCTTTATCATTAAACCTGTGATTCAACTCTTGTATTTGCTTGTCAATGATACCCAAAAATATATCAACTCGATAATAATGATTCATTGTAACTTGATCATGTTGATGTCGAGCTCGACCCCTACGGGATACATAAGGTGCATTCATATTAGTTACCATGATGTTGTTTTCCTGACAAAACAATAAAGCTGATTCAGAAAACTTTTCCCATCCATTCTCCCTCATATCTTGGAAAAGTGCTTTGCTTGTAGAAACTAACTTCATAGCATTCACGATATCCTGATATTTCTTTTGTAAAGATTGACTAAGAACATCACTAATTGCCAAAATTTCCCCCATTAAAAGAGCAACAAACACAAAATCAAAAGAAATCATAAAGTTCAAAGCAGCGTCACGACTAAGTACAGGACTTATCACCAATAATCTCTTCAAGTACCGACAATATCGAATCAAACATTGTCATCAAACTACGAATAGAGTAAAGATGTGAACCCCGACGTGTATCACCAGCTCTTTTCAACGTACCCATTTAGTTAGCTCCTCTTCCACTATCTAGTTCACCCATTGACAACAATGATTTAATTTCAGCTACTCTTGTGGCTCGTAGTTCATCAAGCCTTTTAGTAGATCCACCTATGATATTGACAATGAACATCAAATTTGAAAAAATTGATGTACTGGAGGAATATCTCTAGAAGCAGCAACCGGTGCAAGTTGTAATCGGTGAGCAAAACAATGCACATAATAAGCATATGAACAATCTGAAAGAAATAATGCTTGCAAACCATTACATTCACCTCTCATATTACTAGCTCCATCATATCCTTGCCCGCGAATATTTTCAATCATTAAATTATTTCAAGCAAGGACTACACACAACTCCCTCTTAAGTGTTGTTGCTGAAGTGTGTGGAACATGTACGAGGTCAAAACATCGTTCCCTAATTAATCTGTGTTTGTCAATAAACCTTAAAACGATACCCATTTGTTCTCGTTTGGATTCATCTCGAGCTTCATCAACAATAATGCAGTATTTAGATACTCCAATCTCTTCCCTAATGTAGTTGCGAACCTTATTAGAAATTATATGTAGAATTTCTATTTGAATTGAAGGAGCGACATATTTGGAATTATAGGGATCTTGTCTTATCGCTTTAGCAATATCTTTATTGTAGGCAATCAATAGTTTTCTAAATTCTAGATAATTTCCTTGGTTCTCAGACTTACTTGACTCATCATGACCCTTTAAAAGGCAAGACTACAAAGTTAACAAGTGAAGAACATCAATGAAAGCCTTTGGCCGCAATCGATTTTGCTTGATTTGCCTCTCACTTTGCTTGTTTAAAACATTGGGAATTTGCCTCTTTTGCTTTAATAGAGTCCGATAAGCTTGTACTGCATCTTTGTGTATTGTCAATGGACCTTTTCCCATATGGTCAAGAAAAGCACGTCGTTCTCCATCATTAACCTTTTTCCAACTCCTTAAACTAGTAAGAGAATCTACACGAGCATTTGGCTCAAAACAAAAGGCAAGGTAGACAAAAGGCAGCATCTTTAGCAGGTCAGTATTCCAACCAATCTGGAAACCTTTCAAACCAAGAAGACTGAAATCGACGACGTCGTTTTTGATTCCCGGAAAGAGGATAATCTTCTAAAACTGGTTGATAAGGCTTCAACTTAATATAAGCCCGTCGAATTTCATTTCTTTTTCCTATTGGATAATGCCATATGGGTGGACGCAATCCTGTGTCACGTTCGAAAGAGTTAATATCTACATTGTCAAGTTGAACTCTCCTCATCTTAGACGGACCTTCCCTTATATTATCCACTCTTATATAAGTAGCGTGATTGTCTTCATTGGTTTGGGTATTGTCTTCATTGACTGGTGTTTCTTTTTCCGGCTCTTTTCTTTTGAAAAAAGAAGTAATTGATTTTTGATTAGCCAATACGTATTGCCCTGAAATTTATTGTAACTCAACGTTATATTATGTATATATATATATAATCATGTTTGTCATTTTCAAATACATATTTTTTATGAATCTTTGAATGTTACGTAGCTCCTAAAATAACTATTTTATTTTTTTCCCTTACTCAAGTTGTACGAGCAACTCACAAATATATAAAAAAACATAAATTGAATATTAACGTGTCATCTATATCAATTGGACGAGTCATTTTAAATAAAATTAGATTAATAAAAACATCATTTGATTTTAATAGGTATCGTATTCACAAATTCAACAATAAAATTCAACAAGTATATCAATTACTACTCCTAATAACCTAGAACCTAGAACAGTTTTTATTAATAAAGCTAATTACTTATATCTAACAATTACTAAAATATAATAAAAAAGACTAAACATTTAAAAATAAAGCATACCAATTGATGAATGATGATGATGGCGCCTCTTTACTGATGAACAATTTGTTGGCGTGTGACTTTGGAACTTTGGGAGGCGTGAGTGCTTTTTGCTTGGAAATTAATTGAGAATTGATACTGTCACACTGACAGTTTGGGTTTGGAATTGCAGATGTGAGAGGACAGAGGAGAGAAGCATGATATGATATATGGATTCTAGAAGGTGAAGCGGTGTAGTGGGCTTTGGCCTGTAGCCGTGTAATTTTTTTTTTAACTTTTGGGCCAATTTATAAAATTGTTAAAAGATTTCCGGACTGGATCGGGGGCCATGCCCCTAATGGCCCCCATACATGGTCCGCCTCTGCATAGTGGTAAGCCAAGTTAAGGGAGAATACGAATGTAAAGAAACGGTTATGAGCAAGTATGTTCAGCTCATCAAAGAGGAAGTTAAAATATTATAGAGGTTTGACCTGGAACAAATCCCAAGATCTTCAAACAATCAGGGAAATGCACTTTCCAAACTAGCAAGCTCAACGGGATGCCCCAAGGACTGTGTTTTGGGAGGTGCTGAGTCAAAAGAGTATCAACAACGAAGAGACTTTCCTCGAAAGGAGCACGTCCTGGATAGACCCTATAGTTAAGTTTAAAACCATTGGCGAGTTTCTAGAAGACCACATAGAAGCTAAGTATGTCAGGGCTAGGGAAAAGTGGTTTAAGTTATCACTAGTGGAAATAAAACCTTGTTGCTGCGGGCTTAAAACCATTAGTTGCTACGTATTAAGAGGCGTAACTATTGAACGCACAACTAATTATAAATTCATTAGTTGCTTACATGAACACATCAAAGGGTCACCATTAGCTGCGGGCCATATGATTAAGCTCGCGGCAACAAGTTGTAATAGCTGCCAGCATCACACATAGACCGCAGCTAATGTTAGTATTACAAGGCCTTGTAGTACAAACATTAGATGCGTGCTATGTCTGAGGCCTGCAACAATGTTTTTTTATTAAAAAAAAGTGAAGACTCACTGCCAGTTGCAATTAATTCTGCACTCTCGCCCCCCACCAACCTTCCGTGAGCCACTTTTGTTTTGGTGGAAAACCGTTTTCTTGGAAAAAGGTTTTCCTCCATCTTTACATTTCCTTTGTTTGTTTTGGTAAGGGATGGAAAAATTTCGAGATTATTCTTTCATTTAAGTTTAATTTTAAACTTGACATTGATTGGTTGTTGAGGGAGTCGCGTTGTGAGTTGGTTTTGAGTGTCAATTTCCATGTGTTTGTTGTGGTTGGGGTTTGGCATATATTGAGTGGTGGTGTTGAGGGAGTAAGGAGTTGTGTGAGAGTTGGTTATGAGCGTTTTTCCTTTCTTTTCATATATTTCATTGTACTTGTTGTCACATTGAGGACAATGTCTTGATTGAGTAGGGGGAGACATTCGTTGTTTTGGTAGTTTTGGTTGATGTATATATGTTTTTGCTTTGAAAAAAAATTAAAAAGAAAATGAAAATAAAAAAATATATAATGAAAATAATCCAAAAAATATAAAAAACCCGCTGAATTGGAAACTCAAGCAAGAATGGGGGCCAAGATAGGTTGGAAACCTGAAAGGACAATCTATGCAAATAAAGTGGCTATCTAGAGCGGGTGAGATGGTGAGTTCATCAACGAAAAAAATGTGTGAGATAGGATGAAAACCAGAAAGGGCTCCTAGGCAAAATGAGAGATAAAAAAGAGGCGATTAGGTTAGAACACATTCATCTATTAAGGAATAAGAAGTTATTGTCTTGATTGTGTGAAGATCATCTAAGCTTGAGGCGTTTGAGATTGTTCAGGATTCGAGCTTACCTTTTGATTTCATGGCATGTGTTTGTTTTTAGTGTTGAGCGTGAATGGAGATTGCTACTTATATTATTTCAGGTGAGCTTTTGGTTCAAGTGGGGTAGGGTAACTCTTGCCCTTGTGCTTGGCTTTGAGCAATTCGGGAAGAATTAGCATCATTATCTTACACTAGGATGGAGAGTTAAGGGGAGTATTTGAGGTGAGCGTTGTTTTGAGAAGGAATACCTCATATTCTTTATGTTCAGTTTACTTGAGGTCGAGTAAAGTTCAAGTGTGGGGGTATTTGATGAGACCATATTAGGCGTGATTATAAAATATTGAGGAGTTCATTTTGCTAAGGTTTAGGCCTTGAAAAGCGGAGTTTTACTTGTATAAGACTAAGTGAGGAGAATGGAGAATTGTGATGTATTCGATGTATTAGAGGAGACTTATGGACTTTTGGAGGTTTCATTGTTTTTGATCATTTACAGGTGGATTTCGGTCTCATGTTCGTCATCCGTTCGTCAAAGGAAGCCAGCAAGTTCGATGAAGTCAAAGATTAATGGTTAATGCATTCTGATTCTCGTTCGTTGGTTTGGGTTCGATGAGTTTGCATATCCGGACATTTGGTGACCGTGTCATACATGGTTTCAAGGCAGCAGGAACGCGCACGTCGTGCACTATGTGCTGCTCACACACATCCCAGCTCGCACTCTGCAGGAAGTATGAGCACCCTGTGCGCCCAAACGCGCACCTCACGCATATCGAGCCAATAGCGAGGACAGACGAAACGCGCACCTCGCGCATGTCGGGGCTGCATGCACGCATAGGCAATTTAATGATCTTTTAATTAGTTTTATAGTTTAGCCTTTCATTATTTTTATTATGCAAATTAGACAAGAACCCTAATAGAGATAACATAGAGAAAAAACTTTGTTTCTTCCTTTATTCCTTTTATGTTAGATTCGATTAATGAAGAATCATTGGCTGAGGCTATATCGATCATAGCCTAAACCAACTCTTAAGAAGAGTTAATAGATCTTCGGTTTGTTATTGTGAGGTTTCATTTGTTTTGCTAAGAGTACTACTAGTATTATGTTAGGAGTATTACTAGTAATTGTTGATTCTTTTGTTCTTTGTTCATGAGTAGCAACCAAGGGTTAATATTGAATCTGATTGTTAGCGTCAATCAGTAGGGAAATCATAGTTTCCAAATTGAATTTGTGCTAGTAATTTGTCATTTGGCTCATTGATTCCTAGGGTTTTGATGTTCTATAGAATTAAATCTAATCACTGATTCAATTAAGTTGTTCTATAGTTCAGGTTATTTATTATGCTGATTCGGATTGTTTAACAATTCTTTTGAGGGAAAGGAATTTGATTTCCAATCTTTGAGTAATTAAGAGAGAGTTGTTTATATTAGAAACCAATGATCAGTAATCAGAATCGAAGTGACCATTAACTGGACTCAACATTCTTCCTTATTGATTTCTCTACCCTTTTAGTCTTGTTTTATTTTAGTTTCTTAGATTTTATATTCTTAACCTGAAAAAAGCCCCTTTTAATCTATTGTGAACACGAATTAGTCCCTAAGTCTCTGTGAATTTGACCCTACTTACCACCTACATTAATTTGTATTGGAAAGAAAGAATTATAAATATTATCTCTGTAGCGCGTGCGATCGCACTCCAGCAACAACCAACTAACCAGTTCTTTTACTTGAACTTATCATGTTTCATCTCTTTTAATTTATTCCGGCGGTATACACTATTCCCAGTCATTAAACTGTACCTCATTAGGTATGGAGACTGAAATTTCATTCATTCAATTACACTTCACATTATTTCAATATTTACATATGATTCTCATGAAAGATAAATCATCATTTAATAACCCCGCAATTCAAGAAAAACTCATAAATCATTTATTACGTCGTCATTATAACCCATTTACATTTTCAAGGGAATTGCGGGTACTAGTAGTAGTTGTTACCTCAACTTGGAGAACAATAATATCCTTCCTTAATCGTTTATATCCGTTCTTCTCAGCTAAGCTCTATGGATGGTTTTTTCTTTAATAACACGAAATTAAATAAATTAAGTTAAAGACCTTTGAATATTTAAAATTCATATAATAAGATGTTCAAAGTCTAAATCAATAAAATTATGAAAATCATTTTCGTTGATAGGATTCATATTAAATTACAAAATATTTTTAAGAAGTACAAATGAATAATACACTTAATGTCTCGTGCTTATTTTGGAAAATAATAAATAATAATAATAGTAATTAACATTAGGGTTGAGGACGTCTTAGGGACTCGGGGTTTTCGGCACAGTGGGAGATCGCCGGCAGGTCTAGGGTCGACAGCAGTGGGTGCAACGTTTGGTGTAGCGTTAACACCGTTGTCTGGCGTTTGTGGGTCAGCGTTTGTGGTGCTAGGCGAGATTTTTTTGACTGTGATGCGTGATATCACAGTATACTGATGGGTGATGGCTCTTGTTAATTTGTTTTTTTGATCAGAATTGATTTGCTGCCGTGATTTGATCAATACTTCCATTCTTCATTGCATAGTGTTGTACACATCATTTTGCCTTCTTCATCATGACATCATCAGCATGACATCATCAGTATGACATCATCTTCCAGCAATCATCCTTGAGCGGTGCACAGCAGTGGGGGTTTGGTTTTGTTTACCTTTTGGTTGCGGTGCGATTATATTCTTGTAATGGCCGCCATTGTACGGTTTCATTGTCCTTTTGTCGGTCTTAGTGGGTGTCAAGATGGTGGTGGGAATGGACTCACAAAGACTTCGTTGATCACACACCTTTGTGATCGTCATTGTTGTTCTGGTGCACGTGAAACTACACGGCATGCTCTTTCTACTGTTTTGCCTGTTTTCACCGCAGCAAAGGTTACTTTTGCTCGTATGGGGATTTGGTTATGTGGGGTTTGTTTCCAAAACCCATACTCATTGTACTAGGTGTCGTCATGGCCGGGGTGCTGATTTTGTATCACCTCCTGATGAGGGTGATGGTAATGTTAGATTTCTGCTTTATGACATCCCCAAGCCACAGGTTCCTTCTTCACCAGTGCAGCTTGGACATGATGAGGGCACGTGGCATGATCTTTCTTGTGGTTTGGATGTGGCTCTTCTTGATCGTTTGTTTTCCAAGGGACTTCGCACTGTGAAATCTATCCCTCCCAAGTGTCGTTTGGGGTTCTCTCGGGTTCTTAAAGGTGCTCTTGATAAGGTTTTTTCTAAACCTGATGATATTTCTTGTTGGGTCTCTGTGCTAGTATTACCTCTTTGCACTCTTAAAACTTTTCGCCCGCGGAGTAATCTTGAGTGTAAGTCTGCTATTAAGCGTCAGCATCAAGAAGAGAGTATTTCCCGTGCTATTTGTTCTTGGGGTATGCAGGGTGGTAGTTTACACCTTATTAGAGAAATTTTGGCAGAGGATTCTCCTACTTTATCAGGGGTTGATGAGGAGGACCTTGATTTGGATGAGCGTAATATTAAGCAGTGTAAGAGGAAGATTTGTGATGGTCATTATACAGCTGTCGTTCGGGTTCTTTCTTCTTCCGGCATTGCTCCTTATTCTAATGCCACTCTTGCGGATTTACGATCCAAACACCCTTCTTCGATTGCTCCTTCCTTGCCGGATATTCTTATTGACCATCATCCACTCATTGCTTCTTCTGTTGTTGTCTTGGATCGGATTTCCAGCTTTCAGCGTGGTACATCTTGTGGTAGGGACGGTTTTCGAGCTCAACACCTTATGGATTGTTTGAGTGGAGTTGCGGTGGCTATTTCCGATGAGTTAGTTGACTCTATTACTCAGGTGGTTAATCTCTTTCTAGTTGGGAAATGTCCCACAGTTTTGGGTGAGTATATTGCCAGTGCCCCTCTCACTCCTCTTGTCAAGCCAGGTGGTGGTATTCGTCCGATAGCTGTGGGTACTATTTGGCGGCGACTAGTTTCGAAGGTTGGAGCTCTTTTGGTTGGGCCATCTTTGGGAGGTTATTTTGATGGTCTTCAGTTTGGTGTTGGGGTTCCTGCAGGTGGTGAAACCATTCTTCATGCGGAAATAATGTCGGTCGTTCGATGTTTTTGGTGGATTTTCAAAATGCTTTCAAATTGGTTCATCACGAGATCATGTTACGTGAAGTTCGTCTTCGCTGTCCGGGCATTTCGCGTTGGGTTGAATTCTGCTACTCTAATCCAGCCAGGTTGTATTATGGAGAGCACACCTTATGGTCGTCTCAGGGGGTGCAACAGGGTGATCCCCTCGGTCCTTTGCTTTTTGCTTTGGTTTTAGATCCCTTGGTGTGTAAAATCAAAGACTCTTTTGATGTCTCTCTTCAGGTGTGGTATTTGGATGATGGCTTGGTGTGTAAAATCAGAGACTCTTTTGATGTCTCTCTTCAGGCGTGGTATTTGGATGATGGCACCATTATTGGTTATACCTTGGTGGTGGGGAAGGTTTTGGAGTTGATTATGGAGGATGGGCCTAGTTTCGGGCTACATCTCAATGTAGAAAAAACTGAAGTTTTTTGGCCTGTTGAAGACCCTCGTAGTAGGCTTGTTGGTGTCTTCCCCCCTGACATTGCACGACCTTTACGTGGTGTTAAATTGCTTAGTGGTCCCGCCAGTTCCGACTATGTTTTCAGTGGGGAGCTTGTGATGCAGAGAGTGTCCAAGACCATTACGCTTATGGATAAGGTTGATATGCTTGCTGATCCGCAGTGTGAGTTGTTGCTTCTTAGGGCGTGTACGGGCGTCTCAAAACTCTATTTTGCCTTGCGTACTTGTCCTCCTTGTGTCTTTGATGAGGCTTATCGTTCTTTCAACGGGGCTCTTCGATCTTCTTTCGATCGTATTGTTACTGATTCGGGGCCTGGTTTTGGCAATTGGCAGTGGCGTCTTGCTACCCTACCTTTTACCTTTGGAGGACTTGGTGTTTATTGCGCGAGTGATGTTCGCCATTATGCTTATCTCGCGTCTCGTTTGCAGTCTGCTGGTTTACAGGATAAGCTTCTGCGTCCCGCATGTATTTTTGGTTGTGGACGTGCCTTTGAGGATGCGTTGAGTCTTTTCAATAGAACTGTGGAGTCTGACATTTTGAGTAATCCTAGTGTAGTCTCTGCCCCTAAACTTATGAAGAAATTGGCAGATATATACTTCACAAAGGTTACTGCATCTGCAGAATCTACCTTTTCTTTATCTCCTCGACAATTAGCTTTGTGGCAGTCACAGCAGGGGGATCACACCTTAGATTGGCTTCGGGCAGTTCCTATTGCAGGGTTGGGTCAGACGATGAACCCTAAGACTTTTCGGAGTGTGTTGTGTTACCGGCTGGGTGTTCCTTTGTTCTCTACTTCAATGCCGTGCTCTGCTTGCTCCAGGGTTTTTGCTGGGGATGTTTTTGGTGATCATGCGGTGTCGTGTGCCGGTATTGTGGGTATTAAACATCGGCATAATGTCGTTTGAGATACTCTGGTTGATATTTGCTATCGTTCTGGGATTTCAGCAAGAAAGGAGGTTGACATTGGATTGTCTAGGGGGAACGACGGGGCCCTCAGGCCAGCAGATGTGCTTCTTTATTCTTAGGAAGGTGGTCGTGATATGTGTGTAGACTTGACAGGGTCTTCTCCCTTAACCCAGTCTGGGTTGTCTGACTTGGTTCCTGGACGTGTTGTTGCTGATGCGGCTCATCGAAAGCGGGTCAAGTATGAAGCTCGTTGTCGAGCTATTGGGTATGGCTTCCTTCCCTTTTCCTTTTCTTCTCTTGGGGAATTGGATAAGGTGGCTACTGCTTTGCTGAAGCGGGTTCAGACCTTCTCGAAAACACAAGATATAAGGGCACGTGCTGCTCCCATATTTTCACTAGGATAGGGTTTGCTATAGCTAGAGGAGTGGGTGCCCAGATTGTATCTCGGTTGCCCACTAATTTCTTGTAGGTTGTATGATTTTTGTCCTTTTTCTTATTTATAATAATAATATTATTAATAATAATAACAATAACAACAATAATAATATCTATTTGGGATGAATTAGTTGACTCTATTTCTCAAGTGGTTAATCTCTTTCTAGCTGGGAAATGTCCTACGGTTTTGGGTGAGTGCATTGTCAGTGCTCCTCTCACTCGTCTTGTTAAGCAAGTTGGTGGTATTCGTAGGTACTATTTGGCGGCGGCTGGTTTCGAAGGTTAGGGCTGTTTTGGTAGGGCCATCTTTGGGAGGTTACTTTGATGGTCTTCAGTATGGTGTCGGGGTTCCTACAGGTGGTGAGGTAGTACTTCATGATGTTAATAGGTTGATTGAGGCTCGTGGAAATGATGTCGGTCTTTCTATGTTGTTGGTGGATTTTCAAAATGCTTTCAACTTAGTTGATCGTGAGATTATGTTACATGAAGTTCGTCTTCGGTGTCTGGGAATTTCGCCTTGGATTGAATTCTGCTACTCTTATCCAACCAGATTGTATTATGGAGAGCATACCCTATGGTCATCTCAGGGGGTGCAACAGGGTGATCCCCTTGGTCCTTTGCTTTTTGCTTTGGTTTTACATCCCTTGGTGTGTAAAATCAAAAACTCTTTGGATGTCAGTCTTCAGGCGTGGTATTTGGATAATGGCACTATTATTGGTGATACCTTGGTGGTGGGAAAGGTTTGAGAGTTTATTATGTAGGATGAGCCTAGTTCTGAGCTACATCTCAATGTGGGAAAAACTGAAGTTTTCTGGCCTGTCGAAGACCCTCGTAGTAGGCTTCTTGGTGTCTTTCCCCCTGATACTGCACGGCCTTTGCGTGGTGTAAAATTTTTTGGTGGTCCCGCCAGTTCCGACTCCGTTTTCAGTGGGGAGATTGTGATGCAGAGAGTGTCTAAGACCATTACACTTATGGATAAGGTTGCTAAGCTTGATGATCCGCAGTGTGAGTTGCTACTTCTTAGGGCGTGTACGGGCATTTCAAAACTCTATTTTGCGTTGCGTACTTGTCCTCCTTGTGTCTTTGATGAGGCTTATCGTTCTTTCAATGGGGCTCTTCGGTCTTCTTTGGATCGTATTGTTACTCCTTCGGGGCCTGATTTTGATGATTGGCAGTGCGTCTTGCTACCCTACCTTTTGCCTTTGGAGGACTTGGTGTTTATTGCACGAGTGATGTTCGCCATTATGCTTATCTCGCGTCTCGTTTGCAGTCTGCTGGTTTACAGGATAAGCTTCTGCGTCCTGCATGTATTTTTGGTTGTGGACGTGCCTTTGAGGATGCGTTGAGTCTTTTCAATACAACTGTGGAGTCTGACATTTTGAGTAATCCTAGTGTAGTCGCTGCCCCTAAACTTATGAAGAAATTGGCAGATATATACTTCACAAAGGTTACTGCATCTGCAGAATCTACTTTTTCTTTATCTTCTCGACAGTTAGCTTTGTGGAAGTCACAGTAGGGAGATCACACCTCTGATTGGCTTCGGGCAGTTCCTATTTTGGGGTTGGCTAAGACGATGAACCCTAAGACTTATCGGAGTGTGTTGTGTTATCGGTTTGGTGTTCCTTTGTTCTCTACTTCGATGTCGTGCTCTACTTGCTCTAGGGTTTTTGTTGGGGATTTTTTCAGTGATCATGCGGTGTCGTGTGTTGGTATTGTGGCTATTAAACATCAGCATAATATCGTTCGGGATACTCATAATGATATTTGCTATCGGTGTGGGATTTCGGTTAGAAAGGAGGTCGACATTGGATTATCTAGGGGGAACGACGGGGCCCTCAGGCCAGCAGATGTGCTTCTATATTCTTGGGATCGTGGTCGTGATGTGTGTATTGACTTGACAGGGTCTTCTCCCTTGACCCAGTCTAGATTGTCTGACTTTGTTCCTGGACGTGATGTTGCTGATGCAACTCATCGGAAGCGGGTCAAGTATGGAGCTCGTTGTCGAGCAATTAGGTATGGCTTCCTACCCTTTTCCTTTTCTTCATTGGGGAATTGGATAAGGATGCTGTTGCGTTTGAAACGGGTTCATCACTTCTCAAAGAACAGGACATAGGGGCACGTGCTACCCATATTTTCGGTAGGATAGGGTTTGCTATAGCTAGAGAAGTGGGTGCCCATAATGTATCTCGGTTGCCCACTAATTTCTTGTAGGTTATATGATTTTTGTCCTTTCTATAATAATAATAAGGAACATAAAGTAAATAAATTAATAGAAATATTGTTAAGTGATATTGCAAATACCTAAGAGTCAAAAGTGAGGAAGGTTTGACTTCATTTTTATTTAAGAAGAATCAGGAACTCAATTATTTGTTTCTTTATGTTCACAAAAAAGAAAAACATAGGAAGCTTGCGGGTGGTGGCGCAAGGTTACTGTCGGGGGATGGGAGCAATTCCGAAGGCAAAGAAGAGGCTTCACTGCACGACGGTCAAGGAGGCGGTGGTTAGAAGGGTGTGTGGTAGTCGGTGTTTCAAAGGTAAGGAAGAAAATGGCAGTGTAGCATTACGATTTTGCGGTAATCTGCAGAGGAGAGTGAAAAAAAGACAAGGATGAGCGGAGGTGATGCGGTCATTTGGTGGTTGTTATGAGTGGTGGGAGCGACTACTGTGCGGTGAAGGTGGTGGTTGTTGAAGGTTTTGGTTTCACATCTTCAATGGTGAAACTTGCAAACAAGAAAATTGGAGAAGAAGAAGACACATTTTTCTCATATCATTAGAAGCTTAATTTGTTAGAGAATTTGATTAGGAATTGCTCCTATTTATGGAGAAATTCAGTTGGAGGCATTCAGGATCAAGTTGAACTACACCTCTAATGGATAACTATGATTGGGATGAGGATGAGGATATTAGTGTTTGTCCTGAAATTGGGTTGTCTAAATCTGGCCATTCTCATATGAAAATCTACTCAAGCTTATCTGATTGCAGCCTTTTGCAAGCTTTCATGTTTGTCTTGTTGCTACTCCAATAGTGAGGAAGATGCAAAGAAGGAAGTGGAAGATGGAGTAGCCTTTATTTCTTTTTTACCTTTTGTGAATTCGTTTTGGGTTGGTTGGGCAAGTTGGGTTAGGCTTTAGGACATGATAATTTGGACTTGCTAATGACCTATAAGTTTACAAAAGACATTTTTGATTCCTTAAATAGTATTAATAATCAATACTCACTCTGTTTTTTATTAGATATAACATGTTGACTTTGGGCACTATTCATTTAATCCACTTTTCCAACTAATAGTTATTTACACATAAGGAAAATATGGTCTTGTGCGATCTTGTTTGATTCGTCTCGGTATACACTTTTCAAATATATATATTTTTAGGGAAATTTCCTGAGGTCCCCTGGGGTTAGGGCTAATTCCTCGGGTACCCCTCTAGTTTTCGAGCTAGTTCAAATGCCACTGAGGTCAGTACTCGTGGCTAAAACGCCCTTAATGCTAACGGAAGTTTAGTTTCCGTTAAGTTTTTAAGATTATTCTTTATTTTTAATTTTAAAACAACAGAAAAATAAAGAAAAAAACAAAAATTAAAACCCCCCAGCCCTCCCACTCTCTCTCCTCCCTCCTACCCACTCTCTCCTCCCACCACCCTCCCCTCCCGGTCCCCCCCCCCTCTCCCCTGATCTGCACAGATTACCACCGTTGTCGTCCCCAACAAGACGACAACTCCGCCCAGGCGACGACGTGAAGGAAAACCACCACCACCACCAATCGTTCTGGGTGGCCGTGGTATGGCAGCGAGAAAAAGTTGTTGTCTGGTGGTCGATTTGCGCAGGGTAGGGGATAGTGGGTGGGGTGGTCGTCTAGGTGGGGTGGTCTTCTGGTTGGGGTGGGGTGGTCATCTGGGTGGGGTGGGTCGGACTCACACTTCGTGGCTGCAACTAGGTCAACGACTCACGCTACACGGCACCACTTTTCGTGTCACGGGCCAATTAAACTCGGTTTCCACATCCAAAGGCCTAGGGAATCTCCCAAAGCACCAAACATGCTCGGAATAACTCGTACGTGCCTCGTAACAACTCGTAAAGTTATGATTTCTTCAATATGGCTAGGAAAAAGGAGAAAACTCTATAAAACCTGCAATTCAATATGAAAACAATAAAACCACAATTTATAGAGTTATTAGAACAAATTGGCTCTGAAGAGTTCCAATTACGCACGATTTAGCTCACGGATAGAGGGTAAAAACTATAAATAATCATGTTCCAACTCCTTTTCATGCTTCTTAGCTTGTATTAAATTTTTTTCTTTTACAAGACTTGTAGTTTTTCTTCTTCTACTTTCTAATTCTGTACTGTTGTGTCTTCTCCCTTTGTAGACTAAATTTTAATACGTAATGAAAATGAGCAATCTAGTCTTTTGCTTCTATCGGTTGAATTATTATCTCAAGTTGTTTTTATTGCTCGAGGCTTTTAGTATAACCACTTATGAACTAGATTGCTCGAGACTCCGATCATGAAACACTTAATGATCAAGCACTTTGTATAATTGATCACGTTCAAACTAGGTTACTTAAGACATAATTGATCATGTTAGATTTAGGTTGCTCGAGACATATAGACCGGTTAGGCCAAAGTGCTTGTAGGTAATGTGACTCAAAAATAACATCATTTTAAATAAGGAATTTGAACTAAGTTAATCCGGTTAGGTACATTACTTTTCATTTCTTTAATTCAAATTACAACAGAATTACATTTATAACCCCTTTGACCAGATAGGCCAAGGTACTATTAGCCCCTGATTATGTTTGTAATAAGACTTATACATAAAACTTCCTAAGATTATTAGTATTCCATGGTCGAACCAAGGGATCCCCGTCCATGTTGACAAGTCCCAGAGTTCCTGGTCAAACCACTTCTATTACCTTGTATGGACCTTCCTAGATAGGGCTAAACTTGCCAAGGTAGGACATCTCCCGTGGCCTCGATCTATCTGCAAACCATCTCCCCAACTACAAATGACCTTTCTCGGACTCCTTTGTTGAACAACCTCATCATTCTCAGTGGTTGATCTCAACAAGGAATTTCCTCGAGTTTCTGGCAAAAGGTCCAGGTTGACTGACTTTTCTTCCTAAATTTCTCAGTATTCATAGAAGGTGTCCTTGGTGAGGGGATACTTAATTCGAGTGGTAACAAAGTTTTTCTTCCATATACCATGTTAAAGGTTTATTACCTGTGGCCACTTTTTACGGTTGTCCGAGTTAACCATAAAATACCCGATAGATCATCGACCCAGGAACCTTTTATGTCATCTACCATTTTCTTAAGTCCTCTCAGCACCACTTTATTGGCTTCTTTGCCTGGCCCATTTTTCTGTTCTTGGCTTAATGCATAGAATCTTGTTTGTATATCGAACTAAGCGCAATAAGCCTTGGTTGATCCACTATTGAATTGCAGATCGTTGTCTGAGATTAATGCTCGTAGGATTCCGGAAAGAGTGATTAACAGTTGTACCTGCCTGTCACAGATGGTGGCCATAGGTATCGCCTCGACCCATTTGTTAAAGTGGTCGACGGTGATAAGTAGAACTTCCTTCCTCTAGATGCAGTCAAAAACGGGCTTAAGTTGTACATGCCCCATTAGTCTTACGACAATACAACTTGTATTGGGGTCTGGTTGTTTGCTGAATGTCGATGTACATCGTCACATATTTGACACTTGGTGAAATTCCTAACAAGAAGTTCGACATCTTCCATCAGTGTGGGACAATAATATCCGACGAGAAGGGCTTTGGCTACTATGATTTAGGCCCCTGATGACTTCCACAAACTCCTTCATGTATTTCTCGGAGGATCTTGCCTCCCTCTTCGAAGGACACATACCTTAGCGAAGGTGTGTGAAGGATTTCTCTTACAACAGTCTGTCATGCAATGAGAACCAATCAACTCGACGTTTCAACATCTATACTTCTCTTTCAATTAATGGGAGCTTGCCTTATTTGAGGTACCCCCACAATTTCTCTTCTTCAATCGTTCGAGCAGTCAAAGTGGCATGTGATAGGGTTTAGTCGTATCACCTAATCAAAGATAAACCTACAATCCTCTAACTAAGGTAGTCAATGGAAGCAGGGTCGAATCCACAGGGAGACAGAGTTTCTAAATTAATATTCAATCAAATCAGTTCAGATGAAATCAGATAAGAATTAACTGAACTAATGATTAAACTACAGAAGACGGAATAAATCGAGGAATTAACTATGGACTAAAAACCTAGGGTATTAGGTCGGTCCACCATGCTTATACCAATCAAAAAGGGTCAACTACTATCAAAACCTAAGTCTAGAGTCGGGGGATTAGAGCATGTGTTGAGCTATGGTTAAGACTCAACGCTCACAGTTCAACATACGCCGCATGTTCACTAACGTAAGCAGAACTACTGACGTGTCCTAGGCCTCTAGTCGTAAGAGGGATCTGTGCAAACAACTATTAACCACAAGCAATCAATGAAATTGTACACTGACATTAATTACTCAATAAGAACAAACCACATCACAATCACCCTAATCAAGCCCTAGAAATTGATAGGAATCTAAATCACAATCATGGTATAAACATGGCTTTCCTATCTAACACCCTAGAAAGAGAACTACTCACTCATAATCGAATTAACAACAACAAAACTAATATGAAACCCTAACAATTGCATCATGAATGAATAAATAATTAAACTAAACAATCAAGAAATAATTAAAGAGATTAAGAGAGAAGAATAGTACCAATTGACGGAAAGTAATAAACTTTATTGAAGATGATCCAAGGTTCAATCACCTTTCGAATTAATCTAAGAGTGTTTTTTTTATAATAAAGCAAAATAGAACTAGAACTAATAAAAGGTGAATAATTGATCTCCTCCTCCCCCAATTAAAACTAATTAGAACTAATTAATGACCGACCCCATCCAAAAATAAATCCCCCCCTTTATACCAAAGCTGGCACTAAGATAAATGAAGGGAATTAAACATTTCGTGCGCGTGAATGTTTGGCTCAATATAATTATGGCCCAGCTTTGGTAATTCTTCCTTCGCGCGGATTGCACAGCAGCTGGCAGCGAATTGGGGGCGAAATTGCAATCCACCCGATCGGGCCCGAGTACTTCACCCGATCGGGCCTGGAGACACAGGGGCCCAGCTTGGTTTCCTCATGCGCGCACAACACAGCAGCACATCTCAACATTTGGTTTGTGGGCCTGCCCGATCGGGCCAAATACAACCCGATCGGGTCTGGGCACATGCGTGTTCGCCCGATCGGTTCGGGCACTGTTTGCCCGATCGGGTCCGCAACTTCTATACCCGATCAATATATTTCCGCCCGATCGGGCCATTTTTGCCCGATCAGAGTACGGAAACCTCCTTTTTTTTTACTCTTTGGCTCTCTAATATTCATGTTTAGGGGTCTTGGGACCTCCTAAACTACCCATAAAGCTCGTGAGCCATCTTACGTGCCTCGTAACATCTCGTAAAGCCTTGGTTGCTTCTAAATGTCTCGGGAATAAGGAGAAAACTCCCTAGAACCTGCAATTCAACACTAAAATACAAAACCACAACTATATCAGATAGTTAGCACAAAATAGCTCCCAAGAGCTCCAATGATGCGCAAATTAGCTTGTAAATAAAGGAGAAAACTCTATATAAATACGTGATATCAAACTCCCCCAAGCTAAACCTTTGCTTGTCCTCAAGCAAACAGAACATGAACATGGAATAGATTGCCTCACCCCATAGATAAAAACAAATCAAAGTTCAAAACATTTTCAAGACTAAGAAACGTTCAAGCAGGCATAATTCAAGTTTGGCTAATCAAATCCATCCAATCACCAATCCTCCAAGCAATTTATCAAATTCAAGCATCCACAAGGCATACAAGTCCTGAAAAGGCTCTCACATGGGTGTCACTCCTCTCTATTTTGTGGCAGGCAAAGAATATGCCCGAACACTCACCAGCCCGACCATTAATACCCTTCCCACTCACACTCTCATGTGTTTAACAAGGTTCAATGACGCTCATCCTAGTCAAGTCGACTCAATTAGCAGAAATACTCTTTAACTTTGACAAACTGACTCGAAATCAATAAAATGAACAATGTAGACACAAGCTCAAGAGGACTTTATAGGGTTGTAATGGGGCTTAGGTAAGAGGTAGGGGATACTATTGGGTAATGTGGTGGAAAAACCGAGAGAGGGGGAGCATGAATCATTCAAACAGGGCCTAAGATGGCCTATACAACTCCCAACAACACCATAAAACCTCGTAAAGTAACCCAACTCTCATAAATCAATGATAAACTCATAACAAACCCAATAGTCAAGCAATGAAGCGAATATTTCTTTAAGAACGTACGTGAATGAAAGAACTTTGAGTTCTTTTGAACTTCTATTTCATTTTTCTTTCATTTTTCTTAACTTCATTCACGCAACTCCAAATTTGCTTTTTCTTTTCTTTATCTCACTCTCAAACCGCAACAAATACACTTTTAAATTCCTCAACAACCAAACTAAACCAAGAGACCAATTTCAAACTCAACCCATACAAAAGCTCCCCCAAGCTAGGCTTGGAATAATATCAAGAGAAGGCCTTGGGCTTATAATAGGGGTTTAAGTAACACGAAACAAGTCATTAGGCTCATGCGGGGCTAAAGCGGATAAAAGTATATCAAAAATTCACTTTGAAGCTCAAGAATAAGACAAAAGAACGCCTCTATCACATCATATGCTACAAGTCATCGAAAATCAGACAAGTACGAAGTCAAGGTCAAGATCAATCCACTAAAGAGGAACTAACACACAAGAATAGACTGCATAATGATATGAATCCAAAAGGCTACAAATAGGCCTCACAGTCTAACCAATTCAGGTATGCAGCACAAAGTGGTCTAATATAATCCAAAAATGCTCGAAATCATAGCAATCAAACATCAAATCATAGCCTCAAGATCACAAATGCCCAGCTATCCAGAGAACAAAGTCAAATCATTTTCAAATAGAGCACAACAAGGGGCACAGGGAGGCAACTAAACCAGTCATGGGAACCATATTTTTTTTTGATTTTTTCAGAATTTTTCGAAAGCAGTAAATCTATCCTAGAAAGCAGTAAAAAAAATAGAGAATACAAACAGAACTCCTCCCCCAAGATGAACTTGGCAGTGTCCTCAATGCCAAAAGGTGACAAGGACGATGCTAAGAGGAAAAACAATGTTAGTACCCTCACTCTCGCTCACAAAAAAGAAGAAAAAATAAAAAAAAGGAAAAATGGGAAAATACGAGTTGCCTCTCGCACAGCGCTGGTTTATAAAGGTCCCGCACGACCATATTACCTTAACCATCAGTCAGAAGAGGAACAGGGTTGTAGGAATAGTACCCTAACATGCCCGTACACGATCTTATCCTATCATCATTGGAAGAGTCCAATGCCTTGAGTAACTTATCAAATGCGCCTGCAAACATGTCATTGAGCACTAGATATGGCTTAATGACAAGCGCATCTATCTTCACATAAATAATATCAGAGAAAACGAATGATTTGTGAAGATAAGTAAAATCAAAATAAAAGGGAGAAAAGAAGGACAATGAACAACTTCCCTTTGGTGGCGTAGGCTGTGAGGATCTCAAGGAGAGGATAGGAGCAACCGCAACTGTGAGAAAATATGGATCATGGCGAATAGGGAGAGAAGGGACAAGATCAAGTCTATGTGAAGATGGAATATAGGGATAGGGAATAATAGGCTCAACCTTGACGGTTTTACTTACAAGTTCACCATCCTCAATAATGGGCTCGTCAACACAAGGGCTCTCAACCAAGAGTTCCTCCTCTATCAAAACATTCCTTACATCCACACTCCCCTCAGTCTAATCATTCTTTTCAATAGCAGGAGTCAGATTATTATCATTCACCTCTAATATGGCATTCTCGACACAATCATCATCACAATCATTATCATCATAAATCACCCGTTGACCATCAAGTTGCATAGCAAGCGATTTTTCATAATTTGAGACATGTGTGAGGTAACACATCAAGTCTTGATTAGATTTTTCAATTCGTTCACCACAAGACTCAATCATCTGCTTAAGTAGATCTAGACTCTCTGAAGATTCAGATTGTGAATAATTATGGACTCCATGTGGGTCAGAATAAGTATAATCAGTTGCATAGGACTCGTTAGGGAAATGGTTAATATCATGGGAATTCATGCACAAATTATTTGGATATTGACAATAAGAATATGCATCAGACACATAACTATTGTAATTCCCATTATCAAAATTATATTGATCTTGCAAATTAGAATACCCATTATTTTAGTCTTGCCCCTGATAATTGGAATATCCATTATTATTATCATATTGCCCTTGAAAATTGGAATATCCATTATAGTTATTATATTGCCCCTGATAATTAGGATAACCTTCCCCATACGAATTATAAGCCGGCCACTCCATATAAACTCATGAGCAAGAGAGGAAGAAAGAATTTACAAAATGAAAAAAAAAACGTACCTTAATTAGAACAATGAAGTTCCAATGAGGCACAGAGAAGTAGACCAAGTAACCAAACAAAAACTTAGAAACTAGCCGTCTCCCCGGCAACGGCGCCAAAATTTGATAGGGTTTAGTCGTATCACCTAATCAAAGATAAACCTACAGTCCTCTAACTAAGGTAGTCAATGGAAGCAGGGTCGAATCCACAGGGAGACAGAGTTTCTAAATTAATATTCAATCAAATCAGCTACTTCAGATGAAATCAGATAAGAATTAACTGAACTAATGATTAAACTACAGAAGACGGAATAAATCGAGGAATTAACTATGGACTAAAAACCTAGGGTGATAGGTCGGTCCACCATGCTTATACCAATCAAAAAGGGTCAACTACTATCAAAACCTAAGTCTAGAGTCGGGGGATTAGAGCATGTGTTGAGCTATGGTTAAGACTCAACGCTCACAGTTCAACATACGCCGCATGTTCACTAACGTAATCAGAACTACTGACGTGTCCTAGGCCTCTAGTCGTAAGAGGGATATGTGCAAACAACTATTAACCACAAGCAATCAATGAAATTATACACTGACATTAATTACTCAATAAGAACAAACCACATCACAATCACCCTAACAATTGCAATCATGAATCATGGTATAAACATGGTATAAACATGGCTTTCCTATCTAACACCCTAGAAAGAGAACTACTCACTCATAATCGAATTAACAACAACAAAACTAATATGAAACCCTAACAATTGCATCATGAATGAATAAATAATTAAACTAAACAATCAAGAAATAATTAAAGAGATTAAGAGAGAAGAATAGTACCAATTGACGGAAAGTAATAAACTTTATTGAAGATGATCCAAGGTTCAATCACCTTTCGAATTAATCTAAGAGTGTTTTTTTTATAATAAAGCAAAATAGAACTAGAACTAATAAAAGGTGAATAATTGATCTCCTCCTCCCCCAAATAAAACTAATTAGAACTAATTAATGACCGACCCCATCCAAAAATAAACCCCCCCTTTATACCAAAGCTGGCACTAAGATAAATGAAGGGAATTAAACATTCCTTGCGCGTGAATGTTTGGCTCAATATAATTATGGCCCAGCTTTGGTAATTCTTCCTTCGCGCGGATTGCACAGCAGCTGGCAGCGAATTGGGGGCGAAATTGCAGTCCACCCGATCGGGCCCGAGTACTTCACCCGATCGGGCCTGGAGACACAGGGGCCCAGCTTGGTTTCCTCATGCGCGCACAACACAGCAGCACATCTCAACATTTGGTTTGTGGGCCTGCCCGATCGGGCCAAATGCCACCCGATCGGGTCTGGGCACATGCGTGTTCGCCGATCGGTTCGAGCACTGTTTGCCCTATCGGGTCCGCAACTTCTATACCCGATCAATATATTTCCGCCCGATTGGGCCATTTTTGCCCGATCAGAGTACGGAAACCTCCTTTTTTTTGACTATTTGGCTCTCTAATCTTCATGTTTAGGGGTCTTGGGACCTCTTAAACTACCCATAAAGCTCGTGAGCCATCTTATGTGCCTCGTAACATCTGGTAAAGCCGTGGTTGCTTCCAAATGTCTCGGGAATAAGGAGAAAACTCCCTAGAACCTGCAATTCAACACTAAAATACAAAACCACAACTATACCCGATAGTTAGCACAAAATAGCTCCCAAGAGCTCCAATGACGCGCAAATTAGCTTATAAATAAAGGAGAAAACTCTATATAAATACGTGATATCAGCATGTTAACACAAATTGGTTAATACTGGGCTTATTCAGCACTTCCCATGTGATTAAACGAGGGGTCAATCTTTCAGCTTAATTGGCAAGCCGAGACTATGTGTCTGCTTGTTGATTCCCCGACCTTGGTATGTGCTTTGTGAACTTAACCAATTTTGTTTCCAACTGCTTGACCTTGTTCGGGTATATTTTCATTCTGTTTTCTTTTGCCGCGAACTCCCCTAATCGCTCTCGCCGTCGACCACCACAATTGGCACCTTCACGTTGCCGTCACACACTCACACCTTCTCATGGATGACATACGATCATTGTAGTATAATTTTGTGTTGTTCAAGTCGGTCCCATCAGTGCGGGCTTCATTAAAGGCCTGCAGCTTAGTTCCAAAATATTTTCTAACAATGGCACGCCAATTCCCTAAATTCCAACATTTCATAACTGGGTTCCATTCCTCTAAGCTCGTCCCTCTACACAACCGCCAAATCCCTAGTCCTTCTCCGGC
The DNA here is from genome assembly GCA_947645195.1 of Patellifolia procumbens. Classification (NCBI taxonomy): domain Eukaryota; kingdom Viridiplantae; phylum Streptophyta; class Magnoliopsida; order Caryophyllales; family Amaranthaceae; genus Patellifolia; species Patellifolia procumbens. The sequence continues at coordinate 4,708,839 of CANSGD010000016.1, forward strand.
GTTCCATTTCTCAAATGAAGTTCTTCCATTCTTAGGCATCCCATTTCTCAAGCGTCCCAATTTTAGACGAATATGCGGCGTCCCATTTTAATCTCAGGCGAAGATCGGAATCCTCTTTCTCTGTCACAGATTCAAACGAGCTGAACATATAAGAAATGGGTATTCGCTCTTGTTCATTTAGTTTTTCTTTAAACTTATCGTGTCTAATAATGTTTGTTAGCTTAAAATTGGGGTTTTAGGTTTAGTGAGGCTCTTGAATTGCGACTTTTGAGCCGTAAAGAAGTTCTTTGGTTTCTATTAGTTGTTCGATTGCTTAGTTATTGTTTGATTGCGGGTAGAAATATGATTTGCGAACCAGAAATATTAAAAGACGGTCTTACATTAAGCTTAATGTAAGACCAGCCCAATAGACCCATTTAGCACGGATCCACGAATATGCGTATTCCCTCCCACGTTACACAAAAGTTGACGTTTTATATTCAAAAGTTAAGGTTTTCAACCCATTTGTTAATATCATAACTTGTTTCCAATTTCTAATTAGCTAATGTTTAGGGTGAAAAGTTACTAATAAGTTAAAGTTTTTTGTCCAATAGTTAAGAATTATTATGTATTTTATATATATGTTACAAAGTTGATGTTTGGATTTAAACGTTAACTTTCAAGGTTTAAAAATTCATATTTGAAGTTTATTTGTTAAACAAAATAAATTATATCAATATTTAAAAGTTAAAGGTTTTAGGTTTAAAAGTTAAAGATTTTAGATTTAAAAGTTAAAGGTTTTAGGTTCAAAAGTTAAGTTTTTAGCCTATTTGTTAATATCAATATTTCACATATATGGTATTAGTTATGGATTTCAACGCAAAAGTTAAGGTTTTATGCTGAAAAATGAAAATAAAATTCGTCTAGGCTACTTAGCGTGTGGCGCGCGTAATTGGGCTTCTAATTAGTTTATTGGGCTAGTCTAACATTAAGGCATAACCTAAGACCGTCATATAGTAAACCAACTCTTACTGAAAAGGGGCTCTATAGTTGGATAAATATGACATTTGGATTGAGGAATGCTCCGGCTACCTTGCAACCGCTGGTCAATACCGTATTGCGGAAGCAGTTAGGTAGGAATATGGAGGTGTATATCGATAACATGATAGTCCAAAGAAAGTTAGAGCAAGATCATTTTGACAATCTACGAAAGACCTTTAAGACTCTAAGGACCTATAATCTGCGGCTAAATACCAAAAAGTGAGTGTTTGGGCTAACAGATAGCAAGTTCTTAGGGTTCATGGTCAACCAGAGAGGAATTGAGGCAAATCGGGACAAGATTCAGGTGGTGCTCAATATGAATTCACTTGGCAAGATTAGAGAATTCCAACGTTTGAGTAGGTGCTTGGCAGCACTTTGTAGATTTTTGTCCAAATCAGGTTATAAGTGCCGTCACTTTTTCACCATTATAAGAAAGAAAAGTCATTTTGAATGGACGCGTGAGGCAAAAGAGGCTCTTCATCAGGTTAAAGCACCTCTGCAGAAGCTACCTCGATTGATAAGCCCCGTAGAGGGGGAAAGGCTATACATGTACCTGGGTGTTCCCCCCATGCCATCAGTGCGATCTTAATAGCTGAGCGTGACAATCTGAAAGTACCAGTCGACTTTGTGAGTCAAGTCCTACGGGATGCTGAGCTTCTTTACCCATCTATAGTTCGACCTCGCATTAGTAATGGGCAGCTGGAAACTACGACCTTATTTCTTGGCTTATTCTATTTTGATATACACCGACTAGCCCCTAAAGCACGGGCTCCAAAAATAGGATGCCTCTAGACGGATGCTAAAGTGTGATGTCGAGTTGAACATGTTTAACATTGCTTTTGAGCCAAGGAAAGCAATTAAGGGTCAGGCCTTAGCCGACTTTATAGTTGAGCTGACTCGGCCAAAGGGATTTGATTACAAAAAAGTGACTCCTGTCAAGGGTAAGAAACCATGGACCTTGATGGTGGACGGATCATCCACCTCTTATGGCTGTGGGGCAGGAATAATTTTTTGATCTCCAGAAGGAGATAGGTTTGAATATGCAATGAGGTTTCAGCTCCTTGCCTCCAACAATGAGGTCGAGTGTGAGGCACTATTAGCCGGCATTAGAATGTGCTAAGCAGCAGGGGACCATGAAATCAAAGCAAAATCAGATTCTCTCCTAGTGGCAATGATGGATCTTGAGGGATTCTGTATCGGGGGCTATGAAATTAAACTCGTAATTTGATAGATGAAAAAATCATATAGTATAAAATAAAAATAGTTATTTGCAAAATTAATCAAGATAAGATCAAGAAAATAACAAAAAGTACGGTACGAAAATTTTTTCCCAAAAAATAAACCAGTGTCACAATCTTTAACCTAAAAAAGGAATTAAAGTAATGCTCGACGTTCTTTCAGCATTTTAAAATCATCGATTATGGACTTTGTACTAAAAGTCTTTGATATTTTCCTCTCAATGTGAATAACTAAGCTATCTGCCAAAAATTCATCTTCCATCTTGTTGCTTAATTTAGTCTTCATGTTCTTCATGGCCGAAAATGCTCTTTCAGTGGTAGTTTTTCAAACAGCAAGAGTTAATATAAGACGTACTAGTCTGTCGAACAAATAATAAGCATTTGCTCACAAACCTCTTGTTTGGGTTGGTTGGGTTAGGCTTTAGGACATGGTAATTTGGACTTGCTAATGACCCATAAGTTTACAAAAGACATTTTTTATTCCTTAAATAGTATTAATAATCAATACTCACTCCGTTTTTTTATTAGATGTAACATGTTGGCTTTGGGCACTATTCATTCAATCCACTTTGTCAACTAATAGTTATTTATACATGAGGAAAATATGGTCTTGTGGGATCTTGTTTGATTTGTCTTGGTATACACTTTTCAAATATATATATTTTACGGAAATTTCCTAAGATCCCCTAGGGTTAGGGCTAATTCCTCGGGTACCCCTCTAGTTTTTGAGCTAGTTTAAATGCCACTGGTGTCGGTATTCGTGGCTAAAATGCCCTTAATGCTAACGGACGTTAAGTTTCCGTTAAGTTTTTCTAAAATATTCTTTATTTTTAATTTTAAACAACAGAAAAAAAAAAGAAGAAAAAAAACAAAAATTAAAACCCCCACCCCTCCCACTCTCTCTCCTCCCTCCTACCCACTCTCTCCTCCCACCACCCTCCCCTCCCTTCCCCCCTCCCCTGATCTGCACAGAACACCACCGTCGTCGTCCCCAACCAGACGACCACCCCGCCCAAGCGAAGACGTGAAGGAAAACCCCCACCACCAACTGTCGTTCTGGGTGGTCGTGGTGTGGCAGCGAGAAAGAGTTGTAGATGGGTACCCGAGTAATTAGCCCTAATCCTAGGGGTACCTCAGGAAATTTCCCTGTTTTTTATAATTTTTACAATTATACAATTAGAGATATAGTATATCAAAGTTTTGTCTCGACAAATGTGAAAAGTCAAATGTTACATATAATAAAAATGTAGGGAGTATAATATATTTAGTACATAAAATCATTTTAAAATCCAATACAAAAATATTTTATGAAAAACTTATTTATTAAGATAACAAGGTCAAATTTAAGTTAATAACCTCAATTATTTAATAATACAATAAGGTTATCGGGGTATTACCTTGAGTTTATGAATTTAATTGTTCTGCAATTATTTTCGGCCAATAGAGTAATTTTCAGGAGTGTTCATTAACCTATTGTTTGATCTACTTAATTTTAGGAGTGGTTTAAGTGAGGTTAAGAGTTAATTAAAACTTTCAGGGGTGTTTATTTTTTGTTTTGATATTCGTTTCTTCTTTGATAATTTCAGACTTAGTTAATTCTAGGTTCCTTCGCATTGGAGTACTTGGTTGTTGCTTCTACTTGGAGTTGTAATCATATCAAGGGGGTTGTTGCCAAAGATGATGAGACCAGAGCTAGTGAGGCAAAGGTTGACGAAGTTAACACTCAGAATATCGAAGGGACTGGGATGCTGACTCAAGCCCCTAACTCCAACCCAAATAGGCTCTTCTTTGTCTTCCTCTAAGGTGGATCCTACTGAGGGAAATGCCGAGGAGCAAGTGAACATTTTCTTTTTTTCTTTTACAAGACTTGTACTTTTTCTTCTTCTACTTTCTAATTCTTCACTATTGACTCTGCTCCCTTTCTAGTCTAAATTTTAATACTTAATGAAATTGAGCAATCTAGTCTTTTGCTTCTGTCGGTTGAAGTATTATCTCAAGTTGTTTTTATTGCTCGAGGCTTTTAGTATAACTGCTTATGAACTAGATTGCTCGAGACTCCGATCATGAAACACTTAATGATCAAGCACTTTGTACAACTGATCATGTCCGAACTAGGTTACTTAAGACATAATTGATCATGTTAGAACTAGGTTGCTCGAGACATATAGACCGGTAATGTGACACAAACATAACATCATTTAAATAAGGAATTTGAACCAAGTTAATCCGGTTAGGTACATTGCATTTCATTTCTTTGATTCAAATTACAACATAATTACATTTATAACCCCTTTGACCAGTTAGGTCAAGAAACTATTAGCCCCTGATTTTGTTTGTAATAAGACTTATACATAAAACTTCCTAAGATTATTATTATTCCATGGTCGAACCAAGGGATCCCCGTCCATGTTGACAAGTCTGAGAGTTCCTGGTCGAACCACTTCTATTACCTTGTATGGACCTTCCTAGTTAAAGCTAAGCTTGCCAAGGTTGGAACGCCTCCCCGTGGCCTCGATCTTTCTGCAAACCATCTCCCCAAATACAAATGACCTTTCTCGGACTCCTTTGTTCAAAAACCTCATCATTCTCAGTGTTTGATCTCAACAAGGCATTTCCTCGAGTTTCTGGCAAAAGGTCCAGGTTGACTGACTTTTCTTCCTCAATTTCTCAGTAGACATAGAAGGTGTCCTTGGTGAGGGGATACCTACTTCGAGTGGTAACAAAGTTTTGCTTCCATATACCATGTTAAAGGGTTTATTACCCGTGGCATCTTTTTGCGGTTGTCCAAGTTGACCATAAAATACCCGATAGATCATCGACCCAGGAACCTTTTATGTCATCTATCATTTTATTAAGTCCTCTCAGCACCACTTTATTGGCTGCTTTGGCTGGCCCATTTTTCTGTTCTTGGCTTACTTTATAGAATCTTGTTTGTATATCAAACTAAGCGCAATAAGCCTTGGTTGGTCCACTAATGAATTGCAGATCGTTGTCTGAGATAAATGCTCGCAGGACTCCGGAATGAGTGATTAACAGTTGTACCTGCCTGTCACAGATGGTGGCGACAGGTATCGCCTCGACCCATTTGTTAAAGTGGTCGACGGCGATAAGTAAGAACTTCTTTGCTCCAGATGCGGTCGAACGGGCTTAAGTTGTCCATGCCCCATTAGTATTACGACAATAAAACTTGTATTGGGGTCTGGTTGTTTTTTGAATGTCGATGTACATCGTCACATATTTCACACTTGGTGAAATTCCTGACCAAGAAGTTCGACATCTTCCATCAGTGTGGCAAATAATATCCGACTAGAAGGGCTTTGGCTACTATAGTTTAGGCCCCTGATGACTTGCACAAACTCCTTCATGTATTTATCGGAGGATCTTGCCTCCCTCTTCGAAGGACACATACCTTAGCGAAGGTGTGTGAAGGATTGCTCTTGCAACAGTCTGTCATGCAATGAGAACCAATCAACTCGACGTTTCAACATCTGGACTTCTCTTTCAATTAATGGGAGCTTACCTTTGTCGAGGTACCCCCACAATTTCCCTTTTTCAATCGTTCGAGCAGTCAAAGTGGCATGTTAACACAGATTGGTTAATACTGGGCTTATTCAGCACTTCCCATGTGATTATACGAGGGGTCAATCTTTCAGCTGAACTGGCAAGCCGAGACTATGTGTCTGCTTGTTGATTCCCCGACCTTGGTATGTTCTTTGTGAACTTAACAAATTTTGTTTCCAACTGCTTGACCTCGTTCGGGTATATTTTCATTATGTTTTCTTTTGCCTTGAACTCCTCTAATCTCTCTCCTCGTCGACCACCACAATTGGCACCTTCACATTGCCTTCACACACTCGCACCTTCTCATGGCTGACACACAATCATTGTAGTTTAATTTGGTGTTGTTCAAGTAGGTTCAATTTCGCACTTATTAGTTGATGAATAACGATGATGTGTTATTTTGGATGCACTAATGAAAAAAATAGTTGTTGCTGCGCCTTATTAGCGGCGGGTTATATGAACAGCCCCCAGCTATATTCCAATTTGAGGCGGACTTCGTAAAGGCCCGCAACTAATTTCCAACATTTCATAGCTGGGTTCGGTTTGCGGGCTTCATTAAAGGCCTCTAGCCAAGTTCCAAAATATTTTGTAACAATGGCACGCCAATTCCCTAAATTCCAACATTTCATAGTTGGGTTCCATTCCTCTAAGTTCGTCCCTCTGCACAACCGCCAAATCCCTAGTCCTTCTCAGGCGTTCCATTTCTCAAGTGAAGTTCATCCACTCTCAGGCATCCCATTTCTCAAGCGTCCCAATTTTAGAAGAATCTAAGGCGTCGCATTTTAATCTCAGGCGAAGATCAGAATCCTCTTTCTCTTTCACATATTCAAACGAGCTAAACATATAAGAAATTGGTATTCGCTCTTGTTCATTTTAATTTTTCTTTAAACTTATTGTGTTTGATAATGTTTGTTAGCTTGAAATTGGGGTGTTAGGTTTAGTGAGGCTCTTGAATTGCAACTTTTGAGTCGTAAAGAAGTTCTTTGGTTTCTATTAGTTATTCGATTGCTTAGTTATTGTTTGATTGCAGGTCGAATTATGATTTGCAAACCATAAATATTTACTCACTAAGTCGAACGTTTTGGTTTGAGGCTTTAGATCTCAAAACCCTATATTATTGCTTTGGCTCTCTGATTCGAAGTTTTACACTCTAATTCAAAGTCTCAAGCACGTCTGATTCGAATCAAAAGTGTTATTAGATGACAAGGCCTTGGGAAAGATAAGGGCGGAGGGGATTTGTCTTAGTGTGTCGAAGTTTTATGGAGATTGGATTTCTTTGTGGGAGGAATATTGAACATTTTCTTAAATATTTTATTATATTAAATATTATCTAAATACTTGTTTATTCACCTCTGCAAGGGGACTAGTGGGTCAAGGGTGACGAGTTGGATTTTCTTAACTTTAATAGATCGTGTCATATAAGCTCATAATGCTAAAACTGACAGTAAAATTAATAATAGGTGCTTAATGTGCTATGTCATAAGATGTAAAGAGTAATATATGAAATTTTTCAAGTTTTTAGTGTTGGCTACTTTATTATACTCTTGAGCTATTATTGTTGTTTTTCATGGTTCTGTAGGCAATTCCAGCTTTGTAATCTGTGGTCTCGAAAGATCAAGACGGTGTTGGATCTTCTAGGGCAAAAGTCTTGAGAGCATTCGCTCTCCTTGGAGCAGGTGCTACAGGGATTTTAAGTTTTGCTATTGTCACTTCTGCAGATGAGGCTGAGCATGGCCTAGAATGCCTAAGTTACCCTTGGCCTCACAATGGCATTCTCAGCTATATGACCATGCTTCGTGAGTTCTTGTCTCCTTTTTATAAAATTTTGGCTTTTTAAATTGTATTTTGGTTAGGGTAGCTTATTTTTTTATTTGTGTTTAGGATTCGTTGTGGACACCGGGTTTACCAGCAGGTCTGTGCCTCATGCCACTCAATGTCTCTGATTTCTTACATTAATTTGGTGGGTGTAGCATACATCGAGAAGGAGACAAAAGTTATGGTTGCTAAGATTGAGGTGGTTCATGGACCTACTGACGAGGTTGAAACGTTTACTCGTCTTGGTAAACTTAGTGATTAATTTCTGATAACTAGGTTTTAGACTCATTAATTAGTATTAGTTCTAGGTCATTTACTTGCATTATAGGCCATGTAGCTTCCTTTTCTTTCCCTCTTGCATCCTTTTTCATGATTTCATGTTTTGCATTAGTTTTTAGAGTATTTACATCCCCCCTCCCCTTATCTAACCTCATTTCAAGTGTTGCTTGCTTAGGCGTGATGAATTGGGACAAGAATAGGGGAGCGTTCGCTCCATTTACTAAGGAGCGACCGCTCTATAGCCCCAAAACTGAAGCAGGGAAGCAGTAGCATGGAGCGGGCTGGAGCATTTGTGGAGCGTTTTTGGAGCGCCAGCTCCATAGTGTGGAGCGCCCGCTCCATTGCTCTTTCGGTCAGTTTCGATCGATTTAGGTTTTTTTTTTTTTTTATCGGTTTTTTCGGACGGTTTTGGTTTTGTGTTTTATGGCTTTTCCCTTAGTACTTTGGGGGTATTTAAGCCCATTTTTGTAATAATAGAACACTAAGCTTTAATTATGAATTTTAATTAGTTTAATTAGAGTGAGTTTTAGAGAGAGAAGTTGAATTTAGTGAGAGAAAGTAGATCTAAGAGTGAACTTTGAAGCTTTGGATTGATTTCAATGGAGTTTTGTTGATTGAATCATCATCTATTTGAGTATTTCTTCTTCCTCTACTCTTTATTTGCTTTATTACTTGCTTATTTTGATTTATCATTGATTAGTAGTGATTAGTGGTTTAAATAGCTTGTTTTGATGTTTTCCACCATTGTTGAATCACCATTGATGTTTCAATCTTTTCATTTTAATTTTTTTATGGCTATAGAGAAGTTTTCTAGCTAGGGGAAGGGGATGACCTAGGGGATCACTAGTTGACCTCAAAAGTCAAGCTTAGGGGTTAGACCTAGGTGAAATTAGGTTGTCTAGCTTAAATTAATGTCATGTTTAATTGATTGATCACCATTTAAACTTGATTTGGGAATCTAAGGTGAAGGATTGAGAAATGAAGCCTTGGATTGACCTTAGGCTAGTCAATAGGTTGACTTCACCATGCGAATAGGTGTTTGCCTTCCTAGGACCTTTGATTGAATCACTATGAGTTGTAGAAATACTTAATTGATTGATTTTACCTTGAGAATAGGTAAAATGGGTCGATTAGGTCCTCCTAATTAGCTCGAGAGAGTAATTAGGAAATATTTGAGTGACTTAGTCCCTTAATTGACCCTAATGAATCCCCTTGGCTTGACAAATAGGCTACCTAATGGTTAACTAGTGATTCCCATATCCCTAGTGTCTTCTTATTATAGTTTAAACCCAACCATTTAGTATTATAGTTAGCTAATGCGTACATAGTTTCTTAGTTTATCATTAACATCAACCCCCCCCCCCAAAAAAAATAGACTTAGCTCGATTAATCGCATTCAAACTTTGACTAAACCTTGCTTCTCCATGGATTCGACCCTTTCTTGCCCTATATTTAGGCTAAGTTGGGTTGTTAATTTGGCACATGCAACGACTGTGTCAAATTTTGCAATGCTAGTAGCCTTAAAAAAAAGAAGGGAAACAAAAACAAAAAAAGGAAAACGGAAAAGAATAATCCCACCTTTGAGCGTGCGGAAGATAATAATCCCACCTTTGGATTATTACTGAACAGTCCCACCTTTAAGGGGTTATTTAATCTATTGAACCTTTTTACCTGAAACCGGTTGTAAAGGTAACCTATTAAATTTAATCCTTTTTAATTTAAGGTAATATAATATTATCAAACTAATCTTTCTTTAATTTAATAATAATCTCTAATCTAGTCTAATTCCTCTAATCTCTCCTTAATTTTCTCATCTTCAATTCACCAATTATCATCATTTTTTTCTTCTTTTTTTTCGGATTCCATTATCATCATCATCTTACTATCATCATCATCATCATCACAATACTACACAATGTAACACAACCACCAGTCCACCACCACCAGCGTAACCCACCCTAAGCACCACAAATCCACAACCAACCCACCACAACCAGCCTACCGCCAAACCCATACCCACCCCAGCTACCACCCCAAAGCACCACCACCAACCCAACCCAGCTAACCACCCACCGCCAAACCCAGTACCTACCCTACTACAACCGCAAAACACCACCACCAACCAACCCAGCTAGCCAACCACGAAGCACACCAAAACACCACCAAACCAAGCCACCCTAACCACCGCCACTAACCCAGGCCACCCTAAATAACCCCCCCCCTAAACCCCCTAAACCCACCCATCAAAACCCCTAAACCACGCACCTCCGCCCAAAAATCGAACGACCTAACCCACCCCTAACTCAAATCCCACCCCCAAACTCACCTCGAAACTCACCCGAAAACTTGGCGCTAAAGGTGTGAATGTGATGATGGCAGTGAAGGTGGTTCGAGTACGGAGATGATGACGGCGGTGGGTCTGCCTTGGCAACGACGGCGCACTGAAAATTTGAGTGTGAATGGGTGTTGTTGTGCATTGCAGTTGTGGTTGGTGGAAATGAAGGTGTGGTTGATGGTGATAATAATAATAATAATAAGAAGAAGAATAATAATAATAATAATAATAATAATAATAATAATAATAATAATAATAATAATAATAATGGGAACAACCAATAAGGAATCAACAAGTTTTCAATGAACTTGTTATAACCTGCTATAATAGGTTATGGTCCAATAGATTAAATGACCCCTTAAAGGTGGGACTGTTCAGTAATAATCCAAAGGTGGGAGTATTCTTTTCCGTTTTTCCAAAGAAAAATTTGAAAAAATGAATAGAAAAAGAGCCTTTTGGTCAATTGGATTAAATAAGTGGTACTTTAGAGCCCACAAAGTTAGTAGCCTATTGTTATAACAAAATCAGGCGTTTGACCTCTAGAGATGCTCCAATGCCTTTGGTATGAGCTACCTTACCCTCTTATCGCGTCTAATATCGAGTGCTCGGTACCGTGCCTCAGAAATATGACTATCGAGTGAGAGATGGACCGCGTAAGGAGGTAGTCTAGGGCCTTTCCAACAAAGAAAAGAATTTAGTTAACTAATTAACAAAAGGGCTAGCCTGGGGGATCTTGAGAACTTGTAGGGCGCGATTGGTACAAGGTTGAGCGAGTTTTTCCATTCTGTAGGGAGAGGTTTAACTTAGGAACAATGAGGGCTTGTGTGATAATTGAGGGACCTCTAGGACGATCATTTTCTTCGCACACTAGCTTAGACCGCCCCTTCGACCCCTAACTTGTGGATAAGAAAGGATGGTTATATGTCTCGAAAGATGGTCAGGATTTCCCTTTGCCTTGACACATTTTATGAGATAAGGACCTCGACTTTGTCATGTTCTTTCTAGTTTTAGTGCATGCATTAGTTTCCTTGGGATTGTTGATTGCTTGAAGACAAGCAATTGGAAAGCTTGGGGGAATTTGATAAGTGGGTTTTAGACTCATTAATTAGGATTAGTTTTACGTCATTTAGTTGAATTTTAGGCCATGTAGCTTCCTTTTCTTTCCCATTTGCATCCTTTTTCATGATTTCATGTTTTGCATTAGTTTTTAGAGCATTTGCCGCCCCCCTCCCCTTATCTAACCTCGTTTCAAGTGTTGCTTGCTTAGGCGTGATGAATTGGGACAATAACAGGGAAACGGTAGCTCCATTTGCTAAGGAGCGACCGTTGAATAGCCCAGAAATTGAAGTAGGGAAGCGGTAGCATGGAGCGGAGCTGGAGCGTTTGTGGAGTATTTGTGGAGCGCCAGCTCCATTGCTCTTTTGGTCGATTTCGGTTTTTTTGGACGGTTTGGGTTTTGTGTTTTACGGCTTTACCCTTAGTACTTTGGGGGTATTTAAGCCAATTTTTGTAATAATATGAAACTAAGCTTTAATTTTGAATTTTAATTAGTTTAGTTAGAGAGAGTTTTAGAGAGAAAAGTTGAATTTAGTGAGAGAAAGTAGATCTAAGAGTGAACTTTGAAGCTTTGGATTGATTTCAATGGAGTTTTGTTGATTGAATCATCATCTATTTGTGTATTTCTTCTTCCTCTACTCTTTATTTACTTTATTACTTGCTTATTTTGATTTATCATTTATTAGTAGTGATTAGTGGTTTAAATAGCTTGTTTTGATGTTTTCCACCATTGTTGAATCACCATTGATGTTTCAAGCTTTTCATTTTACCCTTTTTATGGCTATAGAGTAGTTTTCTAGCTAGGGGAAGGGGATAACCTAGGGGATCACTAGTTGACCTCAAAAGTCAAGCTTGGAGGTTAGACCTACGTGAAATTAGGTTGTCTAGCTTAAATTAATGTTATGTTTAATTGATTGATCATCATTTAAACTTGATTTAGGAATCTAAGGTGAAGGATTGAGAAATGAAGCCTTGGATTGACCTTAGGCTAGTCAATAAGTTGACTTCACCATGAAAAAAGGTGTTTGACTTCCTAGGACCTTTGATTGAATCACTATGAGTTGTGAAAATACTTAATTGATTGATTTTACCATGAGAATAGGTAAAATGGGTCGATTAGGTCCTCATAATTAGCTCAAGAGAGTAATTAGGTAACATTTGAGTGACTTAGTCCCTTAATTGACCCTAATGAATCCCCTTGGCTTGACAAATAGGCTAGCTAATGGTTAACAGGTGGTTAACTAGTGAATCCCATATCCCTAGTGTCTTCTTATTACTACCTCCGTCCCATATTAGTTGCAACAGTTTGATTGACACACTTGCCAATACACAACTTTGACCATTATTATATCTAACTATTAATTAGTAAAAATATGAAAATTTTATATGTCAAATTTATACATTGAGACAAATCTAAAACATCTTATTTGCTCACATTTGGTTTAATATGTTAGTTAAAAATCATGGTCAAAGTGAGACACATGAATGGTGTAAAAGTCAAATTGTTGCAACTAATATGGGACAAAGGGCGTATAGTTTAAACCCAATCATTTAGCTTTATTGTTAACTAATTTGTTCATAGTTTCTTAGTTTATCATTAACATCAAAACCCCCCCAAAAACAGAGTTAACTCGCTTAATCGCATTCAAACTTTGACTAAACCTGGGTTTCCCGTGGATTCGACCCTTTCTTGTCCTATATTAATGTAATAGCCCATATTTTAAAGAGGTTTAATTAAACCCTAAATAAGGTTTAATCGATTATTTATGCCCAAGTTTATTTTTTTAGACTATAACTTGAAAGTGGGCGTGTAAGTTGTTAAATATTTGGGATTATCCTAAGGTTTAATAGTTTGTTTGAGCCCAACTATTTATTTAATGATTTGTAAAATTATGAGAATGTTGGCAAGATATTGTACTTTTGAGTTTTACCTTTCTTAATACTAAGTGGATGGGTATTTAATTAACAAAGGAGTATAAAGAAGTGAAAGAAAAAAGGAAAAAGAAACTATAGAAAATGAAATAAGGAGGGAAAAAAAAAAGAAAAAGAAATGAGAAAAGTGAAGGCTTCACTTCAAACGCAGCAGGAAGGAAAGAAAGAAAGAGAAAGAAAGAAAGAGAGGAAAGAAGAGAGAAAGAGAAAGGAAGGGGAGGAGCAGTGTGGTGCTCCGGCGGCGGCGATGGCGACGCGCACCATAGCGGCAACGAGCCAACCGCAACCATCGAGCCGCGGAGGCGACCTTAGGTGCAGCTCATGGCCTTAGAATGCCACCTCCGGCGAGTTCAGGCGTGTTTTCCGACAACCCACTCTAGGAATTGGGTAAGCTTACATTAAGTACCAAAAGCCCTAAGTTGATTTCAGATTTTAGATAAGAAATTTGAGAACTCTGATTTTAATTTAATCCTTATGCATGTGGGATATTGAGGAGGAAGTTGTTAATGGAGTACCTAAGAAAGCTTGGAATAATATATTGGGCCAAATCAAGGTATTAGAGTATAATCTTTTCTTTGAGTTCATTTGAGTATTTAATACTTTGAGATTAGTGAAATTTAGTGCTCTAATTGGTGTGAATAAAGTTGTTAAGATCTAGTTGATAGATGTTGCCTAAATGCATGTGTGATAATTTGAATTTGGAAGTGTTAACGCTTAATTTTTTCCGTAAGAATTTGGACCAGTTTTTGTAAAACATGTTTTTCGACATTTTCTGGGCATTTTTAGCCAAAATACTATTACACAAAAGTCGTTCGTATCGAAATTTTACTCAAGTTAGGGTCACGAAACGTCTGATTTGTAGTTGTTACGAGCGAGTTATGACCATTTTAAGTTTCTGCTGAATTTGACATTTTGTTGGACGATTTCGATTCTTGGTAAAAGTTGTGGAGAATTTCCAAATTGTTGATTGAAATGTTTTGCAAAATGTTTGAAGGAAATAATTATAAATTATATTATTTTAAGAGGTAAATGAAAAATTAGTCTAGTTATTGATGGGTACATCATCTACGTTATTTCTTAAACTTTGTTTAACTTACTTGACGTAGATTTTTAAAAGTTTTAAATAATAACTTTCAAATAGAGTGTATATATATTTCTTTTGAGGAGTGTTGATTTGGTAAACCTTTTACCTCATTGAGTATAACAAGACATTTTACAATTCTTTACAAATGCCATAGTTTCATATATAAAATCATATATCTCCTCATCAAACTTTAATGATTTTGTAATTCTTTTAACAACTCTTTGAGTAGTACGTACTTGAATGACCTATATTTATGACAAGTATTTTAATACCTTTGTTGGGTAAGTAAATCCTTATAACTTAAACTTTCAACTTCGAAGTTCGTTAGTTTCATAACAACTACTTTTATGAAAATCTTGTTAAAGTTATATTTGTATTGAGAATATGAACACTCCTTAAATAATGAGGTTATTAATATAAAGAGTTTGAAACGATCATGAATATTTTATTTTAGTTTGCGGTGAAGTACTACAAGTCCAATGACATTTCGCTTCTTACTCTTTACGACCAAAGCTGTACTTGAACACTTTTGAATATTACGGTTTGACAAAACTAGTTTTTAAATTAATTTCAAAGTACTTAGGTCCAAATTAGATGGGCTTCCATTTTCCTTACTATTTGTAAAACCAAATGATGTTATGGTTATGGAATGAGATGCAAGGTAGGCTAGTTTATTTTCTGGTTAAAAGAGGTTTAGTTGGATTGATGAAAGGAAGAAGTGGGTATATAGAATAGCTTCTATATATTAAAGTTAGTTGGAAATCATTAATTGTTTTCATGGTTTACAAGGTGAATTATGGAGGTTAGTTGAGGATTAGAAGCACTATTCGGAGATCGAAAATGATGGACGTCTTGAAGGGGGTAACATAAAGTATTGGTTAGCGGTTAAGGTAACTTTTATGTTCAGCAAACTTAACTTTTATGCCCATACAATATTTTGTATGAATAAAATAAGAATTATGTTGCTAAAATACAATTTATTTGTTTATACAATAAAATGTCTAGAACTATGAGAGTTCTAACCAAATATGTTTTGGAATCATAGACAAGACTTATGATTATTGAAGTTTTCTAATAATACAATGATTGAGGAACCCATTGAGGTGATTGTGTTAAGAATGTTTATTTGAGGTAAATTTTTAATAATGTCTCATAACAGTTTATTAAATCTTATCAATGACATTTTAGTTCATTTTATATCTCATAATTGAAGTATTAAAAACCACGTTTTGAGCAAGTTTCAATCATTGTGTTATTTCCCATATACTCCCTCCGTAACATAATAGTTGCAACAATTTCCTAAAATGGGTGTAACATATTACTTGCAACAATTTTCAATCTTTCTTATTTTGGTAAATCTTATCACATGAAATGATGATGTGTTTTTTGGTCCCACCCATTTTCGTACTCTTTTTTGTTGTTTTATTTCTTTACCTTCTTTTCTCTCTTTAACCCATTTGATTTCTCTCTCTTACTTTTATTAATCAACCTCTCTTATCCATACTCAACATATTCTACCTAGGAATTCTCTCTAGTTCAATTGTTGCAACTATTATGGTACGGAGGGAGTACATTTACCTTTTTAACTGTGTCATATTATAAGGTTGACGTAGCTTGATTTCATATTTTGAATCTATCGTTGATTGAGGTTTTGTTTAAGAACTCTATTCTATTCTAATTTGATTACAACTACTTATGAAAGTATCTGTAAAAGTTGATATTATAAAAGCAAACTTTACCGAATTGTCAAAAGAAATGATTTTCAAAGTGAGTAAAGACTTGGGTTCATTTAAATGAACATTTCCATGTCCTTTATTATCTTTACGTAGTAGGATTTCATCATCCTCTCTAAGAGATAAAAATTCGATTTCGACGAAATACTTATGAAATGTTTTAGAAATAGTGTCTTTAGAAATATTTTAGAAATAGTATTTCCAGTACACTGAAGTTTACTAGAATTCTAAAGCAAATAAGAAATGGTTTTATCTTGTTATTTTCGTATAAAGATTCATAAAGAAAATTGAATCAATCTTTAAGTTTTTTTCGAAGTAAATCGTATCAATCTCTACTTCGACAAACTATTGAAAAATAGTTTGAACTAAATGATGGTGTTCTGTCGGAGTCTTGAAAATACTTTACATACACATCCTCGCACACCTCAATGGGTATTACTTTAGACATGTGATATACCTTCCAAATTTAGAAACTACTTCCAAAGTGAGAAGTTTAAATATACAATAAAAATTACCATTGAAATAACTACGAAAGTATTTGACTATTGGATATTAAGAAATTAAGTGTTTAATGTTATTAACGATAAGTAAGCCAAATGGCAAATGAGATGTAATGAATGAGGCTAATGACATCTCAATTCATAAGCTAATAATATTAATAAATAAATAAATAAGCGGAAAGAGCCGATACCGAATGGTACGGTATGAACAACAACCCTTGCAGGATGGGTGATCTCCTAACGAACCCTTGCAAGATGGGTGATCTCCTGACGAACCCTTGCAGGATGGGTGATCTCCCGGCGAATGAATAATAATGGGACATGTCCTAATGAAGGCTTGCAAGCATAATAATGAAATGGTGGGGCGACGGCCTCCAAAAGTTTAGAGACAATCGGTTTACCTAAGGAGGAAACCCCTCTCTATTCGTGTTCTCTTTCCGAATATTTATACGATGAATATTGATGATAATTCTATAATATATATATATATATATATATGTGTGTGTGTGTGTGTGTGTGTGTGTGTGTGTGTTTCACTAACAAGTTGCCAATGGTATACAAATAACAATTATCATTTATCATGAGAGGGTTGACAATTGTACTTATACAAATTTCTTTGTTGAAATATTTATATAATACTAACAATTTTAATAGAAATAACACATGGTTGCTTACGAGGCTTTACTATGTACTAGCTAATTGTAAATTTATTTTTGTTTCGGATAGTTCCCAAATACTAATGTTTTAACACCTAGTGATAAATTGTTTAAAATAAAATGTTTTGACGGGTTGAAGTAAAGGCTACGAGTTTTCCACTCATTTTGGAATTTTTTTGGTTTTGTATATTCTCTCTTATTTTCAGATTTGTGTTGGAAGTCCAGAATCAAATTAAGAGTGACGTCATAGTTCGAATTATATAGTGAGATTCAAGGTGGTGTGACCTTTAGTTTTATGTTTTGGAATTTGGGTTGTATTAATTGAACATTAATGGTTGTGAATAAATCATGTTAGTTATAGTTTCGGTAATTAAGTTGAGCCAATTATATATTTGGAAAGGCTCATTTAGGACCATTATGTTGTGGGCAGTGACCCACAGATCCATGCTCGAGGTTTTTGGTTGAGAATTCGTTGTAAGTTGGAGTTAATCCATATTTGATTCTTCTTATTAAGAAGATATTCAGGTTTATGATTGCTAAGCGAGTAAAGCTAGTAGCTCGGAAAGGCCGGACTGTTACAATTAGGCTAAGTTGGGTTGTTAATTTAGCACGTGCAACGACTGTGTCAATTTCCTCAGGCCATATGCTAATGAGCAAGCAACTAGGTTTGCTAATGGTGAGGCATATCCTCCTGATTCTTCTCTTGGTGGCATTTCTAATAGAGATTCTTCTATTCGAAACGATTTATCGTCTTCTTTGTCTGCCAACTTCTCTCTCAACTCTAGGTAATATTTTGTTAATTTTTTTCTTTTTCAATCAAATTTAGATAATATACGGTCATCGTGAACCTTTCATTGGTGCAAGCCGAAATCTTTTATTGTGATATTCACATTTTGAGATCAGCGAGCGAATTTGAATGCTGGAAAGTCGCATGGATGTGAATGATAGTATTGGTTGTAGTAGAACCCAAGATAGAGTTTGTATTTCAATTGAGATCATGTTTACATTGGTTTTTTCCCCTGTTTTTTTTTCTATATAAAATGATTAATGTAGTTAGTAACTAATCTAAAAAGAGCTAATCCGAAGTACATTATAGTTAGTGTTACTTAGTATACTTCAAATCTTAAGAGAAAACTCAAGAGGATCTGCAAGCGGACATTTTCCCTTCCTCGTTGGTTGGAGTTAGATACTTTCTTTTTCTTTAATTGATCAATCTTTTACAATTATGGTGAATATTTGGATATTTCTCGGTGTTTTTACTGTCTAAAGGTTGAGCATACTTCATTTAGGTTACAGATTGCTGAAGCCAATTCAAATGCTCACCAATTTCTGAAAATGTAAGTATGTTGCTTAGAGATTTCAATTTGAAAAGCTTTTTGAAAGAAAAAAAAGTGGACTGGTGTATTCAAATAGAGAATTGAGGTTGGGGGTGTGTAAATAATTATGATTTTGCATATAATGGTGGTTTGTGGATTGTTTCGAACCAGGAAAACCGATAGTTTAAAGTTGCAGTTAGTTTAGATCTTTGACGTAGTAAAAGCAATAGCAGAAGAAGAGAGTATGTTAGGTATAAATCATATGGACACCTATCACTATCAAATATTTTAGTTTTTTAGGTTTATTGGCATTTTAATCTTCAGGATCAAGATGATGGATCTGTTTCTGTTTGGTCATTGTCGTGAAAGTTTTTTGTGGTTGAATTTAATCTTGGAACATATTTGTTGCATTGCTTTTCTTTGATAGATAAGTCGCATTCTAAACATAAGAAGCGTCTTTTAGGGATGAATTATTTTGCGCCATTTCCTATCTGTTGAATTTCAACTTGGTCCATGTTGCATTGGCCTTTTCAAAGAAATCCAAAGGTTTCATTTGGCTAGTAACTGCTAATACTTTGATGATCAATTGGTTTTGCCCATTTTGGGTCTGACTCTTGTGTTTGTGTTTTTGCCTCATGTATCAAGTATGGATTATGGATTTGTGTTCTCTACATTTGTAATATTGTATCCAAGTTTTAGGTTATGTTCCTTGGGTACGTTATCATGGCATGTACAAGGATTTGCATATAAATATCGTGCAACCTAGGAAAGGTTCTGCATTAAAGGTGTTGTCTTTCTTGTGATTCCTTTTTGATTGGAGCTTTTTGTATCATCTCATCTATGGACTATGGTACTACTTGTGATTCCACAAGGGAAATAAGTCGCTTGGAAACAAGTTTCATATATATCCTAAGATGTCCATCTTTAATCTTTTGGGTGCATAGAGACCCATAAAAAATATTGGCGTAGTTGGAATTCAATCCTAGTTTGATTTGCACCTTGGACTTGGGTACCATACCATCGCTGAAGGCTTTACCAACCGCGCTAGTTGATGTAGAAATATTTTCATTATACTTGGCAATGGGGTGATACTTTTCACTAAGCTTAATGTTTTTATATGTTTGAATATATGTTACTTTATTACTATCATAATACTTCAGAATTTCCTTTTCTAATTTGATAGCTATCCATCTTGTTCCTGCTCAGTGGGCAATCCTGACTGTTTGAAATTTGTGAACTATAATATTGTAGGTGTTGACAGCGTTGGTACAGTCTCTGCATCTCTTGTGATCTATGCAACTATTCATGCATTGAAGCCGGACCTTATTATTTTTTTCTTTTTATCATTTTATTTTTTCTTTTTTGTGAGACTTTTGATGCTAGAAAATATTGCTCGTGTAAACTTGACCGATTTTTTGGGATCGCAAAGCATTTTTCATTTGTTCAAGTGACGTACTTAGGTGCTTAGTGTGTAGATTGAAAGAGGGTGTTACTCATTCTGTCATGGAGTAATTTTGCATTTATGTGCAAATTTGTATGCTTCTTGTTCAATTACCTACCATGCATAAGTGCAGCTAACACTTTGGATTTCCCTATCTTGTAGGTGGTAGTCTATTTTTAGACGTAGGTCATCAGGCAGAAGACCTTTTAGTTGGTAAAACACTGAGGTGCCCCTTGCTGACAAGTCATTTCGTTGAAGGGCAGAAATGCCCCATAAAGGAAGGCCCAACCGTGACTCGAGGCTCAGGGTAGATGATGTTAAATCTCATAGAATTTCCAAAGACAGAGATCAAGGTACTTAGTTAATTATTTCAGAGATACATGTGTAGAACAACTAGTAAAGCATTTTATTTCATTGAAGCTGTAAAGCATGTCATTTTATTTTCTTGTTAGAGGTGCAGGAAGCTGCCTCTCCTTTGAATTTATTATTGGTCCTATATGTGGGCTTCGGTGTTGAGTGTGTTCTGCGGATGCTTTAAGCTTCCACTAACTATTGGAATGGTCCACACTAGAAAAAGAACATTTAACGACGGGAAAAGTCATCGTTAAAAGCCCAAAAATTGGTCGTTAAAACTTTTAATGACGGAAAAAACTTCGTCGTCATTTGGTTGCAATAGGTCCCGTCGTTGAAGGTTTTAACGGCCATGTTCGTCGTTAATGAATAACGACAAGGCAAGTCCCGTCGTTACGTATTAACAACACGAGTCCCGTCGTTACTTATTAACGACAAGAATGCGACTCGTCGTTACCTACTAACGACAAGGTAACGAGGAGATAAAGTAGTCGTTATTACGTACGACGAACTAACATATGGTCGTTATTATGTATTTTAAATAACCCAGACAATAATAACGACCACATTTTCTCGTCGTTAATTATATTCCAATAGTCACTACTCTTTTTAGATTCTCTTAGTAACGATGACAATGTTTTGTCGTTAGACTTCATAATGAGAACTTTCCCGTTTCTCTCTGTAGTCGTTTGCCTCTGGTATTATTGAGAAAAATAATTGACCCCGTGATTAAAGGTCATAGTTATAAGCGACTCCACCAACCACCATTATAGAATTTTGAATAACAAAAGCACAAAACAATGAAACTTAATCTCTTACATAAATGATGTGAAAATTCATAAACAACTTTCAGTCTAGTAAGTACTTATTAATACTTATATGAGTCCTAGCACTTGAAATCTCAAAAATGTGTTCTAACAAATAATAGAACAAAAATTACATTAAGCATATTCTGAACAAATGCTATCCATTTCGCTTGCGAATCCCATCATCATATAGTACCTACAATTAGGGCTGTGCACAAGTCCAGAATCGGACCGGACCGAAACCGATTGGACCTGTGGACCGGAATTTTCAATTTTGGTGGACCGAGGACCGGACCGGAAAATCCAGGTTCGGTCCAGGTCCAGGTCTAGACGGAAAATTCAGGTCCGGTCCAGGTCTAGACCGGAAAATTCAGGTCTGGTCCAGGTCTGGACCTATTTGGACCTATTTTGTGATTTTCGATATTTTTTCTTTAAAATCTTTTATTTTCTTTTCCGAAGTTTCGACATGTTTCATGAATATGAGCATATTACCGATATGTATCTAATATCATAAACTACTATGTAGACACAAAAAGACAAATCATATTCACATCTTGCAAATTTGTACTAAAGTTTTTATATTTAACGAATTCTTGTATGATTTTTTTTAGATATATATGTACAATAACCCTAAACGAAAACTTATCTTAAATTTATTAATGCAATGTAACATTACAACCATTAAATTTGTCATAAAAATTTTAAAATATAATAAAATAGATTCGGTTTTTTCAGGTCTTGGACCTGAAACCTGGAATCTCAAAATTTTGCGAACCGAAGACCGGACCTGAATTTTCGGTCCGGACCGGTCTAAAATCAGGTCTTGACCGAATTTTGCACAACCCTACCTACAATAAACAAAACAAAAAAAAAGCATAAGTTAGAAATATATTAACTCAAGTACTCCTCAGTCCTCACCCCTTCCGCAACAGACACTTGTAATCTTGACTCCAAAATACTGGACTTCATACTAAATTGATATTTCTTTCCAACAAGAAGTTCCATATACAAGGATATTGGAGAAAATTACATATACTAATAAATAGATTAGGGAGTCTTAGAAAAGTAACACATATAGATTAGAGAGTCTTAGCATTTCCAAAATTTCGAAATTTTTGGCAACACTTCCCCATTTATACGACTAAACCAAAAAAAAAATACAACTATAAACATGTACTTCACATAAAAAATTTATCCCAACATGGATATCAATATCTCCGACATATAATCAAGTCATAACAAGTACATACATCTCATCTCTTCCCACACTTCAAAGAAAACCGACTTTAAAGAGTCGTTACATGTCTACTTTTCTATGCTTCCATGTTGAATTACATGTGAGACTTAGTATTAGATTAAACATTAAAGAATGAATACATTCTAATTGAACATACATATTAGGTGCAACTTGGTAAGACGTTAGAAGCACAAGTGTAACAAATGAGCACTCACCTTTTCCTGAGGTCTGGACAAAGAGTTTCTCGGGCATGGTAGAATATCCGAGTGTAATTTCCACTAGTAATGCAACCTATCCGTTTGATATACATTATCTGGTCAGAGTTAGAAAAAAAACAATATACAATATCATTGGTCCAAAATAAATTGATGCTCATGTCGAAGTGCCAAGGAATTGTTGGAGATAATTTGGATAAAACCAAGTAACTATAATTTTCTCTTTCGTTTCATTTACCCATCAACTACAATCCTGGTCTATTAAAATTTAGATGCATTCCAATCTAGATGATGGTAAATTATAAAAATGAAATTTAGGAACATCAATAAGCATTTACAACAACAAAATAATACTCCTAAGGTCCAACAAATGAGATGCCAATAATCGAAATCTTCAATGAAGGGTACTAAATGTCATCTAAGTAATCTAACCACAGGCCACTACCTAGGGACTATAACTCTTCGTACCACCTATAAATTGAGTAAAGACATGACCAAAATCACCTTCTTGTAGAAGATGCTTCGGTAATTAATAGTAGAAAATGTTACTAGTTTTGTCACGGATTACAATAATAAGATATAGTATGATGACTAACATTAAACTAGAAATAAGTTATATGTAGTCCTATGGCTAGAAAACTCTCAATTACAAAGTTTGTTTGACAAAAAAAGTATTTTTGAAGTTTAGGGGTAAAGTTTGTATATATATACACACATATATATCTCCGTAGACGCTATATTAGTGGGAATCATATTAGTTTGTTGTTCTATGCAATAGTAACACTAGCAAGTAGCTTGTCCAGCCCAAAATATTAGAGGTACAACACACTAAAGAATCACGAGTTCACAACTTATTCCAAATATCAGAAATAATAATAGTTCATACTAATATCAACTTTGAACATAAGTGAACAAATGAAGCAACTACAACTTCAAAATGCCACCTACTATAGAGTAATTTTAAGCTAGAAAAAGAAGAAAGGAGAAATTAACGGGAATTAGAAGAAAGTAAAATGTACCAAGACTATCAACTGACATTGCCATCACTATGAAATTTGTATCCATTATATTATTGCACACATATGTTAAGAACCTCATTCCTAGAATGTCATCTAGCACAAAGATAGTGTTATGTATTAGCACCACTTTTAGCAAGTTTATAGTTATACACCTCAAATGCATGTTTAAGTTAAAAGTTTGAAATCTCTGAAATTTGTGTTTCAGAAGAATTTAGCAATTATCAGTGCTTTTGGGGATTCACTTGAATAGTAGTAAAGCCCTATACTAATGTCAACATATGATTCTTTAAGGCTATGTTAATCTGACTCGGGTACTAGTGTCGAACACAGGTACGTGTGTAAATGTCAGACTCGGCTATTTAGTGAAAATCTTCCATGATTTTAGCCTAAAATGAAGTGTCAAGTGTCCATACCCATTCCGGAGTGCCGAGAATCCGACACGGGTATTTAAGGTAAAAAAGAGTCTGAATAACTCTGTTTCAAAGAATAAAAAAGCAAACAAAAATTTGCAGCTCATATCCACACTAGATGCTCATTCGGGATTCATAAAAACAAATACAGCAGAAAATATGTAATAGCATTAATCTAAAAAGTCAATCTTAGTTGTTTTAAAGTCTTAATGGGGGGAAACTTATAAGCCAATTATTATTAGTAGCCTTTTATTACTGGTGAACCACGAAGGCGTGCCTAATTCTGCCGTCTTGCTGCACCCATATTATATAATAAAAATAGAAAATCGGAGGACGCATCTGCTGCAGTGCCCTATGCGGTCAAGCAGGTTGCTCTTGTCATTAATTAGGCCTGTTGTAATTCTATATCAAAGTCTAAAGCAAGTTTTACCAATGGTAATCGATATCTTTTTATTGAATCCTGGATGAAAGAACCATAGCAAAACCCATTTCGCCCACAAAGTTAGAAGATCCTAGTTTAAGCTTAATTGGATGTGAGGTCTCGATACTAAAGTGTGTACATTCTAAAAAGAAATGCTAATAAGTCCTGCAGAGTTTTAATCTCACAAGTATTGTTTTTCTTTCATAAAAGTGCGCACATTATTTGCAAGAAAGTAAAACGATAAAGATAATATAAAAGAGTAGAGAAGATGAATTGAACAAGTAGAGAAGCAACCAACAACCAATTACACAGTTTATGAAATCAAAAGATAAAACACAAATCTACAGATGTAAACCAGATTGAAAAACAACGTGAGAGAACAGTTTACAAACCTGAAGAAAACAAACAATCAAAAATCCTTGAAAGCAGAACAAGGTCATTGTTGCAGTTGTTGATGTTGTTACTACCCATTTCTTCAGACATGGTGATTTAAAAACAATCTTTCTACCATATTAAACAACTGCCATTTCCTCTTACTCCTCCTTTAAAAAATCATCAGTTTGACTTATTTAAACCTTTGGATCAACTTCTTCTTTTAAAGTAGAAAAACTAGTGAACTAAAAACAAAAATGATTAATGAAATTAAAATATACCTTTGAATCACCTTCTTCCTTGTGCAACAACTGATTGAGTACATTAACACATTCCGAAAACTTATCTATTGAAACAACACAAAAGCTTCTTTAGCGAGCAGAGACTGAAAAAAATACCATTGTCATTCGCACTACCTTCTCTAGCCGCCACATTCATTGGCGAAGATGAAGTTGAATCTCGCCAATCCATCCAGAGATCGAACCACACCTAAATCCCTCTTACTCAAGCTAAAATATCGAGCAAAAAGCAGCCAAACAAAAAACCCTAGCGATTCTGCAAATCCCTTTGAAAAGCTAAAATGTCATAATTGCATGCTCTATCACTCAAAAGCAGAAGATTCAGGAAGAACTAAAGACTAAAAAGTTAAACCATCTCGAGATTCTTGTTGGAGAAAGGATTGAAACAAAGAAAGAGTAAAAAGCTTGTGACCAAAAATTAGGGAAATCGAATTAAAACCCTAACTTTGGAAGAATTTGAAGAAGAATAATTAGTAATTTTACCTTTACAATATGGCTTGTGGCGTCGTTTGCCGATGAGGATTTTGTCCCTGGATTAGCTTTTGAGAGAACGACAATTGAATCAAAGTCCTCCATTGGAAAAAGGTGAGGCGTTGTGACTATATGATAACTTGAGAAGATTATACTAAACAAATGAACCCAGCATTGACTCAAGCCCCAAAATGTTGAAAACTGTAGCGCATTAGGTTTTCTTTCAAAGTTGAAAAATTAATCCCCGCGCATTCTGTTACAATTTTTCATTTTCTTTGTTTAACGATCACCTTTTCTAATGGGTCGTTATAGGATGGTCGCTAATTCTACTGTTTTTAGTTTCTTGTTGCTGAAGGATTTCGAGGTTTTTGGAAAGCATGCTATGATAAAGTGGAATTCCAATTTAATTTTCTAGAGTCGTTAGTTTTATTAGTTGTGGACATCTGTTTTGCCAACATTTCATTCCTCGGTTATATTTATTTTAGTAGTTATTTCTTGTTTGTTTGTTTGTTCTTGAAGAAATTGAATTGGGAGCTAGTCGACATTGGTAGTCTTAATGGAACTCTTCTAAATTCAAAGACTGTACATCATCCTTATTCTGAAATCAGAACTTGGGGTGAACAAAGGAGCTTGTTGGTGGTGATGTAATACATTTTCGACTATGATAAACTTGAGGAATTATAGGTGTTGTTTGTTGATTTATTGTTTCAGTATATTCAATCATTGTATCTCTATTCTTAGTGGCTTTTCTAGAGTATGATATGAACACGTTGAAAGGAGCAGGTAGCTGGTGAAGCAGGAGGGCAACAGGCGGGAAGAGGGGCTCGCAGTAGTTGGCATAATGCTAGGTTTTTTTTATAAGAAAATATATACATCAGATGGGGGCCTCACTTTATAGCCCCCAGTTAATGGTGATGATAAAGGTTGTTATCATCACCGTTAGTTGCGGGCTATAAGGTGAGGCCCGCGGCTAACGATACTTGTTGCTGCGGGCCTCGCCTTATAGCTTGTAGTAAATGTTTACCATTAGCTGCGAACATGCATGTATGCAACTAATGTTTTTTTACCTTAGCTGCGCCTTAATAGCTACGCCTCCTAATGCGCAGCTATTGATGCTTTGAAGCCCGCAGCAATAAGGTATTTTTCCACTAGTGATGATGCGTGATCTATGATGCATGATGAAGGCTTGATCAAGATGATGGTGATGATATTTAGTGAAAAAGGAATGATGACGATGATGTTTAATGAAGAAGAGATGTAGATGATGTTTTTTTTCTTCTTTGAGAGATTTGTTGATAATGTGTGTCGCCTATGATAGACTTAGGCAAGAAATGGGCTGATGTTATTTTAAATTGAATATAACAATCTTTTCTTTTTATTTTTGTGGCAATGTTTTTGTTTAATTTGCCATTTGTAATTGGTGGTGTTCATTTTTGCATTGATTATTTTTAATGTTTTGGAATTTGTTGCATATATATATATGCTCTAAATGTTAAATTGAAATAATTTATAATATAATTGAAATAATAATTCATGACCTGGAAAAATTAGAACATACGCAAAATAATTTATGTTTGAAATTTTTGGAACATACTTGAAATCATTTGTAATATAAGGTTGAAGACTGAAAACATATTTGAAATAACTTAGAGCATGATTGAAATATTTCAGAACATACTTGAAATCATTTCGGACATAAGGTTGAAGATTTGGAACATATTTGAAATAATTTAGAACATATTTGAAATATTTCAGAACATACTTGAAATCATTTCGGACATAATTAAGGTTAAAGATTTTGAACATATTTGAAATAAATTTAGAACATGTTGAAATATTTCTGAACATACTTGAAATCATTCGCGACATAGGATTGAAGATTGTGAAAATATTTGAAATAATTTAGGACATAAACTTGAAAGTTTAGAACATGTGCAAAATAACTTAGAACATGTATATAGATACATATTTTAATAGAATAATTGTCAAAAATAAGTCAACTTTTAGCCTGACCGCTAGAAATAAGTCACCCTTTTGTTTATTCCAAAATAAGTTTAACTTGCATATGTTTTTAACAAGTCAAATGACTGGTTACTAGTTCAACCTTCTCCAAATTGTTTAATTTTCAATTAAAAATATGCTTTTGTTTTTTAAAACCAAAAAAAATAAAAATAAATCTCACCCACTTGACCTCCCTCACTTTCTAACCCAAAAACCAGCGGCCAAATCCCCATCACTGGCGTTGATATCCTCAATTACATTCCCGCACTCCGCTGCATCGTCACTAGCATCGCCTTGGAAGTTTATGGTAATTCCTTGTGGTTTTATTATCGTTTGATTATTCGTCGAGAATGTGAGTTGAGAAATCTTTGGTTCCAACAAATTATATTATCTTCTGCATATTTGTGTTGGTGTTGATTTAGCGAGATGTTGGATTTTGTTAGCAACACTTCAGAGTTTTGAAATTTCACCTACAATTGATTTCTTCAATTTAATTGTGAATCTGTTTAGTGAAGTTCATCGTAGTTGCTAGAATTTCATTGTTGTTGCTTGCATTTGAATTTCATATCTATATTAAAACGCGTAAGCAAGGATTGTCATCTGACACGTGTCACTCCATGTCATTTATTGCGCAGAATATGGAAATGCCTACAAAATGTAGGCAACAAGATTTGAACTTGTGACCTATCAAGTAGAATTCTAAGACTTTTCCACTAGACTACACCTCTTTTTGTGATCTACTTTTGCTTTTAAGTTATGTATCCCATCACCTTAATTTTTGTTATGAGAAAAATAAACTCCTCAAACTTTTTCTCTAATGCGCGTATGCTTTAGTTATTCAATCTAATTTCACATTAATTATTCTACCTTATGTTCTTTTTACAATTTATATTAAAAAAAACTCTTATTACAATCCCTTTTCAAATTGTAATTTGTTTGTTCATTCCAATTCTCCATTTATTTCTACCTTATCTTATCTCTATACTTTATATAAAAAAAGGAAAACAGTATACAAAAGATAATACGAGAATTTTCCCAGGGCATCGCCTGGGACAAAAAAACTAGTTACCTTGTTAAAAAGGTTAACATTAGCTTATAAACGATTTTGACTTGTTAAAAACAAATGTGTATACAAGTTCGACTTATTCAGAAATAATTAAATAGACTTATTTTTAGCGGATGTCCCAAAGGTTGACTTATTTTTGATGATTTTTCCTATTTTAATTAAGTTGTCTTGTTCTAGAAAAATGTATTTATGTTCTAAACTTTAAAATGTTCTCATATAACTATAAACGAGTCTGTTATATAACTATAAACGGGTCTGTTCTCTCCATCTTATTTTCAATTCAGTTTAGTTTTGGACAAGACTTTTATTTTCACATATCACTATATTCAGTTCAGCTACTTTATGTCGAAGAGAATATGTCTAAGAAGGTAATCACACAAGAAGGGTATTATCACTATATGTTAGGGGTGTTTATTAGCGGTACCCGACTTTTGGGGTACCCAGAAATGCGGGTAGTTAGTAAGACAACCTATGTCCCGGCCCGAGAAAGCTAGGTACCCGGAATAAAACATGAACACTTTTATTTAAAGTCTAGCTTTACTTAGAGGTGTCAATTCGGGTGGCCGGGTCGGGTTTGGGTCGGTCCACGTCGGCTCGGTCCAAGTTGGGTCGGTCCACTTTGCTTTGTCGGTCCGGGTCTACAATGTTCGGGTATAGTCGGGTCAACGAGCATGTCGGGCTCGGGTCGGGTTCAGGTCGGGTCATTATCGGACCGGGGCTTACCGGGTTCGGCCACTCTGGGTCGGGTAATAAACGGTTGAATAAGGTTGGTTCGGGTTCGGGTAGCCTTTGGGTCGGGTTGATTCCGAGTACGGGCGACTTCGGGTCGGGTTGATTTCGGATTCGGGCGACTTCGGGTCGGGTTAATTTCAGGTTCAGACAACTGTGGGTCGGTCTATTCAAGTTCGGCTGCCTATTATGAAAAACTGAATATGGTAACCCTATATTATATCATTCGAGTTTATTGCGAGTTTCGGCTTCATTAGTGTCTCAAGTTGTGCTCGAGTAGTTCATAAGTTATCTTGTTCAATTAGTCCCTTAGTCGAACTCAATTATTGACATGTTTGATTTTTATTAGGTTTGTATCAAGGGTTGCTTGGTCAGCTTGTTATTGCGTGTTTAACACATCCCGACTGTTCTAACACTGAAATAATGTATTAGATTAATTTAGAATCAGATATATGTGATTAGATTTGTAATAGTAATAGTAATAGTAGTGGTGGTGGTGGTGGTAGTAGTAATGGTGGTGGTAGCAGTGTGTAGTAGCAGTATTAGTCGTGGTGATAGTAGTTTAGTAGTAGTAGTAATAATAACAATGACACAAAAAAACAATATTAATGGTAATACCGTAATAGTAGTAATAAAACTAAAACTAATACATTAATTGAACATTTAAAATAACCAATGTCAATGTATTAGATCATTCGTCAATATATTAGATCAGAGAATAAGATAGTGAACAACAATATATTATATCAATTTACATCTATTCTAAATCAAGCAAATAATTAAGATCTATGTATTAGTTCAATCATCGATATACTCCTAGTTTATTAAATCCATCATCGATATATTAGGTCAACGATCAATATATTAAATCAATGTATAAGACATTTAGAATTAGAGTATTAGAAGGATCAATACATTAGATCAATGTATAACTTCTAAGATATTTAAAGTCAATTATTAGACCAATGATCAATATAGTAGATCAAGGAATAAGATAGTGAAGATCAATGTATTAGATCAATTTAAATGTGTTCCAGATCAATGAATAAGATAGTGAAGATCAATGAATTATATCAATTTACATATGTTCCACCTACGTATTAGTTTGCACTCCTAACATATTAAATCAACCATCGATATACTAGCTAGGTCATTATATATGATAGTTAAAATCAATATATTATATCAATGATCAATATATTAAATCAACGTATTAGATAGTTAGGATTAGTGTATTAGATGGATCAATACTGAAGTTTAATAAGATTAAATCAACGGATGTTGTGTTGTAAAAGTTCCGCGAATTTTAGTTCACAATTCTAATTAATTATTAAGATAAGTTCACATCAGTTAATAATAATAGTTATTACAATTATAATGATAGTAATTCCTCATAAATGACAATAATCTCTATTCTATAAGTGAAGAGGTGGGGGACACCAAAAATCCATATTATTATTATTTTTTTAATTCCCAATTAATGGAATAATCTCTCTCTATAACTAACTTTTTCATTTTGAAAATTACATCTTAAACAAATTATCGATTTTCCTTTCTACTTTTCATTTTATATGGTTTCGCACGCAACGCGTGTATTTAATACTAGTAATAATAATAATATGACTTAAAACATTGAAGATTCAAAAAATTGAAAATTAAAACCAAAGAGTATATCCTTATTTCATTTCAAATAGAAATTTAAATTCAAAATTTAAAAATTTCCACTTAAAAAACCAACTCCTTTTTTCCCTCTATTAAGTTCTACTCCTCCCCATATATAAAACCCAAACCCTAGCCTCAATGTCTCCCATCACTTCTCATCCCCCCCCCGTCCACTTCCCATCCGCCCCCCTCCCCCTCTTTCATGAGCATAGTTTTATTTATTTATTTTTTATCTTGAATTAGTACCCTACCTCTATTCTCTACTTCTCTTTGGTAAACATTATGGATTTGTGCTTTCGTTTTCGTTTATTCGATTTTGTTGTTCATATTTTTTCAATTCATCCTTTTTTCTGAAAGTTTAAAATCATACTCACCCGCTTGCTTTCGCCTCTCTTTCTCTTTCATTTAGTCATCTTTTTTTCACTCCTTTGTTCATCTTCTTTCGAATTGTATATTGGTTCATAATTTTTCAAGAATAAGTTCATTGAAATTATTTATCAACCATATAATTCAAGAGTTTCGAATGAGTTTCGAACAAGTTTTGGAATATCGTTATATTTTAAATTTGTTTTTAGATTAATTCTTTTGAGTTTAAAATCAATTTCTATGTTATTTTAATTATTTCGTTTTTTGGGTTACTTTCGTTTTTTAAGAATTCTGTTTTTTAAGAATTGTTTCATTTTTTTTAAAGTTATTTCATTTTTTTTTGTCTCAAGTCTCTGTTTTGAATATGGAGTTCCTAATTTTAACTTGTTTGGTCCTTTGAATCTATATTGATTTATTTTTTTGGGTTTGAAGATCTTTGTTATCTTTCATACTATTTATTATGTTTTTATTTGGTTTGTCCATAGTCAACAATTTAGTCTATCTGATTTTGATTTGTCTAACTAGTTCATCAAAACTCAGAAAAGATACCTTATTCTCCTCCCTTCTTTTGAGTTCATTTTGTAGCAGAGATAGAAAACACATAAATATTTCATTTTATGGTGAATGAATGAAGAATTAGAGAAATTGGTTTTTTTAGTTGTTTACAAAATGAAATTTGCTTGAAATTACATTGAAAAGCAATTGGACAAAGAAAGAGAATTATGCGATTTAATTATCAATGGTAGTAGCAGTAGATAGATCTAATTGGAAAATAAAAGAAGCAAGATGCAGGGAAGATGGTAATGGAGTTTTACCACTTTACTTGACTTTTTTTTTTAATTCAATCTTGAATCATTTGGACCAGATGACCGCAATAAAAATAAAAGGATAAGATTTAAATAATTACAATGGTTACACTTTTATTGTAGCTATTGTAGAATTATCCATGTTAAAATTAATGATAGATTAGCCTTGATAAAAGTATAAACAATATCATAAGATCACCTTTGATAACAGAAGTTTTTTGTTTCGATATGGGAATTTTCTAAAATAAGATAGTATATTTAGAACTTTCCAAACAAGAATTACAAGTATGCGTTAAATTAGAAAATTGATATTATTTGTTACTAAATTTATAGTAGTTTTAATAATTGTATTAACTAGATGTAGTTATCATTTTTTTTATATGCTTTTTTCAAATTTCTTAATTAAAAATTATGTATTTGAAAATGGTGCAACTACTTTAGAAGGGATACTATTAAGTATTAGGGCCCTTGTCTTTTTGAATGGAATAATATTGGATAGAATTGAAATTAAATGAATTGAAACTCTGACTTAACAGGGAACTGAATTGAATTGAAATTAAAACATTAATGATTGATAAAAGTAAATATGCAATATAGATAATCAAGTAAATATGCAATATAGATAATCAAGTAAATATCCATGTGACTTATTGTGTAGTAATTCTAGTAAATACTCAATACAATTTCAATTTCCAAATATGACCAAGTATTTGGGTCGGGTCAAGAACGGATCAGATCAGAATAAGTCGGGTCTAATCGGATAAATGTCGGATCCAAACGGGTATTAGGGGTAGTTGTCGTCAATTCGACGACAAGGTAGCCAATATTTAATTTTATTGTTACAAGACTAATTGTCAATTTGATAACAACTATTCCATTCGATAAGACGATAACAACTAGTTAGTTAAACAAGGTTCAAAAACTTGAGGCGCAAAATTTTCGCAAATAATTCTTACACATTTTTGGTTAATGGTTAATATAAGATTATTTGAAATTACTGAATATGGGTTAATTTGATTGAAAATATTATTTTATATTAATGTTAATTCATGAGCAGAATACGTGGAAGAAACTAGATTACTTTTAATATATTTTACAGCCTTATACTTATAGTCTGAAATGTTAGAAAATAGAGCATTATTGCAGTACATATAAAGTATTGCGTCTAAAATAAGAAGGTAGTGTTGTATTTAAATTGGAATATAGCAAATAAAAAACTATATGATGTCTAAAGAGTTTGGGTAGATGGATTTTGTATTGGGTCGGGTCAAACGCAGGTCAGGTTGCTTCGGGTCGGGTCTAGTAAGGGTCGGGCCTTTTCGGGTATTCTTCGGGTTGAAACGGGTTTCGGGTAGGTTTCAAGTCGGTCCGGGTCGGGTGACTGACTATCGGGGCTGATCGGGTACGGGTTGACTACGGGTCGGTCGGGGTCGGGTTTAAGTCGGGTCTTATCAGGTCATATTAGTGTCGGGTGTATTTCGGGTCGGGACCAAATCGGGTTTCGGGTATGCAATTCTCGGATCGAATCGGACTCGGGTCCGAGTCGGGTAATCGGGTCGGGTCAGCTTTTGACACCTCTAGCTTTACTTAAAACTCACTACTAACTGCTTAAATGCTTCCACTCACACAAAAATCAACACACGCCCCCTGCTTTCAAGTCTCCCTGCGGCTTCACCTCAAAAACCAAAATCAGATGCTTCACCATTTATCAATAATAATTAACATAAAATCAACATTCAATGGTGCATCCAATTATTCAAGTCCCTACTTCTTTCGTTCATTATTTATCAACTACTCAAAGAAAAATATCAAAGAAGACAGCGATGACGAAATTAGGGCCAGACCAAAATTAAGTCTCTACTGGTTGGTGAATGGTAAAAAGTAGAAAATATTTCTCATGTATTTATTCTAGACAAACTATTCACAAAATGAAAGAGCCTTTATAGGAGGAACCGAATACAGGTGAAAGAGTTTGCCCAACAGAAACCCCAATTGAATATACTTCATGCGTTGATTAATTCTTGGGCGTTTTTTTGTGTTTTTGCGGGCGTAATTTAGCTCTTCACTAATTCTTCATAGCATGATTTTAAATTAGGGCTTCCGGTTTGCGGCAATCTAAAGGAAAACATTTGCCAGTTTCAGCAAAAGAGGGTTCTGAGATTTATAGACAGAAGATATTGCGGGCATATAATGTGGCGGCATAAATCATATTCGGTATTGTTTCCCCCTTTTAATTGCTCTTGCTAACACGAGATTTATGGATTCCTGGGAAAATGTTCAACTTATAGAATTCAATTTCTACTTTTAGGAAATTCATGCTTCTGAACAGATTATCTCCGGTAAGCCAACTTTACCATCTGTATTTTTTGTCAATATAATTTTTGAATTATTCTTTTACTGTTTTTGGAATATTCCATAGATGACGATGAAGAACAGGATGGTAACTGGCCTGAAAACTATGTTTCCTTAGCTGGAATTATAGACCATAAGAACGTAAGATTATTTCCCAGTTGTCAAAATTGTTGATTTTGAGTGATAATCAGCTTTAATACTCCTAATCTATTATGACACTAGTGTTGAATTCGTGCCAATGCAAAATTCAAGTGTCATATAAGTACAGCTCATTGTGCATAACCGTTATGTACCTTTTCAATCTTTTGCAGTTGATAATCCCTTGTCCCTCATCAAAAGTTATTAAAAGAGATGGTCTAACTTTATATTAAAAATTAAGCTAAGTTAAATCTATCGCTTTATTCAAATAATTAGCCTAACTTAAACTCATCACTTTATTAAAAAAAGGAAAAATTGTTGTAAACAACCAACCTTTGCCCCGTCTTCTAATATTAAGTCAACCTTTACGAAATCCCAGAATAAGTAAACTTTTTTGCTCACTTGACTTTAAACAAGTCAAAAAATTTAACCTGCTAGGGCAGGTAGCATCCGGTGAATCTTCATCTTCCTCCCATCTCCTTCATCATTTACAGTTTCTCATTGATTAATCTTCAAAGCTTCTCCTTCTCCTCCATACTCCCCTTCATCACCACCCCGCCAACAACCAGGCCCACCACCGCGCCTCTTGCTCCCTTCCCTTCTTCTTCTCCTCCATACTCCCCTTGTTCAACCGACACCACTCCACCGTATTAAGGTGTTCATGTTAAAACAGTAGATCAATTTTAATCAAAGTATTAGATTTATTGAATGTGTTCAATTGAACCTCCATAGATTATAATGAAAGTATCAGAAGATTCAATGTGTTCAATTGAACCTCCAAGCTCTTAAATTTATGAATCCACCATTGATAAAAAAAAGGAAAAATTAACTGGAATAATCTCAACTATGTTCAAACCGCTCAAAATAATCCTAACTATGAGTTATTCTAGAATAATCCAAACTATTAGGGGGTACCTTCCCAAAATAATCCAAACTTTATTTTTCTTGCCTTCAATGATCCATTTTGGGACTACTATACATAGTAGAATTAAGAGTTTGAATTATTTTAAAAAGGTACCCCCAATAGTTTGGATTATTCTGGAATAAGTTATAGTTGAGATTATTTTGAGCAGAATGGTCATAGTAGAGATTATTCCAGTCAATTTTTCCTAAAAAAAAAAATAGATCAATATTAAATTCCTAATCAAATTCGTGAAAGCCACACGTTCTGAATTATATATTATATAACTTAGTTTGAAATTTCTCCTAAACAAACCTTCGAATTTCTTGAGGAAGGAAGTATTTAATGGTGGAATTCTGAGATCTAATTCGTCAAGTAGGAAGAAAGTACGGATTGGATGAATTTAGAGAGAGAAAGTTGAAAATTGTTAATCAACGAACGTATTGACGGGGCTGATTAAAATTTCGAACTCAATTCATAAGCAAGTTTTAACATGAACACCTTCCCCCTTTATTTAGGACTGATGTCGTAAGCTTTCAGGTGAGGGTGGTGAGGAGGTGGTTTTGGTGGTGGGAGGTGGGATCAGGTGGTTGGGGTGGCGGGGAGGTGGTTTTGGTGGTGGGAATTAGGTGGTGGTGGTCAAATGTAAAGAGTGTGAGTCAATATTTTTTACTTTACCGGTCAAATAGGTAATTGGTAATTTGACTTGTTTAAAGTCGAGTGAGCAACAAGATTTACTTATTCTGCGAGTTCATAAAGGTTGACTTAATTTTAAAAGACGAGGCAAAGGTTGGATTATTTATAACAAATTTTCCTAAAAAAACTTATCCCTTTATTAAAAAGGTGCTTTATTCTCTCCTTTTTATTGGGCTTCAGCTGTTGCCTAATTTTAAATTAAAATTAGATGGTATTTTATACGACCAACTCTATGCCTCAGATGTATTATGTGATAAACGAGGTATTAATATGCAAATCAGGATTGTGTAGGCAAAACTGAAGTGATGGACGTTTCTTTCCCTAATGAAGCCTTGACAATTAACATGCAATAATGCACTCTAATGCATTCTAATTTAGGGGACCTTCAAGAAAATAATCAAATTAAAAGTGCGCAAATAAACTGATTACTTCGTAAGTATTATTATTTACGGTTACAGCCTCAGATAAGATACAAAATAACTGACCTTCAGTAATTATTCTTTTCTTTTTACTTAGAAAAGGAAAAGCTATTTACACTTCACTTTAAAACTTACAATGCAGTTTCTTCAAAATCACGGCAGTTGGCCTATCTTGAAACCGAATTATTTTTCTGTAAAGCTACTTATACTTTCAATGTTTTCCAGCAAAACCTGGGAGTTATGTCACAGCTTGAATTACTCAAAGGTATTCTCAAATTTTGCATAATCTCTTTCCATTTCCGAGTTACATTTATTCTTAATAATGTTTTTTGTGTATTTGTTTTTCTCTCTAATCTACTTGCGTGGTTGTCTCGGCAATTTTCTACAACTTGTCGGGTCTTTCTATTACCGAAAGTTGTATTGAAGACCTAGTCTGGTTTGTTTGGACCTTTATTTTTATTAGAAGAAGGATTGAAATCCCTTTTAGTTGTGATATGGCAGAACCATTGATCATCTTCATCAAAGGCTAAGGGCCTTGCCCCCCCTGTCTTACCGCGGCTGCTGGCACGGAGTTAGCCGGGGCTTCCTCATCTCCGTGGCATATCTGATTTCTGTGTCCTTGTTTAGTAAATCTGTGGTGATTGTGAGCTAATGAATTTATTCTGTTTATTAGTACTCATGATCAATATGTGTGGTGGGGGGTAATTAGGCTGATGAGTAGTGTGTCAAACTTGCAAGCATTTACTACGTTGCTTATCGTTCTCTGTGCTCATAGAGAGGCCAATTGATCTTTCGCTTGCTATATTCTTATCCAGTTATCCTGCAGTTATGCTACGTGTTACTAACGATACTCGTTATCTAATAACTCTAGTATTTATTGATCTCATGCTTCTTGTACAGGTTTCCATCAGGTAAACAGGATATCATGAAGGATAAATAGTGAAGCTTGTTATCTTTCTTTGCCGAAATCAACTCTCAGATTACGGACTTCCTCTACGGATATGGTCACTTAATGAATGTGTTCTGGTGTTACTGCTTGTGACAACTGTCTCTGGATAATACTGCAGTTATGGAGGCCATAAAAATGAAAAATGCCATTGGTGTCCACTAAGCAAGGAGTGGATAAGAGTTTAATGAGCAGATAGTTTCACAGACTGTATCACTTTTTTTCAGTTACTGAATTTTGCATACATGCATATTAAGAATCCTGAACTTCATTTAACAAAATCTATCCTCTCAGAATGGTTGGGGTTTTTCTTCTGA
Source organism: Patellifolia procumbens (assembly GCA_947645195.1). NCBI lineage: Eukaryota > Viridiplantae > Streptophyta > Magnoliopsida > Caryophyllales > Amaranthaceae > Patellifolia > Patellifolia procumbens. Next base: position 4,746,805 of record CANSGD010000016.1, read on the forward strand.
AGATGAGGTGGAAGTACCAGATTTCCACAAGAGGAGTCGCCATTGCGATAATGATGTTGGATTTGACTTGATCAACCCAAAAGCTGATGATTCCACTGGTGAATCAAATGGATTGATACCTGATATTAAGGTACATCATATACTGTTACCTTCGAAATAAATGGTTGTGATTCTTTCTGAAAAGTGATAAACTGATAATATAGTGCTTTGCTTTATCAGGACAACTTTTTTCCTTATTGTTCTTGTAATGGCGCAATTGAGTCTGACACCTTTGACTAGCTAATTTTTGGCAGAAAGGAAAGGAGATGCTAATAGAATCCATCACAGTGAGGGATAATTTATATGAGGTGCTCGATCTTTATACGCACGAACATGAAAAACAATTTGAATCCTCCATTTCTTGTGCATTTGATAAAGAGGTTAGTAGACCGCATCAACCGAGGGAGAGATCTAGAAGGTCGAGCTCCTGTTCTTTCTACTCCAAAGGTATGAGTTCTGGTAAGGATAATAATCATGCTCGCCTATTTCTTCTGCTAATGCTCAGTGATTTCATGTATATTTTTTTAATGAAATGCAAATTATTATTTACGAAGTTTTTCTTTGGTGGATAAATGTAAGCTTATCATTGATCATTAAAGTTCAGACTGAATATATCTATGAGGCTTTAGCCCAAATAGACAAGATCAAAGCCAACACATCAGAACCTTTTATACATCGGAGTCACTCTTTTCCCAATTGCATCTACCCCCCGTCCTCCCACCAACACCAAATCCCATTATGATGTGGATTCTAAGTACAGTTCTAAGTCCAAAGTCTAAAATGAACCTGTTACATTCTTAGTTTAAAAAAGCGCGCCTGAGGCGCGCCTAGGCGCCTAGGCGGCAAGCGAGGCGCCAGTGGTGGCGCTTTTCTAACCTCAGGCGAGGCGTTTTCAACCAGCCGCGCATAGGCGCGCTTTTTGGTGCGCTTCTAAAGAGGCGTAGGGCGCAGCGCCTTTGCCGCTTCTGGTAGAAATAGGAGAGAAAATAGAAGATCTGCATTTTGGAGTAAAAGAATCACAAAATTAAAACTTACCTAGGCTTTAGAACTCAAATTCGAGTAAAACCCCTCATATGATTTCACTAAATTCCTTTGAATTGAACCCTAAGTTGAAAACCCTAATTTGAAGAAACCCTAATTCGCGCATGTGAGGTATTTGACGGCTGCTGGGTTGCCGGCGGTGACACCGGTGGTGACAAAGCTTGCCGACGAGCATAGTCAGCGAGCTAGGGATCACATTTGCAGCCATCGTCGCCGGCGAACTGTTGTGACTTTTTTCTTTCTATCTTCGATTTGAATTATTAGGTATTTGGGTGTTCTTTCATCTTCCAAAAACCTCTAAGAGAGAGGTTAAGTGGGTGGATCCACTTACTCACGTGCCTCATCCCCCCTTTGTGTTTTCTAATAGAAGTAACAATACCATTTCAATTTCTATCTATCTTTCAACCAGGCTCTTTTTTATTCTTTTTTTTTTGTTGTGAAAGTAGCAAATTGATTTATTTTTGGATTTTTAATATTAGTTGGGCCCTTCCTTAAAATTTTATCACCAAAAAAATACAAATAAATAAAATATATAAAAAATATTGTGCGCCTCGTCTACGAAAAGCGTGCGCCTTCGCCTTGCGACTAGGCTCCAGAGACCTTTTGCGCCTCGCGCCTCTTAAAACTAAGGTTACATTAGTTATGGAAGCCATGGGAGTTGATCTCAATACAAAACAAGCTTTTGTGGCCATGATTACTCGAGTCTAAGATGAATTTCATCAAGTTCTTGCATATGGGCGTCCAATAATAAGTCCAATGGATAATTAGTTACTCCCTCCGTCCCACATTAATTGTAACACTTTCCATATATGGCTGTTCATATTGATTGCAACACTTCTATTTTATGGATGGACCCACTAATATTTTATTATATATCACCTACCCAGATACCCAACTTATTCATTGATTTATGTGAAAAATATTATACTATTACTCCCCAACTCTATTAACATCCTAAAAGTACCACATCACTTTCTATTACAGCAACTTTTACAATAAATTAATATAACCTACACCCTACTCTATTAACTTCCTAAAACTATGTGCATAAGCTATTGTTGCGATTAATATGAGACGGAGGGAGTAATTAATGAGTCGTTGTATTTTAGAAATAAATGTAAGGTACAAAGTTCTCCTTGTAATTTCGGAAAAATAAGATGTTTGCTATTTTATAGTTTCCTTGATCTCCAAGCTCCTTAGTTGTCAACTTGTCATGAGTTGTAAAATAGGAAGGAATTTTAGCAAATCTTTCCTTATTTTGATTAAGAGTAAGTAGTAAGCAAGGTGGAGTCAAGCCCTTGGATTCCCGTCCACCTAGGTTGAAAAGTCAAGATTTGATTATCTTATTTCCTTTTTTTTCCTCCTAGATTTGGGATTTAGTTTCCAAATAATAAATTGAAGGGCAATTTAATTTCAGCATGAATAATACAAATTCATGTCATATTATCGTTACAAGGGTGTGAGTGATTTTACAAAAAAAACCGTATTTATGATTGCTTAATTGACTTTTGTTTTCGTCAATTAATTAGTATTCTGCAGTGATTATTAATTAGTTAGTAAAATAATTAATTTCAGGAGTGATTTAGGTGAGGTTATTATTCAAATTTAAGAGTTTAGGTATGATCTCTTAGTTTCTAATATCTTATGGCTTAAAATCAATTTTCGGACTTAGTTGAATTCTCTAAGTTCCTTTGCTCGGATTCTCTTGATCATTGAGCTTATGAGCTTTGTAATCACATCAATTGGTATAAATTTTCCCCGAGATAAGAACCCAAGGAATTTGTTCTTTTAAAGTTTCATTGGTAAGTGTTTCTTGTGCAATATTTCGTCCTTTAATTTCGATCTTGAAGTTGGGTTTTGACGTATTGGTTTGCAGTTTTTACTCTGAATTCATAATGTTTTTTTTGGTGGTTTGGTGCACAAGTTGTGACCTTTGTTATTTCATTATGTCCATACATCCAGTGGTGATGATCTCAAGGATGTGGTTAATCAACTAGCTAAAATGTAATTTGATGCTAACATAAAAGCCGCTGAATTGTAATGTTCGCAAAAGGCTTTAGTTGATCTCATGCTTAAGGAAAAAAACCCTATTCATGTTGATTATGATGAACTTGATGATAATGCGCAATCTGTTAAAACTGGTTTTAATAATGACATAAGATTCAACAATGGGGGTCGAAACCTGATGAATTGTTACAATGAATGGATTAGACGATATAAGACTAGAATGAGATGATTATACAAAGTTTGAAATTGCGTTTGTGAGACTCACGAAATATGGAGGGATTTGGTTTGAAAATTTAAAGGCAAAAAGGGCTAGGAATGGAAAAGATAAGCTCAGTATAGGTGGTAGCTGATCACCATTCGCGTTCAACACAATATGACCAAATCTACCGGGGTGATTAGGTTATGTGTAGAGGTGGCAATCAGGTCGTTCATATCGGGTCTCCAGGTCATGTCCAAATTAGGTCTGGTCGTGATCGGGACAATTCATTTGAGTTGAAGGTATAAAAATCAAAATATTTGTTATAATATAGTATGTTCTCCCTTCCAAATTCGTTCCAATTGTATTGTTTTTTCTATTTCTTAGTGAGTATCTTTTTCATTATATATCATGTGATTTGGGTCTTGTCACCTAAAACAAAACTTTAATCTACGTTTTTCCCCGAGACAAACAAAATAGGAAACTAATAGTCATACAAGGGGCATTACACTCACACAAGGGGTATTACGTTAAAAGACTAACTATAAAATTATAAATGAAAAGATAAGTATTTTTTGGCTCAATATCGAGTCAGTACTTTCCGGTTCGGTAATGTTCAGTGTTCGGCTTAGGTCAGGTCGGGTCGGTAATTAGAAACACGAATGCCCATTTTTTTTTAAAAAATAAATAGACACTAACTCGTATAGAATACTAACTTCCAAGCCCTAAGTCACGTGGTTCTCCCTTCTTTGGTGGTCGACATTGTTATTTCTATGTTATAATGTACGTTTTCCCTTTCTCTTTTTTTGTGCAATTTTGTCAAGTAACATACATAACACAATAAAGAGTGTTTTAACATAGCTAGTCACTGCGACCACGAGGCAAAAAGGAAATGATTTTATTTGTACCTTTATGCAACGACATATTGCAGAACGACTCATTAACAACTCATTACGTAAAGGTTGTTATGTAACAAAAAGTGGAATTCTATTTCTATGGTCATGCCAAAGGCAAACTTGTAGCTGGTCTTCCAATACTCCAAAGAACCAATTTATCGATGCTCAATTTGTTGTTGCTCATGCTTGTTATCAATGAGTAGATCATCAAATTAAGTACAACCATGGCAAGTGGAAAAACATGATTCCGAAGGCATCACTAGTTACCATTAATTGATGATGCCCATGGTGAGTTTCTAAATGTTGTTTTCTGCTCATCCCCCTCCTTCATTGTGAGATGATGTGAATTGACTTCATTATTGAGAGGGAAATGGTGAAACATCACCAACTAATTCCCCAAATGACCGTTGAGTGATAATAGAGACGGGTTGTGATTCCAAATCTAACTTGAAAAACAAAAATGTTTTCTTAAGGTCATCTAAGAGCTCATCTATTACAAGAATAAGACATGAAATAGGATATCTATGTGGAAAAGTAACCTTCTTGAGGGCCCTAAAGTCAATAGGAAACCTCAATGAGCCGTCCTTCTTTTTGTACCAACACCACCACTAGACTCGAAAATGGGTGATTGAAGCTCTAATAATCCCTGCTATCATGTCACACGCTAATCTCTAAATCATTAGGTTCATAACTCCTTGTAGGGCGAAACATTAACGTATCCTCAACCGTGAGTGCCAATTTCACGGCTAAGTCCACTTTGCGTGTGCCTAAGAGACGCACCTCCTAATGCCATCTTTCAACCCATTTTTAAACTCATTTTGCAATCTCATCAGGCTCACCCTTCAACGGAGTGGTAGTTGCTCAGCGTGCCCGTTTGGTGGTGAGCTAACCATTATGAAGATTCCCGGTAGAATTAGATCACTATTGTCGAAGGAGCATAGGTTTCAAGGACATCCTTATCGAGTGTTGCCCTTGCTCACACTGAATGAGAAGAGGACCGCCCGCCTCTAAGGCAACCATCATCTCTTTCTAACTTGTCCGTGTCTAACTGTGCCAACATAATTGTATTGTTCAGTTTTCTGAATGAATATCACTATGGTGCTATTACATTATCTATACTATTGTGTTAACTTCTTCAAGCTGATAACTGAGTGACTAACTTCTCAACACTTTTACTTGTCTGCCCTTTGAGAGACCCTCTAACTAACTATGTCACCCTTTGATTTAACTTTATTCCTCCTTACATAAGTAATAATGGGTGACCTTGCCTAATGCTTAACATTTTTTTTAGCAATTTAACGGTATCAAGAATTTAGTGTTAGGGCATCATGAAGGGTGTTAGGCCCTTTATGAACGACATGACTCACAGAATTAGTTGCCATTCCTAGTTCGCTGATTACTTAGGCCATTACTTGGGCATCATGAAGTGAGAGTAATCAGACGATGACTTGGATGAAGATAATTGAGAGTGATATGGGTTTACTTTGGGACCGATGAGAGCATCGTTGGAGAGGTGGGTGAAGTGACAATAATCACGTGGAGGAAGGGGTGTAATTACCTACTTTATATTTCTTTATCTTTATGTGTGTCTAAAACTTTTTTGTCACACTTGTTGATGGCCATCTCTATTTCACCAATTTCAGATAACGATTCACGTTAGCCGACCTTAAATCATTTTGGTATTAAGGCTTAGTAGTTGTTGTTGTTAGTGGTATTTTTCCATTGAATAATATCCTCAAACCCTTTTGTTTTTTTTTTAAATAACTTTTAGCATCACGTTCGAAGTGTAAATCTAGTATGGAGGATAAATAAAATTTATGAATAAAATTTGTGCAACTATTCAAGAGTTAATTGATTACCTAACAGTGAGTGCTTTTAGTGTTGGCAACGAGAAGAATAAAAATGTTGATCAAGATTTTTGCACAAGATCAAGTTTGGCTTGCTTAAATGAAAATTAGCGTGTGGATAACTATGTGATAGTAACGTGCCGCCTTGGATAGTTGTTTCTTTTACAGTGGTGCTTACAACTTTGTTATCCAAGTTTAAATGTTGTGCTTTTGAGAAGGGTCATGATCAGAAGATGGGTATGGTGAAGATCCGTTTGTTGAGTTGGATGTTTCATAATACAAGAAGTGATCGAGTATACAATGAAGAGATTCCTATTAGGGTCAGAGTGGCAGGTGTGAACGTTTTGATCTTGGAGAACCGACTACTATGGTCTTAACGTATCTGACACCAGCTCCAAGAGGCACCAATATCAAATAAGGGAGAGTTGATAATAAAGATATAAGAAGAAGAAAGTATATGTAAACAAAGGATGACTTGAATTTGAGGGGTATGCAATCTGAAAAATTGGGATCTAGTATATCTCATCAGACAGAATGAATGAAGGAGAAAGACCTAGATGAGCTATGTTTGGAAATGGGACAATGGTACGTGTAGCTGATTGTATCTTATAGGATCAAGGGTCATATTTTGTTAGTTTTTTTAAATAATTGGCTTCAAAAATATAATATCAGCAAAAAAAAAGATGGATTGAAGCACTAGAAATAAATATAAGTAAGGTAGTCAAGATATGCAAAATTGAGGTGTCAATTGAATAATGTGTGATGTGGTACAAAGTTTCGTCATTTTGGGTCGTCATCCTACCTTAAGGTTAGACCTGTTTGTTGGACGGGTCGGGTCAGGGTTGAAAGCGGGTCGGGTCATAAAAAGGTTCAGCCATAGAAAGGAAAAAGGGGGTCAGTTTGCAGGCCTATAGTGGGTGGGCCAATTAACAGGCAATAAAAATTTGAACCGAGGGAGACAAAAGTGAGTGCAACTGAATGCAAATCCGCACATGTAGTTATTCTTACAATCTCTGTGTTTTATTTTTCATAATTATTGGGGCCCTTTCCATTAAAGTCCTCTCCAATAAAAACTCTTGAAATTTGACCCTGACCCTTTGGCGATTGGGCTACCCTCTCCAATAATCAGGTCTGGATGCATATTCCTCCTCTGAGATAGAGGTGGGAACTCTCAGAAAAGGGAAGAACAAAGTTTAGAGGATGGACTGCCTAGCTCTTTTCCAAGGTCATGGTAGGCAATTTCTGCAGAGCATTATAAACAATGACGGGGGGGGGGGGGCTGGTGGGGGCAGCCGCCCCCGCAACGTCAATTTTTTACTGTATAAATAGTGGTTAATGTAGTGTAATATCACTAGATAGATTTGGCTTAGTTGGTTTTTAATCACTATAGAGTAAACAACTCATAAACCCAGGTTCAAATCTCCATACTACCTTTTTTTTAAACATTTCGTACAATGCATTTTTTAACTTGTTAATTCTCGCCCCCTCATCCGAAAATTCTTGGCTCCGAATAAAACTTAAGTGAAGTAAGTTAGGTGTGTACAAATTACAAAGCGCAGGTCAGAGAATCTTGTATGGTTAGACCAGGTGATTTTTAAACAAAAACACTGAAGTTGAGAAAAATACGTAAAAAGCCACTAGGTATTATCACTCGTTTCAAAGACAACAACTTCTCCAACTTTGCTTTTTTTTTTTTGTAAATGCTTGGTCAGACTATCTGGTGCAAGCCCTAGTGCTGTTTGTGCTATCAAGCCTTATTGAACTTCCAGGCTAAGAAACTGATGAGATTAAATCTAGCTTGTGAGAAAATGCTAATAAGCCTTCGTGATACAATGGCAACTGCTGCAGGTGGAAGCTATGAAACCAATATGTCATCATCTCAATTAGAGTCACATAAAGAAGGAGCTTTTTCTTCTGCTTGGAAAGACAGGGATGCCAACTCATCCAGAGACGATGAGTTGCTTGATGTAGCTGAAGCCAGTGAGTATCAGCCTCAAGACAAAACTCGGTCAGTACTTGGTGGAACCTGTGGTAGTGCGACATCGAAACCGAGTCTTGCATTGCCTATTGAAGCAGCTATACAACAAGATTTCCACAGACAGTCTATGGCTGAACTTTTGGACAACCTCCAGGGAAAGATTAGGAATCCCCACTTCAAGTCAAAAATGGTATCTCTTATATCTATATAAAATTTGTATTTTAGACTCTTCTCATAGTCTGATCTATTATATGTTACAGGGTGGTAGAAGAAAAGGACTGGGAAAGGGTGCTAACATCAGAGGCATGTCTTTGTCAGGAAAGGTTATAACAAGTGATGGTGACCGTTGTGAGTGTGTGCATGGTGGATCGACAACAGTCAATGAGGTATCTTTATGTGTTAGCCTTGTAATAGGCTTTGTGCTTATATTGTTGCAAAAATGAATGTGGAGAGTAAGAGAAAAATATTATAACAAAAATAAAATGTGCTTTTGTTACATGCTCTTTTAGAACACGTATATGTACATATACTACATTAATGTAAAACTAAGGTAGGGAGAAGTTTCTCCTCTTCACCTATATTAAATGATAGGAACTCAATACTAATAATGTAAGTATGAAATATATAGTAAAATAAAGTCAACCTTTGCTTTGTTTTATGGAGGGGAGAGACTGATTTTGGCAGTATGTTACTAACATATGATTCTTTCTAGGTGCCCCAAGATATCTGCTGTTAACTAAGTTCCTCATTCAATATTCAGGACAATGTTCAAATTTTTGAACTTGCTGTAGTAGAACCCAGAAGGAAAACAATGGCAGAGAAATTCCAAGAAGCCTTTGGTGGTGCTTCCTTGGATGATGGGAGACCTTCCTTTACAGTTCTAAAAGAATCCAGGTAAGTGTTGGAAGTAGGTGAACTAATTGATTCTTTCTATGGAAGTGTTTACTCACCGGTCTGTCCCCTGAGCTGTTTTATGTGTTGCTGAGAGGTGCAGTGCTAATCTCTTTGGAAGATTGCAGCATATAATGCAACGGCAAAAGGAACAAGATGCAGAATATATAAAGAAGGTGCAGAGTGAAGTTTGTCCTAAAGGTTAGCTAGTAGCCAATATTTATGAGATTATGTCTAATTGAACATTTCATTGTGGTCTTTTTCCTAATTAATAGTATTTTTTATTTAATGATACATGTGGAGCCGTCCAAGTGTGCCTATATCAGGCGTCCACTTGGTGATATGAATCTGGTTAAGGATTCTTCTTAGGTTCTCCTAAGCTTCACTCACTTAAGACTGCCAAGGGGTTCTAAATTAAGTTTAAGGCTTCAGCCTTCAATAACTTAAAACTAATGATTTAAGAAGGATTTAAGAATAGATTTGATTAGCTTCACTCACTAATTAACCTAAACTCTATGAAAATACTTTTCACTCACTTAACTTAAGGTTTTTGGTTTAAGTTCACTCCTTAACAAGATTAATCTTGGACTAATACTTCCAATACTCAAAACAAGCTTAAAGCTTAACTTTTCATTCAACATCCACTTCAAACTCATCCTCTTTGGTTGTTTCTTTGTCTGTGTCATCATCAAGAGAAACAAAATTTTCAACTTGTTCTTGACAAAGTTCTCTTTTCTTTGTTGGATATACAACTTAATCTCCGCTTTCTCCCTTTATATCCTTACTAATCTTTCTTCAATAGTTGGTGGATACTTGATATCTTGGAGTGCTTGTTGAGCTCTTTCCATTCTAGCACATGCTTTCTCATACTGTGATATAAAAACAACCCATAGGAGTATAACTTACACAAAAACAACAAGCGCAAACAACAAAACGTGTTTGGGACTCTAAGCCTTAAAACCCAACCAAAACAACTCTTAAATGTGTTAGGAACACTCATAAAAAATTTCACACTAAACACCAAGCCAATTTTTACAATTTTTATTTTAGTACACATGGTCCAAAAAATTGCGGTTTAGAGTCTTTAGACCAATTCACCAAAACCAGGCAAGATTAATATATGAACTTGAAAGTTCCAGAATTGGTGACAAGTAGACATAAAAATAACCGGTTTCAAAAAAAGAAACATCTCAAAAGCCCCTTGTAAGGAAGGAGAACAAGACTTCCAAAGTTACCTTGCGAACTCCCAAATTCCATTTTCTACGTCTGGATTATTGTGAATTCGTTACTTCTCTAATTGCTTTGATATTTTTAGGGTATGGTACCTTGTCTGTTAGCTTGCCACCATAAAAATTTCAGCCCCAAGCTCCTAAGGATGCGCCCTCCTATGCTGTTTGAGTCATGTAAGACCAATCGATGCTAATCTGATTAAGGATTCTCTTAGGTTCTCTTAAGCTTCGTTCACTCACTTTAGATTGCCCTAGGGTTTTTCATCAAGTTTAAGCCTTCACTCACCTAAAACTAATGATTTAGGAAGGATTTGAAGATAGGTTGGATTAGCTTCACTCATTAATTAGCCTAAACTCTCTTAAACTAAGCTTCACTCACTAAAAATAAGGATATTATATTTAAGTTCACTCCTTACACACAGGAAAAACATTGATAAAAGACTTCAATGCTCAACAAAGCTTAAAAGCTCCAATTTTTATTCATTTTCAACTTTGTTCTTTCATTAATGGATTACAAGCTATATTTAAAGGTTACAAACTACGAGAGAAACATTTAAAAATTCTAATAAACTACAATCACGAACTTGTTGGCTCCACACCTCTAGACGCATTCTTAATTGGCCACTTTTTTTTTCCATGAATCCCATTGGTGGGTTTCCTTAACTTTAAGGAGTACCAACTCACCAAATTTTAGTGCAAAAGGGGGTCAAAAAGTGAGCCGCCTAGAACTGATTTTTTCTGGTGCTGATTCATGCCTCACGCCTACATCAGCCAAAGAACACGTTATACTTTTCCTTCCTTAGGAGGAAATATCTTCCTTGGACTTTCATCCTTGCTTCACATAATTAAGTATGGATTGTTGTAAGAGCTTGGTAATTGAGATGCTTGCAAATACCACTGTTACAGTAACTAAAATAAATAAATAAAGTAACTACTAAAACCAGTACTGGGACGTCCTAAGTTTGATGCTAATGTGGCTTCGTCCCTTAATAAAATATCACCGAATTTGGGTAGGTGAAATTTCAAGATATTAGAAAACCAACAAAAAAAAGAATCGTTAAAGTTCCTTTTAGATTGATTGCAGGCACCAAAAAGATTTTGTCGCATATTTTTCAAAAAACGAAACTAGATTAATGGAAACTAATTGGTTTTTTAATTAACACCCTTGGATGATTAATGTCAATTAAGCCCTTTTTACACTTCTTAAACCTCAATATTAACCATTCCCAAAAGTTAAAAGAAACCAATCAACAATTTTCGAAAAGGATGATTAAATGATCTAGATGCATATGCATCACTTGGCAAGTTGTACACCCTACCAACATCTACCGCACCCAACCCCGTGGTGAGATTCGAACAAGGATCAACTCCCTGGTATATGGCAAGAATTCTAGTGAACTCCCACCCGAATCTCAAGTTAGTAGTAATAAACAGACTTGAGTAGTCTGTTATTAAATGTCTCTTTTCCGAGGGCTCATTTTTTTTTTTTTTGTTTTATTGCATTTAGATGAAGCCAGGTGCATTGATGTGAAGATATTATCAAAATCCTTTGATGCGAAGCTGAGTGTTTGTCACTGCTCTTTACTCGAGAATGAGGAGGTTATTTTTTCTTATCACGGTCCTTATATTTCATCTGAAACCCTGTTGGAGGTTCCTTGTTGCTTGTTAGACCTAACATAGATATCTATGCTCTTGTTTATAGTTCCGAAATTTTCCTTGTTCCTCTTTTTTGACTTTGATTTGATTTGTCTGGCGAAAGATTGATTTGCTTGTAGCCCACAAAAGATCCGGATTTCTGTTTTGCTGTAGTGCATGCTCCTCTTGAAATGGCAGTCTATTTATCCTGCTTTGTTTTTGTTTCTAAATTTTGCAGAGTTCTCTTCAGAATCTTCAACAGAGAACTTTTGGAGATATATGGACTGTCATCTTTAACTCAAGGGTTTGTGGTGATGTTGATCTGGAAGTAGGGAACCTAATTCGCATCTATCAACCTTGGTAAGTATTGATGCCATTTTCCTTGCAAGATGTTGCTTTTGCTCTTTAATTCTATATGGAGTAGTAGCTTCTCTACACTAAAATTATTTGGATGAAAAATTGGGTGATTAAGATGTCTAATTGTCGGAGCTTCAAGTAATTTTGGCAATTGACTGTACATGTGTTTCTCTCTAAAGGTCCATCTAATGAGCTGATTAGTCAATATTCATAAGGTGAGGAAGGGTAGGCAATTAGGCACCCAGACCAGTTACAGAACACTTTGTGGATCTCGGGGTACTTTCTAAGCCTTAGGGGAGGGAGGGTGGGCACACCCAGTTACACAATACTTTTATGGATCTTAGAAAGTTTGTAAGCGCTCTAGTGTAGTTGTCTCTTGTTAAATTTGGTAAGGCGTCGGCTACTACCAACTGATCCATGTTGCGTGGGAAGAATGTTCTGACAAATGTTGAGCCAATAAAGATAAAATCCTGGTTTTTTGGATCAGCAATCAAATCATATGATGTAACTTTAAAGCAAAATCTAATGCACAAAACTAGTTGATTCAAGGACTAAACCATCAGTCAACACAAAAGATTGATGCCTTGATGGAAGATTTGTAGTGTGAAAGACCATTTAGGACAGTCCATAAAGCGTTCCTAAGAAAGTATATGTGCCCCTTGGAACTTCACTATCACACCACGTTGTTCACCTAATAATCATTCACTCAATCACTATTATTGCTATTGACAACCAAAATGTATAGGGGATTAGTGAAACCTCACCGCTTACCAGCCATAAGTAATTGTAATTCCTCATCAGTTGGAAAACATACGTGAAAAAGGGAAAAAAAGAAATTCAAATATTTTGAAACACAAGTAAAAAAATACTCAACTACAAGCCCGGGGCATCACTCGGTCCACACAATCTTAATATATTAAAAAGCGTAAGCTCGCACATGTTGCATGTGCTATCCCATGTATAACTCCAAAAATTAAAAGTATTGCATCATATTATAGTTAGTACAAAACTTAATCAATAAAAATATCAACTTTTAATTTCATGTGTATTTATAATTGGAAATGATATTTGTAGCCCTAGGGTGAGGGTTGTGTGTAATAAACATTAATATCATTGGTTGATGCGGGATTGAGACGTATATTCCCTACTTAATACTATTTTGGAACACGAATATCTCCGATAGTCAGTCTATTTCCATCAGCCGGTCGGGGCGGGACCAACCACATATAAGAAAGCTAGAGAAGATCCATCTTCCTTATCTAAAGAAAGACTGAATTCTACCTCCTTTTTAATATAAGTTTCTATCTAGAAGAGGACATTTCAGAAGGACGACTGGCTTTAGCCCTTGAGCATGGAATTAACCTGCGTTCTCTCCTAATCAGGTTGGGGGTGGAGACCGGGCACCCCTTCTAAGTTCTGCAGTCCTTTTGTAAACGTATCCAATTACTCATGAAGCAAATTACTTTAAAACTAAATTTTCATCTTAATGAATTCTTAAACAATATCAAATTGCATATAAGAAACAACTATAATTTCTAAATTAAAAAAGTGCATCCATTATTAAGAGATTTTGCTTACTACGTTGTTATTCGTAAGTACGTAACTGTTAAATTTGTTGCTAGATTGGTAGTGATTAATGGCACCATACCTTTAGCCTCTTTAACACTCTAATAGCCTCATATGCATGCGAAAGAGTAATATGTAAGGATTTGGGAAGAACCTATGTTATAATTTCTCTACCGAAGTGTATACTTCCTCCGTAACGTTAATATTGCACCAAAGAGGCTTGGCACAATCTCCTAGGCAAAATTTCCTAATGAAGTATTAATCAAGTATTAAGGGTTTATGCATGAGAGGGGAAGGAAAGTGAAGAAATATAAACCTCCCTCCAACACCACCTTTGCCGCCTGCCAACCACCACCATCACTGACCGCCACCTAGGGCTCCACCACCATCACTGCCCACCACCTACAACCTCACCCCACCCACCCCGAAATTGCAGCCCCACCTGTCCGCCACGATTTCGCAGCCCCACACCATCCCCATCGCGATTTCGCAGCCTCACCCCCACCCCCACCACCCCCACCGCGATTTCACAGCCTCACCCCCGCACGATTTCCTAGCCTCACCCCCACACCCACCACATTTCGCAGCGTGAACCCCATCCCCACCAGGATTTCGCAGCTCAACTCCACCCCCACCTTGATTTTGCACCCCACCACCATAAAATTGCAGCGTCCCACCATGAAACTGTAGCGAGTGGTGGTGGTGGTGGATTTGGTCGCGATTTGATGGTTGTGGTGGTGGATTGGGGCAGATTTGGTGGTTTGGTGGAGGGATGAGGGTTGACAGTTTTGGTGGTGGTGGTGAAGGTGGGTGGTTGATGTTAGATTAGGGTGGAAATAATTAATGGGTTTAATTGTTAGTAATGTATTGCTTTGTTGGGAACTATTAATCAATATTTAAGTTTAGGAAAATTTGTCAAATGGCACCTACTTTTAATCCAACTTTGTGAACTAGCACCTTGATTTTATTTATTTGTCAAATGGCACTTACTTTTAATCTAACTTTGTGAACTAGCACCTTGATTTTATTTATTTGTGAAATGACACCTACTTTTAATCTAACTTTGTGATCTAGCACCTTGATTTTATTTAATTGTTATTTAGCACACCTTAAACTACTTTAATCTATTTTTTTGATACCTAGGTTTAATTCAAGTTTGTAATAGCACTCTGATTTTAATTTATTGTTTCTTAGCAACCTAAACTACCCTAATCAATTTGAAAATTGAAAGTGGCAAGGGGAACACACTTTAAGGCGTCTTTAACTAGGGTTTTAAGACCCTAAACGATATTTTTTGAAATGTCAGCGTCGCGCTCACTTTAATGCCATGAAATTCGAGAATCTCTACTACACGAGTACCAGGAGCACACTTCGATGTGACTTTTGCGGCGATCATTAGGTCGAATACGACATTTTCGGGTAACCAAACTTAAGTGTTGGTCCTTAAGGGGCACAAATTTCGAGAATTCCAATGAAACGATGGTATCGGTGCGGTCCATGAATGTTGCATTCAACCTAAAAATCGAAAGACCATTTTTAAACGACGACGTATATATACGATGTGCAATTTTTATGAATTTTTCATTCATAAGATGATTAAACTCGTTTTGACAAGATAGAATAATCGCTTGAATGTTTTACTTATTTAGCCAAAAGAAATTAGTAAGGTACCAAGAAAAATAGTTTAGGGTAGTTTAGGCCTTAAGGTGCTAAGCAACAATAAATTAAAATTAGGGTGCTAGATCACAAACTTGAATTAAGGTGCTATACAACAATTAAATAAAATCAAGGTGCTAGATCACAAAGTTAAATTAAAAGTAGGTGTTATTTCACAAATAAATAAAAGCAAGGTACTAGTTCACAAAGTTGGATTAAAAATAGGTGTCATTTGACAAATAAATAAAATCAAGGTGCTAGTTCACAAAGTTGGATTACAAGTAGGTGCCATTTGACAAATTTTCCTTAAGTTTATAAATTAAGGGTATTTTTGTAATTTCACATCAAAAAGTTTACTAAAATAGGAATGTTTTAAGTTTGTTGCATTTATTTTGTTACAGTCTAAAATGGCAAAAGGTGCTTTCTTCTCGTTACGGAGAAAATATTATTTTTTGTATTTTTAAAAACTAGTTGAATTTTAGTTATTCTGTAATTGGAGGGTGTCATTGTAATATCAAAAGAATACAAAGAGCAAAACAATATAAAAATACATTAAAGAATGAGATAAATATTAGAGTTTAGAAAAATATAAAAAAAATCTTACCAAAAGACGAATGGAGGTTGTCATTCTAGAGCATGAGAATGAGGGAAAGGGAGTATGAAAAAAAATGGAAACAATTGCAATTGGTGCTTTATCAACTAAGGCCTTGTTCAGTTCAACTTAAAATAATAATATTCAGTAAAAATAAGTTCAGTTCAGTAAAAATAAGTTCAGTTTAGTAAAAATCAGTAGTGCAAAGAAGAAAAAACAACATGAATAAGTAAAAATAAGTTCAGTTCAGCAAAAATAAGTTCAGTTCAGTAAAAATAAGTTCAGTAAAAATAAGTTCAGTTCAGCAAAAATAAGTTGAACTAAACGGGGCCTAAAAGAAATCAGTTTGAATTAAAAAATGTAGCTTCCTTAATTATAGGAACTTCCTTGATTTATCAACACTTTTAATGTAGTAAAAGTTACCTCGTTATAATAGACTGTTATACCTGTACTAAATATTTTTAACATCACTTAATATTCTTATTACCAACTAACTAGAACACTTATCTTAATTACTTCCACCAAATTTACATAAAACCCCCCAAGCCCCCCAACTACACACATTTTATTCATCTCTACTGATTTCAAATAAACCCCCACCCATTCAATTCTCGTGACTAACTCCATCTTCTTCCTCTCAAACACCATATATCTGGAAAACCTCAACTTCCACCTCTTCATCCTCATCCTCATCCTCATCCTCATCCTCATCCTCATCCTCATCAATCTCAATTTCTCTCTCGTACTCATCTTCTTCCTCTTCTTTGTCGTTATTCTCATCGTCCTTAGATGTATGACGAATAGTCACTCCGACTTGTCGACTGCACTAAATAGGTAAATTGAAGGGGAATAGTTGAAGAGGAAGATTTATTTATAATGTGAATTGAAATTGGGAGAAATCGGTAGAAGGCATTTGGATTGAGGTGAATCTGGAATTGTAGGGGGAGTATGATTAGGAGAAGAAGGTAAAGGGGTAAGATTTAGAAGTGCGAGAAGGAGAGGGGAATATGCGAGGGAATTTTACCTCTTGGTTGTTGTAAATAAAGAATTTTCCTTATCTTTTCAATTTTTTTTCTTTTGAGGTTTAAAAGGTTATTTCTTCGTGTCAGTGACGGCGGTAACAATGGTGGTGGTGGTGGTGGAAGAAGAGGTGGACCACAACTACCAACATTCCAATATTTGAGTAAGCGAAAGCTTTCATTATTGGGAGAGCTAGAATATCTCAAGGTACAACAAGCTTTTAGCTTTGCTACTTTTTATTTTATTTTTGTGTTTTTGGAAAAAATGGTGGAGAGTGAGGTGAAAGAGGAAGATGAAGAAGAGAAGATAGGGAGGATGAGTTGAGTTTACACGAGAGGAAATGGCAAGAAAGTCGCACTTAATTATATAGCCAATAGTGGGCACTCCTTTAATTATACTCCCTCATATATTACATAATACACTTCCTTTATTTGTTCGTCCCACATTAGTTGATACATTTTTATAAATGGCATGAGAGTATAATATAAATATTATTTTTCATATTAATGAGTCCCACGTATAATTAATTTAATAACTCCACTCATCCCAAACCCCTGTGATATGCCCCAATAACATGTACTTTATATACTAAAACAAATACCAATAATTATACTCTCAATAAAATAAGTTAGTTAAATAACACTTCTAAAACTCCGTGCCAGTCAAACTGTATCATCTAATATGGGATGACGGGAGTATACCCTTACCATCACCTATACAAAAAATTGCATTTGCAACCGTAAATAATAGTGTTGTAACCTTTCATACGGAGGTAGTATTTTGTTTTTCCGTTTATTATTTTTCTATGTTCACCCCTCTCCCTTTATGTGATAGAGATATCGCCTCTGGTGATGTGTTTAATGTTAATGTATTTATATATTTAATGTTGTGCCATGAAAAAAACCAATTTCATAACATTATAACTCGGCTAGATCCGTCAACTTCTCTTTATATTAGGTATACGAACCTAAAACATACTTGGGAGTCTTGGGGAATGGTTTCGGAAGAAACTATTTTATCTTCAAATGCTCGTTTTATTTATGAATCATATTTCACAAGAATGAGAATGGTTATGTCTCTCCTCCATTCTAGAAAAATATTCCTTATTATTGTAGATACAAGAAAAGTTGGTAGAAAGTGAGAACATTTTGTTAAGTTTTGAGTAGGAGAGGGAAGAAACATGTATTGTTAGACCAAGTTAACCTATGTACTATGTAGATACATGGAGTAAGGAAGGGGAAAAGTGAGGAAAGTACTTGTCAATGACTCGATAAAGCAAAATAGGGATGACTTTTTAGAATCTGTCTAATATAGTGGGAAGTTATTCGTAGGACGGTTGGGACTAATGTTGTAGATAGAAAAGATCATTGTGGAAATCACAATTGTAAAGAGTTTTCGTGCCTTTCATCGACAGGAAAGCGGTACAGGTCTTGCGAGGTGGAGAGATCATGATTCTGACCACATATTTTCGTCAAATCTAGACTTGATTGACGATCCTCTCTCCGACAAACATAAGATACTTCTTATGCACTTGCAGGTGGAGCTGATGCCACAATGATTCCCTGGTTCTCATTGTTGTTGTACTTCTTCCCTTCTTTTGTTTTAATGCACCATTTTTGCTTCAAAATAGCGACAACTTATTATAAAGAAAAAAATGTAGTCGAATAAGCTTTTATTCGATTTGCATCAATGCATATTTTTACACCGTATACTTTTCAAATTTTTTACATAAGCCTAATTAGAGATGTATTGGTTTAAACATGTGTCTTGAAGATTACACAAATATTGACAATTTATTTGAAATGACTAATCTTTTCATAAAAATAAAAAAATAAATTCTTATCTGCGGCTGGCCATGCCATTAACTAATGATGTGACGGGTCTATCTAGTAATCTATACATTACTTTTTCAGTCTCCAAACTCACCCAAAATAGTCAATAACCCCTTCCTTAATAGTCAGTACCCTTACCTCAAAAATAAATCAGTAACCCCTCTGAAAAGTCAGTAACCTAGTTCGAAAAGTCAGTAATCCCTTCTAAAAGAGTTAGTAACCCTAAAGCAGTAACAACCCCAAACAGTTAGTAACCTTCATACAACAGTTGGTTACCCCCCTAAATAGTCAATAACCCCCCAAAACACTTAGTAATCCACTAGAATAGTTGATAACCCTTTTTAAAGTACTTCTTGTTTGTGTGTGCCACACTGTTTATTAATCGTGCGACAAGCCGCACACGAGACTTGCTGAAAGCAAAATTATCGATTTAGGAACTTCCACCTAAAATACTTTTCTTAACTATAATAGATTGGCATCTAAATGATAAATAATAATTTAATATCATAATAATATGGGGATATTACACTTTAGTTACATGGTGCAAAATCGAGAAGTGTTCTCTTGTAGGCCCTTTTCTTGTATGCTTCATTTGCCTTCTCTGTATTGCTTCAAATTTGTTTATAAAATTTTACCATATTCTCGGCTTGTTGCCTAACATCTTCATGAACATAATTTAGGCAATGCAATTCAATCATTTGGGACATACGAATTTACGTTACCCGATATGCAACTTATTCTGAATGGTAAATGTTTTGTAGCAAAGCTCGGTTAACTAGTTGTAAGCAAATTTTGCATGATAAAGTTTGACATCACTCGAGTTTCACTAGATTCTGAGTGGTGTGAAGAATTGAACATCAGCTTTTTCCCATTAGCCATTACAACATCCTCCAAAGTAGTTTGAGAATTTCTATCTAGATTAGATACTCTTGGAATACCATGCAGACGAATTATATAACATAAAGTGGGTACATTGATTGTATATTTTACAATTGCATTTTTTCAGTAACATCGACAAAAGATTTGTAAACAAGCAATGATGCATCGTCGCAAGATGTTTAATAAACACCAGGATTTGATCAAGTGTTCTATCAAATGTATCTTCTAGTTACCAGGATTTGATCCCTCAACCCTTTCATCAGGGTCATTGGAATGGGATTGACTGGGGTTCCTTGCTCATCTCTAGCACCTCTTCTTTTGTTAGAACGAGTGTTAGCCATTACGAAAAAGAGTTTTCAACCTTATGTAATCTACTCTCACTATGGTCGCCAAAAACTTGTTGGTACAAAATGATTTGTAAACAAGCAAAGATGTCCCGTCGCAAGATGGTTCAGAACACTGGAGGTAATTCACTCTCCTAACGATCATTGGTCCTTAGAATTAAGGGTACTAGTCCTTAAAACTAAGAGAGCCTTGCTAACTCAAACTGTAACAACCCGAATTCATCGACCAACTTAATTAGAGCTAAACACAGTGGAAAACTCAATCCGGACTATTACCATCATACTCATCGTCCTAACACGAAGAGTGTGGAATCCTAAAAATCTGAACTTTTTAAAACTTTAAACTATAAACCATTAACACTAAATGAACTTATCTAAATGATCTAAATGGTATAAATGAAATAATAAAACAGAAAATTCGACAGAGTTCCGTTTGAAATACGGACCGCCTAAAATTTAACTTAGGACTCGCGTCCGAATTATAAACATGTATATCATTATAGTATATTTCCAGCACCTATTCCCAGCTTCTACTTTACAAATTACTATTCTTATTCAATTTATAACTTAACTAAATACTATATTGCTACAAAGTTGATCGTCCTCGCCTCAATACACATAAGGATAGTTGCAAGGAGAATTCTTGTACCAAAGCTTCCAAAACTTCACTGCATCCACCTGAAACTAATACCGCACTGCCACCCACCCAAGTAAGAGGCCACAGAAATGACAAAACAAAGCATTTGACTCACATTAGCAATGCGCTGAGTACTAAACCCGTAAAACAAGTAAAACGTTCTTTGGTGCTTTTTTGTTAAAAACACTCATCGCATATATTCACATATATTCACATAAACTCTATATACTTCAAATCACCTACTTAACAACCCTGACAACAGTATACCATTCTTATTGAAATAGTAGTTCATAAAAAAAGATAATATCGATATATTATATATTTGAATACTCAATTTGCTTCCACAACATTTAAGTTTCTTACAAGAAACATTCTCTTGGTGTGAACGCGAGTGGAGAGGGGTACTCAGTACTAGTTGTCTCCAAACTGTTGAGGATCGTCATTTCACCTTTTATATTTTGCTTACAAGACTTAAACTGGACATTTCCTTCACCGTCAGGATTTCGCCCCTCTTGATTGGATAACAGTTACGGACTACCCGCCCTAACTCGGGTGCATGTTCACAACCCCATTTCATCATTCTTATTTATATTATATATATTCAACATAGTATGAGGCGACTCATTCACCTTATTTCACATATCACATTTCACCTTGTAACACAATCTCATAAATATCACACTTTATTATTCATAAATCAAGTTTCATATAAAAATAATCAATTTGGAAATTATTTCACACAATCTCAGAATATATTCTTAGTATAGATGATACTCCAATACTAATATACTCAACTTGATCCACAACCTGTAAGACCTTCATAAGAAATGTTTTTCCCAAATTGATTGAGAGAGTTACCTTAATCTTAATACCCTCAATATAGCCATTCAACATCATTCACACACATAGCTATTTCCATCTACTTTAGACTTCAACACAAAAGAGCAATCTCAACATAACCTAGAACAAGTCAAGTCTAATATAGACCGGGTTTACACTAAATTTATTGTAGACCCAGTACAAAGCCCAAAAGTTAATATTTTGTAACTATAAGTTAAGGTTTAACAATCAAAAGTTAAGGTTTTGTAATCAAAAGTTACATGCTATAAATGAAAAGTTAAAGTTTTGTTTCAAAAGTTAAGAATTTGTAATTAAAAGTTAAGATTTAGCAATCAAAAGTTAGGTGGTCTATACTATTTTTAGTGTGGACCAGGTCCTGGTCCACCCAAGAGTTTCTCCCTAGCACAACTATCTTACTTACCCTCCTTTGACTAGACTCCTATGTCAATTTTTTCCGTATCCTTTGATGACTAATCCTCAATACTGGATTCTAAATGCCAATAGGATGTTCCCATGTCCCGATTTATCTCTCAGGAAGCTCTACTTATATAAATACTATTCTTTACGAAATCAGTGTGAACTAGTTCAATATTTTGTTTCTGAGTTCTTGTAACCTTTACTAACATTGGCTATTATTACTAGTAGCAGTAATTAAGACCAATATCAAGTTATTCTAAATACGCAACTACCCTTATTCTTTAAGCTTTCATATTTGAATTAGAACCTTATCACAATTCATGAACTTATAGAATCACTATCACAGTAGACTTAGCTCGTTCACTAACCGATTACCTTTGATAACATTAGCTTGTAAACCATTTCGAACTAATTTCAATATCATTAGCATATTAGAAGTTTCTCAATATATTCTAAAGCAACTGATTCATTATTCCAATTCCTACTCTAATTATAACTTTAGTTATCATTATTCTTAAGCCAAACCACACACTTGTGGCCATAGTGTCTTAGTGTTATAACTTTATACATACAATCTAGTGAAATCTCCTACAATTGGCATATGGTTCCTATCTTTAGTCCTTTTGTTAGCTAATTAAGAATCTTTGAACCAACTTATAATTCTTTTAATTAAAACTTCATTAACTCACTCAAGTCATCAGTTAATTCCGTCATACTCTATCTATTTAACTTAATTCGATAAACCAACTTGGGTCATTTTGCTATATGATTGGCCGAAAGTCCTAACTAGTTCTTTGATTCCAATACATCTTATTTTAACAAACTTACTGATCATTAAATTAATTATTGATCCGATTTCCGGTATATATGGTACCTCAGATTATTTACAAAAACTAAATAAGTTTGGGTACAATTAGATAACATTTGTGGAACTCGTTGAGCTGGTATCTCCAAATTATTGTATAAGGGGGATCACGAGACCTTAATAACCTTGAAATCATGTTACAGGTAGTGTAGTCTAACAACTCATTCTTCTCGATTCCCACTTCTGATCCTCGATACTAATCAGACAAAATGCAAGTCTCCCACTACTCTTCCAATTCCCAATTCCCAGAATCACAAAATCCCTTAAACTGTCAACCAACACTGAGTCATCTATTCTAATCTTAACAAAATTCATACCTTAAACCAATCTTCTACTGATTTTCATAGTTCAGATTCTAATATCAACGTCACTAACATCAATATATACATACTCTAATGGAGCCCAAATTCGAGAAATAATATCACACAATTTCATACTTCAAATCAATCTACTACTAATTTCCACAAACATAGAATCAATACTTAAATTCCCTTAATTCAGTATCAACATCACTAACAGACTTCACATAATTCATAAATAATTTGAGAAATCAATCAAAGAAAGTATATAGATTCAATCTAGTAAATCAGGAAATAGGAATTTCATGTGAAAGTGTTTAGTACCTCAGTTAGGGTTTCAAGGTGAGCATGGGTGGTGGTGGTGGTGATGTGGTGGAATAGCGGTTGTGGTCGCCAGTGACTCGCTTGGCCCTCCTTATGCGCACTCCTTCATCCGTCTCAAGAAAACCCCCAATTTTGAGCAAAATCTTTGAAATAGATAGAGGGTTTTGGTGTTTTGGATGTTGCTCTACCTATTTCCCTTTATATTCACCGAAAAATTGGTTGGAAACGGCCTAAATGCGGTGGCGCGGACTCGCTCTCTCCTTCCCTCTCTTGCGCCGTTATCTCCCTCCTTCACCTTCCTTTGCCTAGGCGTCGTTCCCACCAGAGTCGCGCCTCCGTCTCTCCTCCTCCACCGAGCTCTCTCTCTCTTCCTCTGTTCCTCTCTTCTTCTCGTCTCTTCCATCTCCCTCTGCTCTCTTCCCCTTCCCAATCTGTTCGACTAACAGGGGCTAAGGCCCTTTTTTTCTTTTTTCTTTTTAATTTAAGTGATGGGTCATATCTCTCCCTATCTCCCTCCCTCACACATACTCCCTTCCTTCCTCCACCCTTCATTTCCCTTTTTTTTAAATCTAACCTTATCAAATAAATCACCACCCCCTAATATATTTAGTATTTAACATACATATATTGAATTAATTTATCTCTTCAAAATATAAATCTTATCAATACTGATAACTCAAACCCATTTCTTAAATTATTTAGAACTCAATAGAATAAGTAATTTCGTTAATATAATTTAATATAATTAAGTAAATAAATATAGCACAACTCCTTAATAATGATAATAATATAATAAAATATAAATTTTCATTTAAAACACTAAGGTTTTAATAATTAATTAAACTAATATTATAATTAATAGTTAACAAAGATGCTCTTAAAACAGGGTATTGCACAAACAAGCACTAACTATCAATGACTGAGAAATAGTGGGCAATACAAATTAAAGAAATAAAGAGAGACAAGTAGCAATTAATAAGGGAATGAGAAACCGAGAAAGGTTACTTCATTGATCTCTGCATCAATTCCATTCTTTACACAAGCTTCTATGGAAATAAGTAACATCAAGCTTAGTTGTGGAAGAAACTGAAGTTTACCATCATCCTTCTTTCACTCAAAATAACTAAGGAAGGTTTAGCTCGGAAACTATCTAAAGCTACGATAAAAATAGGCTAGATTCTATAGAGAATATGTTGAATGTGTTGTATTTGCTGATGCTGTTTTTCGTCTGGTGAAGCCCTCTATTTATAGCCGAAGGTGAGGCGCTTCAAAGATAACCTCCTAACTTCTTGAAGACCTATTGAATTGGGCTTCATTAAATGTTATTGGACCTTTGACTTTTGGTCAATGAGGTCCAACTTAGACGAATTAGGTTCCTTATATGTATTAAAGCCCAAAAAGGTGGTAGTAACAAAGACCCCCTAATCTGTGAGGTTGATGATCTATAAACCTTTCAAATTAAAACAAACAAATGTAAGGCATGGTTGATTTTTGAAGTAGTTATCATTTTTGGATATGAAAATTTACAATCATACTCAATTTTCTTCGTTTGTGTAAAGAAAACTAGACTTCAATGCATAAGGGGAAATGCAAATATTTAAATAAAAAGTCTCTTATAACGTGAGACACTTACAATTACAACTCTCAGAATCTCATCAGAGTTGAGACTTTGAGATCTTAGTTCCTTGTTCATCCCATTATGTAGCAGGAAGTACTTCTTCGTCGGCATCTTGGACACTCTTGAAGATGAAACTGTGCCTCTGCCATCTTATAAAGAAACCACTTTCATATAAGGGCCCATCATTCGCTAGATGAGGAGCAGTAGATCTTTGGTAGCGGCATCCTCTTGCTTCTCCTTAGCACTTACAGATGAACTTGATAATCTGGTAAGAGTCATCTAGATAATATCCTGGCTTAGAGATGCTCATCCTAGTTGGAGCATATTGGAATTCTAAGACCTTTTTGTATCTCAACAAAGCTTAGGACGACGATATCTCTCTACAATCAGCTTTCCCCAACCCTTACAAACAGAGATTGCTCTTTGGCGAGTTTCTTCATCCATTTTGGGAAAAAGTAGGATAACTAACATATCTGGAGTAGACCCTACTTGGAATGCACCTGTCCAACAGGTTGGTCATAAACAATTTTAGGCTTTTTGTGGAAGTGGCGTTTGACAACACGTTTCTAAAGTTTGTTTTCTATATAAGTAAAGGCTTTTTGATGTATGTCAAGATCATTAAAGCTAAAATGGTGGATATTGTGGATTTAGGGTGATTTTTACTCGTTCATCAGGACGAAGAGGGTATTTTCTCATGCTAATTTCCATTAGTGCAATTTCTATGTTTCTATATTTTAGGGATCTTACTTGTGCTCTTTTGTTTTATACTTCGCTCTATTTATGGAGTTGGGAAGTGGACAGTTGTTTTGATACGTGTTTATCATCGCTGCCCAATGACTTAGACATGGTTTCCTTTTTGTTTTGAGGAGTAATTAGTGGTTGATAAATAATGGGTTTTTGTACTTTGTAATGTTTTTTGATAAGCAATTCAATGGAGTTTATTTCTGCTTATTATTTCAATTTAGCAGAAAACCAAAATGATAGTAATGCAAGGAATAATAACAAAGAACCACATATATAAAAATGTACCTTTTCATTAAAACACTACCAACTACTACATTGATACCAATAGTAATGAAAATAGTCCTAAGGCTACCACATTAAACTATACATTTGTCCTAACATATCATTTTAAGGTTACGTTTGGACGTCAAAATTTGGTAGTAAATCCCTAATATGATAGCAAAAAAGGGCCAAAAGATGCTGAGAAGGAGGCGAAGAATGGATGGATAGTGATGGAAATGAAAGGAGGAAGATAGAAAAGGAGAGGATGATGATGAAGATGAGCATAGTGGGGGCCAAAGAAATAAAAAGAGAAAGAAGGAAGAGGGAAAAGAAGGTTTAGAAGGTCTCTGAACCGTGACCTAATTCCAGTGTCTAGGAATGCAACCATACATGTCGCTGTCCTCGTTTGTGGTGGCCGGAGAAAGACCACCTTCACTGGTGGAAGTAGAAGGAGACCACCTAAGAAGAAGAAACACCATCAGAGTCTTCAGAAAACTGAGGAAGAAAAAGAAGATAAGACTCTTCATTTTCCTCATCCTCTTAATTTGCATCAAATAGGCAATCCATCATTCTCTGCTCTTCCTCTTCCCGGAGTAGCCTCAGTACTTCTCCGCCTAGTTGACTAGTAGTGGTGGTGGTGCTTCTGGTGAACCGACTTCCGTTGGTGGTGACGATGGAGAAGAAGAAGAAGAAGAGATGACAGGAGAAGGAGGAGAAGAAGGAGGGTTTGGAGGTTCTCCTCCTTGGTTGCTTGGTATAACATTGATTCTTCGCCTTTTTGAGGATGGTTTCGCCATTGTTGGAAGATTTTTGGAGAAGAAAAGGCGATTCAGAAGGACATTTTAAGTATGGTGATATTGAACGATAGAAATTACCCATACTTACCTCTTTCTTAAATAGAGGGAAAGAGAGGCTTTTCAACTCCTACCTTTTATGGTCGGAGCCTCTTCATTTAAAAGACTTAAAGTGATTTAACGGCTGTGAATGCATATTGAGACACGTCATTTACCCCAAATGCAACTCTTCACTTGTATAGTGATAATGACATAAATGTAATCATTTCAATTGTCTTGGAAGTTGGAAAATTTTCACCAATAGCATTTCTACTATTTTTCTAGTTAAACTATTTTTTCCAACTTCAGAATAATAATAAGCGTCATTATAAAATATTACAAGGAGTTCTTTTTTTTTTTTTTGAAAAATAACTCAATGGATTTAAATCCACGTCATTTGTAATTTCTTTTAACGGACCAAAATTACCACTTGAATAATGGGTTTTTCGAAATTTCGTTTTTTTACCTTTGAACCATTTTAGTTTTTAGCCGAATGAGAAATCTTACTGAAATCTTCTTTTAATACTGAGATTCAGAACTTCAATTAATGGATTCTCAACAACAATTACCTCTAATTCCTTTAGTGAGAAGATATTGTGAATGTTATAAATCTCTAGAAGCTAATAAGTTGTGTATTCGTAAGGGACCATGATCCTGAGTATCGTTGCAAAGTTCTTTGGGCTTTTGTGAAATTTAGAAAACACAAATATGCCCTAGTTTGCAACAATGCATTTAGACCCTTAGTGTTTAATGATCAGCCTTTTAAATTAGAATGGTCTACAACTACCAAACCCATTAAAGATTGGGTTTAAGATATTAATTCTAGAGCTTGGTTTGAAAAGTTATCACCTTACTATCCTAAGTGGTAAGAACTGAAAAAATATAGCCTTTTGAAATTAGCCACTTATAGTACCATTCCATTTAATGGAGCTTTCACTTCTATTCTCATTTCCCTATGGGATCCAATACTTAATTTCTTTGTATTAGGTAGAGGACTAATGACTGTCACACTGGTAGATACTGCCTTTCTCACTAGCATATCCATTTTGGTATTGAGAAGGAGTATTTGCCCAATTTTTATGTATTTCCTACAGCTAAGGAGGAGTACTATCCGGTGCATAGTTTGTAACAACATATGATGAGGGTTAGACCCAACCATGCTTTGAAGTGTGGTTTTTATTTTATGGATGAGTTTTTTATGAGGACAAGGGACTGCACTCCAGGGGAGGAGGTGTTTTTTATAACCTTTGCCCTTGCTAGGCTTTTGATGCCTAAGGTTGGTGGTATCACTGCCTTATTTCTTACTTTAGCTGCTAATTGCTATCCAGCAAACAATAATAGCATTGTGACCTATTGTATTAGGTCAACTATAAGGAGTATCTTTAGATGTAGAGAAGCTAACCTTTCGATTAGGCATGATGGAACAACTGACCAATCTGGTTGTTGACTGCATGGTGTTTTATGTACTTTAGACAATGTATGCTAAGACAACAACAAAGTTTAGGCTAGAACTTACTAAAGAGTTGCAAAGTATTTCAGAGTATAGAGGGAAAGTTTATCCATAGTATGTTCAACACAATGCCTCTGAAGATTGTAGTTGTTATGCAGAGGTTGCATTCAACTTATTGAGGAATGTTAAGGTGAGAGATTGAACCTTAATCTTTATTGGTGACTTTTTAACTAATTATGGCAAAACTTATAATAATAACTACAAAGAACCAAATGTCTTTATTACCATTACGACTAACAAAATGTCACTCCAATTAAAAGTGTGTGTCCCAAAAAGGTTAAAAGAATAATAAGTGACAAAAAAAAGCCATTTCAACCACCACAATGCATTACATGACCACTATATCTAAATGAGAAACTACAACAATCTAGTAGAAGGAGTGTAAGAACCAAACTACTTTGCTGCATTAGAAACAACAACAGCTTTCCCGCCTCAGATTTTGCTTTTCTCAAGCCCTGATTTTGGCCTCACACTTCTGATATATTCAATGTGCACAGTTGGAGTGAGCAGTGATGATAATGCTTACATAGCATAAAACCTTTGAAATTTTCCTCCTCTTTTAGACAACTATACAATTTCTTCAACAAGCTTGACAATTTGAATTTTGTGTTCTACGTACACCCCTGTTCTTCACACCAATTCTGTTGTTCACAAGCATCACAGTTGTCCCTCTTGACAAGGGAGTTTTGCACAACAACATCTCTTATTTTTGGCAAAAGAAAGATATCGTGGACATCATCTTCTGTTACATTACAACCTCTAGTATCATCAAACCACTTGCTTCTGCCATTGTATTTCTGTACAAGCCAATCTACCATTCCCTGATAATAGACACTCATTTTTATGTTAAGCATCCCCACAAATTCCATGTCCATAACATCCATGGTTTGGTCAAAACTGAGTTTATCATTTAACTTAAACAATCCACTACGAGAGCAATGTGTTGCAATAAGAACCTGCTTAGCCCTATAAAAGAATGACAATAGTAATTCTACTTGAAATTACACTTGTCATTAAACTAATCAAGAATTGCCTTAAAGTGGTCCCCCATAGACATAAACTAGAACATATACAAATTTAGTTAAAATTGTTACCAATACACTTAAAACTAGCTAATTCAGTTGATTGCTTTCCTTTAGAATACTTTAAAATGTCTAAACAAAAACAAAAAAAGTAGGAATTTAGTAACTAATATGGTAATATGCAATATGAACTAAACTTATCACAAATCAACCTAAGATGGTTACTGAATGAGTTAAAGTGCCTACCAAATGAACATAAACCTGAACATATAAGAATTGAGTTAAAGTAGTTACCAGTAAACTTATACTAGATAATTCAGTTGATTCCTTTCCTTTAGAATACTTTAAAATGTCTAAACATAAAACAATGATACATAGAAAAGAAAATTAGGAATTTGGAGTCTAGAATGGTTGTATGGCATAATGGAAATTAAACTTATCAAAGTTCAACCTAAACTAGTTACTAAATGAGTTAAAGTGGCTAAATAATAACGGAAAATAGTGAAGTTTGATTTGTAGTCTTGTTAAAGTGGTTACTTTAGTTCATGGATTCATTGGTCCTGTTGTGCAAAGTAAGCATCATTAAAGAAAGTCATTGACACTCCAATAACACAATAAACGTGTTGCTTTCTTTTGATTGATAAATTGAAGGTATCCTTCTAATCAAACGTGTCCATCAAACAAATACAAAGAAAATAAATCTCAAGCATCTATAAAGAAGAAAAAATAAGAATATAGTTGCACCTCTTACCTAGGTTTACGACATTTGTTCATTTTTTTATTGTTTTGTTGTGTTTGTGTTTGTGCTTGAGCTTCTTTCCTTTTTTTCGCAGTATTTGTTAGTTCTTGTTCAGTTTCTTGTTGTTTCCTTTTTTTGTTTCTTGACCAGAGGGTAACAAACTTCTTTTCGCTTTTTTGTCATTTTTGGGTTGTTTTCTTCCTATTCCGATCCTTTTCAAATTCTTCATCTCCACTTGGTTGTGGAGATGGTTGAGACGATGGTTGTGGAGATGGTTGTGGAGATGGCTATGGAGATGGTTGTGGAGATGGCTGTGGAGATGACTTTGGAGATGGATGTTGGTTTTGCTGTCAAGTTCGTCTTGGAATTGGGGGAGTATTTTTCCTCTTTGTTTAGGCGGTTGGTCCTTCTGTGCCCTTGGTTTTGCTAATTCTGTTTTCCATCATAGCTTTTTCTGCATTTTAGTGTTTTTTTGGGCAATGGTTTTGTACAATCCGGGTGTTGGTTTCTGTTGGGGTTAATCTATCAAAGATAATAAAAAATACAATATGCAACAAAACAATGTAATTGAGTGGCTATTCTGCTGTTAAAAATTGGCTTAAACTGGTATCTAATTGAATTATACTGGTTACAAAATGAGAAAACACATGTCACTAATTGATAATTATGGCTCATGAGTTGTTCAAGCAACTATGGCTGACTAGCATCTTAGTGCTATAAATAAAGTGTACCTGGTTCAGATTCGTCTTTCCTATTTGTAACTTTCACCTTTGTTCTCGCCATTGGAAATTTAAACTATAACATGCAAATTAACCTATCATTCACATTAAACATCATATTTATAAGCCGAGACATAACTATATGACAACTAATGAGTAAAAACATTTTATATCCTTAATTGTGATAGGTTGAGACTGTAACACCCCAAAATTTCACTAAAATTTCGCGTGTTAATCTAGTTAAATTATATGTTAAAATTTAAAAATTAAATATACCTTTTTTTCATAAAAAAATTTATACTTGAAAATCTAATTTAAATAGCTTAAGTATATTTCAAAAATATGAAAGTGTATATTATGGTATATTAATGTGATCAATTTGGAAAATGTATATGGTTAAAATGTTCGTATATTTCTTTTATAACATTTGGTTAGTAATTTTATATAAATTTAAGTAGCACATTTTTTTTTTTTTTGAGCGTTAAGTTTATTTTGGACCGGCAACGTAACAAAGCTTAAGTCCGCCACTTTGGCACACGGGGACGAATTTATTTTATTTTATGAGCTTCTAGGAGCTTCTAGTGTTTTATATGACTCTGTAACGTTAAAAGACTAAGGATCAAACCCTTCATTCTCCCCCATCAATATTACAATAAATCACCTTAAAATCTCCCATTAAATCTCCTTATTTTTTTAGAAAAAGAAATCAGAAATTCTGCTCTTTCTTTCCCCTTCTCTTCTTCCACGCCATTTTCGGCCATTTCAGCACACCTATTTTGTTTGCTTCATATCTCCTTCGTTTCTTATCGGATTTGGACGTGTGAGTAGTGAAAATTCATCTACTCGGAAGGATCTTGCTCGTGGTATAATTTGTTTTTGAAGAAAGTGAAACACTCATCTTCAGTTTTCGTTTCAATCAGACGAGTCATCCGGTTTTCTTGGAGTTGTCGGGAGAAATGTCATTCTCTTCTTTCTCCGCTGTTCTTGCTACACGATTTTCTTGCACTCATCGAGATGATCAAGGTAACTAACGACTCGCTTAGCTTAATAGGATAAAAACCGTAGCCTTAGTACCGTTAGTTTAAATATTACAATGTAGTATCATGTTTAGGATTTTTACCGTATTCTAATTCACGTTGTTGTTATGTTTATTTTGAGATTTTGAGTTGATCGATGCCGTATTCGAACTGATAAATGTCGGGAGTATGCTTGGTGTTTAATTGTTGTTTATAGCCATGTTTTGGTACTGTTATGTAGCTGGTCATTGCTCTGTTTGGGATGCTTGCTTTTCTGTCTGAGTTGCTGGTCATTGCTCTGTTTAATTGTGATGCATATAGCATTTCACAATCAAGAGCATTCGTTGGTTAAGAACCGAAGAATCAGTTTTGCATCAAGCCTTGTTGGAACCGTGCCAACCACCACTACTTTCACTAGCCTTAGAACCACCAAACTAGGCCACCAATGTCAAAGAAGAGCTCTTGATGCAACCTTGCTTTGTTAAATTAGTAACTAATCTACGTTAGTTAGCTAATTAACTCAAAGACTTGATTTAGGACAAACTGTCCAGTTTTTACTCTAAGCGCACAGCTCAAAGAAAGGAGTATAACTCTTAATTCATTCAACAAAGTCTAATGAAACTTCTTGCATTACAATCCTAACATATAAAGCAGCAACATACCAAAAACTCACGTCATTTGGTGATGTTTTTCTTAAGTAACAAAAGCTAACTTAAAATATTACAAAATCTGGGTAAGTTTTCAGTACCTAGGTGCAATGATTAGGATATTATGAGAAACGAAAATGTCCTACTGCAAAAAGGAAACTAAGGTATTAAAATAGACTTCCTAATGAAAATATCCTGAAAAATTCAGCTCCAAAAGCTTAAAAAAAGCTGTTGCCCGGAACTGATGAAATGGGCCCCAGAAAGACGCCACAGAGCTGCGGTTTTGGATACCTTTGGATGAAGCTTTCAATTCCTATTGATTCTTGCCTCCAACTCTTCACATGCTTGTTGGTGATGTAGGTAAGCACACAGGTGAGTCATGTATGGTTGCCTTAGCCAAGAATAAAGCTCAAAAACATGCTCAAAACACACCTTAAACCAACCGTACAAAAACTGTTCTTCCAAAACAGTTTCACTACGCTTACTTTAATGACTTAGAACTAATTAATTAAGCTATTTAATCATAATTCAAGCTTGGTTACTAATACTTTATGATGTTAAGATGATCATAAGCATTAATCAACAAGGCTTAAAATAGATTAAGAAGGTGTTAAGCTTAATAATCAATTCGAAGTACTTGCTTGTTCGAAATGGGATTTAGTAAGCTAATGAATTGAATCTCCTTCACCTTAATCTCTTCTTGATGACTCTTTGCTAGGAGACTTGGATTGATCATGGATGCTCCTGCATCATTCTCCCCCGGTTTGGAGAAGTCTTCTTGCAACTCGAAATCTTCTTCCAAATATGGAGCTAAGTCACCCACGTTGAAGGTGGCCGAAATGTTGCCCATCTCACTTGGTAGTTCTATCTTGTATGCGTTGTTATTGATCTTATCAAGCACCCTAAATGGACCATCACTCCTTGGCATCAGCTTGTTCTTCCTTCTTGATTGAAATCGCTCCTTCCTTAGATGCAACCATACCAAGTCCCCGGGCTTGTAAATGACCTCCTTTCGATGCTTGTTAGCTCGGACCTTGTAAGCTTCATTAACCTTCTCAATGCGTGCTCTAATCTGTTGGTGAAGCTTCTTCATCTCCTTTGCCTTCTCCTTTGCATCTTTGCTTTGCCTCACTTCAACTGGAATAGGTAGTAAATCAATGGGGCTTAAAGGATTAACCCCATAGTTCACTTCGAATGGAGAGCACTTCGTTGCATATGTAGGTGATCTGTTATAAGCAAATTCTGCATGTGCTAGCTTTAGATCCCAATCTTTTTGTGACTTGTTGACTAGAGTTCTGAGAAGAGTAGTAAGTGTCCTGTTGGTCACCTTCGTTTGACCATCAGTTTGTGGATGCGCCGTGGTACTAAAGAGGAGCTTAGTACCTAGGAGCTTCCATAAAGTCTTCCAAAAGAAACTAAGGAACTTAACATCCTTATCAGAAACAATAGTTCTCGGTACACCATGCAATCTAATGATCTCCTTGAAGTACAAATCAGCTACATGAATTGCATCATCCGTCTTGTTGCAAGCAATGAAATGAGCCATCTTCGAGAATCGATCCACCACCACCATAATAGCATCTTTTTGCCTTTGAGTCCTAGGCAAAGCTACAATGAAATCCATACTAACATCTTCCCATGGTTGATTAGGAACTGGAAGTGGAGTATAGAGCCCTTGATGAAAAGAACTCTTGGCCTTTTGACATGTAGAACATCGAGCTAGAACTGAGTGAACATCACCTGCAAGTTTTGGCCAATAAAAGTGTTCCTGCAAAACATCCACAGTTTTGTTAATACCAAAATGCCCTGCTAGGCCTCCTCCATGAACCTCCTTGATGAGCAAATCCCTTAGTGAGCACTTAGGGATACAAAGCTTATTGTTTCGGAAGAGAAAACCATCTAGAACCGAAAAAGCTCCATGAGAACCATCCTTGCATGCTTCTATTAACGGTGAAAAATCTGGATCATCATAATAAAGCTCCTTAATATGAGTGAAGCCAAGAACTCGAGCCTCCATTAGAGAAAGCATAGAATGCCTCCTAGATAATGCATCTGCAACCACATTAGAAACTCCAGTTTTGTACTTTAAAACAAAATCAAAAGATTGAAGGAACTCCACCCATTTAGCATGCCGTGAACTGAGCTTATGTTGTCCATTAATGTACTTCAAAGCTTGATGATCTGAATGCAACACAAACTGAGCTGGCCTAAGATAATGAGTCCAATAAGTCAAAGCACGAACAATAGCATAGAACTCTTTATCATAGGTGCTGTAGTTGAGCTTGGCATGATTGAGCTTCTCACTGAAATAGGCTATGGGACGCCCTCCTTGTTGTAAAACAGCTCCAATCCCCACGCCACTTGCATCACATTCAACTTCAAACACTTTCTTGAAATCTGGTAAGGCTAGAACAGGCGCCTCACAAAGCTTGCTTTTCAACTGATCAAATGCTTCCTGAGCTGCTGGAGTCCAAGTGAAAGAACCCCCTTTGATACATTCGGTCAGTGGAGCCAAAATAGTGCTAAAAACTCTGATGAATCTCCTGTAAAAAGACGCCAACCCATGAAAACTTCGAACTTCTGTGATGGACTTTGGAATCGGCCATGATTTGATTGCCTCCACCTTGGATTCATCCATAGAAATGCCCTGAGATGAAATAATGAAGCCAAGAAAAGACACACTAGAAGTGAAGAATTCACACTTCTCCATCTTTGCATATAGCTTCTTTTCCCTTAGCTTAAGGAAAACCTTCTTCAGATGAATAAGATGATCTTGTTCATTGTTGCTATACACAATAATATCATCAAAATAAACCACAACAAATGAACCAATGAAGGGACGAAGAACCTCATGCATGAGCCTCATGAAAGTACTAGGAGCATTAGTTAAACCAAATGGCATAACACGCCACTCATATAACCCACTCTTAGTCTTAAAGGCTGTTTTCCATTCATCCCCTTCCTTGATTCGAATCTGATGATAACCACTACGCAAATCTATCTTGGAGAATATAGTAGCACCATGTAATTCATCGAGCAAATCGTCAAGCCTAGGAATAGGATACCTATACTTGATGGTGATGTTGTTTATAGCCCTGCAATCTACACACATACGCATAGTCCCATCCTTCTTTGGAACCAAAATAACAGGAACAGCACATGGACTAAGACTTTCTTGCACAAACCCTTAGCTAACAATTCATTAATCTGTTTTTGCAACTCTTTAGCTTCTTCAGGATTACATCTATAAGCTGCCTTGTTAGGTAATGGTGCTCCAGGAACTAAGTCAATTTGATGCTCAATACCCCTACTAGGTGGTAAACCACATGGAAGATCCTCGGGAAAAATATCACTAAAATCGTCCACTAATGATTTAACCAAATCATGTAATTCACGAGTATTTTCATCATTTGCAGCAAATAACAACAACAAGTACATTTCCTTCCCCTTTTCAATGGCCTTATCAACTTGATGTTTTTGGAGAATTAAGGATTTCTGATTTTTAGCCTTCGAATTGGAGGTTTCTTTCTTAGGTAAATGCGGACCCTTTTTGCTAGGACTAAGTATAATTTTCTTGTTTTCATGCATGAAAGTGTATGTTTAGTCCTACCATTATGTAAGGTTTCCTTATCAGATTGCCATGGCCTTCCTAAGAGAATATGACATGCATTCATAGGCACCACATCACATAAAACCTTGTCATTATACGAATCACCAAAAGAGAAGCTAATTAAAGCTTGTTTTGTTACCTCCACACAGTTTCCATCATTAAGCCAATGAAGCTTATATGGTTTTGGATGATTGAAGGTAGGATGATTGAGCTTCTCCACCATAGAACTCGAAGCTACATTAGTGCAACTCCCACCATCAATGATCATGGAACAAATCTTGCCCTTGATTAAGCATTTTGTCTGAAAAATCTGGTCTCTTTGTGATGGTATAGCTTCGGCTTCTTTGGAGTGAAGGACCCTCCTTAGAACCAAGCTAAGATGATCATCTCCTTCCACTTCATCAACAAGAACATCTTCATTGCAATCGACCTCCTTTTCAGATTCCTTTTCGTGCTCCTCTTGATCTTTAAGGGCATCTTCTATATTTTTAATGTCTAGTAAGGTCATCACCCTTTTGTTTGGGCATTGTGCTTGATAATGACCATAACCATGACACTTAAAACATTTGACATCATCCTTCTTGGAAGAACTTTCAGCAACCTTCTTCCCTTTGTCAAGAACTCTCGAACTAGCTTCATTTTTAGGTGTAAATGGAGTTGTAGAAGTAGGCCTCACATACGAACTAGAACCTCCTTTAGTATAAGAAGTTCCTTTGATAAATACCTTATTCTTCTTGTCCTTTTGATGCTTTTCCACCTTAAGTGCCAACCTGAAAAGTTCATCTAAAGTAGAATAAGATTGAAGTTCAAGCTTCTTTTGAATGTCACGATCTAGGCCCTTCACAAAACGAGCCATGGTTTGCTCTTCCCTTTCTTGAACATCCAATTTCATCATCAACTTCTCATATTCCTGGATGTAGGTCTCGACATTCTTGGTACCTTGAGACAAATCAGAAAGTTGGTTATATAAATCAAGAGTGTAAGTGTAGGGGAGAAACTTAACTTCCATCTTCTTTTTCAGTTTCTTCCAACTCTTGATTTTCGGCTTATGCTTCCTTTCTCTAGCAAGAGCAACGTTTTCCCACCAAAGGGATGCATACCCCTTTAGTTTAGTGATAGCCACCATGAAAGATTTCGAATCATCATACTCCTTTAGCTCGAAAATCCTATTGCATCTCGAAACCCATTCCAAGTAAGCATCAGGATTAAGGTTTCCATCAAACTCTGGAACGTCTAGCTTGATGTCTCGAAATTCATCTTGTTTTCGTGGCCTCCTTCTTTGATTAGAAGCTTGTGATTGCACTTCTTCACTAGAGTCATAAACAACCTCATTCTCATCTTCAAAGTTTCTTCTTTCACGAACTTCTCTTCGAACTCCAACACTAGAACTTCGAAAAGCTTCCATGAGATTTGCCATTTGCTCACTAATTGTTGCCATTTGATTCTCAAGGCCAACTAGCCTTGCTTCATTCAATGTCATGCCCCTTCTAAACTGATTTGGATCTTCATTACCACTCATTTTAACAACCACGAGATTGTATCAAAGATTAGCCTTAGAACCACCAAACTAGGCCACCAATGTCAAAGAAGAGCTCTTGATGCAACCTTGCTTTGTTAAATTAGTAACTAATCTACGTTAGTTAGCTAATTAACTCAAAGACTTGATTTAGGACAAACTGTCCAGTTTTTACTCTAAGCGCACAGCTCAAAGAAAGGAGTATAACTCTTAATTCATTCAACAAAGTCTAATGAAACTTCTTGCATTACAATCCTAACATATAAAGCAGCAACATACCAAAAACTCACGTCATTTGGTGATGTTTTGCTTTGGTAACAAAAGCTAACTTAAAATATTACAAAAACTGGGCCAGTTTTCAGTACCTAGGTGCAATGATTAGGATATTATGAGAAACGAAAATGTCCTACTGCAAAAAGGAAACTAAGGTATTAAAATAGACTTCCTAATGAAAATATCCTGAAAAATTCAGCTCCAAAAGCTTAAAAAAAGCTGTTGCCCAGAACTGATGAAATGGGCCCCAGAAAGACGCCACAGAGCTGCGATTTTGGATACCTTTGGATGAAGCTTTCAATTCCTATTGATTCTTGCCTCCAACTCTTCACATGCTTGTTGGTGATGTAGGTAAGCACACAGGTGAGTCATGTATGGTTGCCTTAGCCAAGAATAAAGCTCAAAAACATGCTCAAAACACACCTTAAACCAACCGTACAAAAACTGTTCTTCCAAAACAGTTTCACTATGCTTACTTTAATGACTTAGAACTAATTAATTAAGCTATTTAATCATAATTCAAGCTTGGTTAGTAATACTTTATGATGTTAAGATGATCATAAGCATTAATCAACAAGGCTTAAAATAGATTAAGAAGGTGTTAAGCTTAATAATCAATTCGAAGTACTTGCTTGTTCGAAATGGGATTTAGTAAGCTAATGAATTGAATCTCCTTCACCTTAATCTCTTCTTGATGACTCTTTGCTAGGAGACTTGGATTGATCATGGATGCTCCTGCATCAAATTGTGCACCCTAATTGTGTGTATGGGCTGACTTATGCGTGCTGCACTGCTGCTGTAGGAGTATGTTGGTTGCTTGGTGCTTATTGCTTTCTTTTTTGTTGTTGTTGTTAATTATTTGTTTGTTGCGGACGAGTTACAGTAGGGAGCAATAGGTTTTAGTTTTGGCTATTGGAGCATTCCTATTCAATGGGTGCTTACTATATGGCTTGGCATCAATATATTTACAATTTGCTACTTCTCATGTTGTCTCTCGTTTTTTCATCCAAGTTGTAGTGAGTGGTTAGCTTAGTTAACTTCCTTTTGAGATGATTTACAAACGGTAGCTTAGTGTCGTATGACTTCTTTAGTGGCTACGATTTGTTTGATTTCATTATATGATTTTTTATAATTATATTTGATATCTTACTACTTAGTCAGATCTTATTTTTATTATATATTACGATTTTGTAAATCAACTATTTTCGTTTTGAGTGGAAATTTTCAGTTATTTATTTTACTTTGTTGTTAGTCTGTTTGGTGAAATTATTTTGTTAGTGGCTTTAAGAATGTAACGCCTCTAACGGCATTTCTGAAATTTGAGGCCTATAATAGCATTTCTTGTGTTTTATTTGTAATAAATGGCATTTTAGTTATTTATATTTAATCGTTTGTAAATTTTGTGAAGAGATGTTGAATTATATAAGAGTTATCGACGTCGTAATGCTCGGGGGAGGATAAAACTGTCCCTAGCATTACTTCGCCAAGAGTTATGTACGTAGGGTATTGTGACTTTGTCATAAGTAACTTCGTACCCAAACTCAGATAATGCCTTTGTTGAATACCATGATATTCGGTGTGTTTTAAAGTACTTGTATGAGTATGCTATATTCGTTTTGAGGACGCGTTAGTATGGATGATTTGAGGTTTGAGGATTTGAAGAATATTGTGTTGTTATTATACTTCTGATAGTGTTTTAATTGAGTTGAATAGCCTAAGGGACGGTGTCCCCAAGGTAACGAACATGCACTCAAAGAGGTTAGGGGATATCACGTTGGGTGTTACCCTACATTGGAGATACCTAGGACTTGTTGTCGTCCGAGAGGTCGGGAGGTACTGCGTGTATTGTCCTGCATCAGGAGTTTGACCATTCTTAGACACAAACGGTAGGGAACGTAACCCATAGGCCGTTCTGGAGATTCGATCTGACTTTTCCTGAGGAAGTGGGCTCCGGGTCACTAGCGTTCGCTCTCTCGATATTAATTTATCGTTTTAACCACTCGAAGTTTTATTTTTCTGTTATCTGGATTATCTCTGTTTTCTTGAGTTGTTATGCCATTACTTGAATTATGAATTTTCAAGCATGTTGCCAATAGTGTTTTGCTCTGTTAATTTCCTTACCGTTATTTGAATTTTATGTAGTAGTATGTGTATCGTTTATTCTAACCTTACTTAAGAATACTTTTTGAATCCTATATTGGGCTGGGAGAGCTGTTAGTTACTCCCCACTGATTGTGGATATTTGTTGAATATTTTGCAGATGCTGAATTTAGAATTTTCCTGTTTGGACCGGGGTTGTGAGATCCGTCCATGTGAGGTGCAACGTAGTACTTTTCATAGTAGACGAGCATTATGACATAAGCATTAGATTCTCCCAGTTTATAGTTCTTAAACAGTAGTTGTGTCTTTTAGATGTTACTTTTACAGTTATTTTGGATAGTGGTTATTCATTTTAGATATTGTGTTTTGGAGTTACGATTAGTTTTTAGATAATAAAGATGAGGGTATGGGACCTCATCCCTTGATACTTTCCGGAGTTTTTTTTTAATCTACAATATGAATTTGACGTTATTGTAATAGTTGTTTTACCCTTAGATTAGCATTTCTGTCTCGGTGGTATTTCCGCTACCACTGACTTCCTCTTTTATTTATCTATTTTTTTTTATTTATTTACATCAATTTGACGGGATGTTACAGTTGGTATCAGAGCCAAACGTTCCAAAAACTCTCATTGAGTTGCTACATATTTCCCGAGGATTGTGTAGTCTTGTAACTAGGATTACTAGTGTCTTAGACTTTAAGTAAATTTCTTAGTTAGAGTTACTTGGGTAGGAATAAAGCCATGGGAATTGTTTTATGGTATGTTCTCATGTTTATGAAGCATATTATATGTGTAGTTACGTGTATTATAGGTGGAAGCTAGTCTACCAATTTGTTAATCTTATTTGCAGGGTTTCGTCCGTGAAGTTATCAGACTGCGCAGTGAAAGCGAGGTGATTTAGAACCTCTAATTTTAAGTCGTATTACGCGCTTAACTTGTTTCGTATTTTACACTTTGAAAATAAATTTATATTTTATTTTAATATAGTCATGTCTGTTGCGTCGTGTTTATTTTATCTTCTTGTTGCTTGATAGTATATGTTATTGTGTGAAACGATATATATTTTGGGTTCTTTTCTAATTAAGCATTATCTTTATGTGAGTACTACTTATTTATTTGTTATTTACAAAACCTTACGGTTTGAAGTTTATATTCAAAATTTTATTTCAGATACCAGATCTTAATAAATTTCTTACCTATATTAGAGTTATTTACGACTTTTCAATTTTTCTATTGTTAATATTTTGAAACACTCTATTGAAAAATATTTAATTCCAAACGTTTTACTATGGTTAGGAAAAAGGAAAAGGTTTTGGAAGTGTCTTTCAAGAGATTCTACAAACTACTTTTACCATCTTTTACCATCTATGTATAAATATATATTTATCTCTTTAATATCTTATTTTCATGTTAATCCTATTTTATCTTTAATTATGGTAATAAGGTTTCAAAGTTTTCGAAAATAAAAGCAGCCTAATAAGTTGTTTTGGTGTTATGGATTGAAATGTAGATACAAACTATTTTGTTATAAAGGTAATCTTTCGACAACTTTTTATTCTACTTGCTGATTTACTTCTATTATAAATTTTATTTTCCAACTCATTGTGTTACATTTACATTTTGTTGTTTCTTGTCTAAGCCTTAAGTGCTTTCTAATTTTATATTAACGTTTGTTGTATTTTTGTAACTTTTTATTTTAATTATCTGATTTTGACTATTTGGGTTTATTTTCTTTAAAAAGGAAATTTATAAACTCAGCTTAAATCTTAAACCTATTTATGTTGATATCAAGTTGTAATGGGTGGTTCCACGCAGATTTGTGTCGACTAAAAAAAAGAGAGTATGTTTTTGATCGCCTATCTTTATAAGTCGCATTTTGTTGTGAAATTTATTTTAAAGTTATCTATTTCTAATGTGAACTTTAAATTGCATATATGTTTAGGAGGACGCTCTTATATCATATATCGATGGTTGAGTTTGTAAGTGATATTTCTATAAAACTGTCAACTACTTCCCACTAAAGTATTCTTATCTCTATAAGTGTAGTGTTGTAACATATTAACGTGGTCCAGTCAAAGACTGCCACATGGCCCAATGAATTGGTGACACGTGGCTCCTCCTCCATGTTACACTTGGCGACATACAAGAGGATAGCTGGTGACCTCATCAAACCTGAATAAAGAGGCGCAATTATTCCCTAAAAGAGGGAATAATCAGCCCAAATCCCCATAAAAGGAAGAAAGTGATTGGTTAAAGGGCTCAAGGCAATGACACTATGACAAGTATCACCCTCTCATTGCCCAACCAATCACATCCCTCTATTTTAGGGTGCTCCTTTCTATACATAGATACTATAAATAGCTCCTCATAATTAGGTAAAAGTCACACACAACTACTCTCTTAAACTTACTGTCAAAATTCATACTCAGATTTTATCTATAGTATACTGACTTAAGCATCGGAGAGGGAATCAAACCCAAACCTCCGGTTTGGTTTTTCCCTTTTTGCAGGTTCGGAAACGAAGCTACGTCTCTGCACAAGCCTCCCAATTTCATCAACCCTACTCCTGTCCATCATCCGGACAAACACCATTTACTAAAAGTTTATGTAAAACATTTGGCGCCGTCTGTGGGGAGGCGCAAGGATGACAGATTGCAATTCTTCCAACCGAGGAGAAAGGATGAGTCCTTTTGTACAGGTCAATGACATAGTCGATGATGAGCGTCCACCTAGGGGACGGGACAGTCAGCGAAAAAACGATCCAATTGGGGCAGTCTTAGAGCCCAATCCTGCTCTTCCGGTCACGACGGCTCATTTAGAAAATGCCCTAAATGAGTTTCAAGTCAGGATGGCCCAAGTTGTCCAGGAGCAGATTAAGAACAACATGCTGTTTTTCCGAGTAGGCTCCCAGCCTGATTCTAGGCCCACTCCTAGAAGAGGAGCTTCTCAGGATAATGTAGCTGGACCAAGCGGGGTAGACGACTAGAGGAAGCCCGAAGGACTTCTAGGGGAAGGAAGACTGCTCGTACTGAGCAGCCACGTCGTCTAGACTGGTATCTAGTTGTCACCAACCCGGTGAACAGGCCAGTGGACGGTCATCGAATGGAGACTGACGCTAGGGAGTACTTGCAAGCAAAGAGGGTAGCAGACCAACAAAGGTCGGCTACTGGGTCAACGCCATACTTGTAGGACCCCACCCTGAGGATCCGGAGGAAGGACCCCGTCTATCTATGAGCCTCGTCAGGAGCGAACGGTGGTTCAGCCCAATGTTTACCGGAGGATTTCTCAGCAGAATGTTTATAGGCGAGGGTCCCAGGAGGTCAGTTCGTCAAATCCAGTTCTCAGGGAATGCTGGAGAGATACAGTCCCAGTGGATGCACACTTCAGGGAGCTACGCATAGATTGGCCGACGCCTTTCTCAGCCAGAATAATGCAAGCCCCTCCATATGCTAAGGTTAAGCTACCAACCATTGATCCGTTCGATGACACTACTGATCCAGATGATCATCTTTCAGCATACAAACATCAAATGTACGTCCAGGCTGTGGACGATGCTACATGGTGTAAGAACTTCCCAGCTACCCTGAAAGGGGTTGCTCAGAAGTGGTTTAACAATTTACCTGCAAATTCCATCAACAATTTCACTGAGTTGAGTTACTCATTTACTAGTCACTTTGTAGCCAATCGGCAGGAGCAGAAGACTAGTATTCATTTGGGGAAGATTGTCCAAGCCCCAAAAGAGTCTATGAGAAGTTTTGTGAAGAGGTTTAATCTTGAAGCTCTCAGATCCACGACTTGAATGCGGGTGTAGCATTTGATGCATTCATTCGAGGACTCCGTCTAGGAAGCTTTAAGTTCGACCTAGTCAAGAAAAAAGTAAGCACTTTGGCCGAAGCTCTAAGGGAAGCCGAAGCTTTCATACATGCGACAGAGGTGTGTGCTGAAGCTAAACACTCAGAGTCTAAGAAGCCCGAGGAGCCTGTTCAAAAATCTAAAAACAATCCTAAGAAGGCTGAGACCTGGGTAGTATCTTCAGGCACAACCCCGTCAAGAAGAGAGAAAAGAAAAGAAAGGGCTGTGTCGGCTGAGCCTATCGAGTTTAATAAGGATCAGTACTCAATCCTTATGGAGATCAAGGACCAGCATGAACTTAAATCCCCAGCAGAGATGAAGATGCCTTACAAGAATCGAGACAAGAGCAAGTATTGTCACTTCCACAAGGATTATGGGCGTGAAACCAATGAGTGTAAACATTTGAAGAGAGCTTTGGAGCAGCTTGCAAAGCAGGGAAAGATGAACCAATATAT
The DNA here is from genome assembly GCA_947645195.1 of Patellifolia procumbens. Taxonomy (NCBI): domain Eukaryota; kingdom Viridiplantae; phylum Streptophyta; class Magnoliopsida; order Caryophyllales; family Amaranthaceae; genus Patellifolia; species Patellifolia procumbens. The sequence continues at coordinate 4,791,108 of CANSGD010000016.1, forward strand.
GTCTCGGGAAGGTCGTTTTCAGAAGAAGGATTTTCGGCAAAGTAAGAAGAAAGAAAGTGCTAGTACTGATGAAGATGTAGTTTTGGTGATATCCGGCAGATTTGCAGCCGTAGGACCAACTTTGAGAGGGCACAAAAATTATGTTAGAGAGCTCGGCCAAGTATTGCTAGCAGGAAAAACTAAGGTGGACCCGTTCCCCTTGGTGACGGTGAGTGAGGGTGATCGTGGTCAGATTAGAACCCCTCATGATGATCCCCTGGTCGTAGAGATGAAGATAGCCAATCTAAAAGTACGAAGGATCCTTATAGACACTGGCAGCTCGACTGACATTATTAGTGCTGATTGTTTGTCAAGACTGAAGTTTGATGAAAAAGAGCTCCTTCCAGTCCATCATCCGATTATAGGATTTGGAGGTGGAATCATACATCCGGTAGGGACGGTGTCGTTGCCCGTCCGAGTCGGAGAGAAAGATAGGAGTAGAACTATGTTCATAAAGTTTTTGGTTGTCAAGGATCTGACAGCATACAATGTAATTCTGGGACGTCCTACTCTCAATAACATTAAGGCGGTCATCGTCATTCATCTAATGTTGATGAAGTTTGAGTGTGACGATGGTCAGGTTAGCACAATCTACGGAGACCAGCGCGCCGCTAGGGAGTGCTATCTTACTACCTTAAAACCTTCGTCATGGAAGTTGAGTGAAGCTGAGCCCATGGATGTAGACGAGCCCAAAGAGACTGGGGCAGAGACAATAGGAACGTCCGAATGAAAGAAGAGAAATTTCATACGCATGCTGCTTCCGTAAGGAAGCCGTCAGGAGAAAGAAATGAACTGTATGTTACTCCAGAAAGGAAAACCGCAAGAGATCTGCCTAGTAAGAAAAGGAAGTTCACCCAGGTGAAGGAAGAACCAAGGACTTCAGCCGAGGTGATGACGATAGCAAGCTTGACTCTTGATCGTCCTAAGCCTGCTGAAGCTCCTTTAAGCATTTGTTTAGATGATTCTCGTCCAGAGAGGACTTTATAGATTGGAGCAGGTTCGAAGCCTGAGTTGCAAGAAGCTATCAACACACTGTTGAAGGAATATCAGGATATCTTTGCCTATGGGGCAGAAGAGATGTCGGGAATTGACCCCGAAGTAGCTGTTCATTGGCTAAATGTTGATCTAGCCAGAAAACCGATCAGGTAGAAGAAGAGACATTTGGGACCTGTCAGGAATCAAGTTGTAGACGACGAGGTCAAAAAACTGCTTGAGGCAGGTTTCATCAAAGAAACCCACTATCCAGATTGGGTGGCAAACGTGGTAATGGTCCCCTAGCCGAATGGAACTTGGAGGATGTGTGTTGACTATACGAACCTGAACCAGGCTTGCCCCAAAGATAGGTTTCCTTTGCCTAAGTTGGACCGTCTGGTGGACTCGACGGCCGGGCATGCATTGCTGAGCTTCATGGATGCTTATTTAGGATTTCATCAGATCCCAATGCTGCCGGAGGACCAGGATAAGACTTCATTTATAACAGAAAAGGGGTAGTATGGCTGGCTAATGATGCCTTTTGGTTTAAGAAATGCCCCGGCAACTTTTCAGAGGCTTATCAACCAGATCTTTTCACCTCAGTTGGGACGTAACCTGGAAGCATACATTGACGATATGATTGTCAAGAGCCAAGAGAAAAAAGATCATGTCGTAGATCTACGCGAAACTTTTGAAACATTGCGCAAGTATAAACTAAGACTTAACCCAAAGAAGTGCGTCTTCGGGGTCTCGGCTGGCAAGTTCTTGGGGTTTCTAGTAGATCAGCGTGGGATAGAAGCAAATCCTGAAAAAATCCAAGCTATACTCGACATGAAGCCTCCAACAAAGGTTAAGGAAGTACAGCGGCTGACTGACTGTCTAGCGGCTGTTGGAAGATTTTTGTCCAAGTCGGGTGACAAGTGTCATCATTTTTTTGCAACGATAAAGAAGAAAGCAAAGTTTCAGTGGACTCCTGAAGCCGATGAAGCCTTACTTGAAATCAAGAAGCATTTACAACAGCTCCCACGTCTGATAAGTCCGGTGGTCGGGGAGAAGTTGTATGTTTATCTGGCTGTTTCTCCTGAAGCAGTCAGTGCCGTATTGTTAGCTGAGAGAGATGCTATTCAAATCCCAATATACTTTGTGAGTCAAGTACTCAAGGATGCAGAGAGCAGATATACTATAGTAGAGAAGTTCGGTCTGACCTTGGTAGTAGCTAGCCGGAAGCTAAGTCCCTATTTGCTGGCTCATAGTATAATGGTTTATACAGACCAGCCGCTAAAGCAAGTTTTACAGAAGCTGGAGGCGGCTGGGAGGATGCTCAAATGGGAGAATGAACTAAAGATGTTCGACATCACCTTTGAGCCAAGGAAACCGATTAAGGGACAGGATTTGGCAGACTTTATAGCTGAACTAACCCGTCCAATACTTGATCCAGTAAAGGATCCCTCTGAGGGCAGCCAAAGTTGGAAGCTGATGGTGGATGGCTCATCTACTGCCCAGGGTAGTGGGGCAGGCCTGGTATGTCAGTCACCTGAAGGTGATAAATATGAATACGCCTTGCGGTTTAAATTCCCAGCCTCCAACAACGAAGCCTAATATGAAGCCTTGCTGGCTGGAATTCGGATATGCCGAGCAGCTGGAGCAAGGGAATTGGAAGCAAAGTCAGACTCCCTTCTGGTAGTTAGCCAGGTGAATGGAGAATATGAATGCAAGGAGGCCTCCATGGCCAAGTATTTTCAGCTGGTGAGGGAAGAGATCAAGCAGTTAGAACGGTTCACTTTGGTACAAGTACCTAGGTCTGAGAACCATCAAGCTGATGCTTTATCAAAACTAGCTAGTTCAGCTTTAGGTGACGCTCCTCGAACTGTATTCTGGGAAGTACAAGAGAAGAAGAGCATAGATCAGGAGGAAGTGATGTTTCTGAGTAGAGGAACAATTGGATGGATCCCATACTTCATTACAAGAAGACCAGGCAGTTACCAGAAGATCCGGCAGAGGCAAAATATGTTAAGGCTCGTGATAAATGGTTCGAAGTTTGGGATGAAACATTGTACAAGAAATCATATGATCGTCCATTGTTGAAGTCTATTACAAGGGAAGATGGCCTCGAGGTACTGAAGGACTTGCATGAGGGCTCTTGCGCCTCACACATTGGCGGCCAAGCACTGGCTGAGAAGGCACGCAGGACTGGCTACTTCTGGCCGACATTAAATGCTGATGCCATGGACTATGCAAAAAAATGCGACAGCTGCCAGAAGTATGGCCATCTCTTTAAGCGACCGTCTAACTTCCTGACCCTTATCCTGACTCCTTTGCCGTTTTCTAAATGGGGAATGGACATTCTAGGTCCTTTCCATATGGTGGCTGGCCAGAAGAAATACGTGATTGTGGCTGTGGATTACTTCTCGAAGTGGGTTGAAGCTAAAGCTGTAAGGGGAATAAAGACGAATGACGTAAAAAGGTTCATCTGGAAAAACATAACGAGATTTGGGATGCCCCAGTCGATAGTGTTTGACAATGGACTCCAGTTTTAGACCCCTAAGCTGAAGGATTGGCTTACAGAGAGGGATATTAAATCCCACTTTTCTTCTGTTGCTCACCCACATGCAAACGGCCAGGTAGAGACTTTCAACAAGATCATATCAGAAGGCATCAAGAAGAAGCTAGAAAATGCCAAGGGTTTTTGGGTGGAAGAGCTTCAGCTGGTCCTGTTGTCCATCAGAACAACTGCCAAGAATTCAACAGGGGAAACGCCTTTCATGCTAGTCTATTGAACAGAAGCGGTCCTAGCCATTGAAATTGAAGAACCCACCCTCAACGTCATGTTATATTCAGAAGAGACCAACTGGGCAGCAATGTGTCTGGCGTTGGACAAGTTGCCAGAGGTTCGAGGTAATGCTCTTCTCAAATGGAATTGTATAAGTTACGGATGGCTAAGGAGTTCAACAAACGGGTAACCAGACAACCTCTCAAAAAAGGGGACATGGTTCTCCGAAAGATGGAGGCTGTAGGACGAGCAAAGGAACTTGGCAAACTTACCCCGAATAGGGAAGGACCTTATCTGGTTGTCGAAGAAGTGCGTAGCGGAACGTTTAAGCTACAAGATTTGGATGGACGCCCAATATCACGAACCTGGAACTCTGATAATCTCAAGAAGTACTATGTCTAAGCAAGTACGAAGTTTTTTTTTTCAAATTGAATGAAGTGCTACGGCACAAGTCAATATTTTAGAAATGTATTACATGTACCTTAGCCTAGGCTAAGCAAACTTCATATCAATACATATTCTAAATTCTGGTCTATGGTTTGAGTTGCTAGATTATATATGGGTTAGCTGGTATTCTATGACTCGTTCTACCACACACTCAGCAAAGGGCATTTTATTATCCAAAGCCATCTTGGGGCATTTTACCATTGATGGATGAAAGATGGATATGAGATAATAAACCATAAAAGACCATTATGAAAGACAGATATTACTTCCTAAAGGAAGACGTCTGCAAAAATCATCTCAAACTATGCAAGACATAACTGATGAATAAAGACTCCTTAATTAAAGGTGCCTACTTTAACAAGTTCACTAAAACTTTGAAAACGGACGACCACTGCTTCCTAAAAGAAGCCGGCTAGAGATACGTATTTCCTTAGTAAAGGAAATCCCCGTCATAACACCTTAAAATTAATCAAAGGTGTTATTTCCTAAGGAAACCGGCCAAATTGAGACGACTTAGTAAAGAAGGTCTCATTACTTACAAAAGGTGTGGACTAGACACTCACCTTCATACGATGCCTTCGTCTAAGAATAGACCAACAGCCATCCTAAGAAGGGGGGCATACAGTACCAGTCCAGCAAGGAAAGAATAATCTTTGGACGCCTTCAACATTACATTGGTACTTAACCAATAATTAGTTCAAAAAGGAAAACGTCCAAAGAATAATCCTTGGACGTCTTCCTTTGAACCTCACTTTTCGTATTTAACCAATAATTAGTTCAAAAAGGAAAACGTCCAAAGAATAATCCTTGGACATCTTCCTTTGAACCTCACTTTTGGTATTTAACCAATAGTTAGTTCAAAAAGGAAAACGTCCAAAGAATAATCCATGGACGTCTTCCTTTGAACCTCACCTTTGGTATTTAACCAATAGTTAGTTCAACAAGGAGTACGTCTAGGAAATCAACAGATGTCTTCCTATAAACATTATTCGTCCAGAAGTTAGACTACAGCTCCTTAACTACATGTCCGTCAGGACCGCCGTTATCAATAAAATGAAGATTGCTTCTTTAAGGAAGCCGTCTGAACATATTTATAATGTGAAGATCGTCTTGGCACAGCATAGAAAACACTCGTCCAAGAGGATTAATTACTGGCCGCCTTCCTTCGTGGGGCAACGATCGTTTATAACTAGCCAAGAAAAGGCAGGACGAGTGTCATTGCCAAAAGGAGGCAGGACGAATATCCATCATAGTCCAAGGGGTAGAGAAAAGACTAGTATAGAGGTTTATCTAGGCCGCATTCCTCAATGGGTCAATGGCTGTTTAGACAATTCGTCAAGCCAAGACAAGTATCTTTGATTCCTGATGGACGAGTAACCTGATAACTTAGGAAAAATGCATGTTGAAGTTTCCTGGTCGGAACAGCTACTATCCATTTAATGTATATGACCCAAGACGAGTTAAGATTGGTCAACAGTCCCTTTAGACGAGTAAGTTAATTACTTGGAAAAATGTGGCATGCTTGATTGATCAAGATCGTCCTAGATTGATCCTTGATCCCTCCTTAGTCGAAGAAAGTGTATACTTGGAAAATTTTTGTTGATATTTGCATGTTTGATTAGAACATTTTCGTCCAAAAGAGTGATTCAAGATGAGTAAGATAGAAACAGGCAATCACATGGAACTACCTTCAACACAAATTACTAGAATAAACATTGGACAAGCCAGTTGAAAGAAGGATTCTCATTTGGGCTACTCATTCAAGTGGACGAAAGTGGGTGCCAAAATTCACAGAAGTACAACACTACTGAGTTTCCATGTTACTACAACAAAACCAAACGACAAAAGAAACCTCCTAATGTGATTACAAAGCATTAAAATTTCAGTAAAATATCCATGAAGTACAAACAAAATACTTAGTTAAAATTACAGCAAGAGGAGCGTCCTGATCTGGTTGTGGGACAAGACTTGATGACAGTTGCGTACTTCTTCAACTTGTCAAGCTGAGCCTGAATATCTTTCCTGCCCTCCTTGCTGAGTACTTGGTGCAAGCTTTCTTAGACTTGCACCAGTTCTTATAGAACCGCCCCATGACTTCCTCACTCAAATGAGTAGCCGAAATGAGAAGGGGAGGAAGCAGGAGGACGGTCGATCTAGACGTTGGGAGGAGGAATAGGTTCATCCTCCTCCATGGCGGTATCATCTTCGACTTCTTCGTCCCCCAACTCCTCGTCCTCGTCTGTTTCCTCGAAGACAGGGGGATCTTCGCCACGATTTTTGGCCTTGTGACACTCCTCCTGGAATTCAAGTCGGCGTTGAAACCGGTTCACTTGGTCAGGTTCAGCCATCATTTCCATGGCTTTAATCCCCCATCCTTTGGCCGTTTCCAACGACTCAAAAAAGGCTTTAAGAGGGTCCTGGATGTCCAGCTGAGCTTGATTATTCAACTGACCCACTTCTGCTGTGAGTTCAGAAATTTTGGCCCCAAGCTCAGCCGAGGTAGCAGCAGCAGCATCCTTCTCCTTCTTCAGGTCTTCCATGAGAACATTTCGAGCCAGGAGCCACTCTTCCTTCTCCTTCAGCAGAGCAGCGATCTTTTGTAAGTGCAGCTTGTTGGACGACTCCAGCTCAGCCGATCGCTTCTCCAAGGCCTCCATACTCTGCCTGTGATAGATGTTACTCTCCTCGACAGTGGCTATGGCTTGGTCTCTGGCCTTAGTCACCTTTTGAACACAGGAAAAGTTCTCCTTACGAAGGCCGCTTACATACCCTTCCAAGGCCATGCTCCGAGCGAACGCCTGAAAAGAAGTGAAATTTACCAAGTTAGCAAGCTAGGTTGTAAGAAGTTTAACATGATAACAATGAAGAAGCTAAGAAAGGGAAGTACCTCGGCCAAGAGTTGAGACAAGTAGCCCATGTGTCCAGCCGTGGCCCCCCTCAGACTGTCGACGTACTCATGAGGGAAGGCGTCATAGACATCCTTCTTTATTTTCTTCCTCTCAACCGAGGAGTACTTAGAAAATGAGGGGATGGCCTCGTCGTGCTCAGAAGCCGACTCACCCACGGCTGGAGCTTTTCCCTTATCTGAAAAAGATGAAGCATCAGTTCGGCGTATAGGGATGACCACTACAACCTTGTTGGACGGACTCATCGATCGTCCACCAACTCGCAGCGTGCTGACAATGTTGGAATAGTATAACTCACCCGACGAGGCGGACTTCGTCCTGAATTGATGAGGCATTTGCCCCACCAGCCTAGCTAGTGACCTTGAGTAGGCTGAAGCACCAGGATTAACCGCGTCCGGATTTGACAGCTCTTCATAATTCAAACCAGCAGCGTCCAGCTGGTTTTCCACATCAGTGGGACTGGACGATACTCCAGCTCCCAGTGTGACGGCCGGTGGTGGCAGGATCACCGGATCAGTAGGCTTTCTCCCTTTCTCGCCGGAAGGGATAAGTGCCCTACGGACAGACGAACTCGCCTGCCCAACCCTCTTTGCCGGAGCAAAGGACTTTGGTTTTGGTTTTTTGAGGGGTGAAGCTTATTCCCCTGAAGCAGCTGGCCGCTTCTTCGACGAAGTCGGCTTGGCAATAGCTGCCCTTGCCGTTGGTGAATTTTTCTGCACAACAATTAACCAAGTCACATTAATATCCAAAACCGAAGATGGTACCAAGAAGAAAACCGACCAGAACAATTCTTCGTCCAGAAAAGTCACCTATAGCCAACCAAAGTTTATTTAATGAAGGAAATCGTCTGTGGCCAGACGTTTTCCTTCAAGAAACCACGTTCGGTCAGAAACGTGTCAAGGACGAAGACATACACCAACCAAAGGTTGTTCAGTGAAGGAAGTCGTCTGCACCCAGACGTTTTCCTTCACGAAACCACCTTCGATCAGAAAGATATAAAATGGTTTAAAGGCCATTCGACAAAGAAAAACGTCCACGATGACGTTTTCCTTCAAGGACCCACCTTCGGTCAAGAATGGGACAAAGGTTTGGACGAACACAAACCCAAGGATCTCATTTACAAAGAAGCCCGTCTAAATCCAGATGTCTTCCTTCACAAAGAGACCTTGGTTTTATGATTGACCAGACGGAGATGATTTAGAAAGAGGTCCGTCTCCAAAAAAAAAAAAAACTTACCAGAGTCTCCTCTCTTTTCTTATGTGGAGCTTTTGAATGCTCTGCCCACAAGTCGCCGCCGAATTTACTCATGTCTACTTCTCCTTTCCAAGCGGCAGGGATCCTTCTTCTTGCCGGCTCTGCATACAGAAATTATTTGGTTAAGTACAAAATGGAAAATACTTTAACAAGCAGTTGGGGCAAGACCAGGACAATACCTGGATCTTCGCCCTCCTTCAGTCCAGCGGCAACCAAAAATCGCTCATTGAAAAACATATCTTTGAAGGGAATCCATCCACTTGGTCCCTTCAAAGCTATCTTTTTTGGCTTTGGGTGCCCGGCTTCCCCATGCCCGGGGTGAATGTACTCCATGGCCGTGAAATGAGCTACCACGGCGTCATCATATTTGTTCTCTAACTCTAGTATTGGGGCACCCCGTCCAACATTGGTTACCGCCCGGTTGTAATACCTATAGGGCTCGGCTGTCTCTGCGTCAGGAGCTTCGACGAACAAAAAATTCCGATTTCCAGTTATGCATCTTTGTTGGTTTCCCAAACACAGTTATATACCCGACTCTATTACAGACACTGTACCAGGTTCCCTCCATGGCTTTTTGAACTTGGCAGACATAGTGTATGTGGGTGAAGGCTTTAAGGGACAGGACCAGGCCATATAGCTCACAGGTAGCAATAAAAGTTAGAATATTCAACCAGGCATTGGGGGCAAGGTGATTATGACCTAAGCTATAATGTCTAAGAACTTCATGAATGAAAGGGTGAAAAAGAAATCTAAGTCCGACATCTAAAGCCAGTCTATACACAGCGAACTGGTTGGGTGCCGTATGGAAAATTGTGTCCTCCTTTTTGGAAAGGACGAGTTAGAAGCCAACCAAGGGCATTTCCTTATTTAGACGACTTGCATTCACCCCATATTTCTCCAACCAATCTATATCCACACATACATATGCCGGGTCAGAAAGAGGACCCAGACGTTCCCTAAGTTCAGCAGAGGTAGTAGAAGGTTCTGACCCTTCTTCTTCGTCCTCATCTTCCTCTCCGTCTGGGACCCTTCCAGATGGTCTGGCTTCATCTTGTTCCTCCGAAGCCTCGAAGTCATATTCGTCTAGAGAGTTAACCTCCAATGGCTGGATCTCTTCCACTCTATCACTTTCCTGTCTTTCAGGAACTCTCCCTGTTGACTCTTCCATTTCAGAACTGGATGAGGGGAGAATTAGTGAACGTCTTAGACGCGTCGTTTGCTTGACGCGCGCCAGATTACCCTGCAAAGGCAGAGACTGGGTCGTCGAAAACAGGTCGAACGTTCTTATTGAATAATAGAAGTATTCAGCCGAGATGGGCCCAACTCTAGAGACAGCGGAGGATGAAAAAGAATCCGCTCTAGGGTTAGCGTCCTCCATGGGTTGGCCGGGGTTATTGAATGAGGTAAATGACACCATTTCATTTAAAAAAAAGGAAAGAATCAAAGAAAAGAAGAAAAGTAAAAGGAGAAAGGGGAGATACCTGACTAAAGATCTGGACGGATCCTCTTTGCTTTTTCTACAAGTCACGACGCCCTCAGCAATGGTCAAAGTCAAATTCCCCCAAAGTCAAACTTCCTCCGACAAATAAAAGACAAAAATGCTCTTTTAACCAAAGCTTATCTCTCTAGAAAATCCTCTCTCTAGAAGATTTGCAAAGTGAAAGTGAAAAAATGAAATTGGGGAGGGGTATTTATAGAGAGGTAAAAACCTTCCCTCTCCCCAAACAGTTACTTTACACGTGTCAGCACTGTATGGTGCGCACGTCACTTCACATTCTTCTGATTGGAGGAAAAGTCTGTTAAACTCCTAAACAGTGCAATGAATATCAGCAGTTACTCTCAGTAAAAGGGCTTTAATCAGACAAGATCCAAATTAAACCCCTTTTAGGGGCAAATGTTGTAACATATTAAAAGAGGACACGTGGCCCAGTCAAAGACTGCCACGTGGCCCAATGAATTGGTGCCACGTGGCTCCTCCTCCATATGACACTTGGGCGACATACAAGAAGATAGCTGGTGACCTCATCAAACCTGAATAAAGAGGCCCAATTATTCCCTAAAAGAGGGAATAATCAGCCTAAATCCCCATAAAAGGAAGAAATTGATTGGTTAAAGGGCTCAAGGCAATGACACTATGACAAGTATCACCCTCTCATTGCCCAACCAATCACATCCCTCTATTTTAGGGTGCTCCTTTCTATACATAGATACTATAAATAGCTCCTCATAATCAAGTAAAAGACACACACAACTACTCTCTTAAACTTACTCTGTCAAAATTCATACTCCGATTTTATCTATAGTATACTGACTTAAGCATCGGAGAGGGAATCAAACCCAAACCTCCGGTTTGGTTTTCCCTTTTTTGCAGGTTCGGAAACGAAGCTACGTCTCTGCACAAGCCTCTCAATTTCATCAACCCTACTCCTGTCCATCATCCGGACAAACACCGTTTACTAAAAGTTTACGTAAAACATGGAGTATATGCCTTTGTGGTTATCTCTATTTACGTTGATTTGGTTGTCGGATTTCGAATGTTGGCTTCTCCATTTTCTCTTTCTAAAAATATTTATGATGGATTACTGCATCAACTGTTTTATAATTTTATTAATTGATGTATTCCTACTTCATTTGCAAAATTATCAATACAATAATTATTTTTTTCCTTTAATATTTTTTCAATCCTACTCTTCGGTTCTTTCTCATTTTGTAAAAGTTCGTTGCCAGTATACTACTTTACTTCATAGTTCTTTTATCATTCAAAATAAAACGTATATTCATTGCGTTATTAAATTTTATCCGCGGAGTTATTTACTTCTTAGCTAATATCTATTGATTTATGTTTTCTTAGTGTTCTTATCAAGAGTATTTTCTTTTGATCTCCCATTTATTTTTAAGTTTCGAGGACGAAACTCTTTTAAGGGGAGTGATTGTAACACCCCGAAATTTCACTAAAATTTCGCGTGTTAATCTAGTTCAATTATATGTTAAAATTTTAAAATTAAATATACCTTTTTTTCATAAAAAAATTTATACTTGAAAATCTAATATAAATAGCTTAAGTATATTTCGAAAATATGAAAGTGTATATTGTGGTATATTAATGTGATCAATTTGGAAAATGTATATGGTTATAATGTTCGTATATTTTTTTATAACATATGGTTAGTAAATTTTTTTCCATTTTCCAATGGAGCCAAAGACTCTTTATTTTTTGGTTTTGGAATATGATGGAGTAAAGCAAAATGGCTCCTAAACTACTTGCGCTTCTTATAATATGAAGTTACAGGTGGTCAATGTATTTTCGACGCAATTTTCATTTTGGGTCATCCGGAAACAGCCTCTTTGTGTATTCAACACAAGGGTAAGGCTGCGTACATCCGACCCCCCCTTACCTCGCCTTATGGCGGGAGCCTTTGAGGCACTGGGGTAATGTTGTTGTTGTTGTTGTATATGGTTAGTAATTTTATATAAATTTAACTAGCACATGCTTTTTTTTTTTTAGCGTTAAGTTTATTTTGGACCGGCAACGTAACAAATCTTAAGTCCGCCACTTTGGCATACGGGGACAAATTTATTTTATTTTGTGAGGTTCTAGGAGCTTCTAGTGTTTTCTATGACTCTGTAAAGTTAAAAGACTAAGGGTCAAACCCTTCATTCTCCCCCATCAATATTACAATAAGTCACCTTAAACTCTCCCATTAAACCTCCTTATTTTTCTAGAAAAAGAAATCAGAAATTCTGCTCTTTCTTTCCCCTTCTCATCTTCCACGCCATTTTCGGCCATTTCAGCACACCTATTTTGTTTGCTTCATATCTCCTTCGTTTCTTATCGGAGTTGGACGTGTGAGTAGTGAAAATTCATCTACTGGGAAGGATCTTGCTCGTGGTATAATTTGTTTTAGAAGAAAGTGAAAGACTCATCTGCAGTTTTCGTTTCAATCAGACGAGTCATCCGGTTTTCTTGGAGTTGTCGGGAGCAATGTCATTCTCTTCATTCTCTGCGGTTCTTGCTACACGATTTTCTTGCACTCCTCGAGATGATCAAGGTAACTAACGACTCGCTTAGCTTAATCGGATGAAAACCGTAGCCTTAGTACCGTTAGTTTAAATATTACAATGTAGTATCATGTTTAGGATTTTTACCGTATGCTAATTCACGTTGTTATGTTTATGTTGAGATTTTGAGTTGATCGATGCCGTATTCGAACTGGTAAATATCGGGATTATGCTTGGTATTTAATTGTTGTTTATATCCATGTTTTGAGACTGTTATGTAGCTGGTCATTGCTCTGTTTAATTGTGCACCCTAATTGTGTGTATGGGCTGACTTATGCGTGCTGCACTGCTGCTGTAGGAGTATATTGGTTGCTTGGTGCTTATTGCTTTCTTTTTTGTTGTTGTTGTTAATTATTTGTTTGTTGCGGACGAGTTACAGTAGGGAGCAATAGGTTTTAGTTTTGGCTATTGGAGCATTCCTATTCAATGGGTGCTTATTATATGGCTTGGCATCAATATATTTACAATTTGCTACTTCTCATGTTGTCTCTCTTTTTTTCATCCAAGTTGCAGTGAGTGGTTAGCTTAGTTAACTTCCTTTTGAGATGATTTACAAATGGTAGCTTAGTGTCGTATGACTTTTTTAGTGGCTACGATTTGTTTGATTTCATTATATGATTTGTTATAATTATATTTGATATCTTACTACTTAGTCACATCTTATTTTTATTATATATTACGATTTTGTAAATCAACTATTTTCGTTTTGAGTGGAAATTTTCAGTTATTTATTTTACTTTGTTGTTAGTCTGTTTGGTGAAATTATTTTGTTAGTGGCTTTAAGAATGTAATGCCTCTAACGACATTTCTGTAATTTGAGGCTTATAATAGCATTTCTTATGTTTTATTTGTAAGGCCTTAAATGGCAATTTAGTTATTTATATTTAATCGTTTGTAAATTTTGTGAAGAGATGTTGAATTATATAAGAGTTATCGACGTCGTAATGCTCGGGGGAGGATAAAACTGTCCCTATCATTATTTCGCCAAGAGTTATGTACGTAGGGTATTGTGACTTTGTCATAATTAACTTCGTACCCAAACTCAGATAATGCCTTTGTTGAATACCATGATATTCGATGTGTTTTAAAGTACTTGTATGAGTATGCTATATTCGTTTTGAGGACGTGTTAGTATGGATGATTTGAGGTTTGAGGATTTGAAGAATATTGTGTTGTTATTATACTTCTGATGTTAGTGTTTTAATTGAGTTGAGTAGCCTAAGGGACGGTGTCCCGAAGGTAACGAATATGCACTCCAAGAGGTTAGGGGACATCACGTTGGGTGTTACCCTACATTGGAGATACCTAGGACTTGTTATCGTCCGAGAGGTCGGGAGGTACTGCGTGTATTGTCCCGCATCGGGAGTTTGACCATTCTTAGACACAGACGGTAGGGAACGTAACCCATAGGCCGTTCTGGAGATTCGATTCGACTTTTCCTGAGGAAGTGGGCTGCGGGTCACTAGTGTTCGCTCTCTCGATATTAATTTATCGTTTTAACCACGAAGTTTTATTTTTCTGTTATCTGGATTATCTCTGTTTTCTTGAGTTGTTATGCCATTACTTGAATTATGAATTTTCAAGCATGTTGCCAATAGTGTTTTGCTCTATTAATTTCCTTACCGTTGTTTGAATTTTATGTAGTTGTATGTATCGTTTATTCTAACCTTACTTAAGAATACTTTTTGAATCCTATATTGGGCTGGGAGAGCTGTTAGTTACTCCCCACTGATTGTGGATATTTGTTGAATATTTTGCAGATGCTGAATTAAGGATTTTCCTGTTTGGACCGGGGTTGTGAGATCCGTCCATGTGAGGTGCAACGCAGTACTTGTCAAAGTAGACGAGCATTATGACATAAGCATTATATTCTCCCAGTTTATAGTTCTTAAACAATAGTTGTGTCTTTTAGATGTTACTTTTACTGTTATTTTGGATAGTGGTTATTCATTTTAGATATTGTGTTTTGGAGTTACGATTAGTTTTTAGATAATAAAGATGAGGGTATGGGACCTCTTCCCTTGATACTTTCCGGAGTTTTTTTTTAATCTACAATATAAATTTGACGTTTTTGTAATAGTTGTTTTACCCTTAGAGTAGCATTTCTGTGTCGGTGGTATTTCCGCTACCACTGACTTCCTCTTTTATTTATCTATTTGTTTATTTATTTAAATTAATTTGACGGGTTGTTACAGTTGGTATCAGAGCCAAACGTTCCAAAAACTCTCATTGAGTTGCTACATATTTCCCGAGGATTGTGTAGTCTTGTAACTAGGATTACTAGTGTCTTAGACTTTAAGTAAATTGCTTAGTGAGAGTTACTTGGGTAGGAATATAGTCATGGGAATTGTTTTATGGATGCTCTCATGTTTATGAAGCATATTATATGTGTAGTTACGTGTATTATTGGTGGAAGCTAGTCTACCAAGTTTGTTAATCTTATTTGCAGGGTTTCGTCCCTGAAGTTATCAGACTGCGCAGTGAAAGCGAGGTGATTTAGAACCTCTAATTTTAAGTCGTATTACGCGCTTAACTTGTTTCGTATTTTACACTTTGAAAATAAATTTATTTTTTATTCTAATATAGTCATGTGTGTTGCGTCGTGTTTTTTTATCTTCTTGAGCTTGATAGTATATGTTATTGTGTGAAACGATATATATTTTGGGTTCTTTTCCAATTAAGCATTATCTTTATGTGAGTACTACTTATTTATTTGTTATTTACAAAACCTTACGGTTTGAAGTTTATATTCAAAATTTTATTTCAGATACCAGATCTTAATAAATTTCTTACCTATATTAGAGTTATTTACGACTTTTCAATTTTTCTATTGTTAATATTTTGAAACACTCTATTGAAAAATATTTAATTCCAAACGTTTTACTATGGTTAGGAAAAAGGAAAAGGTTTTGGAAGTGTCTTTCAAGAGATTCTACAAACTACTTTTACCATCTTTTACCATCTATGTATAAATATATATTTATCTCTTTAATATCTTATTTTCATGTTAATCCTATTTTATCTTTAATTATGGTAATAAGGTTTCAAAGTTTTCGAAAATAAAAGCAGCCTAATAAGTTGTTTTGGTGTTATGGATTGAAATGTAGATACAAACTATTTTGTTATAAAGGTAATCTTTCGACAACTTTTTATTCTACTTGCTGATTTACTTCTATTATAAATTTTATTTTCCAACTCATTGTGTTACATTTACATTTTGTTGTTTCTTGTCTAAGCCTTAAGTGCTTTCTAATTTTATATTAACGTTTGTTGTATTTTTGTAACTTTTTATTTTAATTATCTGATTTTGACTATTTGGGTTTATTTTCTTTAAAAAGGAAATTTATAAACTCAGCTTAAATCTTAAACCTATTTATGTTGATATCAAGTTGTAATGGGTGGTTCCACGCAGATTTGTGTCGACTAAAAAAAAGAGATTATGTTTTTGATCGCCTATCTTTACAAGTCTCATTTTGTTGTGAAATTTATTTTAAAGTTATCTATTTCTAATGTGAACTTTAAATTGCATATATGTTTAGGAGGACGCTCTTATATCATATATCGATGGTTGAGTTTGTAAGTGATATTTCTATAAAACCGTCAACTACTTCCCACACTAAAGTATTCTTATCTCTATAAGTGGAGTATATACCTTTGTGGTTATCTCTATTTACGTTGATTTGGTTGTCGGATTTCGAATGTTGGCTTCTCCATTTTCTCTTTCTAAAAATATTTATGATGGATTATTGCATCAACTCTTTTATAATTTTATTAATTGATGTATTCCTACTTCATTTGCAAAATTATCTATACAATTTTTTTTTCCTTTAATATTTTTTCAATCCTTGTCTTCGGTTCTTTCTCATTTTGTAAAAGTTCGTTGCCAGTATACTACTTTACTTCATAGTTCTTTTATCATTCAAAATAAAACGTATATTCATTGCGTTATCAAATTTTATCCGCGGAGTTATTTACTTCTTAGCTAATATCTATTGATTTATGTTTTCTTAGTGTTCTTATCAAGAGTATTTTCTTTTGATCTCCCATTTATTTTTAAGTTTCGAGGACGAAACTCTTTTAAGGGGAGTGATTGTAACACCCCGAAATTTCACTAAAATTTCGCGTGTTAATCTAGTTCAATTATATGTTAAAATTTTAAAATTAAATATACCTTTTTTTCATAAAAAAATTTATACTTGAAAATCTAATATAAATAGCTTAAGTATATTTCAAAAATATGAAAGTGTATATTGTGGTATATTAATGTGATCAATTTGGAAAATGTATATGGTTATAATGTTCGGATATTTTTTTATAACATATGGTTAGTAATTTTATATAAATTTAAGTAGCACATGCTTTTTTTTTTTGAGCGTTAAGTTTATTTTTGAACGGCAACGTAACAAATTTTAAGTCCGCCACTTTGGTATGCGGGGACGAATTTATTTTATTTTGTAAGCTTCTAGGAGCTTCTAGTGTTTTCTATGACTCTGTAACGTTAAAAGACTAAGGGTCAAACCTTTCATTCTCCCCCATCAATATTACAATAAGTCACCTTAAACTCTCCCATCAAACCTCCTTATTTTTCTAGAAAAAGAAATCAGAAATTCTGCTCTTTCTTTCCCCTTCTCTTCTTCCATGCCATTTTCGGCCATTTCAGCACACCTATTTTGTTTGCTTCATATCTCATTCGTTTCTTATCGGATTTGGACGTGTGAGTAGTGAAAATTCATCTACTCGGAAGGATCTTGTTTGTGGTATAATTTGTTTTTGAATAAAGTGAAAGAATCATCTGCAGTTTTCGTTTCAATCAGACGAGTCATCCGGTTTTCTTGGAGGTGTCGGGAGAAATGTCATTCTCTTCTTTCTCCACTGTTCTTGCTACATGATTTTCTTGCACTCCTCGAGATGATCAAGGTAAATAACGAGTCACTTCCCAAACTCAGATAATGCCTTTGTTGAATACCATGATATTCGATGTGTTTTAAAGTACTTGTATGAGTATGCTATATTCGTTTTGAGGACGTGTTAGTATGGATGATTTGAGGTTTGAGGATTTGAAGAATATTGTGTTGTTATTATACTTCTGATGTTAGTGTTTTAATTGAGTTGATTAGCCTAAGGGACGGTGTCCCGAAGGTAACGAACATGCACTCCAAGAGGTTAGGGGACATCACGTTGGGTGTTACCCTACATTGGAGATACCTAGGACTTGTTGTCGTCCGAGAGGTCGGGAGGTATTGCGTGTATTGTCCTGCATCAGGAGTTTGGCCATTCTTAGACACAAACGGTAGGGATCGTAACCCATAGGCCGTTCTGGAGTTTCGATCTGACTTTTCATGAGGAAGTGGGCTGCAGGTCACTAGCGTTCGCTCTCTCGATATTAATTTATGGTTTTAACCACTCGAAATTTTATTTTCCTGTTATCTGGATTATCTCTGTTTTGTTGAGTTGTTATGCCATTACTTGAATTATGAATTTTCAAGCATGTTGCCAATAGAGTTTTGCTCTGTTAATTTCCTTACCGTTATTTGAATTTTATGTAGTTGTATGTGTATCGTATATTCTAACCTTACTTAAGAATACTTTTTGAATCCTATATTGGGCTGGGAGAGATGTTAGTTACTCCCCAGTGATTGTGGATATTTGTTGAATATTTTGTAGATGCTGAATTTAGGATTTTCCTGTTTGGACCGGGCTTGTGAGATCCGTCCATGTGAGGTGCAACGTAGTACTTGTCATAGTAGACGAGCATTATGACATAAACATTAGATTCTCCCAGTTTATAGTTCTTAAATAGTAGTTGTGTCTTTTAGATGTTACTTTTACAGTTATATTGGATAGTGGTTATTCATTTTAGATATTGTGTTTTGGAGTTACGTTTAGTTTTGAGATAATAAAGATGAGGATATGGGACCTCATCCCTTGGTACTTTCCGGAGTTTTTTTTAATCTACAATATGAATTTGACGTTATTGTAATAGTTGTTTTACCCTTAGAGTAGCTTTTCCGTGGTATTTCCGCTACCACTGACTTCCTTTTTTTATTTATCTATTTATTTATTTATTTAAGTCAATTTGACAGGATGTTACAGAGACAATATGACAACCAATTCCAAGAGCAGTTAGTAACTTTCTCATATAGTCAGAAGAAATTTTCAACAAAAGAGTTTGCAGGATACTTATCTCACATTTGCAAGAGCAACAAAACATATATAACTAAGTAATCTTCTTGATTAACAACCAATCAAAAGCTCTTATGTGCAAACAATTCATATCAACATTATCATTTTCCCAATACCCAACTCCTCTACTATATTTCCACAACAGATTAAGTTAGTCATTAATGGAAATAAACATCATATTTTGTATAATATGCCAATCTTCTTCATAATATCATATTGGAAACCTAAATTTGTAATAATAGTAGGCCAAAATAGAAATTATATGTTCTTTCAACTTATTAGTTGTTTATATGTGTAGCATCAACTTTTATAAGCAATGTTAACTAAAAATTCGAAGATTAAGCTCAATTTAGGCTCGAATTTAACTTTTGAAGTGATTTTCCCCAAATATAACCCTAAGTTGGTCAAATTTCACACATGCATTAAACTTATTGAAGAATCTAAGCTACAAACTGAATTCATATAAAAAAGTAACTCAAAAATGGATTAGTGGAGTTGTTTATTACTAACCTTTTCTCTCTGAATTACCCAACTCAGAAGTAAAATGTGCGAATTCTTCAACAAAGAAGAAAGACAATGTAAATTTCTCTTAAATTTGTGTATGATTTTGAGCGATTTTTGCTGAAGAACTAGCTGGAATGAAGAGAGAAACGAGGGAAAGAGTAATGTTATGTTTTTGAAACACAATAATGTCGTGTTGCTTTGTTTTGTTTTAGTAATTTTTTTTGCCTTTATGTTTATTTGGGCTGTTTGTGTATACAGAGTTATTTGTGCTGTTGTTGGTAGTGGGTATTGGGCCTGCCTAATTATAATGTTAAATTAGACTGTCTCCTAACAGAGGAGTTGATAATAAATAGTTTTCATATACTTCCTCCGTTTCTTTTTAATTGCAACAAAGGGTATTATTTGTGAGAAATAAAATATTCCTTTGTTGCAATTAAAAAGAAACGGAGGAAGTATTAGATTAAGAAAATTAATATTTTCACTAACAACATTCCAAATATCAGTCCCACTTTTCCACTTTCTACTAAGCCCATGAAACAAATTTACTACTTTTCACCTTCTCACCCACGAAACTAGTAAGTAGCCGTTTTTTTGCACTTTGTCAATTGGTTTTTCTTTCCAGGGCTTCTCTACGGCTCTTCCTACACTTGAATCATTTTGATAACTTGGTTTTGTTCGTCTTCATGTATTGATATAATTATATGATTTTATCTATCTTCTTGATTGATTGTTGATTTCAAGAAATTAAATTATAATTGTTTAGATAATTTACGGGTGTAATTTTCTTGAGTTATTGGTTCCAATCTGTTGCTAATTAATTATAATTTTAGGTAATCAATTATTGAATTCAGGCAATTCATGGGTTTTAAATATATCGCAAGTGCACGGTCTGTGTTGTTAGCAGAGACTTTGCAAGTACGGGGAGATAGGTTTTACAGTTAATGTCCAATTATAAAGCTACTTCAGATGAAAGTAGAAGAATAGATTAACTAAGACTAAACTAAGGAGAGCTGAAATAAAACAAGGATTTATCATATATTAAAAAGCCTAGGGCATTAGTTCGGCCACCATGTTTCTACCTATCCAAGGATTTCAAATGAATAATAATAACTAGGTCGAGAGTTAAGCAATTAGAGATGGTGTTAAGCCTACGGTTTGGTCATAACGATGATCATAATTTAAACATATTATTACGATTGCTCACAAAATCTGAATTATTAGTGTGTTATAAGCTTCTAAAAGCAAGTCTACAATTGGGTCAAACTAATATTGCCAAACGTAATTGATAAAACTGCCCAAGAACATAAACCACAAAAGAGGGACAAATCACACTATATTTCTCTAATCACAACGTGAGCACTACAGAGACGTTCAAATCATATCAAGGTACATATACGACTTCCCTGCTTAAAACCCTAGAAAAGGAAGCTACTTACTCATGAGTATGACTATGGAAACAAAAGTAATTGAAATTAAAGAACACATAATTGAATAGTATGAAAGTAATAATTGAAACAACGAAAAACAAAGTAAGTGAAATTACCAGATTTATGCTAAAGAATCCGACTTCATCGAAAGCAAGAAGATGTTCGAACACTACAAACTACAGAGAAAACCAAGAGTAATTGCACAACTATTGATCAAACTCGTATAGCTTTGATCGAAATTTCCGATAAAATATATAGAAAAACTTCTAAGTCAACTAAATTGGCAAAAAAAAATGATCCTCCGAAAAACCGCCCGGTCAACCGGGCGAACAATGTCCAACCAAGCGAAAATAATTTATTCCAGCAATCTTCATATAGGCTTCACGGTCAACTGGGCATCTTCGCCTTGTGGGGTGCTTTTTCCCAGGCGGCCGGGCGAAGATTACTTAGCAAAATTTCTCATTCTGCTCCAAATACACTTGCGCGCCCGATACGACGACTTCGTCGAGTCGGCGGGCGAGCTGGTCTTAGGCTTTTTCTTACGTCCTTTCAGCCAATGATCTCCATAATCCCAACTTATAGGCTACTTTCACGGCTCTTTGCAAAATCTCATATGGGCCAACATACTTAGCACACAATTTGCCCTTCTTACAAAATCTCATTACGCCTTTCGTCGGTGATACTTTCAAGAATATTTTATCACCAACGGCGAACTCGATCGTCTTCTCGTGTTTTCAAATCACATAACTCTTATGCCTATCCTGGGTAGCTTGAATTCTCGCCTGAATCAACTTTACATTTTTAACGATTTCCTCAATAAATTCAGTCCCCAAGACTATATTCTCACTAAAGTCATTCCAACAAATAGGACTTCTACACTTTCTCCCATACAAAGCCTCAAATGGCGCCATCTTGATGCTCGCATGGTAACTATTATTATAAGAAAACTCTATCAAGTCCAATTGGTCTTCCCAACTTCCTTATTAATCAATAGCACGAGCTCGCAACATGTCCTCCATCGTCTGGTTGGTCCTTTTAGTCTGACCATTGATAAGTGGACTTTAAGTTCACTTATTTGCATTTAGTTTTAGGGCATTTAGATGCATTTTAGGCCATTTAGTTTCCTTTTCCTTCCCTTTTTCTTCATTTCTTATAATCTCAAGCTTAGCATTTAGTTTTAGTTCATTTGCATATAGTTAGGTTGCATAGAGGTCATTTCATTTGCATATGCATCCCCCCTCCCCCATCTAATATTTTCTTGGAGTGTTTTGAAGATAGACAAGCAAGGAAGAGGCTCCAAACAGGGGAGCGGGCACTGCATAGGAGGAGGAGCGGGCGCTCCATATGTCAAGAAACGAAGAAAAGATGACAGTGGCTTGGAGAGACCCTGGAGCGTTCCAGGAGCGGGCGCTCCATATTGCAAGGAGCGGGCGCTCCATGGCCCAGTCTCCTTATTTTTGTTTCGTCTTTTACAGTTTTGCCCTTATTTCTACGGGGTACAAACCAATTTTGTAATAATCCTAATAGTATGCTTTTAATTTTCAGAGATTAATTAGTTTAATTAGAGAGAGTTTTAGAGAGAGAAGTAGAAATTAGAGAGATAAAGTAGATCTTGAATTTGAGAATTGAAGCTTTGAAGCTATTTCAATGGAGTTTGGCAATTGATTTTCATCAATTTTTGAGTATTTCTTCTTACTCTTCTCTTTATTTGCTTTATTACTTGCTTTATTTTATTTAAGCATTTGATTAGTAGTGATTAGTTGATGTTAGCTCATTTATGTTGATTTTCACCATTGTTGAATCACATATGTTGTTTGAAGCTTTTTATTTTACCTTTTTTATGGCTAGAGAATAGTTGTTTAGCTAGGGGAAGAGGATGACCTAGGTGATCATTAGCTGACCTTAGAAGTCAAGCTTGGGGGTTAGACTTAGGTGAAATTAGGTTGTCTAGCCTATTTATTTGCTTGTTTAATTGCTTGATCACCATTTGAACTTGATTTGGGGATCAAAAGTGAAGGATTGAGAGATGAAGCTTTTGATGGACCTTAGGCTAGTCAATAGGTTGAGTTCACCATGAGAATAGGTGATTGGATTCCTAGGACCTTAATTGAATCGCTATCAGTTGTGGAAATACTTGCTTGATTGATTTTACCATGAGAATAGGTAAAATTGGTTGATCCTAATTAGCTCGAGAGAGTAATTAGGAAACATATGAGTGACTTAGTCCCTTAGTTGACCCTAATGAATCCCCTTGGCTTGACAAATTAGGTTAGTTAGTGATTCCCCTACCCCTAGTGCCTTTTATTATTATAGTTTAAACCAATCATTTAGTTTAATTGTTAGCTAATTCTTTCACTATTTCTTAGTTAATCATTAATCTCAAAAACCCTCAAAAATAGATGAAGCTTGCTAAATCGCTTTCAAACTTTGACTAATCATTGCTTCCTCGTGGATTCGACCCTTTCTTACCCTATATTAGGCTAAGTTAGGTTAATAATTTGGCACGTGCAACGACCGTGTCAAATTTTGGCGCCGTTGCCGGGGAAGCAACGGATTACATTGCATTGAATTGTGATTTTTGAGTCTAAGTCAACTCTATTCCCCTTCCCCTTTTCTATTTTTGTTTTTCTTTGGTTACCGATTGGTTTTTTGCTACTTGGTGGCAAGCCCTTGTGCTGCTAATCTTTCCCTTGAGTTTTTGTATTTGCATGTCAAGAAGGTTACGAGGAGATCCATTGCTTCCAATTGACCATAATCTTGAGGGCACTTTACGGGAGTTGAGGAGGATTTTTTGGGAACCAAGGGTACTAGCTACTAGTGAGGAGCAACTGGGGGAGGTGTTTGAGGAAGATCAATCTCATTCTTCTACTTATAGTATAATGGGGGAGGATCCACCCGTTCCAACAACTTTGAGGGACTATGGTCACCCCGAAGCATTTGAGCTCAACAGTGGGATACGGAGGCCGACAATAACCGCTAACTTTGAGTTCTCTCCACACTTGATTAGAATTATCAAGCAAGAACCTTATGGAGGATGTACTCATGAGTGTCCACTTGACCATTTGGAGAACTTTCTTGAACTTTGTGTCACGGTCAAGCAAAATAATGTTACTCAAGAGTTCGTGAGGCTTAATCTTTTTCACTTTTCTCTCACGGGGAAAGCCAAGAAGTGGTTACAATCTATACCTCCCGATTCCTTGACTACTTGGGCACAAGTAACGGCGGCTTTTGTTGACGAGTTCTACTCCCAAGAGAAGACTTCCGAGGCTAGGAGGAAGATCTCTAATTTCATACAAGATGAGGATGAGAGTTTAAATGAGGCATGGGATAGGTTCAAAGACCTCCGAAGGTCGTGTCCGCACCATGGGTATAGTCAATGGATGTTGATGCAAAGTTTCTATGATGGGTTTCTTCCAATGACTAGAGCTAGTCTTGATTCCGGAGCGGGGGGTCAACTCACCAAGCTACGGGTTGAAGATATTGAGCCCACCATAGAAGAGGTTGTGAGACATTAATCTTGGGGGAACACAAGGTCTACAAGCAAGAAGGTTAATGGTAAAGGGAAGTATGATGTGGAGGCTATGGATCATATCCATGCTAAGCTAGACACTCTAGCTAAGAAACTTGAGAAGGTGAACTTGGCATCCCCAAGCCAACCACCTTCTCAAGCTTTCTCTTGTGAAATTTGTGGAGGCACCGATCATGCACGCTCTTATTGTGGAGGATCTACGGAACATGTAGCATGGGTTGGTGCAAGGCAAGAGGGGCCTTCAAACTTCAACAACCAAGGGAGGTGGAACAACCCCTCTCAAGGATCATGGAAACACCCTCCACCACAAAATCACAACAACTACACCTCCAACTTTCGACCACCCGGTTTCAACCAACCACAACAAAGACCACCCTTTGAACCTAACCCACCAAAGCCTTCATCACTTGAGTCTACACTTCAACTTTTCCTTGCCCAACAAACAAAGACCAATGCCGATAATGATAAGAAGTTTGGAGATATTCACTCTTCCTTACAACAAATGCAAGCTCACAATAAAATGATTGAGACCCAACTTGCCCAAATTGCCCAATAAGTAAGCTATTCCACTTCTTCTTCTACTCAATTCCCAATCCAACTCGTGATTCACGAGCATGCTAAGGCCATTACTTTGCGATCCGGAGCAAACTATGAGGGGCCTAAGATGCCAAGTGGGGTGAATGAAAGCCCGAAAGTTGAGAAAAGGGGGAGTAAAGGGGAGGTTGAGAAGCTTCTTCAAGAGGTAATAGTAGAGGATGAAGGTGATGTTGTACCAAGCCAAGAGAAAGAAGTTCATAAGCAACGGAAAGAGGCTAGTCAAGCGGCACCCAAGGCTTATGTGCCTCCAGTTCCTTTTCCTCAAAGGCTATCTAAGAAGCAACTCAATGATAAATTCATGAAATTCTTAGAAGTCATGAAAGGACTTCAAGTGCACATCCCTTTTCTCCAAGCCATGTCTCAAATTCCTACTTATGCCAAGTTTCTTAAAGAGATCATCTCCAACAAGACCAAGCTCGAGGAAAGTGCCACCATTGCTTTGACCGCCGAAGTTAGTGCCGTACTTTAAAACAAGCTCCCCAAGAAGCTTGAAGATCCGGGGTCATTTTCTATTCCTTTGAAGATTGGGGACTTGGAGCCCAAGAGGGCCTTGGCGGATTTGGAGGCGAGTGTGAGTTTGATGCCCTTGTCCATTGCTAAGCAACTTAATTTTGAACTCAAGCCTACAAGGAAGGTAATTCAACTTGCCGATAGATCGGTGAAAGTTCCGGTTGGAGAGTTGGAGGATTTGCCAGTCCAAGTTGGAAGGGTCTTCATCCCTTGTGACTTTGTCGTTATGGAGATGGAGGAAGACTCCCAAGTTCCTCTTATACTTGGGAGGCTTTTCCTTTAAACGGCCGGGGTTCTTGTTGATATGAAGCGTGATGTGCTTACATTAAGGGTAGGAGATGAGAGCATGGAGTTTGGTTTCAAGCAATCGATGAAGTCTCCAATCATGGAAGAGGTGAAGAGGATAGATAGTTTTGATGAAGAGGTCTTGAGTTTGAAGGGTATGAGGGGTAAGAAGGATCCCTTGGAAGATGTACTTTTGGGAGAGGATTTGGAAGATAATGAGGAAGGTAAAAACTTCAAGCTTGTCATGGATGCCTCTCCAACCTATTGTGCTAAGGAAGAGAAGATCGAAGCCTTTGAGGTACCTTCACCTAAGGAGGAGAGTTCTAAGCCTCTTCCCAAGGTAGAGTTGAAACCCCTTCTCCCTTCTTTAAAATATGTTTTTCTTGGTGAGGGTGAGACTTACCCGGTGATAGTCAATGCTACACTTGAAGGCACTCAACTTACTCAACTTATTGATGTCCTTCAGCAACGCAGAAGTGCCATTGGGTATAGCATTGAAGATCTCAAGGGGCTAAGTCCTACCCTATGCATGAATAGAATTCATCTTGATGACGATCATGCTTCTTCTATTGAGCCTCAAAGGAGGTTGAATCCCAATATGAAGGAAGTAGTAAAAAAGGAGGTCTTGAAACTCCTTGAGGCAGGGATAATCTACCCTATCTCTGATAGTCGGTGGGTTAGTCCCGTCCATGTGGTCCCTAAAAAGGGAGGCATTACCGTCATCACCAATGAAAAGGGAGAGCAAATCTCCACTAGATCGGTGACCGGGTGGCGTATGTGCCTAGATTACCGGAGATTGAATAAAGCCACCCAGAAAGATCATTTTCCCATCCCCTTTATAGATAAAATGTTGGAAAGATTGGCGGGCTATTCCCATTTTTGTTTCCTTCATGGTTAGTCGGGGTTCTTTCAAATTCCCATCCACCCCGATGACCAAGAAAGGACTACATTCACTTGTCCATTTGGTACCTTTGCTTATCAAAGGATGCCATTTGGCTTGTGCAATGCGCCCTCTACAATCCGAAGATATATGGCCGCCATCTTTTCGGACATGTTGGAAGATACCATTGAGGTATTCATGGATGACTTCTCCGTGGTAGGTTCATCTTTTGACGATTGTCTCAAGAACTTTAAAAATGTGCTTCAAAGATGTCAAAAGATGAATCTAGTGCTTAATTGGGAGAAGTTTCACTTCATGGTTGAGGATGGCATTGTGTTGGGACACAAGATTTCCCAAAAGGGAATTGAGGTAGATAGGGCCAAGATTGAGGTCATAGAGAAGTTGCCCCCACCTACTACGGTGAAGGGAGTGCGATTTTTTTGGGTCATGCAGGTTTCTATCGCTGGTTCATAAAGGAATTCTCTAATATTGCTAGGCCTCTATCTCGCCTCTTGCAAAAAGATAAAGAGTTTATTTTTTATAATGATTGCATGAATGCTTTTGAGACTTTAAAGCATGCCCTTATTTCCGCCCCCATTGTGCAAGCTCCGGATTGGAGCTTGCCTTTTGAACTAATGTGCGATGCTAGTGGTTATGTAGTGGAAGCCATTTTAGGGAAAAGAAAAGAGGGAAAGCTTCATGTTGTTCACTATGCGAGCAAGACACTTGATTCGGCTCAAAAGAACTACGCCACAACGGAGAAAGAGTTGTTGGTGGTTGTGTTCGCTTTCGACAAGTTCCGGCCTTAGCTTGTGTGCTCAACAGTGGTAGTGTACACGGATCACTCGGCAATCAAGTATCTTATGTCCAAGAAAGATGTGAAGCCGCGGTTGATTTGTTGGATGTTGCTCCTTCAAGAATTTGACATTGAGATTAGAGACAAGAAGGGAACGGAAAACTTGGTGTCCGACCACCTTTCACGGTTGCCTTTGGTTGAAGGCTCCCCCTCTCATGAGATTCCCACTGATGATAGCTTAAAGGATGATCTCCTATACTCCATCAAAGCCCTTGATACCCCATGGTTTGGCGATATGGCGAACTACTTGGCTTGTGGGATTATTCCTTTTGAGTTTACATATCAACAAAGTAGGCGATTCCTCCATGATTCTAAGTTTTATGCGTGGGAGGACCCACTTTTGTTCAAGCGGGGGGAGGATGGTTTATATCGGAGATGCCTTCCCGATGATGAGATCGCAAGTGTTATTGAGAAATGTCATTCATCCCTTTTTGGCGGACATATGGGCGCCGACAAGACCGTTGCCAAGATCTTATCTTATGGATTGTGGTGGCCCTCAATGTTCAAGGACGTTTGGGGATTTGTGAAAGCTTGTGATAGGTGTC
The DNA here is from genome assembly GCA_947645195.1 of Patellifolia procumbens. Taxonomy (NCBI): domain Eukaryota; kingdom Viridiplantae; phylum Streptophyta; class Magnoliopsida; order Caryophyllales; family Amaranthaceae; genus Patellifolia; species Patellifolia procumbens. Next base: position 4,818,871 of record CANSGD010000016.1, read on the forward strand.
AAAAGGTCGGCAACATATCCAAGAGGCATGAATTGCCCCTCACCAACATTTTAAAATTGGAAATCTTCGACGTTTGGGGGGTAGATTTCATGGGACCTTTCCCTTATTCATTTGGTAACTCCTACATTTTAGTGGCGGTTGACTATGTCTCCAAATGGGTTTGAAGCAATCGCCTCTCCTACAAATGATGCTAAGGTAGTTAAGAAGCTCTTCAAGTCCGTGATACTTCCTAGGTTTGGGGTTCCGAGAGCCGTGATTAGTGATAGGGGGTCCCATTTCATCAAAAAGAGTTTCTAAGCACTCCGCTCCAAATATGGGGTGCATCATAAAATGGGGCTCTCCTATCATCCACAATGTAGCGGCCAAACGGAAGTGTCAAATAGGGAGGTGAAGCTCATCTTGGAGAAAATCGTGAACCGATCTCGCAATGATGGGTCATTAAAGCTCGATAATGCTTTATGGGCTTATAGGACAGCTTTTAAGACACCAATTGGCACAACCCCCTACAAGCTTGTGTATGGCAAATCATGCCACTTGCCAGTTGAGTTAGAGCACAAAGCATATTGGGCCATCAAGCTTTTGAACTTTGATCTCAAGTCATCCGGGGAAAGAAGAGTTTTGGATGTACATGACCTCGAAGAGCTTAGACGGGATGCCTATGAAAATGCTAGGATCTACAAGGAGAGAACTAAGGCATGGCATGATCGACGGATAATGAAGAGAGAGTTCAAGGTAGGAGATAAGGTCCTTCTCTTCAACTCTAGGCTAAGACTCTTTTCGGGGAAACTTAAGTCTAGGTGGAGTGGATCGTTTGAAGTAAAAACAGTGTTCCCGCATGGAGTGCTGGAAGTGTGGAGCGAAGAAAAAGGGAGGTTCAAAGTAAATGGGCAAAGACTCAAGGTATACCACGACAGAACCCAAATTGAGCACATTTGTCACATTACTTTGGATGACTACCCCCTTCCCCTATGAGAATTTTAATCTAGGGAGGTCAAGCTAATGACTTTAAAGAAGCGCTTACGGGAGGCGACCCGGGTTTTTAGTTTATAGAAAAAGAAAGTAAAACAAAATGAGAAAAAGAACGAAAAAAAAAGAGGAAGAAAAGAAAAATACCAAAGAAGGAAAAAAGATATGAGAAAAATAAAAAAAAGAGGAGTGAATAAGAGGTTTTAGATGAGAGAAATTAGAGGAAGAGTGAAAAAGATGAAAAAAGGCTAAGTATAGGAGAAGGAGGAGGAGCGACCCCCAAGGAGCCTAAGGAAGGGTGCTCCCCACTTGGAGCGGGCGCTCCTTTGAAAGTGGAGCGGCCCCTCCATTCGTGCAAAAAAGAAGGCAGCTTGGCAGTAACCTGGAGCGTGTAGGGAGCATTCCAGGAGCGCCCCGCTCCAGGCTTGGAGCGGGCGCTCCCTTTTGACTGGAGCGGGCGCTCCAGCTGCCAGCATGCGGTCTTCGTTTTTTTTTAAAACTTTCACGTGTTTTTTTATTAACCCCCTCCAATCCGTCCACTTCCCTTTCACTCATCCTCACATCACCCTCATCCTTTCACTCTCATTCACTCATTCAACTCTTTCAAACCCCCTTTCTCTCTCTATACTCCATTAAAACCCAACCTTCCATATCTCCTTATTTTTCTCAATATTTTCACTCACTTCCTTCACAAAACCTTCATCTTTTCTCCTCCTCTACACAAAGAACCCACTTTCGTCAAAAAGCCCCAAATTCGAAAATTCATCATCACCTAAAGGTTTAAGTTTGGGGGAAATTTCTTGAAGGAAAAGGTTAAGGAACACGGTTGAAGCTTGAAGTCACCTACATTGTTCGCAATTGTGGAATTTCTTCACCCCTCTTAAAGAGGGAGGTAAAACCCTAACCCTAACTTTCATTTTTCTTCTAGATTTGGACTAGGAATGTGAATATATGATGATTGTGGTGCTTCTTGTTGACTTAGCTGGTAGATCTAGATAGATTTTGATTTTTATTTGATTTTTGGATTTTTTGTGTGATTTCTTTCATCCTTTTCTTTTTAGTTGCACACTCCTTTTAGCCTAATTTTTCCTAGTTTCTTTTGTTTTTAATTTTTCTAGTTTCTTTTCTTTTTGTCCTTAATTTTTACTTTGATTTTTGTCTTAGTCGGTGCCCTTAAGTTCTTGCTTATTTGTTGGGTTGAGCTCGTGGTCTTTCGATTTCTCAAAATCATCACTTAGTTGAGTTATTCTCTGTAAACTCCAATCATGTTTCGTTTACGCAAAAAAAGTAAAAAAGACCAGGGCTTCTCTTCCAAAAGAACCAAAAGGGCACCCTTCCGGCCCTAAAGTTCGTCAACCCCGAACATAAACGTTGGTATGACGAACTTAAGCACCGAAAGATTAAAGCTTCAAAGTTTTTCCATGGTGACACCCTTGAAAGTCTAGGGATAGTGAGTGATGTAAGGCGTGCCTTGTTTGTTTTAGGAATGGAACGCTTTTACACATTTAGCGATTTGACGTATGAGCGTCTCATCTTGGAATTCTTAGCCTCTCTCGAGAGACGTGAGGTTGAGGGACATGAGGGGGAGTATGAAATCTCCTTCCAATTGTTCAATCAAACCCAATGCATCTCTTTGGCGAGGCTTAATCAAATTTTCCAAAGTGATGCCTCAAACGCCATTCGCAATCTCGAGACTTTGCAATATCCCGTCTTCTATCAAAGGGACGTATTTTGGTGTGACATTGTCGGATACGCCCCCTTTGATCCAAACGGGTTACTCCTCTCACATGCATTCCCCCATCGTGAGATACATTCATCGCCTCTTGGTTACCGCCATTTTTTCAAAGAAGGAACCAAGTAAGGTAGCCTCGGAGGAGGTGAGTGCACTCTTCATTGCCTCCCATCACCCTAATGACATTGGGGGCAAGTTCAATTTCGGATTTCTATTTCTCCAACAGTGTCTTGCTATACGCTGTGGGGAACTATTCAAATCCGATATTCATTGTGGGGGGATGGTTACTATCATTGCTTCCGCTCTTGGGTTTGGGGAGCAACTCTCTTTGTTGACTCCAGTTGATGAGAACCCCTTCCTTGATTTGAATTATATTAGAGCTGCCGGGTGGATTGATTTTACCCCAGACCCCGCGCGGTTTGTTTGGAAGGTAAGGGGTCGTCATCATTGTTACCTACCAAACCCGGAAGTGACCGGCTTTGATCGCGACGGGGAGGATGCTGATATTTTTCTCATCCCTTTTCAGCCCCCCGTCGGGGAAGCCCAGGCCGCATGCATCGACTTAGCTCCTACTCTCCATCAGGAGGAGCCGAGTTCCGACCGTCGATCCTCAGTGTCGTCCTGCTCTTTTGACTATGAGGGGGCCTATTACAGTCTTGCTTTAACCAAGATCGTATGATGAATACGATCCAAGTCATGAGAGAGGACTTGAGTGGTATGATGGTACAAACTAATACAATGTACCATCACCACGTGGAGAGTGGAAATGTTGACCCCTATGTCAACTTTCCAAATTGGCCTCCTCAACATGGGCCGGTACCGGGATGGAATGAACGCCAACCCACGTACCCGTATTGGCCCCACCGTGACCCACCCTATGATTGGCGAGCACCCGGGGGTTCCAACCCCATGGGTGATCCCGCCTATCCCCACCCCTACGGCGCTTGGCCGCCGGGCTACACGGGCGGTTGGGAGCCTCATGGCCCCGCCCCCTTAGCTTTCTATGGCTCGAAGCCGCGCCCTCCCCCTTCGGGAGACATGCCACCACCTCCCCCTTCGGGAGAAGGTCCATCTCACATGGACGAGGACTAGTTCCTCTTGCCCCGCTCCCCCTTTACTTGTTTTGCATGATTGCACCGAGGACGGTGCCTTGATTGTTTGGGGGGTGTTTATATTTGATTATGCTCGCGGGATGTGGCTTCTTTTTGAGGGTTTGGGGTGTCTTTTTGGGTACGCGTGTTAGAGAGGATGCATTGGTAGGTCGGGTTTACAGGCCGGGGAATGATAGGAGAGTGTGCTTTATTGATCATTGCCTTGAGGATTTTGATGAAAAGGACCATGGTTGACTGTTTTTCCTTGTATATTACTTGTATATGACTTCCTCCTTTTTCTACCCTTTTTGTTTCTTTGTATATATATTTTTGCTTTGCTTTTCTTTTTATTTTCTTCTTCTCTTCTTTAGGTCTTAGACTTGCATGTAGTATAGTTGCATATCAAGATAGTTTTGCATGTAGCTTATGAATTGCATACAGGATTTGTCTTTGATAGTTTGCATGTAAGTTTTTAAATTTTTTTCAAAAACATCAAAAAGATTTTTGCATCACCTAATTAAGGAATGACTCTATGTTTTGAATTTAGAGGTTAGAGGTTGGGAACTTGACTTTTGAGTAGGGGTGAATTAGCTTGAGTGTCTTATGTGCTCATTAGGAGTATTAGGGGTGCTTTAAGCTTGGATGCCTAGGTCTTGGTACGAATAGACCCCTCGATTGTCCGAGACTCGCCTTTAGCGTGAATTCGTGTCTCTATTTCCCTTTAAAAAGTCTTTACTCTCTCCTTTAACCTTGGATAGGCCCTTTAGCGACCTTGAGAACCCTTGTAGCTCAATAAAATGCAAGGCTAGTACCATTTTAAAAAAAGAGGAAACAAAAACAAAAACACATAAAAATTGAAATAAATGAAAAGAAAAAAGAGCCCTTTTGGCCAATTGGATCCAATAAGTGGTGCATAAGAGCCCACAAGGCTAGTAGCCTATAGTTATAAAAAAATCATGCTTTGGCCCTTAGAGATGCTCCAATGCCTTTGGTATGAGCTACCTTACCCTCTTATCGCGTCTCATACCGAGTGCTCGGTACCGTACTTCAGAAACATGACTAACAAGTAAGAGGTAGACCGCGTGAAGAGGTAGTCTAGGGCCCTTGCAATCAAAAAAAGAAGTTAACTAGTGAATAAATATGCTAGCTTGGGGGATCTTGTGAGCTTGTGGGGCGTGATTGGTACAAGGTTGAGCGAGTTTTTCCATTTTGTAGGGAAAGGTTTCACTTAGGATCAATGAGGGCTTGTGTGATAGTTGAGGGACCTCTAGGACGATCATTTTCTTTGCACACTAGCTTAGACCACTCCTTTGACCCCTAACTTGTGGATAAGGAAGGACGGCTATAAGCTTCGAAAGTTGGTCGGATCTCCCATTGCCTTGACACCTCTATTAGGACGAGGACCTTGATTTCGTGATTCCCTTTTTAGTTTTTATTATTGCATTGGTTTCCTTGAGATTGTTAATTGCTTGAGGACAAGCAATTGGCAAGCTTGGGGGAATTTGATAAGTGGACTTGAGGTTCACTTATTTGCATTTAGTTTTAGGGCATTTAGATGCATTTCCTTCCCTTTTTCATCATTTCTTATAATCTCATGCTTAGCATTTAGTTTTAGTTCATTTGCATATATTTAGGTTGAATATAGGTCATTTTATTTGCATATGCATCCCCCCTCCCCCATCTAATATTTTCTTGGAGTGTTTTGAAGATAGACAAGCAAGGAAGAGGCTCCAGACAGGGGAGCGGGCACTCCATAAGTCAAGAAACGAAGACAAGATGACAGTGGCTTGAAGCGACCCTATAGCGTTCCAGGAGCGGGCGCTCCATATTGCAAGGAGCGGACGCTCCATGGCCCAGTCTCCTTATTTTTGTTTCGTCTTTTATAGTTTTGCCCTTATTTCTACGGGGTATAAAACCAATTTTGTAATAATCCTAATACAATGCTTTTAATTTTCAGAGATTAATTGGTTTAATTAGAGAGAGTTTGAGAGAGAGAAGTAGAAGTTAGAGAGATAAAGTAGATCTTGAATTTGACAATTGAAGCTTTGAAGCTATTTCAATGGAGTTTGGCAATTAATTTTCATCAATTTTTGAGTATTTCATCTTAATGATCTCTTTATTTGCTTTATTACTTGCTTTATTTTGTTTTAGCATTTGATTAGTAGTGATTAGTTGATGATTAGCTTATTTATGTTGAAAATCACCATTGTTGAATCACACATGTTGTTTGAAGCTTTTTATTTTACCTTTTTTATTACTAGAGAGTAGTTCTTTAGCTAGGGGAAGGGGATGACCTAGGTGATCATTAGTTGACCTTAAAAGTCAAGCTTGGGGGTTAGACTTAGGTGAAATTAGGTTGTCTAGCCTATTTATTTGCTTGTTAATTGCTTGATCACCATTTGAACTTGATTTGGGGATCAAAAGTGAAGGATTGAGAGATGAAGTTTTTGATAGACCTTAGGCTAGTCAGATGTTGACTTCACCATGAGAATAGGTGATTGGCTTCCTAGGACCTTAATTGAATCGCTATGAGTTGTGGAAATACTTGATTGATTGATTTTACCATGAGAATAGGTAAAATTGGTTGATTAAGTCCTCCTAATTAGCTCGAAAGAGTAATTAGGAAACATATGAGTGACTTAGTCCCTTAGTTGGCCCTAATGAATCCTTTTGGCTTGACAAATTAGGTTATCTAATGGTTAACTAGTGATTCCCCTACCCCTAGTGCCTTTTATTATTATAGTTTAAACCAATCATTTAGTTTAATTGTTAGCTAATTCGTTCACTATTTCTTAGTTAATCATTAATCTCAAAAACCCTCAAAAATAGACTTAGCTTGCTAAATCGCTTTCAAACTTTGACTAATCATTGCTTCCTCGTGGATTCGACCCTTTCTTACCCTATATTAGGCTAAGTTAGGTTAATAATTTGGCACGTGCAACGACCGTGTCAACCATCCATCGCAGGATGAAATGCAGTACACATCTTCAACGTTGTTCCCAGATTCAACTGAACTTTCAGCTAACACTTCGAGAGAAATCTCGAATCACGATCGAAAATAATAGCCTTCGGAACACCATGGAGTCACACAACGTGCTTAACGTATGTATTTGCAAGTTTCTTCTTCTTCCACGTCTCATTGATCGGAATGAATACAGTAGATTTCGTTAATTGGTCCACGATAACCAAAATAGTGTCATTGCCACTTTTCGTCTTTGGAAATGCTATCACAAAATCCATAGATTTCGAATCCCAATTCCATCTAGGGACTTCTAATGATTGGACCTTTCCAATTGGTATCTTATGGTCTATCTTTACTTTCTGGCATGTCAGACAATAAGACACGAACTCGGCGACTTATCGCTTCATATTCGGCCACCAATAAATCTCCTTGAGATCCTTATACAACTTATCACCCCCAGGGTGCACAGTATACTGAGTATTGTGACCTTCCTCCATAAGATTCTTCCTAAGCTCTTCAAACTTCTATCTTATACATCACCTTCCCTTAAATCCTTCAATCCTCATGGATCTTAAAATCCACTTCCTTCCCCTGTTTTATTTTCTCCTTAATCTTATTAAGGTGCTCATCTCCAACTTGACTCTCCATAATCTCATTGAAAATTGACGATCCCAACGACAAAGCACTTAATCTTGCTTTCATTTCTCTAGGATCAAAAATTTCAAGGCTAAGCCGTTGCATATCTCGATATAATTCATCAGGAACCACTAACGAATTCACACTATTGCTAGCCTTCCTACTCATTGGATCAATGACAACATTCGCCTTCCCTTCATGGTACTGTATATCTAAGTCATAATCCTTAATCAACTCTAACCATCTCCTCTTCTCATATTGAGATCCTTCTGAGTAAAAATTTACTTCAACTTCTTCTGATCGGGGAAGATCTTAAAAGACTCTTCATATAGGTAATGTCTCCAAATTTCGAGTGCAAACACAATGGTGCCTAACTCTACGTCATAGGTAGGTTAATTAGACTCATACAGCTTCAACTGACGCGATGTATACGCGATCACCTTCCCATTATGTTGTAGACTACACCCCAAACCATTCTTCGAAGCATCACTATACACCTCGAATCCATCATTTCCATCGGGCAGAGTTAAATTGGTGCAAAGGTTAAACAATCTTTCAAAATGTAAATAAAAGCTTCCTCATACTTCTCATTCCACTCAAACTTCGATTCCTTTTTCATCAAGCTACTAATAGGTTTCGCTATCCTCGAGAAATCTTTCATTAGTCTCTTATAATATCCAGCTAATCCCATAAAACTCCTTATATCAGACACATTCTTTGGTCTAGGCCACTCACTAACAGCTTGTATCCTCGCGAGATCCACAGAAACTCCTTTCTTAGATACATAATAACCTAAAAACGCTACTTTCTCCAAACAGAACTTACACTTAGAGAAGTTTGCATACAATTTGTTTCTCCGAAGCGTCTCCAAAACCATCCCCAAATGCCTATCATGTTCTTCCTCGATCCTTGAGTAGATCAAAATATCGTCGATGCATACCACAACAAACTTATCTATGAACTCATGGAAAATCATATTCATCAAGTGCATAAACATTGTCGGTACATTGGTCAACTCAAACGGCATCACAGTACTCATAGTGACCATATCTCATCTTACAAGTGGTCTAAAATATATCCTTATTGGCTACCTTCAGTTGGTGATACCCCAAACACAAATCAATCTTCGAAAACAAACTACCTTCGATCCATTCAACTGATCGAAAAGGTAATCTATCCTAGGTAAAGTATAGTTATTCTTAATCATTACATTGTTCAACTCACGGTAATCAATACACAACCTCATACTTCCATCTTTCTTCTGCACAAATAGCACTGGTGCTCCCCTATGTGACGTAGTAGGCCTAATATAACCCTTCTCTAGTAATTTTGCAACTGAGTCTTCCACTCGCTGATCTCATGAGGTACCATTTTATACGGTGCTTTAGAAATAGTTGCAGTATCAGGAACTAAATCTATGGTAAACTAAACGGCTCTCTTAGCGACGTCCCATAAATCTCATTTCAAAACACATTTAAGAACTCGTTCACAACCGGTACATCCTTAATCCTTGTTTCAACTTCTGTACTTACATCACAGACAATACAAAAGAACAACTCACAACCTTTTCATATCAACTTTTAGCTTGCATAGCATAAATAATCCCAAAAGTCTTAGGTTTCCAAAAACGTCGGTATGGAATGAATTTTCCTTAAGAAATCTACAGAACTAGCTTCCGAGATTCACAATCGATCTTTTCTCTAAAGGAACCTAACTAGATCATTCCCAAAATAACGCCTAGGTCTCCGAAATTGAACTCTATGAGATTAGAGGGAAAAACACACTCTCCTATCTTCAAAAATAAATCTCTAAACAACTTAGTACACCTAATAACTTCTCTAGTGGGTATACTAATAGGTAAGTCAACGACCTCAAAGTCCACAAGGCCTAAACTCTTAATAACTAACAAAGAAATAAAATAATAGGTCACTCCAGAATCAAACAATGCTTTAATTATAATGGAGTTTATAGAAAAAGTACTAGAAACTACATCAGCGGACTTTTCAGCTTCATTACGACTCATCATGAATAGCTTACCCGGAGCTTTTCTTTGGTTGTTGTTGTTGTTGTTGTTCCCATTATCAGGCTTTGCGCAACTCCTTTAACCATTTTGTGTCCCCATAGGCTTTGGTCCTTAGTCGTTCGCTTGGTTGAACCCAAATGTCACTTGACCATTATTCCTATTAGATCCCAGGCCATTTCTACTATGTAAATTCCTATTTCCGTTTCTATTCCTCTTGATTTTTCCGTGACTTCCACCTGTATGGAAATCCTTTCGCCCATAAAAAATGTACAGGGATGTGAAGGTCTCACCACCTAATCCTAATTGGATCTTTTCAGTTAAACCTTGCCTAAACCTCTGAGCCTTCAACTCCTCAGTCGCTACTTCCTCAGGTGCAAATGAAGACAAGGCAATAAACTTGATGGCATATTTAGAAATGGACATACTCCCCATTTTAAGGTTTATGAATTCGCGGGCCTTTTCCTTCCTCATAAAAGCAGGGTAAAACTTTCCAGTCAAGGCCGTGGTGAAGAGTCCCAATTAAAACCTACTCCGACACTAATCCTAGTCCCATTTTCCTTCCACCATAAATCATCCTTATCCTTTAGATACATTACGGCTTGATCAACCTTCATTGCTGCAGGACAAATAACAACCTCAAATATTTTATCAAATTCCCTACTCTAGCTCTCTAGGAACGTAGGGTCAGATTGTCCCCTAAAGTGCGGTGGTTTAACCATAGCCAGTTTCTCGAACATCTTTCCTGCAGTATCAGGATGTTTGGTTCTATCCTGAGTTAGTCTCTCTGCCAAAAGGCGAAGAGAAGACGATAGGGCGACATCATGGCTGGCGATTCCACTACGCGACTTGAAATAAACATACGTCTACTTTAAGTTTCGATTCACAACTACTTGCCATTGTACGAAGGCGTCAAATTGATTTGACCATACAAGATCGCCTCTGGAAAATAAAATCGGTGGTATTCAATTGGAACAAGTCCAAGGATAGACAATTACGGCATTCACTTGCATAATCATTCACGTTGACAATCACACAAGGATGAAATAATCATTCACAGGAACTAAAATAAATAAATAAAATGATTTCCATTCACGTACTAAAATAAATATTGCCCAACTCGTATAACTATAGGATTATTTTAATTCCTCCAAAAATAGTGACAATAATATTTCTTCAATCCAAAAGAAGAACTCACTAACTTTTTCCTCAATATGAAAGGTACTAAAGAATAACTAGTGTAGCTTAGATCAACAAAACTAATCTCAAAATAAAATAAATAAATAGTACTCAATGAGTAACATCATCGTTCTTATCCTTATTCTCCTTGTACTTCTTCGGAGTAAGAAATCTCATCCTCGAAATCTTCGATGCCCTCAATGACACAGTGATAATTTGGCTCTTTGGCCCTATTCGACCTCTTAGCTCTTTTAGGTGAAGGTTCATCAAGATCCTCGAATTCTTCATCACTCTCAGTGTCACTATCCATCATAATTCTCATACAAGCAGCATATATATCCTTTTGGGTTTGTCCTCTAGCGTGGTCAAACTCTCGAATCAACTCGTCATCACTATCAACACCTATCCTCAAAATATAACACAACCCAATATCTAAACTGGTATAATCCTCGAAATCTCAATGTCAGATTCTATTTCAGAATTGTCATCACTAAGTATAATAGGGTTGTAGTAGCTTCCCACTTAGTCAGCTTCACTATCCGTCATGCCTAATGGTCCATCTACCGTTGAAGATGACATATACAATGAACAATGCTCTCACTTACCATACATCCCCAACAATAATAAACGAATAAATAATTTAAAGGCATGAATAAAACTGTAAAAATCTGTATTTTAAAGGTTGTTTAATTATGTGTTAAACAAAATTTTATGGATTAAAATTATTCTTAAGTGTGGAGGAGATTAACTTTCGGGATATGGAAATAAAATTCGAATAGTAAATAAATTGGGCTATTAGTAATATTTTGTAAAATTTTTATTCAAGTGTAAATACAAAAAACATATGTAAAGAGGAAAAGAAAGAATATGGAAATGAATAAAAAGGAAAAGAGATTAGAAGAAGAAAAAAAAGAGTAAGGAAAAAAATTAGAATAAGAAAGGAACAACAGGGATAGAAGTCAGGAAAAGAAAGGAAGGAAAAGAAAAGGAAGGAGAGGATAGAAAAGGAAGGTTGCAGAGTAACCCTTTGGTGTTTTCCGGTGAGTATCCAACAATGAATTTGGGGAAAATGTTCAGTTAAATGTAAGCAACAAAACTCCTAAACTAATTTCTGATTTAGGTTAGTAAGTTTCAAATCCTAAATTTTCCCTTAATTGTTTATGCATGTTGAGTTTGAGGAAGAAGATGACAATAGAGTATTGAAAGAGATTGGGATTGAGTAATGGAGTACTTAAGAAAGCTTGGAATAATGAATTCGGGCCAGATCAAGGTATTGGAGTATTATCTTTTTATTAAGTTCATTTAAGTATTTGATCCTTTGAGCTAAGTGAAATTTGGTACTCAAATCGAAGTTGGTAAGTTGTTAAGTTATTGTTCGTAGTTGTAACCTAAATGCATGGAGATAATTTAAATTTGAAAGTGTTAACTCTTAATTTCCTGTAAGAATTTGGACCACTTTCATAAAAACCTGTTTTTCGACATCTTTTGGTCATTTTTAGCCAAAATGCTATTTCACAAATATTATTTGTATCAAAATTTTACTCAAGTTAGGCTCAATAAACGTCTGAAGGAGTTGTTATGAGGGAGTCAATATCATTTGAAGTTTCTGCTAAATTTGAAATATTGTTAGGGTGAATTTTCAAATTATTTATAGCAATATTTTGCAAAGTTTTTGAGGGAAATAATTATAAAAGAAGGGGTGAGGCAAGAGGATTACTCGACTTGGTCACAATGTTCATTATTCGATTTCACAAGAATCAAAGTCGATAAACCATACCTTGGTCGAAAAAGTCGGTGGAGGTTCCTCGAAACGCTCGCAGACAAAGAAGCAACATGCAAGAAGGTGAAGAGCTTTCTAGAGAGAGAAAATAGAGAGAGAAGTTGTGAATGAATTAATGAAACAACTGTGAAGTTATTTATATCTCACCTACCCTTTGAAAGGACATGAACGATGAATCGACTAATGTGAAACGTTGAATAACATGGGAGTTCGTGTAGTGTATTTATGACGATTATACATACGTCGTATATACACGTGGATCGTATAAATATTGGTCAAAGTTATATAGTTGACTTAATGAGATACTATCGTATGAAAGATTGACTCATGAAAGCCCAATTAAGATGATTAATTGACCAACCATAACCACTTCAAATTATTTAAGAACATCCACCCTTCCCTAACCGGGGCTACGTCGAATAATTTAGGCATATCATCTGCTGGAGGTCCATCTATTTCCATTGATCCTCAATCAAAGAACATGGTTGCTTCCATTCGAAGACATGTTATGAATTCCCTTAAGTCCATTGAGTCCTTTGAATGTGTCCTTAGCTTAGTTAATTAATTTTAGCTCAGATACTATCTTTATTTGCTTTATGAGAGTCCTAGGAAGGTCATATGTACTCTTAGTTAATTTTTAATGTCATGTTAGATTAACTAGGTTAGCATTAGTTTCTTTTTATTTCCCTAAAGTCCGAAAATGACTATGTAAACTAAGTAGTTGAGTTTTATTTTCTTTTATAGTTAATTAGAGAGTCAAATATGATGTATCTAACTACCTATGGACGTGTAAACAAGGCTACAGGCAAGGGAGAGGCATGGAGAAGAAGGAATGAACCTAGACATGGCTCCACAATGAACCTAGACATGTAGGAATGAGTCTACCACAAACTCCTACAATCTAGCCGTGCAAGTATGTATGTGGCATGCCATTTTGAAAGCATGGCTGAAGTTGGAGAGGTTGTTACAATCTCCTCCTTATTCTTAGCCGTCCACGCAAGCACCCACCAAGGAATTAGTCAAGTACATCAAGCCCTCAACAAACTTTGAATGAGTCTCCCCTTTTCAAGGGAAGTTGAGGAATACATGGAGATCGCCCCTCTTTGAAGCTCCAACGGCACTCTACACGCTCTAGGCCATAACTACACTTCTTATGACATGATTCCATGATCTTAGATAGTGGAAGTAGTGGAGGTTAATTTATTTTTATTAGATTTTGTTTTAATTTCCGAAAATAGGACATAAGGACATGTATAAATAGGTTGATCTTAATGAAAAAGGACATGACTTTTAATCTCAAAAAATGTGAGTTTTATTATTGCTTTGATTAATACTCTGATTAAAGTGCCTAATTCTTTAGCTTTAATTAAGTGGTGTTCTTAGGAACCTTATTTCTACTTAGTGGTGCATCTGTATCTAAGTTGATTTTTTATATTTATTTTTGGCAAATAATAGTTCTAAGTTGATTTAAGATAAGCTAAATCAATATATTACTTCTTATATCTCGATTATTATATAGTTTAAATATAACATCTGGTTTCAGCGCCAAACACATACCCTAAACACAATGCTAGAATCAAGCCAAATTCCTCAAAATTGGCAAGAAATCCTTCGAACTATGGAGGAAGAGAAACGTGAGAATGAGGCTAGAATGGCCTTAATGCAAGATCAACTTAGACAAATGTCTTTGAGGCTTACGAAACAAAGAGGAGATGAACCTTTTGAGGATTCCGATAGAGAGAGTGATGAGACTTATTAACCTCCTCATAACAATAACCTTCCCCCACGAAATTTTAGTGACATTAAGGTAAATATCCCTTATTATGATGGTAGACTTGATGCAGATGAGTTTGTTAAATGGTTAAGGAACGTTGAGATGGTATTTGATTACAAACAAATTCCAGAAGATCAGAGAGTTAAGCTTGTAGCTATTAAGCTACGAAAATATGCCTCAACTTGATGGGCTAGTGTATGCACCAAGAGGGAGAGACAAGGGAAAGAGAAGGTCAAGACATGGGTAAAGATGAAGAAACTTCTTGAACAAAAGTTTCTTCCTACTTACTATATCTAAGAAAACGTTTCCAAGTTCCATCATCTACAACAAGGTTCGAAATCAGTGGAGGACTATGCTAGAGAGTTCAAATCCTACCTCATGAAATGTGAAGTTCAAGAGGATGAGCCTCAAACATTGGTAAGGTTTATCAGTGGTTTGGATCTTAAGATTTCTAATGTTGTAGAATTGCATCCTTTTTCCACTTTAGAAGAGTTGATCATCCTAGCTCACAAAATCGAAAAACAACAAAAGACCAAAGGTAAAATGAAGGCCTCACGTCCCTTTACGAGATCTACTCCTTATCAAAATCCAATCCCAACCCCTTCTAAGCTACTCAACCCTCTGTTCCAAAACCCCCAAACACTACTTCTACTTTTACCCTAAATCATGCCCCTAGAAGGTGTTTTAGGTGCCAAGGGTTAGGACACATTGCTTCTGAATGTCCTAACAAGAAGGTAGTGAGTCTTATGGAGTTTGAAGCCCTAAAAGAGGAGGACGAGGAAGAAATAGAGACGTCCAAAGAGGAGGATAATGGAGATGAGATTAGAAGGAGAATGCTTGGTGGTTAGAAGAGATTTGAGTGGCGTGATAGACCATGAGAAATCACAACAAAGAGAGGCCATTTCCATACCAGATGTACTATTGAGAACAAGGTTTGTACCTTGATCATTGATGGAGGAAGTTACACTAATGTGATGTCTCAAACAATGGTCTACAAGTTAAAGCTCTCTATAACACTACATCCTAATCCATATGTGATCCAATGGCTCAATCAAGGCAAAGGTATCTAAGTTACTCATCGTCTACTATTGTCTTTCAGTATTGGCAGTAACTATAAAGAAGAGATATGGTGTGATGTGATTCATATGGATACATGTCATGTTTTGTCAGGTAGACCATAATTATTTGATAGGAGAGTCATTTATGATGGTTACAAAAACACTTATTCATTCAAGAAAGATGGCAAGAAACACTACAACAAATCTCTTTCTCAGTGGAAATTGTTTAGTGGCATTTTAATAAATGTCACCATATATATCCTTTAAGCGGCATTTTTAGCGGCATTTAACTTAAATGCCAGGCAAACACCCAATTTTAGTTTGGCGCTTCAACCTTAACATGTGGCGCCTAAGTTTGGGACAAAACAAAAAAATATCATCCCAAAACTCTCAAAATAAATTGAAAACACACTTAACTCCAAACACCCCCTCTCTCCTCTTCGGCTCTTCGCCTCCCTTATACGGCTGAAACCGTCACTCCTCTTCATCTCTGCGACGCAACAAAGAATCAGCTAGGTCACTCCTCTTCATCTCTGCGACGTAACAAAGAAGCAGTTGGGTCACTCCTCCTCTCTGCAACGCGAGAAGCAGCTGGGATTCATTAGCGAAATTCTTGAGGGTCTGCAATTTTGGGTTTGGTAAGTGTTGATAGATTTTTGTCTCAACAAGTTTTTGACGACCACAATGGGAGCGAGAAGAGCCATGAAAGTCAATCTTGGAGCATTAAAGTACATGGTTTGTTATTTTCCCACGTTATATCATTGATACTGGAAGCGAGAGGAGCCATGGAAGTTGATCTTGGAGTATCAAAGTACATAGTTTGTCATATTCCCAAGTTGTATCATTAACAAGGGAGAGGCACCCCTTTTTGCTCCTATAAGTGACACACTGTGGGGCACCCTTTTTGGTTTTATAGTACGTCCATCATTGCCGCATAAAACGACGCAACCTCCTTAGGATCTCATAATCTCAAACTTAGAACTGAGCCTCTTAGAAGCTTAGAATCTCAAGAGAGACATGGATCTCCAATTCTCAAAGTCAAGATGAGACTCTATAAGTGTTATTATTATTGCCTTCATCAAAGAATTAAGGTCGTGAAACAATCATTAGAATCTAGAGGCCTCCATTGAGCAAGTTAGTAGGCTCCACAACCACCCGTATGTCCGGTCTTTGATTAATTTTTATGACTATTTATATGAATCAAGTACATCAGGGATTGGTAAGGAGACTCTGTTATGAATATCTTGACATGGAGGAGTAATAATTTGTGTAGTTTCATGCCATCAACCATAAAGATTAGGGGGGCATTTGTTACCACCAAATTTTAAATCCCAAGAGTTGATTGGAAGTTATAAGAAGCATTTTCAAATGGAGCGGAGTTTACTATATTAGTGGTTGGTTAATTAACCTCCCATGATGTTCAAGATAAGAAATCATAATGTCCAAGATAACCACCCATGATTTTTACATAACACCATATAATGTAAACATAACTTTCATTCCTTCCATCTATAAATTGAAGACTAATGAGAAAAAGAAAATCGGATCAAACCCATCGATCGAAATGATATATCTCTTACATTAGTTTATCGTAGCATAGCCTAGCCTACTTTTAATGTATAATTTCACGTAGACTTCGTCTTATCCTAGTTATGTATTTTTAGAACCTTATGATCTTGTTTCATGTTGTAATAGAGGTATTTTGTTACCAAGTAAGGGTTGGTCTAGTAGAAAGGAGTGAGTCTTCTAACCTTAAAGTTGGGGGTTTAATCTCCACTATGGGCACTTTGAGAGTAGGATTTCCTACATCAGTCCCCCTCTCTCAAAGTACCTGGCCCATTAAGACCCGAGTGGGGTCCGCCCAGGCCACTTCTTATTACCAAAAAGAAATAAAAAATAGAGGTATTTTTAACAGTTTAATCTTGACATGTATTTCTTTGTCACAATATTGTGCGGTCCATACCTTAGATTGTAATAGATACAATATCTCATCTACTCATGGCTATACGTAGGGGTTACAATGAGCCTGTCCTGTTCGCGAAGAGTTCGGGCTCAATTCGGTCAAAGCTCGACTCGTAGAAGGCCGACTCAAAATCGGGCTGGACTCGAAAGATTAACGAGCCCAGCTGAGCTAGGCTAGGCTCGGCTCGAAAGCTCGTGAACAGGCTCAACGAACTTTTTATCCTAAAAAAAGCACATTTAAAAAAAAAAAAACTATTTCCTACAATAAAAAAAACTTCTTTTAAAAAATGGTTCAAAACCAAGCCAACAATAACCGAGCCGAGCCGAGCTCGAGCTCCAACAATATTTCACGAGCTCGAGCCGAGCTCTAGATTTCCAAGCTCGCCAAGCTCAATAGCCGAGCCGAGCCCAATCAAAAACTATACAAGCCGAGCCGAGCCCATGGGTGTTCGGTCTCGGTTCGTGGGAGAATCACCCCACTTATACCTCTTCAAGCATATGACACGCACGTTAACGATCGAGGAACCCTTATTTACAAGGACCAGCATCCCCGAGGAGAGTAGATCACCACCTCCCCGATACTTTAGATCATCTGCAACGGGGCGTCAGTTGCTTGTTTACAGATTTTTGTTCTAACAAATTATTAATATAGTCTTGTCCTAAGATTAATCGACAATTTTTACCCCAATGAATGGATAGATTTTTGTCACAACAAAATAGAATGATTTGTTTTGTGTTATTTATATATTCACACCAAGGGATATTAGTTTTCTCGAAGTTGTAATATATAGATACTAGAGGAATGGCGTAGACCTATAAATGAGTTCTTAGGTTAAAAGTTATTACAAATAGCACTGTAGCACTTGGATTGATTCCTTCCATAATAATGATAAGTAATCTGAATCTCTAACACAACCAATTAATGCCTTACGCGGTGAACTCATAACACTTGACCAGAATACATCTATCAAATGAAAATGAGAGTACATTAAGCCTAACGCTTTATATACTTCCTCTGTTTTTTAATACTTGCACCATTTCCCATTTTTGGAAGTTACAAAATACTTGCACCATTTCCTTTTTTGGCAACCAATTCTCTCTATCTCTCTCCTATCACATGGGTCCACTTTTTCTTTATCTCTCCTCTCCTTAAATTTTGTGCATTAACTCAATGGTACAAGCATTAAAAAACAGAAAAAGTATAAAATTATAAAAGTCAAATCAACTGTCTTGCTAATAAAATAGAATCCATTGATTGTCTGCATGTGTCCACGTTCACTGAGCTTGAAAGCAGCTGATCAAAACCTAAATAGTCAATTGATTAGAGCACATGTGAGCGGCACATGCCAGGTATTGCCTTGCTATAATTATAAGTAATGATAACTTGGCCCATGTTTCCACATTTATTACATTCGATTGTCTAATACTTATATGGTGCACGCAGTATCATATTAATGGTAAGTTTTCACACTTTTATTTTTACCAAATACAAGAATATATAAATAATACAAGAATATATTAGAGCTCTTTCAATGTTAGGAAAGCACTAAGGGAATGTTCTCATCGTATAATTTTAGATGAATTGAAGTGAACTGAAGTGAACTGAAGTGAACTTAATCTATTGAAGGTGAAATGAACTAAACTGAACTAAACTGATCGGAACTTTACTGAACTGAACTAAACTTATCAGAGCTGAAGTGAACTAAACTAAACTGAACTGGATTGAATTGAATTGTATTAAATATATAAATAATACTACCTCCTTCCCGTATTAGTTGCAATAATTTGACTGACATACTTGCCAATACACAACTTTGACCATTAATATATCTAATTACCAATTAGTAAAAATTATGAAAAATTGATATATCAAATTTCTACATTAAGATAAATCTAAGAATATCTTATTTACCAACATGTGATTCTATATCTTAGTTGAGAAAAAGGGTCAAAGTAAGGCATATAAATAGTGTAAAAAAAAAATTGTTGCAACTAATATGGGATAGAGGTAATAATAATTACGAATTTTAAATAATAAGTAATTATCATTCTAAGTAATAAAAATTAATAATAAATAATTTAGAATTAGATTAGATAAATATTGATGATATTATTTTTGATATTATTAAATGATAGTTATAAATATTAGTAATAATGATAATTTAATTTTCAAAATAATAATTACTACTAATAATAATAATAAATAATAAATTACTATTATTAGTATTAATATATTAATAATTAATTGATGATGATGGTATAATAACAACAATGTCTAAGAAGAAAATTTATGTTACTATTATAATAATAATAATAATTAGTAATAATAATAATAATAATTATTATTAATAATAATAATAATAATATTTAGCTTAAAACATGGGTTGAGGTGTGCTTCTAACCAACCATGATTTGTGGTGGGTTGGTCTATAATATTTATAAACGAAACCCTACACAAATCGTAAAAGTATTTTTAATATTGAATGTAACGGCGATGTTGTACCTTAAATAGTCCTCCAGTATTATTAGCAACTTTTTAATTTTTTAATATCTTGTAGCTTTTTATAACTTATTTGAATGATGTAATAATGAATATCTAGTCTGTAAAATAAAACAACAATTGCCAATTATAATACTCGTATTGACATTACATTTGGTTAAACTGCGCACCAATCCAAACCATGCTCAGCCATAATAATAATAGTAATAATAATAAGTAAAGATATGATAACAAAAATATTTAAAAATAAAAATAAAAATTAATAATAATTATTATTATAATAACTATAATAATGAGTAAAATAAATTAGACCAATAATAACAATTATAATATTATGTAAAATAGTTAAATAATAAACTAAACTGGACTGAACTGAACTTAT
Source organism: Patellifolia procumbens (assembly GCA_947645195.1). Taxonomy (NCBI): domain Eukaryota; kingdom Viridiplantae; phylum Streptophyta; class Magnoliopsida; order Caryophyllales; family Amaranthaceae; genus Patellifolia; species Patellifolia procumbens. Next base: position 4,838,913 of record CANSGD010000016.1, read on the forward strand.
TGGAGCTAAGGTGAACTGAACTTATTAGGGCTGAACAGAACAGAACTTAACTGAATTATTAGAGCTGAACTGAACTGAAAATAAGCTGAACAGAACAGACCCAAATAGTGGTAATAAAAATCGAAAGAACAATATATAAATTTATTATGTATGGACTCAACTTTAAAAATTACATATTTTATTTGAGCGTCGATTTTGGCTCTGCCTTATTGATCCTATAATGACCCTTTTAATTCTTGTAGATCAATAAAGCGTCAACCATTTCAGGTTTGAACTAATTAGGAATTCGCGAGACAATTTGGAGAAACTACTTCCTTTTGCCTTTAGTTGCATTTCTATGTGCTTTTGGTTTAATTCTAATAAATTGGGTTTTGTACTTTAAATTGTTTGAACTTAGTTTGACTTCTGGTTTACTTCGGTTTAAAACGTTACGATTTTGCATAGTTCAACTATTGATTAAAGTTTTAATCAATGGTTTAAGTATTTTATTTATTTTCTATTACAAAATTCTGAATAAGCTAAGCCGATACGAATTCACACGAGCGATAATATCTCAATGATTCTCTATATTTTTGTTGGAAAAAGGTGTTTTATAAAATAGAGAATTGTCCAGATGATACAGGTACATATTACGATAAAAGAGGTATGCGAGTTTTAGAAATCATCTGGGAGAATGCACAAAACTCTATTTCCATCGAGAATTGAATGGAGTTTTCCTGAATTTCCACCAGAAATCTAAGAGAGACATTACTGACGAGCTTCCACTTAAATGATTTAGGAATGACCAACAGTGTGGTAGAAAAGGAAGTGTATAATCTGTGTGCTTTGGTAGACTCGGCTTAACTGTATAATTTGTTCTATGCCATGTCGAAAGCCAACAGGCCAATCCACTTTAGCATACAACTCTGACAGAAAATAGTCTATTTTGCCTTAGACGCGCTGTAAACAAGGCACTCTTTAAATGGTAATTGGGCGATCGGGACGGAGTATCCGAAAGTTATAATTATATACTCTCGCGAATCGGAAGGCGGTAGAGGGAAGGAGGGGGACACTGGTCGAGATTCGCAGTGAAACCTCCCGATTTGTTAGGTGAACCCAATAATGAGAATGTAGTCTGGAATACCTTGTTTGATAGCTCTAAACTTGATCGAAAGTTCAATCTTCGCATTTTATTGCTCTTAGCACTAACTTAGGTCAATTTGTGGCTAAACTGTTGCAAGCTGATATTGAACCATTAACTAAAAAATGGGAGAATTCTATGATCTTGTACATTATTGGTTTTTTCCCCACTTTGGATGCCCTTAGAAGGTTTATTGCAACATAGTGAAATAATGTTGTTGAACCTAAGTTATTTTATCATGATGAAGGGTATTTTATTTTCCATTTTCAATCTGTTGAGCATAAATATGATATTCTTTTTGCTGGACCTCGCATGTACAATGGCAAGCCTATTGTAGTTAAGCCTTGCTCTCCTCAGTTCAACTTTCATGAAGAGCTGTTGAAGGTTATTCCTCTTTGGATTAGACTTCCAAACCTTCCTTTGAATTGTTGGGGAGATGAAGCTCTTAGTCTAATTGGAAGCATGATTGGAACCCCTCTCTTCGTTGATGATTGTAGTACACACCAACTCAGGGTTTCCTTTGATAGAATACTTGTAGAGGTTGATGTTACTCAACCTCTTCTTGATCATATTCACATAGAGGATCCTCGTGGCTGTGTTTTTAACCAGAAAGTCCGATATGACTAGAGGCCTTCTTTCTGTAAAAATTGTAATAAAGCAGGTCATAATTGTGATAAGGTTCAGGTTGCTTCAAAATCTAGTAAGAAACTTGTTCAACAATGGGTGTACAAAGCTACTACTGAGACAGATGTAGTTTAAGAACAAGTTATTATAGCTGAAGTTGTGCAAGAGAACCTTAAAGGCGGTTCTTCTTTTCTGATTGGGAGAGTACAGATGTACACTTCTCTTGTGGATAAGCCTACACCTCAAATATGAGTTCTCCTATTGCTGAAGCTTCTAGAGCAAGGTCTTCTCAGGCTGAAAGATGGAATGTTGTCAATTAGAAAACAAGAGATAAGGGGAAATCAACAATGTTCCCAACTCCTATGCAAAACATCTATTGTTTACTTACACCCACTTGTGAGAATGATGATGAGGATGCTGGTGATGTTCCTAATATATACCTCTCATGATTAAGTTATGCTCATGGAATATTAGGGGAATCAATGGCCCTGCTAAAATCATTGAGGTTAGATCTTTGTTAGAGACTCACAATGTTAATCTACTTGGTCTATTAGAAAATAGAGTTAAGAGTCATGATACATGAAAAATTATGAAGAAGTTTTGTTCAGCTTGGAAATGGGATTTCAATTATGAGTATTCTGCTAGAGGAAGGATATAGCTAGGCTGTAAACATCTCACTTTGGATGTAAAGCTTGTTAACAAATCTGAATCGGTTTTACACTTAGAGGTGGATAACCAGGCAATCTTTTATCTTAACTTCTTGTGTTTATGGATCGCATACTGTTGGATATAGGAAAAGTCTTTGGACTGAATTGAGTACCCTAGCTTAGAGTTCCATTCCCCTTGGATGATTGTTGGTACTTTAATGTTGTGCTTTCAAACAATGATAATCTTGAGTGGACTAATTGGTATCCCTCAAGGTGTTTTTCCATTCAGATACCTTGTGTTCCTTTATCAACCAAGAATATTTACTTCTCTCAATGTAGACCTCTTATAGAGCATGTGCTAGCTAGAGTCATAACTTGGAATTCCAAATTCCCAAGCTATGATGGGAGGTTACAACTGGTGAAATATGTGCTAGCTAGCATGCGGACCTATTGATGTCAGATCTTTATTCCTCCAATGAAAATTCAAAAGGAAATCAACACTTGTTGTATACCTTTTTTGGACTGGTGATACTAAGAAATCCTCTAATTCTCCAGTTGGTTGGGACTCTTTGTGTCTTCATAGATCAACTGGGGGTTTGACTCTTAGGGATACTTTTGTTTGGAACAACGCAGCTATCACAAAGCTCTTATGGGCTCTTTCTTTTAAGAAAGAAAAGCTTTAGGTCATGTAGGTTGACAGTTATTGTTCGGGCCCATTCCAGTCATGGCCCACCTTGCTTGTAAAATGAATAAAATACCCTTAAGGTGTAAAATTACCTTTTTACCCTTGGGCTTCTAAGGCCAGAAAGTACAGGCTTTCAGTCAAGCCCACTGACAAAAGGCCTTCATGATATCATCACCTTCACTAGGTGGCATCACTCCAGTACAACCTATAAATAGTACTTTCATCTGATCAGTCAGGTACGTTTTTACACGCATACCAAAGCATTTACGTGTACTATTCTCTGACCTTCTGAGATCAGATATGACTTAGGCATCGGAGAGACGATTCCGGGAATATCCCCGGGGTAGTTCACCTTGCTCAGTTTTGCAGGTACCCGGAATTCGAAAACCTTGGACTATTACCGGTTAATACCCTAGCTTGATTTGGACTCCCCCGAACTACAAATTTCTACTGTGCTTCTTGTACCCGAAACAATTATTATGTGAAAAAGAGGGTGTATTGATACTATGCACACCCCCTTAGACTTGTTCTTGGAAATTCAAAAAAATAATGCAATGTAGGGAGATGGTGTTGAGCTTGGGTGGCTGCAACAGATTGCAAACTCCTAAGGGTTATAGCATCAACAAGATGTACAAACTATTAATATGAGTTCAACTCAAAGTCCCTTAGAGAAAACGGATGTGTTACAGTATGGCTTCTCCTATAAGCATTTTCATTACTTGGTTGGTCATTTATGGCCGATTGGCTACTGTAGAGAAAACTGTATAATAGCTATAATGAATCTCACAGCCACCTCTTTTTTGAGTGTGCAATTTTAACTGAATTGTGAGGTCAGGTTCTGGTTCTTTGAGGTGTGCATAGGCCTGTTCTGACTTTTGTGCTGAGCTTAATGATGTTGTTACTAAGAGTAAAACGATTACTGCTGAAGCTGAAGCGTATTATGCAGCCTTTGTTGAAACTGTCTATAAGCTATGGTTCTATAGGAATGATAACGTCTTTAATATCTCTACTAAATCTATCAATCAGTTTATAGGAAGCGATCTTCAAAATTATTGTTAAGTGTACTACTAGCATGAGGAACCTTTTGATGTACTCCCTCCATCCCATGTTATATGATACAGTTTGACTGGCACATAGTCTTAGGAATGTTATTTTACCAACTTATTTTATTGAGAGTAATTGATTATTGGTATTTGTTTTAGTAGATATACTACATGTTGGTGGGGCATATTGTAGGGGGTTTGGAGTGGGTGGGGTTATTAAATTAATTATATGTGGTACCCATTAATATCAAAAAATAATATTCCTTTTGCAATCCCTTGCCATTTATAGAAGTGTAACAACTAATGTGGGACTGACGAATAAAGAAAGTGTATCATCTAATATGGGACGGAGGGAGTAATTGTCAGGCTTTCTTATAGGGCTCAAACCCTTCCTACAAGGTATGGAGCTTCCTTGAATGCCTCTGTGTTCTTGTGGTGGGGTTTTTATTTCCCCTGTGCTATAAATTTACTTATTTGCCACAAAAAACAAATACCTTGGGTTTTGGGAAATTTTATCTAACTAACCTAGGGTTACCCTAGCTTGCTTGTCTCTTACCCAAGTGACTCTTAAATTCTTTTTTGCATCCCTTGCCAACTATCTATATATCTTGAAACTAAATTGAGGTACCAATCAAAAGCAATCTCTGAAAAAGATCTCGAGAATAACTTTAATTTGAAGTAATCCCAATGTGTTGCTTCTTTGCATTCCAGATTGAATCGAACCAGATTTTCATCAACTGATTTTGTCGTATTTGCCAGAGAACGAGGTAAAGGAACTAATGAAGCCTATACAAAAGGGATATTTCGTATCTATCCATTCAGGTTATAGCTTAGGCCGGGAGGACTTTATGATCTAGCCACCATATAATTTTTGAACATAGTCTCGACTTGAGCAAAAGTGACACCATGATTTTACCGATGGCCTTAGGATCACCCATGATCAGTTAAACCCTAGGATGGGGTCGAGGATAATCATAATCATTATATGGCTTATATGCAGTGTTACCCATAGGTTGTATGCCCAGACATTAAGTAGCGCGAACTAGGTGATGCTGCATATTAGGGTTATATGGATTAGAATATGGGCGACGACACTTATTGTACACCTTATAGGTATTAACCCCCTTGGTTGCCATAATATAATTATGTTGATTAGGCGGGTAATCTTGAAAATTACTTTGGCCTCCTTGTCTAACATTTTGGAAATGATTATCTACTTGACCAATCATTTCATATTCCTGCCCCATATTAGGTTGAACAGTTTTAAGTGGCTATACGTTAGTGCGACCGGGCCAGCCTGATTCCATCGTTGGCCTATTTCTAAATTTTCATTACTCTTATTAGGGTTCATGCCACCTTGACCCCCTAGAGTAAATTTTTACCTAGTTTGGTGCTGGGTGGAGGTTGGTAGATTGGTGATCCTCAAAACTGAATTAGCGGAAATTGGTATCCACTTGATGAATAACCACGTGTAACTCTAGTAGGGTTTAGACTTTGTTCCATAGCCTTAAGAAGATGTTCGTCAAAGCCTTATGCCTATAAACTTGATGTTCTAGTTGACACACTTCATCTGCTACATATTGGATAATACTACATTAGTAACATCCTTAACCTCACATATTTTCAAGATAACCCTATACTTGTTTACTCATGGCATGTCTAGAGTCTTCTATCCCTTTTTGAGTGATATATGTCAAAATTTTAGCAAATTCTTAAGCAAAACTACTTTAAACTGTATCTTAAACTATTGCCTGTATATGGCTTTCTCTATATCTCTAGCATGGATCTACTTTCGCTATATCTCTAGCATGGATCTAATTAAAAATAGAAACTTATAGGATTAGATAAGTAAAGTTCACTCCCTCTTCTTCTTCTTCCCTTCCAATTGAGAATCTAATCTCCTCGAGTTGGGTAGGATCAATACTTTCTAGAGATACCCATTCAATCCTACTATTAAGATTGTTGGGTTTAATCCTTTCACTATGATTATTAGGATGAGGGGTGTGAGGCTCCACGTTCATCCCTAGCACCTCTTCTTCTGCCAGAACTCGTGTTAGCCATTATTTTTTTCAGTAGTTTTGACATTATCAGTATACTTCGACTGTAGTCGCCAAAAAACTTGTTGGAGCAAAAATGTCAACAAGCAACTATTAAGCAAAAACTCTAAACGGCTAAATAGTAGTGCTAAAAATAATATAAATATGTAGCAAAAACGAATATAAGACAACAACCCATGAAAATGTAGTAATTGTTTTGATTTAACCATCTATTTTTTTTACTTTTTATACCAATTTTATGGAAGCAAAAGTAACACATTCAAGCTAGATTGAAGAAGAAAGAGAGGATAAATATATTCATCATTTTTGCGCTTAACAATAGAAATGACATTCGAGATTCTTGAACGTACTAAATGTTTACTAAGTTAATCTAATCTTAACTAGTCTAAGATATAAGATCTAAGATTCTGAGAGAAAATTGTTGATTGTTAATGTGTGTTGTTATTGATGTTGAGATCCTCATTTTATAGAAGTTCTTGAAGGTCATTTTTCTAATTGCTCAACCACCGTTCCACGATCTACTTCATGCTAAGAGTTTTCATCCACGATCTACTTCATGCTCAAAGTTTTCATCCACGTCATTAGTTAGTGGTGCCACTTTCTTGTGCATGGGAGAAGTAGTTGAGACTCCATTACTACGCATTATTGGGTCATCTTTGAATTAAGATTGTGACTCTCTGACTTCTAGAATCTCACGTCTCTTCATCTTCATGAGTTATTTCCTGGACCATGGACCATCCCCAACACCACATGACCTTGAGTTTTATCATTATTGGGCATGGGCTTTAGTTTGATGCGCGTATTGGAACTGAAATTAAAAGTTGATGGTAAAAAGTACTACTTTAATTTTCAATACATGACATAAATTGCCTTGGTAAACGGATGCCAGATCCTATTATCATGAAACGTTGGTGGGCAGCTTTGGCATTCCCATAACCCTTTTTGCAATTTTTCAATGTTAGCATAACTAGTTAATGTATGGCGAAAGTTGATATACTTTTGTACTACATAATTATTTCATATAATTGGCACTTTCAAAACTAAAAACTGAAGAATTCTAATAATACCAAATATTTGTCGTTGGGCAATTAGAATATGTATAAAATTTAATGCTTGCCTATTAGGGAACCTTACCGGGTATGAAATACGGAATGATCATAGATTATGGTAATGTTTTTGTGCAAATAGCTCATGGTAATTTTTTTGTGCAAAGAGCTCATCGTAATTGGACTTTAATTACAATCAACCTGTCTACTCCGACAATCTTCCCTTCGCTAAGCAGCAAAGGAGCAATATATTCATAATAAGCAAGTATTCCCCCCCTGTTTACCAATTGATCCACCACCATAAATCCACAATCTACTTCTCTAACAAAACTCATGCACATAAAAGAAACACTCATTGCAAGCAATTTTATTATGCAACCTAAACAATCTCTTGGAACACATCTAGGCAGGCATTTTTCCTCTCATAAAAGTACAATTGTTGACTATAACTCTCTGATCAATCACACTGACAAACATTTAAACTCATGGATGCTTGTCTTCCTTCCTAGCAAAAGCCGATGTCTTGTCCTCAGATAAAGCAATTTAGAAGCAATTTTGTTCTTTACTATGACCACCTTTAAAACTCCCAAGCTCCACAGAAGACAGATTGGATGCTATTAATCGAAACTTTTTATGGAAACAAAGTTAGAACAATGATGCAAATGGAATACCTCCCATTTCATGGGATAAGATGAGCAAACCCAAAGAGTTAGGAGAATTTGGCCTCCGGAAAACTAAACATATGAACCAAGGTATGCTGACCAAGTTGGCTTGGAAATTTTTGGCACACCCCACCAATAATGGCGTCAATTATCAGGCAAAAGTACCTAAAAGACACCTCTGTTTTTTGAATATAAATCTAAACCATCCGACACTACTATTTGGAAAGCAATTATTCAAACACGAGATTTAAAAAGCAGAGGAATAATATGGAAAATAGGTTCAGGGTCTGATATTTACTTACGGGTAGATAATTAGTGTACTAATAATAACCTAATCTAGTTATTAAACTTGAACCCCTCAATGATTAACAACATTAACATAAAGGTTAGTGGAGGCATTTTGCCTGATCTGACATGGAATTCAGACTTCTTAAAACTACTGATCCCTACGAACATTTGTTCTATCATTAAAAGTATTCCCCTACCTTCAACTAAAGAAAACGATACTCCATGTTGGGATTGATGTCCTGTGGCAAATTTACCTTCAAATGTACCACTTGGCTTCCTCATAACTATAAGTTTTTTGAAAGTCCTACATGGCCTTATGCTTAGATTTAGAATATAGATATCCCACTTAAGATCAAAGTATTAATTTGGCAACTTCTTAACAACGGTCTTCCCACTAGAGATAATTTTGAATGAGGACATACCCCAATTCTTTATGGTTGCCTCCTTTGTTAGACAACAATAGAAAGTTTGAATCACCTTTTTATTTCTTGCCCCACTTCACAAACATTATGGCACAATACCATGATCACTAATTTACTAGGTACTGCAATTAACAATATGCAGATTCATACTATTTTTATGAACATTAAATCCCTCCCAAAACTGACTTTAGCTCATTTTTCTTGCTCCTTTGGAGTCTTTGGAAAGTAAAAAATGCAATTACTTTTTAGCAAGAAAATTTTCAAATAGCTTGAATTTTTTATAGAGCTAAGCATGCCATTTCCGAATGGAATCTGCATAGTTATGTCGACACAAACACTTTTTCATACACCCTTCCCCCCTTACAAATCTCACCATACTATATAGGTTCAATGGGAACCCCCCTCACACTCTGTCAAGCTCAATTTCAATGGATCCTCTAATTCCTCCTCGGCAACAGCTGGTATTGTCCTTCCCAACTCCAATGCAAAAGTGCGAATTATAATATCGGGAAATCCTTACCACTAATAGCAGAAGCCAAGCCTTGCGAAGTGGCCTCATCCAGGCCAAAAATATGCTTATCGAAGGCGATAATCTACTGATCATCAACATTTGGAAAGGGAATTTTGCTAGGCCATGGAGAATCCAGACTCTCATTGATGATATCCATCAGCTCTTAACCCAGTTTTGATGTACTTCCATTGTTCATGTTTTCCGAGAAGTAAATAGAGTAACAGATTTTCTCTCCATGCAAGGACATCACATTCCCACAAGTAGTCACTCGTATGATATCCTTGAAGACCAAAACTCGTAAATAGTATACAGTTGTGACAAAAGGGATCATTTTACACGATATTAGATGTGCTTCATAAACTATAACAAATCCATATTGCACCTTAAGTTACGACACTTTTAATGTATCCGACCATACCCCAATCATCTTTGATTCGCAAACGAATCCATATCATCCACCTCCTCCTTTTCGCTTCCACCAGGCTTGAGCTTTGGGACCTTAGGTTCATGCAATTATTTCAAGGGTTTGGAAAACACAAATCAAGGATGTCAGGTTTCATAAAGTACAAAAACGGCTCATTCTCATTAAGAACGAAAGGCATAAAAGTTGGGCTTGGAAAGAATTCCAACACAGATCGAGTATGTTGATCGAAAACAATGCCAAGATTCAAGGTCTTAAACAAAGACTCTAAGATCAACCGTATAATCCATCATTATCTATCATCTAAACCGTTTGAAAAAAACAATTTTGAGGCCGGTGTCTATCAAAAATATTAGAACATTGTCAAAAAGGACGTTTGTATGGCGATCTCTAGCTCCTTTGACCATGGTTATCACCCCCCCCCTCTAAAGCACACCATCATTACCATGTTACCTAAAATACAACAACCTGAGACTCCAGGTCATTATCGGCCCATTAGCTTGGTCAAAACCCTATACAAGGACATCTCAAAGATCATTGTTGCGCATCTTGAACCTATTCTGGACAAGATCTTTAGCCCTTTCCAAAATGCTTTCACTAAAGGTAGATCAATCCATGACAACGTTCTTATTGTGCAAGAGTCCTCAACACCTTCCAAAAGTCAAAACGTAAAGGAAAAATTCACAGGAAAGGGCTCAACTATTACCCATTTACTTTCATAAATCCCAACTATGGATTATTCCTTGTAGGTCCCAACTTTACCATACTTTGACTTTTATAAGTCCTGTTTTACCTGTTACCTGTTAAGTTGGTAAAATAAAGTGGACTGTGGTGGGACCCCTGTTTTCCCCCTATTTTCGCAACTATTAATTAATTTAATATGCCAGTTAATGGAAGTTTTTTCGACATTCCCAAAAACGATGCCCCCCATTGTCTTCTTCCTATCAAACTCTTCTTCGCTTCCATTAGCGAATTCCCAACTGTCGAATGCTTCCATTTCCATCTGAATCGTTTCTTTACAAGTAAAGCTCAAGATTTGTATTGGTTGGCTCTTCTCGATTATCAAGTAAGTTGCCTCTGCTCTGTGCATTCCCCAATTGGTGCAAAATTAAAAATTTTAAGACTTAATAATGGGTTATTTGGTCTGTTATTAGTGAAATGTGAAACTAAGTTCTGGGTTTTTTTTGGTATTACATATTGCAATGAACTTTTAGGGCTTTTTGTTGTTGAAATATCCTGATATTGCATTGTGGTTGTTTTTGGTTCAAATGCTTCCTGTTATGATTTGTTGTTATTATGAATGTAATTGTGGTTGAATTTTTGTTGTTATTATGTGTTTGTTGTAGTCAATGGATACTGTTTGTTTGCGTTTCTGGCATGGTGGTGTATTTAAGGATAATAGAGGGAGATTAGAGTACATTGGAGGGGCTGGTAGGACATTTCCAGTGGATCCTGATGAATTGTGTTGGTGGTATTTGGAGGAGCTTGTTAAGAAATGTGGTTCTTATAGGGAAATTGCTAAGGTTTATTACTTGGTTCCTGGGAAATCATTAACTGATGGATTGAGGAAGGTTTATAGTGACTCAGAGGTGCTTGAAATGGATGCAATTGTGATGAAGTCAAAGTGTATTGACCTTTATGTATTACATGGAGTAGATATGCCTGTAGTTTTAGATGGAATCCCCAAAGCTCTCCCACCCATTCTCAATGACACACCATCAGTAGATGTTATTAATTTAGCCAAAAAGGATGAGACCCAACCCAAAGAAGCAATTGATAAGAAATGGACCCCACCCAAAGTTGGAAATTCAAAGAAAAGGACCCCACCCAAAAAATTGACCCTAGTTAGGTCAAGTCAAAGGTTGAGGGAATGCCAATTTCTTTTTTCTACAAACCTACCTCCCCGATATAAGCCTAACATTAACAGCACATCAACTGCACACCCCTCCCAACCTTCCACAACAAATGACCCCTCCCAACCTTCCACAACAAATCACCCCTCACAACCTGAAACATTACACATACCCTCCTAACCCACTGTTGAAACACAATCAATACAAAACTCCAAAACCTCACAAACCACTGTTGACAAAACCTCACAACCCACTACCAACAGACCCTCAGAACCCACTATTGGCAAAATCTCACAACCCACTATCAACAGACCCTCCCACACTGCTGTTAACACACCTGAAGTACAGAAATTGAAAACAACTAATGAGGCTTGCATATATGACCAAGATACCTTCCCACATGATTATTACCAGTGGTATGACTCTAGGCCAGAGAGTCCACTTACTCTGAGTCAATTGATAGGTTCAGATTATGAATCATATAATACTACAGACCCTGGTTATGAGCCTTCAACTGACAATTCAGAACAAGAAGAAGAAGTTATAAGTATGGTGCTTGATGAACCAGAAATACATTCAGAGGAGTTGAGAGAACTATAGGGAGAACAAGAGCTACAGGATCCAGAAATTGAGGTAAATGATGTTCATTTTGATGATTATCCAGAGACAACTGATGATGAGTTGCTAAGTTGTAGGAGGAGGGTGATAGCAACCAATAAAAAATTGTTAATACTTGCACAACAGTTGCAGAAAGAGGCAGAGGAGGGTAGGCTTGGAGGTGCAAGGAACATTAACAGGGAAAATCAAGTTGATACACTAGAGGGAGAGTGTGTGAGTGATTACTATGATAGTGAGGATGACAATGAAACACCAGAGGACAATGGAGATGAGGAGCATAGTGGTAGAAGAAGGAAGGGTAGGGGGATGTTGGTTGGAAGTTACACATATTGGTCAACATTTGTCTGGAAAGTAGGATAGAGGTTCCCTACCAGAGAGGCTTTCAGGAGTGCAATTGCACACTTTGCCATACAATGTGGAAGGAACTTATACATCTCCACTAGCAATACTAATAGGCACTAGAGAATTGAGGTGAAGTGTAAAACAAGTTGTCCTTTTAGGTTGTTTGGAAGTTGGGACTCAAGGAGGGAAAGTTTTGTGGTGAAGTCAGTGAATGGTGAGTACAGTTGCACAAGAAATATGGAGGCTAATAGACAGATGAAATCAACATGGCTTGCAAGGCAATTTTTGGAGAATTTCAAAGCAAGACATCATTGGCCAGCCAAGGATATAATGGAAGCTGTTAGGAGGTCATACAGAGTGGTAATCCACAGATCAATGGCTTACAAAGTCAAATACAAGGCTCACAGGCTATTGCATGGCTCAATGAAAGAGAACTATAACAAATTAGGCAGGTATTTGCAAGCAATAAAGGACAGTTGCCCTAACACAGTTATCACCCTAGTCACTATAGGAAGTGATACACCAGTGTTTCAAAGGATGTTTATTTGCTTTGAGGGCATTAGAAAAGGATGGATGGAGGGAAGCAGAAAATTCTTGAGTACTGATGCCTGTTTCTGTAGACCTTTTTGGGAGGACAACTCATGGCAGCAGTAGGCAGAGATGCAAATGACCAAATGTACCCTGTTGCATGGGCTATTGTGGAAGGAGAAAACAACTCCTCTCGGACATGGTTCCTAACCCAAGTGCAGGAAGCTCTCAGCTTAGGTGAAGGAGATGGTATGACTATTGTTTCAGATGAGCATCTGGTATATTCTTTCCCATCTCTTTTAATGCTTGTCAGTTTCATTTTCTTGCTTAGTATATCAATTTATCATTGTATTTCCATTTATCAATATAACAGGTCATATTGAGTTCTGTCAAGCAAGTGTTTCCCAACTGTGAACATAGACACTGTGCCATGCATATTTTTCCCCACTGGCATAAGGCACACAATGAGATGAAATGAAGCTGATATTTTGGAAGGCTGCTAAGGCATATTCCTTAGCAAAATACAATGAAGCTTTATTAGAAATGGAAGAAGAAAATCCAGATGTTGTGACTGCATTCAAAGCACACAATCCTGAAGTTTTTTGTAGGGCATTCCTAGATAAAACAACCAAGGTGGATGTTATAACTAGCAACTTATCTGAGACATTCAATGCCTATATCATAAATGCTAGGACCAAACACTTAATATACTTTCTAGAAGACATTAGGGTAGCCTTGATGCAGAAATTGGTTGTTAAGAGAAGACAAATGGAGGCTAGTTCTGCACAATTATGCCCTATAACTCAAGCAAGGTTGGAAAAAGAGAAAGAATTGGCTGCCTTCTGCACTCCCATACCTTCCACCAATACAGTATTCCAAGTGAACCAAGGCATAGACAGCTTAAATGTTGATCTACAAGCAAGATTTTGCACTTGTAAAAAGTGGGACTTAACTGGAATCCCTTGTTGCCATGCAGTCTCATGCATTGTTTTTTTGGATGCTTAAAACTGTAACAACATTAATAACAGTTAAAAGTTTGATTGCTTTTGGTTGAAAAAATTATGAGCTGCAAGGTTCTGAAATTTACATGAACCAACTAGTGTTTTCTAATGTAAACTTGTTATGTTCATCTGGTGTTTTGTAATGTAATGCAACAATAAATATCCAACACAAGTGCAATATAACCAATAAATAATCAAACTTAGAAATTTCATTCTTCATTAATTAGCAAGATCGGAGTACAAAAACTCCATACAACCATTGTTTCAGGCTCCAAATATCATCATCCATTACATCACAACACTTAATCTACTACTTACTTAATAAAGACAAGAACAACAGCAAACAAAAACCCATGAAACAAACAACCCAACAAGTGCATTTTTTTCACCCCTAGCACTCTTAACAGCTTCTCCAGTAGACCTACACAACTCATTCTTCATTAGAGCAACTTCTTCAGCCAATTTACCTTTCTTCAGTTTTAATTTGTGTAATTTCTCCTCTATAGAATTAAACTGGAGCTCCATTTCAGCAATTGTAGTGTACTGCTCAAACAATGTTGATTGCAGGTCCTCACATCTATGGCAGTTATGGAAATTAACCTCATTGCATTCCCATCTAAAAAATTTGCAATCCTCAGCCTATCAACAAAATTAAATTGTCAGTAATTAAAATCAACCAAAAAACCCTAATTTTTGGGGATGAATTATTCCAAACCAAAATTAGGGGAAATTTTAAAGAAATTGGCAGAAATGTTAATAAAATGGAAATATTAAGAAAAAAACCCTAATTTTATACATTTACAGGCCATAATGTGCACCCATAAAACTTCCTCCCTTGGTTTTCTCCTTCACTTTTCACAGTCCTTAGCTTGTAAGGAATGTTGTGCTTACAAACCACAGCCCTATCATTTCCTCTTAAATGTCTTGAATTAGAAGAACCCCCATAATGCTCGTGTTGGGCCATGATGAATTGAGAGTAAAATCTCAGCAGCAGCAATGGAGGAATTGAGAGACAAATCGCAGAAGGAGTGAAATGAGGGAGAGAAAATGAGGCAGTGAGATAATGTATCCAGGTAATTAAATACAGAGGCGTGTTTTCATTAAAAGAGATCACGTGACATTAATTACCTACTGCAGCAGGTAAGTAACCTGCAAGGACTTATAAAAGTCAAAGTATGGTAAAGTTGGGACCTACAGGGAATAATCCATAGTTGGGACTTATGAAAGTAAATGGGTAATAGTTGAGCCCTTTCCTGTGAATTTTTCCAAAAATAAAACAATGGTGTGCCCTAAAACTGGACATTGAAAAGGCTTATGACCAATCGAATAGAAGTACCTATGGGGTTGTTTGACCCATTTCGGCTTCTTTACCAAATGGATTGAGGCCCTGTTCTCGTCAATTGAATTTTGCTGAACTGAACTTATTTTTACTGAATTGAACTTATTTTTACTGAACTAAACTTATTTTTACTGAACTGAACTGAACTTATTTTACTGAACTGAACTTATTACTACTGAACTGAACTTATTTTTACTAATTCATGTTGTTTTCCCTTCTTTGCACTACTGATTTTTACTAAACTGAACTTATTATTACTGAACTTATTAGTACTAACTGAACTTGTTAGTACTAAATCAAACTTAGTTTTACAGAACTGAACTTATTAGTACTGAACTAAACTTATTTTTACTGAAACTTATTAAAATAAGTTAACGAAAACACGGCTGAGTTAGTCAAACAATGCATCACCACCGTATCGTATTATGTCAAAGTCAATGGGATGACAACGAATTTCCACCCATCTAGAGGTCTAACACAGGGTGACTCCTTATCACCCTATATTTTCATTATCTATATGGAAGGCTTCATCAAACAGCTAAATAATGCCACCAAAATGGTATAGGATTTCAAAATTTTCCCAAGACAACAAAGATCATGCCTCTTTTTTGTTGATGACAACATCTTGTTCTGCAAAGCGACAAAATCAGGTTGTACGAACAAATCCATTATTAATCATTTCTGCCTCTATTCCAGACAACTAGTTAACTTTCATAAATCAGCAATTATTTTCTCTAAAGTAGTGCCTAATGCAAGTAAAAGTAAATTGGCAAACTATTTTCAAATGTACCAAAAGCTTGTCTAGGACGTTATCTAGGAATCCACTTCAGTGCCTTGCGGCTAGTGAAAACTGACATCGCCTCTCTTCTCACCAATACGGAAAAAAGAATCAAGATAGGGGAGGCGGGTATGCTTTCTAAAGTAAGACGATACACTCTTATCCAGTCCAATCTAGAAGTTATTCGGAACTACGCAAGTGCGGCGACAATAATGCTCCAAGCTACAACTGCAACTATTCTAGACTCACTCCACAAAAAATTGTTCTGGAACCATACTCCAGGGAAACATGCTATCCCTTTTATAACTTGCGACAAGATATGTACACCCAAGAAGTATGGGAGGCTTGGGATTGAGAAAAACAATGCCCTTAATCCAAACGTTCCTAGCAAAGCTTGCTTGGAAAGTCATGATGGATCCAGATAACTTTTGGGCCAAGTAGTTAGACAAAAATATCTTAAGAACGAATCGATATTTGAATATTGTTTATGCCAAATTCCGCACAGGGCAAAACATAGCTACTGACTTACAACTAGAAGATGAGTGCAAGGTGAATAAATGCAAGTGTATGCAGCTACAACGAACAAAGAAATCAAGGAGATAAGGACAACAGAGATCATAACGCGAAAAACCCCGGGAATAAGGGTAAAAAACTGCGAGTGGCCTTGAGTCCACCAATCCACTATGTAAAAAGAACAATTACAACCCTAGTATCCTAGATTCTGAATGTAAATCGAATGTTCAAAGTGTAACTGCTTGTAGAGTATGAATGCTTAAGTAAAACAACCAAAGAGTACAACGTTTCTCCTATTTTCCTACTTATACTATGACAAATATCCGTTTGAACCAGGCTTGGAGCAACGGCTCGCAACTACTTCCTTGATTCTGGGAACCACCTCAATCTCCTCCTGATATCTTGATGTGCGTCCACACTTAATGGTTTGAATTAGTCTTCCTTCCTTAAGCACGTTAAATGGAGGCAGACTTCGTCTTCCATACAGATAGGAGTTCGTTGTAACAAACTTATGGCACGCTGCTGGAGCTGGGCTATCTTTTTGTTCAGCTACTTAGCTAGAATTAGATAGCTGCAAATAACATAACTGGACCAAGATAGCTGCGGAGATCGATAACTATGTCTAGATAGTTGTGATCAGCTTGATACCTGCACATATAGCTAAGTAGAAATTTAGGACATAACAAATACACTCCTAAGCAATCTCACTCCCTAATTTGGCGTAAGATCATGGGTCAAAGGGAAATCTACAAAGGGAATACGGTTGAAAATTGGTTATGGTTTTGATATTTTCTCCTGGCTAGACACTTGTAGTCTTTACCAACTACTAGCTCTAAATGTCCACACTATCAACATTCATCAAAGAGTCAGTGACTTCATCACCTCTGGTTGCTCCTAGAATATCTCAAAAATTCGCTTCTTCTGTTACCCACGACGTCCTCGACAAGCTACGTGGGATCCCCTTGCCCACCACTCCATCGAAGGATACTCCGTTATGGGGCCTCATCTCTCATGGAGATTTTGTTAGTAAGTTGGCCAATTGGCTCGTTCATAATATCAGCCCCGACCTCTCAAAATGGGAATTCAGAATGATACGGAAGCTAGATATCCCTCCTAAACTACAAATCTTCCTATGGCAAGTTATGCACAATGCAATTAGTGTTTGCTCGATCCTCCAAAAAGGCATATAATAGATACTTGCCCCGTCTGCAACAATTCCTCTACCAAATCAATTGACTATTTGTTCCTTAACTTTCACTGCGCAAAACCTCTTTAGTCGTTACTAGAGGTTGTGCTTTGGCTCGGAAAGCAGTCAACGACGACAACCATAAATGATGTTTTTAGAAAACCTATAAAGGGCAAAAGTCTTACGGCAAAAGTTTGCTTCCTCTTGTGCAACATTTGGAAGGAAAGGAATGATATTGTGTTCAATAATTACAAGCTCAACATTCATCAAAGCTTTCACCGAGGTCGGTTTTACAGTCATGAATAGAAAATGTGCACTTGCTTCGATGACGAAGCACTCAATCCCACTTATATGGAGTCCCCCACTCCCTATCTCCTTCCTCATCCGATTCTCAAAGCTCAATCCTTGTTAGATGGACCCCACCCCCTACAGGCTCCTTCAAACAAAACTTCGACGGCTTCGTTGAAAACAACTATGCATTAGTGGGCTACTTCATCTGATAACATCAGGGAAAGTCCTGTTTGCCCAAGCAAACAACTTGGGAAGCACTAGTGTCATTGTGGCAGAAGCAACAACGCTTCACAAAGGAGTCGTTCAAGTGATTACACTAAATTACCAAAAATTGATTATTGAAGGAGACAATTTATTGGTCATCGAAGCAGTTCTCGGCAGGGTTAACCCCCCATTCAAATTGCCAACATCATTGAAGACACAAACAACATCTTGAATTCAGAATTTCAAAATTCAACATGTCTACAGAGAAGCAAACAGAGCAACAGGCGGAATAACTAGTGCAGGATACCTAGTAGTTGATTCTTTTTTTTTGGTGTTTGCACCCGGTTCACCCTTCGGGCTACATCCGGATCGAGGCCAAGTTTGGGGTGGTTAGGTTTCATTCCTCTCCCAAGGGTGTTGCGGGGATTCGAACACGGGTCCGTCCTACCAAAGCCAGTCTCCATCACCACTGGACCAACACTTACTTGGTACCTAGTAGTTGATTCTATTTGTATTAAAGAGTGGAGTCACTCTGCATTGTCCCCAATACTTTATAACGATGCTTTACGAGTTACCCTTGACCGGAGGGTCTCCTAAACATCCAACTCTTTCTCCTTCCCTTTATAAAAAAAAATAACTATAACAAATTGCGTATTGCACAAAAGAAAATTGCAACATATTGCTTACTGTACGGTAGTTATTATTACCACATAATTGCTCCCCTACTTTCGCTACTCTCTCCCAAAACAAATATAAAATAGAACAAAACATTAGGATCTTTTTTATTCAATTTCCAGGTACATGAGTTTACGCCATTCCTCGCAGTGCACTCCATAAATACCCACACCCACACCAGTTCTTAATCCCCCAGATCAGTACTACTTCCCATCCCTTCCTATCATCTCTCTCTCTCTCTTTCTTTCTTTCACACATATATACATAAAAAGAGAGTATTAATTACCGTAATGGGGCTTCTTAATGTTATGTGCTTCAGTATAAGTGCAATACTACTATCAATTCTATCCACCGTGAATGGCAGAGTCCCAGGAGTATACCAAGCTGGTCCTTGGCAGAGTGCTCATGCTACTTTCTATGGCGGCGAAGATGCTTCTGGAACTATGGGTATTATATATATATTAACACAATCAAACCAATTATTTTCTTGTTGTTTTTGTTAGCTAGCTCAGAAATTGATTACTTATGCAATAACAATGCAGGAGGAGCATGCGGGTATGGCAACCTATACAGCGCAGGTTATGGTACTAGCACAGCAGCATTAAGCACAGCATTGTTCAATAAGGGTTTAACATGTGGTGCTTGCTTTGAGCTCAAATGTGTTAATGACCCTCAGTGGTGCAATCCTGGCAACCCTTCTATTCTTATTACAGCCACCAATTTTTGCCCACCTAACTATGCTCAATCTAGTGATGCTGGTGGCTGGTGCAACCCTCCTCGCGAACATTTTGATCTCGCTATGCCTATCTTCCTTAAGCTTGCCCAATTTCGAGCTGGAATCATTCCTGTGTCTTACCGCCGGTAACCTCTCTTCCTGTCCTTTGTTGTCTGCATTTCTGTTTCGATTTTGACAACATCTTAATACTAATAAAAAGTAAACTTTATCATGTAAGATGTTGTTACATTAATGTCAATAGTCAATGCATATTTTTAACATGGAAAATAATATATGTAGGAATCATTGGAAATGAATAAGAAACAAAAGGTAGACGTTGAACACTAAATCAAATAACACTAATTAACGTGGGATTTTGTGTTGAATCAAATAATGCTAGTTAACATAGCATTTCACGCATCACATATATTGTGATCCCCTCTTAAGGCTTAAAGTCGAGATTGGAAGTCAGAGACTGAGTTTGCAAGTGTTTTCAAATAAAACAATGCAACTATACTACTAAGACATTATGATATCTATTAATGATTGCATCTTATATTCTAACTGTTATTTATTCTTGATTGGTTAATCGGCATATGGTGCGCGATAATATTGTACTAGTGTCTAATTTTACAAAAATTTCTCATGCTAATATTGTTCATGATCAATGATTAAATTTCTCATGCTAATAATTGGGCCGAAAGATCTCATTTGAATGTTAGGATAATGTGGACTCTAAAATTACATAATCCAATTTTTGTTGCCTTTACTTGCTTTATTTATTTTAGTTGTTTATCGAATATTGAGTAAGAATAAAATTACAATAATACGTACATAAAGTGGTAAATGTGAAATCATAGACTTTGATATGAGTTTTTCCAAGCAAAATTCAACTTAAACTCAGTAATGGTACAAAATAAAAACAAATAGATTGGTGTTTCTTTTCTCAAGACGGATATTCAGTGCAATTTACACTATATACTCGGATATATAGTACATCCTCTTACATTCTTTATGCTCATATACAGAGTGTATAATGTAGAATTGTGAAAGAGTACACAATAAATGCTCTATGTATTCAGTCACCACTTATTTCGTAGGTAGGGACAAGTCTTCCTGATCTTCTCTTCTTTTCTTAAATATTTTGACCACCTTAGTCGGTGATATTAATAGATTTGGTAGTAACCAAATATAATCACATTTGATTGCATTGATAAACGATCCGAAGTCCATATAAGCATAACTGAATCCATATCTTGTCTTTTAGTCCAAAGTGGGTGCCAATAGAATGGTTCCCATGAACAAAAAACTATTGCCTCTGAGGAAAGTTCCTTGAAATACTTATTAAAAATATGAACCGAATGATTTAAGTTTTGATACTCGAAATCTTTATCTTGCAATGGAAGCCAATATAGTAGTTTAATCTCAAAAAAAAATCTTTTAACGGGGATAACCAGTACTCCCTTAAAGTTATGTAAAACAAAGAAAACGATTTCAAAGTTGTAAAAAATGATAAATTATACATGAAGCTCATATCAAACTAAGATAAAATACATTATTAAAAACATGTTAATGGATAATCAAAAGTAAAAAAATATGTTAATGTCAAACAAAGATAAATAGTTAAGAAGATATAAGAAATGGGTAATTAAGTGAATAAAAAATGGATAATAAGTGAATTTTTTACTCTAATTTCATTCATCACTCATTTACCTGTCATCCGCTATTACTCGTTTAAAATTCATTTTGCACCTTTTTAACATAGGGGTGGAACGAATGATGGATCTATTGAATGTTATAATTTGAAAAGTTAAGTTTTACAAGAGAAAAATAGCACCTAGTTCGGTTATACGGCAAGCGAAATGGCGTTGAAGTACGTGAAACCAATGCCAATGGACCGCTACTTCGTCATTTGTTGCAAGTTGTGCCCGTTGTTTTATAACAATTGCCATGTTTAGTACTGAATTAAAAGGTGGGTCTTTGACATTGGGCCTTTAGCAAAAACCCCGGCCGCCCTGCCTTAGCGCCGGCCCAACCTATAATAGATTTGCAATTAGAACTGTGATGGTAGATATGTTTGTGAAAAATAAGAAAGATATTATTGAAAATATTACAAAAACTAACTAATAAAAGAAAATAAAATGAAATGAAAAGCAACAACCCAAGTGTAAAAAAGAAAACCTACCAACAATGACAATTACAACTTAGACCCGTTCAGTTCACCTTACAGTAAGAATATTCAGTAAAAATAAGTTAAGTTCAGTTCAGTAAAAATTAGTATAATTCAGCAAAAATAAGTTCAGTTCAGTAAAAATCAGTATTGCAAAGAAGAAAAAACAACATGAATCAGTAAAAATAAGTTCATTTCAGTAAAAATAAGTTCAATTCCGTAAAAATAAGTTCAGTTCAATAGAAATAAGTTCAGTTCAATAAAAATAAGTGGAATTGAACGTGCCTTAGTGAACAAAAAATTATTTAACAAAAAAATGGAAAATTGAAAAAAAAATACTAACGCTTAGAAATTTCTCTTTTCGGGTGAAAATAACTGAACTCAACTTGAGTGAATTGAATTGAACTAAACTAAATTAAATTATAGCTAGGATTAAAGGTTCGTGCAATGCATAGACCAAAAAAAATTAATTAATAATGATAAAAAATAATTATGATGATAATCAACCTATATGAAAAACAATTTGCTAACATTCATGGGCATCATTGTAAATCCTTTTATTAGTTTTTGTCTAGTCTAATTTATTGGTGTTAATGATCGTAAATTTTATTTGATGAATCATAATTAACTTTATTTCTTAGTTATATTAAAAGTAAACTACATCATTCTTTTTTTAAAATCTAAATATGTATTGATTAAACACAAGCTGTACGTACTTTTTTACCTAAAGTTTATATTTATGTATGAACGAACCTATGTAGTTGTAAGAGTTAAAGCCTACAACATGTAAATTAATTATCTAAATATATAACATATGGATCTTATAAGTGATTGGTAAGAATTGGGATTGGCTCAAGTGGTGAGTCTTCCCTTATTTCCTAGCTTGGTCTAGGGACAATTCTTACCCCAATCATTTGCTTGAGATTCGAGGGAGGGGGGTTGGGGGTATATGACTTGTAATGGGCATCTGGGTGGGGGCCCTGTGCAAGGGCAGCCCATAAGATTATTAATTCTTCTTACCTTAATATAATCTCATGCTTATAAATGAGATTATATTTGTATAAAAAAAGTGATTTCAACGGTATAAACATCATACTATTTTGAATTATGGAACAAAAGTTATTGTTAATTTATGTATGATGATTATCTTACTACTTTATTTGAAACTAAACACTATCTTTTTACGTATGATGATTATCTTTAATACTTTATTTAAAACTAAAATCTATCTTGTCTATATCTTTTACTCACTCTTTATTTTAAAAAATATAAATATTATAAATTCTATCTGTTATGTATGATAATTATCTTTAGTACTTTATGTATATCTATGACTCTGTATTTTACTCACTCTTTATTTAATAAAATATAAAATTTCTAAATATCTTACGTGATGCGTCGTAAATTATTCTCTTTTACTTCCTCCATCCCATCATATATGTCATTTTTTTTTTTTGCAAATTCTCCAAGACGCACCTTTGACCTTTTATATTCTTAAATTTTGTCTTAGTAAAAAAATATGAAAAGTTATGAAAGTACATGTTAAGACGAATCTAACAAGATTCCACATGAGTATGTTTTTTTGTTATATGAATAATTGGTCTAAGATTTTAAGACTCCAAAAAGTAAAAAAGACTTATATTATGGGACGAAGGGAGTGGTGTGTATATATATATATATATATATATATATATATATATATATTAACAATAGATAATAGATAAATATAATACTTATTAATAATTATAATAACAAGAAAGAATAATATATAATAGTATAGCTATTATTATTGATAATGGTAAATTAAAAAAATTAAATTAATAATAAAATTATATTAATATGATATAATATCATAAACAATAATTAATAGTTATTGTTATCAATGCACTTATACATGATGTTAATTATAATTATAACAATATTTAAAAAAAATTATAATCATAATAATCATAATAATGATAAATTAGAGAAGGATAATGTGTCCTTACTTAATAAACTACAAAGGTTCTCCATGGCCCATGATATTGGTGCACGAGTTGTTGCTCATATCTTTACTAGGATTAGTTTTTCTATTGCTAAAGGAGTGTGGGCTCAGATAGTACGTATCACGGCTTTTCACTAATTTATTGTAAATTTTTTGAGTTTGTTTGATATATTATAATAAATAATAATAATAATAATAATAATAATAATAATAATAATAATAATCCCTCTGTAACAAATTACTTGCAATAATTAAATATTTTACCTCTCACAAATAATACCAATTGTTGCAAGTAATTCATTACAGAGGGAGCCTAGATAGTATATTGGCTCCCCTCTAATTTTTAGTAAATATTTTGAGCTTGTTTGTTTTATAATAATACTAATACTGATAATAATAATAATAATAATAATAATAACTTTTTTGTAAATATTTTGAACCTGTTTTAAAATAATAATAATAATAATAATAATAATAATAATAATAATAATAATAATAATAATAATAATAATAATAATAATAATAATATAGTAATAATGATAATGAGTAAACATCTAATCGGCAAAATAATACTTAGAAATAATAATAACAAAAATTAATAAAATAAATAAGATTATTAATAATAATAATAATAATAATAATAATAATAATAATAATAATAACATCAGCTAAACTTGTCAAAAGTAATGGAGCTAAACTGAACTTCATTAAACTTTGTTGAACCATACTTAAGTGATTAATTAGAGCTGAATGAACTGAACTAAAATGATTGGAGCGCAACAAAATTGAAAATAAGGTAGGCAAAACAAATCCAAGGTACAATTTGAAGTACATAATACTTTTTTCCCAAATATATGATCTCCTTATTTTTTTTTCCTCTTGTGATGCTCGCTAAAAAATAATGAATAAAGTAATGATATTATCTCTTGAGTTTATCTAACATTATATAGCTCGAATATGAATAATCAATTCATCAGTAAATTTAAAGTTGAAACACAATATTTTATGACCTTGTCGCATATTGTCCTTTTATTTCTTAGGATTCATTTGATATCCACAGCCTTACAAATTTGTGCAAACTATGTCAACAATTTTTCCTACACTAGAATTGTTTATTTTTAAATACTGAAAAAGGAATCATAATTCCATGTATGCATGAGACATATACGATGCACGGGAAACATGTTAGGATCTCACTATGAATGGCTCCGGAACGGAGAATCCGAGTGACCCCACATTGCGCAAATACATTAAATGGGGCTTTCCTCCCACACGGAAATGGGATTGTATGCCGTATGATTTCATGAACTACATCGATTAAAGAAAGTTAATTGCGATCTATAAACTATGTTGAACATATTACTTTCCAATTTGGGGTTGGTTGTGGTTATGAAAAATTACTTAACCTAACTTTGAATAGTTAGGGACAACAATTTGAGCATTAACAAATAATTTTTCAACTCCTTTACAAAAAACTAATCACTCAACACTTGTTCGTGATCGTTTTTTGTTTTCAGTTTAAACTCTCTTGTTCTTAATTATATGCTTGTGAATTTGGGATAGTTTTTTATTTTCAATTTTATATTTTTTTATGAGAAAAAACTAAAAAAAAGAAACCAGAAAAGGTGGTTTCCACTTTTCTGTTGTCAATTTTTAAAATTATCATGATTTAATAGATTTGACCGATTTTTGGTTATATAGCATATATCATATGACTATAAAAACAAAAAAACCAACAAACAAAAAACTACAGTGATACCGAACGACCCCTTAAAATTGTTCGATTTATTTCATTTCTTTCCATTTAATTTTACAACATTCAGATATTCTACTCTAACCTTCATTTTTGTAGTGTATAAAGACAAATGGGATAATCATGTAAATATGTTATGTGATTTCTTTGAATGTATATTTTTTGAAAAATTCTATTTTTTTAACAAATCTTAACTAAGAGCTAAAGAGTTTAAAAGGTTAACATTATACATTAGTGAACATGAAAACTCACAATGTAACAAATCAATAAAATAAAAGAATATTAAGTTTCATGTCTCTCCCAAGGATGTTGCGGGAACTCGAATATGGGTCCGTCCTACCAAAGTCAGTCCCCATCACCACTGAGCCAACAATTACTTGATGAAGTAGTTAGTTAAATAGATCCCCTATTAAACCACTAAAAAAGTCTGTTGTACAAGCCTTGATAAATTGTTGGCTATCCCATGCATTGTCATCAAAATTTATCGAACAAGTGAGATATTTTATGATTACATTTTTCATGATGATTATATTGTCACAATGCATAATTATTGTTGCATAGAGTTGCACGTGTGTCAAACACAAATTTTCAACCATTAATGATCTACCCATGAATGGATGATGAGTGGAAAGTGACGCACATGGAGAAAATGTGTTGAATAGGACTTTCCTCCCTCGTCTCATAACACGAACCAATAAAACGAAGTTAAACCTGAAAAACAACTATGTGAAAAGAATTACTTTCCATTTTGGGGTTACTTGGGCTGATAATTTACTAAATCTAACTTTGAATAGTTAAGGTGAGCCTAAAGAACACTACAACTAATTTCTTAACTCGCCCAAAAACAATACTAATTTCTCAACACCTTATTACTCGTTCCATTTATTTTATTTGTTTCCACTTGATTTTACAACATTCCAATATTCCAATAAGACCTTCATTCTGGTAGTGTATGAACATAAATGATATAATCACGTAATATGTTATATTTATTGTGTCTATGTATATTTGTTTCAAAATATTTTAGTTTTACTAGTTTTTAAAATGAAAAACTAGAGAGTTATACCTTAGCACACATGAAACTCACAATGTAACAAGTTAATTAAACAAATGGAATATTGAGTTAAGTAATTAGTAAAATAGGTCACCCTCATTAAAATAACTAAATATTGTACGGGGCTAAATATCACATGCATTGTCATCGAAGATTAATTTTACGAGCCTTGAGATATCCTAGAATGGCATTTTTATATGCTTATAATTCCTTAATTCCATGTAATTTGAACAAAAAGTGTCCTGCGTCTTTCAAATGCATATCTTTAAACATTAATATATTTAATTATTTTTTTTATAATAATTGGAAATCTAATTCATATAAATTCAAGACAAATTTAATAAGATTGCACATGACTATACTTATCTGTATAATTATAATAGACGATTAGAAGTGTGTTAAAAGTGTAAAATTTCAAATTATAATAAATCTATATTATAAAAAGGAAGAGGGGGTGGATAGAAAAAATAAATACATAAATAAAATTAAAACTTGTGAGATAAGTTTATGACTTTTGTATAATATTAAAAATACACCAATATTCCAATCAAAAGTACTATCTCTAGATATAAAGAAGCACCGGGTAAATGGAGAATATGAGAAAACAATCGAACAAATTTTAGAATAATTGGTAGTTTCTAATTAAGTTTCAATTTTATTTGAATTGTACCACCCTATAGCTTCATTATCTCTAATTCCTATCAATTGACAAATTTATGGTTGTATGTGTGTGCTTAGGGTACCATGCAAGAAGACCGGTGGAATCAGATTTACAATGAACGGTTCCCAATACTTCAACTTGGTATTGATCACCAACGTCGCTGGTGCTGGAGATGCCATACGCGTTAGAGTAAAAGGTACGAAAACAGATTGGATGAGTATGAGTCGTAACTGGGGACAAAATTGGCAATCAAACGTTGTTTTGGTTGGTCAAGCCCTCTCCTTCAGAGTCACAACTAGTGATCATCGTACCTCCACGACATTAAACATAGCACCTGCTAGTTGGCAGTTTGGTCAAACTTATGTTGGCAAAAATTTTAAAGTGCGCTAATAATTAAGCTCGGGATTAATTTCTTATTCTAATTTGTATGCACGCAATTCTTAGTTTCATTCTCCACCATAATCTGATATTTTTCTCTCTTATTATCATGAGAATATGAGAATGGTGGAGCTAATATAGGCTATGTATGTCATGTCATGTCAAAAATGTACCTTGATATAACTATGCACGTGTTTTAGTGGCTGAAGCGGTTGCAAATGACACGATCAAAATGTAACCCGCAGTTTACTACTCATTTTTTATACTCCATTTATAAATTGTAAGAAGTGGGTTGTACGTGAATTTACTAGCGTGTTCTCTCACTAGATTATTGCTTTCCTAGAAACTTCTATGTTTAAACATGCGACTAAAGCCAACTGGTTTCGGAAAAACCGACAAGTATGAACTTAATTAAGAGTATGGAATAACCTAAACTGTTGGAGTTAATTTTCCAAAATAGTCCAAACTGTTATATTCTAACCTTCAATGATCCCTTTGAGTCTACTATATATAAGAGAATTAAAAGTTTGGATGATTTTGATAAGGTACCCCCAGTAGTTTGCATTACTCTAGAATCTGTCGAATTAAAGATAAAATATCTCTGAAACTTATAGTAGGTTCTGGTTATTACAAATGCAGGCTTAATACCCCCATAAAAATAAAAGTAAAACCGTAAAACGAAAAAAAAAGATTGTCCCCAGATGCAGTGGAGCTTGTAGTGGAGCTTCTGCTCCTCTAATACAGTGGAGCGATCGCTCCACGCTCCACACCCTAGAGCGCTCGCTCGAGGATCGCTCCAAACCCGCTCCACTTTTCTGCCATCTTTGCTTCAAAAGTCTGCATAGAGCGATCACTTCTCTGTAAATGGAGTGAACGCTCCATTGTTTTTGGTCTCTTCCTCAAGCTCTTGTAAGAAAACTTTAAGGGAAGATTAATAAGAGGAAGGGTTATGAAAATGCAAATGCAATGACATAAACTACATGCAAATGCCTTAGAAACTAATGCAAACTATGCAATGCATGAAAAAGGATGAAAATGGGAATAAAGAGGGGTGTTACATGACCTAAATACATCTAAATGACCCTAATCTACCCTTAATAAGTGAGCACATATCTCACTTATTATGAAATTCCCCCAAGCTTGCCAATTAATTGTCCTCAAGCACTCAACAATCCTATGGAAACCATGCCTGCACTAAAAATAAGAGCATCACTAAGTCAAAGTCCTCATCTTAGGTGATGTGTAAAGGCAAAGGGAAATCTTAACCAACTTTGAAAGCTAGTAACCATCCTTTCTTATCCACAAGTTAAGGGTGAGAGGGGTGGTCTCAGCTAGTGTGCAAAGGCAATGATCGTCCTAGAGGTTCCTGAACTATTATACAAGCCCTCATTGCTCCCAAGTGAAATGGAAAACTCGCTCAACCTTATACCAATCACGCCCCCACAAATTTACAAGATTCCCCCAAGCTAGCCAATTTATTCATTTATAATCTTTTTTTTTGTTAGCACTAGTAGAAAAATGTCAATTTGCGACCCCCTATTTGAGGAGTTTTAGGCTAATAGCAGCATAAACAAATTTGATTTTCTCATATATATAAAAATGAATATAGTATTTGAGGCGTTTTACATCTAAACGCCTTATATCAGTCTCATTTGACGCATTTTTAACCATATGCCTCAAATATGACCCTTCCACTGCCTAATACTCAACGTCTCAACCTCGTTATTTGGATTCTCTCCTCCCCTGAATAAAACTTGTCATTTCCTTGAGATTTTAGGCTAAATTAATTTCATATGAGCTTTCGCTAATTAAAATGGCAAGATATGAGATTTTTTGCGTTCGAACGTGTGATAAGTAACAAGTGAAGATTACTTATTTCATCATCAATGTTGATATCCAGGTCAGATCTAATTTTCGGGGTTTTTCTTATTGGAAATTATTGTAAATTACTGCCATGAAATACTAATCTCTAAGTAACTTGTGGCCATATTCACTAATTACATTACTAATCTATAGTTTAACCGGTCAAATTATAACTAACATATTATAAAACTTATTTTATTCAATTTTACAATACTTTAAAAATATGTGTTTTTTATATATGACATGGTAATGGGCACGTATATCGAGACGAAATTTAATGGCGTTTTTCAAAATGAAAACGACATTTTTCGAAAAATAAATACCCCGTGCACCCTTTATGGGCACGAATTTTGAGAATCCATATGAAACGAGTACCAACAAGCCGGGTTTTCACGCACATACTTCGAGACGGGGTTTTCGTAATAAAGACGTTGTTTTTTCGAAAAACGGACACCGTCGTGCACCCGAATGAACACGAATATCGAGAATCCCTACGAAACAGGTACCAATAAGCCAGGTTTTCGGGCATGTACTTTGAGACGAGTTTTTCGGACATGATACAGAGCCTTTGATAACGGGGCAGTACTAGGCATGCAAACTCGACATCTCTCTCTGGAGGGATACCAGGAAACTCATCAGGAAAGACGTCCGCATACTCATAGAATACAGGACATCCTCCATTCACTTCTTGGGATAAATCTTTAACCATGCAAAGGAACACTTGATCTCCTTTCTGACGGCGCTTCTGAATTTTCAAAGTAGAAATGATCTCTCTTCAGAACAATCCCATTTGTAGGAGATACGCTTACTACACGGACTACGAAGAATTACCTTTCGATCACGGTAATGAATATGAGCATGGTACTTAGACAACAAGTCCGTACCCGAGATGACGTCGAACTCGAGAACCGTCATAGCTCCTACACTTAGAAGGATCATAGCTCGGCCTAGCACCAGAATTCAGAAATCAACCTCGAGCATTGGGTTTAAACCTCGGCTTCTTTTTAGGAACCGAAGCATAGGAAGTAGTAGGCTTCTCACAGCAGTAGCCTTAGAAGCTTCCTCCTTTTTGATCAAGGCATGGACACTAAGAGCTAACTCATAACCTTCCTGGGATGAAACAGCTCCAGAACACAACACTCAAGTCCCCAATCTCGGATCCATTTTCTTGAGGTACCTTTTAACCCTCTCAGTCTTAGTAAGTACAATGGAATTAGCAAACCTGTACAACTTAGTGTAACGGTCCGTATACTCCTGAATACCCAGGTTTCCCTGAATTAAGTATAAGTCCTTATGTTTCTGCCAGCGGAGTTCATCAGGATAGAACCTTTCTTTCATCTTAACAGAAAACTGAGACCACTCAAGACCAGAGCAAGTGTCTGTAACTGTGCTCCACCAATTATCGGCTTCCTTTTTCAGATAATAGGAACCGATAGATACCCGTTTAGCGACAGGGCAGTTAGTAGCAATGAACAACTTCTCCATCTCCCTCAACCAGTTTTCTAGAACCACAAGGCCAGAAGTACCCTCGTAAGTTGGGGGTCTATGATTATCGAAAGCCGATTGTCCTGAAGCGGAACTAGAAGTCTTGTTGGCCAAGGAAATGAAAGCACCTTCTAGCGCTCGGCGACAACGGTGCGCAGCTTCCTTTCGGACGCATCGGTGATGTTGTCGTAAATGCATTCTACAAAATAATCAAGTTACTTAATAAAGTACACGTTAGTAAACTCAAGTGCAGAAATAGATAGATCAAATGATTCCCAAGGCTTTCTTCCTACCCAAGTAACTCTCACTAAATACCTTAATTGAAGCCTAAGACACTTGTAATCTTAGTTACAATGACTACACATCTCTCATGAAACATGTAGCAACTCAATGAGAGTTCTTGGAACGTTTGGCTCTGATACGAACTGGAACATCCCGTGTTTTGACATAAATAAAAATAAAGATAAAATAAAGGACATAAAACTAAAAAATAAAAAAAGGGTCAGTGGCCACGGAAATACCACTGAGACGAATATGTTAATCTAAAAACAAATTAAACAAAATAACAATCCCAAAGTCAATGATAACCTCAAAATAAATAAAGGAATGCGGTCCCATACCCTCATCCCAAAGTCATACTAAAATCCCAAAATAGAAATATCCAAACCATAATCAATCTAAAAATAAATATCCACGAGGTAAACTATCCATAATAAAACTACTTAAGACCCACTAGAAAGGTGGTCTTAATCTTCCTATCATAGTTCTCATCCACTATAACTAGGATCATATCCTTTATCACAGGACCATGTCCCACAGCCCCAATCCAGACGGTAACAATCCTAAGCTTTCACATCTGCACAATATACAACATAAATCTACATCCATTTTCGTGTTACAAGACCAAATATCTTTACTAGTCATCTTAGCTAAGAAGTTATCTTTGTGCTCTCCTTGGAGCTTCCACCACTTGATTCGCGGCTCCACATTGGGTCTTTGCTTTCTTAAAGACTCCCTACCTCGGAAATCAAGCACAACTAGTCTATGTTGGGTGGCTGCGCTCTCCCCAGGTATCACCTTGCAATTCATATAAATCTTCAGCCAAGCATTCCTTACTAAAAAGAGGTCAATTTGACTCGCGTTACATCCACTCCTATATGTCACAAGGTGAGATTCTCTTTTCTCAAACCATGTGTTCATAATACTAAGACCATAGGCTAATGCGAAATCCAAGATACCACTTCCAGCTTCATTTCTCTCCCCATACCCAAAACCTCCATGAATGCTCTCAAAGCCAACTCGGCTAGTGCCCGCATGTACGTTAAGATCCCCACCAATGATCAATTTTTCATTAATAGGCACTCGTTGCACAACTTCCTCTAAATCCTCCCAAAATTATTGTTTAATAGATGCTTCCAATCCTACTTGCGGCGCATATGCACTTATGATAGTCATCGCCTCACTCCCTAATACTAGCCTGATACTCATAATGCAGTCACTCTTCCTCGAAACTTCCACCACATCATTAATATATTCCTACTCCATTCCTACTCTTATCCTTTACAGAGTACCAAAGCTTATAACCCCATGGGGCTAGTTCTCTTGCGATTCCACCAACCCACTTAGTCTCTTGAAGGCACATTATGTGAATCTTTCTCCTCCTCATAACCTCCACCGCCTCCGCCGATCTTCCCGTCAAAGAGCCAATGTTCCATGTGACAAAGCGCATCCTACTACCCCTACCACTACCACTACTCTAGACTAGCTTCTTTACCCGCACCCATCCCTGATGCGGGAAACCTTGCATATTTGACACCACCCCGGAGCGCCGGGATGGCGCGCCGCTTCTGGCGACGACCTAGCAACCCTTGCATACTTATCACTACACCCGGGTCTATGAAGTGCAGCTCGTCGCTGAGTAGGGGACACCCCCACGTTTTTCATGTCGATTCATGTCTTGATATGGGGCTATGTTTTACGCTGGCCGCCCCAAACCTCCGGAACTCTCCTCCTTGAGACCAGCAGTGAATGTCCAAGGACACTCATAGGCGGAGTTAATAAGAATAGTCCATAACCCATTAAATTAAAAATTCTATTAAAAACATACTCCAATTACTACAATAAATAAGCTATAATTCATAGTTCATAAGAAACATCAAATACGATAATTTCATTAAATAAAATAATTCCAGCAATAAATAAATTGATAAAACATGACCTTAACATATCATTCAATAGAATAAATAAAGAGTAACAACCCTAACATGATTCTAATTAATACTAATAATATTAAAATCACAAATAACGATTTAAGGTACTCAAATATATAAATTGAAAAGACAATAAAACTAACCCTAACATGAATTCCAATTACTACAACGTTTCCATCATAGATCTAATAATCAAAACACATCATAACATGATTCTAACATAATTAAATTCTAAAGTACTAGTGGCAGGCTCTGTCGTGAGGGCCTCCAAAGATAATATTTTGCTTACTCTCTCTCACAAATAAATGTAGTAGGGAAGTAAGGGTCGAATCCACAGAGAATCGGGGTAATTAGGTATTTGGCGAGGTTGAGTTAATGTAAAACAATCAACCAAAATAGGGGGGGGGGTTTGACATAAATTCTAATAAACTAAACTAGACTATCAACTAACTACAACAGGATATCGAGGTAGAGTAACCTCGAATCAAATTAACAATAACTTCAAATCAAACATCGATCATCGACCCTCTACCCTAATCACCTCTTTGTTTATCTATTGTTGAGACCTAGTCTCATATTCTCCTTAATCATAGCTAAGTAGCACAATCAGCGTGATTACAAAACCTTAACCAAAAGGCAACCTATACGAAAGCGCATAAATTCAAATCCTAGCCAGCAATAAACTCAGAGAATCAATAGACATGATAATGGTTTTTAGGCAAATAGCATTCAATCAGTTGGTTAAACTTCCCAAGATACTAAATAAGATGATCTGCATCTAATTTAATCTCTCGGTAGCTGCATATGAAAGGAGAATGAAACAATCCGATTCCATTCTCAAATCCAGCAATAGATCATTAACATAATCAAGACTAGTAGTACTCCTCCCTTAACAAAGCAATAATCATGAAGTAAACATAGAAATCAAACCATAAGCAAAGAAAGTAAATAGGGAGAAAGATCTGACAAAGTAGATTAAAGTTCTTAGTTAATCTTCCTCGAGATTAAGCTACAAACTAAGCTACAAACTAACTACATGATGAAAATGGAAGGAAACCCAAGGAGGAAGGTTCCCCCTTGGTTTTCTCTCTCTAAAGACCTCAAACTAAACTATCAACTCTCAATGTGTGAATGAATAGCGTGAATGCATAATCCCCTCAATACACCGAGAAAATACAAACTAAAAACCGAGAAAAATAGGTTGCGTTGTACTCCGAGGCCTCCACAAATTGACTATCCACCACATACTCCCAACCAAAGGCCTCCTTTATCTCTTCATATGTGATCCTATAGTATGAATCATTGAGATTGAAGGTGATAAAAGGGTCGTCCTCATCATTTACTCCCTTCTCAAAGGTGGAAAGAAACTCTAGTGTATACCGCTCTATGGTCCGAACCTTCCTATTCGAGAACCCATGTAACCCCACCTTGTCTAGTAAGGTCCGAACGGGGTACCGGTCTATTAATCCCAAAGTATGTAGTACATCAATATCCACAAACTTGGTCTCCAAAATGTGGCGATTGGGTTCAGCTAGTTTTGCCCATCTACGAGTAGAAGGTCGACAAAGGTTCTTTAATCCCAAAGAATTGATCTTAGGCATAGGACCTCCACTAGAGGCGGTAGACTTTCTATGCTTTGATTCACTTTTTTTTTTTTCATTTTCTTTCGCCCCACAATAAAACACAATCAACACAACTCCTTTCAACCAACAATCAATCACCAATTCCCAAATAAATTTTTCAAATCAATCCTCCACACTCAACTACTTCAATTCGATACAATCCCAATATAAACAACAACGCAAGAACTCAACAGCAACAACAACTCTACAATATAAGCAAGAACAAATCAAGTTAAATCAAACAAAAGGCAAAGAGATGAAAATTATACACAAGGGTGATGGGAGATCTCCAAATTGCCTTTAGAGCTTAATGTAGTTGAGTTTGTTGTTATAGAACACTTTTCTAAACTACAAACTTTGAGTTCAAAGCTTCAATTGCTCCAAAAATGGCTCAAATAAATAAAAAAACCTCCCAAATTTTAGGGTATGAAGAACTTGGGTGAAATTTATAAATTTTTGGTTGAAGAAGGGTGATTTAAGAGTGAAATAATCTAATTTTGTGATGGGGATTTGATTAGGCTGAGAGATTTTGAGGAAGAAATAGAGTTTTGTGGTGTTTAGAGGGATTAGAGAGTGTTTGACAAGGAGGAGTGAGTGAGTTGTTGAGGGAGTGTGAGTTTGAATGAGAAAAGGAATGAAAAGAGTGAGTGAGGGTCGAGATTTGGAGCAAGTAAAAGCTGGGCAGTAGCTGGTCGAGGGGGGCGACCTAGCTCACGGACTGCGATCTACGTTCGCGGGTCGCAATGTGCCTCGCGGGTCGCGAGCTGCTACTGACCCGTTTCTTCCGTTTTCCTCTACTGCAGCTGTGAGCTTAATTTCTCCCCTTCCTTACTTCTTGCTACTGCTCTTTAGAACTCCTTTACTCCTCAATTTTTTTGTCTTCATTTTCTTTCACTCCATTCTTTCTATTTCATCTTCATTTTTGTCCAAATCACTCCTTTCTCATTTTTTCCCTTTTTGCATTCAACTCCACGCACCACTACCGGCAACTTCACAACCTTCACGCATTTGTTACTTCACCATGATGACTACCTTCTAGAGTCCTACAAAATGCAAAAGAAACATACCAAACTATAATATCATAAATAAAAAGTAAATAACGGAAATTAAGAAAGCACGCCCTATATACTATCCTCGTTTATTTAATGTCATCGACACAACATAGGGCTCCGAACTCAACCATTCGGCTCGAACTCTATGTGGGGTAAGAATGGCTCCAAACCAACCTCCTATTCACGTCCTGCAAAACAATATGAGTAGAACTCTTGCAAGACACGTTAGATTCATAATGTCACAACGTGGTGG
Source organism: Patellifolia procumbens (assembly GCA_947645195.1). Taxonomy (NCBI): domain Eukaryota; kingdom Viridiplantae; phylum Streptophyta; class Magnoliopsida; order Caryophyllales; family Amaranthaceae; genus Patellifolia; species Patellifolia procumbens. The sequence continues at coordinate 4,874,967 of CANSGD010000016.1, forward strand.
TCGTTTAGGAGGGTCACTCCACTACTTTACTCCAACGCCATAACCTGCGTGATAGCAATGAGTATGCTATCTAAAAACTAATGTCATTAGCAATGAAACCATGGCTTACATTGGCTCACTAACCACTTAATGTCAACAACATCACGAAAATCCGTTCCACAACGTTAGTAAAACAAAAATACGGCCAATGATCCAATGCATCAAACCATTCATTATGCACGACAAGCCTAAGAATATGCACACCCAAACAACACAAGCAATCACCACAAGCATAAGTTCCAATCTAAAATACACCAAACACTAACTACAACCACCAATTCACCGGCAACGGCGCCAAAATTTGGCAGGCTCTGTCGCGAGGGCCTCCAAAGATAATATTTCGCTTACTCTCTATCACAAATAAATGTAGTAGGGAAGTAAGGGTAGAATCCATAGAGAATCGGGGTAATTAGGTATTTGGCGAGGTTGAGTTAATGTAAAACAATCAACCAAAATAAGGGGGGGTTTTGACATAAATTCTAATAAACTAAACTAGACTATCAACTAACTACAACAGGATATCTAGGTAGAATAACCTCGAAACAAATTAACAATAACTTCAAATCAAACATCGATCATCGACCCTCTACCCTAATCACCTATTTGTTTATCTATTGTTGAGACCTAGTCTCATATTCTCAATAATCATAGCTAAGTAGCACAATCACCGTGACTACAAAACCCTAACTAAAGGGCAACCTATATGAAAGCGCATAAATTCAACCCTAACCAACAATAAACTCAGAGAATCAATAGACCTGATAATATATTTAGGCAAATAGCATTCAATCAGTTGGTTAAACTTCCCAAGATACTAAATAAGATGATCTACATCTAGTTTAATCTCTCGGTAGCTGCATATGAAAGGAGAACAAAACAATCCGATTCCATTCTCAAATCCAGCAATAGATCATTAGCATAATCAAGACTAGTAGTATTCCTACCTTAACAAAGCAATAATCATGAAAATGGAAGGAAACCCAAGGAGGAAGGTTCCCCCTTGGTTTCCTCTCTCTAAAGACCTCAAACTAAACTATCAACTCTCAATGTGTGAATGAATAGCGTGAATGCATAATCCCCTCAATACATCGAGAAAATACAAAATAAAAACTGAAGTAAAGATGGGCAGTGCAGGGTCGTGGGCCGCGGAACAGCTCGCGGGGGTCGACTGGCACATCACAGGCCGCGAGCTGGGTCGCGGGACGCGACCTGGGTCTGTTCCCCTGCTTTGCTAGGCTGCTGCTGCTGTTTGTTTGTTGGTGCTTGTTTGGTGCTGCTGTTGCTGGTTCATAGACGTTGTTGATGCTGGAGGTTGCTGCTAGCGTAGATGCTCTCGTGCCAAGTCAATGTAATCCGAAACTTCCACGAGCATTAATCAAAAAATATACTTAGCAATACAAAGTTCTAAGGTCATAAAGTTAACGTACATTATAAAACAAAACTCCGAACTTCCGCTAAAGCCAACTAATTACAAAAACTTCAATAAAAACTATCAAATCATATAACATATGCATGTGAAATGACGTAATAATAACGTATAACTTGAGCACATCAACTAGAGGGGATGTTAGTTACCTCGATCTACACGTAGAGTGTAATAAAAGCCAAAAAAAGAGAAGAATAAAATAGAGAGAAAATCGCCCCTTGAAGAGAAATAATGAGAAGAGAATAGATCCAAACTTGAGTCTTGAATTACCTGTTGAAAATGAATTAAAAAGGTACTAGCCAGTAGGAATTTTGTGAAGAATAAGTGGGGAACGTTTCCCCCTTTTTTGTGTTTAGGCGTGTGAAAATAGGGTGAGGAGGGAGTTTAATTTCTGTAATTCTTGTGTTAGGACACCAATAATGGTTAATTAGATTAGAATATAAAGTGCAAAAATAGAGTGAGAGAATAGGGGTTGATTGGCTTGCAAACGGGGAAAAGGATTTAGCTACCAAAAATAAGAGATGCATACTCAAAATTCAAAAGATAATATCCCCCCCTATTTTCCTCCTCATGTCTGGCCACCATTACTCCCAAACAACAAGTGGGTGGGCCCACTTAAACGGTAAAGAAAGAATTCTACTAGTTTGGCCCAAAACAATAAACAAGACTAACACTAAAATAAATATAACTATTAGCTGTACTAAAAATATAAGTAATAATAATACTAACTTTTATAGATATAGAATCAAAATAAATATGCAACAATGATCACATTCACTCATTAACAACACTCAAAGCATATACAATTCCAACACCTTCGAAAAATAAAAGTAAGTTATATAAATTTAGTTTTCAATATATATTGTGAGCAATATACGAAATTATGCTTGAAGTTAAAGTACGATTATTTTTTTGAAAAGGTTATATAAGCTGTTTCTTATTTAATTTAATTAGATTTTGTCACCCTTGACACTTGTTTATTTTATTTAAAGTTGTTGAAAGGGTATTTCGTTGACCTAAAGTTTTAAATAAACGGAGTGCTATTTTAAACGTCAAGAGGCGAAGCAATCAAAGAAATGGGATTATAAACTAGGTATTTTAAACCATGTTTGATTAGGGTTAACATTTCCGACGAGGGAAAAGTTATCACCTCAACCATATTCCGGACGAAACACCAACATGCAAGTCTTAGCCAAAGTAGGTTTAGTGTTCAGATGGAAGCCAATGTATACTTTGAAAATTTAAATTCAACAGATGACGTCTAAGATGAGAAAGAACCACGAAGACAAAGCAATAGGAAAAGTAAGTACTTCATCTAATAATAATAGTTTATAAAACATAAGGCCATCTGGCCGGATTACAAAAATGAAGAGAAAAGAAAAGAGAGAAAAAGAATGGATGACACTAGTTTTGTCCATCTTCATCCTAAGGAACGTCCTCGTTTTGAGGCTCATCCTCATCATGTGTGTCAACACACTCAGGGTGAGTTTTGCCAAATAGCTTGGCCTTTGTAAGCTGCTTCACAGTGATCAAGCCGTATGAGCTACCAAGGCAACTTAGTATAGATAGACCATAGGAAAAATCTATATATATTAAAAAGCGTAGGCGAACATTGCAATCCGCAATGTGCCACCATCCCTCTTTGAATGACACTTTATCCACTTTATTCTCATATATTGAAAATATATTTCATTGTAAAGATTCGAACACGTAACCTTGAGGATGAAATAAGAAATTCCAACCAACACTCCAACATGTTATTAGTGATTCTTCTATCAAAATCAATAATGATGTATGAATGAAAACAAAGAACTGAGTTGTAGGGCTTGTTCTCTTCGGCATAATTCAGCTGAACTGAATTGAACTGATTCGAGCTGAACTGAACTAAACTGATTGGAGCTAAACTGAATTGAACAGAACTGAACTGACTGAACTGAGCTGAACTGAACTGAATTGAATTGAATTGAATAAAATTGAATTGAATTGAATTGAATTGATTGAATTGAATTGAATGGAATTGATTTGAATTTAATTGTTGTTAATTTAATTGAATTTAATAAATATATAAAAAATACTCCCTCCGTCTCACTTTGATGCTCTCATTTTCTTTATGGGATGTTTTGAAAAGTTCTTTCCACTTTGAATCTTTTCCATTTTAAGAATATTTATTTCCCCATATTACCCTTTAACAACCAATTATTTACTATATTTTTTTACTTTTTGTCTTACACATGGCCCACTTTAGAATCTTTTATTTCTCAAGCACTCACTTTTGTTTCTCTCTCTTACTTTTTTAAAAGAAAAAAGGTACTAAAATATAATTTATACAATATAAAATTAATAAGATTCTTATCCACCTTAATTTGCATTGGTTTCCTCCCATATTCCAAATGAGAACATCAAATTGAAACGGAGGGACTATTTAAACAATAATAATATGAATATTAAATAATGATTATAATGATAAGTAATATTAATGAATAAAAATAATAGTATTTTGGATATGAGAGTTATAAATAAATAATATTAATAATCATAATTTATAATAATAATTATAATGATTAATGATTATAATGGTAATTAATAACAATTATATTATAGTATTTTTACTGATATATCAATACTTGATGTTGATTATATAGTAACAATAATATCTAAGCAGTAAATTAATATTACTATTTTAATAACTATATTTAATAATATAATAATATTTAGTAATAAAATAATGATTGGATCGGATCGTGCAAAATTGGATCATAAACCATTTTGACGCGATTTGATTGGTTTATACTTTTGACCTAGACCATGTTCCTCCCTAGCCTAATGATAAGAGTAATAATAATGAGTAAAGCTATAATAAAAAATAATATATAGATATAATAATACTTAATAATAATGATATAAAAATAAATAATAATAATAATAATAATAATAATAAGAGTAATTAGTAAAATAAATTAGAAAAACATAATAATAATATTTAACAAAATGGTTATAAAAGAATGAAACTGAACTAAATTGAACTGAACTGAACTGAACTGATTGGAGTTGAACTGAACCGAACTGATTGGAGCTGAACTGAACTAAACTGATCTGAAAATAAGTTGGGGAGAACAGGCCCAAAATCTATATTGTAAATTAAATGACTTGTTTTTTATTATAACTTTTCGGAATTTTTTTTTAAAAAAGACCTTATATATTTTAAGTTTTGTGAAAAAATACATTTTAAAATATTTTTTGTGAGAAAACACCTTATGTGTCATTACTTATCAAATTACACACCTTATTATCATATATAGGCAAAAAAGTAAACCTTTAGGTCTATTTTTTCATTCCTTTTTGTGTGTGAAAGTCACGCAAATCAACCCAAATTTTAAGACGGAACTCTAATGCACAAAAAGGGAGAAAAAAGTGATTTAATGTCCCAAAAGTTTAGTTTCTTGACTAAAATATGACAACAAGGTGTGCAATTTAATATAAAATGACATATAAGGTGTTTTCTCGCAAAAAAAGTATATAAGGTGTTTTTTCACAAAATTTCTGACTTATAAGGTCTTTTGACAAAAAAATTTAATTTTTCACACTACATGACATCAAATATTTTTAATTATTATTAAACTAGGTTTCTGACCCGTGCAAAATTCACCAGAATTTTTATTTCATTTAGTGTATTTATAGAATAATAGATAATCATTATGTTAGAAGTACAAAAAAGTTTAAGATATTACGTATAAGTTAGATGAAAAAAATTAATGAAATATGATTACTTAAAAATTGTCACCAAATAGTTAGATATATTCACTCATGTAATATAATATAATAAAAGTGCATATCACAAGGAGCAATTATGAAATTAGTCATTCTCGAATAATTATTTGGTTCATTCTTTGACTGACATTATCTGTATAGATAAAGAAAAAATAAGTCAACACATAATATTAAATAAGCATTCATTTATGCAAATCAAATATATTGCACGTCCAATTACTCCACAGTGTTCTATTATTACTCCTAAGCTTGGTGAAAAAGATTTTTGGTTGTAGGTTAATTTTCAACATGATAATCAATTGATGTATGTAAAATGATCTTAACCTTAAATTAATTTTTTTCCTTAAAATGATTCTTAATAGTTTATGAAAATATTCCGTTTTTCAAAATTTTGTTTAAAAATAATAATCTAGTTTTCATAATATATATTTAATATAGTATCCTTCCAAACTATTTTTCATATTCAATTTTTTAAAAATTTTCTCTATTACAAATATGATTTGAATATAATATACTCTCTTTTTTTAGGGATATATTAAAAGATGTGATCTAAATTGTACCACGATTTTATGATATTGAACAGGAAAAATATGGTCATATGAAATATTGTTAGTTTCATCACAATATGCAATTTTTTAATATCACTTTTTCATATTATTTTATAATATATAATATAGATATTAATGATCAAAGTAGCTTATTATGGAATTATTTGCAATTATTATGCGAAGGATCATAGCAAGTATTCGTTTATATTTCCGTTTACATGTTTTTCCCCATGATTTAATTTTTTAAAGTTTTGCTTGAAGTCGTTTTCACTTATTTTTCATAATTTTTTTAATTGATTGATATTAGATCAAAATATATAATTAATGCCAAGATAGGTAATGGTAATGGTTGAAAATTTATTACACCATAGAAGCAAGACTTTATATACCAAAAGAGTGGACCTTCACATGTTGAGGCCCAGTGCCAAAGGTGCACATGTTGTTAATCGGCCTTAAAATTAATTAATAAGACTATTATCGTAAAACATCATTTTCAATGATCTTAACCCCTCTCTTTCCTCACTTACCTCTCCTTAAAGTTATGTGAAAGTATTGTATTAGACGGTCTGACCATAACATTTTGGTCAGACCGTCATTCACATTTATCTAGATCTGAGCACAATTCATCACATCTCTCTCATCCTCCACCATTTTTGACAACCCCACATCATGAGAGAGAAAGAAGAGAGATAAAAATGGTAACCCGCTTCAAGAAGAATCGCGACAGGAGAGGCCACCTCAACGCTGAACACAGCTGTCTAGAAAACACCGCAAACACCTCGAAGGCCATAGTACGTCAATCAGTCATCAGTTGTACGTCCATCTTCGTCCAATCATCAACTTCAACTATCAGTCAAATCATTACCCTTAATCAGCGGCATTGTGGGTTGCTCGTTAATTGGATGGTGGTTGTACGACGGTTGACATGGGCGGTAGTGATGGTTGTACGGTCACTATGGCTTAGCTGAGTTGTGGCTTAGGGTTGATTTGGCTAAGGTTGTGTGTGTTGATGCTGGATTGTATGATGATGTTGCTGTTTGTTTGTTGTTGTTGTTGTCGAGATTTGTTAAGTGAAGAAGATGAATGGGTTGGTTGGTTACTGAATGAATAAAATATGTAAGTTATATGTTGCTTTCATTTAGAACTTATTTTATTTCATTTACTTAAATTTTGTTTTCAGTTAGTTTTTTATTTTATTTTATTTTTTTAGTTAGTTGTTAAATGAAAGAAAAAGAAAACTAAGTGAAAGGATAATGTTGTTAGCTATAGAAAGCTAAGTTCTTCTTCTAACTCGTAGTAACTGAGTTCTTTATCAACACTTGTGCAGAGATGCTTGTTGCTTTGGATCCAGACCTGAAAATCAGTAAACCAACCCCAGGGGTTTGGAAATTGATTCCCCCTCCGATGCTTAAGTCAGTATTTGGGCAATAGGAATTTTGATTGTATTTTGACAGAGTAAGTTTAGGGAGTAGGTAATATTCTACCTTTTACCTGATTTCTAGGAACTATTTATATTGTTGGTGAATGGGTACGAACACCCTAAAAGAGAGGGAGGTGATTGGTTAGGCAATGGGAAGATGACACTTGTCGTATTTCTATTGCATTGGTTTCACCACCAATCATCAGCTGCCATTTCTTGGGATTTGGGCTGATTATTCCCTCGACTTAAGGAACATACGGGCCTCTTTATTCAGAAAGGGTGAGATCATCAAGTCCCTTTCTGTTAGCGCCACGTGTCGCCTTTTGGCTTCCGACACGTGTTGTTCATCTATTGGACCACATGTCATGAGGCAATTGGGACACATGGCACTTTTTTTAGTGGTTCACGTGTTCTCTTTGGACATGTCACAAGATTTGCCCCTAAAAGGGGTTTGATCCGGGTCTTGACTGATTAATGCCCTTTTACTGAGAGTAACTTCCTAGATTTATCATACTGTTCAGAAGTTTAACTGACTTTTCCTCCAATGAGAAAAACAAAAGGTGACGTGTCACCATAGGGTTCTGACACGTGGAAAACAACTATTTGGGAGGGGGAGCTTTTTTACCCCCTATAAATACCCCCTCAATGTCTCATTTTGTCACTTCCATTTCTCGCTCTTAGAGAGAGAAACTGTAGAGAGAGAGACTCTGTGAAAAGAGGAAAGGAATATTCCTCTGGTTGGTGAAGGAGAAGTTGGTTTGGGAAGTTTTACTTTGACTTTGCTGAGAGCGTCGTGACTTGTAGAAAAGGTGAAGAAAACAGTCTTTCTCATCTCCGTCCAGATCTTAGTCAAGTATTTCCCTCTTCTCTCTTTTTATTTTTCTTCTTTTATTCTTTTTTTAAAATAAAATAAAATGGTGTCTTTCACCTCGTCCAATAACCCCGGCCAACCTATGGAAGATGCTAACCCTAAAACTGATTCTTTTTCATCTTCGGTTGTCTCTAGAGTTGGGCCCATCTCGGCTGAGTATCACTACTTTTATTTAAAAAGAACGTTCGACCCGCTTTCGACGACCCAGTCTCTGCCTGTGTAGGGTGATCTAGCACGCGTCCAACAAACGGCGCGTCTAAGACGTCTAATAATCCTGCCCTCCTCGTGTTCTGAGATGGAAGAGTCTATTGGGAGAGGTCCTGAGAGGAAGAGACCGATATAGTAGAGGAGATTCAGCCACTAGAAGTTGACCCTTTGGCTGAATATGATCCTGAAGGCTTAGTATATAACCATGATAAAGCCGGTCGATCTGGAAGGATTTCAGACGAGGAAGATGATGAGGAAGACGAGGAAGGGTCTGACCCTTACGCTACCTCGACTGAACTAAGGGACCGTCGAGGTCCTCTTTTCGAACCTGCATATGTATGTGTAGATATTGACTGGTTGGAGAAGTATGGGCCCGATGGAAGACGCTTGAATAAGGAAATGCCCATGAGCGATTTTTATTTCTTCTTTCCTAAGAAAGAGGACACAATTATTCATGCCCCCCCGGCATATTTGCTGTGTATAGGCTAGCCTTAGATGCCAGTCTTAGATTTCCTTTTTATCCTTTTATTCATGAAGTTTATAGACAATATAACATACGTCAGAACCAGCTGGCCCCTAATGCATGGCTGAACATCCTGACCTTCATTTCCACTTGTGAGCTGTGTGGCTTAGTTCTGTCTCTTAATGCCTTCATCCACAAACACTATGTTTCCCAGCTTCAAAAGACAGTAGGGGGGACTTGGTATAGTGTGTGCAATAGGGCAGGGTTCTTGACCGTTTTAGAGAAGCCATCAAAGATGCACAATTGGAAATCGGAGTTTGTGTTTGTCCAAGCTCCGTATATAGAGACGGCCAAACCTTATAGGTACAAAAACAGAGCTGTAACTAATATAGGACAGGGTGCCCCTATATTAGAGATGGAGAATAAGTATGACGATGTCGTGGTAGCCCATTTCACGGCCATAGAGTACATTCCTCCTGGGCTTGGGGAGCCAGGATGCCCAAAACCTAAGAAAGTTGCTTTGAAGGGACCGATTGATTGGATTCCCTTCAAAGAAATGTTTTTTAATGAATAATTTTTGATAGCCGCTGGACTGAAGCAGGGCGAAGACCCATGTATTGTCCTGGTCTTGCCCAAATAATTGTCAATGTAATTCAGAATTTGTCTAACCAAATCTGGTTTCTTTGTGAACAGAACCGGCAAGAAGGAGACTCCCACCGTCTTGGAAATAAGACATTAATATGAGCCAATTCAGCGGTAATCTGTGGGCGGAGCATTCGAACGCTCCATCTAATAAGAGAGAAGAAACACTGGTAAACATATATATATATATATATATATATATATATATATATATATATATATATATATATATTCTTAACGAGGACTAATTTCGAAAGGAAGACGTCGAGATAAGGACAGACTTCTTCCTAAGCTTTCCTCGGCTGAAGGCCATCCCAGACGAGGACCACTTATTGAAGGAAAGTGTCCATATTCTTGGACAATTACCTTCTTAACCGCTTGACTGGTAATTCTCTTTGTGAACGAAGGTTGCTCAAAGAAGGAAAGCGTTTGCACCAAGACGAATTCCTTTTTTGAGGAACCCTCGGTCTATTGTTACCTTCGTCCTTGATCCCTTGAGACCGAAGGTTGTTCAAAGAAGGAAAACGGCCAGCTTTGGGCAGCTTCCTTCACTGAACAACCTTTAAGTTGGCATTTTAGGCTTATAGGAGGTCGGCTGGCTCTTGCCGTATTCCTTCTTGAAGCAATCTTCGTTCTTAGACATGATCTATTTTGAGCCTAATTTGGCGATTGTTGTGTTGCAGAAAAGCGCGCCGACGGCAAAGACTACGGTAGCCAAGCCGACCTCATCAAGGAAACGACCGTCCGCTTCGGGGGGAAAACATTCTTCCCCCAAAAAATCTAAGTCCTTTGCTCCGGCAAAGAAGGTCGGTCAAACGAATTAGTCTGCCCATAGAGCACCTATCCCCTCGGGTGAAAAGGGGAGAAAGCCTTCTGATCCTGTGATCTTACCACCACCGGGTACCACCGTAGGAGCAGGAGAGTCGTCCGCTCCTTTTGACTTGGAAAGCCAGCTGGACGCAGCTGGTTCGAATCTTGAGGAATTATCACAGCCGGACGCGGTCTTTCTTGGGACCACACCCTACACTGGGGCTGTGGATCAGCTAGTGGGGCAAATGCCTGACTCTTACAGGACGAAGTCTGCCTCTTCTGGTGAGTTATACCATTCCAACTGGATCCGAACTCTGCGGGTTGATGTACGATCGATGAGTCCGTCCAACAAACTTGCAGTGGTCATCCCTGTTCGCAGAACTGATAGTTCATCTTTTTCAGATAGAGGAAAGTCTCCGGCCGTGGATTGGTCGGATGTAGAGTCGCTCGATGAGGCCATCCCCTCCTTTGCTAAGTATACCGTAGCAGAGAAAAAGAAGATAAAAAAGGATGCCTTTGACTCCTCCCCCAAGGATTATGTCGAAGGAATGAGAGGAGTCGCAGCTAGACATATGGGCTACTTGTCCCACCTCTCTGCCGAGGTATCCTTTTTCTCATGGCTTTCGTCATTTTCAATCGTTTGTTATTTTCGTCATCTTGTAACATAGTTATTTCTTTTTTTTGTTTCTTCAGATGTACGTCCGGAGCATAGTTTTGGAGAACTATGTGAAGGAACTTCGTAAGGAGAACTTTTCCTTCGTCCACAAGGCAACTACGGCTGGTGATGCGGCCATAGTGACTTGTGAGGGGATAAAGATTCAGCATAGGCTGAGCATGGAGGCCATGGAAAAGCGCTCGACCGAGTTTGAGTCAGCTAACAAGCTTCATTTGATCAAGATCAATGAGCTGCTCCAGGAGAAGGAAGAGTGGCACCTGGCCAGAGATGTCATGCTAGACGACCTGGCAAAGGAGAAGGAGGTTGTTGCTGCTACCTCAGCTAAGCTTAACAAAAAATTTCTGAACTTATAGCGAAAGTAGCTCAGTTGAAGAACCAATCAAAGCAGGAATTCTAGGACGCCCTCAAAAGCCTTTACTGAGTCCTTGGAGACGGCCAAAGGTTGGGGAATCAAGGCCATGTAGATGATGGCCGATCCTGACCAAGTAAGCCGGTTTCAACGCCTGCTTCAATTCCAGGAGGAGTGTCATAAGGCCAAGATTCGTAACGAAGAGCCTCCTATTTTCGAGGATTCAAACGAGGAAGAGGAGTTGGAGGACGAAGATCCTCAAGATGATGCTGCCATGGGGGAGGATGACCCTATTCCTCCTCCTAATGTTTGATTTTGCCGTCCTCCTTCTTTCTTTGCTACTCATTTGAGTGGGGAAATTAGGAGGCGGTTCTAGAAGAACTGGTTCAAGCCTAATAAGGGATTGCACTAAGTACTCCAAGAAGTATGACAGCGAGGAGGGCACAGAAAACATCCCTTTTGGACGAAGATGTTAAAGGACCTCAGCAGACCCCCCTCGTCCAATTTTGGCTAGTGTAATTTTTGATTCTTTCAGGCTGTCTTTCAATGTCTTGTAATTACATTAAGCAATTCCTGTCGTCTAGTTTTATTGTAGTAACATGAAAACTCAACTGCTTTGTATTTTGTGAATTTTGGTAAACAACTTTCGTCCATCTGAATGAATAGCTTTCCTTCCTTTGCTTGTCTAATGCTTAATTGTATGAAATTTTTCTAAGTATTCCAATAGCTCGTCTGAAATAGCTTTCCATGTTTCAATAACTCGTCCTGATAACTCTCCTTGAATGATTATATCCAAAATGCAGACTTTTTTTGCTAAGTGTTATGATATCACGAACTTAACTCGTCCGGGATGAATCTCCTTTTCTAACCAGACATGTTCCAATCATACACTTTTTGCTAAGTATCAACCTAACCCTTCTAAAAAGGGCTAAGGATCGACCATCCTAACCCGTCTAGAAAGGGCTAAGGACCAACTTAACTCATCTGGGATGAATCTTCTTTTACGACCGGACATGTTCCAAACATGAATGTTTTGCTAAGTATCAACCTAACCCGTCTAAAAAGGGCTAAGGATCAACTTAACTCGTCCGGCATGAATCTCCTTTTCCGACCGGACATGTTCCAAACATGAAATTTTTCCCAAGTATCAACCTAACTCGTCTAAAAAGGGCTAAGGATCAACTTAACTCGTCCGGGAACCGCCCAAGTATCTGCCCCCCTTCTTGGGCGACTATCTCTCTTACCGGACCGTTGCCCAAGAAGGAAAACGACCAGGCTAGTATATTATTTTCGTTGTTATAACTGAGCTCATTTGATTTATAATCAACCGTCAACACTCCCTTCGTCTAAATAACCTTAGTTCCCGTCTGGAAATTGGCCTTCTTCAGACGAAGAAGTGCATTGACTTAAATGCATTCCATATTTGTTCGTCTTTTACTTCGATCCCTGCTTGGCCTGACCTTTCCTTTAGCATGTCTTTAAACGGATATTGCTTCGTGAAGGAAGGCGACCAAGCTGTAAGGTCTAGACGAACATTGGAAGTGTTGTTTGTTGGGTCAAGACGACCTTCTTCAGACACGACACTTCGTCTGGATTAGCTAGTACATGATCGTGTGTCCTGGCTGGCTTCCTTGAGGAGCAATACTCGTTATATAGCCATAAATGGCTTTCGGACGACCATTGGTGCCAAACCGAACTTTTCTTTGGTCTGATTTCTGGCTGGCTTCCTTGTGGAAGCAATGTCCGTCTTATAGCTATAAATAGCTTTCGGACGACCATATGTGCCAAACTTTACTAAGTATGCATCACATTTCAGCCGGCTTCCTTTAGGAAGCAATGTTCGTTTTAAAATGACATTAACTTTGTAAGATATGTCATCTTTTGGGACAAACATGTGCATGATAGCTGAACCTTTACTAAGGTTTTTCACTATTCTTAAGTGGCTAGGTAAGCCCCCTCTTCGTCCTGAATCAATTTGAGTAGTCGAAGATGGTTTGTAGGAAAAAGGAAATTTACAAACAAGTGCGAATATAATGTACATCAAGTACTTATAATAATAAAAAAGATTGTATTAATGAGTTTTGATCAGCCAAACGGCTGAGTGTTCATGTATACAATTTTGTGCCGTGGCACTTAGATTAATACCTACAGCCGATAACATTAAACATGAAATTTCTTAATATTATTCGAATTCCAGGTTCTGAAAATGGGCAACCCTCTATGTCTTGTAGACGATAAGTACCCCTTCTAACTTCTTCCACAATCAAGTAAGGGCCTTCCCAGTTCGGTGTCAGCTTGCCTTGCTCCTTTGCTCGTCCCATTGCCTCCATCTTTCTTAGCACAAGATCACCTACTTTTAGTGGATGACGAGTAACTCGTTTGTTAAATTCGCGAGTCATACAGAGCTTGTAGAGCTGCATCCTTAGCAGAGCATTGCCCCTGGCCTCTTGCAGCTGGTCTAAGGATGTCCTCATAGCTGTCCAATTTGCTTCTTCTGAGTAGAGCATGACTCATATAGTGGGTTTTCCTACTTCTATTGGAAGGACAGCTTCACTACCATACACCAACATGAAAGGAGTTTCACCAGTGGAATTCTTTGTTGTCGTCCTTACGGACCATAACACTAGTTGTAGTTCCTCTACCCACAAACCTCTTGCATTATAAAAATGTCCCCTGATATCTCTCTCAACCAGCCAATCCCTCAGCTTGGGTGTATCAAATTGTGGGCCATTGTCAAAGACTATGGATTGGGGCATGTCGTATCTGGTTATGATGTTCTTCCATATAAAACTCTTCACATCCTTAGTGGTGAATACCCCTGACAGCCTCAGCCTCTACCCACTTGCTGAAGTAGTCCACAGCGACTATCACGAACTTCTTCTGCCCCGTGGCTAGAGGGAACGACCTAAATATATCCATGCCCCATTTGGAAAAGGGTAAAGGGAAAAGAAGTGGAGTGAGTAGATTTGAAGGTCTTTGATAAAGATTTCCGTGTTTTTGACAATTAACAGATTTCTTGACGTATTCCATAACATCTTGCCGAAGAGTTGGACAAGAATATCCCGTTCTGAAGGCCTTCTCAGCCAACGCATGCCCACTTATATGAGAAGCGCATGAGCCCTCATGTAATTCTCTCAGGACTTCCATACCATCAGCCTTAGTTATGCACTTCAGAAGTGGTCGGCTAAAATATTTCTTGTACAAAGTTTCATCCCACAACAGAAACCAGTTATCCCTCGCCCTGATATACTTATAGTCAATAGGGTCGTTTGGTAACTGACCAGTCTTCTTGAAATGGATGATTGGTTCCATCCATGTGTTTCCTCTCCTGAGAAACATAACTTCATCTTCGTCTATACTTTTCCTTTCCTTGATCTCCCAAAAAATCGTTCTAGACCTGTCACAGGCAGCTGAGCTAGCAAGTTTTGAGAGAGCATCGGCTTGGTTGTTCTCTGATCTGGGCACTTATTTTAGGATGAATTTACTCAGCTGTTCTACTTAGTCTTTGATCAGCTTCACATATTTGGCCATGGAACTCTCTTTGCACTCATATTCCCCATTCACTTGGCTGACCACCAGAAGCGAATCTGACTTTGCCTCAATCTCTTGAGCTCCTGCTGCCTTGCACATCATAATTCCAGCTAAGAGTACTTCGTACTCGGCCTCATTATTGGATGCCTGAAATTTAAAACGCATGGCATATTCGAACTTATCCCCTTCAGGGGATTGGAAAATAATTCCTGCCCCACTCCCATTAGCAGCGGCTGAGCCGTCAACCTTCATCAGGATCAATCACCTGTTCCACTTCTTTTCAACTCGACAATTAAGTCAGCCAGAGCCTGTCCTTTTATGGCCTTTCGAAGTTCAATCATGATGTTAAACATATTCAGTTCTACTGTCTAATTAAGCATCCTTCGCGCTCTCTCCATCTTTTGTAAAACTTGCTCGGGAGGTTGATCGGTATAGACCACTATGCTGTGAGCCAAGAAATACGGGCATAGCTTTCGGCTGGCCATCACTAAAGCTAAACCAAACTTTTCCACAATGTTGTATCTTATTTCTGCATCTTTCAACACATGGCTGACGAAGTATACCGGAACTTGCACATTCTCCCTCTCAACCAGAAGAACGGCACAAACAGCATTAGGTGAAACGATCAAATATACAAAAAGCTTTTCTCCCTCAACCGAACTGACTAGACGTGGGAGTTGGCGTAGATGATCTTTTACTTGCTATAACGCCTATTCATCTTCTACCGTCCATTCAAATCTAGCCTCTTTGTTGATGGTAGCAAAGAAATGATGGCATTTATCTCATGATTTTAACAAAAATCATCCTGATGCAGCCAAACAGCCAGTCAGCCTTTGTACTTCCTTTATCCTAGTTGGGGACTTCATGTCGACGATCGCCTGTATCTTTTCCAGATTAGCTTGTATGCCTCTCTGATCTACTAAGAAACCCAAAAACTTTCCTGCTGAAACTCCAAAAACACACTTTTTGGGATTGAACTTCAACTTATACTTCCTGAGAGTTTTGATTGTTTCTTTCAACAGGACTCTTGACAGGACTCTTGACAATCATATCTTCTATGTATGCTTCCATATTTCTCCCTAACTGAGGCTGGAAAATGTTGTTGATGAGTCTTTGAAAAGTGGTGGGTGCATTCCTGAGGTCGAAGGGAATCATCAGCCTTTCATATAGACCCTTCTCGGTGATAAAAGAGGTCTTATCCTGGTCATCTGGCCACATCGGAATTTGATTGAAACCAGAATATGCATCCATAAAGCTTAAGAGTGCGTGTCCGGTTGTGGATTCCACTAACTGATCTAATTTCGGCAGAGGGAATCTGTCTTTGGGGCAAGCCTAGTTGAGATCTGTGTAGTCCACACACATCCTCCATGTTCCATTAGGCTTAGGCATCATCACTACATTTTCTATCTAGTCAAAATAATGAGTTTCCTTTATGAAACCTGCATCCAGCAATCTGTTTACTTCCTCGTCTACTGCCTGATTCCTAGTGGGACCAAGATGCCTCTTTTTCTGACGAACGAGCTTCTTAGATGGATCAACATTCAGCTGATGAACGACGACCTCGGAATCAATCCCGGACATTTCCTCTGTGCTGTAAGCAAATACATCTGAAATTCTCTAAGTAAACTTACTAACATCTCTTTTAATTCAGGATCAAGAGATGAACCCAGCTAAAGAGTTCTCTCTGGACGAGTTTTATCTAAACAAACAATGATGGGTTCATCTACAGCTTCTGGATGTTAAGTGGGCATTCCCATGATAGCCATAACCTCTGCCGAAGATACAGGCTCTTTTTTCACTGTGGTAAACTTCCTCTTTTTACTCGACAGATCTCCAGACGCCTTCCTTGAGGAAGCAATCTTTGTTTGAGCTTTATATAATTCTCTTCGGCTGGATGAAGCTGGGATAAGAGTTTCAGCGGTCTTGTCTGGTTTGTCTGTCATCCCCTCATTTTTCTCTTCTGGCTTCCAAGATGAAGGCCTTAATGTGGTCAAGTAACACCCCCTTGCTATTCTTTGATCACCGTACAATGCTCCAGCCTGTCTGTCATCACACTCGAATTTCATCAACATCAAGTGTGTAACTACCACCTCCTTGATGTGATTGATTGTTGGCCGACCCAGGATGACATTGTAAGCCGTGAGGTCCCTCACGACCAGGAACTTAATAAAGAGAGTTCTAGAATTTTCTTTTTCTCCAACGCGGACGAGTAATGATACTGTCCCTTTTGGATGAATAACTCCTCCCGCAAATCCAATGATAGGATGGTAGACAGGAGCAATTGATTCTCATCAAACTTTAGCCGAGACAGGCAATCGGCACTGATTATGTCAGTTGAGCTACATGTGTCAATCAAGATCCTCCTAACTTTTAAATTGACTATCTTCATTTCTACTACTAAAGGATCATTATGAGGGGTTCTCAACTCTCCTCTATCACTTTCACTGACGACCACCTTGGGAAAAGGCTCAACTTTGGCGTCATCAGTTAGTAGAACTTTATTGAGTTCTCTGAGATAACCCTTATGCCCCCTGTTGGTTGGTCCTCCGGCGATAATCCTCCTGAGATTACCAATACCACGTCTTCATCTGTACTCTCAGTTTCTTTCTTTTTTCCAAAGCGATCATTTCTTTTCTGAAAATTTCTTACCCTGTCTGGCTAATTCCGCTAAAGCTTTTTTCAAATGCTTACACTCATTCGTCTCATGACCACAATCATTGTGAAAATGGCAATACTTTCTTCTGTCTCTATTCCGGTAAGGCGTCTTCATTTCAGCTGGAGCCTTGAGATCATGCTGATCTTTAATCTCCATAAGGATGGAGTAGTGATCCTTGTTGAACTCTATAGGGTCTGCTAACACTGTGGCTTCTTTTTCTCTTCATTTTCCCTTCTTAAACAAGATCGTTGTTGAAGCCACCATCCAGGTCTCAGCCTTTTTAGGGTTGTTCTTTTTAATGGGAACATACTCCTCGGGCTTCTTAGACTCCGGGTGTTTGGCTTTAGCACAGACCTCTGTTTCATGTATGAAGGCTTCAGCCTCTCTCAGGGCTTCAGATAAAGTGGTCACCTTCTTCTTAACTAAATCAAACTTAAAGCTCTTTGGGCGTAATCCCCTGATGAAAGCATCAAAAGCAACTCCCGTATTCAGATCTTGTATATGTAGAGCCTCGAGGTTAAATCTCTTTACGAAGCTGCGCAAAGCTTCCTTGGGTCCCTGAACAACCTTGCCCAAATGCATGCTGGTCTTCTGCTCTTGACGATTGGCTACAAAATGACTAGTAAACAACAAGCTAAGGTAGGTAAAATTGTTCATTGAGTTGGCTGGAAGATTATTGAACCACTTCTGAGCTACCCCCTTAAGGGTAGTCGGGAAATTCTTACACCAAGTAGCATCGTCCACTTCCTTGACATACATCTCGTGCTTATATGCGGACAAATGATCATCGAGATCGGTTGTACCATCATAGGGTTCAATTTTTGGCAGCTTGACTTTGGGAAATGGAGGAGCTTCCATAATCCTAGCCGAGAATGGGGTTGGCCAATTAATGCGTAAGGCCCCCATTCCTCTATCGTCGGGCATATGATCTTGATGATATTCC